>CANTUZ010000005.1:66772153-68204209 GCA_947846985.1 Fratercula arctica
TTTTAATTAGGTCTGCTTGGTGCTTGACCTTCTTGTAATATGGGGCCACTCCTCAGATGACAGCATTTCTAACCCACAGGTGTGGATAAACAGAGCTTGTAAACAGACGGGACTTCCCCAGCATTCTCCAAATCTTGACACTTCTCTCCCTCAGATTGCTGGCCTCTTCATCAGCTATTATTCCTTCCCTCCTGTGAGCATCTTTGCTTCCTTCATTATTATTATTTGTAAAGAGATTTTATGTCAGTTGTTTTCATTTTCATGTCTGTTTAAAGATAATATTCCCACCCAATTGGAAAACAAAACAAAACCAGCAACAGGAACCTGATGTAAGTACACTGGGCAGCCCCAGTGTGGCACAAGGATGGGTCCCAGGTTCTAAGAGTTATTCCAATTTCCACTGTCCTTCCACAAAATAAATGGGGGGAAAAGCCTCAGCTTGCTAAACAGGCAGCTGAACCAGCCACCTCCAGACATACGCACGTGAGCCCAGTTACCGAGGGCTGTACCTCCCTTGATAGTCTGAATAGCTCCAAACACCAGAAGTGTATGTATTTTCGTGTTTTCATATTCTACCATAAAGGGTTTCTTACCACTCACTGTGGCTCTCTGTATCATCACTTCTGCCTTTCATGCTTGCAGGGCGCCCTTCAAATGTTGCCAAGATGCGGTAACATGCCAGCGCCTTCTGGGAACTGTGTGAATCACTTCTCACAGCACAAAATTCTCACAGTGGAGGCTACCGGCGACCGCACTTTCCCAAATGCTCCAGCTCCTCTCACAGACCTTAAAAAAAAAGAAGGGAAATTTAAGGAAGGAAAGAAGTTGGGTGTGAACCATCTGAATATGTAGCTAAAAAACATTGGATACCAGTAAATACATTTAAATCCTGCTTTTGAAGCAGCCTCTGTCTATTCCCCTGCTTAGGAATATAATTAGCAGTCAACCTCACAGGATACATATTCATAGAGTCATCGAGTGTGAGGCCAGAAGAAACCATTAGATCATCTAGTGCGATTTCCTATATATCACAGGTCATTAACTTTCACTGGGTTACCCCTGTGCTGAACCCAATAATTTGTGTTTGACCGGAGTGTCACTTGTGGCTGGCTGACACATACCTTTCACAAAGGCAGCCAGACTTGATGTGACGACATCAAAAGATGGAGAATTGGGTCCTTTTGCGTTGCTTTAACGATTAAAAAAAGCTCTTAATTTCAGCTCGAATGTATCTGTCTAGCTTCTAACTAACAGGTTTCAGTGTGCAGTGGAATATTTTAATCTATCCAATAGATCAAAAAACACTACTTTACTGAGTGTTTTATACCTGTGAAGGTATTTATACTTTGAGACAATTTACTATCAATCTTATTTTGACAAACTAATCTAATTGAAATTAGGAAGTCCTTGCTTAATTTATACCTACTGAGAAAGACTGCAGAGTTACCTCTCAGCAACGAAAGTGAAAAGGCCCTGAGGAACAAAATCTACCAAAAATCTTAATGAAGGAGGGTTACTGAAGTCACTTTAAATATCTGTATTGGAGACATATACCTCTGAGCTTGTCAGGAAAACAAAAGAAATAGGCAATTTAGGGCACATATAGTCTGAGTTGGTTTAGGCAACTATTAGAAGTAGCTCAGGTGTAGACGACTTGTTGTTAACATCCGCATGTGGTCCCATTGTAAGTATTAACATCCAAGTAAAAATTACATCTCTTCATGCAGAAGCTAATTCATATCAACCTGAAATTGAATAAAAACACCTTTCCTCTTTAAACCTTATGCACAAAGGTAGAAAAGCCTGAAGTGCCTTCCTAAATACCCTGTCTCTACTGAAAATAACTCTTACAACCTTATTACTGCCACAATATAAAGCTTCCTTTCTCTTTTCGGAGCAAAGGCTTCAGATGGAAAATCTGAAATTGAATATTATAATTTAAGCAAAATTCAGACACTCCTCTTGGCAAATGCTTTGGATGCACATAAAGGAGAAGTATAAGACAAGTTTGTCTTTGTGGAATGAGTCATGGGAAGATCAGCTGTCAAGGCCTACAACTCATTCAGTTCTTCTTACAGATGTTTTTACAATTAAGAAAAGTGACTTGAGTGTCAAGTGGGAAAAAGAGTATTCCCTCAAGATACATCCATTAACTCTGTCAGCAATACCCCAAGCCTCCACATCAGAGCAGGTTCCTTGACTGTTGACAATACAATAAAGAATGACTATTTACCATATGGTAATTATAGTTCAAAATGTGTTGTCCACATGGATTCTACTTGTGCTTCTCATGTATCCATACAGGCAGTTGATGTCTCTTGGATAGCAGTGCCTATGGAAACATCTCGATGGCTGGATCTGTATTTCTTGCCTCTTCAGATGAGCTACCATGATCAAAAATATTTGGTGAATGCCCCAGGGCTGTGAAAAGGTCAAAGAGAAAAACCCATACTAGAATCCTAGGGAGAAATCCTTACGGAGAACTTGAGGTACTTTCTGTAAAGTGAATGAATGAGCAGATGAAAGACAATATCTTGCCACCAGCTCTGTAATGAGGTATTAGGGAGGAGCGTTGAAAAGACATGGAAAGTTGTTGAGATATTCAAAACTCAGACGGGGATGGTAAATCTTTTTGGGGGTGAAAAAAATAGCAGGAATGAAAAAAAAAAAAAAGAATTGTCCTTATCGTAAACTCCAAGAGCACCTCTCTCTAGAGGTTACAAGCAAGCTAGGGAGAGATTGTAAGAGTAACAGTTACTGTACAAGTAAGGAACTGTTTCTTCTTTTTCCAGTGATTATAAATCACAAGTATATTCCTCTGCATACTCCCAAGCGTTAAAATGGCTGTAAAAATTTCTTCTCAAATCTGTAGCAGCTTGGATGCTTCAATGATTATATGATATATATGAATGTATTAAAATTGACAAGTGATCAAAATTAGAACTTTCTTCCAGAATTTTTTTCCCCAGATGGCCTAAGCCCTCCTGTTGAAAGGAGCAGCAATGTCCCCTGGATATCTGGAAGTTTAACAGGTAACATCCACTCTAGATACATAGAGAAGCCAAAATCAAGATTCTCAGTATTGAAAAGGCATGATCTCTCTTATTTTTCAATAGGCAACATGGACAGGATCTAAACTGCGTAACCCAGTTACTTAAAGTGATGGTGTCTCGTATATCTCCAGTTTATGAAACTTGCTCCTGTCCCTGGTGTTTCACAGCTTCAGCAAAAATAACTGCAACACTTACTACTTGAACACTGCAAGTGCAAATCTGTTACTTTGTTGCACAGGAATTCAGGATGAACCTTAATAAAATGTCTTCCTTGTTAAAAAAAAGCATAGGAAAGAGATCTACTATTAGTGATTTTCCCTCCACCCTTCCTTGGTATTGCTTAGAAGGAATTAAAATTGCTGGACAATTGAAAAAGAGAACAGAAGGGTAACAAGTAGAGAAGGTCTCATGAGTATTGGCAGAATTCCAGTAAAGCTCAGAGGAGAACAATTCCTTTGCAGGTAAGGAAGTCTTCTTTAAGCCTTTTATTGAGATTTTTAACAGACGTGTGAAAATATTGAGCATTTTTCAAGGAAAATGAAACTGTACTGAATTCACCAAAGGCTCATTAGAATTTCAGCAGGTATTTTCAGATGTTTTGAATCTGCCTTCTAGATGAAAATGGCAGATGACAACAGCCTGGATAGAAAATTTCTTTTATTTATCTTCAAGTTGTACTACTCTAATCTTTCCAGCTAAGGAGGATATTTTACGCATTTCAAGAACAGGCTCACTTTGCCTCAATGAAATTAACCACTTACAGGCTAAACTGTGAAGTAGAAACAGTGTGAATGAGGATGCAAAGTCCAGCTATGTTGTGCTGATATCACATCCTCAGCGAAAAGAACCAGCCTTAGATGGATCATCACGTCTTGCAGATCAGAAAACCAACACTGTTTTGGCTAACAAAGATTCTCCAAATCTTCTTAGCGTGTTCTTGAGCTAGCTTACTGAATTAAGAGGAATTGGAGGGAATGTAGATGGCATTTCCAGCCTACACAGGGAGAAGAAATACACTGGTGAAAGAGGCCAGGATGCAATCAGCTAAAAGTTTAGTCCTGAAACAAAAGCAGTGGTATTTTCCGTTACCTCCAATTGCAAATAAGGGTGCATCGAGAAACTGTTATTTTAAGAATATTGACCTAGTTTCTCAGGGTTCTCCTTTGAACTTCTTTATGAGGTGATCTGTACCTCTACCCTAGAAAGGTGAAAACCTTCAGAGATTATGCTGGTTTGAATTTAAGATCCAGAGCTGAACTGGCTCCTCATCACAGAGATTAGACCCCGCTCTACTGAAGTACAACACAATATGCAAATATCCAGTGGATATTTGCCCATAAAGCACATATGGGTGAGAACATGAGAATCATCATACTGGGTCAGAGCAAGCATCAATAGCCTTTTCCCAGTAACAATACTAAGGAGACATCCAGAATAGAGTAAGAACAGGGCAATCATGTATGATACCTTCCTGAACACTCTTCCAGCTTCCAATTCTGCTCAAACTAGGGGATTTCATGGTTCTTCTGTTTAGAAAAACATCACAAATCTCTCTTCCAAGTATTTGCACAATCTCCCTCAAAACCTACTTTTGTATCCATCTACACATCCTCTGACAAGGAGCTCCAGAGATGAACTACCCATCTCTTTTGTCTGGTTTCACCAGCACTCCCACTAGCTGGATTAGCTCCCATTGCCCGCCGGCTCTCGTACCGGTACATGAACAGCTGATCCCTATCGCTACTCTGCACATCAGTCGGTCTCCATACTTTTTCCAGGCTAACAACTCCCAACCGCCACCCCAGATGTTTATCAGCCCTGCTGTTCTTCTATGAAGGTTTTCTAGTTCTGATATATTTCTTTCAAGATGAGGCTCTGGAATTATATATGGCACCAAATGAGTAGGCAATAAATTAATTTGTGTCACAGTGTAAGGATCTTGTCTTTTCATGTCCACCCCCTTCCTAGTAGTTCCTAACATATGATTTGGGTTTTTTTGAGTGCTATTGAGCATTGAGCAGACATTTTCACAGAAGTATCCAAGAAAACTAGTGATCATTGCATCTTTCTCCTGAGCAGCAGTGGTCAGCTTAAAGCTCCTCACTTTATATGTGAAGCCGAGATCACTTCTCCCAGTGCGCATCTGTTCACAGTTAGGTCTGTTGAATCTCACCCTCTATTTTGTTGACCAGTCACTCAGTCTTGCAAGCTCTTTTACATTATTTCGCTATCTATCAACAACTTTATTCCCCTGACTAAATCCAGCCTCACCACCAGATTTTCTCACTGGTTGTTCTCTCCTCCCCAACCGCTTATGGATATGTTGAACAGCACAGGCCTCAGTTCAGCATTCTACCAGTGACCTTCCCTTACTGCAAGAACTGACCATTTATTTCAACTCTCTGTATCCTGTTGTTTTAAGTTGTTTATTTATCCATGCAAAGAGCTTCTCTCCTCTCCCTTGGCTGCTAAGTTTCATTAAAAGCCTTTGGTGGGAGATTTTGTGTAACGTCATTTGGAATTCCCGAGCAGATTATATCTATCATCAGATCACTCTTATTCAGTCGTTCATTGATCCCTAAAGAACTCCAAGACATTTGTAAAATAGGACTTCCCTTCGCAGGTACCATGTTGACTCTTCCAAATAAGTCATATTTATACATATATCCATTATTTTTTATTAATTTGTCCATACAAGTGTCTGTATTACACTTCTGTAGTTCCCCAGATCCTGTTTAGAGCCTTTTGAAAGACTGGTGTTACGTTTGACACTTCATATCTTGGAAAAGACTAGTAAAGCTGGAAGCTATAAGGCTCACACAAGTGACCCATGGAGCAGTTGTTAAGAGACTGTCTTGTCTTTACAGCCCACAGAAATGGTCAGAGCTCAGCCAAACTGCTCAGTTCAGGCACCAGAGGTTTTAATTATCATGATTGCTATTGCTATCTGCATGGTAACTTTATTTACAAGCACTGCACAACATCTAAAACCATAAACCCACTGCTCTACCCAGACGCTGCCAGTTTACACCCCAAAATATTTAGATTTTGTAAAAGCAGACAATGAGGACTTTGTTCAAGAAAAATGCAAGTAAACCAACAAATAAACAAGACAAAGATAGACCCTGGGGGCAAACAGTTCAGCTTGGGACACTGACAGCATCATTTCAGTTAACAAGCCCAAGCGATCCTGGTGAGCAGGGCAGGAAATCTTCCTGCAGCCACCTCAGTGTGTGTACGGAGGAGAGACACCAAGCCCACAACACCCCACTGTTCTTCATCGGTTTCTAGCCCAGGTGCTCAAAAAAGTGTTCTTGAATGATGCATTTTCTCTTTAAAAATTAGGTTTTTTCTAGGGGGTTTATACAACTCACGCTCTCGCATTCATTCCCCTCCTTATGACTCCGGTTCCAACACCCTCATGTTCCTTCCACATCTGCCAAATGTTTTCCGGCAACCACATCTCCCTGCCCCACCTTGTCCATACCTCTACCCCTTTCATCCCCACACCTAAACTACCTCATCCATTTACTTTAGTCCTTCCCAATTAGTTCATCTCCTCAGGGAAGATATTCTTTTCCCTTGGGCTGTCAACATTTTAATGGCTGACTCTTAACATTTCTTTGATTAATTTTCTTTTATGTGCATTAGTGATGAAAGGTCAGGCTATCACCACTATTTTACACATGACACTGATTCACAGATAATCTAAGTTACTTACTGAGGTTCAGGGAGAAAATCCTAACAGAGCAGCAAACTGAACCCATGTTTCCCAGGTCCAAAGGAAATGCTCTTACCGGGGACCAGCCCTCCTCTCTCAGGTGGTGACCCCATTGTGGAAGCGGTGGTGGCACGTGACAGGAAGAAATGAATTATTCTAAATTCACATACCTCACCCTGGTCCATGCTTACACCTCTGTAGTGGTCATAGCCCAGATCTCTTCAAGGTAGGAAAAATGGAGCGATCGCAGCCCCATCCTGAGATAAACCACTATCACTACTCTGCAGCTCAGCTAATTGAAGGCATCCAAAAGAAATACATTTGCCAGCGGAGCAGGGCAGTGATTTTGTGTAAAATGAGTCTCAGCAGTGGGTAGCCCAGCAGCTCTGGCAGCACCAGCCTGTTTGTGCTAATGATGACAGCTGCACAGAAGAACTGGGAAAGTTTTTCACTTTGCATGTTTCCAACTCATCTAGTTGCCCTTTTCAGGAGTGCTGTCCAAGTGGAATGGCCCGAGGCCTTGTCTCACCCCTCCCTGAAAATGGAAAGGCAGCTGGTATATTCCACAGTATGTACCAAGGGCCTGTAAAAATTAATGTTATCCAGCTGGTCACGAACAGGATGACTTTCTAGAGCTAGAGTCATACTCTGGCAATGGTGCATTTGCCCAGTGCCTATGAAAGGAAGATGGGTCTCAGCCTCAGGACACCATTCCTGCTCATGGGTCCCATGTCTGGGGACCACTTGTCATGCAAGCGTTCCCAGACAGATCAAGGAACAAAGTGTCAGACTTCCATAGATTACTCACATGAGCCAAACAAGCAGGATTTGGCCTGAATACAGGAATCAGTCAGTTATCCACTGCTAAAATATAGTGGATAATTGAAGATGAAAGGCAGCTGTAAACAAACAGCGGACCAGAATATTACACTATTCAACAACACTAGGACTGAGCAGCACATGGAAAAGTACATTCCTAGCCATACGAAATGACAGGATAAACTGTGATAAACAGGACATCATTATCAAATTATGAGTCAGATAAAGTGTCCTCTGCCACACAGATGAGAGTGAATGTTGTCACCCATAGAGGAGCCTGTGCCAGGAACTGGCTCCTCTTGCCTGAAAAGAGAGGTAGAGCTGAAAGCCGGGGAGGAAGGGAAAGGGGAAAGAGCTAGGAAGAGTTAGGTTTGCTGCTCCTGCTGCTGGGGGAGAAGGAGAGGACAGCAAGATAGCTGCTGCTGCTGGGAAAGGCCACCTCCTCCACACACCCCAGCTTTGCCACCAAAGCAGTAGCTGAAGAGCCGGCTCTCCCGAGATCTGGCATGCACTGAGCAGGCGGCAGGGCCAAAGAGTCTGCCAGCTCCAAGACAACTGCTTTGCCTAGAACTACAACCTGCCCTGGTCCAATTCAGTATTCAGACAAGATGCTTGCGTATGCTGAGGAACATATCCTGCCCTTGGTTTTTTATCTCACCAACAGAGAGACAGAGCCAGCATTAGATGCTGGGGGGTCCCCACCTCTCCATTTGCCCACTCACACACTGGATGTCTTACCCTGTTTTCAAACACCATGGGCCTCAGGCAATCACTGCCGCTGCTTGCCTCTACAGTGTGTCCAGGAGCAGAGAAATGCCTCCTGATATCCTGTGATGACATCCCTGTGCTTTCCCATGGCACAGAGCATCTGCTAAAAACCACCATCCCGCCACATGTGCATCTCCCAGCTGGGCAGCTCGAAAGACCATCCCAGTCAGGTCCTGCATAACCCTGGCTACAGACCAGCTGATCTGAACAGGAAGAGAAGTGTCACTCTCATTTACTACCAATGACACAGCCTGTAGGGGTGTGACTGAATTTTGGCTCAAAGCCTTGAGCGTGGTCATTCCTGCACCACCCCCAAGGAGCTGAGAGAATAAAGTATATGACCCCTTCCCTGCTCACCACTTGTTGCAGAGTGGGGGGAAACACAGCAATCCTGTGGCCCGAGCAGCTTGCTTTTGCCTCATTCCACCTGAGCTCCACTGGCTGGAATGCTGTGGGAGAAAGGAAATAGCCTGAGTTTCTTCATGACTTTCTCTACCACTTGCCTGCTCATCTCTGTGCACCATCTCTCCTGTCCCCTCATCTCTGGGTGAAGTGGGGAACCAGAGGCTCACATGCTGGGTGGGAACATTTCACATCCTCCTGCAGCTGTGCTACGGCTGCTCCAGTTGAGCACATACTACAGAGATGATTCAGTCGCAATAGACTCACCACAATCTGTGTCTTTTCCTTTTTTAAACATTATCATTCAGTTTCCAAGAACAGACGAATAGCTTTTATAAGCCCTACAAATACTCACCTTTAAAAATACACTCCTCCTTTCTGGAGAAATTACTTTTATGTCTATTTTTAAAGTACAAAGGAGTTGTGGCTCTCTATGCGGTTTTACAGTTTATGGTCCCACACATTTTGCAAACTGTAAAATATGGATGTTTCCCTAGTGGAAAAATTTCACTATAAAAAATTCATGGAGTTTCCTGTTTTCATGTGGGGCTTCAGTAATTTCTCTTTAAAAAAAATATCACCCCTATGGAAGAATCTGGTAGAGCTTAATAGAGAAGAAGCAGCATTCTACAGAAGTGTTAAGTGTCCAACAAAATGCAATGGAAAATGATAACCTCTGTTAAGAAAGCCATAGAGTAATTCAGAAGTCCCTATTTCTGTTTTCATTTACCGATCTCTACATTTCTATAGGAGGTTATTTTTCCCTGCAAATTGAGTGGTTTCAACCTTGTTACGTCTCATTTTCCACTGAGGTAGAACAGGGTAACATAGCACAGAACAGAGTCCGCAGTTCAGGAGTGCTCTGGGACGCCAGCAGATGCACACCATGGGGGAAGAGAGATACCCCTGAAGGCTGCTCTGCACTGGGATCTTGATGTGTTCAAGAATCTTTACTTCACAAAGTGGGGTTGGCAAGAGGGTCTGGGACAGTCCCTAGGAAAGGAACCAGCAGGACACTAAGCGTACAGGGGGCATTTGACCCACAGCACATGCTGCATAGGGTCATGTTAGCAGAGGGACTGAAACATCTTACCCCTTCCTCAGGAAATCTTGCCTTGTTAGTACTGGCTGGAGGAGCCTCCGAGGGGCAAAGGAAAAAAATGTGCCACAGGAGCGTAATCAAGGACCTGAGGTCTCCCAGGATGTCTGGGTTGCTGTAACAACATCAATATCACTCCTTACTCAGGGCTTAAAATGCTTAAAGACAAACCCTCTTTCTCCTCAGCTGCTACTTTCTAACCTTCACACTTCACTTGCATACAAGAGCGGTATTTCCACTTGTGGCAGCAGCAGGGTGGCTCTCCAAAGCCACTCTATAAGACAGCATTTTTTGCAGGATGAGGACTGTTCCAACAGCCCAGAGAGAGGTAGGAACAGTCTGCCTACAGTCTGAGATGAGAACTAGCTTCCTCCCTTCCTCCTGCAAAGCAAGATCCTGGATTACAGTAATGATAGCAACAACCATACCTAGAGTGTGTGTTCAAAGGCCTGCCATTTTTTTTCTAGCTGTACAAATAGGCCTGTTGACAAATATTACTGCTTTGCACAGACTTTGCTTCCCTTGTGTATCAGTAAATCACCATGCCTGCAGCAGTTATGAGTATTTGTCTCACAATACTTTACATACAGTTAAGATCTAAGCTCTCACAGCAGCCTTTTTCACTCTATTTATTTGAATTCAGCAGTGCAGGGATACCTGTACAAGGTTATGGCCTTGCTTATCACACACGATGCTTATCACATAACGCTCTTGACATTTTCAGTGTAACTCGTAGGTGAAGCCCACCAGCTGGGTAAGAAATCTTTTCTAGAACTTTTTGCACCTGGAAGAATATCTTCAAACCTCTACAAGACCTTGTGAAGGGGATTCTTTTGTCACAGAAAGAACAACTTTTTGTCATCTCTATCATCCCCCAGATGAATTTGCCAAATCAGAAAATCCAGTACTATCAATGGAGATCTTCCCAGTTCATTCCAAGACTTTCAATCTAGAATCAGCTGTTCAAATCTGCAAATAACACGAAGCTGCCTGCAGTACCTCAAGGGACCAAGGAGACGCACTGGAATATCTTCCTCCACTACACAAAAGCCCTGGAAATTTAAGTAAGGGGAGACAGGAGTTCAGTGATTTACTGCAGCCACACAGTCAGGTAGCACAGAGCAAGCAACAGGGCAATTATTTTTCCTGTTTTGTTTCCTTTTTTTTCTTTTTGTTTTTTGAGGTATTCTCTGCATTCCCTCTGCAATTCTCTGCTTTTTCATACTGGCTCAAAGACTGACAGAGCTGGGGACAGGCGTTTCTCTGTAGGTTCTTCTGTATATACGCAGGCTGTGACAGCCAGACTGAGCAGGACTGTGGTGCATGAGCTGGAAATAGATTTCTCCACACCCAAGGCCTCTACAAGCTTTTCTCTTTGGGCTGCGAAACACCACAGCTTCAAATCCCAGAACTCAATTCACTTCCTACTCTCCCCCTCTGTATTCCTCCTCCTTTTTTTTCCTTTCTTTTTTTTTTTTTTTTTAACTGAATGGCCATAAACTTCACCAACAGATTCCATACGGGTTATGTTACACCACCACCTGACTTCAAATCAATTACAGTCCAAAGGGATAGAGTTGCAGAGAGTCTGTGAAGCCCAGCCCAGGGGTTTCCATGAGGGACAGAGAAACTACAGTGCTAAGAACAGAGCCTGGAGATCCAGCTGAAAGAACTGAGTGATTTCACGATGAAAACACGGGACTGGGAGGCAGGAGACCCAGGTCTGTGTGCTCGCTCTGTTGCAGACTGCCTATGTGAGATTGATCTCTTTATTTAATTTCTCAGTATATGGCTCCTTGCACATCGGAGTCCCCATCCTCAGGGCTTCTCAGTGCTATCGTAACATTGATGTTTCATGATAAAGACACAGGATGTTTTCTGGGAGACAAAGGCACTGTGAGGGTCTGAGATTCTGTTTCAACACAATGCCAGAGATTTCCACTGTAGTTCTAAGAAATATGAGCATACTGATCAGTAAGAACTACCAGAATAAACCATATACTTTTCTAACATCCATCATTAGGAGGGAAATCGCAGGAAGATGAAGAAAGAAGGAACTTAATTCACTAAATTCTGTTTCCTGCTATTACAAGCAACTATGTCATATAACCCTTTCCATAAATCAAACGTTTATTTGTCAGGTGTACCTTGCTGGGCTGAACTTAAGGTGTAACTTAAGAAAGTAAACACCACTTTCTCTGCAAGCAATGTCTGAGAAGGATACACCACAGGGATACAAGATTAGGCAGGTTGTGACTCATGAATGAGGTCCTCCATCATCTACACGGGATGGCCAGCTGTGCTTCACCTTGGTGAAAAGACATAGACAGAGCACAGAGGGCATGTGGCTTTGTCACTTACATGCAGGAAAAGCTGAGCACATGGATCACTCATCTCTCCTTCCTCATGTCTTCTCAAGAGAGACTGGAAAAGGAACAGAAAAGATAGTATTTTTTACAGTCCAGGTACACACAATGTACAGCAGAGGACCATGCAATACCAGGTTGAGCTATCAAAGATATCTCTGAAAGAGAAGCAGGATCTATCTAGCCAAGGCAGAGCCCTATTGCACTCAAGCCACCTCCCTGAAAGTGCTCTGGGGACTGCACTCTCCAGCAAAGAGAAAATATTTTGAAGGCTGCTGCCCAACAGGGAGAAATAAATAGCTGCTTTGCAGTGTCTGAAGACATGTGCATGTCCTAGACCTGTTGTTTGGGCAAAGATATTTCTAGTACAGAAACTGCAGCTTTTAAAAAGTGGCCCAGAGAAGTCACACTGTGCAGCAGCTGTGAACAGCCTGAATCACTGCTGAAGGCTGCTGCCTGTCAGCTCAGGTCTGAAACCTTTAGGGCTCACTTGTTTTCTGCCGATCTCAGCAGAAGCTGGAACATTTCTAATGAAATGAAGTTCAGCTCCTTACCATTGAAGTCCTCTTCAGCTGCTTTAGCTTAAGGTTGAACTCACCAAATCCAGAAAAATCTGAGACTCACAGCTCTTTATCCTTAGTTTATCTCACTGAATTGAGAAAAACAGCAATTACCAGGCACTGTTGTAAGAAAGAAATGGATACAGGGCCTGGTGAAACGTGCTGTGTACCTGCATGTCCCAGTGGGGCACAGCCTGAAGTCTTGGCTCAGTTTATAACTCAGCACAGCTTGGAAGGATATTACAGAATGGATAATGAAAGAAAGAAGTGAAGATTTCTGGATAAACCAGTGGAAGATGCTGTTGCTAAGCACCTGTTTGATAAGTTAAATGAAGAAACATGACACATCACCCGAAAGCCTGAAGCCAAATTTCTCTCTGGCGTAACTCTACTAAATCAATCAAATTACACAAGGAATGAACTTAGTTCAACACACCTCTGCCTAGCAGCCACTCAGGATTTGCCCTTCCCAGTTTTAGCACTGTTTCTCCAAAAGAATTGTGATGTAGACCAGGGAGTTCACTGGAAAGTCAGCCTTTGTAGATTTGAAGTTATGGGGAGGGGAGGGGGGGGTTACCGTTCCTCTCTTACCTAACCTGCCTTGAACTTCTCTTCTGCAGGAACTCAGAGATCAGCACATATGTTAACGCCTTTCAGTGCATTCATACTAACATAAGTGCAGAAAGGAAAAAAAAAAAATCTTCACTCGCCAGCTTTTGATACAACCTGGAAAACAAACAGCTTGGAAGAGTTCCTTTTTCCTCAGCAGTGAAAATCGTGGTAAACCACCATCTTGATAGTTCCCAAAGAGATTCATTTACAAAGATCAGTATAGGGGAGGCTTGTTTGGTCTCCCGAGATGTATCTCATCCTCTGACAATTCACTGAGACCTTTGCTGTATCTAGCTATATGTGTATAATTATCTGCTCTGATACCTGAGCTCCTATGCAACAGTCTTACTCCAAGTAATCCAAACTATCCCCAAGGCATGGCGCACACAGAATGGTCAGGGGAGAGAGGGGAGGAGGGGCAGCGGACTTCCCTCGTTTGCCGCTGGAAATCGGCATTTTAGGGCCTTGTAGTCATTTCCTTGCTAGTGTGAGGAAACTTTTTGTACATTTATATAAAATAGGAGGCCAGAAGTGCACACCCCCATCTTACTTCCTAATATATTATGTCCTCCCCTGCCGAGTCCTGGGACTTAGTCTGGATTTGGTAACTGAAGTAATATAAATGTTAGCTAAGAAGTATTCCAGCAATATGGTTCCAATTTAAGCTTGTTTTGAAGTCTAAAGGACTAATATGTCTCAGAGATTCTTCACTGGACGTTTAGCTCTAATGTAATTTGTGCAGCAGTGCACACCGCTCTCTAGAAGCCCTTCTGCGATGCTCCAGAAAACAGGTTCCTTCCCAAGCAGGATGCAGAGCAACCACGAGCCCCGGGCCCTTGCTGATGGCTCACTCGTCTCTCCTGAATTTTGAGGCTTTGCTCAGGAAATGGTGTCACATTTGCCAGGCCTTGCAGATAAACGAAGGCGCACAGGCAGTGCATATGGTCCCTGGTTTCACTCCCCTTTTCCTCTTGCTTTTCGGAGGCGTAGCAAGCCACCTCTGAAGGAAGCCATGCTCTGCAAGCTGTTTGCACTTTACTTCAATAACATGCTTCTTGTGACGCTGGCTTTATTTGTGTAGACATGCATTCTCAAGGTTTGCCTGCCCCCTTTTCCTCCCTCACGCCCCTACGGAGCCCCTGCCTGAATCCAAGTAATGAGCTAACCCATGGAACTCATTGCCCTTTATCTTGCTGGGGAACGTGCACCTTTTGAACTGCCATCTGCAGATTGTGTTGATGCACTGACTTGTTAACTGTGCCATACTGTGAAGGAAATGGCATGATTTAGATCAAGTGCTCTGGACGGCTGTTCATAAGAAACACTTGAGCCAAGCTGTTACTGCTCAGGATGTGCCCTGGGGAGAGGGGTTTCGTTTCGGGTCATGCTCTTGCCTTGTATGAGGGCAGGCGCAAAGTACTGAAATCACAGTCCTTCCCTGAAGCTGAGGGGAGGGGGGAGGAGAAACATTATGAAACCATAGAAGCGAAGCTGCCAAATTAACTTCTCACCCTTTCAATCACACTCCAGAGGATAAAAGCCTAACATTTCTGCCTCAGAAACAGGCTCAGTTTACACCAAACAAGTTATTTCTCTAATTTATCAGACTTGCCAGCTATCATTCTAATTATTGGAAACCTCAGACTTTTTATGAAGTCAGATGTACAGCGTTATTTGCATGGTTGTAACCTATCACTAGATGAATAGCTCTTGGGTAAAGAAAGGCTTTTTAGAAAGGAATCTGCAGGTTTCTTTACACAGTTAGGGGTTTAAGAACACTATCACTGGGGAAGAAAAATGGTTCTGGATTTAATTTTCTTTTTTAAAAAAATGCAACTTCCAACATAATGTAACATAGCTCAAGTCAACATGAGAGGAGGAGACTACGATGGAAAGCTCATCAAAAGACTCCCACTGCCTTTCACTGGCTTTGGATCTGCCCTTAATTCTTTGTCTTCCCTCGCATAGTAGCATAATCACGGAAACAACCTCACACCCAGCAGCCAGGCCAGGCCGGAGGAGTAGTCAGAAAGAGCCATCGAGACAGGCTGCTCACCCAGCCTTTCAAAACGCAAACACTGATTTGTCCATTATATGTAAATGGATGATTAGAGTCATTCTCTAAGACAAATTTACTTTTCTGCACGCTCTAAATCTGTTTAGTCACTTTAAAGGTGTCAATTATTGGAGCATGCTAAGACTATGAATTTCTTAGTAATAGCTTTAATAACATTTTGAAATGAAAAGCAGATACCTTGAAGTTGGCTTACTTTGAAAAGACATATGAGTAGATCTGGTTTTAATTTATGTCCTATTCTACATCTGGAATCCCTTATAATTAAAACTAAAAGCTGGACTACTACTTCCACCTGTCAAATGATGAAAAGATGAATGCACTAATAGCTTACTAAATAGCCCAACATGATAGAGTTCACTTTCCCGTTCTATACAGTAAAAAAGGATTTTGGACAGGAGGCTAAAGGTCTTTGGTCACTACTAATAACACGCTTTCAGTATTAACCTACGTACCCCACTACTACCACCACCACGGGTGCCTTTTAGCACCAAGATCTCTAAACTGCACTTTGCATTTTGATTAGATGTGTGGATTCATCTCTGCTGCTGCAGCGTTTCAAGCTTTCCTAATCCGCAGGTGGATTCTCTCTTCTTTAACTATTTTGAATCACTCCACGTTTTTCTTCCTCTCATTTTATTTTCTCATTAACCGCTTTAATCCATCAAGTTTTCCATCTGTATTTCTGAAGCACTCTCATCCCAAATGACAGCTTTCCCATCGATGTGAGCAGTCCAGGGCATGTGACAACGTGAACCCTATTTTTGCATCTTCTTGTGCCACTCCTGTATGATCCCATCCCCTCCTGTTCCTGTTGATCCACCTGTCTCATCTTACTACACTGCCTGACTACAGAGAATTTCAGTGCATTTGTACACCATCGAAGAAAACTAGACCCTCAAAAGATAAGCAGGGCTTTGAGGTTCAGACACAATATAAGTAAAATGACAGCTGTTGGATTAACAGTTTAAAACACAATAAAAATACTCTCCTACAGAAATACTGAACACTTTTTCCCTAATGTGTTGATATATCACCCATGATGTATCTTTATAGATGAGTCTTTATAGATGCACAGTCAGATTATGAACCTTTTATGGAAATCCACGAGATTCCAACTCTCCAGTGTGAGCCTACAGCCTCTTTTGGCCTCAGAGTCATTCTTTCCCGCACAAGCTCACCCATTTATCTTTAAAGCTGTTGAAAAAAAATAAAATAAAATAAACCAAAGAACAACAGAGGGGTGAATGCATTTGCAATGCTATACATCCGTTTTAAAAGTAAATGAAGAGCAAAGGAGTTAGTTTCGAAAGGAAAACTTTGGTTCTGTCCTCGCAGAGTCCTTGCAGCAGCCAGCCAGCTGTGTGGGCAGTCTCTGGAGATTAATTGTCTCATCGCCTGCTCTTGTTTCCTCTGTTCATAGAAATATGAAAATATCCGATCTGGAAAACATTATTTTACTCTGAAAAATAGTTTGGAATAGTCCAAAATGTGAAGGTGTCTACTCTAGAGAAAGAGGTCTTATTGACACTGTTGTTGGTATTATTGCTATCCTCACAGCTATTGCTATTTCCAGTGAACAAAATAATCCCAGTAGCTCTTGGAGTTCTGAGTATTGCTGAATAAAGTATTTTCATATTACTGTGTTCCTCAAAGGAAAATAAAGGTCTTGTCTCCTGAGTCGCTAGACAGCTGCTCAAATGCCTCCTTGGCGTATTGATGCCAAGAGACATGAATATTCCAGCAAAACGTTTTAGCTCAGACAGAGAGTTATGGAAAAAGCTGTCCCAAATATTACAAATGCGCAGCACTCAACTTCTTACGTCAAAGCAAAGAGTAATGTTTTGGTTGCCCCAGCAAGTAGGAAATGATGCAGGTATTAAACATTATTACGAGAACAGAGACACATTAGTTACTGCTTATCCAGTAGGACTGTGAATGGAGCTTTTTGTTGGGAAGGATTTTCATGGGGAAAGTTAATACACTTTGTCCAGACCATGAGATGGTACAAATCAGTGTAGTTCCATCTAAATCAATGGATCAGTGTTGATTTACAGCAGCTGAGGATCAACCCCCTCTTTTTTTGGCCTGCTGAGGATTGTATAACATATACTGCCTAGAAACACTGATGACAAATTTGAAACTGTGTAGGGATATGCTGAACCAAAAGCCTGATTCAAACCCAAACTGGCTACTCTCCTTTTAAATCACTAAGAGCTGCTGTCTTAAACGTTACTGTCAAACGAGCATTTTTAAACATGTATCAAAATCTAGTGGCTGCACCCTCCGGTCTGTGCCACGCATGCTGCATTCCATACAAACTCAAACCCGCCTAGTGCCGATTCATAAATGATGTGTTGGTTTAATCTATTTTTCACAGGGGGTGTTTCAGAGCAGGAAAATTAGAAACAGGTAGAAGGGACTATTATTACTGTCTCATAGTGTGCTCTTGTACATGAGGATTGGATTAAGATAACATCTGGTCTATATTTCTTGAACTATTTCCCTTTTATCACAAGAAAATCGGCAACCCATCTCACAACTGCTCCTAATTTAGATCTAAATATCACTGATGAAACATTGTACAACATGCTGTTATCTATTAAAATGATTTCCCTGAAGGAACAGTGGATACTTTTATATTTTCCAGCAAAGCCAACCATATTCCCCCTCAGCACTAACTAGTTACCTTATAATCATATACTCAAATGGTAAAAGCAAAATCACTTTGGAAAAAACAAATGAGTCCCCACCAAATCTTCAGCTGGTGTAAATTAATGCATATTCACTGATTCCAGTGAAGCGAGGTCCATTTGCACCAGCCTCCTTATGATAATGGCTTTGATTCACATACGGTCCAAGCACACAAGGTGCTAAAGATCTTCCGCACTCATTGGTTTTAAGAGGAACAGTTTAAATCTAAGCCAGGCTTAAATGCATAATTCAGCAAAGTTTTTAAGCATGTGCTTCAGGGCTTGACTTTTCCGCACACAGCAGAGGAACAATGAACAGGCCCGAGGATTTTCTTTGGGAAGCAGAAAGGCAGAGCACGGCATACTGTCATCCCTCCCATTCGGTTCAAACAGAAAAATTGTCAGTGGAATGCAGTAATCTTTTTTTCAGCACTTTGCAGAGTTCAAGTCCCCAGAAAGCAGCCTATTGAATTCAGCAAATAAAAACTTCTGTTTTCTTCACGAGTCTATAATTCATTTTCATGGACAGTAAATCAGAAAAGGGGGGGAGAAGCATTTTACAATCTCAAACTATTTTGCATACCTTCACCGCACATCAGTTTTACCCATTTCCATCGTATCGTTACCACTTAAAACAGGGGAATTAGATAAGCATACGTTCCCTGTATTAACTGGTTTAATTTAAAAGTAATTTCTACCATCTGGAATTACTATTTACTGTTGTTTGGAGGAGGGAAAAAAAAAGAATCTGAAACTGTAGAAAAGATCATCACAATTTCTTTCAAAGAGTTACCAGTCTGAAGGAGGGAGAAGCATACAAGGAATGTAATTGATTGTCCACCAGTTGACTTGTATATTTTGGAGGGAATTCTGAGAATAAAAAAGTCTCTAGCAGTTATCAGCGGTCAGACTGGAGCCATTCATTTTTCACCTGCTTGTGTTTGTTGTCTGGCAACCAGTCAAGGGTGCTATTAGCAGAATTAAGCTCCAGAAGAAAAGATTACCCTGTAGGAGGTAAGATAAAGACTGGAAAGTGTGGCTTGTTATCAGTATCACAATAAGGACCAGGTCAGAAAGGATTCAGTGTGGGTTTCATTTCAAACAGGTAATCTCTGCTGAAATAATAGAGTAGTTGTTGCTTTGAAACCTTTATGTGCTGCAGCATACTACAGCTCATTTGATACAGATTCTGGATTTAATGAAGAGCTCCAACAAGCCTGAAACAGACACACAGAGAAAGCAAGAAAAGAACAGTGCACCAGTGGAAAATGTCTTTATCCTGTAATTCCAGGTCAATATAGTGAAACATAAAATATTATTCAGGGCAGTTTTATACCTTGATTTATGTCTCCCCTCCTTCTCAGGCTGCTTTCTATCTGTCTATAAAGTTTTGGTCTATAAACATGCAGTAACGTAATACAAAATATTGCAAGAGTAATAACATATGCAATTATAGTACATCTCACAAATCCTGAACACAAGCAATGAATCAAAACTTTCCAAGGCTATTCCTTGAAATACAACTTTTTCTAGGTTTTATTCAAATGCTTGAAAGCAGTCACTGGGACAAGCTGCAAGAGCAAGATGCACATTGCAGATGATGGACAGCATTTTACGTTTTTCTGGCAAATTGCCTAAATGTTGGTCTTGAAAAGTAATTGTTGAGTGGGCTTTTCCTTTTTTTCTTTATAATGATAGCGCACCTTTCTCTCAGTCGTCTCCTCTAGAAATGTACATTAACTGTTTGGAGATTAATCTGCAGTTTGGTTTCTTACTGTCTGCAGAAAGCCCTAACCAGCAAAACAGTTGCACTTCTAAGTCTCAAAATACAAAGGATGAGCTGGTAAACACCATCAAAGCACAAAGAAAATACAGGAAAGAATTCTGTCATCTATAGTCTCTTACCTTATGGCAATCTTTGGTTTCCAAGCCTTGGAGGCATTTAAAGAAAGCTCCACTTTGGTGTGAACTTAGTCAGTCTCATGCATAGTCCTTTCAAGCCATGACACAAGGAGGGAAGCCTGGTAGAAGCAGGTCAAGGCTGTAATATCTTCTGCTGGAGCCATTCTGAGCTCTGGATGTGGAACAGAAAACAGTAGGTTACACAGGGTCGATACACATGGGGGCACTTCCCTGATCCCCCCTCAACTACTGCAGGGCTTGTCACAGCCCTCAAAACAACCTCGAGAGGACATAGCCCAGAATCTCAGTGCTGAATCCGCAACCACGTTCTATAGGTGTAATACTCACTGTTACATGATGTATTTATGAATGTGATTGTGTGTGCTCACTCCCTCCCTGGGTTCCTGCTACCATTTACTATCATAAGACTATCAGTCTTATGCCTGAATTCAGGTATTTACACTTAAGACTTTTTGAAGAGTTGTCCAAGGAGCTCTGAGCTTGTACAGTTTTTATTTAAGAAATCTTGCAAAAGCAGGGGATTTTCAGAAAATAATTTATGTACCAACATTTCTAAAAAACTAGGGAATTGTGGGTAACTACAAAAGGGTCAACACAGCATCAATTCCAGATAAAAGACTATTATAAGGTTGTGATGAGATTCAATCAGTTATAAAGCCTAAGGCTCACAACCGAGATAGTATCAATCCTCTTGATGAAATGGAACACAAGTCTTAAATGCTTAAAATGTTTTCATGATTATATTTTTTTTTGGTAAAAAGTAGTGGAGCTGACAGAATAAATCAAAAAAATCTGCAGGGTATGTGTCACAAAATGTTAATTTTAAACTAGTACTTTAGAAAAACTGATTCAGCACACAGTCTATGGCTTGAACATGGCCAAGAAGCCACTTCATATGGAAAATCAAAGGTGCAAAGAACATTGTCCGGGAGCTCCAAGAGGCATAGCACAGCTAGTAGCACAGGGATCTCACTGTGGACAGTGCCATTCCACAATATTCCAGAGTTCAGAGGAAGAGACAGTATTGCTGCTGATAAAGTTTGCGGATGACACAAAGCTGGGTGAAGGAATGAATAACAATAAGAACATGTCAATTCTTCACTTTCATCTGGACTATTTGGTAGGTGGAGCTCATTTGTCTATTTACACATTTTGTAACACAATCAGATGCAAGGTCATACACGTTTTTTAGGAACGCAGAATGCAGATCATCACCACACTGCTACAGAAAACACAAGGAATGATTTGAGAGGGTCAATACAGACACACAATAGATGTCAACAGCAGTGATAAACATGAGAAACACTGTCAAATTCGCTCCTCTTACACTTTTAAATCGTTCTCTTGGTACCTCCTACTAGCACCAAATTAGGGCTGTCAGAACTGTGAAGCCAAAGGGTTCAGAACTCAGTTCTTCCATATAATTCCCACTGCCAAATGCAGTTTCACTTATAGGTAAATTGGCCTATAGGGCAATTATTTTTTGGTCCTAAGACAGAAAGAAAAGAACTTAATGCCAAGACTGGTTTGGTAACGCCAAGAGCTATTTGGTTCCTGCCTGGAATATATTAGCTACAATTTTGCCTCCTGAGAAAGGCCAGTCACTCCAGTCACTCCAAACCTATCCCTGTGGAAACGTTTACACTGTCCTAACACTGTCTGCGCTGCCTACAGATAACACTAACTGGTTCTAAATCCAGGGAGGAGCAAGGAACTGGCCTTGAAGGAAACTCAGGGTCCCAGTCTTTTAAAGTTGATTACTGAAACAATTACTTGCTTGTGTCTTGTATTTTGCTAACCTATTCCAATTACTTCTGTGATATCTTAGAAGCAACGAAATCATCACACAGACCAAAGAAGAAAAAAAAAAGGAGATGGAAAGCTCCTTATTCATAATAAAACTTAGACTCAGATTCTAAAACGAGCTCCACAGGAGCAGCCTCCAGGCTCTCCTGACTCCACTGAAGTCACTGGGGAGCAGATGGGCTTGCCTACAGAAGGATCATGGCAGATTTGAACATATGAGCTGAGGGGGCTGATCCTGCTAACACTTCATACCAGGCATAGAGCCAGGTGCACAGAGATATTCAAACTAAACCCTAATTAAGTGTCTGAATTCCCAGCGAAATCCATGGGGAGTTAGATGCCTAAATATCAATGTGGATATTGATCCAGCTGCTTATCACTGCGAGTACACCACTGATTTCTAGAGCTGATGATGGCACTTGCCATTTTATTCTAATTTATCTTTTTCTCTTGAATGTGAGAGAAGTAAACGCTGAGGGTGACTGCACTATCATTAACTGTACACACACTAGCATTTTCTAAAAGGAAAATAACGACTCATACCTAAATATGAACCTGAGCTTGAGCAACATGGGGAGAAAATTAGCACATCACTAGAAAACACAAGGCTTGAAAGTTTCGGAGAATATATACTATGAGCCTTATAAAAGAGCTAGAAGATCTTAAAGAGATTTATATAGTATGAAACATAATTATGCTTTTTGCCACATTACACATTGAAATTAGCTGATAAAAATATTTGGTGAACAAACCAAAATAAAAACATTCTGATTTCACACAAAAGGTATGCTCAGCTTCTAACAGGAAATAAGAATCCTGCACCTATTAGATCATATCTTTGCTACCCACTCAGAGTAAATGATTGATATAACAGGCATGTTGAATCAAGATGCTAGTTCATTCTTTTCTTTTTCTACACAGTCACTTTCAGCCAGCAGATTTTTTTTTTTTTTTCCCCCCAGAATATCTGCGATTCCTTAGATTCTTTGAGGCTATTCCCTTAATAATTGGAGGAGCTGCCTGAGCAAAAAGCTGCAGCACAAAGCTTTCTCTCTGCTGTAAGAGCTCCCTGGGTCAGAGGCACACACAATCTGTCTGTGCTGCTGCAATCAAACCAGTCCAGCTTGAGAAAGTATAAACACTGTGGTGGGCAGAATAGCCAAAAGTAGGGGGCCAGGAGGGAAAACAGTCATGTCGCTGTTATTTCTTTAACAGATTAGGGCCTGATCCAGGTCCTACTGAAGTCAGTGACACAGTTCCTATCAAGTTCAACAGAAGTGATCTTTAAGAGCATGTTTTCTTGCCAAGTATCTGAGTAATATGGCTGGGCCCTACAGATTTCCGTGGCAAAGAAAGTAATCCTTCCCCACCTCCACAGTTCTTCAGAGAAGCAGACCTTCTTTAGAAGAGGAGCATCTGCAGGAGGTGGGATGATGCCATTAGCATAAATATTCCTCCTGTCCCCACCACCTTCCTCCTCTTTACATATTAGGACTACAGTGGCGATTTTCAGGTTTTTTCAGATGTGGGACACACTGATAAAGAAAGCAGCTACTCTCTTCCACTTTGTGTTTACCTGAGCTTTTGCTCTTCTTACTCATACCTGGAGACAAGTAAAGGGAATCTGCAGCATAATGTTTTACGTTATTAATCTCTGCAGTTTAGCAGGCAAAAACAGCTACACCACACAGACCTTTGCAAACCATGAGTAGATACTCACAAACCACAGGTTTTTTTAACCTTTGGTTAGCACATCCTCTGATTTCTGGCATCTCGGCTCTCTCCCACCCTGTGCCCAAACACAGGGAGGCAGTTGCAAGGTCTTTGCACTTGACCGTACTAGTGCACGTGTGCCAACCGAAGCCTGGTGGGAAGCGATTTAGAGCCATTGCTGAGGCATCACTCAGAGCACATGGATGTGTTTGAGTTTTGAGCTCACGTTACTAGCACAGCTGTTAAATGGATATTTTACACCAAGAAGCTTGTCAAAATTCAGAGGTAAAACCTTATTTACTATTTTCTTAAATTACTTGGGATACAACAAAATGGAGTTCTAAGTCTTCCAAAATACAGAACTGTTTCTTGTTGCTTGTGTTCCTTTGCAACTTAAGGGGAGAAATGAGACTTGACTGAATAGTAAGTGTAACGGGAATGACACATCTGAGGAAAAAAGTACCCACATCGTTAGTATCAGGAAATTAAGAATGTAGGAAGAAATTTCTTAATAGTGTAAAAGAGAGGGTTTATTAGTTTGGATTATCCCAAGGGGTGTTTGTTTCTCACAAGACTCCAGCAAATTCTTTTCCTCTTTCAACTCCCAAATCAGCATACCTTTGGGAAACACCCACTTTTCCCCCAATTACTTTCTCCTACCTCTAATACGTTCTTACCCTAAGACTGAGGAGCTTGCTCTTCCCCTAAAAGGAAAGTACACCGTAGGGATTTCTTTAGAATAAATCCTATATTTGTTAGGACTTAGTATGGATGAAAATGAATGAAATAAATAGAACAGCAGAAACAAAGGCAGCGCTGTTTTCTGTTGCATATATGCTGGCTGCATATTCAGCATTTATTATCAATAACATTTATTCTTGACAGATTCCTGAAATCAGTCCATGCCCAGCCTTCGTATTGCACCTTACTGCACCAGGTGTTAAACAAATGTCACTCACCTGAGTGTATGCTTAAACTAATGAATTATGATAGATTTGTATGGATGAAGAAAGTTAGAAAAATAATATTTGATTCACAGATTATTTTTGTACAGAGACTCATGTTCTAACTAAAAATACTTTGCTCCAAGGACGCTATTTGTTTTCTACCACTGTCAGTGTGAAAAGCCTAGATCTACAGAATCTGGGCAGATCTTACAACTAAACTATTCTGAGAAAACAAATCTTAAAAACAATATATGCAATACAGCTGTTTAGTAGTTCCCTAGGGCTTACTGGTGCTTACTGCCAGCTCTCAGCTCTTTTTGCTTTAAGCAGGGAGGGCCAATTTCTTTAGATTACCTTATAGAGTATGTACATCTCTCCTCTCCATGCTGTCACCCTAGATGGCTCTAACAAGTCTCCTGCTGCCACATTCTTGTTCTCAGGAAGATCTGTTAACATTTTTGTCTCCTTTTGATCTCTGGACCCTTCTCCTGACACTTTTCACAGCCTCCTGAAAATGGGATTCTTGAAGTCAATAATTTGCTTATTGTCTCTCTAGTGTAAACTTAAATGTTTTTCATCTCGGAAGCTATTTCCTTATTTGTTCTTTTCACATTTCCTACTGGATTCAAGAGATCCTGGGTTTAATAATCATTCTACCAGCTGAAATGACCACTAGCACCTGCTTACTGCTTAGTAACTAAATTGCCTATCAGTATTCCGGGATTATATCTGATAGCTCCTTTCCTTTATGCTGTTTGATCAGTTTAAGGATATGGAGGTGCTACAGCTGACAGTGGATTGTACGTGTGAAGCCACACTTAACGATGTGACAGTAGACAAGACCTCTTCTATTCCCACCAGGCCTGTAAGGGTCTATGCCTTCAGACCCTGTTGCAGGATGGAAGCCTAAACAAACCATCTAGTACAGTAAGAAAATACTTCTCAGCCTATTATATTCCCCCCAGCACTACCACCCCTCCAATTGGTTAAAATAGCACAGTATTCTGTACCACAAAAGACTGTAATTTGTAAGGAATGCTAAGCACTTGGAAAGCACAAGGGGACACTGAGCGTGGGGAGGTCCTACCCCATAGACACTCTGTCCCTTTCAAACCATGGGAATACAGGCTGCCTCCCTCGAAGTGAAATGCAGCCTTAAGAGATGAATGCTGTTCTTAGCTTGAACAAAAATAAAAAAGATGTTTCCAAAACTGCACAGCTCTCCCTTAGCCCAGAATCTTTCTTTTAAAGCAATGAAGCCTTTTATAGGTTGCATACAAAGGAGGAACGTGGAAGATAAGTTTACTCTTGCTCCATAAATGAAATCTGATTATACACCAGTGTTCAGCCATATGGAACAGAGAATGTCTCAACTCAAGGGACATTAACCCCCAAAGCCACCTCCAACCCTTCGTGGCATTGAAGGAAGGCTAAAAAAATAAGATGGGCTGAATCTCCGGTTGATAAGAACAGGAACAATCAACACAAGGACTTCTGGACATTCAGGCATTGTCCTCACCAACTACCTTCAGTTTTCTGATGGGTTCCACTTGTCTCACACTATTTAGATGGTTGGACTGGTTTTAAAACAAGCAAAACCAGTTTTATTCAAGACAAAATTCTGGTTCAGAAGACAGGTACTGTATTTGTTGCCTGCTCTTCTGACTATGGTGAGGCTGCACATAGAGAGAATTTTCCACGTTTCTCCATGGATTTTCTGTGCCTTTTGATGATTTTTTTGCTGAAACCCTCCTGCATTCTCACTGTTCCACATCAGTTGTTTCCCCAACTCATACTGTCTTCTCCCTATACTGGGCTGCCAATGGCAATAGCCACATCACCTATGCTACTGCTTCTGCAGGGTGGACAGCCTTTTCAGTTGCTAAAGGCTAAATGCCATAAGGACCACAAGTCAGAAGCCTCAGACAGCTGGAAGCAATGATCAGGAGTTAAAACCTGGATATAGATTTTACACAGGTGGCACAACCATAGCAGAACTGTATCTTCCTACTTCCACCATTCACTCTTCTTGCTGGCCTGCAAGAAAATGTACTGCTGAGACATTTTTTCTCAGGAAGGAAAAAATCTCCGGCTCAAAGACTCTTAAAAATTAAACCATGATTAGAAAAGCAAAAATACCAAAAGAATTAATGATGTCTGCTAGTACTTATTGGACCTCTCCCTCATAAGGAAAGAAAAATGGTACAGTTACCACAGACACAGATGAAATCAGTTAGTCATAGTACCTTTGAGAAATTCCATCAGATTTCATGAGCTACGCAGGTCAGGTGGGATCAGGTCAGTGTTTCAGGCAGCAGCCTCTGAAGAACACCTAAACTGCTGCTGAACCAGTAGCTGCATCCTACTTTCTAAATCACTGCCAAACAGATGACCCAAAATGGTATTAATGGCAGTTGCTGACAGAGATGCTATTTTTCATGAGACACGTAAAATTCAGGTACTTAACACTTGTGGTCATTAAAATCAGAAGGTCCCTTTTGTGGGAAAAGGAAGCCAGTTGCAGTGTTTCAGCCAAGTTCCAACGCATTCAGGTTATGCTGCCCAGGGAGCAGGGGCGACTTGCACAGCTTCACCTTCAGTTGTTTGGAGGCTCATGGAAAAGCACTGCCAGAAGGACTCCAAAGAAGCTGGACGTCCACAATTCTTCCATTTCCAAATCCAGACTAAGGAACAACATGAGGGGAGACTTGCAGGCTGTGGAGTATTGTGCTGTGATCCTTGGCCTTTTTGGAGAAGTCAGACAACCTGAGGTGAGCTCCACTAGAAGGAAAGAATCCTTCACGTCACGGTATTCTTTCTATGTTCCCTGGCGCTCCCCTAGCCCCTGATGCAATTCACTCAGCCTGCAGGAAAGTTTTTGTTCCACCTGACCAAAGTAAATGGGTAGTTTTCTTCCAGATTGGTGAGTTGGTTCAGCTTTTACTATGCAGCCAGGCAAGCACTAGAGCTGCTGCAATGGAGGAAATCTATCCACATCATTGGGAAGAAGGGCAAGGAAGAGGACTGGGAATGCCCCTTCACCTGAAGCAGGCCGTTGGACCGGTTCAGTCTTATTACACAACTTCCCTGTTGGTCTCTCTTTAAAGAGAAAAGATGGCTCAGTGCATAGATGACCTGAAGTACCATCTAGAGGAACCTCTTTTCCTCAGAGAAGAGAGTAAGCCGAGTACGATGTTTCTGGCTTAAGACTGTACTTAAATCTTTTGCCTAATAAGGATAGAATTAAAGCATCTCCATTAGATGAGGTAAATATGGGGCATGGTATCTATGCCTTAATTCATTCTTGCCAAAAGGTCACTTTCGATGGACCCAGAGGGAGGACTGCATTATACATCTCCTTCGAAACAAAAATCCTACTTTTCCCTTGAATGCATGCTTTTTGCTCTTCTGACCAGGCACACCTGTTTTCTCTACTAACTCAAATCCTTGCAGCCACGTGTGCCCAGGGGAAAGGGGGGAGTGTAATAAATAGCAGAAGCAAATAATTTACCCAGTAAAGAGCATTCCATCTTTTCTGTATGCAAATTCTGCATAAAAATTCTACATATATGGTGCAGAACTGCTCTGAACTGAACTCCAAAAATGTTTAATGCAAACACAGCTGTTATCAAGTGTTGTTCTTTCCAAGACTCCATTCAGTTTGATAGTTATCACTATGCCAACGGCATTCCCAGTACAAATCTCTCTTTCTGAGACTTTAACAACTGCTTTACACACAAGAGAAGTTTGCTTCGCCCTGAAACTTGGTGCTCTGGATCTCTCCCAAATGCGTGTTTCTCCCTTCTAACGGTACCAAGGGAGCCCAAATCAACTCTAACAGATACTGACCAAAGACATTTAGCTAAATTAGGTTTTTAAGAATTACAAATATTTTTAATTTAAGGACACATTTTATAACATCCCTGTTCAGCAAAATATTGTAGTGCCTTTGAGTACATACTCAAATCTCACTGGTGTCAGAAGACATATGATTTATATGTTTAAATCACATACCTGGTAAAATTCACTAAAGCGTTCTGAATTGTAACAACAACTTATTCAAATATCAATTTTTGAGGGCTGAGGTAGATCAAAGAATTCTGACAATGTGTAGGATTTTACTTAGCTGGTTAGATTGTTATTCATATTAGCTTTTTGAAAATGGGTATTTTTCCATCTAGCTACAGAGGAGTTTTTTTAAGAATCGGTAGTCTTTTAAATTCATTCTTCTACAAAACTAAAGGGGACAGCACTTCACTTATACTTCCTTCAGGGGGCTGATCATAGGATCTAGCTGTGCATTGTGTTCTTGAGAAAACATCTAAAATAACTCAGCAGCTGGCATTTTCAAATGGCATAGGGACAGTAAGGTCAGCTCCCCAGCTGAGGTCTATGTAGCTCAAATCAGGACCTGAACTGTTGATTATAGAATATGGTTTAATATTGTATGCATGTATGTGACTTAAAACATCCTGATTCATTTCACTGAATGCCTATAAGGGAGATGGGAGCTTATTGCTCCTTTGCATCCCTGCATGTACCTCCACCCTCATCGAATCGATTCCTGTGTAGGAAGCAGAGATGGCAGCCCCATCAGGGCTGCCGTTTTTCATCCCTTTCAGATGGGTGGATCTTTGAGGATCATCCTTCCCAGCACACCAACCAGCACTGCAGAGCTAATGAGGTGGAGCAGGTCATCTGCACACAAAAAAAGAATGGGAACAGACCTCCTTCTGCTCTGAAGTAAAGAGAAGCATGCGCTGCAATGTGTATTAGTTCAATGCAACATTAGTAGCATATCTAATATCAAGTCACAAGAGAAGTCCTAGGAGCACATATCAGTATTAGCGTTGTAATTCCGAACCTTACAGTTCAACCTGCATTTTTAGAGTGAAGTAAACGCTCCCCTACTCAACTTCAAACCACTCAGGATAGCCTCTTACTACAGCTCATCCTCTCTCCCTCATTAGCTCACCAAGCAGCAGCAGCCGCGGCAAGTGGGGGGTTACTGATGCATTGTAATTACCAACTGATAGTGTGTCACTGGGAAAAGCAGAAGTCTCTAATTAACATGGGCCAGTTACTTTCCTCTTTTAACGCTTCCTTTGCTGAAGCACAAGGCGGAGCTATGGTAAGGAAGTCCAATAAAAAGCCTGAGGGCTATTTGCATCTCTTTGACTGGCAGTAATTTAAACAGGCTTGACTCCATCTGGGCACAAATATAGCTTTGTGAAAAGCAGGAAACAAAAGCATATGCCCCTGTCCACTAGAAACCAAGTTACCAACCCCTGACTCCTAATGGTGAAGTCACAATGAAGTCACGCAGTCACAATGAAGGAGTCCTGGTCTGACCTGGCAGCAGGTTGAGTTCCATGATGCCCCTGCCCTCAGTATCACATATGGAGACTGTGTAAAGCCCACCCTTGGGGTCTTTGGGAATTTGTGTGTTTGTTTTTGGATTCTTCAGTAGTTTGCATCAAGTACAAGGATGTGCTGTAGGTTCTGACTTTGATTTCCTAAGGTTATTTGTAATCCGTTACAAGGGGATCGTACTGAGGGAATACAAACTGTGAAAAGCAAGTTGCTCTCCGTGGAATTTCTGAGAATATTCCCAGAGTTGAGCTTGAGGCTTTGCTTTGTACTGTAGCTTTCTATCAGCAACACAGATGGACAGAGGGTCATCAGCTATATACCACTACACTGGATGCGCCAAATTTCGGTTCCTCTCTCAAAAGAGACATATTTATGAAGTACAAGGTAATAGTTCAGGTGGAGGAGAAAGTTTTTGGCTGAGAGGAACATCTTTCCTCAGTATACAGGTCCAAATCACTCCACAGGGACTCCCACACACTCTCTCAGAGGAATCACATAAAAAGCATAGACAAGGAAACAAAAGATGACTGAAAACATGTCACAGCAAGGAGGAAGTCCGAAATCTTTACCTTTGGGTGTATTTAATTGTACCTGACATTGTAGACATATGAAGAGACTGCCTTGCAAGAATAAGCTGGAGGAACCGATTGAGAATTGCCACTGGCGCAAACCAGACAGACTTCAGAGGTCAAAGACGCAACCCTCAACTTGCCAAAGTCGATAGATAGTCCTGTCTGAGAACTCCATGAAGGAAACTGATTAAGACGATCTGCAAGAGACAAAAGACAGGCAATAGAAAAGCTAGTCGTTTTCCAGGAATGAAACAAACATATTATTACAATGAACATGGAAGAGTCCAAGTTCAGGAAAGACTTCTTTGGTTACAATCCACATTGACAACCATGACATTACACCAGGCACCATCCCAGAGGTCTTGACAGACTGCAGAAAAGGGTTTTTAAATTATCTTCTCAGAAAACTTTCCAAGCAAGGAAAAGAAGAATAAGTGAAAGTTCAGCTCATTAAGCAAGCAGTGAAGGAGGGGAAATCTGGTTTTGTTGAGCAGAATGACTGTTACAGAGAAAAGGGTTTTAGTCTCACACAGAGGGTTAACAGCCTCCTGGAAGACAGGCTGAGAATCTCTTATCAAACTGTGTAAATGGAGATTGAAAATGGGATAATCATGATAGAAATGCCTCAATGTGTATGTAATTGGACAAGGGTTCAATCAGCAAATAGCTCTGTGATTCAAGGCATTATCTAACCAAACAACATGTCACCACTCCTTTGCTGCAGGTTACAAAACCACAGCTCAGCCAGCAAAAGATCAGCCATTTCCTAACACAGACATCAGTCTGAACCAGTCAGACTAGCAGTTCAGACAAGCAATTTCAGGACGTGGTCAAATGGTAACTCTAAGCCAATCTAACAGTAAACTGTCACTAAAAAGACTGGTTCACCCTTCTGCCTTCTCTCTCTTGTGCCACAGCTAGTGCTCATCTACCTGTACGGTGAGCTGAGCTGGTTTAGGGTGCAGTCACACATGACAGCTATTTAGCTGCTGAAAACGGGTGGCAGGACTGTATGGCAGGAAGTAGGGAGGAGCAGAAAAACCTCTTTCAACAAAAAGGGCAAGATCTTAGATCAGCTCAACTGTATCATGTAACTTTACCCTCAGATTTCCTAAAAGGAGAGGAGGAAAATCAGAATTTAGGTGGTCTGAATTACTCTCTAGAGATTTCTCCCTAAATTATAAAAGGAATCTAATGTGATTGCATCTTAACCCTAAGAAAAAGTGAGTAATTATCAACAGTTTTGCATTCGCTGAGCTGCCTCGCTACACGGTCTGATGACTACTAACGTTTGTGGGAAGAAGGGAGTAGGAGAAGCAGAGACGAGTGTAATGCTGAGGCAGTTCTGGTTTCAAGACTAAAACTATTGTGGACACACACTCTGATTTAATCTGGCTGATTTTTGAAGAGCTGGGGAAGAAGGAATCTTTACATTCTAGTGGTGAAGAATGGCTGAGGATAATGATGTCTTAAACTGGCACAGCTAGACCTGGAAGACAATGTCTAAAGGCACTTTAAGATGTTGTGGTTTGAGAGAGACTAAGCTTAAACTGTGTTGTAATAGCAGGAGAAGAAGTAAAAAGGAGGTGTTAGAGACCTCATTTTCTTTCCTTCTCTCCCTGAAGAAGAAATAATTATATGGTTGAAACCTGAGGATAAGTTGCTTAACCCGGACATTAAAATAAGCTGTTACATCTCCTTCTATAAAGAAAGGAGAAAACAGAGAGCACTTGATTTTTTGCAAAGATGTTTACCTGTTAGGTTGTCAGAGATCATACAGAAATAGACAAGCCTGAATGCTTCCAAACGTCTAAGCGAGCAGTAACATGCAACTATTCAGTTGTCATCGGGGTGTGGGATAACCTGCTTTCAAGACTCTCTCTGTAACGCATAGAAAGAAAACCTGCATTATCATGGATGGATCACTTGGCCATTTTAATACATATCGAAACATAACGCGTAGGTTTTGCCAGCAGGATGGGAGATTGACTCAGAAAACAGTAAGGATTCAAGAGGCAATGGACAGACACAAACCTCTGGGATGCTGTGGATGTCTGAAATGGAAGCGGAGATGCAGCACTGCATCTGTACACAGACGAGACATCTGTTAAGAGTATCTGGTTAGTTCAAGTGGCCATGCTGTGAAGGAGGTTGGCATATTCCACAAATACTCAAAGAAGGGCTACAAAAAATATTCAGATATTGAAAAGGAAAGCTTATGGTATGAGGCTTAAGGAGTTCAGTTTATTGAGCTTAATACATGGAGAAGAGACCTGACAACCAGGAACTTCTTGATCTAACAAAAGTATACCGTCCTGTGGCTGGATGGAGTGAAGACAGGTGAATTCAACTCTAAAGTAAAAAGTTATATCCTTGTAATAACTATTATTAAATATTGGAACATCTTAGTGCAGGATTTGGCTAACGTCATTCTTCTTAGTCTTTCAGCAAGACCAGATACAGTTCTAATTTAATGCTTTAATCCAGCTTCCAGAACACACTGTATGGCCTATGGAAACAGGGGGCTGGAAACAGATGATCGGTGGGATCAGGCCCCTTCTGCCCTGAGAGCCTATGTACAGGTAGCAGGTACTTCTTTAAGAAAATAAACAAAGACCCACTTTAAAAGCCAGAGTGTAAACTGATCTGACTGATGTGGTCTGATGCAACAGACTTAGCTTTATTGGATCAACTAGCAAACTTTATCGGCTTCCCAAGAGTCCCTTGAAAACATTCTAGTGCTCACCCTTTCGAGACTGTTGCTTAAGAAGGACTTGAATATGAGCAACTGCAAAAAGGTAGATCAAGAGACCAGAGCTGTTAATCTTTGTGCACAATAGTTAAAATACATGGGTTATGGATGTACATTCACATGTATGAAGCCAATATGAATCCGTTTATAAAACCCTGCTGCTCCTGTGTAAAAGAGCAACGCTTTGAGTAAATAAGCAGCAAGGAGCAGCTGCTCTTAAGTAAAACCTGCTACAGTAACCAATCATTTACATCACTGACTTTCAACCTGTGATCAACAGACAATTTTAAAGGAGTCAGCAGAATAACAATAAAAGATAGCCTATTTGCCATGGTCTTAAACTCACTGTGCAAGAGTCTACACTTCCTCTGGGAGAATTTTCAGAATCTGCAAGACGAAATGTCTGGAAACATCTAGCTTCAACTTTCAGAAGCCAACAAATGCATTTGGATGCTTTAATTTTTAACAGCATTCCTGTGATTTTTATTTTTTTTTTCTTTCAGAATACAGATCAGTAGAAATATTCAGTTTCCTGAAAACTACACTCCTCTGAAGAATCTTAAACACAAAAATTAAAAAATGAAAAAAAAATCAGTTCCTTTTTTTGTGCCAGCTAATTGTCTTTCGGTTTGTGTTTCTTTTCCTTTTCTTCCTTTGTTTTTTTCTAAGACCTGTGAATAAATCAGAAAAGCTGTCATATCACATTTGACAAACAACTTCTCTAAGAATGAAGGCATATGACCCCAAAAGGAAGGTACAAAATCTCTAACAACTGGGTCTTCTTAGGGCTGGTACATCTGCATTGTCAGCTATTCTCCAAAGAGGCAGGTTGAAGATTTCTGCATGCACAACACACCATGTGGGCTCCGAGCCTACAGTACAGCTCCTGGAAGTAGATTTTGATGGGTCAAAGCCATTTTATTGAATTAGCCCTTTATTGTTTACATTAAATCCAAGTGAGCTCACAAATACTGACTTATCCTTCTGAAAGGCTGGATTATACCGCGTGGCTCGGATGCAAAAAAAGATTAGGGTTTTTATACTAATTACTTCCAGCATGAGGAGTGCATGGACCAGAAGAGCACTGACTTTGGAGACACTCTGCTGGGCATTTCAGTGCAGAAATATCTGCCATCTTTTCTTGACACAAGAAAAATGACTGCTGCTCCTTAATGTAATTTGGAGTGCCACACTGTCATTAAACCCTACGTATGAGAATTGCCATGTCTGGGTCAGAGGGTAGTAACTGTCCTTTCCACTTGTTTCTGTTTTGTCCACACTCCCACCATCACCGTTGCTGTGAAGTACAGTGTAATATCGCTTCCTTCTACTCTACATCACTCTTTCATAAAGTAAGAGAATAGAGAAAGATTATCTCATTATTACCAAGTGAGTGTTCATTCATTTATACTTAATCAGCTAAGTAATCCACCAATACACAAAGTTTCCCAGACTGCAAAACCCAAGGCATTTTCAGCAGTCTGAAAAATCAAAGTTGAATATGGATGTGAATATGTTGGAAACATGATATGCCAGGTCACTGCCATTACTGTAAATCACGAGTGCTGCAGGAAGACAAGATGGACAAACACACAACAGTCACGTGTCTAAACAAACCCTCATATTTCTGATAAACAGGGCACCTGTCTATGCAGAATAGACATTCAGCTTCTGGGCAGCTTTTGTGGCCAATGATGGAAATCTTTCATAGAAAAATCAAAACTATCAGGGAGTTTCATAATAATCAAGGAATCCCAGAAGTGCACCCAGCTTTCACTGAATAACTTTGCACACAATGACATCAGACCTTCTCACGACACAAATCACTACTTGGAGCCTGGGGCCTGTTGGTATTTGGTTCAGTGATGATACTCTGCGTAGCTTGTGAAACAGAACAAACAGAAGGCTTAAATGAGCCTAAAGATTTGTGAACTGCTGATCCTAGAAAAAGGACACCCTTTATTGCTTTTACATCCAGCAGCTTCCAGTACAACATGTTGTTTCTATGATTGTTCTTATATATTAAGCAAAACGTTTGTGCTCACACTCTAAGAAACGGAAGGGAAATGTACAGATCTTTACACTCACACAAGTGGTGATGTGGAAGGTAAGGCTCACAAAAGCGTCTTGTTTTAAATCTTGCATTCAATAAACTGCTAGAAGAACAAAATGAAAACAAGCTATTGTGTTAATCTCCAGATTAGCCCTCATAGTCTGTCAATTTAATACTGATTAGTAAACAATGTCCATAATTAAGCTGTTGTTGGAGACACAAATGCCCCACGAGCCCGAACTAATGCGTAGTATTCAATCCTTTTACAAAGGATGGCGGATACAATTCCAGGAATGTTAATGCTGTCAAGTATCCATGATGTACATAACAAAAGAGAAGGCAGAGAGTTGAGGTAATTAAGCTCACGCTAGACCTTCTCTCCAACCTGTACGTGTTTATTGACTAAATGTTATTAGGTGTAGTAAATAAAATGCCACTGAGCCGTGGGAGTTGGGACCAAAACTGGTATGAAGTTTATGGGGCCGTCAGACTCTGGATTGCCCTGGCATCAAAGCACACACATACCCTTTGCTAAGGCTAGTGACATTAATGTGCATGACAGGGGTCCATGGGGCCGTGGTCCCCTAATTGTTTAGGAGACCTTTTAGTCTGGTTGCAGACTGCATGTCTTGGTATTTGTGGAGCTAATTGCACTAAAATCCGCCAGCACAGTGTTTGCAGTGATGGGTTAACTCATTTATCCTCAGGATAATACTCAGCTCTTTGTCAACCTGGTCTCCCGCGTTCGCTCCTGGACTGTCACCCCAGCTGCAGGAGGAGGAAGCCGGCTTCCGACAGTGCAACCGATGGAAACTCACTGACTGCACATGTGCAAGAACATAAACATTTAAATACGAAACAATACCACTTTTCTGAGTGTTTTCATTATTGGTAACCTTTTCGCATTTTCTCTTGCGGGTCACAGAGCCAAGTCTGGAGTTTAGTCCCTGATAAACTCCTAACAGTTGGGACCAGCAGAGGTGCTTGGCCTAGAGTCCTCTTAGCAGTTTATTTTTCTATACTAAATCTCATGGATCTCCAGGTTTGAACTAGCCCCGCACAGCAGAGCCCAGACAGGGTAATGCTCTGGGTTCCCTCTGACATCCTTTTTTTCTCATCACTTAAGAAAATAATAGATAAAGGTAGACATAATTATAAGCACTTTTTATTTCGATCTCAATATTTTTTACATGAGGACAGAAGTGGCACTAGTCAGTCTGAAAAGCAACTTAATGCAGAAAAATATTTTTTCTTAATTTGGCCTCTAAGATAAACTTCAGGGTGAGAGGAATTAAATATTCTTTCCAACACTTTTCCAGAGGGCTTGAATTATGGTATTTTCTCAGACTTCTTGCCCCATGTTTACAAACATGCAAGTAACTAACAAAATCATAATTATGATAGGAGCACTTTCTGCCCAAGGATCTCAAATGTCTTGGCCCACACAGAGTGGCACTGTGCAAGTTTCCTGTGGGATCACATGTATTGATAGCCCCACTGTACAGTTTAGACATCAGTAAATTAAATTGTTTTGCCAAAGGTCAGAAAGAGTGTAAATTAGTGGTAGAACTAGGAAAAATACTCAACAGTATCTTCCCCACTCTCCATCCTAGACTACCCGTGTAAATGCAGAACAGCACTGAGTGGCTTCCTGTTTGGACATGTGGATTTGATTAAGGCAGGTCACAAGTTCCCAGAATTTTTGGCCAGATGGTGACTGAGCTTCTTGGGTGTTACAGCACCACGGCACCTCTGCCATTCCTTCCTGCCACACTGCGAACCCACCACATGCAGGGAGAAACCTTGCCTCATCTGCAGCTACAGGCTTCCTAGAGCCAGCGCAGAAAGGAGAAGGGAAGAGATGGGAGTATGAATGTGCAAGTAGAGGTTAGGGGTAGCACTAGACCACAGCACACTCATTTATTTTGGCTTAAACTGCTATGGAATCACAGGCTCAGTGGAAAATGCTCCTTCTAGAAATAGTGCCAACCAGCCAGTATCCCCATCCCTTGAACAAACTCATAACTAACGTTACTGAGACACAGTGTTTTATCCCATGTATCAGACTCCCCTCCAACACCCAGAAAGCTTTTTTCCTTATACGGAGTAAGATTTGTTCTGTCTTCACAAAACCTATAAAAAAAAAAAGGATAGAGGTTTCTGCAGCGGCTTGTTTGGGGTGGATGGCATGAAGCATACTGGAGGCAGAAAGCGTCACTGTCCCAGCGAGCCTGCTGGCCAGACAAAGAGGATTGCTGTAGTGCTCTCAGCGTACCTCCAGAGTGCCTGGCAGTCCCTCAGACCCTGGGGAAATGTGGCCTTGCCAAGGAGCTCAGCAGTCACTGTACCACTGCTGAGCAGCACGGCACGTTTCCCAGGTTTGAGCCTTTCCAGAAAGCCGCTTCTCTGCCTCATTTGCCCATTTCAAGCTGTCAAAACGAGAGCAGGTAAGACAACAAAGCGCAAATATGCAGTTCAAATCTCACTGGATCACACAACGGTACATCAAAGCGAACAAAGGCAGCAGCTGACATAGAAGGAAGTTTGGGGTTGGGACTGAAGTACAGAAGTGAGAACTGGAAGGTATAAAAGTTTTTTCCCATTTGACACGGGAGTCACACAAGAGACTGCCAGAGCTTTTACTGAGCCATGCAGGAGCTTAATAGAAGAATAACCTCCTTCTCCACTTACTATCCTGCTTCGATGGGGAAAGGCTGTTTAGATGAAGACTCCAGTTCTGCTGAAGAAAGCATATTTGCCAAATAAACTCCTTTTTGAGCACATTAGCAGAAAACCAGGAGTATAAACTGTAGTTCCACTTTGTGTTTCAAGGACATCAGAATAAAACAGGAGCATCTCATTGCTCAGAAGGAAAGGAATGCCTCAGGATTCATAAAAGAAATAGAGGTTGATCTCCCATTTCCCCTTCTTTAATTGTCTCATTATACAACATACAACCAATTTGATTGCAATTTGCAGAGAACTTGGAGGTACTTAGATGAGAGATGCAACAGAAGCACTCACACAGTATATTTTAGAAAAACAATACCCCCTTTCTATATAAGAATACGGATAGGCATATGAAAATTGCTGTCTCTTTTTCCTAATGGCCATAGCCAATAGCTAATGATTCATATGTAAAAGCAAAAATGTCATAATGCACTTAACCAGATGTGAAAAGCTGAAAATGGAGGTGTCGGTGGATAGCTGTCCTTAGCTCCTTACTGTTGCAGCAGTCTCTTTTCTTAAGACATGGAGTATAAGAGTTTGAAACTTCTCCATACAAAACAGACAGCCTCTCTTGTTTCAAAAATAAATTGTTAGCTGACATACTCTCTAGAATAGCTGTAAATTGTTTGAAAATCTGCTCTCTAACTTTCACAGAGAACAGAGGCGCTTTCGTACTGTCAAGTGCATCAAGAGGCAAATAATTACCTGAAGCACGCTTCACCAGTACATACCACTGAGTTCCTCAAGCAAAGACTCAGCATAAGAGCAACTCCTGCTAACAGCAGTTTTTTCTCGACTCTTCAACCACAGAGGGCTGAAGGGAGGCTCAGGCTGAATGGAAATGTGCAAAGTTACTTACTCTACAAACATCCTCTCCTGGATCCAGCAATACCTGTGGAAAATGGGACAGCCTTCAGCCCTGACAGCTTCCTAGGAAAATTGTTCATGGAAGCACTGTATCGCTTGCAAAATTAGCTAAGGCCTGCTATTTACATCATTTAGAATCACAGAATCATAGAATGTGTTGGGTTGGAAGGGACCTTTAAAGGCCATCTAGTCCAACCCCCCTGCAGTGAGCAGGGACATCTTCAACTAGACCAGGTTGCTCAGAGCCTCATCAAGCCTGGCCTTGAATGTCTCCAGGGATGGAGCCTCCACCACCTCTCTGGGCAACCTGGGCCAGTGTCTCACCACCCTCAGTGTAAAGAACTTCTTCCTAATGTCTGACCTAAACCTGCCCTGCTCTAGTTTAAAACCATTGCCCCTTGTCCTATCGCTACATGCCCTTGCAAACAGCCCCTCCCCAGCTTTCTTGTAGGCCCCCTTCAGGTACTGGAAGGCCGCTATAAGGTCTCCTCGGAGCCTTCTCTTCTCCAGGCTGAACAACCCCAGCTCTCTCAGCCTGTCTTCATAGGAGAGGTGCTCCAGCCCTCAGATCATCTTCGTGGCCCTGATGATTTAAACCATCCCTTGCTCCTTTAGCCTGAAACAGGACTCAGATGAGCACCCTTATTGGTACAGCTCGGTGGCTGTGGCAGGCAGCAGGGCACTAACCTCCTTCCCAGCACAGGCTGCTGTGCAGTGCGGCATCTGTCTCCATCCAGAAGGCGGCAGACTGTTGACCAGAATGCACCTGTGTGTAGGGAAGTCAAACCTCACTGCTCTGCTGCACAATTTCAGCACGATCCTGGGCAAACTGCTTGGATCCAGGTCCTTCAGGAAACTATTTTTACTGAGCCTTAAGATACTACTGGGAACTATGTGTTTAAATAGCTTTGTCATCTTGATCAAAATTTCTCTGTGTTCCAGTTGTTCAAGTGAAAAATAAGACAGCAGCTCTTCCTTGTTTCCCATGAATGTTATAGGTATAAAGACAAGTCTCTGAGATGCTAGGGTAAGTATCTACTGAAAGAGCCCCTTAAGAAAGTTAACAGAGCATGTATTAAAATGTCATTTGAAAAACAGAGTGTTTAGCTCAGTTTTCTGATCATATAGTGTCTGTCAGCTCTACAAACATCCCCACTTGCCAACTTCAGTCATATGTGACTGGTCTGAGAGGTGGAGGCTTCAGAGAAATGCAATACTTTTGATTTTTTTAAAAGCAGGTACCTCTCCTCCATTATAGGAGAGAGCACTTTGCAGTGTGTCCCACCACTGAGGAAAACCCCGTGGGACAAGCTCAGCCCTCACCAGGCATCAGGAACCCACAGAGCAAGGAGGCTTTATCTCTGCCTCAAACACAGAAAAAGCTTCAATCAGAAAATGCAGCTTCAATCAGAAAATACACATCAATACAGAGACAATGATTAATTGTTCCACTCTTTGCTGAACTTCTTGTTTAAAAATCCTTTTCACTTCTTCAGCCTTTATCACTTTGGCCTGGTGCTCGCCTCTCTGTTGTGAGCATCTACCATTTCATCCACATTTCATACAGGTTTCCCGGACTGCTGAGGTAAATCTCCCCTTTTTCTTGATCCATCAGTTCAGCACTAACAATGAGGCTGAACTATTTGCTGTCTACAGTCTCACATTCACTGTGCACTTATCCCTGACACCTTGCCTGGTACCACCCATGTCTGACATCCCTCTCCCACCCTGGCTGACAGAGGTTCCTACCCTGCCTTTTTTAATCTGTGAAGAGTTTCTACAGCCCTTCCTGGTGGGCTGTAGAGGCCATCTGTCTCTGCAATGCTGCTGAGGCTTCTTTCTTACAGCTGGATTGGAACAATCCTACCGGATTGTTATTTAAAAAAATTAAAGTTCATCTGGCACCTTCTAGTATTGCTTCATTTGATGAGCCAAGGAGACAGGTGTTACAGTTACTATTTCAATAACCTGTTGCAAAACAGAGACAAAATGGTTTCAGTGACAGTACAATGGAGAGGGAATTGTCTATATGACTATGATAAAAGAGAGTGTTTTTACAAACACGCTTCCAAAAACTGAAACAGCATGTTAGCCATCGATTAAGATTACCATCTAAGCACTTAAGCACACAAGAGCATAGAAACTGCCCACTATGTCAGACCTAAAATCCACCAAATTCAGCCTTGTCCCTGGGAGGGGAAGAGGGAGAGAGCAGCAGATATTGAAGGAGGAATATCAGACACAGGCCAAATACATTACAATTCTTCTAACTGAACTCCACCAGCTTCCAGCAATCAAAGGGACATGGAGTTTCTGAGACAGGGTTGCACCAAACAATTACACGTAAAAGCCACCAAAGAACTCCATGAGTCCCTCTAATCTCTTCTTCAACTCCATTTGCACTCTTTGCCTTCTGAAGTTGTTGGAAGCTGTGCTGTGCTAAAATATTCTGGAGCAATTCACAATTATGCTCTTTGCTAAATTTCCTTAGAAAAAGGTAAATTGGCTTATTTCACATCATCCAGTATTTTCCAAACAGCATGTCATCTACATACTGATTAGCTGCATTGAATCATTGATTTTCTCACAGTTAAGCCAAACCCATTTGAATAATTTAATTTTCCCTTTGCAAATTAAGATCTAGCCTTACTCCACCTCCTGTTCTATAAGCTTCTAAGGACCAACTGTTGTTGCGGTTTGCTGTAGGTTTGCACACCAATAAATCTCAGTTACACCCATTTCTCCTGTAATTGCAGGGGCAGAATGCCCAGTCTGCTCTGGAGAAGTCTGCCAGATTGGAAGGATGAGCAGGCAATCTGACTCTTCCTCATTCCCCTACTACAGGTACATGGGAGATGCCCAAGGTGCCCTGAAGCAGAAAGAAGAAGGAAACACACTACCTGTAACTTTAAGCAGCTTTCTTAGAATTAAGAAATTGTAGGATATTTTTCTGTAATCAGGTGCCCACTCAGTTTCCTTTACGCCAATGAGAGGTTTTCCTAACAATTTCAAGGGACTTTGGATCACTTCACAAATGAAATGAGCTGAAGCTTTTGTGTCAGTTCGCATTTACCAGGCAACAATCATAACAGAGGCAGCAGTTACACCCTGGAAGGGTGGAGGATAGGGGTTACAGAGCAGAGGATTCACATCACCCATCACCTCTGCTGGCAGTTCCAACTATCAGGAACCAAGAATACCATGGAAAATCATACTGCATTTGCTCCTAAAGGCATTCCCTAAGGCAGAAGGAAAGTAGGTTATAATTTGCTGCAAGAAAACTAGGCATTACTCCATCAAGAGAGGAAAAAAAAAAGTGGTATTTTAAAGGAAGATTATGAAATCAGATGCCATCTTGTGGCCAAAACCCATGAAATTGCTATGGTAGGTACAATACAATACACAAAACACACAATAAATACACAGACAAAAGAGAAGAAATAAGGGATTAAAAGATTGGTGACATACTATGCAGACTTTTAATCTCCAAGGCTGTAGTTCTCTAACTGTTTAGTGTATTTCTGTCTGACGGTGTAGAACCAACTCCTCCAGACTTCTGACAGTTAAACTCCATTAAAAAATAGCTGTAATTATTGACATCTTCCCACACGCAAGTTTTCTGTACAAAAAATCCTTAACGTCCTCTACAAGTTTGCCCAAGTTCTGACTGAACTGAAGCAGGAGGAAATGCAGGAGACCGTAAACAACGAGGCCATTGAGTGTTGTTACTGCCTGACATAAAATAAGTGCCTTTCCTGTAAGACAAATGCTCCAATTAGGACATACCTGTGGACTCTAAGACCTAAATGCTTATTTGTTCGTAAACACAAGAGTTGTGAAAATGGCAGCACAGAGGGAAACAAGGATAGTGATGATACCAAAAGATCTGAAGGAGAATGAGAAGGCATATGTAAAGATACTACCTAAAAGTATGCTGTATGGGTTGCAGAGGGAACAGAAAACACTCTGCCAGTCATAGATGGGAAGCAGGAATTTCTTCAACGTCCCTCTTACTTGTGTCACACTATCAAAGGCATGGAGTCGGTAGCACTGCCCTGGCGCTTCTCCTATTGAATAACCTTTTCTCAGACCCATCCTCCATGGTTTTTTCTCGCTCTCTCTTCCCAGCTGTCAACCTGCCCAAGCCTCTGGATGAAGATCATTCAATCCCACAGCAGCGAGAGCTTCACAATCTGCTGTCTCACACCTTACACAATAAGGAATGAGAGGTTTACACCATTGCTAGGGAACAACACAAGAATTTGATGTTAGCTCCTGAAGAACTTGAAAGTGATCACAGATCTATGCACAGAAAAGCTACTTTTGGCCTTCCGGATGATTTCAGATCACTTTCCGTGTCCCATATGGCTGGCTGTAACTAAGTTACCTGTGTGGTCTATGCAGAACATAAAACCACCACACACTCAGGTAAAGCCTTTACTGGCACATGTTTTGAATGACTCATTCTTGTTTCATGGTTTTGCTAACCAGAAATCATGTGGCCCTCCCATTGCACTGCGGGAGGACCCAGAATCCTGACTGTGCTCATCACAAATATAGAAATAAGCATCTAACACAAACATAGGCATCTAGTGACACTGAAAATACCGTATCAGAGACATCTGCACAGCACTGGCAGATACAACAGAGGACCTACGGGAGACCCATGCCTTCTCCAGAGCAACAGCTGGAGACCAGGTGGGATAGCCTACAACATGTAAAATGGTGATAGATACCTAGGTTTAGGCAAATGAATTGTTCCCACTCCACGAAAACATACAGGACTATACATTTGAACATATAAAGAAATGCATTTGAGCCAGGAACAGCAGCAGTTGTGAGTAAGGGGTTAACTAGCAGCCATTATTACATTGGGGAAATTGCCCCAACAGAAGTATAATCCACATGGTAGAAGACAAGTGTTATTCACAAGTTATTAATAAAAGAGACCAAAAAGAAGGCAATGGTATACTGTTCTGTTAATCTCATAAGCCCAGATGTTCATGAAATGAAAAACAGCCCAAGTACATGACCTTTCATACTGATGTAAAGGAATGTTTAAGATATGATGGGATGTTATATATCACAGGATGTTAAAAATATCATAGAAAAAATTCAATATGGATAGCAAAAATTTAAAGCATCAAATACTTACAAAAAGATATATCTGATAAGATGCAAAAAATTCAAATCAGGTTATACTTTCCCATAATCATAATTTTACACACTTTTATAGACACCATCACTTATACAATGCAAAAGTACAATAATGGCAGGAATCACTATGGCTTAGGATTATTACCGTTTCTTGCACAGTTTCTCTTAGTGTGAAAGAAACTGTTCATTCATGGGAAGACGTGATGTTCTGTTCTTATGCACAATAAAATGTTACGCAGAAAGCACCCTCCACGGAAAAAAAAAAAAGTCTATGGACTTTATTGCAGCCTGTGCTTGGCGTCAGTTCTCGAGGTAACCAATTCATTTGGAAGCAACCTAATTTGGGGAAGCAAGATTCTGATATAAATTTTTATCTGAATGCGGGTCCCCCTTTTCTCTTCCACAGGTATCGTGGGGAGATTAGGAGGAAAAGTCTGTGTGTACAGACAGCAAAGAATTCAGACATACTCTCTTGGTCTTCCTCCTTGTTTCTTTTCCTTTCTGATGCTTCAGTGTAAAACATGTGGTTTACACTCATCTTTGTGTAAACTTCTCTGGAGTGAGTTTCAGACAGAGGGCAGTCCCTCTGTAAACAAGGTGGACAAAGCTGAGACTCAGAATGTGTGGGAACATGTGTCTATTGTAGCTTTTTATTAATAACACCACCTGGTTGATGTGGATTCTGCGACTGCAGACCAGCACAGGCCTATTGGAAGCAATGGAATAAAGGAAAAGAAACTCACCAAAATCTAAAATTTTGTCCCCCACCTCCGCTCCCTGCATCCCCACCCTTGCTGACATTGAAACAATCTGGCCTAGTCAAGGGGAGCATGGGGCAAGTTTGGGAGGTCAGTTTACACACGGGTCAGCTTATATGTGAGTGTATACAGTATCGGGGTCTGTTTTCTATTTGCTTGTCAAATACCAACACCATAAAGAAAGGAATAGTACTAAATCCACCATTTTAACCTTACACATACCCACAATTACAGCTGAAATAACTCAGCAATTTTTGAGTTATATGAGTGCAAAGAAAGCATCTGTAACCAATCACCTATTTTTTTGTTGGCTTTTTTTTTTTGGCAATTCTATATCTTAAAAATTGTGAATGCAGTTCTATTTTTTAAAAAAAAAAAAACTTGTTAAAAAAAACAACACATGTGCTCTCAGGCTGAAAACACACATGCCAAATTCAGCCTGGAGAGAATTTTTACGGCTGAGTTATAAAACCCTGAAAATAGGGATTTATAATGGAAATGCTGACAGACCATTAACTACAATAATAACATAAACGGAGCAATAGAATTTCCAAGTTATCTCCTTTTTGTTTGTGTCAGCATTCCTGCACCAAAAGCCTGCGCAACGCACACACAGCATTAGCAGCACATCACTTAGGGTTCTCTCCTACAATGTTTACAGAATACGGAGGAGGACACTGCGGAGGAAGCAGTGAGGCGTAATGTACGCAATGTGTGTCTCTGGGTGCACCACATCCCTTCGATCAACCCTAATCAGGGGCTTTTTAGACATATGTATTGAGAGGAACCCTGCCACCAAGCAAAGGCAAGTAGCAGGATAGCAGTTCACCTGTTTTGCTCTGTGTGCCACCAAAGGAGAGGAAGCCACTGCTTGCTGATCCCACACAGAACTTTTCACTGCCCAACACAGGGTCTGCTTGGAGCTTTCCATGTGAGTCAGAAAAGAAAGACAGTAACTACTTAGGCTAGTGTGTGAGAACAGGGCACACAAGGACTATTACGGAGTATAACTACACATTGCACGCTCTTGCTTTAAAAGCTCAAGCTACGTCTTCTCTGGAAAGATGAATATACTGAAAATATGCAAACTGTTGTGCTGCTCAAGATAATTTGTTCCCCATTACAGAGAGAGACAAGTTGCTTAAAAATAAAATAAGTGACAGCTAATGCTACAGAATCTGTACGTTCTTTGCCCTTAGAAGAAAAAAGCTTTTACTGGTCAAGATTTGTTTAGCCCATTGCTAGTATGTTGTGAGTTTATAACAAAGCACATATTCCTAAATTCTGAAAACAGAATTTCAAATTATTCTGTATGGGGTTGACACTGGGAATGAAAGAGGATGACAGATCCCCAAACAGTTAGGATTTTGTCAGATTCAGGAAAGAAACTCCAATACAATCAACTTTTGACTCGCTCCCTGGCTCGTTTGTCCTATACATTCGAGAACACCTGACATAACATAGCCAGTATCATTATTCCCATTTTACAGATGGTTAAAGAAAGGCACAGCGGTGAAATAAATTCCTAAATATTACATATCGTATTTCTTCCCAAACCCAGGAAAAGGACCAAGTTTTCTCCTTGTTTTAGTAACGTCTGCTGTACAAAACACAGATTTCAATCTTTTTCATTTCAAGGGTAAAAAGGCTAAGTATGACCCCTGAGTTGACATAACTCATCTGCTTCAGAAAAGCCCTGGTTTACTCCAGAAATGAATAGCAAGTTCCAACATTACAATTTTTTTTTTCACCAGAAAGCCTGAATTTTATACAAAAAGAACAAGTTAAAACAAAAGAGCAACAAAAAGCAGCAAACCAGTTTTTTTCTGTTAACATCATCAATGACTCCTGAGAGTCCCTCCCTGCTACCAGCCTCTTCTGACATTTACCAGCTCCCTCAAAGGAGAACCATTCTCTTAAAAAACACTATTCTCTTTACTTATCTGCATCAAAAGAAAGAAAACTACTAGTGGCCAAGATGACTCAAGCTGCTTTACTAAGTACTTCTGCCACTATTGCTCTGCTTTTGTCCAACACACGTGTCTAAGCTTTGTCTATGCTAGAGGTATTTGGCACGCTGACCACTCTTTGTCCCCCTAGCATGCCTAACACTACAAAAATGCTCCCAACGGTGCACAGGCGCTCAGGCCACTGTTTGGATTAGAGTGCTTGTAGATGACACATGGCTTTGTCTGTTGTTTACAACCCAGGATAATACAACAGACATTCAGTTGTCCCAGTGTCTTGCCAAGATTAGCACGTGGAAGAGCAGGAGCTGACTGAAGCTAAGACCCAGCAGGATGGAGGTTAGGCTTGTGGGCAGAGGGAAATGCTCCAAGGAGCACTGCGGTTCCCTCCAAGTGAGGACACATGCTCACAGATTATCAAGAGAATCCCTGTTCTGGAAGCTTTCTTGACTCCTTATTGATACTGTGCTCTCACACAGCAACCTCTGTGAGAAATGCTTTCCACCATCTCTGACAAGGCAGAAGTCTGCTTTACATCCATGTGATGACCTGGCCTCAGGGCTAAATGCCTTCCTCCCTTCCCATCTGGCTATGGCACTCCAGTCCATTGGCACCAAGAAACCTTCAGAGAAGTGCAGCACATCTTCCTACCCACTCTAACTGCAGGCAGATTGTTTCCTTGCTATTACACTGGCTAACCATAAAATACTCTCAAGTTCTCACCCTTATTTTCAAGAGACCAAATGGCCCAAAGAGAAATAGTCTAAAAGACCACTACCCCATCCAGAGTTCCCTTCTCGAGGATACTGCAATGATTGACGTTAAAACGGAGATTATTGCTCTGGAAATACAGCTGCCAGGTGGTAGAACATTTTCTGCTGTAGCCAAGGCTGCCACAAACATTTCCACCTTCCTGTCCAAGTTCATCCTAAATCTTTCTTTCCATAGGAACAATGCACAGCTCAACCTACCCAATAAACAACAAACCGAAGGAAGCCGTCCCTCCATCAACTTCTCTCCCCTCATTTACACAGTCAATGCACTACCATGCTTTGAAACGGGAAAGAAGTGTTATTTTTTTTTTGGCAGATAAGCACCAGAGGTGATGCAGTTAAGCAGACAACAGAGTGCTAACCTGTCAAGCTGACAGCGCTAGGAAATGGCAATAGGGTGGCTATTCCCAGAGGGAAAACTTACCTCAGCAGTCCCCAGCCTTGCTGGCACTGCACAGGAAAGGCTGGTATCTTGGATCTTGGCAATATGGTATTAATCGTGTTCTTGTCCTGTATACTCATCATCAAAATCAAACAGCAAAAACTAGAGAAACAGGAAATGCTGAATTAAGGTAACACTTCCCCCACACAAACCACCACACAGCCCTAATTCTGTCCCTGCAGCAATGCCAGCCCTTGTAAATTAGACGACTTCTCAAGCTGTTTGAAGTCCTAAGCAGTCAGCTCCAAAGTAAGGAGTAAGTACATGGCTTCAAGCCACATTTGCAATACCTCCCTGCCAATTTCTGGCTTGTACTTCATACTCCCCAGATGCAGGTTCATGAGCCATGACAAAATTTGGGGGCAAAGTGGAACAGATGCATAGAATGGTTTCTCCTGGTTTGAGGTTTCCACAGGAATGCTCCAGACAGCTTTGGTCAGGGCTGAAGAGAACAGGCAGTGCTGGGTGGTGACCAGAGCTCAGCACCTGCCCTCACCCCGCTATGCACTCAGTGCTTTCACTGCCTCATGTTGAGAAGAACAAACAGTCACTATATGCAGGCCTGGCTTTTAAAGTTACAGAACTCTTTTCTAAGTGATTTATAAAGTGCTATTATAAAGTTGTTTGAATTTCTGAAAAATAGAGGGTCTAGATTTTTTTTTTATTTAGTGCTTAAATTGGTTGGGTTATTTGTTTCATTACAGGAGATCAAAAATAATCCTGGTATTCACAGTGAGCAGTAAAGGCTGGTCAAATATGTTGGAATAACCTTAAAAGCAGGTGGCTACCTTATTAAGTGTTAAATATTCAGAGTTGAAATATGAGTCTGTTTCCATCTAGGACGTGCAGCAAATGGCTTCCACATATGCATAACAGCCCATAAGCACAATAAAAAAAATTAGTTATCCAGTTGAAATTAGAACAAACATACTAAATGCAAGAATTTCAAAGGATCAGTTTTATTTTATGAGCCATTGTTCCAGCTGGATATCCATAGTTCTCCTAATCTAAACAAATACTGCAAAATAGAAATTATTCTTTTGAATTCTTTTAACCACAGTACAGTATTTGTGGGAGGGGAGGTGGGAGGACAGAGAGGTTTGGACTCATCAGGTACATGACAGAGAACCTTCACATTTTCATTTCCTAAAGAGTTCAGAGATTCCACGGGCAGAAAAGCAGCTTTCCAGGACAAGGTACTGGCTTGAGTCTGCAACATCAATATAATTCACTCCTGAATCCCGGTTTAGTGAAGCAAACTAAGATTGCTCTCAACACCTTGATGGAATACTAGCACCTCTGCATAAGCAACCCACTGCAAAATTAATTTGTTGAACTTTAACTGATTCTTTTGGAGTAAAATATTCATTGGCAGGTGGGCTCTAAATACCAGTATCCAAGTTTAATAAACATGCAGTCTATCAGCTTGTGTGTGTTTTAATAACCATAACAATTTTGTAGGTATTCAAAAAAACCCAAATAATTTTGTTTTTATAACAACCTGTGGCAAGTCAAATAGGGAATAGGGCAGCCTAACGCTAAAGTAAACGTCCATAAACTTTCAGCCATATATGCAAAAAATAAAATTGTAATAACAAAAGCAATTTAGTAGTCCCCATGCATACATTTCATCTGAAGGTAACTGTTTCTGTCACATGTTCTTTTTCTCTCGAGAGTTACGTTTGGTATTTTACACTAAGTTCTGGCACTATTTTTCACTTGTTAATTGGAAACCACAAGCACTTCTGCAGTGTTTTGCTCTGCTTTCCGTATTTGTGATTTGCACTCAACTGTCAAATCTTTAACGGTGAAGAAAAGCCGTCTATAAAATTAAGGCACAGAGTGCTGTTCAGAAAGCCCCATGGTTGTCCTGACAAGAGAAATCGCTGAGATGACAGCGTATCTGTCCCAGCTCTCCCCAAAGCTGGCCTTCCAGAAAGTGAGTCCTGGCTGCCATATGTAGCAAACAGGTAGTTACTAGAAAGACAAAACCCAATTCTACAACCTGCATGAGAACAAGATTCCAACGATGACAACAACATTGTGTCTATTCACACCAGGGTAGACTTTGGCAGTCAGATTTATCAAAATGTGTGTATTTTATACTCATAGGGAAAAACTTTAGAAATAGATGCAAGGTCAACAAGTTTTTGGTTAATGCGGTACTACTCCCAGACTTGCCACATAATACAGAACCTGCTGTATAATATAAAACTTTACTGACAAGATTGTTATCATGGACATTGTTAAAACCAATATTACTTACAATGACTGCAGGACTGTGGGATCTCTTTCATATATATATACACACACACGCGCATGTGTGTACACACATATATATATGTATATGTATTGCAGTTATCCTCGTGTCTCAGCAACAAACCTCCAATTTTAAATACCACCTCTATACACTTGTAATATTTATCACTAGGGAGGAGATGGAGTCACCAATGCTTTGCCAAACCGTGTTTGACCGCTTCAACCATTCCAGTAAATAGCTCCTCAAATGTTTCCATGAACAAATCTAATTTTTGTTCCTTATCGCTGGTAAAAATTCAGCACATTCCAGCACTACCTCCCCCACCATTAAAGTGCATACAAAGATCACAAAATGTCCTTTAACGGGACAGCTTCCTACATACCCTCAAGGAATCTGCCCAGATTCACTTTTAGCTTTACCTTTTTTATTTACCAGGAACCACACCCTGCCAGTTACTCCAACAGCGTGCAGGGACATCTAGTGACCAAAGGAGATATTGCAAATTAATATATTCCACCTACTCACTACACCATCTTGTTAAAATCAAAGAAGCAAAATTAAGTGCTTGAAAATTAAGGAAAAACACACTTTCTCTTTTTTGTGTTGTTGAGGTATTTTCTAGCCAGTGGAACAGTCAAGGCCACGTCCATTCATCCACTATCTTCACTTGGCTTAAATTTTATCAGGGGTAAAGAGAAGGCAAATTTTTTTAGTTTCACTCTAGAAAAGGATTTTCTTTTCCTTGAAGTAAGTTCTCAACAGAAAAAAGTTGCCTAGCAAAACAGAGTTGCCTTTCTTCTTTGTGCTGAACAACCAGAATTCTGAACTCATTAAGAAGAAATTCACAAGTTTTTTTTCATTACACATTTCTTATGCTTCAAATAAGACAAAAAGGAACATTCTACACTACTATAGTCTTTCTTTTTCCTCCACATCTATAAATACTCTCATGGAAATGGCACTGGTAAGTAAACCCATATTTCTGACCTGCTGCATGTCTAACATTTCTTCTTTAATAACTCCATGAGCATGGCAGGCTCTTCCTATTAACTATATTACATCATCATTATCAAAGACGAAAGGAAATTAATTTTGTTTTCCAAAGACTTGGCAATAAGTCGGTTCTTTACTTCATCAGACATCTGCTGTTTTTCTACGTATGTCATTTGTGAAGCAGAGTTTTCCTTATGACTTTATTCTCCTAACAGTTTATCATGCAACACTGTTTACCACTGAAATAAAGTGGAGCAGGATTTCTCATTTGCCCTGTAAAAGCGTAAAGCTAACTTAAAGCCAATATTATAATCTTTATTTCAGTTTCAAATACTTTTTCTGCTTTAAAATAAAGCTCAGCAAAGACTGTCATGCAGAAATAACCTCTCATGGTCTTTGCCTGAAATTTATTACTAGTGCTGCAGTACTTTGTTTTAACAGATGGGACTTTATCAGCAAATTATATGGGCAGGCCACCAACTTCCCTCAGGAATGGAGGAGTGCTAGTATTTACTTGGGCTCTTATCTATGCACTTAAAGCCATATTCTAACCACAAAATTCTATTTTCATTTATTGCTATAAAAGACAAAACACAGAGAATCTTCTGTTCTAAAGCATACTGCATTCCTAACCTTTGTCTTCCTCATGTACATGATAGGTAGCTGCTGTCAGATATTTTACACGAGCAAAATTTTTTCTCTTTTCCCTTTTAAAGCTGAATGGACTTTGTAATTTGTTTTCATGCTCACCATATAACTTCATTAATGCTGCACAAAAGAGGACAATTTAGATCACTTTTCAAAATATTTATTTTGCTAAATAATTCGTTGTGGTTTTGTTTGGAGTTTTCCCCTACTTAACTACACTGTAATTTACCCTGCAAATGGTATTCTAGAATTCTAATTTTGCTCACGGAAAGTACTTCTAAACTAAAGCCACCAGTGCGTCAGGAACTGGAAGGGCTAGTGAACGTATCCAGAGAGGAGTGGCCCCCGTTCCATCCCTTACGCTAGCCCCTTTGTGCTATTCCAGCAGCACAGAAGGGCTCAAAAAAAATATCTGTCTATTCTGAGCAGAAGGAAAGGGTGCACCACAGCTCTAAATACACCGCTCACCAGGCAGACAAAAGGGAGGGGACACAAGCATGGTGCAAAGCCACTCACTCCATCAGCCTGGCTTGCACTGGTTCTGCAGCATAACCTGTGTGGTTCACTGTGAGCTCCCACTCATGGTCTTGTGTAAAAAGCAGGTGAGGGACAAAAACTAAATAAATAATAACTCGAGGGAAAGAAAGAAACAGTGATAAGCACAGAGTGTCACACTAGCTGACAGCTGCTATGTCCCATTAGAGAACATGATATTTATTCTTACTTCTAATCAAGATCCAAATATATCAGAATTCCTTTCCGAAGTGCACACATCATTCTAAAATAAACTCTTATTGAAGGACTTTTGAAAATGTGCATCCTTTATCTAACAAGACTCCATTCAGCAGTACGCTCTGAAAGAGATGGTATTCTGAAAAATATGGCACATAGCTTATTTTAAGACTTTCCCATTGAAACACTGCTTAACAACAGTTTGAATTAATAGGAAGGATGCTAGGTAATTTATCTCAAACGGGAAAGAATATTTTAGTAGAAAACCACTTGCTTAAAAGCTTGCAAAAAACCCACTGAAATGTTTTAAGTGTTTTGTTCCAAATTATTGAAAATATCATTAAAACTAAACCGTGCTTTCCTGTTCAATGTAATTCTTACAATATAGTTTTATTTGTATATGTCTGTTACAGAATCTATACTGCAGGACCCAATCCTGTAATGACTCCCATGTAAGTAAATGTTGTTTATTACCTAACACGGTGTTCTACATTCCATCCACTTCTGGCATTTTATTTTACTTAGTGTTTACACAAAGATGCTTTTACTGCCTTTTTTTTAAGCTATAAACAAAATATCCTTTATATGTTCCTATTAATAAAATAAGTCTGAAAATATATTGGAGTATTGGTCTATATTGGACTACTGGAATTTTTTCATGAAACCCACCTATGGATATTAGAGCAATGCATTTAAGACTCATCATTCAGCTGGATGAGCCTCTTTGTTACTAGAAACATTCTAAGTTAACTGTCAGCTGTAAAATTCAGAATCCAGCACAGAAACAATAATCTATATCATTCTGAGATACAGTTTAAAAAGCCATTTAATTACAGTTAAATGCAATTTGTCTTAGTTCTTACTCCTGATGACTTGATCGTCCTATTCTTCAACCACATACAAAGCCCTGCTAAGCAATGAGAGACCTCCACTGTGCTCAGCGGGTATTGGATCAGATCTTGCTGGCCGAAGTCCGCTTCCTTTATCCCCAGAATGAAAAGCTCCTATTCCATGGGGAGCTCTCCACAAAACATGGTGTTACTTACTGCAAGAAAACGTATCAGAAACTGGACCTCAGAGAATAACTTAATAATACACTCCCAGCAGAGAAAGTTTGAAAATACACTCACTACAAAAGGAAGAGGATTTGTAAAGAAACATCGTGGAAAATCTGGTAATTGTTCTGTCCCAACAATCCATATCTGAATTTCAAATACTCCAGAGTTTGCAGACAGATAGAGATATAAACCAAATATTGTGGTATGGACCACCATAAGGATAAGGATTATTTGCTAAACAATAGCTAATATCACGCTTAGAGGCAATAAATAATTGCCAGAGCTGTAACTCGTGTGAGAACAGTTAAGTAAAGGCAAAATCCAATATTAGCTGAATATTGCATTCAAATTCTGACATACAAGGATAGGAACTCAAGTGAAATGTGGGCCTGGATTTAAATTTTAAACTTCTTGCCATTAAAGTTCAGGGTATGTTTGGGTCACACAGCTCAATGTGGGTTTAGATCTCTACAGAATATCAGGTTTTTAAAGATACTTTTCATTTTCAGATGTGACAGTTAAAAAATCCTGGGTACAATAAACCATTTGACTTGGGGAAAAAAGTTGAGCTATAAACTGAAACCAAAGTAGCTCAACTTGGGAGTGTCCCAGCTGCAGAAAACTCTTAATTTTAAAACACTTTGATTGATCCCCAATCTCTTCGAATTACACTGCAGTGAGGACTGTGCACCCTTCTGAAATCAGGCTATGCTTCAATTACTTCATCTGCGTATAAATTTCATTGTTATTTGAAACATATGCAAAACGCAGATACCAGTATACCCTAAAATTGATTAAATACCTACCTCATTAAAGCACAAAACTTACAGTATAAGAGGCCCTACTAGGAGGGTTCACTTTGCATTAAGAATGCTAAACCTTGCCAGTGAAATACCATTCTGGATCAATCCAGTTTAGCTGTACGACATCTGTATTTTAGCAGCTGGACACTTATACTACCAACACCCTCACTAAGGTTTCCACCGAGTTTCTGCTGACAGAGTAAATACAAACTGGCTCTCGCAGCAAAAGTCAGCTCACCTGATTCACTCAGGCTATCCAAGTGAGAAAGGCAAAGAGAAGCCGGACTCAGGTAAAACCTTGGAGTGAAAAGCTTCATCCCATGAGCCGCCGTTTTTGAGAACCAAATTTGGAGCAGAGTATTTCAGGACATTTTATGAATTCAAAACTGATTTAAGGAAACATGAAACCTGACAGGCTATTAGTCCATTCTGGGGGACTATTACCTTCCAGACAATTATTTTCAATGTATAATTCTGAGGTTTGTAAAGCCCTTGTGCCACTTCCCATGAGGATTCGCAGTCTGTTGGCCAAATGCTTCTCTGCATTGTAATACTTACAACAGGCACGGTAATGTTTGCTGCCCTTGACACAAAACACCAGCAATCATTTATGGACAGGAGGAAAATTTCATACCTTTGTATTAAAAAAACAGCAATAATTATTTTAAAATGACAGAAAAAACTTATATAAACACAAAACTGTCAGGAAAAATGTAGGTATAGTCATTCCCATCTTGGCAAGGAAGCAAACTAGTAGTATTCAGACATTCTGACTGGATGGACGATTTTTTCCTGTCCTTCCCCTACAAGATCTGGGGTGTCCAAATAGCAGGAATGGCAATTCCTGGGGCATCTCAGGTTTCCGTGCATGCACATGCACACAGGAAAGCCTCTAAGCATCCCATCTTACCTTTGGAAAAAAAAAAAAAAAAACCAAAACAAAACAAAAGCAAAGTCATGGACTTGCTGCTTGATCAGTTTGAACAGCCTGTTCGCAGTTGCCACCAGGAACTGCTCCAGAGGTGGCAGCCTACACTTCGCTGATTCTTCACAGGAACTCCCTTCTGGCACCATGCACCTCATGGAATGCAAGTCCAGGAACCCCACAAGGAAAAAGGAAAATAGGAGTCACGATCACAGAGTTTCCACCGCCCGGATAACCCTGGAAGCCAACAGTCCACGCCTTATGTGCTCCTGAGTTGCTACATGAAAAGAAGGAGCAGGTTGCAAACTGGTTTAATTCTTTGAGTGAGCAATATGCAGTCTATGGATCACAGGCTGAGCACCCTTGCAGTCAAGGACATCTCCAGGTTTCTTTCAGCCCTATTCTGCTACTACAATTCTGTGAGAAGCAGCATAGCCCCTGCTGCTGCTCAAAGCCATGTCTAGAAGGTGTAAAACAGCCCTTTATTTAAGGAAGGAATTTGAATAGGTACTTGGTCAACAGGATGAGTTACAGTTGTATCAGGTTTAAATCAATCCTTTTTCAGTAGAGGACATAAGTATGCGATTATCTTTAAAGATGTATGTTCCTCAATAAGTTGGTGCGGTTAAGTATGCCCTTAATGATATAAGAATGATAAGAATACGCTTAAGTATTTTGTAGATGGTAAGCTTCTCTGAAAAGGACCCTCATTAGTGTTCCCACTGAACTGACAAAGGGACTTGGTCATTTTTACTACAAGGGAAATAGGACGTGGTCTTTTATAATATTTCAAGATTAAATGCAAATGCAATCTCCAGAAGGAAAGCCACTAAAATCCACATGGACATCCCAGCTACATTACCATACATCTTACTTCCTTAGCTCTGCAGGCAATTGTCTTCTGAGTGTGCAAGAGGCTGTCCACATGGCTGCAGGGGCAAGATGCAAAACATGCATTCTTGGGAGATCATTTGTACATTTGGCATGAGGTTTGTTTTCTAAAATGCTGCTGTGAACAATTTGTCACTGACTAAGTCTGACAAACAAGCCCCTTTAGGCTCATTGGGATAAAGATTAGGAATGCTTCACTGGAGCTAAGGATGAAATACAGGCTTCGAAGGCATCACTTTTACTTATGACATCCAAAAACTATGTTAAAATAACACTGACAATGCAACGCCAAGAATTCAAAAGTTAGGAAATGCCAAAATTAAGGTTGCCTGTGCAAACTTCATTCAGCCCTTTTTTGAGTGCACTTCACGATACAGGTTTTCATTACGTGATCAGGCACAATTTTTTTCCACCAAACCACTGCCTCATTCATTGTGAGGTAAGGGACGGCTTCAGGAAAGAATTTGGGTTGTCAAGGAGATAGCTATCTGTAGAAACGCTCACTCATTCAGAAAACAAGCAGTTATTCAATACTTTCTATTCTTCCATTCAATATGTAGCCCCAGGCTTTATCCTATACATGGCCTTTAAACTCTGCATTTAATACAGAATTATTCATTTCATTATATGCATCCCTATGGTCCTACTGGTATAGCATCCAAGTGCTTCACATAGGGTAGAATTTGCCTTCACAACAGATATGCGAGATCAGAATTTGTAGCCTCCACTCAGATCGTTTTCTATTTCCTGCTCCCTCTATTTTCTACTTCCCTTGCATTTTCTACATCGAAATTCCCATCAGGTGTTTCTTCATTTGTCCTGCCTATATGCTTCAGAGACAGCACTAGCAGCAAAGAAAAAGAATTATGAGCCAACTGAATTTGTTCAGTTCAGATGAAAACTTCAGAGAACTTAGCTGTCAAAATCTAACAAGCTTCTACTAAACATCTGTGAACTAAAATCTTTTGAGAGCCATACAGCTTGGCCAGATTCAGGAAAATTTTTAGAGGGATGCCAAGAGATCTCCCTCTCATATCAGAACAACTTCTACTTCCACACTAGATTTCAAGTGTTTGTCCAAAGCATAATTTAAAAAATATTTTTTATTTTAGCAACAACAAAAATGTATCTTTCCCTAATCTCAAACAATGTAGCTGGGTTTAGCTATTCCTTCGAAACAGCTGAAGAGTGACAATGATAAAACAATCTGGTAAGAGTGTTATAATGTCAAGCTCCAGATAATACCATAGAGAGCGTTGCTTGCTTTGCATGTCATCAATGTAATGTAATGCTAGAATCACTGACAAGTTCAACTTAGATAACTTCCAGGCATTTTTAACAATACCAGAATTGAGAATTGTTTGCGTACTGATACAGAGTAACTATTAACAGAGAGAAATACTGTTACAAGTTAATGGTGTCACATTGGTACAAAATTAACACATTGGAAAAGACAAGCAAGACCTTCAGTCTTCCTCATCTGGAGCACTGTCCTGAAAATCATACCATGTTACACATCTTTGGGCAGACCCTTGGCTGAGATCAATTGGAATAACTCCACAGCATGCATGTCAGATTATACTTAATAAGGTTATGACCACAGTATGCTTGAGCTAAGTTTGCCTCAAAATAGATGGGGAGGGACCCACCAGACTACTCTTTATGGGCATCCTTGTTTTTTCAATTCATTTCCCTGCACTTTGACCTGCCAGAATCTGAATCTGTTGGCCTCCCAGGCATCCTATTAACTTCATCTTTTCTCAGTCTGTTGAGAAGAGACTGGCCTGCCTGGGGTAGTGGTGAGAATGGACAAACCCTGGGGGGATGGGTGTATTATTTGTTTGATTTACACATTATCTTTTTTCATTAATGCATTTCTATTACAGTGAATGGAGTGCTACTAATTAAAAACAGTTAAAAAGATGGAACAGACATCAGTGTAATTAAAGCATTTGGGTTCTTTGGGGGATATCAATTCAGATTTAAACCAATAAAAATCTAGGAGTAAGGTTTCTTGAATTTAAGGGTAAATAATATGGACAAGTAGGCTAAGGTACATTAGACCTTGCAGTGACTCCTGGAGCTGAGGCTTTAAGAGCCGTATTTAATAATATGTACCTTGTGATACCAACAGTCGCCTCTGGTTTTCACAGAGAAAATTGAGGAAATTCACTGATGGTTTTCACCTTCAGCCTTTTGTCTCTGCAGAACTTTTATTAAAAAATAAAGAAGGCAAAATAGTCTAATCACAGGGTGATTATTCCAAGACTTCAGTGGTCTTCGTTTCCTTTCACATTTAATTTTTTTTTGGCCTGTATAAGTTTCCTTTCCTATTTTAGCACCCTAAATTAATCAAAACATTGCTGGAGATAAACTTAAGTCTGATTATTTGACAGGATGCATTACACACTTGAGAAACTGATATCAAGCAAATAAAAAGAAGACACAAATATGAAACAGTTTGGATTGATGGGACAATGGTCAGTTTAACTTAAGATTATAGTAGATAGTTGACAAAAACTGGGCTCCGTTGTCTCCTGAGAGGTTAAGTCCCTCACAGTGGCTAGTTGACCTGAAAAAGACAGCGGAATATCGGTGTAAAACCCATAATACAACATAACACAGTAGCACCCGTAACACAAGGGTGCTGTTACCACGCTGGCACAATGATCATATTAACTGTAGGCAGTGCCCATAAAGGAGGCAGGGTATTCAGTACTTTCCTTTGAGCAACTTCCAGGTGTAAAATTTCTGCGGAGCACCAACGAGATCTGATGAACACTTCCTGGCAGCTGGGATTTGACTCCATTTAGCTAGGAAGCTTCACAAAGGAAACTTTCTTTTTTTTCCTCTTCCAGCTCTCTTTGAGTACCTACTTCTTCCCCCCCAGCCCAAATTTCTGTGTCACAATGAAAATATAAAAGCAAAAAAGTACTGAATACACCAGGAAAAATATTAGAAGCTTATTAAAGCTATTGGCAAAATGTTTAGTGCTTTTCCTCTTCCTGAAAGTGTCAGGGAAAGGCAGTTTCTGAAAAATTTACAGAAGAAATTAATGACTTTCAATCAATACACCCACAATGATATAAAAAATAGATTTTCAGCATAAAATATGTTTTCGGGGATTTGGTAAAAAATGTCTCCACTAAAGTAGATATTTTCTACATACAAAACAAAAAGTATACATGTTTTATCAAAAAAGAGCCAGCAGCAAATTTATGACCAATGGCTACTATTTGATGCATCTTTTTATTTTAACAGACCAGTTTCCTTATCGTCCTTTTTCTGAGTAAATCCTTGTGGGCCACAAAGAGCAGCATCTTTGTGACTTCTTTCACAGCAATGCAGAGAGTGATCCTGGAGGGCAGCCAATGGACGAGGTGGGTGTATGAAAGTTGTTATAATTCCTTAAGGCTCTGTGGCTTTATTAGGGGGGATTTCTGTCCACTGGCCTCCAAAAGCTACTCTTGAGTATGACTCCTCCACCCAGGATGTTTGCCACATGAACGATTAATCTTTTAGGACAGATGCATGCAAAGGAAAATAGGAAGACTATTTTAAATGCAAAGGAATACAAAGAAAATAAAGCAGTGAATTTAAGTATCCTTCTCATTAGCTTAAAAATTCCTTTTAAAATAAATATATTTATTTCTTATGCTTTCTTAGAAATGAGCGTTTGTGGGGTGGACTACAGCTGAGAGACACACTGATAGGGAAGGCAGATGCTGCTACCTAAGCATATCAATCACTAAGTGTTATGAAGTGCCTTTTTTTTTTTTTCTCTTTTAAATTGACTGTGCAATCCAATGAGTTTGATTTTAGTTTATAAATCAGCCCAAGTAAGCACAAGATTCCTGCCTTTCTTCCACATTCACTACTTTAGCCAGGAATAAGGTCCCGCACCCATGGCCACACATGGGGCGGAGATTTACATTGCAAGGCCCCAACACTGAACTGTGGAAAATAGTCTTTCAGCAGCAGGAACAGCATCTGGCTTCTTGGCTTGCTCCACACACAGTTGTGCTGACAGATCTGGAGCTGCCTTTTACAGTGTCATATGGTCAGGCTGCTAATGCGATGTCCCTCCCCTCTTGTCCTCCTCCATGTCATTTTTCTTCTTGGACTCATATTTAGCTCTAACAAAGCTGCACGCATTCAGCCCTACAGACTGATGGGCCCATATCCCCTCTAAGCTTTACAGCAAACTCAGCCAAACATCCATACTAAAACAGCCTTCTAGGCATCCCTATCCGGGATTTCCTTAAGAGGGTTCTGGTTCTCATCCAAAATCCAACCCAACAAAGCAATGGGCTTTCCCCCACACCTTTATATCAGAGGACCTTAATTCCAGCCCAGCATCACTGCCACCTCAAGTAGACAACAGAGGTGCCAAGAAAGTGGTGTCCCACCCCAGAACTTCAGTTTGTCACCACCTCAAAGTGACTCAGTGCCATTTCGTATTATTTCCACAGATCTCTAGTGTGTGAATGTGGGATACAGGCTGTAAACATAATTCACAAAGCAAGCTGAAGCTGCACTGATAAAGTATTTTTCTTGCTCGTTTAAACATTCAACACACCAAATACATAAAACATCTTGTATATGAACCTCTTCCTGTGTGGACAGAGCCACTCTAGAGAATAAGCCCATTTTCTTGATATCACGTGAATAAAAATCAACACTGGATGACAATATACCGTGGACCCATTTGTAGTGATTTATTGAAGCATAGGACACTACTTTCTAAACTTACTTAGTGTAACCCATCTGAGAGTCTGACTATCTGGTTAAATACGATTTTTAAATATGAGTTTTCTAATAGATTTCAGAACGTTGCTGCACTTGGCCTGTAGATACTAATGATAAGTACCTCAGCTAAAAGGAAAAAAAGTCCAATTACAAAGCGGCATAAAGAATCCCTGATCAAAACTCTGCAACATATATCCTCTACTGCTGCAAATTGGCATGAAGCAACTTACATGAGGCAAGAATCTGGTGAGCTATTTAGAAATGATTGACCGTAATTCCACAGCATCTGAAATTATTTTTCTAGAAGCCCTCAGAGTTACACAGATTGAAATGAGTATCTCACAGGCATGATGCTGCAAGATAAAAAGTACGCTGGCTGCTTTCCAGCAAAGAACTTGAGCATATGCTTATCTTTAAGCTTACGAGCAGTCACACTGAGATCCCATGCTTCATGCTTGAAATTAAACATTAACTCAAGTATTTTACTGGATCAGGGCCAACGCAATTTCAAAAGCATCAGTTCCAAAAGCAGGAATTGTTTTGGGAACAGTTACTCAGGTGCACCTACTATGAGCTCAGCTGACAGTTGCAGGAAAGGATGAAAGCACTGTTACTTTTCGGCTTTCCAGAATCTCAGGGCCTGATAGTCTCTCATTTAACCCATGGCATAAATTAGAGCAGATTCAGGACTATGTGAGTTTATGCTGGTTAAAATTCCAGCTGGTCTGACACTTACTGTTATGAAAAACCCTGGCTGACTGCCTCCATCCCACACATGCCTAAATGGTAGGGAATCCTCAACTGGAGGATAGAGTTCTTGGTCTTGATGAGTACACAGCAAACAGTAGTCACTAGATAATCTGGATCCATAGAGGAGCTTTAATGTCCATAATGTCCACCCACCAGAAAACAGTGAGAACCCCAGCTTCCTACAAATCAGGGAAAACAATCTTTAGGTATTATTATTTCTGTTATTTTCAAGTTTTTCTACTCCATGTTCTAATAAAGGAAATGTTTTCAGGTTATTAAATGCCTATTAAGATTTATAAGAGAATTTTAAATCAGCCTTATACAATGCCTTGCAAAATGTAACATATGTATATCTTTATCTCAGTCATCCAAAGTAAAAATAGAAGTTCTAAAAATCCAGCACAAAAGTTTAAATTAATTGTTTTGTCAATAACTGAGTATTTTGCAGCATTGACCTGCAACTTCGGCTATTAAAGTAAATCAAAGAGACAGGAAGTAGAGATGGAAATCAGAAAGAAAAATAACAGCTGCAAAATTAAACTGTTCTCTTTCACATGTGAAATTCAGTATAAAATACTTCCCTATAAATAGTTGTCAATAAACACAACTGCTGCAAATGTATTTGGTAAATGTTGAGGTCAAAGGCCTCAACTGTTTATTGCCTTGTAAACTCAAAGGCAAGTAAATTTATTGCCTGAACGAGTTTCAGAGTATTGGCCATCATAAAAACTCTGCATCCAAGGTACAAAATAGCCCATCAGCTAGCACCGCAGATATTCCACACGTAACTCAGGGGCCACCACGTGTATCATAATTGAAAGTATCAGAAGGTATATTGTTGCCATGCTGAATATACACTACCACGGGTTAGTGCTGAACTGTCACTACTATTAGAACTACCTCTTGGTGAAATTATAAGTCGTTGTGCTTTTAAATGTAATTTCCTTACTGCACTACTGTAGCCAAATGTTGCAGTACATTTGCCTGGCATCCTTCTGCAGCATTGCATTTTCAGAAGTCCCTAATTGGAACTGGAGCAGCAGTACTAAGTACTAAGCAGTACTAAGCCCTGTGCAAACACAGTAAGCAGGAGTGTTTACCCCAAATGTTTGCAATCCAAGTGAAAGCTTACAGACAGATGATGGGAGAAAGGAAATATTTTCCTCTGCACTTTACAGCTGGAAGAATGTATCTCAGAATTTATGTGATTTAGGTCTTGCAGACAGAAGAATATTACTTTTATGTGATTTAGGTCTTGCAGACAGAAGAATATTACTTTAACGTACCTCTTTTCTCTAATTTTAAAAAGGTTAAATTGGTTCTATAGCATTCTATAAAATCATTAGAAGCGTGGTTACTGTTTAGTGCCAAATCCTATCCTCAGATCTATTATTCATGACTATACTTCCAAGATTAATGTGTTGAGAATCTTATTCTCTTCCAGCTCCAAAACTTAAAAGGGCTAGTTCAGGAAACAAAGTGTATATATATGTTTTCTTGAACAGGGTTCTATTTAGGAAACATTATGTTTCTGTCCTCCAGAGTTAGAGCTCAAGAACTAAATGCCTTTAGTGTCTTTCCTCATGTGTTCCTTTCTCAAGTACTGTGTGACTATAATTAATGTAAATTAACAGAGAACAGGTATGAATCTGCACAAATTGGATCAAGAGAAAATTACAGGCTCAAGCCAATATGGCATATAGTATAAAACATTACACAATTGGACTTTGTAATATAGACTGTAAACCTCTCAGGGTAAGAACTGATGTTTTTCTCTCTGTATCATGGAGCATGCAGCCAGTGCTAGCAGCTTTGGGGGTAATTCAAATTTTTTATCCTCTTCAGTTGTGTGGTCAAAAGGGAGCTGTCCGGCTGCCCAAAACTGTGCTTGCCAATTTAAATGGAACTGCATCCTGCCTTCGCTCTTTGAGACCATTCTTGAGCAGCTGATAGTATCTGCAGATAAAGTTTTGCAGAGTGTTATTTGAGAATTAAACTGTTGTCAGAGAGTGAAACACCTGACTGCATCTGCCAGTCAGCAACCTAACTATCTACACGCTTCAACTGAGAACATATACATGTAGATAGGCACATATCATACATGGACACATACAGCACCCCACACAGACAAGAAATCCATCAAACAATACAACACAAACAGCAGCCACACTTCAAAAAAAAAAAATAAATCCAATTCCACATATCTCTAAGCTCGATTAAATTAGAGATCTAAATACAAAACATACAGCAACATGCATAGGTACATCTCATTTCCTAGAGAATTATGGCACCAGTAAAGTAAATCATGTAGATTTTTGTTTTCACTCTGGACAGATCTAACTGTTTTCCAATATTGTTCCCAAAGAAAACTGTCTCAGCTTTCCTCCAGCCATTCCTCCGAAATGTTACACGATAAAAAACACTGCTCCATCTGAGAAACCGACCCCAGTAAATTGCATTTGCTGCACAATCTAAATCAAAGGCAAGAACACTTTGTCTAAGTCAACAAACCAACATTTAAAATGAAAGGTACTGTGCAAGGTACTGTCATGCTGACCTTCCTTTTTCTATTTGTATTTGTAGCTTTTATAAATACACGATTAATCCAAAACACTCATAGCATATGACAAGCATAATACTGTGATATGGTTATGTATGAGTGGGCAAATCAGAAAATTTAACACTTTTTTTTCCATTTTCCCAGAACAGCTTTATCTTGTGATGCGCGAAATGCAGAACACTTATGACTGAAGCCTTCACTGGAGTAAACTATTTCCGTCTCCAAGAAATTCAGTGGGAACTCTATGCCTCTGTTAAAAGGAAATTAAAATAGAAGAGACATCTCAAAGAGTTAACTAGCAGCATGTCATTGCCTGTCCCTAAGGAAGGCAAAAAGACAACGATGTACAGCTACAGCTTAGAGTCCTCCACACTGAGTGCAGGAAACTCAAATGGACAGAGAGAAATGTTTTTACTACCACCTGCAGCTGAGCAGGTAGTTGCCCTCAATTCTAGCACAGAGGTCCATCAGCTTATGTTTACATGGCAGTATACAACACCAATTTCAGCCTTGATTTAGAGAATCCATCACACCCATAGGATGTGATGTAAGCAGTTCCATAGGTCTGCTGTTCTTGCTTATAAAAGATGTGGCTACTTTCCACACCAGGATTATCTAACACCCCCATTGCTGACAATTTATCACTCATAGGCTTTGACTTCTTGGGGGAAAGGCTAAGAAAGCAATACCTCCCCCTTAGCGTTACCTAACAGTGGTATTACCCAGCACAGAGCATATTCTTTGGGTTATACGGCAAAGGCCAAAGGGCAGCATATTGCCCCAGTCCACAATGCAGTTGGATCCAGCCTTGAACTGTAACTCCTTATAGGCCCCACTGTCTCACTGCCCTCAGTTCTAAGTGTAAAACCCATCTCTCCACCTTTGCCTTCCCTCAAGAGTAATAACCCCACACAAAACAGTCTCATAGTTTGTTATTAAAAGAGGTCTTTTTGAAATAACACACACATTTTTTTTTATCCAGGATGAAATTCCCCATTAATTTGTGCTGTAGTGTCCAGCAAATACCAAACTCTTTTACAAACAAATTTATCTCATGCCTGTGCTTGGTATTCAAGGACAAATGAAGAATTAGTGCCTCAGCATCAATCTCTTAATTCCAAATCATGAGCTGAAAACAGCAGATGATGGGAATAAAAATCAGAAAAAAAGATAATAGTTATAGTAGTTTCACTAAGGTTAATAGGACTATTTAGTAGAATGGCTAAGGTGAAGGAGAAATAAGAGGTTTTCTACTATGGGGAGAAAACAAGCCAGACAATAATAATGCACAAATATTAAACATAAAACACTTTCAGGGACTTCTGCCTTGTAAGTCTGTTTAGTTAACAGTTAATGGAATAACAAATAAGTGATATTACATTACCCACCCAGCACACTTTCACTCAAGAAACAACGCAGCCAGGAACTTTTCTCTGCATAACATGGGATATGAATGGGGTACTGTTGCTCAATCATTCTCCTAAATGTTTATAGGATGGAAATAAGATCTTAATACAACTAGAGGGGCCACAGGAGGGACACTTTAAAGGCTGCACTGCCATGTGTGTCAATACCAAGGGCTCAGGAACATCTGGTTTAATTCATTTTTTTGAGCTGTTTACTAACTGGAGACTAGGTGTTATTTCCTCTTTGAGATGGGAAATGCCTTTAATTGATGCTGGTGCATCCCCCTTGTGCCAAATGGGCACTCACGAGACACTACGAAAATCAGTTAAGCAGCCATGGGTAGAAACAGGGGCTAGAATTTGCCTATGGTGTCTCTTTAGATTGCAGGCCCTTGGAACAAAGGCTATCTCTTACTATGCACGTCAGTACAGCACTTGGTCCTACAGAACTGGAATTCAGTCAAGGCTTCTCCATGTTTCTGGAACACAAATGTATAAGATTATTGCTATTTCCAAAATCTGTACCCTTCTTTGAACAAAGGAAATGTATCACTTTAGCGTAATATTTTCCAAAATACTTTCCAGGACAACGTACATCCTTTAAAGCACTCTACCCACCAATCATTTTTAGAAATGCAATTTTTAAAAACAATCACCTGTTAGCTATACTGTTTTGGGAAGACCTTTCCATCACTTGAACTCAGTTTGCCTTACAAAAATTAGTTAGACATTAGCAAAGCTGCTCATGAATAATTTTTCAGAAGAAACTGGTTTTTTTTTTTTTCTCATCCACATTTGGCTTTGTGATCACAAAAAGAGAAAGCAGAAACAACTAGAGGCTGTGAGAGTAAAAGCAAGCTTTCCTCAGATCATCTGTATCAGCAAACAAGTTTAAAGCGCAGCTGCAGATAGGCTATGTAGATAGGCTCTTTGTGCATTCGCACAAAACATCAAACCACATTAATAGCCATATGAACATGCCAGAAAAGGTCATTTGAAAATCATTATGCATTCATTTCTACAAGTAACACCTTGAGGCCCCCACTGCGAATGTGGCTGTGCTGCAGCCATTTCCTTTCAAGTCAGAAATGTTTTTTGGAAGTTTGGCATAAGAATCACACTAATATTTATGTTCAGAAAAATTTCAGATTCCACAGCAAGTCCTTGAAACCAGCAGTGTAATGCAAGTCTTTGGATTTTTATCATTTGCAACACAATTTCAATTTTGCCTTACATCACAATAAAATTGCTTCAAAGCTAATTTCAGTCTGGTCCCAAGAGAGAATTTGTCTATACCATGAAAACCAGTATTTAATTTAACACTGTTACATACACATGCTAGTGCAGTCGATGCCCGACTGGAATAGCAGAGTTAAGACAGGTCAGGATGAAGGTGCACTGGTGGGGCTTGGCAGGGAACCTGCTTTTAGTGCTTTTGGCTCTAGTTGAGAACATCAGTTTCTCGTTGGTGAGTTCTGAAAACAAAGTGCTTTCCAAAGCAAAAGGAAAAGAAAGAAAAGAAATCCCTTCACAAGTTCTACCTTGGGCATTTGTGTATCGGTGTCATAACTTAAAACTAAACCATACAAAGGAGATGAATCAAAGTTAAACACATCTGTGGACATTACATTCTTTGATTCTATTTCTTACACCTACTTTTGAAAACAGACTTCTGCTGCATCAGACTCAGCTGGCAGAAGCATTTTATTCAAGTTCTCCTAGCCAGTGCTCCTCCACAGGTATTAACTCCCCCTGGGGAATGCAGGCACAGAGGTAATAAACATATTCGTTTCATTACAACATCTTAAAAAATGTAAAAATTCTAAAAAACCAACTGTAAACTGACCTCCAGCCAAAGTACACATTAATTATACAGCTTAAGTCAGGCGGATGCTCAAGGAAAAGAGATATAATGTTACACCCAGCTGGATACTTTGTAGTTAGCACAAATGTAATATAAAGCGTACCAGAGTTTGTCAAGTGTCTGTCTGGATTTTCAGTTTTCATTAGTACTATAATTAAAACCACATTTTCAGCTATATTACCTATAACAAGAAAGGAATGAGAAATGAGGTTGTCAAGGTCAGTCTCTTTCTGCTCTTTATACTGAGTATCTGCAGGCCACAAGTTGTTGAATTTGGTGTAAACCAGAGTAATAGGATGGAATGTCACATTACAACCAAACCTTTGTGGTTGAAAAGACAAACTTATGAGGTCACTTCCTTTTAATCACCAGTGGAGCATATTTATCAACAGTCATATAAGTCAGGAAGACAGGCAGGCAGATGACAGACAGACTGACAGATATATGGAAACACAAACACCCTAAACACAGATACAACAGAGCTGATGCACAGAAACATTCCTTTTCAGAAAGCTGCACTTGATCTTCTGCTGTCATAGTCCTTCCCATTCATAAATGACACCACTGTAAAGGCTTTTTATGCCCTTTCTACTGCTTGTCACAGAGGACACAGCAACGATTAGGAAGATATGAACAATGGATAACTCTGACAAGAACAAGCTAAGAAGATCTAGACCCAGATTCATATGTCTAACACTTTCAGAGGGTTCACAATTTTGCTTAAGACCTATAAGACAAAGTGACCAGGTAGCAGATAGTAGACTTTCTAACAGAGAGACATATTGTTCCAATCATTATAGTGGATGCCTTAATTAGAGATTGGTGGTGAGACATAGCATAGCTTCATCGAACTTGGCAGAGGTCAACACCTTACTAAGGATCTGATCCATAAATCTCAGTATTAAAAAAATGCAACTTTTTCATGTTCAAATGCAAATAAGTAATAAGTACTTGAGGCAACCAGTGCACCAGTGAATGCAAATAGGATTCCCTAGATGAGCATTTGGTCTAGAAAGCAAATATGGTTTTAGCTTTCAGGAGAATACTGAAAAAAAAAAAAAAAAAGCAAAGCAGCTGACCAATCACATTAAATATAAGTGACAGTTTATTTGTGATACTAAAAGGGGATTTTAGCTTCATTTTAAAAAAACTGCTATGAAGGAGATGAGTGAACTATTACAACACTGAGACTTAAAAATGATACCCCAAGAGATAACATTCTGAGAATAAAGTGAAAGAGCTCATATAAAATACAAAAGGTGTGTTGTAAAGAAGGATCAGAAGGGCAGACTTTCTGCTTCATCTAGTCATAAATCAAAAGCTTGTTCTCCATCATTCTTGTCTATGAGGTCAGCTTTGATTCCCAAGCTACAATTCCCAAAGGATGGGGGTATTTCTATTGGCAAGTATGTGTCTGTCTTCCCCCAGGCTGGCTCTGCCAGCCCTGCTGTCACCATGGACTGTCATTATCTCAATCTCTTTACTGCCCAGGATTGTTCCATCCTGGAGCCACGGGGAGCTATCACAGAGCTGTGAGAAGAAAACCCAGTTGGAAGATTAAGGGTACTCGCAACAGATTAATTGACAAAGAAGTTTATCAAGACAGGCCATCTACAATAGTTCAGTCATTCTCCTTCGTAGTGGCCAAATGCTTTCGCACACTAGTCTCCAGGTGACCTTAGGAATACAAAATGTTATACCGAATAAAAATGCTAAAAAACACAGTTAAAAACTCTACCACCAAAAAAATATTCAGAAGTACAACTCTACCCAGTCATGTGCTTAAGCATTAATCTTTTAGCTTTTACTCATGCAGACTGCCCCTACTCATAAGAATAGTCCGTGCAAACAGAACTGCCCACCTGAATACCAGAGGCTGTCTTAGCCCCTCAATTTGCAGTCAGCCATCTCCATGCATACAGATAAAGGGAAGACACTTCCCATACAGAAACGTTTACAAAACACATTGAGAATGTTGTTTCCCTGATTTTCATGTAACATACTAAATCAAATAATAATTATCAGTTTTATGTACATTTCATGAATCAAAATGTTTCAATATGTTTTTATCCTAAGTAAAAAAAAAACATCAATTTCAGAATACTTCTTCGCTATTACTCATTTACAGCAGACACAGTGTTCTTGCACAGTGGATTCTATTATTTACTGCATTAGTATTATAATGGTTTTACTTCAGTAATTCTCACTTAATATAGAGAAATGTTGCTGTGTGGCAAAAACCTGATAGTTACTGCAAGTATCTTTAACAAAGATAACATTTACAGAGAATAATACAGACATCTGATCCTATATGTTTCTAGAGATAAAAACCTTCATTCTTTCGGCAACAATTTGTAAAGGAAAGGCATTGATACTGTAAAGTCTAAATTTTTAAAACAAGATCGCCCTCTACTGCTTAGGAGTGAGTAAAACTAGGGAGGATCATCCTTACCTGCATGAAGTCTTCACATAACTTGAGATGTGAAGCTCCTGGCCCAGAGATGCTTTGCAAACCTTGGTGGCTTCACAGCCTGGGAGTTGCTCCCTCCCTCACAAGCACAAACTGCTGAGTGAACTCAGTGATTGCAGAGCAGAAACTCTGCAGCAAGATGCTGCCAAGAATGGGAGGAAAATTATTTACACACCCTCTCCTCTCACAAACTGGTACACAATTACCTCCAGTGCAGGGAAGTTGTTGTAGGCTCACTTGGATGGTACGCTTGCCCTTTGATGCAGCTACACCTTGTTTTTCCCCAAGCTTCCAGACTCATATGAAAAGATATGGATTGCTCAACACGATAATATCCTTAAGTATTATCACACAACACAAAGCATCTTTACCCTAAGTGTTCTAAACTCGCTTACAAACAATAAGCCCATAAATCAAAAATCATACATAGGAATGAGAACACACACTAAGCCAACAATGGGACTACATCAAAAACATTCTTGTAACCAACAGAACTGCACCAAAATAGTGCAATTTATTGATTCTTTCCAAAAACTGTTAACAGATCTTTGAGGCCTGATTTCCCTCTATAAAAAGCAGTGTTTACTCTCTGCCATTATAAAAATGCCTATTACTTCTATTTTAGTACAGCTTCAATCAATTTCATATGGCAGTCAGACCCACATAAGTCTCTTGGATCCTTGTTAGCACTCTTCTAAGAACAGGCTTAGTGTTTGTCACCTGCCATCCCAGTGATCTCAGTTCCATTTCAAGAGAGAAAGTAGCAGCATATGAGAGTAGTTTGGTGAACCCATTATCAGATGCCTTTGAAATTCTTGAGGGAAAACCTTCAGCTTCTAGCCATTTATTTTTCATTTTATTGTGGAGTTGGGTTTTTTTTTTTCCAAGCGCTTCTAGTGAGACTATAATTTGAGGCAGGTCCTCAGAGACATCTTGAGTAAAGAAAGACTCTAGTCTTGGAAGATCCATAAGGTATTCGGCAAAGAACATTGATTCAAATAATTTTAGTCTTCAACTTCAACCTTATCTTCATCATGCATTCCTATTACACCACTGTCAATAGGCCGCAAGAATTCCCTGGCAAGTTCTGCTTCCAATACAACTGGAAAAAGCATATTAGTAGTTTTGTATCTCCAGGTAGTTTGCCCCTCAAAAATCTTTTTAGCTGTGTCACTGTCACCTTACATTTAACTTGTTTTTTATTCCTTTAATCTAAATGTGACAACATTTGATGGATGTCTGTTAGCTTCCAATAGTGTTCTCTCCTCTACTGCTTAAATAATCCATCTTTTTTTCTTTCATTGTTTTGGTTCTTCAAATGTTTCCTTACTATCACAGACTCCATGAAGCCTGCACCATGACACCTGGAAGATGACACTTCCAGTTAAATTTTGCCGAGTTTTCCCACAGTCTTTTCTATCTAACCGCTGATCAAACCTAAACCTACTTGGAAAGTGTGAGTTGCACTGAAACACCACTTCGTGCTGAGGGGAAGGAGCTAATACATTCCAAGTGAATCAACAAATTACTGTGTGCAAGATTTGGGTATGAAAAGAAAAAAGTAATTAGACGAGTGCAAAACCTGTCTCCCCAGAAGTTTACTATCGAGCTAATACCAATGCTTTTGTAAAGTATTGGACGCAGCTGGAGATGGAACTTCAGACAGGCTGGATGAAGTGCTCGGGTGATGCATTTTGTTTACAGATATTATGGTCACCACATTGTGAGCCAGGATGATTTTCTCTGAACTGAAATAAGCAGACACCCAGCAAAATAAATGACATACCTGCTGGCAGCATGTAGGTATAATTCATCCAGTCATTTTCCTTCCATTGCACAAGCTTCTGGCACGTATGGCACTTTGATCTTTCTGCCATCACCACCCAACTTCAGCTTCTGACCACTGACATCTTTCTATTTACAGTCTTCAACAATACTATGGGATGACTCAGTGAAATTCATTAGCTTGTGTTATCCAGGAGGTCTAATGAGATAATATAACCCTATTGTTCCTAGATTCCCAAAAATAAAAGTAAGATTTAGGAGCCGAAAAGGACTTCCCACTTCTGATACATCTTACTAGGCCAACTGGGCAACTGAGCTTCTTTTTGATCAAGCTCCAAGTTTTGATTAACTGGAGAAATTTCCCAAGCCATTTGGGGAACACTTCTGACTATTCCCTTCACTCACTACTTAAGATGAGTGAATGGAAAAAAGCAGATGGATTTCAAAATCTTCAAAATAAAATTCCTTCCTACTTTATTTTTCAAAAAATCGCATTTTTATTTTTGGACCCACTCCAGTAACTTCTATGCACTGACACTCTCGGAGCAAACCCTTCTTTGCAACATGCACTTTAAGGGAACAAGCTATGATGAATGACTACAGAACTAAGAAAAGAACGCTCTGACTTTGCATCCAATGCTTCAACCCTCATTTCTTACAGTCACTGTGCATATCCACCGAAACAAACAGCAAGAGACAGCAATATATTTTAGTCACTGAAGATACAGATACTAATCCCTTGCACTGACTTCAGCCACATCCCCCCTTCACTGCTCTGCCCTCCCAGAGAAAGTCTTTTGAAATCAGGTGTTACAGTTTGCAGGAAGTAACTATTGTTAGTATCACCCTTTTCCACTCCAAGTTGCATTTTGATAGCTTAGAATCCTTCCTTGGACTGAAAAATCTGGACTATGAATGTTTGAGTATCTCGTAAATCACCCCAATTGATGAGATTGTAGCTAATTTTCACTACAACTCTGAAAAAAACCAGGGAAAAATGGAGAAAGAAAACATATACATTTATTCAGTGCTGTGATAATGTTTCCATTGACTAGCATGTTAAAAAAAAAAAAGGTTCACTATGCCAGAACCTTCAAAAACTTTCCTGGACTAGGGAGCTTTAAACATAATTTAAACATATGTCCATTTATTAAATATTTGGTTTGGTTCCTTTACCTTCATTATGGTTTATGAAATTATTTCACAGGCACTCACTCAAAACTTCACCTCCTGCTGTTTTCACAATGACTGAAGTAATAATTCAGCTGTCTGTTTGGGACTTTATATCATCCCTACTGCAAAAACTTGTGCTGTCATAGACCAAATATTTAATATCATTGAAAAGACAATGTCTGGAAGAGCAAACCAGAAACACACAAAAGCCCTAGCCTCACTGGAGCCTTCTTATGAGCAACTTGGTAAGTGCAATTTCATCTTTGTTATCATAAAGGAGGTATACATTTTAAAAGTCCAATTTTATATTACCTGGACCAACATTAAATAGGAACAAATTATCTATTAAGTTGATAAAAGAAAACAGAAATAATATTTCCTAGGGAAACACAATCTCCAGTTAGTGTAAACCAGGAGAGCCACCAAATGCAGTGACCTTATCAGTTGAAAACTTAGCCTTCAAAGCTCTTTTTGCTCTTTCACACTTCCCTTCTTTCCTGCTGTCGCTGCCATGTCCTGTTTTGACCATTGCTTTGAAATTTCACATTCATCAAAAACCACAAATACAGAAAAAAAAAATTTGGTAAGAATCCAAATCACTTTGCTTGCAAACAGCATCCCCACCCTCCAAAAGTTTTACAATAATTATTGTTAGGTATTAAGGGATATTGCAGAGATAATAAAAAACAAGTAGGTCCCATGATGAAAAGAACAAGATCCACATGGCCCCATATAACTTGGAATAAAAAAATACTCGTATCATATGTCAAGCCAATGACCGACATTTGATGCTCAGCTCCACAGGCAACATAGTGTTTGTTGCAAATAGGACTTTATGCCTTGTAAATCAAGTAACTGCACATGCAAGTATAAGATACAATTGTCTCATCTGCTGTATTGTTGCCATTAACTGTGATTATTACTCCTATTCTGGTAGGGCTCAAGTTATAATCAAACCACACTGTGCTAAAATATAAGTTTAAAATATTTTTAGTTTTTACCCCATTTAACAGGCAATTTCAGTCTGAAATACAAAAGGAATCATACAGTAGGGAAAAATTTTGCTTTTAAACAATAATTTCCAATAAAATATGTTCTTTGAGGTCATGAACATACCACTGTAGAAAGAATAAGTCATGGAAATAAAACAAAACATACCATCCTAAAGACTTTCCTTACCACATTACGTACAAATTTTGTGTATGTAACATAATAAGGAAAAAAAATAAAAATGTATATATAAATGACCGAACTGTGACAAAAGAAGGGCAGACAAGAAACGTGCACCATCTCATGTCAACTGCACAGGATGGCACAATTCTTGACTCGAAATAGCACTAGACCTTCTTTGTAGCTAAAAAAGACTTCACATTTTAATCCAGAATAAACAGGGATTTGTGGAAGACTGCAAGTCAAAATATCCTGATCCCAGTGACACTTATGTCATTAGGCTCAATAAAAGCAGGGCTGCACCCTGCCTAGAAATGTAAAAGCTCCTCTCCACTACCAGTTGCCAGTAACCATTACAAAACTGCATGGAATACTATTTTATCTACCTGCGTCCTCAGCAGTTACTCTACAACACTGTTTTTCATCACCACCTTTAAGGCCAAATCTCAGTTCTGGTTTTAATTCAATAGACAAGTAGGATTTATAGAGCTAGACGGAGCTTAAGCCCCTCTGTCTGTCTTTCAACTCTTAACTCCATGGTACTATCCTGGCAAAACAATCCATAAATCCAGTTCTATGGCAGCAGCAGCATATAACACCATATTCACAAGTTAAGTCACCCCGTGAGCCAACAGCTGATCTCAGCAGGCAGGGTGGGTTTGTTCTGAGCTACAGAGAAATTACAGTTTTGAAGCTTTATTGACACAAAAGACAGCCAATCCACAGGCCTTATGTTTCCAGCCAGCTGTCTGCCACAAATGTATTTGGGTTGTGATGGAAAACAATCAAGCACATGAAGAAAAACAAAGTTCCCTCAAAAAATTTGGAGTAGGAGGGCAGTTGCTTGTTATTCTGAAACACCATATCTTGCAAATAAAGTGCCTTCAGCAAACACTTGGGCTTGAAGCAGACAATCACCATTGACAAATATTTCTGTCAGTGTTTTATTGGTACAGTTTTAGAATAAAACCCTAACAAAACATACTCAAGCATAGCTGAAAAGCTAAGTAATGATGTGGAAAACATACAGAATCTCCCAAAATTGTGCCTGCAATTCTGAAATTTACTTTTGTGTCTCAAGTTAGAACTGTTTCTCCAAATATTACACAATTTTATCTCACGTAACAAGATTTTTCCATTCATATCTTCATATCAATTGTGAGGCACAATGTAAAAATAACATAGTTGTTCAGTTTTCTACAAACTTACAATTTAAAGTAAGGCGGAGGGGGTGGGGGGTGCAGGGAGAGAAGATGCTTGAAAATTTTGAAACTTAGTTCTGTTCCACCTATTATTTTTCCCTCCAAAAATAACCATCTGAAAAACTGAAATGATGCCCCGTGGGATCTTCTGGTGATATCACCAGTGGAGTGCTCCCAAAGACATTACAGTGCATCTCTTGGAACAGTACATTTATTATTTAGTCTTATTAAAACACAACTTCCAGAACTAAGATATGAAATGAGAGGTGACTAACATGTCTTTGGCATTACATATGGTTGGTTGGAACAATTGGTTACCAATGACCTTAGTTATTTTGAAGGTTTGGACATTTCAGATCTCATTTTGGCTCCATGCAGGAAAAAAACATAGCTTGTTTGTTAAAGGTTTATCTTTGAAGACGATACATGCTAAGACTACATACCATCAAGTTCGTTCGTGCCTTGTCTCACACTAGTCCCTGGCTGTCTCCACTGCACACACACTAGTTCACTCCCAGGCTCTTACTTGAAGTAAATCAATTATTTATTCTGTCTGGGAAACCTGAGCGCAGAATAGCAGATAGAAGATACTACATATATAAGCTACTTCACTGTCCCCAGGGATGAGGGCTCTTCCCCTGACCCAAGGACAGTAAAACCAGGTTAGGTCTAACTTTATTTGTCTGGCATTCAGGATTTTAACGCTTCACCGGTATGACAACCATGAACTCAGGATATACAGATCTTCACTTTGTCTTCGGTTTGGTGCACACAGACATGAGAGCCAGGTATAACCAGAGTAACACTTGAAAGCCAGCTGGCTCCCAGGAGTTTGACTGTATGCTGAGAAGTGACAAAAAAAAAATACCTGAAATCCAGATAGGTTTGAATAAGACTGTTTCCACAGGAGTCACAATTAGGTCGATGAGAAAATTCTCAGCTAACCCACCAGACCTGTCTGGATTTTCATACACCATTTTCTTACATTACACATTTTGTATACAGATTTTGCTGCCAGACCACAAACGCATTCGACATACATGTATTTAGAGCCTGGGACATAGGGCTGCTTGGAAAAATCTTGCTGTTTGAGCTACTTCACTGTAAATTATTTTTAATATCTCTAGGAGGGCATTTATTATTGCATTAGAGGCATGTGTCTTATGTCATGTAACGTAAGTGTTATTATCTCTCTCTCAAAAAAAAGTCAACCAAAAAACTATAACCCCAAGTAGTCACCATGTAAGCGCAAGCTTATCGCTCACATTATTATTAATTCTTACATGCACAGTAAGCAATTATTTTCTTACACGGAGTAGGGATTTTTCATATTCTAACTGTTGTCCATTGTCTCTTCTCTTTCTGCTATACACCTCTAAGAAGAGTCTGGATCTATCTTCTTTAGACCCTCCTGTTAGGTATTTGTAGGCAGCAGTTCCTGGCCCAACTATTTATCTAAAAGCCCAATTAAAATTCTGGTTAAATCATACCTTCCTTATCACCTTCTTTCACCAATGAGATAAATCTTCCAAACTGTACTTCAGCCCATGCCCATTACTATTTTTCTTCACTTTGCACAGGTCTCCAATCTATAAACTGACAAAAAATTCTGAAATTGAAAGCCTTATTGATGTGTTTCTTTTTATATGCCAAAAGGACACTTTCTTGCAGCCCAGCTCCTGTTAATCTGTTCTATAAAATACACCACAAACAAGCTCATCCAGATGCTTTAGCACATTACAATTTGGTGTGCTGTGCAACAGCTCGATTTAAGAAATAAACAGACAACCCAAATAGGAAGTCAGCTCATAAACACAATGTTTGTCATTTGATGGTGCAAGAGGCCTAGGGTAATACAGAATCTTGCAGGACCTCCTCAGGTTTGTGAGTTGTTGGTTTGGGGTTTGGGTTTTTTTCCAACCTTTTTCCTACATTTTTTTCAGATTTCACACTTGCATACCATACCTATTTGTTTCTGCCACAACAGATCCCAAGCCCTATCCTCACATTTTGCAGATTCTTTGGCATTACCAGCTGTTATTACCATTTGAGATTCCATGCAATAATACCATACTGATTCTACCATGTGAAGGCACCCAAACTCCAGAGAATTCCTTTAATCTTTTCAAAGAACAACCAGGAGCATTATCATCATTGTTATTTTTTAATATTTATCAGTCTCGTGTCGCTGCTTTCATAAAGATATAATCCTCAGAGTTAAAGCCTGCAAGGCCTTTCACATGAACAGGCAAAATCAATCACAGGGAAAAAAATAACAGCAAATTTCACATCTATATCAAACAGTATGAGCATTGCAGATAATTTCTAAGGGAACAAGAACTAAATAGACACAGAACACAAGCAAACAACATACCTGTTCCTTCATGCAGTGCCTGTAGAAGTTATTAAAAAGATGTCTGCAGCTACAGTGGCTGGCTGTCCATCCACATGTTGCCTCAATTCTGAAGACGTGTTTCTTCCCATTTCTCATCCTAGTCAGCAACATCTGTGTTGTTTTCATTCTCCATTATGCTCAGCAATGTAATTTTTGTACATCTGCTGTCATATTCTGGGTTTTAATAAACAGGTCTTCTCCTTGATCTTCTTATCATCTGTTTCTTCATTCCCTGAACCTACCCTAAATCCTCCAATACCAAGCAATTTGCTTCTACAATCTTTCTCAGGCAGGTTTCACTAAAACCTCCAGCTGTGGAACTAATGCTACTAATACAGAACTACAATCCAAAATCTCCACACCTGGAGGTCTTGCACTGGCCCCACTGGGAATCCGACCAAACTCAAATCACTTAAGGAATCTGTACACGGCCATTCTTTTGACTTCAAACAGCATCTTTGAAAGTCTCTATGACCATACATGATCCTCTAGATCGATGGCAAAAATTGCTGTTCGTGCCAGGCTCCTTCACAACATAGTCATACACATGTCTAGGTACAGAGTGTAGAAATGCCTTACTACAGTTTCTAAAAATAAAATTTCACACTATCAATTTATATAGTTCTTCCTATTAAATAATGGCCAGAGTTACGGGCACAATAAACCAGAAATACTGCAAAAAGAGGTCTACTAAAATGCATGAGCAACAGCCTAGCTCTTAAAAATCAGGCAGCCAGAATATGTTGTATTTTCCCCTGGAGCCATCTTTCTTGTTATTTTGGCTAAGATAAAACCTCCATGCAATATCCCTAAAACCTATTTGCACAGAACATTAGAAAACAGGGCCATGACAAGAGCAGGAAGTGGACACATCCAATTGCTTTAAGCCTGAATTTTCCATGAGATCTCCAATAGCTTACACCACAGTCACCTTCAGCTTTCCTTGTGCATGGAGTTGTGAGTCAGCTACCCAAGCAGCAATGCTAAGGGCACATCTGTGAGGTCTGGGCAGTCCCAAGAGCTTGATGTCCTGCTGCTGCCAGGATACTTGACATTAAGTTCACACTTTAAAAGAGCAAGCATTGCTCATTTTCTGCTTTTAAGAAGTCCTATTTTCTCTGCACCCAAAATGGATCACCCAGAACCTCTACAAGGCACCTAGGAGACCCCTGAGAGCTCCCCTGCATCCGTGAAAGCCACAGCCACACACAAAAAACCACGCTAATGCCAAAAAGGGCCACCAAACTGCACTCCAACCCACTAAACTCAAGCACAGCCCTGCTCTCACATGCACAGCAAGTGAAGGCTCACGCCTGCCATCATGCCTTCCTCACAGCCTGCGTGGATGTGGACTCTGGATGACACAGATCCACTTGTCAGTTAACGGTCCATCCCTTCAACTTTTCCCTTCCACCCTATCTGCACTACACACACCACAACAGATATAAGACCACCAGAAACAAATAGAAATAAAAGGCCAGAGCCAAAGGAGCCTGGGGAGCACTCCATGCTTGCTGGGTGCTTTCCAGCACCTCATTTATCCCAGGAACAGCATCCCAGATGATAAAGGGCTAGGATAACTCAAAAGCAATTCACGGTAAGTCCGTGAAAGCCAACTTCCACCCCTTTTTTCAGTCAGAAAGGCGAAGCGGCCCCAAAAAGGCACCAAGGGGAGTAGGAGCCCCTCAGAGTGCCCTCACGGCGCCCCTCCCACAACGTCCACCTGCGGCTCCAGACACTGCCGCTTCCCGCCACACGGCCTCAACCAATCAGCGCAAAAATCGCCGCCGGCAATTCCGGTGGTGCTTTTTTAAAGCCCGCCTCTCTTTCGCTTTCCACCAATCAGAATGCTTCTCTCCTGACGCCGCCGGAGGCTTTCCACTCGCGGCAGCTTTCCATTGGACGCAGGGAGCGAACGGCTCGGCCCATGAGGTGGCCCAGTAGGTGGGGATAGTTCAAACCGCCGGCGGCCGGGGAGCAGCGCCATGGCGAAGCTGGTGAGAGCCGGGGCCGGGATCGGGGTCGGGATCGGGATCCCCGGGGTCGCCTCAGCGCCGGCTCAGGCGAGGGAGAGGGCGGCCCCCGGCCCCCAGGTGAGTTCCGCGCTCTCCTCCCGCCGCAGCCCTGCACCGCGCCAGCGGGCGGCTTCGACTCCTCTGACGAAGAGGCCGCTGAGGAGGACCCGAGGCCGCTCCCCATCTCCTGGTGAGACGCGCCCCGCCGTCTTTTCCCTCAGAAACCACGTTAAATCCCTCTCCTGTGAAACGGGAACCTTCTCCTGAAGGAAACCCTGGCCGGGCTGCAGTGAGGTGCTAGAGCGAGGGCTGGGGTTGTGCCTGGCCTGACAGTGCCCCCAAAAAGGGGTTAGGTTGGTTCTTGTCAGGGGATGTGGGGCCGGGTCCACTTTTGGAAGCATTCACTAGTCACTGTCGGTCATGCAAGCCCAAATGTCTCAGTGCTAAGGCAGGGATTTGTCAAAAATTCTCTTCTCCTCTTGGAGAGGGGTATGTGATGAAGTACAGTACCAAACGTGTGAGTCCCTTCTCTGATGTTGTGGAAATAACACCGGAATACTTCCATTTTATTCTTAAAATTTAATTACAGCTAGGTAACTCTTCTCTTGGTTCCAGAGGAAATGAATGTCTGGTAGTGAGTTATCATCTCTTGATAACTCTATCTCTAGTCAAATAATAGAAAAGTTCTGTTTATATATATTCATTTTTTATTTCCCAAAAGGCTGTCTTTGTCTCCTGTCTGCTCTTCTAAATTCCTGGGACTGTGTTCCCTTCCAGGTAAGAAGCAGTCACTGAAATTTGCAGGCGGGTTTGAAGCTGAAGAGAGGTAATACCTTGTACCCCAACATTCTGTGTTGCATTTACTTGGCGGGATGACTTGTTTTGTAATCTACCACTGGAATAATTGTTTTGGAAATACCAAATCTAGAGATATAATATAGAGTTAGTCTAGAGAATATCTTAATTATATGGTAACTATAAGATTATATGGTAATTATATGGTAATTATATGGTAATTATAAGATTATATGGTAACAGAATAGTGGCCATCTTCCGTTGTCAGTTAAAATATTTGGCTTTTTAGCCTGGCTTACTATTTATAACATGCAACAACAGTCAAACAAGAACCTGAGCCGTTCATGTAACAGCTGTTTAATCTTCAATATGCCAACCTCCAGTCATAGCCCTGCTGATACAGCTCTTGCTCTTCAGGATTCTGCTGTCGTGCAAGATATGGACAATTCTGACTGTTGTCAGGGTAGGCATAAAGATTGTGTGCCTATGGGGCTGTAAATGAAGGAGGGGAGACAGAGGGAGGACACAATGCAAATATTTTGAGCAGTTACATCTCACAAACCAAACAATAGCTGTGAGTATCACAGTGCAATGTTCTATATGCCTTACAAAAATGCCTTGGTAGCATGATCTGAGGAAAAAATGGAAGTGGCAATATGCTGAAGATTGAATAGTAAGGAGGATTTTTAATGTGATTTGTGCTGAGTATTACAGAACAGGAAACTTACTTTCCTACCAGCCAAACAGACAACTCTTAAGTGTTATCTGTCTAGCCCTTTTATTTGTTGGTGTCTTTTGGTTTGTGTTTTGTGGTGGTTTTGTGGTGTTTTTTTTTTAAGCTGATATTTATAATATCCAAAACTTTTCATCTGGAAAATGCATAGCAGCTCAAAACCTTGGGCAGGTTTTTTTTTAATCCTATTACATTACAGCATTAAGCAGATAATGGTATTTAAAATGTCTTCTGCACTAGTAATCTATTTGCAAAAATAAGAACTGTGTTTTATTTGGGATTTGACTTTGTTACTTGCTTTGGTTTTGGGAGGAGTTTGTCTGTGCTCTGTTCCTCAGCTGTAGCAGCCATTTCACAAATGTCACCTGGAGTGGTAATTGTCATTCATAATTTGTTTTAAAAGGTTGCAGGTTTAAGGATGTTAGAAGAAATCTTCAGAAAGATATAGGTGAGTCTTCTGGCCAGTGTATAAGTGCCTCCCATTTCCATGTAATGGGCAAGAACAACGTGCAGGTAAATGAAAGTGTAAATTACTGAGAAGCTAGAGATTTACTTTGTCTTAGTCTGGAGACTGCTGGAGTTGTTTATCTAATGTGGTCATAATGATCCAAACACCGCGTATCTAAAACATGGGTTGACTTTGAGAAGTGGTGGTGTTTTATTTGTGCTTGTATAATGCACGCTATAGTTGTCCGTCTAACATGCCACAATGTTAGAATGCAGGGCAGGCATTTCTTTACAGAGTCTTCTGCGGGTACATCTGACAGCAATGTCTATCTGAGTTTTAGTAACACTGTGCTCGGGGATGCAGCAAACATCTTACCGCAGTCACTGTTACGATATCACTTCCAAGTGTGCAGTGCCACTTTGTCTATGGCTTCTCAACCAAATATTGGATAAGTAGGGTATTTCCAGGCTGGAGCATCTGTGTATCTGTCACGGTAACCATGAGGTCTAAGTCAGTGCAGGTGGGGGCATCTTCAAAAAAGCTAGGACCACGATGAATTACAAACTTGTACTCTCTTCACAGAGAAAACTGGGATGGGGATAGAAGAGATGAAATCATGTAACGATTTGTACAAGTATTTATCTGTAAACACTGGAAAAGCAAAGACTAATAGCAAAAACCCACAGTGTTTGGACATAGTCACAGCTGGAGATGGGACAGAATCATGCTTAAGCTGGTGCTTAACATGCTGACGTGCTTTCTAGTGAGACTTGTCCCAAGGCTCACTCTGAGCTGAGAAAACTCCTCTCATGGGTTACCTGAAAGCAAAGGTGGGAGAGACTCAGTAGAAGTAAACGCTGCTCAAAGCAAAATTGCTAACTCCTATTGTCTTAACCTCAAAGATTAAACAAAAGAATCAGTACCAAGTAGCTTATCTGTTTATCCTTAAGCTTGATAGGCTTTTGTTTATTTGCAAATGTCTTGATCTGTTGGCAGAAGAACTAAAGAACTATGGGACCCAGGATATATTTGTCCTTTGTACCAGAGGAGAGCTCTTAAAATACCGAGTACCAAACCTTATAGACACCTACCAACAGCACGGGATCTGTGTGCACCACTATCCTATTCCTGACGGGGATGCTCCTGACATTGCCAAGTGCTGCAAAATTCTGGAAGAGCTCAGAAGCTGCCTGGAAAGTAACCGGAAAACAATTGTACAGTAGGTTCTGGTCGCCTCCCTTTCACCCCACATTCCTGTAAAAGATACCAACTAGATGCATGACCAGCTGAAACAGAATCCTGTTAAACGACAATTGCACTCTTTAGGATTAGTTCAAGCTGTGAAAAGCTGCTTGTTTCTCCTCATGCACACTTTTGGAGCTAACTTGTCCTTTGCAAGATTTGAGTCTCCCATTTCCCCTTGCCCAGTCCAGCAAGCGCTTCAAAGTGTATATTGAATGGCACCATATGGCTTCTTGCTGCTAGCCTAGTTGGATATCAGGTGTACAATACGAGCTGTAAGCTAAAGCAGCTGTTGTGAGAGGATAACGCACCCCTGGGCTGTTTATCAGGGACCCAGCGGGTTCCAGCAGTGCAAAATTCACTCTTAAATTGCATGAAATGGGTTTAAAGTAATTTCTTTAGACACTTGTAGCTGAGCTCAGGGTGGAGGGGGAAGAGCTTTCCAAGTTCTGTGTTCCCTGAATGATCCTGCTGACAGCTCCCTGTGCAGACATCCACAGAGTCCTTGGGCTCCCTGCTGATGCAGAGCCGTGCTGCTGTCGTTAGCTCACAACTATCATCAAAGCCTTAATGTGGAGTAGGATTTAAAGAAAATTGAGATTGTCCATCTTCATGCCGTTTGCTGTCCTCCTGTGCCTCTGGGACTATTACCACAAATGAAAAGTGCAGTTTCTCTAGAAAGGCACTACTTAAGGAAGGTCTGAAGAATAAATGGGAGATAGCCTTGTAGTTATATTCTAACTTTCTTGTACCACTGCTCCTCTTGATTATATTAAGGCAAGAATTGTGTCTGTATATTTACATATTGAGGGGGCTCTGGGTGTTGCAGTGTCCTACAGCTTGTTACAACCACATGTTTTCTTCTCTTTCAGCTGTTATGGTGGCCTCGGACGCTCGTGTCTTGGTAAGCAGTTGTCTTCCCCCTTCCGATGCCTGACTTGTTCTCCTGAGACAGTACTGTCTAGAGGAGCCAAACTGTGCTTGAAGCTTAACTATGGTTGCAATGCAAACTGCCACTTCAGGCAGCAGGCGAGTTAATATATTGGGGCTCATTTCTTGGGAAAGGTGTTGCCAAATGGTAGGAACAGCAGCTGCCTGTATAGAAACTGTTTGTGATGACTGACATAAGTATGTCATGGTATAAACTTGAGCATATAGCTGAGAGGATGGAGAGTCAGGCGGGGTCAGTCTTTCAGTGAGGCTGATAGACAGTTTTCTCTTACTTTCTGACTCTTTCTCCACTGCAAATTTTAGTCTCATCTGACTGATGGGATTGCGCTTTCCCCTCTTCCCTGAACATCTGAAGAAAGGGAGATGAAGCTATTCCTCTGCATCTTTCTTCACTCCAATGTTCCCCTTAAACTTTCAGGGGCATTAGTTATTGTGTGTGCCCCAGAAGGAAGGGATGCTGATATTGCCAAAAAAGCAAATGTGGTCAGAGGACACAAAGGGAAATTAACTGGGTGTACTGGGACTCGTTCTTGAAAAGCCTAGAATTCGCCTCCCAAATGCTGCTGGAAAGGCAGTGGGGAAACAGTGGGAGGGTTTTCACCCATTTCCAAAGCCTGCAAGCTCAGGCAGGAGCAGCAGGCAGATGGGGCCAGCGCCAAGAAATAGTAATCAGCAAAAGATCCAATAGATCTGTGACCCCGATATGACGAGGCTGAGTTTTGCTAGAGTGGTTTTTGTGGAACAAAGTCATGCTGCGTACAGCAAGAGGTGCTCAGCAGCACATATACATGCATATATACCTTTCCCTTACAGTAGCTGCGTGTCTCCTGCTTCAGCTTTCGGACACGCTGGCACCTCAGCAAGCAATAGACAGCCTCAGGAATCTGAGAGGATCTGGGGCGATACAGACCATCAAGGTAATGAGGCTACAGCAGGTAATATACGTGTGGAAACAAGAGTGGAGAGCTCGCACAGTCCTCTCCTCCACCACACAAAAGCATCTCTCTGACTTTGAGGTCCTCCACAGCTGGTGCTGCTGCTGCTCCCTTGGGTTTGAGCTGCTTCTTGCTTTCTGCTTTCATGCTGCTTCTTGTCCTCCTTCTACTGATTTCAACAGCTGTTCTCCCTCTCTGCTCCTCACCATTATAAATAATGTTGCTTTCTCCTCCTTATCCCTGCCCATCACTCACTGAGCTATTGTCCCTTTTTCTGTTGCTCACATTCTTCTCACAACTTGGCCATCTGCTTGATTTTTCTGCCTTGCTTTTGTTCCATTTTCCTAACCCAGCTGGCCATGGTCATCTCCTGTAGCTATCCGTCAATACCCTGGCAGGTGTCTTTTAAGAAGTATCCCTGGCACCAGTGTTAGAACTAAGTTGCTGAATGTAACAGCTTTGTCTTGTTTTGGTGGGATTTTTAGCTACTCCATGTATGTATTTCTGTTGATGCAAGTCCTAGATGTTGTGCTCTTAAAACAGTTCTGTGTAGAGGAAAGAGGAACTGATAATTGTTGTTGAAGAGTTGCCTAAATACTGTCTTTTTGCTAGCTCTAAGCCTCTGGAAGGCAAATTTTGTTTACACTATTTGTTGAAAATTAGTTTTCTCCAAAGCAAGAGGGCAGGTGAGGAGCAGCTTGCATCCCTGGTTGAAGAGATGGGGAAGGACATGAACAAGTGTTCTGATTAGAGGCCTTCACGGCCACTTGGGGTGGGTGATCTGTCCTTTAGCCTCTGCTGACCAACATTGTTATCTCATTTTGAACACTGGCATATTAATACTCCACATGATGTGTGAGTTGACCTAAGAACTCTTACTATGAACTGTCATACGTCATCATAGATCATCATACTGGCTAAAGGCTGTGTTCTGTATCATGGACACATTATGGAGAGAGTAAGGCCCTTGGTGACCCCAGTAAAGCAGCTTTGAATTCCACCACGAAGCGCCCACCTGCTGAGGACCATGGTTTGCGTTACCTTGAGCTCAGGTGTGCCCTTTAGGAGGAACCACCAGAGCTAAGCCAGGATCCATGTCATCTGTGTCTGATGGTGGAAAGGTTCCAGAGGATTGGGAGTAAGCACAAAAAACAAATAAACAGACTAGAGGGTGCAGTTTTCATCCTGGGGTATCAAACAGCTTTTTAAGATGGGAAGTGCCTTTTCCAAAAGTATAAAGCCCTCATTTACAAATCTGGTTGTGCTTTTTCAGCAGTACAATTACCTCCATGACTTTCGAGAGAACCTAGCTGCACATCTGGCAACAAAGGATACGGTATTAAGATCGGTATCGCGCTAACTTGTACTGGCGTGGTGTAGCTTTGTGTCCCTGTGGCTGTGGCGGACAGCGGGACAAGACGCCCCACTCCTGACCTTCACAGTGTCTCATGCCTGCTGCCTGCGTGACACAGCTGCCTGCTTTCACACTCAGTCTTTAATACTGCCTTAAAAATATATGGAAGTGTATTTGTGTTCATTACTCTTCTGCTGGTGGCCTGCATGCCTAATGAGCTTGTTTTTAATACAATAATGACCTACCTCACATATAACATCACTTGGTACCGAGAGCATACGCGTCCGCTGCCGTAAGTGGTGCGCTGACATCCTACGCGCTGCTTCAGTGAAGGTACCAAGGGGAAGGGAGACCAGGCTGTCAAAAGCAGCGACTGAATTTCATTTTGACTTCAACTCTGCTCTACGTAGCGTGAGAACTGGGACAAGCAATTGGACGTGAAGGCAGGATATGGGAGGAAAGAGAATAGTCTGTAACTCCTCACAGCTGAGCGCAGACTTCCACTGCCCATAGCTGGCTTCTGCCCCAGTGCGTAGGCAAAGAGATGAAAAGTAATTCCTTCTCTACTGCCTTTGCAAGAGAGTCGCTAGGGATAATGTCGCTAGGTAAAAATTACAAAACTTGAGCACTTTCAAAAAAACCCTCAGCTTTAGCTTTAAACCAAAGGAAAGTGAAGCATGAGAACCTTCGTGCTGGAGTGCCTACCCCTTATGAACTAGTAAGAACTCAGTCTAAAATGTCACAGTTCCGCTTAGTGCGGTCAGTAATGTTTAGAAACGAGACCCCTTGTCCCAATAGAAGGAGGTTTTATGCTGAAGAGCTGTGACAAACCAAGCGGGTGGGTTTTTAGATGAATGTGGTAGGAAGAGACACTGCTGTAGCTGTGTGGGTGAGTGTCTGGCACGGCGCTCCTGCGTGCTAATGCTAGAGAAAGTAAATAAACAGTCAGCTGTGGGCTGGAGAGAATCTCACAGCAACACGCTGGTAACAGTCCACATCCCTCCTGTTTAACTCTATCCACTCGTAAAGACCAGAGAAGATTAACAGACTCCTCAAGAAAACATTTAAACTAGCTCTGTCCTATTCTGAGGAAGTGATGATCATCCGCCTCAGTGCCCAGGTCTCCTCTGACGCCCTGTGAGATAAGTTTTGGCTCTGGGAAGAGCCCGTGTCACCCAGGCCGGGCCTTGCCCTCTTAAACAAACCAGCAGAGTTGAGTAACTCCTCTGGGCTGCAGTCACTGAGTGTCCACATCCTGACCGTCCTCCTGCCTTGTCACCATCTCCTCTTCCCTTGTAGTTAATTCTGTAAGTGCTTTTTTCCTCCCTGAGTGCTTCGAGACACCAGGTGGTTTCCTGTCCAGTACCAGCACCACCAAGAGCTGCCATCCTGCTCCCAGGGTCACCCTCCTGCGCTCCCCACGGCTGCAGCCTATGCTTCCCTATCGCCTGCAGTGACACGGATGTTTATGGTGCACTTCAATAAAGTTTCTGTAACTTTTCAAGTCAGTTGTGCCATGAGACTCTACCACAGCACCGGTGGTTTTGAGTTGAAGCAGAACTCGCTGCTTTGCTAACTTTAAATTTTATAGCCTTTTCTTAACATCTTGTTTGAGCCCAGACACTGTAACAATGCATATTTAAAGGTTATTTCTACTGATTATCTTTAATTAGCTTTTACCACCATTCCCTTCTCCACCCCTAAGGCAGACAACAGGAACTCTCCCAGTTTTCACAGCATGGAATCACAGAGAATACGTTGTTCAAAATGTGCATTGTCCCTTCCCTGACACTGCTCCCCAACGCTCAGAAAACCAAAAAGGTCTGTCCCTTCTTCCATGCCGAATCATCGCAACTGATGTATGTATCAGATGCCTTTTTAAAATGGTTTAGCAGGAAACTTACTGACAGGGAGAGACAAATGCTTTATTTTCTCCATAATCTTTTGCCTTCTGGAACCCCAAAAATCAATTAATACCAAGTTTGAACATGACGTGACTGGTTCTGTAGCTAAGTGTCACGTGTGCATCTCCACACGCAGCCGCTGCTTTCACAAGGACAGTCGGGTAAAGCTGGGAGGTGAGGCTCACACCACCCAGCAGCTAACCTTTTTTAAAAATAAGTGCTGAAAACAGTTTCTGAATAGTGTTCTCTGAGGGACTCTGCTGGGTGGCCATCGCACATCCACACACTGGGTTCTAATAGGACTTTGTAACTTCTAACTCATACTTCTGACCTGTCTGCGGGATGTTTTGACATTATTTAAATACCTTTGAAATGAGAATACTTAAATTCTTCAGTACTCATGTATTTAACCGCAGCAGGCAGGACAGACTCTAAAGAAGCATTTTCCTCCTGGGGTTAGCGGTAAATTCAAGTTCACCAGCAGAACTGTGCTGGCAAAGCACTGGGCTGGCTTCACCTCTGAATTCCTCTGTCCAGGAACATTCACCTGGATTTTTACGTGAAATGTGTAAAGCCTGTGATGGACAGGACACTGAAAGTGTTGCAAACATTCTGCTGTTCTTGGTTAAAGCCATTCCACAGCGGGAGGGGGTTTCAGAAGCAGGTATCAGTTGGACTCGGTCAATCCTGCACTGGTTATTCTGGTGTGTAACACCTTAAATCAGCCCAAGCACCAAGGGAACGAGAGATTCGTTTAGAAGGCTGAAGAGAGATCAGGCCAGTAAGTCTCACTTCGATAATGGATTAATAAATATACAAACATAAGAAAGCGTTTTAATTAAGTTTTGCTTACGCAGGCTGAAGCCGTATCTTCCAGCAGGAAAACAAAAATGATCCAACAGGAACGATCTTCCTGAGTTTCCAAAAAGCCTTTCAAAATTTCTCCTGCTAAAAGCTCAAAATTATGATTTGCATAAGGAAGAGAATCCTCTTGTCAACTACCAACTGATGGGAAGGGATTACAGAATGGGAGTAAGGAGCTTTGGGGTGAGGAGGGGGCTCCTCGCAGAGCTCCAGAGAGGTCTGGGGTGGAACCTGCGCCTCTGCACAGAAAATGAAAGATAAGGCCTGAAACTGCTACAAATGTTTCAGGACAGTCAGGGAAATAAAAATCATGTGATGCTGAATGCTTGAGCAATAATGGCAGAGGAAATTGTCAACAAATGCAAAGAAAACACATGTTGGAAACACAATTTTATATGCCTAGGAATAAGGTGTCTGGTATCTCTTATTACTTAGAAAGGAGAATTTGAAGTGCTCACAGCCTGAATCCATCCCCCCAGCACATTATAAAAAGACGAGACGAATTCAGAAGCAGAGCGCAAGCAACTGCTGCTCTAAATCCCCTGGGGCACCCAAATCTCATGTGATGATAACAGTTCTGGTCTCCTCCAGCTTAGAAAAGGAACATTTGGGGAGGAGAAGGGATAATCACAAAGCTACAGAAGGACTTTCAATCAAGAAGAGATTAAACAGACTTCTCCGCTTTGACAGATGACATGATGAAGGTCTATTCAATCACGCCCAGCATAAATAAGGTGGAAAGGGGGAAATTTTCAATACGTCTTAAAAAATAAGAGCTTAGAGGCACCAAATGAAGTCCAGCAGAACTTTTAAACAAGTATTTTTTTACATACTGAGTAATTCCACTCACTGTCTCCCTATATCTTCCAGACTGGGCTATAGAAGTGCTCAAAAAGCAACTGTATTAATGGAAGAAAAGCTATTCAAGGGCTGTTTAAGAGGCCAAACCTCTTGCTCAGGCCATCTGTAACAGGCAGATTTCCAAGTCTATGCTCCTGCTCTTCAGGCGGAGATACTCCATACCTGCCCTGTTCATATTCGGTTTCCTCAATCGCAGCCACTGCCCAGCACACCAGCACTGGGGGAGCTGGATTCCTGGTACCACCCAGTGCAGCCATTTGTACCGTTTCTATTGCATCTAATGCCCGAGACACCCAGAGTGAACAAATAAACAGTTTATACAAAAACATTTTACTAGAACTAAGGAACTATTCATTATTCTCCAGCACAGGTAAATGAAAAAAAGATTCCTAATTATTACTCCTAAATTAAGCAGCAGTAACAATTTACAATGCGGTATTATCCGTTCAGCTGAAACATCTTCCCCTGCCCCATCTATTTACCTGCAGACCCATGAGAAAAAGCAGGAAATCAGAGCTCCCCTTTTCCAGACATAACTTGATTCAGTGTTCTATTTTTAAAAGGCAATGCAATTATCCATCACAAACAGATGAATACAGCAAGCATCTCTTCAACTGAAAAACAAAACAAGGCACCAGGTAACAATAAGTGTTTCTGAATTTGAGATTTTTTTTTTTTTTTTAAATTATTTATTGCACTAAGAAACAGCAGGGCAGTTCCACAATCTCACTTTCTGCTTTGCAAAGGTCTCTAGTATCACTCTTAAACTCAAGAGTATTTCCATCATTGGACTTGACAAATGTTGTAAGGTTTGTCCATTTGTTAATAAGACAGCACAGACATTAAAAAAAAAAAAGATAACCACCATTTAAATTAATTCCTTTGTGGACAATTCAACTTCTCCTATCACAATGACATCTGCTTGAGATTAAAGCAAGGCTAATGTTTTGTGAAAATACAAAGTCTGAATCGTGCATATACAGGGAAAGATGAACCAGATAGATAGAAAAAAATAAAATAAACCAAAACAGAACTCCTATTTTTGCAATTGCATCCATGAGTTCATCTCTTAAGACCAACGTTGCCTACAGGTAAAACACACAGCACCGCCAGTCCTCCCCGAGCACTCAGCAGCTGCAGGTGATTAACAGAGTAGGAAAGGCAAGTCCAAATGAGCCACTACGAAGCCCAGCCTAAAGAAAATCCCTACGGCTAGTCAGTAACCGATACCTACTTGAAGATTATGGCTGTTCCTTATGGAGTGCAAAGTCAAAACTTTTCAAAACCCAGTAATCTTTGTATTAATTTACATGTAATTCTTTGATTTCAGTGTCCCAGTAAAATATAAGAAAACAGTCTTTCCACAAGTATAAAATGTGGAAATATTTTAAAAATCGGGGAGTCATTGTTTTCTAATGCAAATGCGATCATCAGATTCTGTATTTAATCTTGGTAAGAGGTTCCCGCTGTAAAGAATCCATGTTTTGTGGCTTTTGCATGCACTTAACTGGAACAAAGCTTGCAGAATGTCTTCTTAAGAGCTCACCAGAACATAAATCATGCTGGAAAATAAAATAAGAATATTAAGATGCAGCATTTTGATTAGCGTTATACATTTAATTATACAGTTATATATTCTAAGGAACAAATCTGTGTGAGGTAGGTGGATTGTGAATGAAGATTTTACACAAAGTCACAAGCACATCTGAACGGCATTATAAAGCACAACATGAACTGATACAGCAGCTAGTTGTCACTAGACTGAGTGCCACTGTAACAGGGAGCCCTGGATAAACACGATGCTACATTTAAAGAGCCTGAACTACCCCCTCTGTGCTGTAAGAGTTGCAGAGAGGGAGGAGGACAGCACACCGCCTCCCGTGTCACACACCCAGGGCAGACGCGCACACCATGCAGCGAGTCGGCTTTTGGCCTGAAAGAAGAACTGGGAGGAGGAACCAGGCAGTGGCACTGGCTTTTGTGCCCTTTTCACTCTTGGAACAACTCCTCTACCTTTGACTTCCACAAAAACCACATTTACATCAAAATACCTGCTTTAAAAATATTACTGTTCCAGCTTCTTAATGAAAATACTGGGAGGAGCACTATTATATTATGCTTAAAAGAAGAAAATCTTGGAGCTTTCAAGTCTCCGGTCACGGTAGAGAGATTCAAATAAGTAATTTTGACCAAATTAAGACTTGTGTTTTAAAACAGAATAAGTGGCGATTGTAGATTCTTTTTCAGGAAAGTTGGCACTGTATATATCCCTAGGTACAAAATTTCTCTTGTGCACTCAGCCAAAATTTCAGACTGAAGATTAGATGGGAAAGAGAGGAGAAAACTTACCCATATAGGTAGTAAAAAAACGATAGAAGGTAGAATGCTAATTTGCACCATCCTTCTTTCTGGCAATAGGCTAAAATATCTGCATTCATGATGGTTGTAGGATCATACAGACCAGGGCCACTCATCACAGGTCTACTCATGTACCTGAAAGTGACGCACAGTTAGTTTTGTGGTGACAGCGATGGGAAATGTTCGTTCCGGCCCCCCACCCACCAAGTAACACCAGAACCGAGACAAGGAATCGCGCCCCTCAGAGCGAAGTCTATCAGCTCCATGTAGGAGATGGCGAGCTACAGGAGCAATACGAAGCTCCAAAGTAGACATGCCTACGGAAGGGCTTTCCCAGAAGGTGCCACAACAGCTTATCTCAGCCTTAAACCATGCTGAACTCTGGTACACCAAAAGGAAATAGCACAAATTTATAAATAAATGAAAAATGGGATTCCTTGTGAAAAGGTTGGAAAAGCTAGAGAAGAGACCAACGTATAACCCTATGTAACCTGCAGCCTCTTCTCATGAATACAACGCACACCAGCTACCACGCTGAAGGAATACTCATATGGGTCAACACAAAACAATCCTGAAATTGTAGTTTAACACAGGCAACTAGTAAAATTGCTACCATTTCCTGCATTTCCTCCCTGCACAGGACTAACGCCAGCAAAAGGAGAGGTGGTGTCCATGTCTTAGCGGCAGGAGGAAAGTGGGATTGTCACTGCTACTGGCAATCTGCACCTGCAGTATCAGGACAGCTTTGACACATCAGCTACCTTCGATACACACAGCACAACTCGACTCTTGCACAGCACAAGAGAATAACAAATAAAAATGACAGAGAAAGCAAAGTGATGGTTCCTATTTTATAGCCATGACATAAACTTTCTCAGTGTCATATCAGAAAGCATCTTTATTTGCCAAAGACACAGAACATGTAACAGGAAACACTGCGACGGGAGAATGAGTAACAATTAACATGAGTACAGAGATACCAGACTCGTCAATATTACCTCCAAATATGATAAGCCAACAAAGGCATATTGAGACCCAGTGTAAGCCACTCTGCTGCACAGAGAAACATAACACAGAAGAATGCATGGATGAGGTACTCTGGAAGTACAAGCTGGAAAAGAAAAATACGAGTTAGAAATTTTGATTATCCAAAGCAAAACGTGTGGCGTTTAATCTATTTTGGAGGTAAGCTATTGTTTAAAAAAATATTATTAAAAAAACAACACTAACAAGAACAGGACTGCAGAAAGTGAAAACAGCAACCAGCAGTATGTGCCTTGCTGTTTTCACACGATATTCACAAACCATGAAGAAAAATTTATAAAATTAAATGCTGAGATCAAGTTTTTTATTGCTTTTATTATGTGCACTGTTAACAGACTCCACGCTTTATATATGACCTTTGTAACAGAAGAGATCGAGATATTTCTGCTCATGCAACAGAGAAATATCAGTAGGAAACATGCTCCATGTAACAGTTTATAGGCAAAAAGATGGTTTGTGTTTTCCTATTTGGCAGCTTGGTTTTGGAATTCATCCCTCCATAATTTTTCAAATTCCAGCTATTGCCAAAACGTAACATCCTTGGTAGAGGCTTTATCAAGCCAAATCAGCAGTGACGTTGGCAGGCACATGGGTCTGCAGCGGCGACACTGTGCTGCCTGCGGCGCAGGAGGCCACCACGGCAGCTACGCACGTACAGCTCGGGGCCGACGAGCCAGCTTCGTTTTCCTTCGCAAGTACCTAACATGCATGCTTTAGAGCACCATGCTTGCCAGCGGAAGCCCACAGAGCTAATTATCAGTTTACTACGAAATCACACAAAGCGTGAAATGCCAGGTAGTATTAGTGTTATTAATAGGAATAATATGGAGAGATACATAGATTAAATGCATGCAAAGAGTCAGCAAAACCTCACACCCTGCCACAGGAGTAAAATTTTCTAAAACAAGTCACCCCAAGGTGACATCATTTATTCCTTTATCACACAATTCAGAAAGAAGCAAATCTGTAAGATTTCAACTTCTCAGCTCAGGACCACTAAAACATCTCTTCATGAAAAATACTCCATTTCTACACAAAGATTTAAGTGTGTGCACACACACATCTCCCCGCTCTGCCCCTCTTTTTGCATGATATCACAAACGTTGCATGGGATGACAGCACTGAAGCTTCCGCGTTTTATAACTCTTTCGTTCTCTCTAAGCAGAGATTTCTTTTGAACCCCAAGAGTATCTTCCTAGAAATCTAAAAACTACCAACAAACAGACATTTTCACCACCTACTTTGCTACAACATTCTGCTTCTCTAAATGAAGAATATCAAACAAAGCAAACTTGCATCAACAAAAATAAGCTGTCATACATGAAATGTTTCAAGTAAATATTTTTGTCCAGATCCTTCTTTGTATACTTACCATTTACAACTTGGCAATTATTTATAGTAGAACAACAACAGACCTATCCAAAACACAATGCATTTGGCAGCCTGCTGAGACAGATTTACCAGGTCTGAAAATCTGTAGTTTATTTAACTACACATCTCAAAACACATTTTTCTTTCTCTTGTTTATTACATCTTCCTGCCACACCAGAATACCTGACTCTTTCAAACCTACCACACTTTATCCTCCCTGGTTGTCCTAAAGGAAAATGAGCTACATCATATTCTGCCATTATATTTAACAGGGAAGCGAGGGAGGAAGAAATCTTGCTGCTGAGAAGAGATACTACTATAATAGGAGCAGGGAAGAGAAGGCATCAACAGTGTACTAAGCAGTTGCTATTTCGGGATAATCTTTCTACTGAGGTATCTCAATTCCTACCAGGATTTTTGATTCTTTATACAGGAATAACGCTTCAGTGTGTTTGTCCAGCACCATTTACCAGATCCCCTCAAGATCGTAACTTCACTGTTAGTGGCTAATCTACTTTTACAACAACAGCAAATATTAAGTTATTTAATATTTTCAATTCACAAAGCTATCATATAAATAAACACTACATGCATGTGGGTTAACAGAAGGTTAATATTTGCGTTAAACATGCGCATTACAATACTTCAAGGGTTGCAATAAGATCATAATGCATCAATGTAATGAGAATTTGCCTTCCCCCGTACTGGAGCAGAAATGACTGTAGAACAGACCAAGCAAGGGAAACTGTTAGATGCACAGCTATCCGAGCAGCAAACCTCACCCTCTGGGATGGAATCCTCTGCCTGTCCCCTCTCCTCCTCCTCCCCACCATTCTCACGCTGTAATGTTCACTGTCAGTTGACATGCCCTATGTCTAACACACATTTCCCTCCCCAGCTACTGTAAACTCATTTTTAGTTTGAAATATTTATTTAACTCTTCAAAACACGATAAAGTTACAGTCCAGGCTGCACTGCTGCGCTGCCCCTGCTTTCTGCCTCAGCCTGGGCACAGTAAAAACCATGAGAAATGCATAAAAACCCTGCTGTATCAAACCATATGCTCTTTAACCAGCGTCCCTTTTATTATTGGCCTGTTACAGATGCAAGCAAATAGTTTGTCTCAAAGTCTTTTCACAAACCAAGGAGTGTCAGAGTTGCATCCGAGAGGACACCAAGATACACCCCTGATCCTGGAACATAAAACAAAGAAGTGAAGAGAATGCCTATTACATTACACCCACCTAAATCCTCACAGTCGATACCTAGAAAACAACTAGTCTCCTACAATCTCAGAGTTCAGGAAGTCTTGCTTGAAAAGTACTATTTATTTCTACCTGAATTTACTTCAGCTAAGGACATATATAACAGGCATGTAACAGTTTTCCCCACTTCATTGGGTAAGCAAGCAAAATTGTTCTGCACAAAATATGGAAATCCATGAAGTTGTTATAAACCCCAACGAACAAATAACGAGCAGATGAACAGGCAGACTGAACAAAACAGCTTAATAGTACTACAAATGTTCCTAACAAAATGAAAGTGGCATTAAAAACATTAAACTGAAAAGCAGTACACACCTTTAATGCAATTTTGACTCTTTTAATCTTTTTGACCTTTTCAACTGTCTTTGTGCCGAAAACGTAGAAAGCAGATTGAAAGAATGTTAGTATGACAGCTGACAAGATCACCAGTAGATTAATAACAGTCAGAATAGTCAACTTGAAAGCAAAGAATCAAAGAAATTTCCCTAGAACTTGTATCGAACAGCTAGGGTTTGTCTACCCAGATGCAATTCTATTGCGTAATTTGAGTAGATCAAGATAACTTCAAAACCAATCACTTTACATACATTTATTTAAAAAACAAAAACAACCAAACCCCAAAACGTTTAGCATGCAACTTACAGGATTGAGTGTATTACATTGGTCTATGGGGTTCTTGTAATCGGTCTTCAGTTCATCAAATGCTATAATCTAGAAAAAAATTGATACAGCTGTGATTCTTCAGTCCAGGAGCAACAATGTATTTTATCCATGAACAGCAACATTTTGGTACAGAGCCATAATGTTCCGGTGCTGCCACCATACTCAGGAATATAATTTCTCCTGAGCACATTCTAGTGTCATAAACCCACAGGTAAAACACATTGGATACAGGTTGTACGAACAAGAAAGCAGAAGATACTTCAGGCATTCTCAGCCCTCTGCCTCTGCCCACACTCTGCATTTTTACTCCTCACCAGCAACCCATTTCCGACGTCCCTTCAGCAGTTTTTAACCCGGCTCGCAGTGCATCGACCCCCCCCTCCCCCTGCACCGACCCCAAACGCCGCACGTGACTCTCTTGGTTGCCATCAGGAACCTGGCACAGGGGTCATTAATGAAGAAAAAGCAATAGCAATCTTAGAAGCAGCCAGATGTTTTCGCTCATTATTCTCACAGTAAATGCTGGCCCCCCCATGTATGTCCAAAAGGTGCATCCATAAAAAACCCCTGTATATTGGACCTTTTCATGCCATAAAAAACCAGACAAAGATATAGCATGAAATACAAAAAAAAAAAAAGCCACTTCTAAAGAACAAATGTCATACCAAACTTTAAAAAAAAATCTTAAGACAGACCAAGTTATTATCGGTATGAGATTCATCTATATTCAGTATAAGCCCTGATATGCTTACAGGACAGTGCTGATTTTACAACGGAACAGTTTCTGTTTTCTGCCAAAAACAACATCCGCCCTGCGTCCTCTCCTAGAGCAGTATCGCACAGTGGATCCATGGCAGGTTCCTGGCTCCCTCTGTGTCTGGTTCAAGTCAGAAAACTCTCAAAATAATAATAATAATTTTTTTAAAAAATCTCCAAAACTAAATCTCACTATAAAACATGAAAAGAATGCAACACTTCACTCCTTATTTCTGTTAAATCAGCAGCCAACCTGACATCAGACCAAAACATTTTCAACCACTATTTTAAAAAAGATGCATTCATTTAAAATACCATTTAATGAAATGGATGTATCTTGTATCAGCACTCGAAAATTCACTTTGTCCGCCGACAAGCGGTGCCCAGTTTCCACCTCTCCAAGGAAAGGATGGCGGCGGGGACCAGACACGGCTGCTGGGTTCCCACCACCGCTGCCAGCCCCCGGGCTGAGAGGAGACCCCCAGGGGCCCCCAGCCGCCACGCTGCGGCTCTTGGCGGGGGGGGATGGGGTTCTCACAGGAGACGGGGGACAGACAGATGGACATGTCCCCGACCGGGGCAGGCGGCCCGGCCCCCGCGGCCTGCGCGGGAGAGGGCCCAGGGCCTCCAGCCGGGCACCGGCTCCAAGGAAAGGGCCTCACCGCCAGCACCGGCTCTGGGCCCGGCCGCTCAGGGCCGCGGGACGACCAGCCTCCCCCCCGCCACAGAGCCGCAGGGGCGACCGGCCCACCCCCGACTCCCTCAGGGCTGCGGGGGCAACCGGAAACACCTCCCCACCCCCATCAGGGCCACGGGGGCGACCAGAACCCACACACACACGCTCAGGGCCGCAGGGGCGACCGCCCTCTCCCTCAGAGCCGCGGGGACAACCGGACAGCCCCCCCGCCCCTCGGGGGCGACCGGACCTCCCCACCCCTCCAGGGCCGCGGGGGCGACCAGACCCCCCCTCCCATCAGGGCCGTGGGACGACAGGGCCCACACATACACATTCAGGACCACGGGGCGACCGCCCTCCCCCGTCAGGGCTGCGGGGGCGACCGGACACCACCCCACACTCAGGGCCGCGGGGCAACCACAACCCCCCGCTCCCCTATGGCCGCGGGGGTGACCGGACCCCCCCCACTCCTTCAGCGCCCCGGAGCGACCGGGCACCCCAATTCCCCCCTCAGAGCCGCCGTCCGCTCAGGCCCGCGGGGCGACCATCCCCTCAGGGCCGCCGTCCCACCCCTAGGGGCTGCGGGGCGACCGTGCCCTCATCCCGCCCGCCGCCCGCACTCACATGCCAGATTGCGAAGAAGATGAGGGCGGCGGTGAGCAGCAGCGCCAGCATGTAACAGAAGGCGGCGAAGGTGAAGGCCATGGCGGCGGGGCCGGGCGAGCCGCGGCGGGGCGGCAGCGGCGCGCGGGATGCCGGGAAGGATCATTCACCGCCGGGGCCCCGCCCCGCCCCGCCCGGCCGAGGGCGCCCCCTGCCGGAGCCCGCCGGCACCGCCACTCCCCGTTTTCCCCTCCTCCCGCGAAGGGAGCGGAGACGGGGAATTTCCCGTAGGATGGAATAACGGGGAAGGAGGGGCCGGGGGAGGAGGTTCTCCAGTGGCACAGCGGTACGGCTCGAGGCTTGCAGAAAGGAAACGGCAAGAAAATAAACAGTTTGAGGGGAACATCCCATATTTTCCTTCCGCAGGGTCCCAGAAAAGTCGTTTCAGTTTGAAGCAAGGGTACCTTGCAATAAAGGGAACTCGGGGTAGGATTTCTGCCACCATTTCACCCAGACGAGCAGCGTGAGTAAGGATTTCCATAAAAATGAGCTGCCAAATACTCAACAATATTTTCCAGCGATATCTGCTGGAAAGCTTTACACACAATTACAATGAGATGAGCAGAAGCTTGACTTCCTTCACCAAAATAAAAGGGAAAACTGTGGCAAATGAGCTGCCTTCAGGAAATCAGTTGTTGCGAACATGAAGTTGATCTTTTGGTATAAAATCCCTCGTCTCATCCTCAAACTACTCCCATAAATCCCCTGCGGTGTCATTATGACCAGTAAAACTTCAATGCGAAACCCAGAAAACAGATTTAAAAATTAACCTTAGTGAATATTAATTAGAAAGTAAGAACACAAGACACCGTTAGACCTTGGGACTGGTTAATGCTGGTTTTCAACCGCAATGTGGAAACCAGCAGTTTGACCCGTTCGAGGTAGATTTCCTTCAAAAGGCACCCAGATACAGTGACGTCCTGGTTTGAGCGACATGGGATTAATTCCTCTCTCAGCAATTTTACTTTTCAATAAGGTCACTTAAAATGCTTGGGAAAACTGTATTTTTAGAAGACTCTTGTGGCTGAATTTATGAAAATATTTACTTTATAGCCAGCTCTGCTGTGCAGGTTTCAAGGTCTCAGTGTTTTCCAGCCCACCAGGTGCAGGGACGAGGAGGAGCGAGACCCAGGCACTTGCCCCAGGCTGCCAACGGGATTATTTCATACCATGAATGTCACATTCAATACAAATTACAAACTTTGCTGAGGAGTTCTCTCTCTCTCCCTTGATAGTGGTGGTCCAGAGAAGTCCTTGCCCTGGTGCTGGAGCCCTGAGCCCATCCCTTCCTCCCGAAGCCGCAGCGCTCGCAGTGTCCCACATCGGCTGTCCCTGCTGGGAGTGCAGCTTCCTGCTGGCGGAGTGGTCCTTCTGTATTCTGTGTTGGTATCGGGATCAATATGGGTTCTTTAGTATTATTAACTATTTAGTCTCACCCTATTGAATCTGTATTTCAGCGCTTGGGTTTCCTTGTTTTTTTCCCAATTCCCCTTCCTGTGTGGGGAGGGGTCATCAGGTGAGAGACAATTGTCTAAACAACAATAAATGGTTGTGCGTTCCTCAATCCATAACAAGCGACCATCACTGCTCCAACTGTTATGCCTAGAGCCTCCCTGGCGAGGCAAAGCCCTGCAGAATTACAGGTGCTTTGGCACCAAATCTACTAATATTGTTGATGAAGGAGATCTGACTCCCCACAAGACCCACTCTGAGCCACCAGGCTCACCCGGAACACAGGGATTTGTGCTTCAAGACACATAAATGCACACTGAGGGCTCTACACAGGATTATGCCAAGCGGCTGTTGGCCACCACAGTGCTGTCAGGGGCATCACAGGCCGCTGCAGCAGTAAGAGTTCCTTCCTGGCACATCCCAGCACGGATGCTGATGGGTTTGGATTGGGATGCATGATCCGTATCAGCTGAAACACTAAGAAAGAACAGGGAAACAAATGGTCTGTTCTACACCCACGTAAGCAACGGTGTTGCTATGTTGCCACTTATATTCTGTGCTCCTGTACAACAGAACGTTGTGCAACAGGACGTGTCATACCAGAAATAAAAAGGCATGTCAGCCACGTACTTGCATTTGCAGTTAATACTGGTTCTGCCTCAAGGAATACGTTTTATTACCTCTGATGCTTGCATACCATTCAGCTGCAATTATCTTGTCAGGAAAAGCGGAAGGCAGCTGTAATCTTGCACAACAAAGATTTGTTCGTTGAAGGATTTCTTGTATTATAGATTGTCTTTTTAAGATAACACAAAAGGAAATTAAAAGTGAATTCTGTAGAAAAGGGTCTAATCAATTCTCATTTCATTCATTTATTTGGGATCTGAAATCAAACAACTGAGTACCTTCTCAGAACCTCCTCTGATTAAACTTTGTAAACAATGCAAGGAGGACACAGTGGCGATCTGGCAATGGCCTACAGCTTTTAATGCACTTTCCTTTTAGCCTGGACTCATGCAGTTTAATCCTGATTGGAATCCCAAGGGAAAATGTCAGTGTCTGTTCACTTCATCTTAAATCCTTCTCAAGTATTTGTCCTTATCGGAAAACAGTCGTATAATCGGTCATAATTCAGTGCATTGCAGTCTGTTCATAAGGAAGATTTAGCTGAAGAAAGAGGACTCTGGAAGATCATGACAACAGCGCTTTGGCAGAGAGCTGGGAGGGAAGATTAAGAGCAATTTCTCTGAATTATCATGGTAAAAATGCATGGGTTAACCACGTTCTTCAACATTAAAAATAATATCCCTGTAAAAACAGTCATTTCGGTTATAGATATCAAGGAAGAAATCAAATACTGTTGAATGCAGTAATAAAAATCCTGCTGACTGCAATAAAGACTTTGCTTACCAGCTTTTCAGGAGAGGAAAATCTGAATATTTCTCTGCAGTTTAGAAGAGACTCTCCAATATCATTTAGCAGAGGTCACCTTTCTGCGCAGCTTTTAAATACACGTCAAAAACAGCAAAAGCACACAATCTCCCCACCCACTTACCTCATTTACGCACTAACAGACATCAGGGTGGAGGATGTCGGTTCGCTGCTCAATCTTTGATCAGTGGGATGAAAAGATCCCTGGACTTGCGAGTGCACCAACTTCCTTTCCAAACCAGCAAACATCCTTTCCTGTTGCGCTAATTAGCTCATCTTTAGAATCCCTGTGTAGACTTTTACCATTATGTATGTGACCACGTAAACAAATTAATGTTATAAATTCCTTTGCACATGAAAGTAAGTCTCAAGACAAACAAGAATCACATTTAAAACTCAATTGCAAAACACAGATGCTGCCAGGCATCTCACCACATCTCATTATGGAATCCACTCGTGGCCTCAATCCCTCCAACATTTACCGTCAGATGGCAACAGTTTTCTTTTAATAGGCTAAATACCGAATACTCAACCTGTCCTTTTAATAACAAGGTTTGTTTTAATCTTGCTGTGTAGAGCTCCTGTTAATGGTTCTCCATATAATTCTGAGCCCATGGCATAATACCAGTGTGTAATCAGGCAAAGGGACCGATAATTGTTTTTTCAAGAACTATTTTATGATGTGTTTCAGGATTCGTCCACTCATTAACAAAGAGGGGGATTTTCCAAACATTCTGCCTTAGCCTAACTGTAACAGTGATGACTCCAAAAATGTCACCCCTAGTCCTTAGCTCTTCAAAGAATAATTTTAAATTCTGATCCAAATATGAACCAGTGCAGCAATATCATCCTGAATAAACAGAAGCTGAAACCACAGTGGTAGCAATTTAAGACGGTGTTATCTCCGGTACTGAATGACAACACCTAAAAAAGCCTTCCTTGTTAATTATTTCACTGCTAATCATTTTAGCAGAAACCTGGTCACTGCTGGATACAGTGGGAAGATTGTGTCAAGGCAGAGTCACAGCAGCTGCTCACGGGGACAAACTGAGGCATTCATTCTTCCACCAGCTGTAACATAATTACTGTTTCTGCCCAAAAGGAGGGAGATACAGGCAACTTCTGCTTTTTATCAAAAGAAATAAGCTATTCAGGGCCCATTGTCTCATCAAAAGCCCGGTTATCACAACCTCATGCTTCCCCCGAGCAGCTCTTGCAGCCCCCAGCAGATCTACAGCACGCTTGAAAATTTGGGAGGGAGAAAGAGTCAGCATGGGACACAGGAGACTTTGGTCTCCCTATTCTCTCACAGACATCCCTTGTGGCGTTGAGTAGAGCACCTTCAGGCCCAACGTGTATTTACACACTTAAATCACACCAAGTAGGATTTCAAAAGGCTTCGTCTACATCTAAATTCCTTTACAAACCTTGCTTTTGACCTCTCCAGCTATAGCCGTATTATCAAATCAGCTCAAGGCTCTACCAGTGCTAGAAATCCACCCCCCTGGTTGTTCTTAAGATTGAAGTCCTGCTCCATACTGGCTCTGGATCAGCACCAGTTCTCCCATCAGTAACCTCAGGCACCGGGAAGGCTGGCTGCTCACAGTCCTCGTCTACCTCTCCAGACCACCTGGACAGGGTCGCAGAGCCAGCAGCTCCAAGATCTTAGGACTAAACTGCAGCAAGGAGAGCAACAGCAGCATCTACATAGGGAATAACGATGCAGAAGCTCTCTGTAAAATGAGAAGAGCTCTGCTTCACCTCACAGAGAAAACGTTATGTTAGACTGCACTTACAGACCTTGGAACAGGGCCATCCAAGGAAAACAGGGCTACTGAGTGGAGGCCTCTATTTTTCTATTCTTCCAGTAATACAGCTATATAATTTGTTTTGTACTTCTGAACCAAACAATTGCACATTCACAGTTGGAGGTAGGGTATAAATATTATCTCTAGCTGATCCCTTGATCCAGTCATCCTAGCTGAATTAATCACATTCGCAAATCAGTCCAGGATTTGTTGCTGTTGGAGCAGATGGCCAGGCAGACTGCATTTGTGAGCAAGGCGGGCACAATCTACTTCCAATTATCCCGCAGCATTTTCCAACAGCGGATATTTAAAATTAGACATTATTTTTGAAGAAATACTAAATCTCTCATTTCTTATTCAGCTCGGTAAGGGCACTGACCCCTAACTTTCTGCTCTACTTCCGCCCTCTAAGGCCTTAGTGAAAATGTAGGGTGTTGGTGCCCCTTTCCCTTTCAACTGAATATTTTCTGCCCCATTTTCTTCTGCTGTCTTCCCATTTTCTGCAGAAAAGAGGTGACAACAACAGATGCTGTTTGGCATGGGGATGTCAAGGGTGCATCATTAATTGTCAAGCTCAGTACTGCATAGGCGGGAAGAGAAGCTGCATTCATGCTACTAGCTGCCTGCCGTGGCACGTAACAGCAGGAACGGTTAACAGTGTGCCTTTCAAAAAGCCTTGATGGGACTTCCCCATTGCAGTAGTAAATCTGCCATGAAAGACAGTCATGCTGTTTTCCCAGTGTTCACATCTGTTCTGCATTCAAAGTCTTTCTGGCTGATAATTGCTCTCTTCTCCCTTCCTGCTGAGGAACTGCTGGAACTGTCAGGGGAGTTTCAGCCAAGCTCCATCATGTTCTGTACGAGATGTCTTACTTATCACCAAAGGTGAACGAGGTTAAGCAACAGTATGTTTATAGTCCCTGAAAGAACGAAACATGACAGAACACTCCAGAAGAGACAATCCCCCTGTGGTGTGACAAAATGGACCGCAGTGATTAACTACATCTAAGTAAATGTATTAAAATCATCTCCTTCACTTTATGGGCGCATTAGAGAAAAGACACAGAGCCTAGTCAAGGTGAGGCCGTACAAGATGCTGCATATATACACTGCAGCAGACAGCCTGGTACCCCCACAAGATCCCATAATCTTAGTATCACCAGAAGGAACAACAGATATGGAAGAAAGCCTGCGAGAACTGGGAAGGGAATGGTGGCCAAGTTTACACAGATAGATACAGTTTTACATGCCAGTAGTGTCCTAACCCCTATCAGAGAATATTCACTGTCTAGTATTTCACCATTTTCCTTCATTTTTCCACAAAATGAAAATTGAGTGCTAATAGAAAAATTGAGGTATGTGATTTCTCAGCCTCATGTTCAACCTTTCGATATAGAGTCCTGGCAGATACAAATGTGTATTAATTGGAGAAATTAAAAGCTAATGCCAGGGCTCCTTGTACTTCAGGATTCTTGTGTTTATTGAAACACAGCTGGAAACCAAAGCTCCCAATGCCTTGAACACGGCACAAATCAAGGCAGTCCAACACTTTACACAACAGCCCAGAGAGAGGCTGCCAATTCTCCAAGACTGACTGTTGACCCACAGAGATATAGTTTGAGAACTACAAGTCCTTTTCCTTGATAAGCTGCAGGAACCTATATGTCTGCATATCTGGCAGTTCGGGACTGCTCTTGAGGAAGACCAAGGGCTTCCTCTCAGATCCCAGAAAAATTTTTTCTCCAGCACTTACAAAGAGCCAACGACTGCAAGAAGGAAAAGGTACAACTAAGTTCCTTTGACTCCTTCAAGCTTTGGGGTCTCCTTGACAACTACTCTAACACAGTTCAGTTGGCACCTGCACTCTATATTGTATTTCACAGCTCCAGGTTATGCCAGGAGCTGTGACCTTGTGGGAGAGGTGCCACATGGAAGTCTAAGTGGCATTGCAGAATGAAAACAAGCACCCACACTGTCTGGCAGCTCACACAACTCACACACTGAGTTTTGTGACACAAAGGTGCAAAGCAGCGGAGGAGGACGGCAGTTATCCTGCAGGACTCCAACTGCTGTCCTCTCCTCTCCCTTGCTGACAGCCTTTACAACAGATGGAAAGAGGAATTATTTTAGGTAGAAGAGCAAGTGAGGGAACACATTCAAGACTGAAGACCACACTACAAGTCCAAAGCAAACTCCACGAAGCTGAGAAAAGGAGAAAAGTCATACCTGGTATTAACAGCTTTTCCCCTGTCAGACACCCATGCTAGATGTGCCACTTTGCAATTAAAACAGGGCAACAGAACCTCTTAATTAAACATTTTATTTAAACCAATACAAGCACCATGCTTAGCAAAAAAAAGATTTGGTTTAAAGTAAACATGCAATGTGAACTAGCAGAGACTAAACAGCATATGGAAGTTGTACTGGTTACTGATTTTTTCATGGAATTGCCAAATTCTCAAAACTGGCTGTGAACCTCTCGACCTTTTACCACCCGCAGCACTGGTGCCAACCCTGACCTGTCACAGTACATAAGTCACAGAGTCTGGATCACATAACAAAAGCAGGGGTTTCACTGTGCCCCTTCTCACGTCCCATCACACCTCCATTTCACAGTTACCAGATGTATGTATCAAAAAAAATACGTTGCATGACATTTCTTTGTTGAGCGCACTAAAGCGAGAAAATGAACTCCCTTGCTTTTGCATGTTTGATTCAGACCCCTGTTACCAGTTTAACATTGTTTCTGGACTAGCTATTTTACAGTTAAAGATACAAAAATGTAATCCTGGTACAAATGCATAAGATACTCCTTTGGAGAAGTGAAGAAGTGTCAACACCGACATTATTGCCTCCTTTGATAGATTAAAACAGTATTCATGATACTAGAAACACGCTTAAACCATCAAATACCAGCATTTAATATATTTTTTTGTTAAAAAATATTCAAATAGTACAAGTCCATTTTCTGGGCTGACATGCAAATTCATGCTTTAATTCAGCTTATCATCAATTAATAGGATTACAAAAGCTGTATCCCAGCCATCTATTCAATATTTAAAGCAAACCAGATTAATTGTGACAGAAGTCTCCCTTTGAGAGACCTTTAACTCTAGGCCAAGGGTTTTATGGCCAATTTACTAACTCCTGAAAAATAGGAGCTTACAATGGAAAATGCTGACTCTCAGACCTTTAGCTACAAAGGCTCCCACAGGTGGCATTAGTTAATTTATGTTGTCCTTTAGTCTGAACCCTCTTTAGAGATCTGAAAATTCAAGACAAATGTATGATTACAGATGGGCAACTCACTAGTAGAGCACAGTCAGAACATACTGGCCTTCTGAACATGGACACATCTGCCTCTCACTGATCGTAAGGGGAAAGCAGTACGGAAAATAAAGTTCTAAAGATAAGGTGGGAAAAGTACGTTATGAAAACAAATATTATCTGTGCAGGAAAGATTTTGACATAATTAACGTCTTTGTTTAATCAAGTATTAGCACTACCTGTATCTCAAGAGCCTAGGACAGTAAGCAGCAGACACTTGTGTCAAAACACTGCATTAAAAAGGAAACCACAAACAAGCCCAGAACAGCAAACATTCTCTGCACACTCATTCTCCAAGTACCTGCACCTGCTTCCTCGCTTCCACAGCTCAGCAAGGGGAAGCAGGTACAGTTTTCCAAGCAAGGCTGTTTGAAGAATAATACTGGTGGGCTGAACAGCATCAACACACACCTTTCACAAGAAAGTGGGCTTTAATACTCACATCAGGATTTGTTTGCTTTCTACAGGACTTGAGGGGCAGCACCCAAGGCAGAAAGTCTTTTAAGTGGAAGCAATAAGGACATCTGAAGTGAACCGAAAAGAACTCAGACTAAAGATAAAGTTGTAAGTAGCATTATTTCCTCGGCAGAAGGTGGAGTGATCCAGAGATTAAGAATCAAATTCAACCTTTTCATTGCAGCAGCTCCTCCCTTCTCTTCCCAAGAGAGACAGGCCCCTTTTACAGTTATTTTTGTCAACACCTGTGCAAGCAGCAGTTGGATGCTGGCAGCCCACCAGCGTACAAAGTACAATGACAAAGATTATTAATCCAGTTTTCCCCACTGCAAATCAAGATGAACGTTACAAGTGGCAGCTTCCATCTCACACACGCTGTACTTTGACATGTCTTACCTTTAGCACAATGCCAACAAAACAAGATTCTTGCTGTTTCCAGACTGATGCTTAGAACTACAGTATTCTTCAAGCCAAAGTCTTATTTATACATTGTTTGTCACAAAAAGAACATTGTTTTTATTGATCTGTAGTACAGAACGATCAAGCAACAGTTTCATAATCAACATTTTTTTGTCCAGGGAAGTAAAATTGTTTTTCCAGTTCACTACACAGAAATTTAATTATAATTACAAGCATTTCTTTCCTGCACTGAAAGATCAATTGGATCATTCTAACGTGTATTTTGAGAAGCTCCTCTCAAGCCAGATTTATATACAAATAAATGTGCAGTAACATCAAACTAAGATGAGATTTACCAACACTGAGGACCTCTGCAAATGAATTCCTTGTGATCTTAAGAGGAATTAGTGTTTTAACACTAACACAACATATGTTTGCAAATGAAAAATACACCTTGTTTCAGCAAAGGTTTCACAGCATGAAATACTGGCCTCCAAATTTAACACTGCATTCCTTCTCGCCGAACAGATTTGTTAGGGCAGCTGTATTTTAAGGTACATTATCAACAGGAAGCTGCTCTTACGCAGATACTTGTTCAGCAGTACAACAAACACTCATGAGCAAGATAGTGAGATACTGTCACATGAGTACTCCTTTTGCCGCTGCACAGGCTGAACATGTCCCATATCAGACAACTACTCTATTCAATATAAAACAGACCTGTAAAAAGACTGGTCATTTATAAAAGTTAAATACTATTTTCACATTAGAATATTTGCTGTTTCAAAGAGATGAACCGTTAAGTAAATCAAAATCAAATTATCACTTATGCAAAAGCTTTATCTGGAATGTAATTTTGACCAACAAGCAGTTAAGAAAGTTAGAGACTGTAATTAAAGTACTCAAAAGCTATATGTGGCCAACTTTTATAACAAAAGAGATATAAATCATTCATTATGAAAAGCTTTAACCTCCTGACTCCTACAAATGGAGTAGATGACTGGACTTTCAAAGAAAATGAGGTTAGCTTTTTTTTTTTTAAATAGATGTCAACTGCAACACTAGGCACTAGGAAAAAACGTTACTTGGATTCTTTACCAAAGTTTTTACCAAATTTTTAGTAAGTGGCAGTGTAAAATTCTCAAGTCATTTTAAAGCTAACAAGTTAAAGGCACACAGTATTAACAGGTCTTCATGTAACAGGAAATGAGCAAAGAGGTAAACTTCTTAACAGTGTAATAAGTTCTAAATGCAAGATATCTGGTACAAGAGTAACCAGAGTTGTAATTCAGCCCTTAGTTATCACCTAGTTCCTATAAGACTACATTAGCATGAGAACTGGACAGTCAAAGCTTTGCCCTGCAATTTAGTAAGGTTGACTCAGTCAACTGAGGAATTACTGGAATGATAAAAATTAGTTCCAAGAATTTGAGAAAGTTCACGTGGACTCAATGGAAAGTTAAATAGATGGATTTGCTGTACAAGGATTTTGTCTTTTTAATACTAAATGCTTCCAGGGAGTAGTTTTCAAAATTGAGAAGACATTAACTCAAAAAGTCTGAAAAGTAAGTGACAGTACACAATTTCTGCATATAAATGGCTAGTATGTGTCATAAGGATGCATTTGTAGCTCAGAAAAAGTTAGCGTCAGCTTCCAAATTATGTTTGTAGATAATTATAAATCCAGAACTGAACTATTTTAGTTACAGAAATATTAGTCACAAGAGTGCAAAAGGAGTCCCTGCAGAGGAGTATTCCCTTTTAACAGGTACAAATAAGGAAACACCTGCAAAGATTGGTTACTTCAAGGAGACAGACCTGCTATTCTTTGCACAAACTTTGCACAAGAGATATACTGCAGGAGACAGATGTAAATACAGTGCATTTTTTAGATGTAAGTATTCATGTCTGGTTCCAGTATTATCAGGATGGTACATAAATACTTATTACAGAGGTTTTCTTAATGGAAGAAGCCCAGTTTCTCACGCAGCCATTCTTCAGTTAGGTCTTCTGTATTTCTTATTTCAAATACCTAAACAAAATTGCATTGCATAAATTCTTGAGGTGATGATACTTGAAAGGGGTAAGCATACAATGCAATCAATACCTTTCTACACAAGTTGAGCCATAATAAATCAGTGACCAACCTAGACTTTTCATGTGCTTTCTTGAAAGGATTGCTTATATTCTAAAGTAACATCAGTGGAAAATACTCAAGACTAAGTGGCACGGAATACTACTAACTTGAATAAGAATTCCTTAACTCTTATTTCTAGACTTCATTCTTCTCCTTTAAGAATACATGAGAACAGCATGTGTACTACATTTCAAAGTTACTCTGAAATGGCACCATCTCATGTGCAGTATCTCAGCAACAAGATTGTCTATTTGAAGAATACAAATGAATTTAACCTCTGGGCTGAATTAAGCCCAAAGTTCAGGAAGTTTGCTCAGCCCAAGACAGTTATTCCTTCTTTGAACTGAAATAAATCCATAGTATCCAGTACCACAATGTTTTCCCTGTAACAAACAAGCCCAGGATACCTCAGAATAGAAAACTTGCAAAAAAACCCCAAAAACCACCAACCCAAAGCTTTGTGGAAGTCTTAAAGCTTTAACAGCCTTGAAGCAGAAAACAAGACCAAAGACCGCAATATACTCTTTATATTATATATTTATATACGGGCAAGTAACTGGGGGGACCTGCCCTTTTTTTTTTTTTTTTAATAGCCTTGAGGAGAGGCTAAGTTAATTCTGTATTGCTAACTGGAGTCTTTGAGATGCCCACAAATGGATCATCTCTTCAGAAGAATCAGGTAAGTAAATTTTACAAATCCACAAGCCTTCAAAAGCCTTCTTCTAGGCAATGAAAACAAGAAAAGTATTTTAACTGGAGATTGCTGTTACTATTCTGACAACACTAAAAATAAAGCCATGTTAGCACTAAATCAGTCATCTGCCCTTCGAATGGTATGGATTACATAGATGCAAAAAGCATGCTCAAGTCAACAGAATGGAGGGGATTTTGTAAGACTCGCAAAACAAGTTTCCCCGTGAACCTGCTGTTTGGAATGATCTTCCTATTTAGTCCTGTCCTCAGCCATTTTACCATTTTAATCTTCTTCAGGAAACAATTCAAGTTTTCTGTCTTTCCTTCCTCATTTCTCATCTCTGCTGGAGTGGGGTCTGGACACTGCTTCTTGTATTCAGACAGTGATCCACTACTATCAACTAATATTGTTTTCTTGTTTTTTGGGGTTTTTTTTAAGTAAAAGATAAGGGGAAAACCCACAATTCAGTTAGAAGAACAGAACAGCTTAACAGAAGCCAAGCTAACGTGCAAGGGACTGAAAAAATAAGAGGATTTGGTTGAGTCACATGCAGAAATTGCACTAGGAGGAAGTCACAGCATGAGCTAAAATGAAACACAGCTCAGTGAGCAGCAAGAATAAAGCACATTTGAACAGCAAGTAAGGAACCTGAACTGGAAACAGGCTATCTTCTCCACCTTCAGAAGGAAAATTATCATGGACCTCTATATCCACTCCTAGGCTTTCATTCAAAAGCCTTTCAGACTGACTTTCTCCCACTTGACAGGTAAGACTAACTCCAATACACCTAGTCCCCAGGTTTTCACCTCCTTCTCCTCAAGTCTTCCATCTCACTCACTGAAAACTGCCTTCCTCCTGATGGAATTCTTTTCTATCAAAGATGCTAAAGTTCTCACGCCTCTAAGATGCAGTTTCAACAAACAAAAGACTTCTTGGGGCTGTGCTGATTGCTTCCACCATCTTATCTTCTGCTTCCTTCCTATTTACTCCTGTCAATTTCATGCCTAATTTAAAACAGAGAGGTCTTTCTTACAAGGTACAGCTGGAAGAGGGAGAAGTTCACAGTTCTCTTATTGCCCCAATATACATTTTTTATGGGATGTTAAAGTACTCAGGATAAGGAAGACCAGAAGGGAATGGTGAGGTCATTTCACATTGTATGAAAAACCTGAAGCGAACACTAACTCTATTTAGCTTTACTGGTTGAAACTAAAACTTTACGAACTCTAGGTGCCAATTAAGCAGAGATTTCAAAGATCTCCAAAATGACAATTTGGTGGCAATTTTTTTTTTAAATATATATACACCTAGGCCTACTGAATGCAGTGATTTCTTCTGGTCTCAGTAGTGGAGGCAAACACAGGAAGATTTAAAATTGTTCATCACTTTGGCACATGTTATTTATTCTGAAGGCTATGTTCTGCAAGCATACAACCCCATGCAGCAAAATCAGTCAGCACCACACCATATTAAGACTTCAGTCTATTCTTCCCATCAATAAATTCATTTCCCAAAGTAAAGATATCCATCCTACCAATGGACGTCTCTAGTTTTAGAGAACACTGTTCTTCCTGTACCCTAAAACTCCACATATCCCCACATATACTCCCCTCTTTAGTCTTCCTAAAACAGAATCTGCTCACTGTAATTACAAAGTCTCATAACATCCTTCTTGCAATAGGTCCAAGCAAGAGAGAAAACAGCTTTTGCAACCCACATTTAAGGGGGGAGACAGTTATTTCAACTAGTCAATTATACCTTAGTGAGTTCAGCTGTCTGTACAAGCTTATTCTTGCTTCCAGCATACATCATCTGCTGTTCAGGCTTACATCCTGTAGTTGTGTGGAAAAAAAAGAGAGGTTGTTTAGCTATTTTGACCGCAACACTTCAAAAATAAGATTTTTTTTTTTTAAAGAATCCAAACTGAAAGCTGAAGTCTCCATTCAGAAAAATTACCTATTTCTTTATATACGTTATCATCCTTGCTCTTACTTTCGTATCTAGTATTTGAAAAACATTTCCAGAAGTAATAGTTGTGCAGGCTGAATTGGTGGTCTCAAGATGTACCTGCATTTCTGCTTAGAGCTAACATCAAGCATTGCAGCAGTCAAACTTGAATGACAGCAGCCAACAAAGCAGTACCTCCTGCCACTACAGTAGTGTGCTGATTACACTACATCCAATTCTTTACCCTCTTGCTATTTCTGGAAGATTCCCACATCTTTCCTAGTTACACTTATACAGATCTTCATAGCATATGCCTTTGAGCTGGAGTCAAACTGAGAACAAATCAAGTCAGTTTGAACTTATTGTTTTTTCTCCAAATCTCTCCCCAAATCCCGACTGAATTGGTAGCTCCACATGACTCCCTTCCCACCCCCCCGGCAACTTCAGTTACAGTTGAAGTTAACTGCTGTTTAGAGGCCCAACTAATGGTTCATTGTTTTTGACTCCAGTATAAGTCTAACCACTAACTTCAGGTTGCAGAAAAATTTTTCAAACAGAAAACCTCAAGCAAAAAAAAAAAAAAAAAAGGCTCTTCTTCAGAAGTTAAGCAACTTCTGGAGTTTCTAGATGAGTGTACTTTTCAATCTTGCTACCCATAAAGAACATTGTCTAAGCTCTCTTTCCCTATGAAGTACAAGTCTGCCTGCTTTGCCATTTCAAGGTCTCCCAGGAAGGTTTAACTGCTGTTCTAACTCACAAAACGTCTATCCTTCAGAAGAAGAGTAACACCAAAACATTCATACAAAGATTCTTGCTAGTTGCTAAACTCTTTTACCTACCTAGTTATTCCACTTCTGACTAATGAGGGGTAAAACAATGCAATCATCTTATCTTCTAGAGGGTAATCCAGTAATACCAGCAAGCTACCCTACTACAATTCAGAACACAGACAGAAGCCACAGCAGCAATTCATCTCTATAAGTCAAAATCAAACTGCAGGTTATTTGGCTTCTATTAAAATTACACAGTTCCCTGCACAAGTGTTTATGTTGAGGGTTGCTGTGACACAAGCAGAGGAAGATACTGCTCTATATAAACTTGGCAGGACCCAAGATTAGAGTCTCTTTCTCCTTGAACATAGTCTGTTCACCCAGCACTTTCACCTGCCCAGATCTGGGCCATGGAGCCCTCTTTTCCTCTTTTTCACCCATAGTTGTGACAGCTCTTTCACATCACAGCACCGTTAGGAGACATCCTCTGTTGCTGCCCATTGTATATAGGCCCCCTGGAAAACCCTCCTCTCTAATCTCATCCTAACCCTTTTACAGAGTCCTGTTCCTTTCATGGGTAGGTAGATAGGTGTTCCCACGCCCTTTTGAGAAGGGAAGGAATTTCTTCCCACCCAGTCAGTAATATCCAAATAGCAAAACGGACAGAGCTGAACAGAAACCCTCAGGAACAGAGATGGCATCTTCCGGCCCTCTCCTCACTCATTTCCTGAGCCTTGTCTGGTCATATTTTGAGGCTTCCCTAAGATTTGAGGGGGGAGTGACAGGAAACACATTAGGGTAAACCTACATGAATAGACACAGAGCACTCCAGAGTCCTTTCCTTTCCAGAAGGGTGTTGCTGCGCACACCACCATAGGGGGCAGGCACATTTAGAAAGACACCTTTTGGTGAGCTATGCAGGAAACTAACGTTTCTGCTCAGTCTTCAGAAATGGAAAAGAAAACCTCTTCTACCATACTTCCCAAGTGCCCCAAATGTAAACCCCAGAGGCAGTGGAAACCTTTAGCAACTAGGGAGATCTGGGCAGATTAAAGTGTCTACACTTGTCATGAGTCGATGGTGAAGATGGAGCCAATACCCTAAAGATTTCTATCTGCCAAAGAAAGTCTCCAGATAACGTCACAACTTTACAGTGCCTTGCTTCCAGCAGTGGCATAACCAAATCCAGCCTTAAGCATCTGAACCTCTATTCGAGCATTAAGCACTCATTTTATCTTCCACAGCAAAGAATATTCCCATATTTACAACACATAGTAGCTACCATTCACAATGTTCACTCACCAACTGGACTGGAGAAGATAAAGCACAATGGATAAGAAACTCTTCCATCATCATGCTGATACTTGTAACTATACACAATAAATGTTTTTTCTGAGGTTAAAGAAACTAAGAAATAAAAGATTTTGTTAGGATATAGGCCTCAGTTATCAGAGGCTGATGCAGGCACAAAAAAGTCTTGCGTTCTAGACGGTGCTTCAAATTTGATATGTAGTCTCACTGTTCTCCTGTTTTCACTTCCATATTTGACTTTCAAAACTGACCCTGCCTGTTTTTACCAACCTCTGCCACAGCTGGGGGTGAGGGCTGTCTCAGAGACCTAAAAATCACCCTTTCATCACAAATATTCCTTTTCCAGCTTTGTAAAAAGCCTTCCCACACCCACCAACGTGTTTCTGGCTTAATGAAAGCCAAAGTCTTTCTTTGCAGACTAAGCACTTCATTGTTTCAGGTGTTTTGCTGAATTTCAGCTCAAGTTTTAGCTAGGACTTTTGACTCATAGCCTCCTACTGCACTATGGTCATGAAAGGAAAGATTCGGCATGGCCCATGGAATAGTGCTAGCCAGCTTTTGAGAATAATGAAGGCAGATATTTTCTCCGCTTATAACTTAAGTACTCCTCTTATTTCATCTCGGTGAAGACTAATTTACTTGTCCCTCTTCCCCCCCCCCCCCCCCCCCCCCCCCTTTTTTTTCAGATACAAGGATTCTTCCCTAGATCACATGCCTACAGCACTCCTAGAATCAGTAACTGGAGCAAAATACCAAGGGCCACATGCTGAGAAAGTACCAAAACAAATCCTAAGTTACACAGGCACTTTTCTATATTTAGAATTAGCCACATACAAAGCTGGTACATTTTACTCACTACTTTACATTAACAGCAGTGTGGCTTTGCTTTACTTCCACAAAAATTATATAGTCTAAAAGGAAACAAAATCTCAGGAAAGGTTTAAATGTGTCAGTCATTGTTTCAACAAGTGGGACAACCATTCACTGCATCACGAGAACTGACCCCTAGGTTATCTCACAAATAAAATATCAGCAAAGTCACACTACAGGCAAGTATTGGCCTAAAAAGGTGAAGTCCAACTCTGAACATTTTGAACAGCTTCCAGGAGTGAGTAAGACCAAATGCCAGCAGCACAAGAAGGATATCGAGGTTGTCTCTCAGGCAGCTCATCTTTTAGTTCGTCGGGAGAAATACCCTGGTAACATTAAACACAAGCAATATTTGAAGAAATGATCTTGCACCTGAAGGTATACTATGAAGACTAAAGCAGAATAACGGAACAGTGAAACAGCTGCAAGTTAGATGTACATCTACAGTTGAGCTGATAACAATCTCTCACACAAATTACTAGAGCAGTTTAGGAAGATTTGTGTGCTAATTGGTTCCTATGACTAAACACAGAATTAATGTTAGCATGAATAATCATCCCTATTTTAGGCATAATGAGTTTAGAAAACATTTTTGGCTCTAGTTGGATATGCTGGCAGCTACCATGCTTTTCTAACTCTAGTGCTAAACAGAAGTAAGCAAGCACATACCAAAAAGTATTTGTTAAAATCAGCTACATAAATGGTGCTTTTGAAAAAATCACTCCTTCCTCCTTGAGCAAACAAAAAAAAAAAGAGTCCTCGTTCTATGCAGATATTACATTAACTTTTACATTCTAGGGAATAAGAGCTACGGTTAATGCCCAAATCCCTGGGAAGGATTTAATTTTGCCCTATGTATCATTAAGAAACACTACATGCTGGGCTGACCTTATTATGCCACCTATCAAATTTAGAGTCTGCAGAGGATTAGCAATCCTAGCTTCTAATTGATGGCAGATCAGCTCAGAGGCAAATATGCAGATCTATGTGGAAACACAGCAGAAATCTCTTCAAAAAGCCAGCAGGTGCCAAAGATGCTTTTTACATAGTTGTATCATAACAGCTTCAGAATAACTTTTTTTCTGCAATTAATTAGTCAACTCAATTGTTTCTGCATAGCTCCACTATTAATAGTGCTGTGCTTTACATGCAGAGTGACCATGCATTTAAATAAGCTCATGACCCAAATTAGATTAAGAGTTTGATAACAATTTGAAACTAAGGCAGTACCTTAGAGACAACAATACATTGCAGGCTGAAGATACTCTTATTTACAATTCATTTAACAAACCTCATGCTCCTCATCCAGTACCACCAACTGCTTATCCTTGTCGATTTTCACTATGAATCAAAATAAAACATATATCAATGTTTTTTCAATGTATTTATATATTGCATGCACGAAGCTTTTTAACATACCCCCACAAGTATATTCCCTGTGCTTCCATTCTGCTTCTTCAGTCCAATCCATGACTTCAAAAAATCACTAAAGTCACAAGAAGTGCACAGTCTAAGCACTGTTCATTGCAACACGCTCTTCTCAAATTTCAAAGACAGAAATGTCAAACTCCCCTACCCAAAGGGTACAAAATTTACAAAGTCAAAATGACTGTGCCTTGACAACATTTTTTACTATCATTGTACAAGCAGTGGTCGACTCTGAGACATCATTTTGTACAAATACTCTATTAAGAGTAGATGAAGTTTTGTATCGTAAGAACAGTGTTGCTTTATGGTTAAAATAACAGGCAGAATTGGAAGCACTGAAGTTCATACAAGAAACAGCCTCTTGGCTCACGTTTTACCTGTTACAGTAGCAACATCACATGGGAAGGAAAAGAGGAGACAGGATTTTCTGCAAGACTTTGTGATTTTTGTCAGACATGTTTTTAACTTACTTATAATGGCAGCATTGTTGGTTTCTTTACGAAACCGGAATTTTCTCAGTTTCTCCACCAGGTCTTCAGCAACATCACAAACCACCAGAGATTCACTCTACAAAAAGGAAACGGCAGAGGGGAGGGAAAGATAAATCTCTCTAGTAAACCAGAAAAAATTCCTATGTCACACACATGCGCACATAAACCCTACTAAAGTAGAACTGCATGCAACTTGTCTAGTTTTCATAAACTAGAAAAACCATGGATGAAAGCAGTTTTTAAAAACACAATAAAAGAACACTTATCAGTTTTAATATCCCTCCTCTGTGTTAACTGTGCGAAGCCACAGAGTTAACCAGAAATATTTTATTAGCTATTCCTGAAATGGGATTATTCTCATAGGTCTTAGAAGTAAACAAATCTAACAGTCCATTTGCCAAGACAAGTCCTGAAATAAGGAAGCCCCCTAGAGTGGCAGTAAAGTGGCTATAGTAATTTAAGCATTAAAATAATAGGAGCTACTATGAGTATTTCAGAAGAACACAGAGACAGTAATCAAGAGTCATTGCTTATTTTTACCCACAAAAACATTAACTGATGAGATTTACACACATAGACGTTTTAATCAAAAAGCACACATACTTTTCCCTCATGTGCTTGTATGTCACTAACTCCAAGTTTTCAGAAGAAATGTCCAGATAACATATTAGTCATCACATTGAAGATGGGGAAGGAAACGATTATTTCACAAGCAACTGTGCAGGTTATCTTCCCTTACACATGCAACTTTTAAACTGTACCAAGCCAACCACTGCCATTTCCTGAGTAACATTTTATAAACACAACCTCTATTGCCACAGTTAAGAGATGTACGCCAGCCAGCCAAAGAAAAGTTATTTAACATCTCCATCTTATCCACATTATTGTACTTTTAAATTCCTAAGGCATCAAGGCTTTTGTGCCAAAACAACTGTATTTCAAGACTTCTTTTAAAAAATTGTGCAAATAAAAAATATCTGCAAGATTACCTGTCACAAGCTCTACTAAAGAGCTGTTTAACTGAGCCAAATCACTGCTTACTATTGAAACTCCGAGTTCTGCTTCCTCCTGTTCAACACTGGCTTGTTTGTGAGATTTTCCTCACAAAGCAGAGCAACATCTCTCCTTCCCCACTTCCAAAATCACCTTGGAAATACCCTATGTTTGTTGTTACTCCTAAAAAGAATTCTACCTTGACAGAATTCTGGCACAAAGTCTTGTGCCTCTGCTTCCTTTTAACAGCTGGAGAGGAAATCAGGCTCTGCTGTGACAGGACAGGTCAAGCACTGTGTGTGTAGTCCTCATTATATTGCTTGTTTCATATGATTCTATGATTCATTATTTTGCTTGTTTCCCCTAAACTTTACAGCTTGTTCTTGGCTCCCTCTGATCCACAAATGTCATTAAAACCCACTCTATTTCAGGACGTCTCTACTTAAGAAAACACACACAACAGAAATCAAGGATGCATTTTAAAGTTGAAGTTATATTCTGTATCAAATGCTCTGTTCTGAAGGAAGCATTTCTCCCAGTCCTCTGGGCTCAGCAGTTTTCTAACATCTTCCAGCAGACACTGCAGGGTAAGCAGTTCATACCTGTGTAGCCACACAAATATAAATCCTTAAAAGAAGCTGAAGGCTGTGCCTGCAAAGCACATGATGACATCAGATTCAGACCAGCTATTGGGGCTAAGCTGGCTCACCAGTGCTTGGCTGAATAAAAAGCAAAGAAAATCAAGCCAAGAGAGAGGAGGACTGCACGGATAGCAGGCACACCTGCCAAACAGCGCAGCGGGGGGTGTTGCTGCCGGTTAACCTCAGCCACCATTGATACCAACGTTATACTTCAAAGATATTCAGAAGCCGAGGCAGCCGCCTGCCCAACGGGTCATGATTTCCTTTTTAAACAGCCGTTTCTTCACTCTCTCCCCGCAGGCTGACAGCGCCCAGCACAAGAACAACCGAGGAGGTGATTTTCCCGGCGGGCCGACAGGTGAGACGGGCCGGCGGAGCTCCTCACGGCGGCACCTCCACACCCATCCCGAAGGGCACCGGCCGGCCCTGAGGAGAGCCCTGCCCGCCCCCACCGCTCCGAAGGCACCTGCTCTTCCCTGACAACTTCCTCCCCGGCCCGCCGAGCCCGGCCGCCCCTCCCACCTCAGCGGGGGACCCCCTCCCCACCCGAGCCCATGGAGGACGGTTGGGCTCCCCAGTGCCCGGTCCCGGTCCCCTCAGGTGACGCGTGCTCCTCTCACCATCTTGCGCGCGCGCAACCGCTCAACCGCCGCCGCTCGCGCGCCAACAACGGAAACCACCGCCCGCCACCGCCTCCTTCTGACTGGGCTGCGCACCCCACAGCGCCTGCGCGGCCCAGACCCCACCTCCCGCCTCTCCTCTGGCCAATCAGCATCGCTGCCCCAGCCGGGCGGGCAGCGCACCCCTCCCCACCTACGGGTAGCGGGAAGGTTCAAGGGTCCGCCTGGAGTGACCCACGTGCCGCCACGCCGCAGGGGAGGGAGGGGGTTAAGGGCGCGTGCCGCCGCGCCACGTGACGCCCCGGCCTCGCACCCCGCTGCGCCCCGCCCCGTTGCCGTGGCGCCGAGGTCCCGCCCCCCTCCTCCCCGCGGAGTCATGGCAACGGGGCGGGGCCGCGTGCAAGCGGCGGGCGCGCGTCGTCTCAGGGCCGGCCTGTCATCGGCGGGAGAAATGGGCTCAGAACGGGGGGATTCGGCTTCTCAGCGGCTCAGGTGCCACCACGGTGACAAGGGCTGACTGTTTAAACCCTCATCCACACGCCGGGCCGGGATATCAGCCCGCGGGCGGGGTCAGGAGCAGGCCCAGGGCGGGTAACCATGGTTAGATGAGGCCATTGAGGCCTACTAGGAACTTCACATCCTTTACAAAAACACCAGAGAATACACACAGAAAAATGACTGTTAAAAAAGCCTCAGCTAGGATGCCTGTCTCAATAAACATGAAAAAAATTCAAGCACAAGGCAGAAAGGAGACTTGGTAAATTCTGCTGCTCTTGGTACTTCTTGTCGTCCTGGTTTGAGCGACATGGGATTAATGTATCTTTCAGTAATTTTACTTTTCAGTAAAGTATCTTCTAATGCTTGTGAAAACTGCATTTTTAGAAGACTCTAGTGGCTGAATTGGTGAAAATATTTACTTTATAGACAGCTCTGGGATTTGGGTTTCAAGGTCTCAGTGTTTTCCAGCCCACCAGGTGCAGGGACGAGGAGGAGCGAGACCCAGGCACTTGCCCCAAGCTGCCAACGGGATTATTTCATACCACGAATGTCACATTCAATACAAATTACAAACTTTGCTGAGGAGTTCTCTCTCTCTCCCTTGATAGTGGTGGTCCAGAGAAGTCCTTGCCCTGGTGCCGGAGCCCTGAGCCCATCCCTTCCTCCCGAAGCTGGAGCGCTCGCAGTGTCCCACATCGGCTGTCCCTGCTGGGAGTGCAGCTTCCTGCTGGTTGAATGGGCTGGGTATAGTCCTTGTCTATTTTATGTTGATATCAGGATCAATACTGGTTGTGTAATACTGTTAATGGTAGCTATTCAGTCTTATCCTATTGAATCTGTTTGTATTTCAACAGTCAGGTTTCCTTGTTTTTTTCCCAATTCCCCTTCCTGTGTGGGGAGGGGTCATTGGGTGAGAGAATAATTATCTAAATGACAATAAATTGTTGTGGGTTCCTCAAATCACACTTGTTTATACAAGTTGAGCACAGTTCTAGAAGTAAACCAGGATTTGGAGCTCACAAATCACAAATATGACCAGCAAGCGTGAGGCAGATGCTTCTCTTCCATAATAGGCTGTCGGTGGAGGTGCTGGAGGAAATATCTGGCCTTTTTTGTGCTGTGACTGAGAAGAAAACGCTGTCTTGGCAATCCTGTAACAGCAAGAATGAAAAATGTCATTGCTTTGCTTGCTCAAAGAGAATGAAAGTATAGATGAAGGCTTCACATCTCAGATACGACCTCTTGTGAATTGTATTAAAGACTTAAATGCTGAATCTATCAGATAAAATTGCAGTTTTTCAACAGGAGCTTCAGTAAACACCATGAAGCGCAGGACTGTTGAGCAGCTGTTGAAGCGTCACTTAATCTCTGTGTGCTCTTAAATACAGCTCTTTCCTCGTGTGGTATTGTGTAGGCAAAGTAGTTATTCACATCAGGATGCAAAACATATTTGTGTAGTGCTATTTAATACTATTTAGCAGCATGCAGTACTAATGCTATTTAGAATTAAAGATCACAGGAGGAATTTGGCAGCATCCCCTCTTTCAGTTTTCCAAGCGCCAGAGTTGCCACAGTTGAGGCACGGAGGTGCTTGAAGGCGGGTTGTGCCGGATGGGCACGGTCGCATTTGTTTTTGTGGGTTTTTTTAATTATTTAAATGCTTTGTGCAAATCCAGGCGGTGCCGCCCCCGGCCCCGCCCACCTCCGGGCAAGCTGAGGGCAATGGCTTCACTCAGTGGCTGCGCATGCGCCCTGCAGCTAAACCCGGAGTTGGGGCGGCCGGTGCGGCCTGGCTCTCCCCCGCCCTGGGGTCTCGGCCCTATGGCTGCTGTGTTCCTCGTCACGCTCTACGAGTACTCGCCGCTTTTCTACATCACCGTGGTGTTCGTGTGCTTCCTCGTCACCAGCGGCCTGGTGCTGGGCTGGTGAGTGCGGCGGAGGGTCCGGCTGTGGGGGCGGCCGGCACCGTCCCTGCCCGTGGGCGCCTGTCTGGGGTGATAGGCCTTGGCTGCGGAGGTTTGGTGGTGTAATGAGGTGGTGTGGCGTGGGAGCGGGCTAATGGGAGCTGCCACCCCGTGAGGAATAGCTCTGGGGGTGTGGGGTGACCCTGGGGTGGGACAGGGGCGCTGGCTGTGTGGGGCCTGGCAGTGGTCGGGGAGGTGGGGTTCTGTTGAAGAAAGGAGGGTGAGGAGGGCTAGCGCTAACCATAGGGGAAGAGGGGATGCTTCAGCAGAAGAAGAGGGTGAAAGCTGTGTAGAAAATAGGGTGGCTGGGGCAGGACCTGACCTGAAGTGAGGGGGTGGGGGTCAGGGAGGGCTGCTTCAAAGAAAAAGTTTGTCACTGTTAGCGGTGGACGTCTCAAATCTTGGTGGTAGATAAAATGAGCAGGTATTGAGTAAGGTGCCTGGTGTTATGCCGGTTTGCAGCTAAATCTGCCAGGCTTTAAGGCAGGGTTGTTACTAATGTGTGAGAGGACCCAGAGCTGCTGCTGGGGCACCAGTCTGTTTCACTGCTGAAGCTCAGAGGAGGAGAGGGTGTTTCAGGTGAACCAAACAGGGTGCTGGGACTGGGATGGGGAAGAGCCTTAAACAACTGATCTGCTGAAGAGTCTAGAGGGGTGATGAGTGGAGGACCCTCTCCTAGTTGTATTTGAGAGCGTTCAGCAAAGCAGGTCCCTGGATGTGCGTCCATAGCACTGTTTTGTCTGTTTTCCTGCTGCTTCGGGAGTGTCTGTAAATGTAAATACAGATACTTGACAAGTGGAGAGCATTGATTAGCAATCAAAATATTTTATGTAGGTATTACGGACACACCACACTTGTGTGGCTTCTGGAGAGAATAAAACTGAGTTATTGCATTTCCTCCTATTGGTTTAACATTAATACCTGTAGTGCTGTGCTTCAGTGTTTTCCTTCATTTGTCTCTTTTTGAATTACAGATGTTTTAGCTGTAGCTGTTTGTTCTCTTGGCAGCTTATAAATACACTGCTTGACTTTTCCTTTAGTGCAGAGTTTTCCCCTTGTTTACATCACTTTGTTAGCTGCCACTGGCTCAAACGCATGCCATCTATTGCTTTCGGTGTGAATGAAGCATATCTTTTGATCTTTCTGATATGCTTTGTGGAAAGTTTTTGTTCTTGTTTTGCATTGCCTCCCCTAGTGCTGGGTAGATGGTAGTGAAGGCAAGACTGGTCTTTTTGTTGTCTTTGCTAGATGAAGCTCCACCTCATTATTTACTTGGATAGATGGGGTAGAAATTATTTTCGTAATTCTCTCTGTCCCACTGCATATGACGGTATTATATTGCCATCCACTTCTCTCCACTTTTCCTTTTTCACTTCATCAGTTCTTTAAAAATATTACCTTTACAAAAAAATGATACTGAATCAAATAAACCTCCTGCATGTATATCCCAAACCAGTGATCCTTTATCAATTTAATCATTATTTATCTGCTTATAATAAATGCTTTGCAATCCCCTGCTGTAAAATGCCTGCAATGGTTGTGCCATAAGGTCCCTGCATTTGCACACATGTCTAGTGATGATTTTTGGGCTACAGGGTGTGCAGAGGACCATCCAGATGCATTTTTATTTCAGGATCGGAGATTCTAGGTGCATCTGCACTAGATATTATTGCAGTTTATGTAAATATATGTAAGCTGTCTTCAAACTAGTTTGTAAAGGAACTGTTAGTCAAGTAGAAGCAGTAGCCAGGAGCTCAGCACATACAAGTATATGAGTGTGTAGCTAGTTACTCAGAGATATTTCCTGCTACCTTTGAACTTTGCCGTACCATGGCCGTATGACCAAGAGCCTCCAAGAAACTTCAGTGTGCCTGCAGCTCCAGTTACAGTTTAAGTGCTCTTGAACTTACTCATGAAAATAACTTGATCCTTTATTTGCTACACAGACTACTATAAACGCATATGGTGTCATATGAGCACATAATACTTGATATACTGCTGTAATGACATTTTGTTTCCCCCATCGTTTTCAGCATCAATTGTCAGTTTGTTTTATGGATGCATTCATGATGGTGTCAGTCAGCCTGAAAAACACCAACTGCTTAGGAATGTTAATGTTTTCATTTGCAAAATCATGCACTGATTTGCTGAGCGTCTGTTTTTATGGCCAGCCCTGGATACCTGTGGTTCTGCTCAGAGACTAAGTAGGTTACTGTTCAAGTAGCTTTCTAGAGCCAGCCCATTAGATGCTCTGGGCATGGGAATGAGGTGGAATTTAGATTAGCTGAATACGGCCCTGGGTGTTGTCTTTTTAGCTGGAGATGAATGCTCATATTAGGAGGAGCTATGGGCTCAGCACCTGTTTGAGGTCCGGATTGCTCTTTGGAGAAATTGTCATGAACAAAACCATTGGAAACTCCTCCCTTTTCTAAACTAGCATTGTTCTGAATAAATTAATTTTCCCTTATACCAGCTAATGATCTAGGCTGATAGACTATTAGATCATAAAATAAAAACTGTATCTTTATTGATCCTTCATACACTGAATACTATTATTGTTGAACAGAAAGGCCTTTCTGCCTTCAGCTGCTGCTAAAACTGTAGTAGAGGATTTTTTTCTATGGCTGCTTTTCATGGTGATTATCCTGTTGCTTTCGACCAGCGAAGAAAGTTTCCAAAGAACAGGGGTTTTACTTCAGAATCAGCCAGATGGTATAAAACCGGAGGCATCTTTATGTGCGGCTGGAGAGATTAGCTCCATTGAGTTTTGGATATTGAATAAGTGAAACAGCTGCTGCACCTGGTTTCTTTGTAAGATGGTTTAATGGTGTACTTCATTACAGCCCCAGTGAAGTCAGCGTGGTTGCGTTTACTTGCATTGGACAGAGATTTGACCCTCCATGTGCACAAACTGAGTATGGCTGAGTGCCCTAGATTATATTGTCGAAGAAATGCAAATGTTTCCATCAAAGCCTAGCAAACCAAAGGAATTTATCAAAGGTGGAGTAATGAGTACTGGGTATTTTCTGCCAGCTCAGTCTCTTTCCTCTTTACTCTATCTGTGACACTCAGGCACGCAAGACGTAAATGTTAAAGGCAAATATTTGTTAGACTGCCAGGAACAAGTCATTGCTATTGAGAATGGCTCTGAGAGTTTTTTTCCGAAGTAGTTTCCTCAACTCGAAAATCACTTTTGACTGATGTTTTTCCCTGTTAGTCTTACAAAGGGCACCCCTCCAACATGAATCAATAGAAAGGAGCCCAATGTCAGTAAAAGCTCTGCTTTTCTTCTTCGTTTGACACGCAGGAGTTGGAAAAGATTTTCAACCTAGGAAAAAGTAGCAGTTAAGCCACAAAATTGTCTGTTTGGCTCAGAGCTGTATTGTACATGAAATTACTTTAGCAATTTTCAAACTGATTACATTGAAGTTGGTAGTGCCCTTTTCAGCTTGAGTTATTGATATGAGACCCATCTTACTGTAACAGCTGCTATTTCAGTGTATGAAATGGAAACAATTGATGCAGGGAAGAGCTGATGCTTCATGCCATTCAGAGTTTTCCAGCACCCGATATGCTGATGACTGCATAAACCAAAATTCAAAGCCATTAAACAGGCCATCACTTCAACAGTACAGGTGGCAGCGACAAAAGCACAAATTCAGGAAAGCACAGCCTGAGCTAATTAATAACTGTTTTCTAAAATGCATTAACAAAAGACTCCCACAGCCTCTCCCGGTTGCCTTATTAACGAGACAGGACTGGATTAATGCAGTTAAGGAAATCTCTTCAGTCTCTGAAGTAGTCTTCTGATTGCGTATCTGGGACAGTTTCTCTAATCAGCTTTTAGTTATTGAAAGTTATTGCTATCGCTTATTAAAGAGTGAATTATTTTTAGCCAAGTGTAAAAGGAAGTCTGTTGTGGAGCTTGTTTTGTAGATCCTGATCTTCTGTAGTTGTTCTTTTAAAAGCCCCAGGCAATATGAAAATCTTGGGGTTTTTAATTGAAGTCAGATCTCAAAATATTCTTCCTTGCTGTCTTTGATTTTGATTCATAGAGTGTTTAAAATTTTAAACACCTTTGCTTTGTTAGCCTCTTAAAATCAGAATATCACTTGGTCTAGCGTGCTAGTTTCAGCTTTGAAGGGGTCTTAGAGTCTCGGCTTTGATTCAGAGTCTTGAATATTTTGCACTTAGGCTCTGCTTTGAGCCAGAAACTTTACAGTCCCTGATTTAATATCAGCATATTATTGTAATTGAGGTTTACATGGGAAATTGGGATCTTAGTCTCCCATAAAAACAGCTCGCTGGCTGTAGTTACAGCTAGAAATACCTTAGGGCTGAATGATTTACTGTAAGGTCTTCCTTTCAAGCACCCAGTCCATTAAGGCTGTTCCATCTTTGCAAGCAGTGATTTATTGGGTTTTTTTTGTCCTGTGAAGGGATGCGCAGAATGTTGATTGGGAGAAAGCTCTGGCCAACCATTTACCGCTAGAGGATATTGACCATTCTCATTAATTTTATTCTCTTTCTGGAAAGGTTGCAGGAGTAAAGTATTCCCCCTTTATAGACTTTCTGTATCATTGCGAAGACTTACGTTCTGCCACAAAAAGCTGGAGTTGGATTGGCAGGCTATATTATGCATGCATCCTAGCAGAGATTCTGCGAAGCCAAGTTACCTCTATTTGTTGCGCTGCTTGCTATTTAGAGCTGAAGAAAAATTCAAATGTGTCAACACTAACACTTAACCCACTTGTTCTTGTTTCATGTCTCATAGGTTTGGGTTGGGTGTTCCTGTTATTCTGAGAAACTCAGAAGAAACAGAATCCAGCGCAAGAGTTTTGAAAAAGCGGATGAGACAAGTGAAGAATCCTTTTGGGTTAGAAATCCCTCATCCTGCTACAGCTTCAGTAACAAGTCAGTGGATTTCTGATGTGCTTGATTTTTGTCAGTTTGGGTTCCTAAACTTAGGACTATGTTTTCTTCCTCTCCTTTTCCTTTATCAAAATTGCTCAGAACCATGTTTCCTCCCATCATTACAATAGAAATATTTTCACACAGCTTATAAATGTGGTGCTTTTAAAAGTGAAATGTTTGGGTGTTTAAGTACAGTTTAGTTCTTATTAATGAAACACTTCATGCTGTAACAGTTTTTTTAAGTAACAAAAACATTTGCAGATTACCAGCTACTGTGGGCGTTCTTGTAAACGTTGCAGAATTGTAGAATTCTATAGAATTCATTATAGAACATATGCCACCCACTTAAATCTAAGTCCAAAACTACAGTGATGTTAGGAAGTGCACTAGTAATAAATAAATAAATTTCCCCCTCTATCTGTGCTTCAGTTGAAACTGAATTTAAATATCTGTTTGGATCAGAGTTCAAGTAGTTCCTAACATTCTTGAAATCACCCACATGAGAAGTGAAATTCACGCCCTCCTGCATCACTGGGGAGTAGTAAGCAAGGCTGAGCATCTTCTGCCAACACAGATGTGGAGCCATCCTATGAATGAGAAAAGGGCTGCAGTAGTTTTATCCCTCCCCCAACATAAAAAAAAAAACCAAAACAAAAAAACCACAAAACCCCAACAACTTAGTCTTCAGATAAATTGGACTTTTCAGGAGGTTTGAGCACTTGAATTTGGTGGGACTTTTTAAGAGTTCTGCTCCTGTTTGTCCAGTAAGTGTTTAGAAGTTAATGGGTTGGATATTTGATTTTTAGGAAAGAAATGGAGTGCATAAATCCTTTTTTTGTTCTCCTCCTGCATGATCAAAAGCACCTTATTCTTTGAGACCAGAGAGGGTGTTGTAGGCCAGTGATCCAATTAGTGCCATTATCTAAAGAGGGAATGGACTTTGGGCTAAGGATTATGCTCCTGGGTCTGCCGGTGAGTGTGTAAAATGTTACCAGAAGTTAAAATTTACCCTTTGTAAAATGCACGTGCTACTTTTGTTAGCTTAATCAGCCATTTTATCTCCTCGCATCCACTTCCTCATCTCCATGGACTTCCATACACACTAAACCTAGTCTGAATTCTTAGAAGATTAGATTATAGTGATAAAAATCTGGGACGTTGTAGTTGTTTTCTGCCTGTTGCCCTTGAAGAACCTACACTTAGCACTTCTAGAATTCCTGCACATTGATAAGTTAATGAAATTCTTATCTTCTTTCTACAAGAGGGTATAACACTGACACCTGATTGTCTGGAAGACTGTATTCTTACATGCTACTGGGGCTGCAGTGTTCAAAAACTCCACGAAGCGTTGCAGAAACATGTCTACTGCTTCAGAATAAAGACTCCTCAGGCATTAGAGGATGCTCTGTACAACGAATACCTCTATCGACAACAGTACTTGTATCCTTTTTTAAATTGTTTTGACAAAATATGCTAATTTGTTGGCAGAGGGGGTGTTGAGACTTGTGAACACTTGGCAGTTCTTGGCACAATATATTTATGAACAAATATGATGAAAAATATTCTTTATGCAAACATCACATTTGTCTACAATTACAGCAACACTGATTGTTTTCCTTGACACACATAAAGCATTAAAAAAAATGATAAGGAAGAAAAATATTGTCAGTTACCAGAAGATGCTCAAGTTGTCGATTTTGGCCCAGTGCCTAGATCTCACTATCCATTGATAGCATTGTTGACATTAGCTGACGAAGACGACAGAGAAATATATGATATTGTAAGTACTATAAGAATATATTTTAGGGTCACTGCATTTAAGACCTGAATGTTTCAGGAGACAGGCTTGAATAAAACAGCTTCCTTTCCCTGTCCCCTAGAATTCAGTCCCTAATTTTGTCACTGATGACTCCAGGGGACCATGACAGAAGAGCAAGGGTAATTGTTATATAAAAATTATGTATTCCATTCAAAAGATGTTTATGATTTTCACAAAACTCATATCTGCAAAAGTCTCTGTGGTATGCCCTGTGGTCAGATGAACTAGGGTTGTAGTAGGTTAGTAAGCTATTACTCTGATTTTTCTGATCATGTAAACCTGTGGTGGAGCTGTTGCGCCGATATGGTCTTTTGGACTGCAGTTGGCAAGGTAGGAGGATTTTCTTTCTTTTTTTTTTTTTTTTTTTTTTGTGTCTGGCACAGTTATTTGAGCTGATTGCTGACTTGACTGTTAGGAACATAGAAATCACCTTTCTGCAACAGGACCAAGTCTATGTAATGCAGTACAATATGTCTCACAGTAGCCAGCTCCAGGTCATTTACAGGAAGGTGTGAAGGTCTTGCAGTAGGCTGATATGGGATACTCAGCTCCCCAGAAAGGTCTCCTTCTACTCTCTTACCGTTAAAGCAGCTTCAGTCACATGCAGTTCAGTATCCCTTCTAAACTCCAAATTGACTGACTCTTTTGGAACAATTTGGGACACGCTTTTATCTCCCATCTTTTCATTTGGTTGATAATCTGATAGCGCTAGCTGCTTGAACAATAATACAAAGGAGCTCGGAAGCAGACTGTCTAAATCCACTGAACACTTTTCCATGTGTTCATTTGGAAATTGTTTGTGGTCACACTAGTGCCTAAGAAATCTGTTCCCTTCCCAAGTGATGCCTGTCCTTGGCTGCTTGTCACTTGACCTTCCTCCCTGCTGTCCCCACTTGAGCTATTTCCCAGATTAGTACATCTATGTATGTTTAGAGCTCAGATTAATTTAATGTAAAGAGACTGTAAATTTCATATTTGAATGTGTTTGACACTAGCATGGAGATGAATTTGTAACACCGCTCCTTAACATAGAAGAAAGGGATGAAAGGAGAGTGGGGGAGGTATTTTTCCCCTGGTTTTGGAGAAAAGTAACACAACTAGAATCTCTTAATTATATGGTCAAAGGAGTAACTCTACCTGAACTCCTTGCCAGACAAATTGCATCTGTTGTTCAATCAAACAGCATCGCATTTCTGGCAGAATGTATTTCTGTATATATTTCTGTACTACAGGACAGTGTAACAGAGAAGACAATAGCTTGAAAGTAGAGATGCTTGTGTTAGGAACTGGTCCCACTCACAGTTAAAAAGTTGCATAAGTGTCTGAACAAACTATGAATTGAGGACATGCGTCGTCATTGAGAAAGCACTTATGGTGGGATGACATAATACAAATACACTGAGAACCATTAACTTTTAAACTCTCGTTATCAAAACACAAAATCTTATCATTTTAATGGAGATTTAATAGCTTCCAGATTCCAAAACAAAGCTAATAGTGGTGTGGGGGTGTTTGGGGCATTTTTGGGGGGCATTGTGATTTAGAAAAAAAGACTTTATTGCCAAAGAATAGTAAATTCAGTTAGTATAAATGCATATGTATAGGTACATATGTATTTAAACTCTGCATGTCATTAGCCATATAGTGGATTTTGAAGTGCAAGTGTAATTTGCCTTTAAAATTTTTTTAAAACAAAACAGCTTTCTTCTATATTTCATTTCTCTTTTGACAGCTTCTGGGAACTACAATAATATTGAATTTCACTTTCTTTTTTTCCTGCTTTTTAGAGGCTATTACATAATTTGGGCAGGGTGAGGAGCATTAGGCACAGCATGCAAGCTCAGAGTGCTTTTGTTTTCAGAAAAGTCACTCTAAAGTTGGACCATGGAGTCCTTTCAGAATCCTTTCCAGTGAAATTTGTCTTTTGCATGCTCAGTTTACAAGCCAGTCAGCAGCACTTCTAAACGCTTTTTGGAGTCTAAAAACTGTGGTTTGTGTCTTTGGGAGAGAAATGGGAGAAAGTAGAGAAGACTTTGCCTTTTAGGTGTTCCCCTGTTCTGCACTCAGACTTCAGCTGGCAGCGTCGTTTCTTGTTTTGAAGACAGCCCAGGATGCGACTGGAGACATTGTACAGGACTTAAGTGCATGCGCCCGCTTGGGGTTCGGATGCTGGAGGAAACTCCTTGCAGTTTGTCAACTTCTCTCCCATCTGTGAGGAGTTCATCATGAGTTAGTGGAGTGGACAGAGGAGTGTAGGAGCTGCTACTTCTGGTTGAAATCATTATGCAGGTGACACTGTAAGCAAGCCCTACCTCAGCTGCATAATTCAGGAGGACTGCATATCCTTAAGTACATTTTCGGCTTGGGGCCTAATTCCGTTAGGTGAGAGCAGTTGGAGCGGCTCTCCACAGTAAACTGGCCACAGAGGACTCCATAGAGAGCCAGGGCAGAAAGCTAAGGTGCTATCTTCTGCCATGTCCTGTTTTTCCCTTGCCCAGCGTATTTTTTTGATCTCTGCTTGAAGTCAACATTGAAGTCCTGATTGTCTGAGGAAATAAGCAGGTCAGAGGTTATAACAAAGTATGCAATCTTTCAAGCAAACAGTTCTATATGAATCATATAACAAAAAGGAATGTTATTAAACATAGCTTTTTTTTTTTTTTTTTATGGTAGATTTCAATGGTGGCTGTAATTCACATTCCTGATGAGAGCTACAGACTTTCCTGCAGAATATTATATCAGTATCTACTTCTAACTCAAGGTCAATACCATGATCTGAAGGTAAGACACACACTGAGTTGTTTCATTTGGGCGATGGTGTTAAGTTTAGTTTGTGTAGGCTTTCAGGAGCCAAAATTAGTATAAAGCTTTTAGTGCCATGCAAAGAACTGGATAGTAGTTAAAATAATTTTATCAGTTAAGTAGTTCCAGCCGAACTTATTGTATAGAAATATTTTATATGAAAATATTCAAGATTTCCTGGAGAAATTACTTGATTCTAGTCTAGGAGGCATAGGTCATGTCCACTTATTAAAGCAGTGATAAGAAGTTTACCAGCTAGGCCAAATGCTTCCTCTTTACAGAACATTTGTTACCTCCTTGCTAGTCTCTCAAATCAGCACTTTCTCCTATATTGCCTTCAAATGGGAAAGCCTCAGAAGAAGCTTTGGTTTTTTTTAATTTTCATTTTACAGCAATACATGTACGAGGGTTAGGAATCTGCCTAGCATTTTAATTATTCCATTCCAGTTTCCCTTATCTATGCATGTTGTGGAACCATCTCTTTCCTGTGGCTGTCAGGACATTGATGATGCGATTTTATGCGATTCACTTTTCTATTACTGTGATAATAAAAATAAATGGTATTGATAAGGTAGAAATTGGGCCAAATTAATTCTATTGACTCAACTGGCATTCATTCAGAAATAGAGTTGTCCAAATAAATGTTTGTCCTGGCCATTTTTTGCTGACATAGTTGATCCAGGTAAACTTTCTTGTTGATCCCCTTAAGCTTTCTTTTTGTGTGTGGTTACCTTTGTAAAAACACTGCTTAAACTGAACAGAAATATCTGTGCAGCTGCATATTGTGTAGTTGTGTAGTGTGCTCTCTGTGGGCATCTTTGGCTGCGTGGTAGTTTACTGGCTTTACTCAGAGAGCACGCGCAGAAGAATTTGCTCTTCAGGGGATTTCAATACAAGCAAGAGCAGAATGGATTGAGTGAAGTAGATTTGACAGCTTGGTGGATGTATTTTTTGGTAGGAATGGTTAGAAGTATCCCTCTAGGCAGAGAGAACGATATACCAGAAACAGAAACCCTAGCTGTTCAAAACCTTTGCAGTTCTGTTAAAGTTCATGCATGTGCTTTGATTTGATTCAGCTAAGATTTGATGACTTATCCTTAATATTTCGGCAGTGTTTTATGTAATTTTATGCTTCTGAAATACCTTTAACTGAAGGCCAGGCAACTGTCAGGACTCGGGCAAAAAGTGAGTCTGGCACTATTTGTTCCAGTGGAAACCAGTAAATCTGACCCAGTGGAGCCTGCATCGCATGCGTGTGTTCAGGTATCAGGGGAGAGTTTGTTGACTTCTAAATGTTTGTGTTTATGTATATTCTAGCAACTCTTCATGTCTGCAAATAGTACTGCGCCGTCTCCAAGCGGTGAGTCCCCTGGTGAGAGAAGCACTGACAGAAGCTTGCTAGAAAAGGCTGGACTGGCTGAAGATGAACCAGAATTGCATGAAGAAAACAGCAAAGACTGCGTTGTTTGCCAGAATGGCACAGTGAACTGGGTACTCCTGCCCTGCAGGCATGCCTGCTTGTGTGATGGTTGCATTAAGTATTTTCAGCAGTGTCCAATGTGTAGGCAGTTTGTTCAAGAATCTTTTCCACTTTGCAGTAAAAAGGAGCAAGATGAAGATGACTCAACCCATATCTTGCAAGATGTTCTTCCTGCAAGAGTTTTTTAATGTGAGGGAACGAACAAAAATGAAAGAACTGGGTTGTGTGCACCACGATTAAATGTAGAAAACAGACTGTTTATGGGAGGATATGTAGCATTAAGTTGTCTGGTTTTGCTTTTTATTGTTAGGTAATTTTCAGCTTCCTTATTTGTCTTTGCTCCATATGCTCACAGGAACACTACGTTTATCCATGCAATGTGGGCAGAAGAAGTGCGTAGGATATCTCTGAAGGATGTGATTTTATTTATAACTTCTTACTAGTTTTTCATGGAGTACTATTGGAGGCTATTTTGATTACTAAATTTAGTATATCTACTAAAAAAAGAATAAAACTTGCAAGTGAAGTTGCACGCAGCTCATTCTATATTTATTGTATTTAAAATACTAGAGCGATGTATCGTTTTAACTCAGTATAACTTAGAAATGCAGCACTTTACAAACTGTATCAAATGAAGGAAGGTAAATATTCTTCATTGTTAAGCCCGTATATATTTATTTTGGAGATGAAGGCTGGACTGTGGCAGGAGCTGGGAGCTGAAGGCGTGATTCAGGATACTGTTTCTGGCTGTTTTGAGAGATTGTGTGTGTGCATGCATGCGTGTGTGTGTGAGGGACCTTAGCCAAAGCCGGTTGGAACAAGTGGAAGGATTTTTGTTGATTGCTGTTGGCTTGAGCTAAATGTCGCTGACACTTTCAAGCCAGAGCCTCTGCTGCGTCATCTTGAGACACAGACTTTCAGTCTTGTTAGCACTGGCTGTAAGAACTTGCTCTCCATGCACATGTTCCTTAATTACTCGAGAGAGTAGTTACTTGGGCAGTTTTGTGGTGCTATTCTTACATGAGAGTAGGCTGCTTTGGGGAATTTCCAACTCTTTTTACTTGCATTGTCAGCTTGGCTGCAGAGTTAACCATTTACCTTTTATCAGTCGTCCCAGGGAATTTCCTTACTGTAATAGAATCTAAAGAATAGCAGAAAATGATTTCTTTTTCCCTCTAATGGTGTATTGTCAAAAGCAATAAAAATGGCTGTTGAGAAGAAAAATTGTTGGTTTGCTTCTTGAGAGAGAGATGAAGTCTCCTAAAGACAGACGGGCTGGGTTTCACATCTGCTTATGTAACATAACAAAAATACAAACGCTCATTAGAACCTGTAGAAAATGAGGAGTAGCTGCTTTCTGTCCTCCCTCTTGTTCCCTTGCAGCTTTGCCCCACATCCAATTCCAGGACAGCTGCTCTGTCTCAGGGAGAGAAAGCCGTGCTCCAAGCTATTCAGCTGCACTCTCCAGCTCCTGTAATGATGCTGCACACCTCCAAACCAGGGAAGGAAGCTTCCCCTACTCAAAGGTATTCCATCTTCATTTTTCCATTGTTCTTTTTTTTGGTTTATTTTGCCATGAGCCTGCTTCCAAACTTCTGGTGATTGCCTCTGAGGAAAAGATTAAGGTGGTGGTGGAAAGAGTAATGCATACTTGTAAAGACAGAGGTTGGGATGTATGTAGCCACAGATTTCCAGCCAGTGACCAGTAGGCTGTTTGTAATATAATTTATTTAGTCTACATAAAGTGACCTTCCTTGCCAGGGACAACTTGGGAATAAACTGCTGGCCAAATCAGCCTTTTGTTTGCACTGTATATCAAACAGGAATTAAATACCTGGGTGTCTCCAAGGACTGATGAGTGCTTGCAAGAGAACTCTGGAAGACAGATGTTTCAGTGTGGAAATCATTATGGCAAGGAGTGGTGTATGTGCTGCAATTCAGGAGGCTGAGAACAGCAAGCGGACAGTAGAGAAGAATGTAATAGCAGAAGGAATAAGTGCTGGTGGCAGCAAGGCCATACCTCAGGTAAGAACACAGCGCAGATGTGGAGCAACAACAGTGGGATGCAACTCAAGCAGACCCAGAGCTGCCTGTATTAAGAGAGAGTATAAAGGCTGTAAACATCATATGGTGTCTTCGCCACCCAGGGTTAATCACAGAGGCTGATGAGGACTTATCCTCTGTGTCACTACAGGCAATCCTCACCAAACCACCTAGACACGTGTCTTGGTGCTAGTGAGAATGTGAATGTGCAAGAATGAGCATGAAAGAAGTGGTGGGTGAAATCACTCTTAAAAATGTGGTCTCGCACTGAGTTTTGCTGGCTTGGTTGTGATGTACCTGATGGAGGCAGTTGCTGAGGTTAGCCTCCCTGTCTGTGTCACTAGCCTTGTTCTGCCATTAAAGGGGAGCAGCTAATGTGGTGATGGTGGAACTAATTACTCTTCGGGTTTCTCTTCGTATCCACGTGTCACTGTTGTGAAATGGAGAGCTGGTGTAAATTGTTCTAAGCCTCCGTGAGCTCTCAGAAAGGTTAATATAAAACCCAAAGAGCCTGAGCTGTGACAATAGCTGTTTCCATACGAACAGCTTATGCTACCAGCATGTGGGATAGTGGCTGTACAGCTTATTAGCTTATTACTCCAGAGGAGCAGGTTAACACTGCACTGTTTCTAACCCAGAGTTGGGCACTGCTTGATAGTTGGTGGGGACTTGGTTTGTCCACGTAGATGATCAAAGAGGTGGTTGTTTACTGCTTGACAACAGTAGTCCCTGACATTAAATCAATTAATTAAAATTTCCCAACAAGACAGTGCGATCCAAGTTTGTGGTCTTGTTTAATCTCAAAGTGGAATCGTATTCAAGTAAACCCCACAGAGAATTGTCTGGTCTGTCTCATCCTTCAACCAATCGATGCCAGTATTAAATAATAATGGCAAACAGGATGTAGCTGTGCTGCACTGCCACGCCACGTATTTACCATGAAGTTTGTCCCAGCTTTTCATTTGTTTCATGTTCTTCTAACAGCGTTTTCCAGAGATGCTTAGTTGCTTTATCAGATCTAATAAGCTTCCTTGCTGGCCCAATCAAAGACCTGACTGAGAGTTATAAAAAGTACAGAAGCTGGCTTATTACATTTGCCCTTCTTCTAAGAAGCCATCTCAAAATATAGATCAGGTGAGAAGTAAAAGGGGCAGCTCTAAAGCTGCTTTGTGTGTCTCCTGGTTGTCTTAAAACGAGGATTCAGGGCTCCAAGAGAGAAATAAAACCTTCTTGTGACCCACAAAACCACAGTATATTGACAGAGGCTGTTCTGCTCTGTCGCCCTGTTGTAATAGAGTTAATATAACATTCCACTTCCACTCATTATAGATGATGTTTATGGATTTGGTGACATCAAGGAACCTATGCAGACTTCTGATAACAAAACTTGCTTCTTTTCAGCAGTGTTGGGGTGTTACAAATTTGCAATGAGTTTTGCTGCAGGAGAGAGGTGGGAGGTACCTCGCTGCTCGGTTTGGTTCATCAACTGTAATCAGAGCTGAGGCTTTGAAATGAGTTGATCAAATTAAGCGATGTTACGCAGGGATGTCCCAAGGTGCCTTCCGAAATGCCAGTGGGCATCTTCCTTCTGTAGAGAAAGTTGCCCTGTTAGGATCTTCCTTCCTCCCTCCCTATCTGCCTCCTCCAAGTACATAGATGGCAAACGGTGGGAGAGAGACAATTCGGGTCAATTAATCTTAAAATGGTCTCCCCATTCCCATGGTGAATTCAGAATTCCTGTAAGGTGCTTTGAAAACTGGCTGATACCCTGACCCCTACTCCTTGTGGGCTAAAATGATGCTGTGTTCCACTACAGAGCTTAGAAGGTCTCACCACCACCATTGAGGGTGACCATTGACCACCAAAGTGATGAGGCTGTTTGCTGAGCTACCAGTAGCCAATACTGCCAGCCCGGCACCATGCTGTTCCCCATCAGGGAATTAAGGGAAGGAGGAGTTCAGCATCTCATGTTTTGGTAGGTCTGAGCAGATGAGAACCCACGTACATGTTTTTGTTCAGCTTTTAGATGAGTTTCTGAGGGAATCTGATTAAAATTACTCATTTACTTGCTGACATCAAACTTTAAACCATAAGTGTGGTAAAAGGAGCTGGGAATCAGGGTCTGAGTTTCTCTTGATAGTTTGTGCATTGCTCAGTCTCCCCATGCCCTGATGAAGCTTGGTGAGGTCTGCCAGGTGAAGGAGGTCTGGGACTGATGTGTGTAACTGGGAAGCTTCTGCAGTAACTGCCCACCAGTCACCATTTGATCAGTTGTCTGTCACTGCAGCGGACGTGCAGCCCCTGCAAAGGCTGTCCCTGGTGTCCTGTGTGTTTAAAGATAATGTAATTAATGCCTGGAATAGCTGAATTTTGTCTGATACAGCAAAAGTCCTCCTCTGAACCAAGCCATTAAAAAGGTTTGGTATGGTCTTGCTGGAGTATGCTGGGCAGGAATGGCAAAGAGGAAACCAGGATTTGGGTTATATTTCTGGGTAATTTGGTATTACTACCACTTTAACGTTGCTTTGATGGCATACAGTGGCCTTGTAATGCAAATGCATACCTGAATGCAGGTCTCGGGCCACAGCCGAGCGTTGGAGAGTCCCGTGCTTTGCAGGGTCCCCCAAAACCAGCCAGTCCCTGTTCCCTGCCTTGCCACCGCTCTCCAAAGCAGTGCTAGCCATGATCCCCTGGGATGTTTGCCCAACTGGTGACCACAGAGGGGCTCAGAAAGTCTCTGCTGAACAGAGTGGAGTCGCTCAGGCGGATCTGTGCGTTGTTTCTGTATTGCTTTTATTCCCTTGTGTCTGTGAGCAATGTGGATAGGGAGAGATACGAGCTTGTAGTGCAGTGATGGTTATACCTGTGAAAAGGGGCTTCTGCTGGTTTGGTTCAATAAATTTTTAGGAATGTGCAATACCTACATAAAGGCACTTTTGTCTGGATGCTGCTGCATGTGAGCTAGGAGAGCTCCTGCTTTAATTATGCCATCTCATAACAGGAATTACTTAAAACAGTTAAAAATACTATATGTAAACATCATCTTAAGACTAGAGCAAGTCTTCAGCGGAGTCTGGTATCCAAGTGGGGAGTCTCTCTGTTTCTCCGACAGTATTTTGAAAAGCAATGACAGATTATAAATTCACGCTGAGGTTACTAAGCCTGCATCAGCATTCAGAGAAACCCAAAGAACTCCTTTTACTGCTCCTCCCTACACATGTACTGCTCAGCTATGGAAAGGGCAATACTGTGACATTTGCCGTAGTCGTGACATGAAGCATTTCCATTCTTCAGAAAATACCTGTACTACCTCTGCAGTGTTCGGGTGCTCCTGAGGGTCGAGTGAATCCCAGAATTACTTCTGCGGAACCAGCAATAAATTATCTGGACAAGTAGTTGCTACCTGTGTTTTATATCCTTGGTCTGTGCCCTCCTTATATCACAGAAGATTTGTACCTAGAAAGCTTGTCTAGGTTTTAGATGTCTCCTCCAGCTTTTTGTCTTCATCAAATGAGGGGTTTTGGCGGTTCCTAATATTTTTTACTCTCCCATTGCATAGCCACTTCACATCTAATATTTCTTGGCAGATTTTTCAATAGTAACTGTAGTCAGGGGACTGGTGAGAAGTCTAATGCGTCACTTATCTCTCTCATAGTGCTATTTATTTCAGTGTCTATCAGCTTCTTGTGAGCAATATTTTAAAAAACAGGCTAGAGGGAGCATTGCTAACTTGTGAATTATTTTGATAGTTCTTCCTCTTCTTTTTTTCTTTTAACTCTGCAGACACTCTTGAGTTTGGAGGCAGTGAGACCCCAGAGATCTACTGGGGTCACAATGCATCAGTCTTCTGCCACCAGAATTGACCCTGAGATACAGATGTTCTGTGGCTTCTTAGCTGGTCAATGCAGCACAGACACCATGCTCGAAGCTATTTGATTTTTATCTCCATTTCCTGAGGGCTCTTGATTTCGAGGATTTCCCCTGGAGGGAAGGAGCCTAGAGTGCAAGCTCAAAATGCAACAGCTTGCAGGAAGCCTGGGGTGGGATATTGCTGGCAGTGAGGCCAAGGATAATTACAGCAAGCAGGGAGCCCCGAGGGAGTCAAGGCACCGCGTTTTCTCATGCGGCTGCTCCACTTGCCAAGGTTAGCAGACCCCTTTCTATGGCGGCACATTTCATTGATCAAAGTAAGAGCAGGGCAGTGATTTACGGCGTATGACAGCTTGAAAAGCAATGCTTTTCACCAGGCGGTGCCATACACAGAGACAAGATTGACAACCCAGCTGCTGCCTTTCCTTTGAAAGATGGCTTCTTCCTAGGTGGTCAGTATCAGACTCTGGCTGGAGTGGCTGCAGCATCATCCAAACCCTCATCCGCTGGGACAGCTTGAATGACACAAGAAGTTACCTTTACCTTTTGCTATAGGACCAAAAGAAAGATGTTTGCCAAGAGCCGGTGGATTCACATTTAAGAATGACTATAGCTTTTCCAGTCTCTCAATCTTTAAGTATGTTCCCAGAGACATGAAAATGTGTAAATAAGTCTGCCAGCTCCAAAACCCTTTCAGCACCAACTTCTGAACAAAAATGCCTCCATCAAGTCAAACAGCATTTAATGCTCTATCATTAATAAACCATTTGCTTTTCTCCTGTCCCGAAAAAGGTATTTGATAATATAAAGAACTCTTGACACTATGACATGTTCTGATGGGGTCGTTTGTATCCTTCATTTTAGCAACCTCTGCCTTGGTGTTTCCACTGTCTAACTGTTGGATCTACTTGTGGTAACCCATTAGACACTTATTTCAAAGCACTCATGGACACAGAAATGTCCAGGCTTTGCGGAGTTGTACCCTTAGTCACTCCTTTTGCTGCACTTTATTTTGTCAGGTGATTCCCGTAAAAAAACATGTCTTCCAGCACAGCAAATATTTCCCTTGTCCCAGATAGTCTGAAATCTACTGAAAGAGGTGGTGGGGACAGAGAGGTGGCTGGATGCTGGTGAAGTTGGGGACAATCACAGAAAACATGGTAGCTTGTCAAGCTTTTCCCTGGAGCTGACACCAGTTTTAACCACAGCCATCTACGCTGGAACATTATGCATGATCTCGTATTTTAACTATGTGGTAGTCTCTGCTCCGGGAAGCAGGACGAACCCATACAAGGGCAAGGCAAACCCAAAGACGTAACCACTGGTTTTTGATCAAGAGCCTTGTTTGTCCAAATGAGCTCCTTAAAGCACAGGAGTAGGAATGATTTTCAGTCTTTTGCATGTCTCTTATTTGGAGGAACATAATCCTTTATAGCAGGATTTGGAGATGGACCTTGGTCTGGCTGAGTGACCCTACCTGCACAAATCTGACCTAATAAGGTGGTTTTAATCCCCTTTTTGCATCTCCTCATTTCCATGAGAATCTTCTTCTTTTCCCACCTCTTGCTGAGAAACTTTTTGATACCCGTGAAAACAGGATTGGCAGTTTTGGGGCATTTTGGCATATGGCACCAAGTGTGTTGGGTGGCCCATGGGCAGAGCTGCCAGGGTTCCCCACTCCCCATGCCAAGCTCCTTAGGGAAGCAGTGACCTCTACTGTGCTCTGCTGGGTGGTGGCTGGAGACGAGCTGGGGTAGCTGTTTGGTATGTATGAAGCGATATTTATGGTTTTACATATTTATTTATTTCCTGTTTTTCAAGGAAACATGTAAATACATCTGAGCAGCAATTTAAGCATCTGGTGGAGCATCGTACAACCAGTCTGGTTCATCAGGGAGTTGGGGTATTACCCATTTTGCTGTTAGCCCTTCATAGACGTGCCAGCCCTTATTTATAGAGCTCTCCTGAGGACCCTTGAGAAGCAAACTCTGTACCAGGGTGAGCAGACAGTGTCCTGGGCAGGCGAGTGGTTTTCCCCCTTTCCACAACTTTCCCCCTTCTTGTTGCTTCTTGCAATGTGTTCAGAGGGCTCAGGCAAAATGCAGAATATCCCTCAGAGGTCTCAGTGGATCATCTCTACATCTGTTCTAGCTGCATGCACACCTTTGTTATGTCTGTGAAGCCCTAGATGTTACTCGCATAGGTTTTGTGGAAAGTTGCATGTTTGGAGCCAGGAGCAGGAGGGTCAATGCAAGATGTTTCCCCCCATGTTTGCCTTCCATGCTTGAATCTCCCAACATTTCATCACGTGAGAGCATGAAGGTTTTCCTCCATCCCAGCATCCTGGCTACATCTAAAACCTCACCCAGCCTGGCAACTCTTCCACTGTCCTTTAAGGAAATTCTCCTTAAATTGCCATAATTTTGTCAGCATTGGGCACACTTTGTTATTAATAATTAAGTAGGAAAACTGTCTTAGTATCAGTGCTGCTGACACATGTCTTGAGTTGGAACCAGGCTTCCAAAGAGAATTGCTTGAAAGGGGTGGTTAAGGAAGCAATTTCCTCGACAGTGTGGGCTAATGCACATCTCCAAGCCTGCCTTGGAGCTGCTGGAGCCGGGGAGCCGAGCAGCTCCGTTGAATGGTGCCTCCTTGAGGATCAGCATCTTGTTTCATCAGGCCCATCTGCTTGCAACACAGCCTCAGTCAGCTCCAAGTCCTACAACAAGCTGCTTTCATTGCTGGCTGGAAATAGTTGGAGAAATCCGAGTGTTGTAGGTAAACATGACGTGAGGCTATGGGATATAGCCATCCAGGGAGTCATGCCACTGGCAGGCATTTACAGGGTGTTAGCGTGCATGAAGAGGGGCCCAGAGCCGCTCAGGCATCTTGCTGCAGACCCATCCGAGGAGCTGTGCTCCGTGCTTGTGCCGACAGCTGGGGGTGAGATGGGACATCTCTCGTGCGCCGCACAAACCAGCATGCCCAGCAGCAGGCTGCCCCACAGGGCTTGAGTCAGGCTTTGCCCTGCACGCACACAGAGGTCTCAGTTTTGCAAAAATTCTGCAAATATTCACTTGCTGTTGATGGGACGATAAGATTTGGCAACAAAAAAGCTTGCATTTATATTCAAGAGGCTATTTGAAACTTGCTGCCTGGTTAAATGAATTCTTCACGTCCCCTTCTTCCTCAGCTCCTCTTCATCACCGATTCTGCGTGCGTCACAGGGCAGACAAGCAGCCTGTGATATATTTGCAAAGGGGGCTTTTCTGAGGTTTGTTAGTTAAGCTGATTTATTTTGTTGCCTCCGACTCCCTGGAGTGCCTGTGAGCCAACTCATCCACGGCACTGGGCAGAGCTGACACGGTGGGGGAGGCAGATGCCGGTGCCCTCAGCCCCCAACAGGACAGTGTTTTCAGAGATGGAACAGGGTCTTCTCAAAGCAACCCCTTGCCCATGGCTAAACAAATATAACGTGAGCCGTGCTTCCCATGCTGCACAGTATTTCCTGGGTAGGTCTGTGTCCTCCTCCCCCAGACTCGAGTAGACACCTGTAGGACAGACCTCGGGAGGTCACTGCTTTCAGGGTGAATTCAGACCCAAGGTTGTCCCCAAAGCCCAGGCTGGGCACAGGAGCATGAGTATAAATACAGATGTTTTTAATGGCTGCCCCATCCAGTTTGGATATGCAGACCCATGTAGGTTTTATTGTTTACTTTTTATTATTTTTTTTGGTCGTTTATTTTTGGCAGGGCTTATTTGTATGAATTGCACAGCTCCACTTCACCACCCAAGGTAAGGAAAATGCTAGCATCCCCATGGCCAATTCCCACACTTTGTTTAGGAACAAATGGAAGAGATGTTGTTTTTAATTATCTCAGCCTGCCTACCATGATATTTTCACTAATACTTGGGTTTAATGAGATAGGAAATCTGGGCCATTGTGTGCTGGTGGATATACTCATCCTTTGGCTAAATATGTTATCAGAGAGCTTTCACTGAGATGAGCAACTGCTTCCTTTGAACTCACGAACCGTCAAGATTTGCTAATTTGCTTAGACCACCTGCTTGGTGAATATTACTGCAGGCCTCTTGTTTTCTCTCTGAAAAGGTAAACAGAAATGTAGATTGTGCCGAAGTGTTGCTGTGCCGAGACACCCTGGCTTGCTGGCAGTGGAGGTCGGCCAGACCACGCCATCAGCTCTGCCCCGGCCAAATAACGACCACAGGGACAAGGCAAAGCCCCGTGAATGGCCTCCGTGCTCTGCCCCAGGACTTGCAGCCCTGCAGAAATGCTCCAGTTGGATCCGCGAAGATCCCGAGGTCCCCCAGGACTTGCCGTATAAAATAGAATTATCCTGTTCCTCCACTCGCTCTGCCTTGTGTTTGTGCTGGCTGGGGTGTCTCTGCTCCCAGGGCTCCATCCACGGGGAAGAGAGCTGACCACCGAGGTGGGTGTTGACAAGTCCCCCCACCCCATCCGATCAGCCCCTGAAAAGGAGATTTGCTTCCAGCCAGATTGGGGATCCTTCTATCACACTGATCCACACAGGCACCCACCCTGCAATGCATCTGGTGATGCAGCAGGGCGTTTCTTCCACGGGTCACAGATATATTTTTTAATTGCCATAGAAACCTCCAAACATCACAGTGTATACCATTAGGTCAGGATCTCCCTCCTCCACATCTGCTTCCTGGGGACACTATGGGGAGCAGGTGCTTGTAATCTCCTGAGTGGCGGATGATTATTTTTGGTTTTATTATCAGGCACTCTCTTGATGTCTCCTGGAGCACGGGACAGACTCTGCGGCTTCGGTCCTTTTACTCTTGCTCCTTCATCCCTTGCTGCATGTTGGGGGGATGCTGTCTCTCACCGATGTGCCTGGCCTCACAGAGGGCTGCGTTGGATGTTTCAGCCCTAAATATTCTTCTGATCGCTGCCATTACCGCTTTAGATGTGCAAAATGCAAAACCGGAGAGGCGTTATCGGCAAAGCTTGGCAACCCTTAAATTAGCAATGTGCAATCGCACAGTGTTCTGCCCGGAGCTGATGGTTTAATGAGCCTCGCTCCGTCTTCCCGTGCAAGACATGCACACCCGGGTGGCAGATGGTATATCCTTGCAGCTCTGCCGGCTGTCCCTCAGCACGCCCGGACGGTGGGAGGACCATCGACACCAAGGTGAGGGAAAAGGGACTCTTTGATTGACCGTTTGTGAGGATGGAGCTGGAGGTTGAGACAGATGGGGTGTGTTGGCAGGGAACTCTGCTCCTGCTTGTTTAATTAGTCACCAGACATACTGAACGCTGAAGCCTGTTCCATGCAAACTCATAAGCGGGGTGAGATGGACCATAGGATAGGAGCTGCTGGAAGCCACTTGGTGGTGATCACGGAATCCCAGACTGGCAGGGGTTGGAAGGGACCTCTGGAGCTCATCTCGTCCAACCCCGTGCCAAAGCAGGGTCACCCAGAGCAGGTGGGACAGGAACACGTCCAGGTGGGTTTGGAATATCTCCAGAGGAGACTCCACAGCCTCCCTGGGCAGCCTCTTCCAGTGCTCTGGCACCCTCAAAGGAAAGAAGTTTTTCCTCGTGTTGAGATGGAATTTCCCATGTTCCAGTCTGTGCCCGTTGCCCCTTGTCCTGTCACTGGACACCCCTGAGAAGAGTCTGGCCCCATCCTCTTGCCCCCCGCCCTGAGATGAGATCCCCTCTCCTCTTCTCTTCTCCAGCTGAACAGCCCCAGGGCTCTTCTCAGCCTTTCCTCCTCAGCACAGAGATGCTCCTGGCCCTGACCATCTCCATAGCTTCTGCTGGACTCTCTCCAGCAATTCCTTGACCTGGGGGGCCCAGCACTGCAGATGTGGCTGTGCCAGGGCAGAGCAGAGGGGGAAGATGACCCCCCTTCACCTCCTGGCCATGCTGTTTTCAATGCACCCCAGGAGACCATGGGCCTTCTTGGCCACAAGGGCACATGGCTGGCTCATGGGCAACCTGTTGTCCACCAGGACTCCCAGGCACCTCTCTGCAGAGCTGCTTTCCAGCAAGTCAACCCCCAACCTGTACTGGTGCGTGCCCATACCCTACACTAGCCCTTGTTGAACTTCTTTAGGTTCCTCTCCTCCGTGATCCTCATCTCGTGGTCCTGCTGTGGGATCGATGCTCCTGGACATGGGACCAGGCATTCCCACGGGACTGAGGCAGCCTTTCTCTCCCCACTACTTTTTTTCCCCTCACAAAGGGACAGATTCAGCCCTGTGCTTTGCTTTTTAATGCGAAGGGTGCACAAACCTGGAGTTTTCCTTTCTCCAGCATCCACCAGAGCACGCAGCTGCTTGGCAGGGGGCTTTAGCCCCTGGATTGCCTGGATCCCAGCGTGTCTCCCTCCCTCCCCGTGTCCCCCCACCCAGCACGGCTCTTCCTCACCTCGGAGCCTCCCTGTCCCCAAAGCCACTGCGACGAGAAATTGCTGCAAAGGTACCGGTGGCACTTGTCCCCTGGAGCACGAGCTGTGCACGGTTCAGACATTTCACGTCCTTTCGCTAAACACACTTTACACCTTGATTTTTGCTGTGTAAAGCGATAGATTCGGCTTAATATTTGCCATTGTCTTCCAAAAGCTTATGGTTGGGGCTTCCCCCCTCCTCCCCGCATTTCCCTTCTTGGCTATACCTGTGTCACTCATCCCTGGAATACTGGGGACATAAAACCTGCCGGCCCGGGCCGACACGCAAAACGTCTAAAAATAAATTAAAATAATTAAAAAAAAAAATGCCTTTTCTTGACGATGCGACATTTACTGGAGCCGAAAGTACCATTTCCCCCCCTGCAAAAAAAACCCACCCCTGCCATTACCCCGCAGGCCACTAGATGGTGGTTTCCTCCAGCGGGAAACCCGCAGCCGGGGTGGGGGGCGGGCCGGGAATGGGGGCGTCCTGGCTCTTCTCCTACCCCCGCACTGGAGGAACCCCCCGAATTCCCGGGGCGGGGGGGGGGGGGCAGGTTGAATTCGGATGTTGCACGGGAATCCCACCGGTTCGCACCCGTTTGACACCGGGGAAGGGGGAAAAACCGGGGGGGGGGGTGTGGATGGCGTGTGTGTGTGTGTGTGTCCCCCCTTCCTTTTCCCCGCGCGCCCCTCCCCTCCCCGCCCCCATGACGTCACCGTTATGCAAATGACGGCATGTGGGGAGCGGGGGCTCGGCGCGCCGCCGGGCTCAGTCTCGCGCCGCGGAGCCGCCGCCGCTCGGTCCCCCCCCCCCCGTCCCCCCCTCCCCTCTCCCCGCCATGGCACGGCCCCCCCCAGCGCCGCGCCGGGCCCCCCCGCTCCCTGGGGCCGGTAGGACTCAGGTCAGTGCGTTACTGCGCAGGGGGGGAACTGTTATTCCCGGGGCGGGGGGGGGGGGAAGGGAGAAGGGGGAAGGGAGTTCCTCCCCCCCACCCCCGCTTTAGCTTTGCTGCAGCGGGGACACCCCTCAGGTGCTGGATGCATTGGGGGGCGGGGGGCTGCTTGTCTCCCCCCCAATTGGGGGTGCTGGATGCATGGCGGGTGTTGCTTATTCCCCCCCCCCCCCATACGGTTCTGTGTGCATTTGGGGGGGTGCTGGGTGCATTGGGGGCTTGCTTGTACCCCCCTAAATGGAGGTGCTGGATGCATTTTGGGGGGTTCCTTATCCCGGGATGCTGGATGCATTCGGGGGGGTTGCTTATCCCGGGGTGCTGGCTGCACTGCGAGGGGGGTCCTTATTCCTCCCCCCCGTGAGGGTGCTGGATGGATCAAGAGGGGTTCCCCCCCCCATGGTGCTGTGGGAGGAGAGTTCTCTCCCCCCCATGGGGATACTGGATGCATTCGGGGGGGTGCCTGTGTGTCCACCCCCCCGTCCCCCCCCGTGCTGCTGCTGGGGGCGCCCTGGTGGGGCGCTGGGTGCGCTGGGGAGGGGTTGCTGGGTGCAGTGTTGTGGGGGGGGGTACTTCCCCCACCTCCCCAACCCGGGCTGGCGTGGGGGGGGGGGGGCTTTTCCCAGCGCTGGGGGGATCGGAGATCTGTTCGTCCGAGGAGGAGGAAGGCTGCGGTGCCAGGGCTGAGGGCGAACCTTCCTCCTCCTCCTCTCGCCCCCCCTGACACCCCCCTCTCTCTTCCAGGTGTGAGGAGGCCGCCCCCGCCGCCCCCCCCCCCCCCCCCCCCCCCCCCCGCCCCACTGCCACCTCGCCGGGGGCAGCCCTGACGCTGGGGTTTTCCTTTTGGTTTTTTTTTTTTGAATTTTTTTAATTTTTATTATTTTTTTGGCTCCCCCCCCCGCCGTACCCCCCCCTTGCCTCCCTTCCATCCCTCCCTCCCGTGTGTGGCTGTAAGAGAACCCAGCACCGCACCGAACGCCGGAAGAGAGGGAGCAAAACCCAACCCAGGCCGAAAACTGCGTCCAAAACCAAAACCCACCCTTTTTATTGCCAAGGGAGATTTTTTTTTTTTTTTTTGGAAAAATTTTAATTTTTGTCGCTATTTTTTTTAACCCTGCCCCACTACGTAGGGGAGGAAGCGGAGTCGGGGCAGGGAGGCTTTCCCGGTTATTTATTTTCTCCCCCTCGCAGAGGTGTCTCCTCCGGCCGCCGGCTCGACCATGATGTTTCGAGACCAGGTTGGCGTCTTGGCCGGTTGGTTCAAGGGCTGGAACGAGTGCGAGCAGACTGTTGCGCTGCTCTCCCTGCTCAAACGCCTCAGCCGGACCCAGGCTCGCTTCCTCCAGCTCTGCCTGGAGCATTCCCTGGCAGACTGCACCGAGCTCCACATCCTCGAAGGGGAAGCCAACAACCCCGGTGAGTCCTTTTTTTTTTTTTTTTTAGCTTGTTTTCCATATTTTTTTATTTTATTTATTTATTTGTTTTGCTGCAACCCTTCTTGAGTGATGGTCTAATGCAGGCGAAATGGGAAAAAAAAAAAAAAAGTAAAAAAAAAAAAATAGCGGAAAAAAGGGAGGTCGAGGGCTCCCCAGCTTGATTGCATTAACAGCTTTCTCCTCTTAACGTTTCATCAACGGGTGATGGCTTATTTCAGTTTGATTTTTTTTTTTATTTTATTTTATTATTTTTTTTCACAGCGAACTACTCCAGTCTATGGCGTGGTGTAACTACGGTAGCATGAATGATTGCTGGGTGTTTTTCCTCCTCCCTCCCCCTCCCTCTCCTCCTTTCCCCCCCCCCCCTTCCTCCTTCCATGCAGTTTCCTGTGAAATAAGTAAGTCAGGTCACGTAGAGTCTGGATTTTCTAGGCTTCTTTTGGACAACGTGGCTTGCTTTGCGTTCTGCAACATGCAGGAGCAGCCCATCGCTACCTTAGGCAAACTGTTGTTTTCGGAAGGTCTGAGCAGCTGGGGTTATCCTATTTTATTTATTTAATTTTATTTATTTATTTATTTATTTTTAGATGTGGCAATTCCTGTTTCATCATTCAGATCCTGTTTCGATGCTTTTTTTTTTTTTTTTTTTTTTTTTTTTTTTCCCCCCCTGCGGCTCTGAATACCCCCTTGTGTTTCAGCGGAGCTCTAAGAAAACACGAGGAGGCTGTTTTAGGTTGCTTGAACGTACAGGATGCGTTACAGAGAACGTGTGTGGCGACGAAAAGTCTGTTTTAGTTTTATTTATACAGAATTACAAGTTACCTGAACTCCTCAGAAGTAAAGAGAGTTAGAGCGGGAGGAAAACGGCATTTGTGAATTGCGCTGTGCGCATTTATGGGTATGGGTTACGGGCACGTACGTTTCTAAGTGTGTATGTGCGGATATATATACGCAGGGGTGCGCATCGCTTTAAGCAGAGTTTCTGGAATATGGAGTGCGAGCAGGGAGGGCGAAATCCATCTTTTAAGTTGCGTAGTTCATGTTGCCCTGACCTCTCCAAAAAAATGAACAACAACAAAAAGTAAAGCAAAAAAAAAGAAAAAAAATAAAACCAACAAAAAAAAGGCAGAGCAACCCCCCCTCCTTGTTGCAAAGCATCCCCTTTTTGGTTTTTTGTTTAAAATCCCAGGAAGGTGCCCAGGAGCTCTTTGCTTTTTTGGGGCTGTGCATGTGGAAGCGGAGCCGGGGAGCGTTTTCGGGATGGGTGGAAATCTCGCGGGCTGGATCCCAAACAGAGCCCCCAGTGTTGGCCGGGGCGGGGAGGAATGCAGGGTCCTTCTTCTCCAGCTGTTCCCTATTAGAGCATCGAGCCGGCAAGGATTTTGGGCAGCTGCCTGCGCTGCCATTTGATGACAAGGTCCAGCGCAACGGTCGTCTTCCACCCGGGATGGATTTGAAGTCCTTCTGCAGCAAAAACCAAGCCGGGGGCTGCTCCGACGCGAAGGGATCGGGGCTGGAATAATTGGCCGTTCCCTTATATAGCTGGCAGGAATGAGAGGGAGGAATGCCGCGAGAGCGTCTGGGCGCGATACCGCTGGTTTTATAAACAGCTGAAGGGCTGAACCTCATCCATTTGGGTGGGGAGGCCCCCGGGAGGGGTGAGGGGATGGACAGGGAGGGAACGCTCTCTAAAATCAGCTGCTCCGGGATATAAATGTGCAGCCTCCCATGCCCTAGCACAGGCTTGCCGCAATTCCCACTGCGAGTTGGCGTGAGCAATGTATTTTTAATTTTACTTTTTTATGAGCATCGCGATTTTTCCTTCAAATTGTGGTTTTTTGGCAGTAGCCGTGTCCCCTAGGTTGGGGCAGGTAATTAGAGGGGGGGTGGGTGATTTACCTCCTGACCGCAGAAAAGGTGAATTAGGAAGGAAAACAGCGTTTTGAAGTCTTCCCAGATACAAAGTCAGTGTGGTGGCATTTGCTCGCTGTCGGGCAAGGTGGAAACCAGGGCTTGGACCCTTCCCGTCTCGACTGGTGTGAGCCATTCCCCGCTTGCCCCTCTAATTCTGTCGACCTCGCTTGGTGCGGGGATTTCTCCTGCGAGCGAAACTTGATGTCCAGCCTCCTGCCGGTCCCTTAGTGCGTTTGTGGAGCTGCTGGTGCTCTCCCTGGTGTCTCTTCCCAAAATGAGCTGTTCCTCCAGGGTGTTAGATTGGATATTAGGAAAAATTTCTACACCAAAATGGTTATCAAGCACTGGGACAGGCTGCCCAGGGAAGTGGTGGAATCACCATTCCTGGAGGTATTTAGAAGACGTGTAGACATGGTGCTGAGGGACATGGTTTAGTGATAGCTTTTGGCAGTGTTAGGCCGATGGTTGGACTCGATGATCTGAGAGGTCCTTTCCAACCTAGACAATTCTATGATTCTGTGATTTGTAACTCCCAACAGCAAAACACGAATCCATTGAGTTTCTCACCAAACACCCCTCTGTACGGCTTTCCCATGGGATGGACGTACCCATGCATCCTGCGGAGCAGGACATGATCTTTCCCAAGCTGGGCAATCCCGTTGCGTTGGGTGAAGGGTAGCTGAGGGTTGCAGCCAAGAACTGTTAGGAAATGGCTTTTAGTCTCCTGTGTTAAGGCCGCCTTCTTCGTAAAACCACCTGTATTTCTTAAATTGCTCCTATTTGGCGCCCATTTTGCAGCCTGGCATTTGTCGCTTGCCTGGCAATGGAATTGCACCAAGTTCTTCTGAAAAGCAGCGTCGTCATCTAACCTTGCGTTACGCCTTACTGTTTGAATCCCATTGTTTGCATAATTTGGGCTCAGTTCCCTTCCAGGCTGGGGCTCAGGTGGTTCCTGGTATGTGTTCCTGGTGTTTGCTGACTTGGAAATGGTGCTTTCCTGCCTGTAGGTGCCCCACCAGCATCCTTGATGCTGGGGACATGGAGATGGTTGTGTGTGAGGGACTGTGGGATGATGGGGTTGCACGGCCCAAATGGGACGTAGGAGGTGGCTATAAGATGTGGGGTGGTCACCTTCAGTGAATCACGGGTGAAATCCTCCGTCTGGTGAGGGTTGTCACCATGACTTAAGCAACACCGGTCTGAATGCAACGTGTTGGTCTAATGTACCAGAGCAACTGTCCAAGTTGACTTAAATGGTGGGTCCTTGTGAAAAGTGAGTTGTTTTGTACATGCAGGACCTGTTGCTTGTCCCAGGCCTGTTGGGAAGGTGGGAAAACTTGAATGTTCCCCTTAGTTCATGGCTGTTAGAAGGAGGTGGCAGCCCTGCTGCGTTCCTTGGTGGCTGGGCACCATCGTCAGCAATAACTGAGATCAGGAGGGAGCCCAAAGGGAGACCAGAGCATAAAATCCGCACTGGCTGGTGGAGTGAGGATTGGAGCCTTGGAGTGTGTGGACCAGGTGTGCAGGAAAACCCCTCTCTACAAAGGTGTCCAGGTTGTTTCTTGCCTGGTTGACTCCAAATGAGAGGTCTAATGTGTGGCAGATGAGATGGGAAAAACTCAAGGAAGAAAAATATCTCCTTTTAACTAGTTAATTGCCATGGAGAAGCAAGCGTATTTATTTTGAAGGAGTTCTAGCTAGTATTTTTCCAAGTGTGAAGGTAATTTTGCTAATGACAACCAAGCCCTGCTCCTTAGGACTGCAAACCTGCTGTGGCTCTGCTGTGTACAGCCACATATGACCCTCAAAAGACCCTGAGGAGCCTCCTGCTTCTGTGGCTCTTTGGATACCTGCTAAAGCATGGAGGGGTGGATATTACCACATGGAGGGGTGGATATAACCACATCGCCCACCTCAGAGGAGAAACATCTTGCAGAAAGCTACGCTGGTGTCTCGGAGCGCACTGGAGATGTGGTGACTACATGTGGTGCAGGGGCTGCAGGACCACCTGTAATCCATAGTGCATTTAAAGATATTGGTTGAATATAAAGGTATAATAGAAGTGAGAAGCAAACATGGAAGGAAATCTATGCATTTCTTCATTAGGTGAAGCGTACAGCGTGTGGTTATCCTACATGGTGGCTGTGAGTAGCCTCAGAGCTTTAATGGTTTAACTGGTGAAGAATGTGGGTTGCTGCTAATTCAGTTTGAGTGCAAATGGCTTGGCCTGCCGTGCGTGGAGAAGAATATGGAAACCATATTATCCGTGCACAGAAATAGAAGTTTCAGGTATTACATAGCGCTATTTAAAAGCCTGCTATAACTTCCTTCCTTCCTTCCAGCCTGGCTTCGCTGGGCAGCTTCGCTCCCAGCTGCTCGGAGCCGTCAGGACACGGTGACCTCCTCCGAGCCACCAGTGAAGCAGGTGGGCAGGAGCCCAATGCAGTGGGAGTGGGACCCGTGGTGCTCCTGTGCCCATCGGCTGGGGCTGAGCACTGAGGGGTGCCGGGGCAGGGTATGGACCCGATGAGGAGATGGGGGCTGCCATATCCACAAAACCTGGTCTGTAGGCTTTTGGCATTGAGCGCAGGATGTGCTTCTGATCTCACCTGCTTGGGCATCCCTTCTCTGATGGCCAGAGGTGTGACTGGGGTTTTCTCAGATCTTCTAGAGTAGTCCCACATCCAGTCCCACCAACCCTGGCTTCAGAGCTGCCATGGCTTCCTTGCTTCTGCAGTCTCTGCTGGTTGACAGAGATGTTCGTGTGGGTCCTCCAGGCATCCAAACACCCATCTCCACTGATGGAGTTACTACCGTAACGGCTTTAAGCTCTTGGTTTTGAAGGACAGCAAGCCTTCTTTGCCCTGTGCATGGGACATTAAATGCTTCACACGTTAAAGCCAAAATCTTTATTTCATTTCGGCAGGCTGTCAAGTATCACAATGAGAGTACCAGGATGACCTAGATTCCTTGTCCTGGGAAGGACTGGCTGGAGGAAGAGACAAGGGTTGCAGGGAGAGGTAATGCCTTTAATTAGACCAAGTGATGCAGCTGGAAAAAATGGCCAAGCACGAAGGTGCACCAGCTCAAAGGAGGGCTTGTGTGGTTGTGGGTTTTCTTTTTTTCCTCCCCAACTGTACCAGCTGGTCTATTAAAAGGTATTACATGTTCCTGCAGACGTCGTCTCTTACATCCTTAGGTTGTTGTGGCTCCAGCCCTACAACTGTTGCTGCTGCCCTGGCAGCGGTCTCCCAGCTCATTGGGGAGCTGCTGCCCCTCCGCTGTGTGAATTTTGCATTCGCCCCCACTGATGGAAAACTGTCCCAGTGCCCAGTCTGAAGATGGTTCTCTATTTTTTTTTTTTTTCTTTTTTCTTGGCTTATCATTGCATCGCAACGCTGAGCTCTAGTTTAAGCGCCCTTGGGCTGTGCGAGAGCATTGCTGGGCTGTCCCACGACGGGGACCGGAGGGACCAAGCAGGCATCCCGGCAGGAGGATGGGACAAGGAGCTAAGTCCCATGCTCAGTGGCAGTGATAGGAATTTTTAAGTGGAACACCGACGTTGGCATCGCGTGGTCCCTCTGCATGCTTGACTCTGCCTGCCGAGGGGTGTGAGCAGCCCTGCCAGCTCTGCTCATTAAAAATCATCAGCTGGGACTCTTAAATGGAGAGACCTGCTGAGCTGTTGGACACTGGCTTCTTTTCATCTGCGTGCTGCAGCTCGAGCTGCTGCCCTGCCTCCTGCACGGGTTTTGTTTGCAAACTTGAGGGTTAAAAGCTCTTTGTGCTGGGTTTTTTTGGAGAACAGCAAGGAGAGGGGTATGGAGGTACAGAGCAATGTTAGCCAGGGGCTTTGAGCAAAGCTACACGCCCAGTATTCTCTTGCAATTCAAAGATATTTTTATTTTTAAAGATGCTTTTCAGAGTAGCTGTGGGAAGCACTGCAGGCCAGTGTTTGGCTCATGCCAGCCCTGGCTGGGGGCAGGTCCGTGGCGAGGTGTGATGAAGGGTCCCCCTCGCTCTCCCCCGCACCCTGTTGTGGGACCGAGAGGAGACACCTCTGGGCTTGCGCTTAACTCTTCTGCATTTTCTCCTATTTGCTTAAAAACGCCTTCCCTGGCGGTTCCTGGCACGCGTCCCTTGCAGATGAAGAAGGAGGGAGAAACTCCCCGTAGCTCGATTCTGTGGCACCAGCAGCACCAATGGCCGAGCTAATGAGGGCTGGATCGTTTGGGTGGTGGCTGTGCCTCTTCCCGCACAGCAGAGCGTGCCGGGGGAAGCTGTTTTTCTAGGTAGCAATGCATAAAACGGGAGGGAGGAAAAGTTAACTAACGAGAACAGCGCGGTTTGCTGCCTGGAGCATCGTGTGGTGCAAGCGGGTCTGCCCACGGGTGGGCTGCTCTCTCCCAAAGAGACTTTTCCACACTTCGCAGCGTCCTTTTAACCATTTTGTCATCTAATGCGTGCCTCGGCGAGAGGCCTGATGTCAGGGTTGACTTCCCCACTGACTGCAGTTGGGGAAAAAATCCCGCTGTTGAAGCGTGTGGAAAAGATCTAGTGAAGCATTTCATGCATCATCGCAGACCTGAGCTGGAGTTCTCTGCCTGGGCCAGCTTGTTGTCCCTTGGTTTCTCTCCAAATGCTGCTGTTCTGTGCAGATATCTCATGTTTGCGCTTAGAAAGGTAGTCGAAATGAAGTTCTGCCCCACAGCAGGGCGCGCAGGGAGGCTGCGTGAGAAGGGGAGGAACTGCACGAGGCATCACTGGTGGTGTATGGCAGCCTTCAACCCGCTGAGATACGGATTGATGGGAGAGGTCAAGGATGGCTTTACAGCAGGAGCTGAATAAGAACCAACAGTAGAGCCATCAATTAAAATAATCTAGTTTGTGAATTATCTTCAAGTGAGATTAAATGGATGAATGGGGAGAGCACTCTGCTCATAGCTGGGCCGTTGCTGGTGGATGATCCTCTGTGTGGTTGGGTCCTTTGGCGTGTTAGACCTCAGCATCCCAACAACGCTGGGTGCCCCTCTCGCCATTTATATTTTACACGGTCACATTTTAAAATGCAACCAGTCAACTTTAAAACAGTTGATGCTCCAGTCAGCCAAAGTTTCCCTGAAGCAGTTGGTGAAGGTTTCTGTGGACCAGGTGGATCACGGTGCAAATTCCAATCTTCCTACAGTTTCTTGAGCTTTAACCTTTCTTCTTCTCATCTTCCATCAAAAAACCACCTTTATTTAATTTGTGGCCCACGAAAGCAATTTTTTTACCAAGCTGGGAGTTATGTTTGCAATCAGTGCAACTGAAATAGTAATTAGTATGAACGCTTGCTTTATTTTAAGGTGCATTCGTCAGCGCTTTAGCTCTCCAGCTTCGTGCTCGTGTCTAATGTTACCGCAGATAAGTGTTGTGAGAAAGGGCAGCCCTTGTGCTCCCACCGCATCCCGACCCCAGGGATCAGAGCCGGTGGCTCCTCAGGGTTGGACTCATCCGCGAGGGGAGAGGCTGGTGTTCTGCAGCGGCTGCTGGGCTGTGTTTCGGGGTTCCCACCTCATCGCCCCGGTCTTCTCCCCACTTCTTGCATGTTGCCAAGTGAACGCAGGAGCCCATGGCAAAGCACAAGATGTCATGTCCAAAACCCTTTCTGTCTGCAGAAACCTGTGAGAGGGGCTTGGTTGGGATGAACCCTTACGTGAATGGTGTGTGCGTGCATATATATACCTCTGAGTGTGCAGGTGCCCTTTCTGTTTTCACTGAATAAACAAGAGCATTACTTTTTTTACTAACTCTCACGCAAGAGCTGCTGAGGGATCTAAAAGAGGGTGCAGGCCCTGATGCGGGAGATGCATGGGTTTGTGTGCTCACCATTCACCCCTTTTCTCTTAAAAACCCAGCGTGTTTATCCGTGCAGTGCTCTGGTCCTAGGAAGGAGAGACAGAGATTTGGAGAGGTGAGTTTGGCAGTGGCAAACAGCCAGGCTGATGGCTCTCCATCTTGGCCCCAGCAATTGCAAATGAAGTTTAGGTTGGAGCGAGCAGATCCCTTCCCCGCTTCCCACCCGTGCGCCGCTTCCTCTTCCACAGCAGATGCGTGAAGTGGAGGGGAAAGATCTCATCAAAACAAGGTCAGGATTGTTTCACAGAATGGTTTGGGTTGGAAGGGACCTTAAAGACCATCCAGTCCCACTCCCCTGCCCTGGGCAGGGACATCTCCCACCAGACCAGGTTGCTCCAAGCCCCGTCCAGCCTGGCCTTGAACCCCTCCAGGGATGGGGCAGCCACAGCTTCTCTGGGCAACCTGGGCCAGGGGCTCACCACCCTCAGAGTGAAGGCAAGAGGAGATGTAAGAGAAGGATTTACCAGCTCAGGTTCACCCACCCGATGCCTGGTTCGCAGCTTGCGGTTTTATTTGTGTATTTGCTTGTGATGACTCCATGGTATGGTTGGATCAAAGGCATTGGTGAAGGTGTCTGAATTGTAGTGTGCTTTTTCTGGTGGGGCTCTGTGCTGCTTGGAGCTGTGTGGGCGTGAAGTGCAGCACCTTGTCTAAGGCTTCCCGGGCTCCTGTCTGGTGTGAGGGAAGGCTCTTCTTGCGCACTGATGAAGTCTATGGACTTATGATCTCTTGAGTTGAAACCAGGGTGATAACCATGTGTTTTGCTACTGTCAATTCAAGCTGCTGCCCTTCGCAGATATTTCAGGGCATTTGCAGTGCTTGAGCTGTAGCGCAAAAACCTTCTTGTATCATATATAAATAATCCACGGGGCAGAAAAAGACTTTCTCCTGTGCGCGCTACCATGCTTCAAGAAACTCATGGTCATTTTGTATTGTGAGTGTGGGACTCTGTTACGGAAGACAGGGCTGGATGGTATTGGTGGCTCTGTTGCACCAAGGGCTGAGCCAGCTTCTGCTGCGATCCCTGCAAGCCTTCCCTCCTTCCCTGACATTTACAGGAGCTGGACGTGGCCCAGCGTGTCGAGCTATCATGCCTGAAGATGTTATTTTACTTACAGTAACGTTACTATTGTGAGTGTCATCTGTAGCATCCAGCAGCTTTGCTCTGCTCTTTGCTCTCGAGCGAGGCAGCCCAGGCGTGGATGCACGGGGCGCTTTAAAAAGCTTCTCTTCTCTTACTGATCCTCGCAAATAATTCATTCCAGATTTCTCTTTTTCTTTTTTTTTTTTTTTTCCTTAATGATAAAACTTATTTCAGACAAACCACAAACCTGCCTTATTTTTAACCAGTTAGTTCTCCTGCTCCTTGCCTACACTGTTGCCCAGTTGGGGTATGGGCATGTGTTGTGTTCGGAGTTTTAATTGTTGTTATAAGAAGTCATTGAGTGGGTGGATAAAACAGGGTTTGACCAAGTTTAGCTTGAAACGTTTTAAAACTCGCATTCCGTGCCACTGTATTTTTTTTTTTTTCCTTATTTCTGTGTTTTCAAAGAAGAAAAAACCCTGAACATCACAGATAGGTTCTTCTTGTCCTTGGGTTTTTCCTGTTGTCCCCTTCTCTGTGTCCCTCGTCTGCAATGGGAAGTGAAAAAGGAAAAAAAAAAAAAAAAAAAAAAAGGGAGAGAAATGTGGAGGGAAAAAACCCACAACTTTTGTTATGAAGAAACTTGGCTCATCTGACGTTTGCAAGCAGAACATAGTGTTTCTGCAGCAGCTGTGGTCTATGCTCCTGCGTTTCCCTGGTTTTCATAGTTTTCCTGTTGGGATATTCCCCTTGTTTCTCATGCAGCAAAAACCAATGTGATTTCTCTACCTTTTTTTTCCGTCTGTTCCCCGGTGTGCTCAAATGGCCCATGGGGTCAGCTTGGTACGCTTTCTGAAAATCTTACAGTTCCAAAGAAGTGGATTATTTAAAAAAAAAAAAAAAATGCAAAGTCCTCAGGCTGTTTCCCTCCAGATAATGCAAACATAGATGAAACATTGAGTTGTAACTACCTGAGTGACCTTTTAAGATAAGAATTGTTATTGACTGGCAGTATTATGTTAAACTGATAAGAATTCTTTTTAAAAGAGGAGGGGAAAAAAACCCAACAAACCCTCCAGTAACCATAACAACTTACTTGGCAATGCAGGGGCAGCGCACAGCTCCTTCCTGACGCTGGTGCTGAGGGTCCCCAGGGGATCCCATCCAGCAGCCCCTTGGGAAACCTCCCCAGAGCTTCAGGTTGGTGCTGTGAGGGATGCCCAAGGTCATTAGGAAGAAATTCTTTACTCTGAGGGTGATGAGCCCCTGGCCCAGGTTGCCCAGAGAAGCTGTGGCTGCCCCATCCCTGGAGGGGTTCAAGGCCAGGCTGGACGGGGCTTGGAGCAACCTGGTCTGGTGGGAGGTGTCCCTGCCCAGGGCAGGGGGGTGGAACGAGATGTTCTTTAAGGTCCCTTCGAACCCAAACCATTCCATGAATTTTATCTGGAGCATCGGATCGGGGCTTGATCTTTGTGCTGCAGGTTTGGGAGTGGTGGGAGGGATGGGTGCTGGGAACAGGAAGGATGCTTTTGGAAGTCAAAGGAAGATGCTTTTAATAGTCTTTGCTTAAGAAATGAGCAGCCGGGCAAGGAAGGCTCTTCCTTACTGTTACTGTGCCAGCAGGCACAGCGCAGCCCTGGGAGCCCTGTCGGGAGCTGGGTCCCATCTCTGCACCCCAGCAGAGGTGCCAGCTCTTGTTTTGGGTTATTATAACAGAGTTAGGAGTCTGATGTGAACATACACGCACTTAAAGCCTTCTTTCACCCAGCTGAGCCCTGCCTGGTGGGTTTGCACATGCTGCGTCCTGGGGGATGCTGTCAGTTCTAAGCAGAATTCACACTTCTGCCATGGACTGCGACTATGGATGGTCATAGATGTTCCATCCCTGGAAACATTCCGGGTCAGGCTGGACGGGGCTCTGAGCAACCTGATCTAGTGGAAGATGTCCCTGCTTGTGGCAGGGGGGTTGGACTTAGATGGCCTTTAAAGGTGACTCCAACCCAACACATTCTATGACTTGGTTACCTTCTGTTATCGGAGGTTGCCACTGAGATTGTTTGAGCTGAAGAAAACCAACTGTGAGCAATTGGCTTTTCTTACTGCCTGCTTTTCTTCTTCTTCCCCCATCCCTTTGCACTTGTATTACCTGCGTGTCGTGAGTTCTCTGGTTTTGTGGACAATGTGTGTCCACGCTCGTGGCTCGCAGGCAGGGGTGAGCCAACAGGCGATCAAACAAGAAGCAGCAGCTCGGAAAGCGCATAGACCCAGGAGGTCTGAAAAGAGAGGGGACAGGCCTGATAAAAACAAAAAATACTCAAAATGTCTTAGTATTAGGTCTAGGAAAAAAATAATTAACTCCATTTGAATACATACCAGCGGCGGCGGCAAAGGTGTGTGACTCGGTGTGTCTGTTCAGGAAATCAATTACTTAAACCTGCTCGGTTAAAAGAGTCACCGCAGCAGCACGAATTCTTTTAACGATAGCTCTTAGCGCTGTGTAAAGGTGTCTTCTCGGACTGCACTTGCTAACCTTTCATCACATTATTCTGAAGCAGTCAGTTGGATGCTGAATGCTTTTTGTAGCCCATGTCAAATCTCGGTCAGCCGGAGAGCCTTTATAAATAAAGGTGTCTGCTTGTATTCAGGCATACGTGGATAATAGCTGCTGTAATTCAGCTGTCCGGCCCGGCTACCCGGCTTGTATAAATGGCTGATCAGAGATTCCACAGAGAATGAGTATTTAAAGGGATGGAGTTGCTAAAAGTGGTCTCTGTGCTGGTAAGTACAGCGAGTCTCTATCCCCGGGACAGGTGGCTGGCGTTGTCCTCCTTCCACTCATGTCCCTGGTTTATATTTCACACAAAGCGAATGTTGCATTAATAAAACTTTAGTGCTGTGGTTAGATCGCAAGGCTCTGCATTAATTTTTTTGCAAGCTGCACCCAAATATCTTTCAGTTTGTCATCTTTTTTTTCTTTTTTTTTTTGTATGGGAGCGGGTAAACACTCGGAGATTTCTCTGGACAAGCCACAGCAGCTGGAGGATACTGGTTTCTCTATGGAGTGGAGGAATTTCATCAGAGGAGCTATTGTTCAACTGTGTTCTCAGCATTTTGGCAACTGTTCTTTAGATTAACCCTACAGAAAGGGGAGGGTGCTCTTTGCCGGGTCTGAAATAATTGCAAAAATGTGGGCAGATGCTTTTGCATTGTTAGAAGTCGATACTGGTTGGTAGTGGGGAAGCGTGGTGTGGGATTAAGGAACGAAGAAGCCCAAGTTGTTTAAATCCCTCCTAAAGCCGAACTGGATGTTGGCGTTGATGTTCAGTTGTTTTCTCTTTTTAAAATAGAAATACTTGACGCTTTCTCCCCCTGTCCTGAGCAGTCGATAACCGGTGGGTTGCAGCTGGCACACCCAGCCCATCTCCCGAATGAACTAATACAGAGTATTCACTTACAGTCCATTTTCCTGGGCACAGGCTCTTGTGCTTGAAGAGGAGGAGGATTTGGTACGAGAGCAAGCATCCTGCGTGTGGCTTGGATATGGCAGGTGGGGAAGGAAACCCTCTTGCAGCTCTGACGTGGTTGTGCCGGGGTTACCGGTGTATAGGGTCCTTTTAACATTTATTTCTCCAAGCATTTATTTATTCCTGCCCTGCAGCTCCTGGCAGAGCTGTTTATATGTCTGTATTTCCATCCACGTGCGGTGTACCCGAGTCCTTTCACCGTTTGCATCCCTGGCGGAAAACATCTTGGCACAATGTGCCTTCTCTGGGGGGATACTTTTGTTTGCTTGGTTTTTGTAATTAAAAAAAAAAAAAAAACAAAAAACAAAAAACCAAACAAAAAAAGTTGCTAAAGCTTTTCCGAGGAGACATTCAGCACTTCTGAGTGACTTCTCACATTCCCGGGCTCTTGTCCTGCATGGGAAAGCAGGGCTGTCCCTGTGCCCAGGTGATGCTCGTGGGCTGGTTCCCTTTTGGGCTCCCCCAGCACTGGCCAGGCGTGGAGCCCCTCACTCACACCTAATTGCAGTGTTAATGAATCCCACCTCGACGGTGGGAATGAAGAGGGACGTAGTCAGCCACTTGATGAACCACCCTGCTGAAGTCAATGATGCTTTCAGCTGGGTTGAAAAGGATAAAAAAATAACCTCTTAGGGGTTTGCACGTAACTTTTCTGAATTTATCCTGCTGAATTTGGTCCCCTGGCACGGGTGGAAAATGGGAACAATCTCCCTAATCCTGCTAGGGACGTTGAATCTGGAAGCAATCTCTTTGATCTGGAGAAAACAGTTTGGATATTGACTCTCTCTTTCTACGAAGGCACATCACGGTGTTCTTGAGCGGACAAATGGACGCCGGTGGCTCTGGAGAGGCAGAGCTGCTTGCTGCAAAAGCTTGGCATGTGCCAAGAACCCTTGTGATGGGTCAGGAGGTGGCTTGAGATAGCCAGCCCGGTGTAAATCTGGAGGGGTGAGCAGTTCCCAGGGATGGAGGGAGGACCTGCGCTCGCTGTGGAGCAGTGCTCGCACGGCAGCCTGGGCTCTGCTGTGAGCACAAGGATGCTTTGCTCATCCGTGACCCATTGTGGTCCTTGGGACCTGGAGGAGAAACGGGACCCCGTGAGCGGTGGCTGAGGGGTGATGGAGCTCCTGGCTCACCATCCAGCAGCTTCTTCTCTGCCAGTGCCTGCAGAGCCCAGTTCAGCCCCCAGCTCCACCAGTTCTTCAAAACATAACCAAGCGTTGTTGGGTTTTTTTATTTAATCTGATGTGCATGTTTTGGTTCAGTTTACCCATACAATTCCACTAATTTGTTTTATTATACACCAAGAGATTAAAAATGCATCTGGCAGAGAGGATTAAAAACTAGTGATCTGGCTGTTGAGAAGCCCGCGGTGTTCGAGGATTTCCTTTCTAGGTGTGCAGAGCTCTGTAACATAAGCAAATGTGATCCTTTGTAGTTGCAGTTTTCACAGGGAGAGCTCATTAAAGCTAGCGTGATTGCTCAAGTAAATGAGAAATGAATGAATTTAAAATATAAGACTAAATCCTACCACATTAAAGCAGCTGTCTTGATTTAAGAGCTTGATTTTGGGTTTGGTTTTTGTTTTTCTTTTATGTGAACCTGGAGCAATAGGGTTACTTTACCTTTTAAAGGATTTAACAAGTCGCTCTAATTTTCTTTTAATGTTGCAGTGCTTCAAAATAATGCAGGGTCAGACCGAGCGTAACTAATTCCAGTTTGAAGGCAGAGGGTAGCCTGTTTCTCAATAGGCTTACAATTAGTGCAACAACACTCCTGCCTTCGAGAGGGATGTAGCAGGAAATGAGACCGCTGGAATCTTGGTAAATAAAAATATGTGCTTGGGGATTTTTTTTTTCCTTTTTTGTATGAGGAGAAGGGGGAACCCTATAAAAGCCAAGGTTTAATTTAATTTTTCTTGCTCTCACACGTGCTTCTGGCCCAAGAGGAGTCATGGCAGGCAGTCAAGACGTGGCGAAGGTGCCCTTGCATCTGTCAGGGGCTGGCAGACCCCTCCGAGGGGCTGTCTGTTGAGTCCTCATCACTTGGTTTGTCTGGATTTACCTGTGGCAGGGTCCCAAGGATGTCGAGAGCTTTTCTCCTGGAGTCTGAGTTGGTCTGGTGCTGCTGCATGAATCCTGCTGCTCCGTCCCAGCCCGGCGCTGGGCTTCCAGGGGCAATCGCTTTGCTATTAACGCTGGCCCAGGTTGCCCAGAGAAGCTGTGGCTGCCCCATCCCTGGAGGGGTTCAAGGCCAGGCTGGATGGGGCTTGGAGCAACCTGGTCTGGTGGGAGGTGTCCCTGCCCAGGGCAGGGGGGGTGGAACGAGATGTTCTTTAAGGTCCCTTCGAACCCAAACCATTCTACGATTCCGTTTTGCAAAATCTTATTGTTGCACCATTAAGACTTGTTGTTGTGAATAGTAGCTTCATCATCTTGATGGCAAAAATACCCCTGGCTATTTTCGTGTAGCTCTTGGCGTGCTACCGGTTCTGCCCAAAGCATCATCCTGCTTTTCCTGCAGCAAACCCCACAGCATGCGTGTGGCCAGAGCATATCTTGCTTTAGTCAGGTCATCTACAGGGATCCCGCAACTTGTCCCAGCTGTGGTGCTGCTCTGATGGCTGGTGTTAACAGCAAATAACTGTCACTGTGTCACCATAGTGTTTCAGGTGATGCCCAGGGTCCCCCACTGCCATCATTAGAGGGCTGTTTCACAACTTGTCCCTTACTGCATGTGTTAATTTTGCTTTTGAAGTCTGGACTGCTGCCACAACCTGTGTGTATCCCTTCTTTTCTTATGTCGTGGTCTCCTGCTGCCAGAGGTGGCCGGGAGCCTGGTGACACCATGAGTACAGATGGGGAAAGGAGGCCTCCCATGCTCTCACTCCTATTTACCTTCCCTTTCCTCACCCAGAGAGACTATTTTCATGATGTAGAGGTTGCTGCTGATCACAGCGAGCATTTGCTGCCGTGTGCCCAAGGGGAGACAGTGAGGACACGTCCCATTTCCCACCAGCCTTCCCCGGTGGGGGCTGTCGGGGAGCCCCAGGGCTGCCCCATCGCTGCCGGGATGCAGGTGCTGGTCCCTGGACCGCTCTGACTCTGCCCAGCCGTGGGATGCAGCCACCAACCTCCCGTCCCCTGGGTGCCAGCTGGAGCCCTGCCGGCAGCACCAGCCTCCCTGGGCATCACCTTCCCGCTGGCAGAGCCGTGGCCAACTTAAAAAAAAAAACAAAAAAAACAAAAAAAAAACAAAAAAAAAAACCAAAAAACATTTTTCTCTTCTCCTACCTATTTTGTGACTGTTCAGCCTCGGGGAGGGAGATGGGGCTGAGGGCATCTCTCCAGCCGTGCCTCAGGCTGCTTTTATCTCCCTTCAAATGTCTGCACACCCTGGTTTGCAAATACAGTCAGCTCTGCCTCCCTCCCTTGAGGATTTGGTTTTTTTTTTTTTAATTTTTGTTAACTCCTTATATGCCCCTGGCTGATACAATTTGGCCGGTTGTGGTAGAAATCCCAATGCGTGCTCCATGCTTGCGCTTTTTTTTTTTTTGTTATTGGCAGCAAAGACCGTATGTAGCGGCTCCCAGGAGAGAGGAAAAGCGGCGTTAACTTTTCATCTCTGTCGTCGCTAATTTAAGGGGTGAGAAAGTGTCCCGGGTCTGTTTTTTAAGAACTGGGTATATACTCACAGTACCAGTGTCAGTACTGAATAACTCAATAAGCTGAAGAATGCAGCAATATCTAAAATTAAATCTGTTCTTAATTGCTGGGTTATAAATGGCAGCGTTTTCTCCAAATGGAATTAATTTGTTATTTTTCAATTGCCGACACAAGCCTCAGCAGCACAAACCCCCCCGGTTAGCGTTAATACAATAATGAGGCGCTTCCAAAAGGTGCGTTTGGCATCTGCAACACACAATACAATCTAACAAACCATAAACTATGTCAAAATACTCTTAAGGTACTAATTAAAACTTTAAAAAAAAAAAAAAGTGGAATAAATGAATACATTCCAAATTGTGACTTTTCAATGAAGCTCTTTCATAAAAAACATTGTTTCTTGCCAAAACAAATTCAAAGGCATTTTTGTAATTTCTGTTGGGGAAAGGAGGAGTGTTTATCCAGCCTTTCATGTTGGCTGGGTTTTTTTACTTTTATTTAAAAAAAAAAAAAAAAAAAAGGCAGTGCAAAAAAAGAGGTATTTTTTCCTGAATATGCATTAAAAAGTCTTGCTCCTGTCCTCTCCGGAGGGATGTGGGGTGAGGGCTGGAGAGGGATGCGCCTTGGGGGGGTGCAAGGCTCTCGTTAGCCCCACAGCTGATAGCCAGCAGTGGTGGGATCCCCTCGCACGGTGCGTGTGGGGCAGACAGGGGGCCCAAAGCGGTTCCACGTGGCACGAGGATGCCGGGCGTCCTGCCGACATCGGTGGCTCCTGTTTTGGGAGGAGAAATCCCCCCTGGGGGTGCTTGGGATGGGAACGGGGTTCCCCCGTTTGCTTCACTGAGCATCTTCTGCAGCCACAGGCATCCAACCAGAGCACAAAGCAAAACTCCTTGAGGTATTTATAGTTTCCCCTTCTGATTTTTTTTTTTTTCCAATCCTTCCAATTTTGGACACATTTTTGACAGCTTTTACCTGCTGAGTCACCATTCATCCCCTTTCACGGGAGCTACTCTTGCCATACCAATTCCCCGAGCAGGCTTGAGCAACCGTCATTTAAAAATAAATCCTGTCAAGGAAGTGTTTTTCTTCTCCTCCCCTCCTTTTTTTTTTTCCTTTTCCTTTTTTTTTTTTTCATATTGCCAACTGCTTTTCCTGCTGTGTGTTTTGCTTTCTTACACAAGATGGCTATTTTATAGATGCGATGCCTTCGCGTTGCTAAGGATGGCTTTATGATTTATCGCGCCCCGCCGCAGCGTGCCGTATGGAGGAACTGGGTGTCGAAACCAGATAACGGCGCAACTTTTGAAGATAACTGTATCTGATCCTGCAAGGAGTGCTCTGGTTTTCCTAAGATGGATTTTTTTTGGTTTTTTTTTCGGTGGTAAACCACAACTCGAGCCCAAACTGCTTGATTCTTGTAGCTCCTTTTATTAAATAACTCGCCGTCCGCAGCAAATAGCTGTTGCTTCTGATGGATGGGAAGGGAGGGTTGGTCTTTCCAAGGGTAACACCAATATCCAGGTCGGTTTTCTTTCCCACTTCCCAGGTTCAGATAGCACGAGTGTTTACAGCTGTTTTTGCAGTGTTGCTTGGTGTTTAATCTGCAAGACTTGCAGATTGGCCAGGCTGCAACAGCCACCTCTCTAGGAACTGCTTGGAAAGACTTTGGATGCATCCAGTGTCTCTTATTTAGGGGACTGAAGCACCTGCCTCCCTGTCGCTTCCTGCATCTCGGATTTATTTGCTTTATTAGCTGTAGTTTTGCATGTTGGGTGGTAAATGTCAAGAATATCGTTAGCTCCTTCCTATTTCTATATTCCTACCGACAGGAGCCCACACTGATGCTGCGGATGAAGGGGGAATGCTCCATGCTGTGCACGGCTGTTCTGCCTGGGTGGCGTATTCCTTATTTTGTGTGTGCTCCCACCTTCCTCCTTTCTGGGGAATACACTGCAGAAATTAAATATTTGGTCTATTTATAAATTTCAGTCTATATATTAGTCCGTCTACATATTAATCCTCCAGGTGGTTGCATTTCACTGCAATACAGCTGCTAGTGGGATGTTAATGTTGGTGAAAGTCTATTTTAGCTTTCTCCTGGTCATCCAGCCTGCTGTCATCCCACGGGGCAAATCCTCCCCCAGGAGAGAGGAAGGGAGACTATTTCAGGAGGAGCAATTCGGGAGGGAACAACTGCAGCTGAAACCGAAACCCGGTTTGGGAGGAGGAGGCTGGGAAGGAGCTATTTCAGGGGACAGCTTGCCTGGCCACGCTGGTCCTGGGCACGGAGGTGTCTGTCCTCCTCCGTGTCTGATCAGCAGCACTAGTTCTGACAGGAGCGCTCTAATCCCAGACTGGGAGGGGTTGGAAGGGACCTCTGGAGCTCATCTCGTCCAACCCCCTGCCAAAGCAGGGTCACCCAGAGCAGGTGGGACAGGAACGCGTCCAGGTGGGTTTGGAATATCTCCAGAGGAGACTCCACAGCCTCTCTGGGCAGCCTCTTCCAGGGCTCTGGCACCCCCAAAGGAAAGAAGTTCTTCCTCATGTTGAGATGGAATTTCCCATGTTCCAGTCTGTGCCCGTTGCCCCTTGTCCTGTCACTGGACACCCTTGAGAAGAGTCTGGCCCCATCCTCTTGCCACCCGCCCTGTAGATACTGATGAGCATTGATGAGATCCCCTCTCCTCTCCTCTTCTCCAGCTGAACAGCCCCAGGGCTCTCAGCCTTTCCTCAGCAGAGAGATTCTCCAGTCCCTGACCATCTTTGTAGCCTCCGCTGGACTCTCTCCAGCAGTTCCCAGCCTCTTGGCCAAACTGGAGTCTCATCCTGCTTGCAAACATATGCCTTGTTTTCTTTCTTCTAGTTTCTTCTAATGAGTGGCCCATCTTTTCTGTAACTAAACTTCTAATGCCCTGGGGATACGCCGCATTGATCGAATGGTAAATCTGTGACCTCAAATTCAGCAGGGCGGCTCGGGTCCCCCCGGGAGCGGGGTTTCAGTGTGAAAGCCGCGGGAAGGATGGGCGATCCTGGACGCCGTGCTCTAGCCCTTGCCCCTCGAGTTTGTTCTTGAGGACACAGAAGACGACAAGCTTTGTACTTCCGCCGCTTTTAAATCTGAATGAGTAATTCAATAACGAGTAGCTATCAGTTCATCGCTTTCATGTTAAGGAGAAATCCTGTCCTTTTAAAGCCTTTATAGAAGAATTGGATAGTGAGCTAATTTCTAATCTTGCACGACTAACCAGTACTTGAACATAAGGCTTCCCTTTATCATTGCAGTCTCTTTTGTTACAGCAATCTTCAGCATATGGTTTTTGGAGAATTTAACATCTAGCTCAGACACATGTGACACACTCTTAATCCTCTCTGCGCATTTAAGTCTAAAAATGGCTTTTTTTGGTTTTTTTTAAAGTTTCCAGGATGCTTGTGAGGACTTAGCTGTAGAAAGGAAAACAAAAGGCCCACCAACATCAACAGTTTTTGCAAAGGAAGGTTTCTAAAAATGCATCTCCTTTTAGTGAGGAGAGCACGTATGCCTGGGCCGTAACACAAAAATTGTTGACATGTTTTGCTAAATTTGCTAAGGGATTTTCAGTGCTGGGTTGTTTTTTGAGGGTTTTTTTTGGTTTTTTTTCTTTCTTTTTTTTTTTTTTTTAACAGTTGGAAAAACCTTGTAAAAGCTTGGTGTCTGCGGTGGTCCTTGTGCCCCGAGCCTGGGCACAAGCTTCCTTCTGCCCTACGTCTTTCTGCTTGTTTAAGGTAGAGATTTTGTAAATAAGAGGTTTTCCTTCCCTCCCTACCAGCCTGCGCGGGGACTTGGGGGCAAGTGGCTCATCACGTCCTGCGTCCCGGGGATGGGGAGGGAGCAGGGATGCTGCAACCCCTCTCCTCGCTGGCATTAGGTGCTGTTGGCAGGGTCAAAATGCTAAAATCACAGCGGGGATGTGTTTAGGGGGAAGAGGGGGCTGGGGTGGCACGGTCCATGCATTCCCACTCCTGAGCAAAAAGGGTTTTGTGGTTGCAGGGAAAAACCTTCTGGGTTGTGGGATGGGGCTGGACGTTGGAGCTGGAGCTGTTGTGGTACTCCTCCCTCTGCCCAAAGATTCCAGCTTCCTATTATCTATCAAATAGAAGGTGAATTGGGCCATGCGGTATTTAAATTCGTTTGGAAAAATCAGCTTTTTCCCAGTTCCTGTTCGTCCTTCCCCCTCAGCTGTCCCTTTGGCTGGTGATGTGTGGTACAAAGGAGAAAAAAAGAAGGGGAAATCCTGCTTAGGGATAAAGAAAAGTGTATTGTCTCAAGCACCAGAGCCGGGCAGTGAAGCATGAGAAGGGCTCGTGTGGGATTCATTGCAGCCGCACATTTCTCAGCTTCAGCCGTTTTCCCATCAAAGCAGAAGCCACACGAATATCTCAGTTTCTGTTATTGCCATGACAGAGGAAGCATTTTGTATCTGGAATAATAATAGCTCTAGGCGATTTCTTGGGTAGTTTGGAGAGATAGTGGGCCTTTTGACCCAAGCAGAAGCTGCAGGGGCTCTCGGAGTCACCGAGGATGATGATGGTGTCCTACGGTGTATCTGAACCTTGCTCAAAACATGCAAGCTTTGTGTCATTTTTCATTTTTCTTTTTTCCAGGGGGTTTACATGCACCACTCGTTTTGTACTCTGCTTTCTTCTAGCACTTCTTTCTTCTTGGTCTGTGCACAAGCCGAGAGCCGATTCCCAGGGAAGGCTCAGCTCCCCGTTGGCATCCCAAGAGCAGCAGGATGAAGGCACCCAGCGGGGTGTCCCTGCCCATGGCAAGGGGTTTGGAACTAGATGATCTTTAAGGTCCTTTCCAACCCAAACCATTCCATGATTCTGTGATTCTAAAGGTCTTTTCCAACCTAAATGATTCTATGATTCTACTCTGGGAGGGGGACGGATGGGAATTCCACGTGTAGTGGGATGAGGAGGTGCTTGCCCACCCAGGCTTGCTGTGGAGCAGGAGTGAGGGGACCCTTTTGCTCCAGGGAAGATCCCTCATTGTCTCTCGTGTGCCGCAGGATGGCTGGGAGATTGATGCCCCTAATCCAGACCTCTTAAAGCTGTTGCTGTGCTGCTTTCAGCGGGGAAACGGGAAAGGTGCAGATGAAGGTCCTGTCTGGTGGGTGCCAGAGCTGCTCCCTCCATCCAAGACGGTGAGATAAGCCGAAGGAAAGCATGGGGATGGATTCGCTCCCTCCCCTAGCATGCACTTAACGCCGAGGTTTGGCTGGTGTTTGAAGGCTGCTCTGTGGCTGTGTTAAATTTAGGAGCTGGCTCACGCAGGCTTGGGATGCACTGTGGGGCAGGAGTGGGACAGGGTGTCCGCAGTGACCTCCTTCTCCTCCTGCTGGGTCCATTGTCCTCCCTGGCCCAACTCTCCACCCCTCCTGCGACATCCCTGCTCCCGCTTTCAAGTCAAGTCATCAGGAATTAGGGGGTTTAGGTGGAGCTTTTGGTGTTGGTGGAAGAGAAGCAGTGGTGAGAGCGGCTCCTGCAGGGTCTCGAGGTGTCCCCCATGTACAGTGTTGTCTCGTAATTGCATTCAGGCTATAAAACATGCTCTTTTTGGCTTGAAAAGACAGGTTGGCGCGGACTTGCAGAGCACATGAGCACGCAGCTCCTGCCTCTGCAGGCATGGGTTGAACTGGGAGTATCAGCATCTCTCTTGACACTTGACCTTTTGCGTGCTCTCTTTCAAACACACTTTATTTTGCAGATTTGGGGGGAAAAAGAAAGAAAAATACATACAGGTCTGTGCTAAAGGCAGCCCCGGTGGGCTGGCTTCATCTTTAGCCCCTGTTTGTTTCTTGGTCCTCCCTTCTGTCTGTGAGAGGAAGATAATCTACCTGGCAAGGGTGCTGGGAAGCTAAATTAATTCCCACTGAGGTCTTCGGATAGAAAGCGCTGCAGTAAGCACAACGTGTGGGTGTAGGCACGGTGCTGTACAGCACTCGGATGGCGCCTGTTAACGTACACATAGAAAATGTGCTGATATCTTTCAGCCTGGCTTTAAAAAAATGGCCTGTGCTGTTGAAAGTGTAAATATAGGAAGACTAATCAGCCCAGCGGTGCTCTCTGCGACCTCCAGCTTCCAAAGAGAAGCCTTGTCTCTCCCTTCTTTCTGTACCCGCGACCTCGTCTTGCGTTACAGGTCTCTGCTCAGGATTCTGTGTTTTACTTTATTTTTCCCTATCTGATGGTTACAGAGAATTTCAGCTCTTCGTCAGGAGGCCTGACCCCCTCTCCTGTCACCAGGCAACGAGGTTTATATAAAAGGGTAGTTTCTTTCAGTAGGAAAAAATAAATAAGGCTCCACCTGAATTTCCTGAGGTTTTTTTTTTTTTGGTCAAGAATAGCCTGGAATGCTCCTGGCTAGAAACAAATACGAGCCAAGGTGTCTGAGGGGAGCGTAATAATTTATTTGAACTGAGTATAATGATTTATTTTGAGCGGGCTGTGGAAGCAGGAGGCGGCAGTAGCTTTGCCAGTCCTTCGTGCGAGTGAAGCGGGGAGAGCTGGGGATGGGGGTTCCGTTTTGGGGTGTGCCTGGACGTGGCCGTGCGCGTTTTGGCCAAAAAATGAGACACCCCATGATTCATCCAGCACGCAAGAAGCGTCGCTTTGCCTCATCACCACGCAGATGGTGGGTAAAGGTGAAATTGCTCCTCTGCTGCCCTCGCACTGAGGTTTCCTTGCACAGAGACGGGAGTTTTCCCTCATAGGAATAGGGCTCTCTTTAACAGAAGATCTTTGAAAATAAATAAGCGTCTTTTCGGTCTGGAAAAATACTTTCAAATCCTTAGATCCTCCAGCCAGAAGGGAGCATGCTGATCCTCCGGTCTGGCCAGACGATTGAGCTCCGTCATTCCCGTAGCCGAGCTCCTGGGTTTTTTTGGGTGAGCTGGGTTTTATTTCGGCATTTTCCATTGACTCCGCGAAATGGGGTCAGCTCTTGCCCGCCCGCCGCTCTCTCTGGCGGATGATGTGCTCCCCTGGCAGGAAATCCTCCCTCCTGCGCCCAGCCTCGCCGATGGGACATGTCAGCAGCGCGTCGGGCTTTTATCAGGAGATGAAAAGCGGATGCTCAACGCTGCAGGGGGGGGGGAAGGTGGTTCCTACATATTTAGCTCTCGCCATCCCTTCTCCCGCCCTGGGAAGGCATGGTGATGGGTAGCAGCATCCCTCTTCCCTGCCCCCTGGACTGTCTGTTCCACTGGGTCCCATCCGCATCCCGAGGCGGGAATAAATAAATATTTAAAGTGCACTCAGAGCTTGCAGCCGATGGAGTGCACCAGTTGCATGGACTTCAGCCGGGGCCAGTGGGTTTTCTTCTGCCGGGAAGAGCCAGGTTGAGCGATAAAGGCCCCCTTGTTAACGCGTATTGCCTTAAGCGGTGTTTCCACAGCTTTCCGTCTGTTTACCGACAGTATTCAGACATGTAATTCCACCGGATCTGGCTGCTTACGGAGAAGGCTGGATTATTTGTGTTTCATAAATAAGGCCAGAAAACACAAGGTCCAGAGCACTGAAAGCCAGCTCTGCATCGCTCCTAATGGGGTTTCTTTTTTGGTCCCACTCTCCTACCGTTTGATTATTATTTTTTTTAACCATAGCCCCTCTTCCCTCTGGCCCGCATGTGGCCCGTTATCCACGTTCTCTCCCAAAACTTAGCGAAACCCCACAAACTAACTATATTGGCATAGAAGAAGGCATTTCTGTCCCCTTTGCACCCCTTCTGGCTTTGTCCCATGTGCTTTAAGCCCCGCAGGATGCAACCCCCGGCATGGCCGAGCAAACCTCACTGCTGGAAGGATGAGCACGGGGCTGCTTTTAGCATCAGCCCCTGCCTTAAACCATTCGTGGCTCCGTGTCCAGCTCACACCCCTCCGGCGGAGAGTCTTATATGGGCTCCCCGTGGCCCCTCGCTCTCCTGGAGGGTCCTTTTTCTGGTTTAGTCCTGCTAGCGTTATTTTTTTTGGTACGGTAAAACCTTGTTTTGAGAGAAGTCGGGATTATGTATAATGAGACCTGAGGAAGGGAGGAGTGACCCATCGGGAGGAGATGGTCCCGGCACATCCCAGCGTGGTGAAGGGTTTCGTGGAGCATCTCATCTGGGGGAGCTTTCGTGTTCCCCACCACCTTTTCTCACCTCTCCCGTTCATCCTCCTGGCCATAAAACCAGCGCAGGGCAGAGGTGGGTTTACAGTAGGACCAACGTGAGGTGAAAGCTCTGCCTCCATCTGCCCCCCACGGGGCACAGCATCCCTCCCTCAGCTCCCGTGGAGCCCATGGGGAGAGTGGGTCTGTAAAGGTAACCGAGCGGTTTGGTTAATGAGAGCTCTCTGGACCTTTTCCAGCTGGATGCCCGTGGAAGCAGGGGACGGCTTGCGTCCTCAAGCCGGGCACCTGGATCACAGCTCCAGGGCTCACACCTGGACGCTGCAGTGATGGTCAGGCTCTGCAGGGGAGGGGGGGAAATGCTAAAGCCTATTTTTTTTTCATAAAGAGGTCTCTAATGATAGTTTAGCAGTCCAGCCTGTCCTTAAAGCACCTTGTAGGAACTGTTAAAGTAAAAGCAGCGCTGGTACAAATGCAGCCATATGTTCAGCTGAACAGGAGGGCGTTGATTCAATTGGCAGAAGTGTTTGGAGGAACATCTGTGAAGGGGTAGGAGAGATTTCCCATACCACCGGCACGGCAAGTCCCATTCCTGTCAGACCCTGTCGGAGCCGAGCCAGGCTCTTCCTCGGAGACCGTCACACCGAGATGCTGTTGCCTCCCTCAAAAGAAAAGAATAAAATCCGTGTTTTTGCAGTCTGCCCTCCTGCTCGGGGTGGTTTGCAGGACAGCCAATGTGCACAGCAGTAGCATGGCCTGTCCTTCAGCCAGGCAAGCCTTGGTTTTCCTAACTTGGAAAGAATTGCTTTGGATAAACTTCGGTAAAGTCTGGATTCATGTCCTGTTGGATTCGGTGAACAGACGCCTGTTGTTTTATGGAGCTGTGGATGAAAACCTGAGAGCTTTCCTCTGGCCGTAGCGTTCGGGACTAAGACCTGGGGGTACCCCAGGTGTGTGAGAAGCCTCGAGCCGGGGTCATTTACCTGCTCTAAGCCACACTGCCGGGACCCTCGGGGCTGAAATTGGGGGGGTTAAAGGTGGTCTGTGTGTGCATTGTCAAACTCCTGCCGTACCTGTATGTTAGCTATATCCCTTAGCCCGCAACCTGCAGGGTGCCGCGTCCTCAGCCTGATAGGAGATTTGGGCTGGGGACATCCCCATGGGACGTGTGATGACTTTTGATGGCTGACTAGCAGATGCATGGCAAATCCGTCCAGTAGTGAGGCCTATAAAGTGATGCTTTCCCAGTAGAAATTCTCATTTTCCGAAAACACAGCATTTCTGGGGACTTGCTTAGGTTCCATCCAGACCGACTGGGCTGAGCTGTAAGTTTGGGAAACAGACCCCATAAGCAGAAGAACAATAGGAAGCTGTTTTGGGCTACTTTTCTAATGGAAAACAGACTTAAGGACTTTGTTTCTTCTTCTGGGGGAAGTAAATGGGCCTTTGAAGCTTGGCTCGCTCTCTGGCTGACTTTTCAGCATAGAAATTAATATAACCCCCCATTATAAATGTATCCTTAGGGAAGAGTGTCTGTGGTGTCGGACCATAGATTGAGGGATGATGGATCACCACCACCATAGCAGTTTGGGGATGATGCAGACTGCACTTGGCAACTTCTGTGTTTGTGGGGAGGAGATGGGGCTAATCCTACAAACTAACCATGTGCCCAGACTCTGCGCTGTGTATCTTCAAAGCATCAGGCAGCTGTGGACTAGTTAACGCCAAACTTTTATCTGCTCGGTCACGGAATTTTGGACCAAATTGTGAACCGCAGGGGAGCGATGCAGAGCCTGAGTCTCACCCGGGCTCGCTCTGCCCCTGGCTCCGTGTGCAGCTGATGTCGTGTCGCATCCCAAAGGCAAGGAAACGTTCGAGTCCATAAAATGTTTGATACCAGAGACGCGTTGAGGAGGATGTGACCCTCCAGGTGAAGGTTTGGTGCTGGTTTGAATTCGTAAAGAGCAACACATCACATGAGCTGTATAACCAGTATAATCGCCAAGCAGGCTACATCTAAGAGACTCTAGATGCTGATAATAAACCCAATTAGACTTTTATGGTGTTTTTTTTAAAATGCCCCGTGTGATGTTTCCAGTGGCATTTTACATTTCAGACTTCCTTGGTAGAACAGCAGTAGGATCTAGAAATATCCGAGGCATTAACAGCGTCTCTGTCTCTCTCCCTTTTCCCATCCAAAGATAACAGGAGCTGCGGGGCCAGCCCTTCCCCCAGAGCTGCAGGGCTTGTGCTGCTTTTCCTTGCGTATTTTGGCAGGCAGAAAATAGACTTGAAGTATGGTAAAAGACAGAAATATGCTGGAGCATCAGGAATCAAACCAGCCTCTTTGAGGATGGTGTAAGAGAACATAAAGATTTTTCTTTCTTTCTAAAGGCGTTACGAGCAAAGCTGTCGTTTTGGGGGATGGAGGATCACAAAGCACTTTTCCTGGACCGGAGAAATGATTCAGACTGACAGATTTCAAAATGAAAACAAAACTGGGGAGAAACTGAATTTTTAAGAACTACTGCTTGCACTGTTTAAAAAAAAACAACCCAAAAAACTGCATTTCCTTTGGAGTTTTTGCTGACATTATTTCTCAGGCTGTGCATTAATGATCTGAAGGTAGTGATAGCTTCTTGACTGTTCCGATGGTTTTTAAACCCGTTTTTGCTGGACGAGGTGGCTGTTTTTTTCTTCCCTTTCGTGCCCGTTTATATCAGAGCGGTCGCTGTGGCTCGGTGGTGATGGGGGGAGCTGGTGGTCCCCTATGCATGGGGACCAGGAGCTCGGGTTTGGCCGCTGCAGCCCGTCATGCGATGCCCAAGGTGTCTTGTGTATTGAAAAGCCTTTGGGGAGCAAGAAGTGCAGAAAAAGGGTAAACTTGCTGCGCTGCGTGGACAATTTCAGTCCTTTGTGGCATATGCTCATGCCAGGAATCTCTGAGCTTCGTGTGCTGAAGATATAGGCAATTTGAAAGTGTGCGTGAGTGATGTTAGACCCGATAGTGCTGCTCAACTGTGAGCACGGAGAAAACAAAAAAAGCCCCAAGAAATAACAAACAAAATGCTGTATCTTTGCTCCATTATTTTTTTTGAAAGAGGCCTCGTTAGCTGGTAGCACTCATCCCTGCTGTGGCTTTGCAGAGGCAATTCATCATAGAATCATAGAATGGTTTGGGTTGGAAGGGACCTTAAAGAGCATCTCGTTCCAACCCCCTGCCCTGGGCAGGGACACCTCCCACCAGACCAGGTTGCTCAGCCCCAGAGCTGGGGGCAGCGCTGCAGGGGGGTCTCACAGAGCGGAGCAGAGGGGCAGAATCCCCCCCCTCGCCCTGCTGCCCACGCTGCTGGGGATGCAGCCCAGGCTGCGGGGGGTTTCTGGGCTGCCAGCCCACGTTGCTGGCTCGTGTTGAGCTTCTCAGCCAACACCCCCAAGTCCTTCTCCTCAGGGCTGTTCTCCATCCATTCTCCACCCAGCCTGGATTTGTGCTTGGGATTGCCCTGACCCAGGTGCAGGACCTTGCTCTTGGCCTGGTTGAACTTCATGAGGTTGGCATGGACCCATCTCTCAAGCCTGTCCAGGTCCCTCTGGATGGCATCCCTTCCCTCCAGCGTGTCGACCGCTCCACACAGCTTGGTGTCATCGGCAAACTTGCTGAGCCGTCTGCTGTCCATGTCACCATGGGTTGCAGTGGGTTTGGGGGAGGCAGCAGTGATGTCCCCGTCCTCTGGCCAGATTGAACGGTAGATCCCCCTGCGTGGGCATCGCAGTCCTCGCAGGGGTCTGTCGCCCCGGGGAGCAAGCGTGGAGCATTTGGGAGGTGGCAGCTTCCCTTTCCCAGCCCCCTGAACATCTCTGGGGGCTGAGGCAAGGCTGTGCCCCGCTTGCCGGGGATCCTGGCTCATCCCCGAGGCCACGGCATGAACGTTTTATTTTCTGTCGTCAGCCACGAGTACTCCTGCATGCTCCCGGGTAAGGCGCGGATCATCTGTCACGGCTTTGGCTCCTGGCGAACCTGGCTCGGCTCCATTCGGAGCCGGTCACGTCGCCTGGGGCTCTAACCTGGTGTAGCAGCACAGAGCTTAGGCTGGGAAGAATATATATATATATATATATATATATATATATATATATATGTAATGGACTGGCATGAAGAGTCACTTTACTGCGTTGTTTAATGGATATTCAGTTTTTTCTATGACTGCATCTGTCAGCGTGACCCCGGTGTGGTACCTTCAAGCAGTGAGTGCAGCAACGAATGTCAGATCCTACAGGAGGAGAGACCTTCAAGATGTGGCCAAGAAGTCCCTGTTCATAATAGAAGCCGCTCTGATTTAAACCAGAGCTCTGTAGGGGTTTTTTTGTGGGAAAAAGAGGAGAAGAAGAAATACATGATGTGTCAGTAATGCCTTCAGGGAAAAAAAAAAAAATTAAGATCGCGAAGTGAGAGGAATCTGGTGCAGCGGTTTTTGTGGCGCTTCTGGTGCGCACCGCGAGTTGGTCCCTCTCTGCCGTCACATCTTGTGTTTTATTTTCCCGGCGAGCCGCCGTGCATCCATCTTGCAGGCGTTACTCCTGAGCAACACCGGCTTGTGTCTGCCTGCAGTTTGTCTTTCTGCAGGAGGACGTTTTTGCCAATGGAAAGACAGATCTTCAGTCTCTCAAAGATGAGGTGGCTTCAGACGCCCACAGGTTTTCTTGGATTCTCTTTCTTTTTTTTTTTTTTCTTTTCTCTGGTGTGCATGCTTCCAAAACCGAGCGGGAATCCTTCCAGTGATGAGCACTGTCACTTCAACTTTTGGGAAGATGTTTTTTCTCCCAATTTCTATACATATCGTCGCTCATTAGTGATGGCAGAGACCCTACAGGTATTTATCACAGCCTCAACCATCTGGCTTCCCTGCAGGAGCCCTAGCCTCTGTATAACGCTGGGGAATTCAGGCAAAGTACAGAACAAGGCAGATAAAATAAGTAAAAATTAAGAAAGTCCTGTTTGTTTAAAGCGCTTTTTTTTTTTTTTTTGTAAGAAAAGAGTGGAAATTAAACTTCAAATGAGGACAGTCTGGGTTAAGATAAAAACGTACCACAATGAGTTGCTGTGCTTCGTATTAAATATTCAAGCACTGCTCTTTTGCTGCCAGTGTTAACGAGAATCAAACTGTTGGGGGTGAGGAGTCGATAGCGAAGTACCCATAAAGAGATTATTGAAGTGCTGTATTATCTCCCTTTTTGTTGAATTGCCTGGTTCCGTTCAGTGGCTGGTCCCTTCAAAGCAAAGACAGTCGAGGCTGAGGATGTTTCCAACCCCCAAGTTAAGGTGAGACCTTCTAAGCTCTTGAGACGGACCAGAAAAAAAAAAATATTAAAAAATAAGAAAATAAAGAAGCAGGTGGTCTGAAATACAAGCGGAATCAGCTTCGATCCCTTTGCTTTCTCCGTATGTATTTCGCAGCAGCTACCTTGTCATTCTGCTCTTCGCTTTCCACTTGAGTGAAGTTCAACACGTCGCTGAGAAGAACGAGCGCGTAGTAAATATAATGATTCATCGTTCCTACCATAGCGAAAAAGGGAGGTGGGGAATGTCTGTCAAGTTCTCCAAGTCCTTGAATTAAATGTGTAGGGATTTTGAATAACCCCCGAGTTAGCAAATAAAAGCACTAATTTTAGTGTTGAGGTGATATTTAATTGAAAAGCAACCGAAGGGACATACTCATTTTTAGGCAACTAACAACGACAAAAAAAAGTATAAATACAAAATAAGTTTAAAATAAAGTGATTGGAAATTAATTGAAATTTAATTTTAATTAGGTGCCCGAAATTGGATCGTCTGGATCCCTAGGGGTCCTATCTCTGTCTCTTCCCTTTTTTTTTTTTTCCCCTCTGTAAGGCAAATGCCAATTAATTTTTTAAAAGCGCTTTAAATAACTTCATGTCTGCAACCTGTTGCCAGTCAGTGGGTCTCAAATGTTCAGAGGTTTAGGAACCTGCGTGCAGTTGTAGTTACAGAATAGCTGCAAAGGGGAAGAAGCATTCAGGTTGTTGTGTGTCTTAGATGCCCAGTTTTCCTTAAAAGCAGAAGGAAAAAAAACCCCAATTTTGCTGTTCTGCTTTGAAATATCACCTGTACTGGTTTTCTTTTGGCTGGAGAGAAGAGGGTATGGTTCAGACCTCTTAGCGAAAATCGTGCGTGTTTTTCTCTGAAGTTAAGTAGATATCTGGAGATGCGTTGGCTTGCTTTTCCCAACGTCTCCGGCTGCAGTAGCACCTTAAGGCTGGGCAATGGTACAGGATCCGTCCTTCACCCTTTGGGGGTTTGATGTCCATCCAGCAAGGGTCTTCTTGGGTGTCTAGACAGGCTTTCAGTTAACCCTGGTCTCCAAGGTGTCTCGCCAGGCGCTGCCTTTCTACTGAGAGCTCCTTGGGCTGGAGGAGATGGACCTGTTGGAGCGGGGCCAGAGGAGGCCCTGGAGATGCTGGGAGGGCTGGAGCCCCTCTGCTGTGAGGACAGGCTGAGAGAGCTGGGGGGGTTCAGCCTGGAGAAGAGAAGGCTCCGGGGAGACCTTCCAGCCCCTTCCAGTCCCTAAAGGGGCTCCAGGAAAGCTGGGGAGAGACTCTGGATCAGGGAGGGGAGCCATGGGACGAGGGGGGACGGTTTTAAACTGAAAGAGGGGAGATTTAGGTGAGAGATTAGGAAGAAATGCTTTGCTGTGAGGGTGGTGAGCCCCTGGCCCAGGTTGCCCAGAGAAGCTGTGGCTGCCCCTGGAGGGGTTCAAGGCCAGGTTGGAGGGGCCTTGAGCAACCTGCTGTAGTTGAAGATGTCCCTGCCCATGGCAGGGGTGTTGGACTAGATGGCCTTTAAAGGTCCTTTCCAACCCAAGCCATTCTATGATTCCATGAGATGCCTGAGCGTTCCCCTGCTGCATCCTCTGCAGTCCAGGGCATGCTGGTGCCAAAACATCTTCTTGGAGCATTGATGACTTTCCTGGGAAGATTAGGATGCTGCTCCTGGCCACCCTGAGGGATTTTGCCGTGGATATTGCCCTTGACAAGTGAGGACATGGCTCATACCAGCTGCCAGGCTGGTGGTGGGGTAAGGAATGTCCTCCGTCTAGACGGATGGGTCTGACTCAGGGAGCCTGTGGTTTTGGGAACGGCATCACCGGCTCCCTCGGGGTAGGGCTCAGGTGCACCCAACCGCTGCTATTTTTGTACCTGCAGAGAGAGGGGAGGCTCGGGGCTCACTCAGGCAGCCCAGCAGCAAAATGAGCAAGATGCTCCAAAGACGAGTGGACCCTGGAGCCGTCCCCCATGCTCGGGCCACGCCGTCTTCTGCTGTGGCATCCCCAGGGTGGCTTCGTTGGAGGAAGAATGCTAAATGGACACAGCCTGTGGGGTTTGCCAGGGGATGGGTGCAGGGGGAGGGAACTGTTTTGTGGGGAATACCCGCACCTTTCCCACCTCCGTTGCACATCTGGCCTGGGTCCCCATTGGGTCCACGCTGCCTGGGGAAGCTGGCGGCAATGTTCTGGTTTCTTGCAGAGCATGTATCTTGATGTCTATTGACTCCAATAATACAAATGCAGGCTGGGCAGAGAGTGGATTGAGAGCAGCCCTGAGGAGGAAATTCTTTGCTGTGAGGGGGGTGAGCCCCTGGCCCAGGTTGCCCAGAGAAGCTGTGGCTGCCCCGTCCCTGGAGGGGTTCAAGGCCAGGCTGGACGGGGCTTGGAGCAACCTGGTCTGGTGGGAGGTGTCCCTGCCCAGGGCAGGGGGTGGCACTGGGTAATCTTTAAAGTCCCTTCCAACCCAAACCATTCCATGATTCTGATTCCAAGATACCTTTGTCATGCTCGATCAGAGAAGGGTTGTTTAAAAAGGGCACCTTTAATGTATGTGAGGAGCTGTTGCTTAACGGCTTGAACTGCAAAGCTCGTTATTGTTGCATAAAAAGCAGGAAAAAGTCAAGAAAGAAGGAAAAACCAGTTTTCTTGTCCTTGTGCTGCATTTGCAGGACCAGAGCTGCTCAGGGCTATGCCTGGCAGCTTGCGTGTGTCGTACATGCACGAGCTGGCACATGTGTGCCCGCCGGGGGGATGGGGACAGCGTGTGGAGGAGCAGGTCTCCCCTCTCCTCGCCCGGGTGTCATGGAGTTCAGCTGCTTTGCCATGAGCTCCTCAAGTCGACGCCGCTTCCTTCCACCTCTCGGAGCTGCAGAAAAGATGGATTTCACTCAGGAAGTCAGAGCGGCTGCGTTATTTATAGAAGAATTATTTGTTTGGATGTGAATCACCTCGGCATTCGTTGGCAGCGCATCGCGGATCAGCTTCCCCGTCTGCCTGGGTTACTGCACCTTTGCTGCCTGGGGGAGACCCTCTTGGATCCTGGGATATTTTCCTGGGCCGGATCCCTCCCTCCCCGTATCCCTGCCCATCCTGGGCTGTCCCCTCCGTCCCGGCTGTCCCACACCATCCCTGATGATCCCTGGTGGCGGTGCGTTGGCTGGCGCGCAGCTCAGAAATCCTCTTTGAAAGCATCTCCCCGCGCATATTGAGTAAGGCGATCCCACCAAAAAAGCTGATAAACACCCATTTTTCAGGGCTGGCTTAAAAAAAAGAAGCGAATGTATGTTTAGCCGCATCTTACTCATTTTGCTGGTTTCCCCATTTCAGCTCCGAAGTGAAATCATCCCTCGGCCTTTAACTAATGGAAACTTGGTTTAGGTGCCAAGAGAGAGGCAGCAGAACCTGAAACTATTTTTCCAAAGGGCTGGAAACACTGTGCAGCTACAGCTACCAGAGGGGAGGCAGGATGGAAATGTCCACATCAGGTTTGTTACCTCTGATACCAGTTTTCCAGAGATAAGGTGTAAGTCCCCTGCATCGTTCCACCACAAATCGGATTTGTTTGTCGCTTCGGTATGAGGTTTTTTGGTTTTAAGCTGAATCATCTTATTTTGGCTGGGCGAAGGACCCTCAGAAGATGAATGGATTTCTTCTGCATGCTTCCCCATGCTCTTTTTCATTGTCAGAGCAATGTTAAGACTCCTTAGAGTAATTAGGAATCTAGCCCTTCGTTTCCCATTTCTTTTTTTCTTTTTAAAATGAGGGGAGAGGGCTCATTCCTCCTAATTCAGCTGAGAGTCCACGTGGAATGAAATCTCCCAGAGCGCGGTGTAGGGTTGAGTAATGTCGTGCGTAACGCTGACTTGAGCATCTGCCTCTCCTTACGTACAAATCAAGAAGAAAACAGCGGGGTTTTTTTCTTTTTCTGTTAAATGAGGTGTGTGATTTGTTTGTGGAGGGTTTGGAAAAAAACCTCCGGAGCTCCTCTGCGTGTATATGCAATCTTCAGGCATACTTGTCTGACTGTCCTAGCTGCTAATTTAAAGGTCAAAGTCTTGGAGGTTTCCCAATGTATATGGTCTACCGTGATTATTTTTTCCATATAAGAAAAAAAAATATTAAATTTGCCAGTAATATGTAGCTATTTTCCAATTTTCCAATTCATTTAGGCTCTTGCAGAGGGGTTTGTGTTAGCACTGGCGGGGTATTGCCCGAGTGAGAGCAGCGTGTCCCACTGGAGCTGCCTCCGGCACAGGCAAAGGGCTTTTTCTTTTCTTTTTTTTTTTTTTTTAAATTCTCTAAACACTATTCGAGTTTCAAGTATGAAAGTCTGATGAGGGGAAATACTGCACCAGAACATTTGCTTGTGGTTTTTCTCTCGTCCCTCCCTCCCTTTCCCTGTGCGTGCCTGTGAGGGAGGCAGAGCGAGGGTTTGTGAGGAGGGAGGGGGAGGCACCAGCCAAAATTTTCCAGCGGGGAGCTTGGCACGCCTGATGCTCCGGGTCTTTGCTAGGATACTTAGAGGGAGGTGGAACAGCTCAAACTGGGGTAATTGGGCTTTAACCAGTTGCTCGACAGACAGCAGCTTCTCAAGATGAGCAGCTCTCCCCTGCTTTTTTTTTCCTCCAACCCCCTCTCCCCCCATCACCTCCATCCGACATGCGTTTAGGTTTGGTCCCAAATGGCTTTGTGTTTTGGGATGGGTGAAGATGAAAAGGAATGGTGCCATGGGATGGAGACGGAGCGGACCAGCTCTGGGTGGCAGCCCCCGGCTCCCACGGCGGATGGTACCACACGCGATTTAGCTATGGCAAGATTAAAGGAAGGGCTGCTTATCTAATTACCCCAAAGGATAATTATAGCAAGGAGCAGAAGTCGAGGGAATGAACTTTCTGGGTCTGACTCATCCGCTTTGCTGCTCTCTGGCGGAGCAGAGTGGGTGGGGATGTCCCCAGAGATGCTTCCCAAGCATCTTGGACTCAGGGCGATGGCTTCGCCCGGAGCTCTGGGACCCGTGGGGGTACGTAGGGATGCGAGTCAAGGTCACGGCCCTTTGGCTCCGGCAAACTTTGAGGGTTGCAGGACTTATGCTGGGTCACTGTGCAGCCCCAGGAGAATGCAGGAAAGTCCCCTTTCCTCTTTCAGGCGTTGGTTTGGGTTTGGTGTTTGGGGTCCGAAGGGAGGCAGAGGGTTTGCCGGCGTGATCCCTTGTGTTAACGCGGGGCTGGAGATCTCCGCTCAGCAGTTCCTGAGCCGTGTCCCCTGCTTGTTTGAATTGGGCCATCTGCACCTAATTAGGGCAGAGTTTTCCTCCAAGAAGCTCGTTCTTGAATGAACGCTGTTGAAAGGTGCCTTCATTCCATAAGTACTCGTCGTAGGTCCTCCTGGGCTGTCCACGGGAAGAACCTCGAATGAGAGATGCCCCATCGCCCACCCAGTTCTTTAATTTTTATTTCATTCGCTTATCCGCTGGGCTACACCTGCTTTCCCAGACCCCTTCGTTAAATGCCAAAAGAATTAAAAATGCCAGATATCCTCCCCCCTCCACTCCCCCCCCACCCCCAGCCAGATTTCCGTTGCCGTGCTTTATAACTGGATAACAGTGATGCACCCTCGAAGGAATGCCGGGAACCGCTGCCATTCGGGATCTTCTCCCAGCCCACGGAAACTCCGCATTCTTCGGCCAGCTTGCGGCACGCCAGCGCATTCCTGCTCCATGAGGTGGAAGCAATACTGGTAGTGTGAGCTGTGATTTCTGCGGCTGGGGTGGGGAAGCGCCGCTTTAAAAAGCCTCTTAATTATATTCTTTCTCGGCAACGCATCAGCGCTGTTTTTAGCCCATTACGAACACTGCGATTTTTCTCTTAAATCATGCCTATTAGCTGATTGACCTAGTTCTTTTCTTTTTTTTTTTTTTTTTTTTTGCCATCACAAAATGTTCTATTTTCAGGCACTTTACAGCCCTTGAAGAAGAAGGGAGGGGGAGAAAAGAAGGAGCCCGGCCCTGTTTCACACCCGTCTCCTCGCTCGCCTGCCAATGGCGGCGTTTGGTTCTTCACCTGGAATCATAGAATCATAGAACGTGTTGGGTTGGAAGGGACCTTTAAAGGTCATCTACTCCAGACCCCTTCAGGAAGCAGGGACATCTTTAACTAGATCAGAGAGTCACACAGATACAACGCAAGTCCCTGCGCAGCCTGGTCATAGTGGCTGCTTTGGACTTTTCCCTAATTTCCTCGGGGGGTGATGCTGCCGGCAGGACTTGCCCCAAACCGTTCCATTGCTGCATCCATCCCTTGCTGGTGCCTGGCCCTGGGGTTGTGCTACAAACCAGCCTTGTCGTTCACTCCCAGCTGGGTGCAAAAGAGTGCAGCTCCCATCACCCACTGTGCAGGAAAAAGGATGGGGAGGGGATCCGGGGGTCCTCACGGAGATGGCGGGGGGTGATGCAAGACCCTCCACCGACGGAGCAGTGCGGAATTCTGTTTGCCGCGTGGGTGTGAGAGGGAGCGAGGTCCTCACCTCTCTTTGGCGAGCTCCTCTGCAAGCAAAGGTGAGGCTCCTCCGCGCTGCTGCACCCCGTGGTGCTGCTGTGGGTCCCATCTCCCATGGGATGCCGAGTGCCAGGCTTCCACACAGGGGTTGAGCGCCTCGAGGAGGGAAGGGTGGGAGAGCTCTTCCCTCCCAGTCCCTAGCAGCAAAACCAGGCGTTGGGAAGGTGTGTTGGCTGCGGGCTAGGAGAGGACTGGCTGCTGGAGACACTAATCTGGCGTCAGACGCATGTCGGGGTGATGGACCCGCTGGGTTTGTGATCAATACGAGGGGTGTATTTATCATAATTCCTCCCCTTGTCCTTAGACCCCAGCGAGCCGGAGCCCCGCTCCACATCGGCAGCCGCCTGCCCTCGTTTAAATGCTGATGAACTTGCAGGAAAAGTTGACTTGTCCGTTTTGCATATTAAGCGGCGGTTCCTTCGAGGAGGCTGTTGAATGCAATCGTTACCGACGATGCCGGGGATAAAGCGATGAATAAAAGATGCACTGCCTGGGGGATAAATCTCTGCGTTAGTCCCCATGTCAGCAGATAGTGCACCTGGGAGAAGTGTTTGTGGCAGCCTGCGTTCGGGGGGATGATTAAGGAAAGTCGGTCTATTTAGTTTATCCAGGATGACATAGAGAATTGATCCAACCGTGGATAAATACTGAGGGGGGCGGTTGGTAGCCGGTTTTAAAAACACAAAGGGTTACAAGTGGATGCTGGAGACATTCAGGCTGGAGATGGGGTTTGGGTTTTTAGCTCGTCGTGTAATTAAGCTTTGCAGCAGCTTACCAGGGGCTCGGCTGGATTCTGCATGGGGTTCAGGTCAGGGGTGTCACCTTCCCTCCGGGTTCCTGGTGTAGGTGCTACAGAGCAGGGTGCGGGGCTCCCCGGGTCTACAATTCTCTTTACTCTCTTAATTCAGAGTGAATGACCACCGTACAGCCCCGCCTGGCCCTCACATCGACCGGCTCATGAATCTGTGAATAGTCTCATCGTGTGGTTTTTTGGTGGGTTTATTTTTTTTTATCTGGCGTGGGAGGCGTCTTTCCCCAGACCTGCTGCACTTCTTGCCTGGGCTCCAGCCTTCTCTCAAAATGCGTGTTCTGAAAATGCTGATACCTTTCTGGGGAGAAGACGGGATGTTACAGCCTCGTGGCAGGCCCTTAGGTTACCCGGCGGTGACTGTGATCTCTCTTTACTCCTTCCCTATGAAGTTACCTCTGAGCAGCGCCTGGCAGGACCTTTCTTCACGCTCCGCATTCAGATGTGCGTTTTCTAGACAGCCCGTACTTTTTTCCCTCCCCATGCTGGGACAAGCAGATCAATAACTCTTTGCCTTCAATAGGGTTTTTGATCCCTTCAGCTGGGGAAGACGCTCGCTCGTGCTCTTACGAGCGCCTTCCTCTCCCCGTTGGGAGCCTGGTGTCGCAGGAAGCCTTCCAGCTGCAGCCACCGCGCTCGTTTTTCTTGCAAAAGGTGCCAAAATGAGCAACGAGGCAGTGACGCCCAAGCAGCCTGTCCTGCTGCTGGTTTCCCAGGTACTGGTGCAGGTGAGGGAAGCAGCAGAGCTTGCTGCTGGCATCACCTAGCCGTTCCCTAGGGATGGACGTTGCAGGGAGCCAAGCATGTAGCTTCATCTCCCAGGGCTGGTCTTCCGCAGTTGCAGCCTTCGGTAGGTGTGAAAAGATAAAACAAAGAAAATCCTGTTGCAACAGCTTCATCCATGTTCCCACCCCCGGGTCTATTCTCAGCTTGCCGCGACACTGCAAGCGTATTTTTAGATCTGTGGTCATGTGTTTGCGGTATCTCATGTGCTGCTGTGCCTCCTGCCCGGCTGGTCACAGGGATGCCGGCATCCCTGATCATGGATGGCTGGTGTAAAAAAAAATAATTAAAGAAATAAAGCCTGAAAGGGCTCCTAGCAACCTGTTGGGGTTTTTAATTGACCTGTGAAGACGAAAAAAATCCCATTTGTAATAATGCATCCTGTACTACTGTGTTGTAAGAATACATTGCAATACGAATGGGCTCTGTCTTTAGATGTTTAGAATGATCTTTTCTTGGGAAACTTGCCTAATCGTCCAAATACATGCATATATTATGTATATATTAGTTGAGACTGCACATATCTAGCTTTTTGATTAACATCCTTTAATCGCAGCGGGCTTGCATATTTATCCTAGCTATGCATGGATAACTGCCATCCTGGAAACTGTTTATCTGATAGAAGTAAAATTGTCGAGTTTTTAGTATCCTTTTTCTCCTTGTGCCCTGGAAACAGGTGTTTTCTTTTGAAGGATGCTAATGACAGCAGCTCTGATTCCTTTCCTGTTGAACGCATGAATGTCGGATGGACACCCTTTTTTCCTCCATGTAGAGTCTTACCTGCGAGCCGCTCTCTCACCTGTGCAGACACGAAGATCTTAAGGGAAAGGGCAGCATGATACAAAGAGCCTGTCAATAAGATAGCTATAAACCAGAATTTATCCACTCGGAGTGATGGAAAATCATTCATAAATCACTGGGGGATCACACATACTCCAGAGGAGCCGCTCTGGACAGGCTTCGTACATGCCAGACAGATAGATGGGAGTATCACGTTTGCTCAGGAGTAAGAAATGGAAAAACCTCACCCCAACCTTTTAATCCTAACTCCTCTCAATCACGTTTTTATTGACTTGTTTAAAATACGACGCAGGCAAAATCTGTTTCTCAAGAGTGACTTATGCTGGAGTTAAAAAACAGAAAGCCAGTCTTGTCTGCCAGCCAAGTAAAACTTGGACTGGCTATTAAACCCAGGATTTTGTTGGCTAGCGTTGTATCTGATTACATGAAAGTGTGGGAGCTAATGCTTTCTAAAGCTATTTTTCCAGCCTTTCAGATGTTCAGTCGTATCACCTACCGTAGCTGATCAGCAAGACTTCCCTCCCCACCAGCCCTACGCTTTCTAATCAAACCCGCGTGCCTCAGGAAGGTCAGGAAAAGCACTTTTTGTTCTACGCATTTATTTTTAAGTAAATGTAGCTGACATTCGAGACAAAGGATCTTAAAAACAATTTTGCTGAACTGCAACGGAGGTGGAGAAACTTGTTGATTGTAAGCATAGGACTGGCTGTGTGGTTTCAACTGCCAAAGGTGAGAAACTGTCTCAGGAGGTGTAAATTACCCCGTTTCTGTTGAATGACACGGAGCCGACAGTCCGGCTCAGCCAAGGAGGATCTCTGCACCTCTGTCAGGAGTTCAGACAAACTCGTTTGAACACCTTTGCAGAAGATGCATGTGGGGATGTACAGTCCTCCCTTGCTTTGCAGAGGGAGCATCAGTTGATGTGTGCAGGATCCTCAAGAACAAGCAGAGCAGCCACCCCTTAAACTGATTAACTTTCAGTTTTCTGAATGAATCTTTTTATCTTTGTATTTTTTATGAAGTTACTGAAGGGAACTCCTATATAGACCACTGGAAAGAGCATTGAGATGACTTACCTGTCTTTCTGCACTAGCAGCGTTGGGCCATTTTGGACACACTTGTCTTCTCTGCTCTTAAACTCTTCGTATGAAGAACATGATCCGAGGTCCGAGGTCCGGTGCTTTGGTGCCCTTGTTGCAAACAAATTTTCCCCAATGCATAAACTAACGCTCCTTCCAGCACATTGCACTGAGTCCTCTCTGCTGCCTGGAAGCTGGCCTTTCGTTACACAATGAGGATGAGTCTGTGGGAGCCGTGGTTTCTGCAGGACACCTGGGGCTGCGGGTGGGAGACTGAAGGAGTTGGACTTCTCTGTCTTAACTGGAAATAATTCTATGGGAGCTGTGAATTTGTCTACTGTAGGTGCTGGTCAATAGAGATGATGTTTTCCAATCTGCTTCTCAGGGTCATGAAGAGCTCTTCCGTGAAGTGTATGTCTTTGGGTCTGGAGTTATCTTTCTATCCTGTGCAATAACACCTTTAGCAAGGCAGGGGGTCTTGGCCGAAGTGAAGGTTTTGGTTTGCTACAGTAATGCAGTGAGGATGACGAAGATGGCATGAGACACTTTGCTGGAGGACACCAGCACTCGAATGGCTGAGATGGTGGTGGCTGGGGAGGATGAGCAAAGTTTGGGTTGATACTGTGAATGTGCTGTTTATTGTGGGAAATTCAGTAGCAAGCAGAGATGTTTGATTACCCTCTTTGTCCCCTGGGCTAGATTTTGTTTACGAAAGACAGGTTTCATCAAAGAGATGCTACAGGCATAACCTGAGATCAAAAGCAAGTTTCCAAGTACTGGTCGCTGAGGATTTATCTGATTTCATGCAGTGATGGAGGTGTTTGCTGCCTTCTTCCCTGCCTGTTCCTCTCCTGTCACCGAGGGTTTTCTTCAGCTCTGAATGCGCAGGAGATGTGATTCTCTGAGGCGGTGTGAGGTTGGTGGCAGGTTTCTCTTGGTGTGACGTGTGGCCAACATTGCACCTGAGTCTGGTTTTGGGCAATGCAAGACAGCGTTGCCCTGGTCCAGATCTCCGGTGCTCTGCAGGGCTGTGACCAAGGTTGGGGACCGTGTGTTCTGCACTGAAAGGGTGACACTGACTCCCTGGTGGGCTTGACTTGGATGTTCCTAAAGTAGTGGTCTATCAGGTAGGTCCTGTCTCCCCATATTGGCTCATCTGGCACAGCACTATCACAAGAGGAATGTTTTTCAGGAGTCTGCAGCATCAGAGCTCTTCAAGTCTGCAGCAAGGTTGACTTTCCTGTTGTTGGCTCTTGGGTGGGGTCTTCTTGCCTGTTGGTGTTGAAGTTTCAAGGGAGTTGGTGCCCACAGCTTTGATATCTGGCTGCAGTCACGTTGCCAGAGAGCTTTTTGTTTTCTCCTTTAAGGCCTCACCCCATGTGTTGTGAAGATGCCCGGGGCAAAACAGTAGCCACAAAGCTTGTGAAATAGGCCTGGAAGAAATGACAAACATGTCCTTACTCAAAGTCATGCACTGGCTGATCAGATGCTACTTCTTATGTGGGCAGCCTTGGCTGCTTGTAGAAATTTGGGGAAACTTGCCTGGCAAGATACCCAGAGAGTCACCAGCACCAGACTGTAGCAAAGAATGTGCTGCAGGACCGAGAGCTCCCGAGGACAGCCCAGCACCCATGTCACTTGGATCTCAAGAGCTATTACAGGTCTTCACTATGTGAGGTGGAGAGGTGTTTTGCCCTGGAAGGTACAAATCATTCAGGGCTTTCTGGGTCTCATCAGATCATGGTCATAAAAGGACCAGGAGCCAACCTGCTGTGCTGGCAACCCAGTGGATGGCCGGTTGCAAAGCTGAATTGCGTCCATCAGACGTGTTTGTCATCGCCAGCATAAGCTTGACCTCCCTCATGGTTTTGCCCAGAAAATTCCTTCAGGGGGAGGCTGGAAGATAAACCTCCGTTGCGAAAGGCTAGGAGACTTCTGGGGAGAAATGGTGTAGAGAAGTCCCAGCCCCATTCATCTGGTGAATCCCAGAGGATTTACACTCTCCTGTTCATGAGAAGAAGGTGGGTCTGGGTCTCCTTGTCCCGGCCTGGAGCAGCCCACCACGGAGGGCACTGCTGAGGGAAAGCCGTTAGAAGAGTGCCCTAATGTTACAGATGAATAATGCAGAAACTCTGAACGAGCAATACGTGTATAGGAAGTATTTGGAAAGATGTTTTATCTTTAGAAGCAAGGATGCTTCATTAATCTCGCTGAATAATGCCAAGCCATAAATTATATTCATAATAGACATATTTCCATAACGAAAAGTAAATTCACTTGGTCTTTACATGAGTAGAGATTAGAAGCAACTGTATTTTCAGGCAGCCCCGTCAGTCTGTTAGAAATAGCGTGCTGAGAGGTTAGAGGATGGAAGGACCCAGCTGTGCCCCAGAGCCGTCTTTGTGGCCTCCCACACCGCGGCTGCGTCTCTTCTGCAGCTTCGTGGAAAATGAAAAAAAAAAAAAAAAAAAAAAAAGGTTAAAGAAAATTGCTGGGACTTGCAATGAGCTTGCCTTGCTTTCAGCATCCGAAAATATTAAAACCAGCAGCCCGTGCAGTCCAGACCACAACAGAATTTGGAGGCCATGGTGCAAGTATCCAGGAAATTGATTTCGTATCTGTAACCCAGTAATCCCCGACACTGGGAGAGCTGGAAGTGGGTTGCGTTTCAGTGCGGTGAAGCTGTTTAGCCAGGCTGGAGAAACCGACTTTTCCTTGCAAGAAGAGAAAAAGCTCATTTAATGCAAACTTTGCACAGCATCCGAGGGGTACCTGCGGTTTCATGGGGTTACCCAGAAAATACCTCAAAGAAAAGAAAACGGCAGGAGTGTTCGCAGGGGTTGGGTTCCTTCTTTCCTCCCCAGCATTTTAATGGTTTTTTTTTCCTCTCTCAAAGCCCAAACCTCCCACATCCCCTTGCCGCATGGACAGTTCCTCCCCTCCGGCGGGCGGGCGGGTGGTTTTAGGTCCCCAGCTGGAGGGGGTGAGTTGCCGCAGGAGCAGTTTTGGCTGATGGGCACCCATGTGAGCCCAGGAGGGAGGCTGGGTCCCGATCCCATCAGCAACGCAGAGCCCTGTGAAACACCAGTGGTGGGTCACGTCATGACTGGCGACGTGCGTGTCCCCCTGGATGTCACCCACCCAGAGGCAAATTTGAGTCATAGGGAGATGGTTCTCTACCACCGCGTCAGGCTGTTACTGCACCACTGGATGAGGCGGTTGAGGATGGGGGAATGGTTTTTAAGCCGATTCTGCATTCGTTTGGTATAGTGATAAGGAGCAGTGGGAAATGACAATCCCGATGTCGAAGAGGACAGCAGGGGTTGAAGAGCTCTGACTTTGCTACTCGTCTTCCATTGACAGAGTGTCCTGCCACATCTCCTGTGCCACCACTCAAAGGCGCAGAACCTTTAAACTCCTGTCAAAGCACTTGAAAGAGAGGAAAGGCCGGGCTGAGGATGAAGGAGATGCTGGCGAGCTCCAGCCTTGCAGCTCCGCTGCTTTTGCAGGTGGTTTGCTGCGCGCTAACAAAGCAGTGAGATCAGTCTGTCCACAGCAACTCCTGCGAGCAGGAGTGCTCGCTGCTTGTGCCGGGCTCAGCGTGGCGGAGGGGAAAGGAGGTTAGGAAGTCATGCAGGGGGTGAAAGTCGTCTGGATCCCAGGAGAAAATAAAGAATATTCTTCTCTTTTCTCTTCTTTTCTCTTCCCTTCTCCTTTCCCTTCTCCTTTCCCTTCTCCTTCCCTTCTCCTTTCCCTTCTCCTTTCCCTTCTCCTTTCCCTTCTCCTTTCCCTTCTCCTTTCCCTTCTCCTTTCCCTTCTCCTTTCCCTTCTCCTTTCCCTTCTCCTTTCCCTTCTCCTTTCCCTTCTCCTTTCCCTTCTCCTTTCCCTTCTCCTTTCCCTTCTCCTTTCCCTTCTCCTTTCCCTTCTCCTTTCCCTTCTCCTTTCCCTTCTCCTTTCCCTTCTCCTTTCCCTTCTCCTTTCCCTTCTCCTTTCCCTTCTCCTTTCCCTTCTCCTTTCCCTTCTCCTTTCCCTTCTCTTCTCCTTTCCCTTCTCCTTTCCCTTCTCTCTTTATTCTATGCTATTCCATTCCATTCCATTCCATTCCATTCCATTCCATTCCATCCTATCCTATCTTGCGTTCGGCATCCTGTTCCATCCAGGTTGGCATCAGCAACATGGAGGGGTGTAGGAGAGGGGCAACTGTCCCAGGTCAGGCAGCGCCAGCGCTGGTTTTTGGGCAGGTCCCTGGCAGCTGCCTCCCAGGGAGAGCGACAAGGGACTTCTCCCAGCCTTTGTGCCGGCTGCTCCCAGAGCCGCTCAGGTTTCACCCCGAAATAACTTCCTTCTGCAAACAGTGGTGGCCGTTATAAGGTCTGAAACCTGAGCGTGGCCTCACATTGGTTGCTTTGTCAAGCCAGGAATTTAGTGTATCTATCATCTCCCCCCCAAAACTGGTTTCCAGTTTTCCCCCAGTGGTATCTGGTGGGACTGGGAAACCAGGGCTTCTCACCACCTTCCCCAGCTCCTCCCGGTGCTGCTGTGGGCTGGTCCTGTTGAGCCTGGTTCCGTTTCATGCTCCGAACCAATTGTCAGCAGCTGATGGAGAAGTGTCTCTGGGAATAACATTCCCTCCTGCTGCGTTTCTATATAAAACTTCCCACTATTTATTTTGCAGCTCTTCTTGTCACACTGCTTCATGTTGAGAATAGCGATTTGTTGTCCAGTGACCATACGTGCGTATTCCACAGCAGCAAAGGGACTATGGGAAGTGGCAGCTCAGGGAATTTGTTCCCAGTGTCCAGTTTTCTGCCTTTAACAAGTTTCTTGCTGTGTTGCTGTTTGTAAAGAAGCCCGGAAGAGGAGCGGAGGCTTTGCGAGCATTACTCAATGTCAGTGCTTTTCTTTAGGGGACTGCCAGCGTGCGGGAGCTGCAGAGCCTCCAGTTCCCCACTACTAAAGGCATTGCTCCTCAAGGAGCGAACCTGGAGTAGCTGGTGGAAGAGGTTGTCCGCAGGCTTTAGTGAAAGACTATGGACTGCAAAAGGCTACGGACTCTATGTGAAATACTGTGCTGGGTTTACATCAGCTAAGAAATAAGAAATACCATCTCTTCCTAATACCGGGAGGAGACACAGAGGAAAGACGGAGGAGGGAGATGATAGCTCAGAGTTGTATGAACCTCATCCCGAAGTTTCCCTTCACACCACACAAGGATGGTTGGAGACCTGGAGGACTTGAGCAGTTGTAGGAATCCCTCTGAGCTGGGAAGTGCTGGAGCTTCACTCTCCCCATGGGGAACCGGGGTGTAGACCACATCTCCCCCTGAGCTGGAGGTTGCAGACATCACGCTGAGCGGGACAATGCTGTTGCCGTATCGCAATGCACCAAAGCCTTTCTCTGGCTCTTCCATGCTGGGTGGGTGCAGGTTGCACCTCTCCAGCCAGAGTCCGAATTTCTGGAGGTGTTGGGCAATCAGGTCCTTCTGCAGGGTAGACTTGCCTGCAGCGTGAGCCCAGCTGCATGGGATGGCATGGGAATAGGAGTGGAGTGGAGTAGAATAATTTCAGTTGGAAGGGACCTACAACGATCATCTAGCCCAACTGCCTGACCGATTCAGGGCTGACCAAAAGTTAAAGCATGTTATTAAGGAAGGGCATTATCCAAATGCCTCTTAAACACTGATGGGCTTGGGGTATCAACCACCTCTCTAGGAAGCCTGTTCCAGTGTTTGACCTAATGTCCAGTCTAAGCCTCTCTTGGCTCAGCTTTGAACTAGGTTGTAGCACGTTGACCTTCCCCGTGGTCCCCTGCAGCACGTAAGCTGCTCCTCGCACCAATGCATCTGTATTTTTGGTTGCTCATCATCTTGCCATGTTTTTCCAACTTTGCTTCTGGCCAAGAAAAGCTTCCAGCCCCATTTTTGAGGATCCAGCTCGTTTTTACACGCTGTTTGTGGGCACGCGATTAGGGCTTGAGGCATCGCAGGGACAACGTACTGTGACTGCCAGGAGTGGTGAGACGTGATTTACCCCCTGCAGAATCCCAGCGAGCATTGCGTAGCTCTCCTAATTTACTAGATTTCTGCGCATTTACCACGGTGTTGCCGTAGATCGGCTCAGAGCCGCTTGAGTAGTGTGGTTGCTGATCAGCTGTAATCAATAGCCTGGAGGGTAAGAGAGGGGTCAGCAGCTTCCAGAAACCCTGTCACTTCTCGTGTCCATCACTTCTGAGCAGCGTAGGTGGAATCTTTCCATGTGGGTTATTGCAACGTGTTCCTGCTCTTCAGGGGCAAAAAACAGGATGTGCAGGAGGGGATTTTCCTCTGCAGGAAAATGGGTTCCTCCCACCACAAAAATACCTGGTTTCCATTTTGCTGAAAGTTTATTCCCAAATATTACAGAATTTGGTCGAGAAATCTAACTCCCAAAGCATTCTTGTGGTTTTTTTGGTAGTTGAAAATGGATGTTTTAGGGAGGGAGGAGGAGGAAGGACTTTGGTTTGGCTGAATATTTGCAGAAATGGTAAAAGCTTTTCAGGTTTCAGGCTCGAAGAAGTGTGGAAGTCGTCATTGCTGGGAGCTGGGAGAGCGGTTGGTTTTGTCCATCAGTCTTACGGCTCAAACATGTCATGTTACATGGAGATTTTGCAATCGAACAGAAAATGTTGTCCCACTTGAGCCATGCAATACTTCACCAGGTGTTTAGGGATGATCTTTGCTTTCGCTCCCCCTTTGCTGCCTGCCCTGACGCTGGTGGCCAGGGTTGATAACACCAACCCTTGGACCACCAGTAGCTGTTGGAGCTACATCAGCTGCTGCCAAATGTCCCCAACACCCATTAGTATATAAACTGTGGCAAAACGGGGCCGTATGAGTTTTTTGGGCTCCTCAACGTAATTTTGGGGACTTTCATAGGCAGCAGCTATTATGGGAGAGGAGCTGGTGTGTTCGGCACCATGCATGGCCAAACCAGCCAGCCAAGCAGTGGGAATGTGTGATTGTAAGGATCATCCATTCTTCTTTGTTCATTACGTTAAATGTCCATGTTGACCCGTGTCATGTTGTGTTCACGATGGAAAGAGCATCATGGAACCTTCCCGGTGAAATAGCTGTGACTGCAGCACCACCAGATCGTTTTACCCCCCCCTCCAAACGAAGCCTTGCAGCTCCTGGGACATTTTTTGTGAAATATAAATAAAAACTGGGCGAACAGCAGTTTTATTCTGCAGGAACAATGTCGCTCTTTGTTTTGAGGTCCCGCAGCATTTTGTGGGTATAAGAGAAGCAAAAAGTGAGGCTGGTTATAAAGGAAGGAGAAGCCGGCTGCCTTTACGTGCCAGCCGCGGGCAGCACTGAAACGCGATGAATTCCCTGGTGAAAGGTGCTTTTTAATCCGGTGTTTTCTGCCTTGTGAGAGCTTGTTACAGCTGGCAAAGATACAGGGAGTCAGCCGAGGGCTGGTACCGCCGCTCCGGTACAAGCTGTTAACTGGTGAGAGTCAGCTCTTCCAGACCACTTGGGTTTTTTTTTGGTTTGTAAGAACAACAACAACAACAACAACAACAACAACAACAACAAGAACAAAAAGAGGAGTTTCACTTTGCTTTGAGTGTCTGTGTTACAGATGCACAGATTTTTCCCGTCCTCCCTGAGTCAGCCCCCAGCCCTCGCCTCCCTCCTCTTTGACGTTGGCACTTCAGGGCAGGATCAAAGCGGGTGAAATGAGAAAGTCTCCTCCTCAGGGTGACTCATCCGCTCGCTTTGGTCAAGTGCTTTGTGCTGGGTGATGCGAATAGCAGGAAGGGGAAGGGATGGATGTCTGCATTGCCCAGCTCCTCCCGAGGCTTCCGCACCTGGAACACGGAGTGTGGGTGGGTGGGTGGGTGTCTGCTCATCCTCGCTTTGCACCCAGACTATCGTGGTTTTCTGTTCATCGTAATCTAAAGTCAAAGTAAATTATGTCAGTTTTTACGCAGGGAGGAAATCTTGTCGAATCTGGGATCCGATCAAATCTATTAAACTGTTTCTTAATTTTATTCGCGGCAGAGGGTCTGAAGTGATGAGCAGCCAGATGTTTCCCCAGGCTCCCGCAGGGCAGATCATTGTGACCAGCCACAGACAGGGCTTGATTTTTACACCTCGAGCATCACACAGAAAGTTTCTTTTTTTTTTTTTTTTAAAGTCCTGGGTATGTTTTCCCTGTGAGGAGCTTGGCAGCGTTAACAGGCTCTTGCTTTTCGGTGTGTGGGGTGCATGCAGCAAGAGGGGCTCCCCCCGACAGATGTTCTCCGTTGTCCAGCGCTGGTTTCCAGCAGTAGACTCCATGCCCCTGTAGCTCCTGAGGTTCCCAGGAAAGCTGTGGACCAGGCCAAAGCTCAGACCGAACCACAACCTTTCTCATCTTTTTTAAAAAGAAGTCTTGGGAGAGCTGCACAAGCTGGATTTGGGCAAGAAGCCAATTTGTCATGGAAGGGGTTACCTGGGGGTCAGGAGCGTGCTTCCCACCCACCCCAAACGCTCGTGGAAATCTTAACAAAGAAGGGAAAGTTATCCTTTTGTGGCTGGCAGATGCACAGATTCAGCCCCTTGGCCCGCGCTGCCTTGCGGTCCTCCTGAGCGCCTTTGGCTGGGACATGGAGGAGGATCCAATGTTCATCCCGAGGGGTGGGATGAGCCCCTGGCGTGGTGGGGGTTCCCATGGCCTTGCTGTGATCTCAGGGCTTGTCCCTGTGCAGCTGTGGCTGGGGGGGGCCATACAGTCACCCCAACCAGGAGCGTGTTGTGGCATGCTTAGACCTACCTGAAGAAGCCAGCCCAGGGCCACCAAGGAGGTTCTCCCCTCCCGGCTCCTTTCTGCTCCAGGGGAGAAGCTTTGTTGAGGGGTGCAGGCATCTACTCCAGGTTCACGAGTTTTGAAAGCCCAGTGCCAGCAGCCACAGACATGACATTGCACACAACCTTCTCCCTCCGGCTCCTGGTCTCCTCTTTCTGCAGGGCTCGGTGGTGCCCGGCAGCACCGGAGGCAGCTGGGGCACGAGGTGGGTTTTGCAGCATTTTTATGACGCGTTTTGCTAAGAGCAGTGGCAGATGATGACAGTGAGTTTCATTCATAGCAAAACTTTTCCTTAAAACTCCTCTCCTTTTTCTCCAGGCATCGCGTTTCCTCTTAATATGTGGAAATTACATTATTGGCCAGTGCAGTTCCAGCATTTATTTTTATTTTTAACATTTCCACATCTGCTGTGGGACAGGAAGCAATGGTAGCAGTCTCCCAGCATCCAAAGATAGGAACCAGTTTGTTTTATCTTTATTTTGTACATGTTAAATTTTGCTGAGCACGTCTTGGCCAAGCTCCAGGATGCTGGACCAAGCCCACCATATTCAGAGGGAAGTGAATAATTACTACTTTGTGGTGGTACCATGGGGAGGAACGCAAAAGTGTTTGCAAAACGCTTTTGAAGATAATGACACCCCCCGATTTTATGAGCGGCAGCGTTACAGAGCATGCCATAGATAGCTCGTTAATGCTCGGTGATTAGAGGACCGGACAAGAAACACCATTTCCAGCGGTGCCCGATTTGAACTTCCTTTAAGAAGGGAGTGGTGAAAGGGAGGGCTCAGCCAAAAATAAACGAGCATCTCAAAGGCAGATGGTCCTATTCACAGACCTAAAATTACACCGGCAAGGGCCAGGCAGGATGAAAGGAATTAGCATCTGGTGGCACAGGGAGGGCCGTGGCACCACGCAGGGTGGGTGACCAGATGGCCTGGGCTCCATCAGATGTCCTTCTGCAGGCAGTTTCAACCTTTCCCCGCTTGCAGACCTCTATATATATTTAAATTATTTTTTTCTTCTGTCTCCTGGGGAGGTGCATATTCCTCCGGAGCAAATGTAGGCTCGCTGGCAGGAGGCTCGTGTCTCCCAGTTCCCTTTTATGGACCTGTTCACACCCAGCTTCTGCAGGCACTGCCAGCCCGAGGGAGCACCGAGGAGCCCTCGGCTGGGGCTGGGACCTTTCGGCAGCACAGCACCGTGGTTCATCCCTGGGATAACCACGCCAGCCCCAACTTGGGGGGGAAGCCCGTAAAGGTTCAAGTACCTGCTTTCCCAATAAACATGCGGCCAGTCGCTTCATTTCTGTGTACTCCTTGCCTTATCCTAGATGAAATTAGATGTGATGAGCCGCTGGCTGCGGCCGCTCCAGATGGCTGGGGCACTGTCCTCCTGCATCCCGGATGGATGCTCGCCGGCTGTTCCCCGGAGCAGCTTTTCAGGGTGCAGAGGGGCCAACGCTCGCTTAAAGGATGGTTTTCCCTTCTCAGCAGCAAAAGCCTTTTGTGGAGCCGTGCTGTGAATCCATCAGCAGCCCGATCTAGGTTAAAATGACCTTTTTTTAGTTTATTCCCCCACCCCTGGTGTTATTTTTAGCCCGGAGGAGGCCGGTGACCTGGTTCATGGCGCAACCCCATGAACATTGGAGGGGTTGGCTGGTAGGGACGTGGAGCCTGGTGCTGGTGCACCCCTTGCACCCCATTGCCTGGGAATCCCTTGCACCCCATTGCCTGGGAACCACTTTTACCCTATTGCCTGGGAACCCCTTGTACCCCATTGCCTGGGAATCCCTTGTTTCCCATGGCCTGGGAATCCCTTGCACCCCATTCCCTGCCTCAACTGGAGGGTCACTTGCAAGTGCATTTCTATAGAGTGGCTTCAGACAGCGTTTGGAAACTCCTGAGGTTTAAAAGCACTGTTGCGACACAAGAGGAAAAACCTAAGAATTTAAGATTTGAATCCCTCTCCCCCTCCTCGCGTGTACGGGGGATTCAGGGAGGGACTGGATTTGGTCCAGGGTTTGTAAATGTTAATTACACAATACATCATACCATTCTGCAAAGGACGGGGCAGAAATCTCTGGAAGAAATCGCTGACTGGTGGTGGTGGTGTGTGTGGAGGTGGCGGGGGGGGGTGGGGGGGGTTGCCTTCCTACGTAGCCACATGTATTTTTATTTTAACTTTTGAGCTTAGTATTCCAGGAAAGCCCATTAAAAGCTGGCAGCCGCCCGCTAGCGAGCAGCTTGCCGGAGCCGAGCGCCGACGTGTGATGCCGGAGGAGCCGTGCCGACGGTTGGGGATGGCTGATGGCACGAGGTGTCGGTGGAAAGGAGGGGAAAAAGGGGGATGTTCTCACTCCACTGAACTTCCTTCCTTTGTGTTTCCTATTAAGCCGAGGGAACCGCGCTGATGCGGCTGCTTTTGCAGCCTTCCAAGCTCCGATTTAATTGTGGATGATTTCATCCTGGCCTTTTTTATGTTGAAGCCAGTGGCCTGCGTCATGCAGCAGTGAATTTAGGCAGATTTTATTTGCATGTGAGTCATTGAGCTTTTCCAGCTGAATGTCACCAACTTGGAATTTTTGTCTGATTTTGTTGTTGTTTTTGTCTCTTGGTGTTTTTCCACCGGGCTTTTTCCCTAGCCCTCGCTGCCTCCACTCACCCCCCTGCTCCGTCCCTCCGCACCCCCTGCCCCCCTCCCCAGAAAAAATAGGAAAAGGCTAAATATGCGTTTGAGTTGGCAGTGCGAAAGGACGGGATTATGCAGGTTTGGGGAGCCGGGGATGGGGGGGAGGGGAAGGATGCTTTATGTCGCTGGGAGGGAAGGACCGGAGCCAAGTCAAATTGAGGGCTCTAATTTGGGAGCAGTGTTATTACAGGTCAGAGGGAGTCAGTTACTGGCTAAATTGGGAGAGCTGTCACATGCGGGAGCTGTGAATGCTGCTCACATGGCTGGGGCACACGGGCGCTTGGACTACTCGGTTCAGTTTGGTTAACAAAGTGCTTAAAAGAAAAATAGTATATTTAAAAAAAAAAATAAAATCTGTTTATTTTCCCTCAAAATAGAGGCTCCCTAGCAGTGGCCCTTCTGCCTCCGCTGCCTGCTCGTCCCGGCCCTCGCCTGCCCTTTGCACAGAGAAGTTTATAAATAGAGCAACTCCTCCATTATGTGCAGCTTCGGTCTCTTTATTTTTACACTGGAATTTTTTCAATGATTAACAGTTTAAACCATGTGCTGTATATCAATACCTTACATACCCTTCATAACTTATTTTTAGTAGTATTTTTTCCCCCCCTTCTAAATCCTTTATCCATGTTAGGCAACATAGTTATGACATTCAGATAATTTTATTTCTTTCTTAGCCTTTGAAGAAACTTATCTGCATTTCAATTGAGCTTTTGCTAAAAGGCTTTTTGCAATTGAAATTAAGAAGTCAGAGGAGTATTTCCTCCGTGCCTGTGGTTGTGCCTGTAGTCTCCTCGCCGAAAGCAAGGAAGATTTGGGCTTTTTTTGTGGATTAGTCTCAGAGAAGAGATACAGAAATCGCATATTTTATTTCTTTGGCTTCCTGCGTCCTAGGAAATTCCACTGAAAATCTGGATTTGAGGGCGTGCGGCGGCATATGAGCAACATAAGTGAAAGCAGGCAGTGAACTCATTTCCCACCTGTACCGCCGTGTCCCAGCAGCAGCAACACCAGCAGCATTTTGCTGTTGCTGAGATGACCAGCTCCAAGAAGTGATGGGACTTCTGGAAGCAATCTGCAACCCCCTGTTTAATTAGACTTTTAGTCCTCGCTGACCCATCCCGTTGCCGTGGGCTAAGCTGCCTCTGTGGGCCGGCTAAGCTCAGCTAACTTTGCATGGCAGCCAACAAAAGCCACTTGACCCAGGTCCTCGTCGGGATATCTTTGTCCATCAGACCTGGCACGGCTGCTCTGATATTTCTGTCTCCTCGTTGCATGCACAAGGGCTGATGGATTCCCCACTGCTCCGCTGTTCAAAAGGGACAGCATTTTGGTATCATTTCTGCCACAGTAGCTTTCTTCCACCCACCCTGTGTGGATGGTGCTCCTGCCTTCTGCTGCTCTCCTGCACCGGTGGGTAAAGGTGGAGAAACACCTCACCTGGTGGTGTCCATGCTATTGATGGTGCTTTTGCAGTTTTGCACGCTCGCTGTTGTCAGGTGGGACCCAGGCACTATTTTCCTGCACTTTCAAAAGACCATCTTCCCCCTCTGAGGTTTGGGAGCATGATGCCCCTGATGCCCAGGAGCTTGTGTGCTCCAGCAAGTAAAGAGAAACTGGTGCTGTGAGTCCTTGTCCGGTGTCAGGCTGGCTTCACTCTTCAGGACAGCTTTTGTAGGAGGTTGGTTGGTTTGTCTACCCAAGCGTCTGTCCTCCTTCTGGCCTTTGGGTGAGCAGGGAGGAGCTGGTACCTCATGCTTGCTGATGCCCCATCTGGCGCTGAGCTCTTATTTCTGACACTGAACCATTTCCCACATTTTTCTGTCCAAGCACCGACCACTCGGACAGAACTTGTGGGATTTTCACTCTTGTTTCGCACCCGTTGGCACTGCCATCATCAATGTAGTCATCACTTTGTGAGACCATGCTGGCTGGACTGCGGCTTATAAAATCGGTGAAGCTGATTCATCTTCCCCAAGGTGTTTTCCACACCAGTGCCAGCCACGTTGCGTTGAGGAGCTCAAACACCGTTGCACATTGGGTGTAGGTTCCCTTGGCACCTGTGGGGTTTTCGATAAGTTTTCCCAGAGTGTCGTCTTTGCTATGAGTCAGTGAGATGCTCTCAACGTTGCAAAGCTCTGCACGAAATTAAAAGTCATGTTGCTAGGGAGTGTTGTGATAATACATGGTATTACGCTCCGTAGCAAAAGTGTGCAACAGATACAGCCTAGAAAACAAATCCATAAAACCTCCCATCAGATGCACGGTGTGAAAATGGAGTGTACTTCAGCTTGGTATTAAGTATGTCATGGAAAAAGACTCCCGCTCCTTCTGAATTTCCTGAAAGTCTGCTTTGGGCTGAAAACCGTAGTGGCTGCAGCCAATTTAGAGAAGGAAAAATCCCTGCTCTTGTTGCTGTCGGCAGAAGCACACTTAATGATCGTGCCATGCGAATCTCCAGTGCTAAAAATATATTGCTTCTGGGTTTGTACAAACAGCCTTCTAATAACTGGAGCTCTGGCAAGCTCACAAAGGTAGAGGGGGAAAATAGTCTCAAAAATGTGAAAATCTTTTTTCTTTCTACTCTACAGCACGGTAGAGCTGAGCTAGTCTGTCCTGGTGGCTCTCGGCATGAATTAAGGGAAGTTTTGTTGAGGGATCTCCCAGTTTTTTCTGCTTCTGATGGCCTTTAAAGGTCCCTTCCAAGCCAAACTATTCTATGATTCTCTGATTTGTTTTGGAGCACTTTCAACACCTTTCAAGAAGCACAAAAAATAGGCCAACGATGGCCAACATTCTTCTTGCAACCCAGCTGTGCCGGCAAACCCGTCCATGCTGCCTTGGCAATGGGTGTTGAAGAACTGGCCCATTGCACGCAGGGGGATGTTGGGCGCAGTTGCAAGAAGGTCGTGTCTTTTGGGCAGAACTGTTTTCAGTGGTGAAATTTGCACCGTTACATTTAACAAGTCAAAGGGATATTGCGTAATTAATTTACACGGAGCTTCTTAATCTCGGTCCTTAAAGATGGAGAAGATGCTCCTTCCTGAAGTCCTCTGTGCTCCTGTCAGTGCTGAATCCTGCAGTATAATCAGAAATGCTTTGCTTTTGATGGCTGGACGGCTCTTGTCTTTGTTTTTCCAAGGAACCAGTATTGCCTGCAGTGAGGACATCCCTGGCCACCTCCTTTTGCAGGACATGCTGTCCCTATTGCTCCATTTTTATGGCATCCCTTCCCTGCATCCACACTGGTCTGTTCACCTCCCCTCCTGCTCAGAGCTTCTCTGCCGCAACTGCTCAGGTGTAAAAGAAACATTAGGAAAGTACTTAATGTATTTTTAGCCTCTTAGAATGTGATGTAGCTGCTGGAAACACGGAGGAGAGCCAGCACCATGTGAACCGATAGGTTGCAGCACATCACCAGCAAATTTTCCATCGAACGCTGGTGCTCCTTGGCACCATGTGGAGCCGGGGTGCAAGGTGGGTCGTGGGTGATGGAGGAAGGAGGTTGTGCACGTGCCTTATGTGATACAAGGCTCAGATTGCTGTCTGTCTGTCCTCTCCTTATGGGTGCTAGTGAACAAAAGGTCCTGTCCTTCAAAGAGGTCATCTGCACTTAAGTCTGCACTGAAGCAGACCAGCTAGGGAAAGGGGGAATTAAGCAATTGCCTTTTTATATCTCTTTATAGACCAAAGATGCTGGGGTAGCACTGAGCCATGCAGCCACCTCGGACCCAGAGGTTCATAGCTGTTGGGGTGGGTGCTCAGGGCGGGAAAGCGCAAGAGCCCTGATTGCCACAAATAGCAGTCCCCAAGCCCTCCTGGTGTCCAGGTCTGGTTTGCAGACCTTCTGGCTTTTCCCTGCTCTAACCAAAGCTTGTTCCAGGAAAAGAGCTTGGTCACTACTCCCCAAATTTCTCCCCAAGTTGGGCTGTTAGACCTGCAAGGGAGGGAGTGAAAGCAAGCACCAGTTGTGAGGTTTTCTTGGTTTTACCTCTCTCTAATCCTGCATTATCCGCTGGGATGAGTGGTTTCAAGGACCTGGGAGGAAGCAGTCCCCGGGATGCAGAGCTGGCCTCTCCTGGCCGCTGCAGCACAGAGATGCGGGAGGTGCCAGGAAGCCACGGGTGCCGGATCCAGCAGGCGCTGATGCTGTTTGGCACAGCTCCCGTTGCCTCCAGACGTATAGGATTAGGCCCTCCCGCTCCACGCTGAGGTCAGCTCTAGCGCAGGCATAAATTCAAGCCCATTCGAATGTAGCAGGGGGAGGCTGATGAGGTTTACACACCGTGCTGCAGCCTCCCGGGTCGTAGATGTGCTTAGAGACATCACCGGTGTCTTCTTGGCTGAGTTAGCGGCAGTTTTGCATTGATTAGGATGAGACGAGGAGCAGGATTCCGGTTGACCGGCGTTTCAATGTCAGCTTGCATCTCTGTCTTGTGCAATTGGCAGCTCTGCAATAACCTCTCTTGTCGAGATTTCTTTCTATTAATTAGCGTCAGTTGCAATAGCAAAAAGGCACATGCTGAAATTCTTATTACTCGGCATCTTGCGGAGGGAGAAGGCTGCCAGGTTTAAGCAGGAGGGTACTGATGTGCTCTGGGTGGGGTACGGAGAGGGTTTCCAACGGGGTTCTCACTTTGTTTTCTTCAATGTTGGTCTTTTGAGTGAGGCTGATTTAGGAAGAGAATGATGGGAATTCACCCAAACAAAGTATTGTGAATGGGTCGGTGGGCAGGTGCTAATTACTGCAAATAATAATTTAAATCCCTTCGCCTGGAAACACGCTGCGGTTCACCTTCAGTCTAGCTGCTGTGGCAGGAGCCAGGGCAGAGGTTCGCATCTGTAGCATCGGAGAGGAGGTTTGTGTGATGGGTGGTGGGGAGCTGGACCATCTCACAGACCAGTAAATCCAGTTGCAGGAAGACTGGGACTGGCTGCAACCTGCCCTTGGTCGATACACTCAGTGCCGATTCAGACTTGTGGCTGAAATCTCTTCATTTTTTGCTCTTCTGCTTTAACTTGGCTGCAAACCACCCTGTGTGAGGTGGGGTATGGTCTCTCCACCCCACTCACGCTCTTCACCAACCCGAGTAAGACTCGATTCACGTGGGTGCTGGAAGCCATAGAGCCCGCAGAAGTGTTACTGTGGGCTCGGGATTAATGAGCAGAAACCCGCAATCTGTTAGAGACAGGACATTTAGCTTCTACTAAGCTTACCAGAGACAAAAGGGGAAGGTGACTTGAGTGCACAGTCCTGAGCACCTTCACTTGAGAAAACGCGGGACACCAGGGAGCTCTTTAATTCAGAACAAAAACTTATCCTGAAGTCAGATAAATTCAAGCTTAAACCAGATAAATTCAACTGGAAACGAAGACAAACTGAAGTGGTTGGGAGACATTGGAGCAAATAGCCAGTAGATGTAGGGTTGGGGCTGGTCTCTTGGTGGACGTTCACTGGGAGATGGTATTTTGGCCAAACAGAGGTTGTTGGGCTGTGTTCATATGCAAGGGTCAAGTTTTTTGACTCCCTTTTGGCCTGAAATGATGAAGACACTCATGCAGCTGTAATGGATGTTAGATACCAGTGCTCACCTCGGTTGCTGCAGATTTTGGTGATTTTGATGGAAGCGCAGCCTCTTGCTTGCGTGTATGGAGGAGCTGGTGGGTAGTGATGTGCTGCTGGGTCTTTATGAAGCAGGAGGAGTCCGGGCGTTGATTTTTCTGCCCCTGGCTAAAAAGTGGGTACCTCCACAAAGCTCTGCCCATCACCCAGAGCTGGTGCTGTATCAGTAATCCAGGAAACAGCAAAACAATGGGATCCTCTTCTGGGAGCTGCTGAGGAAGGCCTCCTGCAAAACCTTCCTGCAAACCCAGAAATAGCCATCGCTTGCACCGGAGCAGCCGATTTCAGGCTCGCTTGAAGCACTTGCAAGCTGCCTAAGCACGGATTGGATTTCTGCTTTGCCGTTGGCGATCCAAGACATGAAAACCTCAGTGTCGTCCATCCCTAGGAGGACTTGGTTGCTGGCCAGGAGCACACGGTTCTTCAGTCCCTAATGCTGCAGCATGTTACTTTGCAAGATCAGGGATCCCAACCTAAATTTTTGGTGCAAACTCTTATTTTTTCTCCCTGAGGACATCTGAGAGTGCCAGTCCATTCAGCCCTGCTGTGAAGGTGCTCTGTTTGGTGGGTGCCCTTCAGATGCGCACATCTAAGTCATTTCGGGCTTGGGCAAATTATCTGAATGGGCTTTTGAGAACTTCTAATGGAAAATGTTGTTAAACTGAAAACAAGGGTATAATAAAACAGTAATTTAACAGCAATTTACTGACAACTGGAGCCCTTAAACGCACTGACTTACCATGGTGGAGTCGATGACACCAAGCCTGCTATTTGAAGGTACTCTTTGTCAGTCGGAGAATCCTTGGGCAGTTTTCAAAGCACTTCCAGTCTTTAACTGTTGTGCTGGTTACTCATGATAAGCTGTTGTCTAGCTCATTCATCTTTCCCGCTTCGTCAAAGCCCCAGTCAACGTATTTGTCTACCTCACTTGTGAAATGTGATGTCGTACATGACAACGGGAGGATAACCCAATTTCCGCTTTCAAAATGAAAAGGTTTGTTGTGGTTGGGGTTGGTTGTTTTGGGGTTTGTTTTAAGCACTTGAGAGGTACCACACTTTGCCGTTGTTCCTTGGAGGCATCTCACCTGGTGAGACACATGTGTTCATGTCCCTGTTCAAGCTGCCCTGGGCCATCCCTCCAGGCAGGGTCGGTGTTTTCAAGGTCTATTTGCAAAAAATCAAAAATAAAAGAAAAAACCAAGCAGTTAGGTACTTCAGGGTTTCTAAATGCAGGCACCAGCATGCCGCATGCGTTGGTTTTTGCAGGTGTCCACAGGGACTGTGTATCCCTGCCTTTGTCCATCCAGGCTGGCTTTACCTTCGAACAACTGCAACTGTTCCCTGTCCATCATTAACAGCTTCAGGAGCAACACGTGCCTCGCTGGCGGTTGAAATAGCCCAGGCGTCTATCAGGAGGCAGGTTCAAAGTAAAAGCAAGAAGGTCCCTCACGCAGTGTGGTGTTAGAGGTGGACCCATCGCCACCGGACACGAAGGCAATTAACAGTTTGCAGGGATCCAGAAGTGATGAAGCAGATTTGCGATAGAGAAATCCAGTGAGCGCTTATTAAATAGACAAACATCACCTCTTTCTCAAGGAAAGCATTAGGGGATAGCGTTGGACCTATTCATAGCACAGGTCCATAGCCTTGGAAGCAGGACCCGGCTATATTTGGTGCTGTATTGATACGCAGGGACTCTGCCCAGGCATCAGCTGTGCTGTCTAGCAGCAAAATCGTGTTGGTTAAATAATCCTGTGTTAGAAAGTAGTTTCACATCCCACCTTCATTCAGCTTCTCACCCAAGAAAGAGAGTCCCGTAGTGAAAATTGGGATTTTCTGCTTCAGGGACACCGGCAGGTCCCATCCCTTCCTGGTACCAGAGTCACAGGGCTGGGGTGGGAGCTGGCTCCTTAGGGTGCTCATGATCAGTTGTTATTTTAGCTCATCTCCAAAAGGAGATGTTGGTGCATTGACAGAAACGGGCAGGACAGGGAATTGGGGGAGTTTCGGAGCAGCAAGGTGGAGTTTCTAACTCTGGGGCTTTCTCTGTGCTCAGATTTGCCTGCTTCAAATACCCATAGTCTTGCCATCCCTTAGAGCAGCGAAAGCCTTGTCATGGAAAGCATCAGGCATCCTTGAAGCACCACCTGGGGGAACTAATGAGGCTGTAATGTCATTAGTGCCTCCGACCCCATACACCACCGCAGGCAGCGTGCTGGGACCCTGGGATGTGGGACCCCAAACCCGGACACATCCTAACCATAGCTGACCTGGGGTGAGGGGCTTGTTCTGGCACTAAAGGGCGAGATCCCAGATGTCCAGGGGTACCTGGCAGCAGATAGGGAGCTACCTGGCAGCTTCTGTGTTTGGGGAGAGGGTGGAAAGGGGCATCGGGGAGGTCACCAGCCCCCTCTCCCCCTGCCCAGCTTCAGCTTTCCTCCTCCCACACCACCCTCTCCAGATCCCTCTGTTTTCTGGCAGATAGGATTAAGCCTGACCTTCCGCCCCATCTCGGAGAGAGCCAAACCTCTTTCAGATCTAATTATTTTCCATTTTTGTTTAATTGTGCACATCCTGCTGCTGGCTGAGAAGGAGAGCGGCTCCTGCCCAGGCCGGGGCAGGGAAGGGCATTGATGCTCCATTCGCATCGATGCTCCATCTCTTTGGGGCTGTGATTTCAAACCCCCGCATCCCTTGGAGGTCCAAGGCACGTTTCCCAAGAAGCAGCTCTGGCACCATCCTGTGTTTCTCCGGTGGTGACCTTCATGCTTGGAATCCCCCCATGTGAGGAAGAGGAGCCCGGCCACGGCCACCTGCCTCCCCCATCCTCCTCCTCCTCCCCTGCACCCAGTTTGCACCGGGCTCTGCTTTTTCTGCATGGATTTTGCTACATAATTCCTATGTACAAGCGGCACCAGCTTCTTTTAGCAGAGCGTTGTGTGCCTTCTTTTTAATGATCTTTTGATTTCTGAGTTTATCGAAGCTGCTGCAAAATCCCTCATCAAAATCCCACAGCCTTTCCCCACAGATGATGCCGGGCTGGGGTTTGGCTGTGCTGGGTTGAAAGCGCTGCCAAATTGCCCTGACGGCGATGGTAAAACACGGGGGTGATACGGGAAGGAGTGAAATCCCTCTGCGGGAGGAGGGGAGAAAATAAGATGGGTTTTCACCTCCCAGGCAGCTGGCCAAGAAGCAAGGGAGAGAGGGGACAGATAAATCAGATTAAGCATGACACAAAGCTTTGCCTGCGGCAGAATTACGTCCCTGTATGGAAAACAGGGAGATGCTCTGGTGGGCAAACACTCAGGCTTCGCTTGGTGCAAGAGAGAGATCTGGAAGGTGTCCCCCACTTGCAGCGGGTGGTGTGTGCAACCAGTAGCGTTTCAAAATCAGGCAGCCTGGCCAAGCAGTTTGTCCACAGTAGGTGCTAAACAGCCTCGTGCTGTGTCCGTGTCTGGCATCCTGGAGCTGGTGGTCCCCGTGTCGGGGCTCGGAGGTGGTCGCAGCAGAGGTGGTGGACAGTGACTTGTGTCGAGCCTCAGCTGGTGCCGTTCACAGTCATCCTTGTGGCACGAATCTGCCTCCATCAGCTTTACAAACGAATGATCCAGACCCACGTTGACTTCTGCACTCCCTGGACTTAGAGAAAAAATAGTGACAGCAACAAGAAATAGTAATGAGACGGGGCTGGGGCCAAGAGCACGTGTTTCAGGGGAAGGCAAAGGCCAAGCTGTATAGGCTGTTCTTGCAGGGAAGGCGTTATCCCTAATTCCCACTGGCAAGGGAGGATGGGAACCCACCCACTGCAAAGAAAAATGAAGGGTTTGGGGCTTATTTCTCCCTGCCTGCAGCTATGCCTCAGTGCCAGGTCCCCTGCAGCCGGTGGGTTAAGGCAGGTGCCATATGGACATCCCTGTGGTTTCGTCCACAGGAGGATTTACATGCGATGTCCCACCTAAAAGCAAAGGGTCTTTAAGGCTTCCCTCTTGCTTTCTCAGCCAGTACCTATGTTTAATTATTCTGTGCAAAACAGCGGAGCTGCTCCAAAGTGGTTTGAGTTTGCTTCTGTCCAGAATACCCTCCACTCGGTGGGTAGAGCCTGACTCGGGGTCAAGTGGTTGCGTCTGGATCCCCCAAAGCTGTGTCGCTTGTGCCTCTCAGCGCAGCAGCACGAGATGGCTTGGGAACACCGGCGGCCGGGTCAGGAAGGAGCTCTGGAGGAGGGATGGGTCTGTGGAGAAGTAAATACCCCTGCAGAAGGTTCCAGCGAGAGCTGTCGGCGTTTCCAGCAAGCCATCTAGTGGCTTCCTATTAAAACGGTTGCACGCCTTCAAACCGGGAAGGCAAAGCTAGAGAGGTGAGTGCTGCTCACCACCACAGTTGTGTCAAGGAACTGACGTGCAGGATTTGACCTGAATTGGGAAAAGGCCCTACTGTAATAGCCTTCGTGTGGGTCACGGGGTGGTGGGGTGGTGGAAGGGTTGGATTAGCTGCTGGGTGGCAGCGTGGGTCTTCCCAAGAGCAAACCTGATGGGTGATCCTACAGATGGACATCCAGATCTTCATTTCACTGGTGTGGCTTTGGTTACCCTAGCTCAAAAATACATGGAGGATATAGGGTTAGTCAATGATTTAGAGCAGCTTTCTCTCCGGTATGGATAGGAGACAGCAGACAGAGACGGAGAACATAAAGTTTTGGGTTTTTTTCATAACATGAGAACTCAGGGCATTTCACTTTGTGAAGTTTTGGGCAGTGGGTTGAAATCAAAGAGAAGAAAGTACTTTCTGACCAGCCAGTTGAGCTGTGGCACCCTTAGGCACAACCTGCTACAGGGACTGAAAGTTTGAAGGCTTCATAGAGGGGTTTGGTAAACGCTGGAGACTGATCTGGGGCTGGGAAGTGTCAGTTGGGTCGTCCAGGTAGATCCTGAGCTATCCTTGACTGGTATTTATATAAGCAGTCTGGAAAAACCTCCAGTGATGGAGATTTCACAGCCTCCGTAGGCAATCTCTCCCTGCGCATCACTAGCCCTACCTGTAGGATGTAGTTTCTTCATGTCTGACCTCATTTGCCTTTGCTGCAATTCAAACCTATTACTACAACCCCCGGGAGACACGGAGAACAGCTTGTCCACGTCAGTCTTCCACCTCTCAGACAGATGACAGGCTGGCTGGTGTAGTTTTTATGTGCAATGCGGCGTTTCGACTGATGTTCAACCTGTGATGCTTCCTGACCCCAGGCTCTTCTGCTCCTGGTGCCGCGGTTTGCTCCCACCTGCCTCCAGATGTTTGCACCTACTTAATGCAGCTGTGTTTTTCTCACTTTTCTCTAAGTCTCAACATTGTTTGACTTCTAATCCCGTTTTCCGGAGTGTTTTCATTTCTCCTAGCATGATACCTGTGCATCGAATACATTTATCCCATCACCCGTATCACCAATGACACACTGGGTAGTGTCACGGCTGGGACAAGTCTCCTTGCTCAGCACATCCTCCCCGTCTGATGGTGAATCACCAGTAACAGCTCCCTCCATATGGTTTTCTGATGAGTTGTGTGCCCACATTAGAGTAGTTTCGCCCGAGCGTGTTTCTCTGGTGTGCTGCTGAGGAAGCCATGTGCGGCAGCACCTAATGAATATCAAGATATACGTCTCCGACTGCTTCTCCAGCTATTCACAGGCCAGTTACTCTGTCGCAGAAGGAAATTAAATTGTTCTTGACAAATCGGTGTCGGCAGTCACTTATCATCTTGTTATCTTCTAAGTGCTTACAAATAGGTTGTTTCATTATTTGTCCCATCAGTTTTCCAGGAGTTGGAGTTAAGTGACCAGTTTGTAATTCCCTGGCTTTTCCTTTTGCATATTTTTAAAGCTAAATCCTATGTTTGCTTTTTTCCTTGGCCTTCTAAAACCTCTCCTATCTGCTGTGAGCTATCGGAGGAACGATAGCTCTGTGGCTGCTTCAGCTGAGCCCTTCCCTCCATCCCCTTGGGGCAGGTTATCACGCCGGGCTGGTGGATGGACCAACACTCTGGTTTGGTTATTGCCCCCCTGCTGGGATGCTTCTTCCCTTCGCCCTCTGCATCTCTTCCCTGTGTTAGCTCATTTGAATCTTAGAATCACAGAATGGTTTGGGTTGGAAGGGACCTTAATGATCATCTCATTCCACCCCCCTGCCCTGGGCAGCGACACCTCCCACCAGACCAGGTTGCTCCAAGCCCCGTCCAGCCTGGCCTTGAACCCCTCCAGGGATGGGGCAGCCACAGCTTCTCTGGGCAACCTGGGCCAGTACCAGACCTTTTCCATTTTCCAACCGGTGCTTTTAAAAGCTTAGATTTATCCACGAAGTGCTTCTGTGTAGTATTCTGTGTAATCTGCCATGATACAGAAAATTTGGGCCGAATCGTAACTTTGATTAACATTAGGACAACAGCAGTGGAGCTTTGTGGCCATAGAGGTGGGTGTAATTTGGCTTTTTGAGTGATTTTCAGGAGCGTCTGGTAACTCTTGGTGTCTAATTCGGCATGCCTTTCTGTGACCGGGGTTTTCGGAGAGCGGTGACCCTGGACAGCCTGGAGATGCTCACGCAGTGGCATCACGCACGCAGGCATTCCTCTGGCATTGCGTATTTACCCTGCCGGGGTCTGTTTATTTCTTTATTAGGTCTGTTTGCTGATTTCTCAATTATCTTCTTTTTTTTTTTTTCCCCCCCCTATTCCTTCAACAGGAATCATTAACCAATGGCAACAGGAATCCAAGGATAAAGTGATTTCCCTATTGTTAACCCACCTGCCTTTACTGAAGCCCGGAAACATCGAGGCAAAAGTCGAATACATGAAACTCTTGCCTAAAATCCTGGCCCACTCGATCGAACACAACCAACACATCGAGGAGAGCAGGCAGCTGCTGTCCTACGCCTTGATACACCCTGCCACCTCTTTAGAGGACAGGAGCGCCCTGGCCATGTGGCTCAACCACCTGGAGGACCGTACGTCGGGTGGCTTCGGCAGCCAGGGCAGAGGTCGGTCGGATTCGGTGGACTACGGGCAGACGCACTACTATCACCAAAGACAAAACTCCGACGACAAACTCAACGGATGGCAAAACTCTCGAGACTCGGGCATAAGCGTCAGCGCTTCCAGCTGGCAGGACAAAAACCTGGCCTGCGAGAATGGCCATCTGCCCCTCTACTCCTCTTCCTCCGTCCCCACAACCATCAACACCATCGGCACTAGCACAAGCACCAGTAAGTACCCACGAGAAGCGCTGGGGATGGCCACCCACGGCCACCCTTCACAGCATGGTCCCCCCCATCCCGCTAGAAAATGTTGCTTTGCCATGGTTAGCAGAAGGGCTAAGTTCATCTGGGCCATACAAAACTCTTTTTTTTTTTTTTTTTTGCTTTTTCTTTCCCCTACCTGCTTTTTTATTTCCTACCTGCCTTTTTTTCATTTTTTTTTTTCTCTAGTCCTGTGGGATTTTAAAGACCTGGCAGCTGGAGAGGAGGGAAAAACAGCCAAACTGTAACAGCAAAAAACGTGTGTTATCGAAGGGAGCCCCTTTTATTTCATGTAGCTCCACCTAGATTTGCAGTTCGCCTTTCAAGAGTTTCTAAAGCAAGCGGGGAGCTGATGCTTCGTGTCCAAAAGTGAGCTGGGGGACTTGAGGCAAGGCCAAAAGTAACCTGGGGACTTACTGGGAAAAATGGGATTGGGGCCCCGAAGCGCAGGTGTCGTTTTAGGAAGCAGGGCTGGGATCCACCATCTTGAGGGCTTATCTGAAAATGTTACCTTCTATCTCCAGTGCATAGAGGTGTGAAGCTGGTGGTGATCAGGGGGTTTAGATGCAAAGTTCTCAGTGTTTTCCAGGAGAGTTGGGTCACTCTTCCCCTAAGGAGGCCCTGCCAGGCTTTGATGGGAACGGTGGATGGTGCTGAGCCCAGCCCAAGGCTTGGACACTGGGAGACGCTGCAGAGCACCGTGGCTGGAGATTTGTTGCTGGTTTTATGTGGAGACATAGTGCAGCTAGAACTGCTTTTTAGAGCAGCTGTTGATGCCTGTGTGCCATCCTTGTGAGAGGAGGAACAAAGCATCTTCTCAGCAGTGTTCAGGAGCTTCTCTGCCCACCCACTCCCTCTGTGGAGGGCTGTCATGCCTGCCTTGCTGTCACCTTGGGTGACCGCCACCATCTCACCTGCAAGACTGGACATTCTCCTTTGCTTTGGAGGGTTCAGAAGGTCTCTCTCCAAGATGCTTGGCATCTCCCTAGATATAAGGGATGCAGAGAGCACGTCGGGGAGGAGAGGCTTCTTGCGGTGAGGGTGCTGGCTTCTCTATCAGCGTGCGGAAAGCCACAATTAAATAGCTGAAGGCTTTAAAATGGTCACTTAAGGCTTCTGGGTTTTTCCCTCTCCTGTAATAAGTGCTTTTTTTTAGGTGGTGTTTCAAATCGACAATGATACGAAATGCGGTGCTGGGTTTATTGCTGAGCACCCAGGTCCCTGCCTCTCCCTGTGGGCAGCACTGCCTGCTCTGCCACGCGGGGACTTAGCAGAAGGGTCTCAGCTTAGAATCACAGAATCATGGAATGGTTTGGGCTGGAAGGGACCTTTAAAGGCCATCTAGTCCAATCCCCTGCCATGGGCAGGGACATCCTCGCCGAGGAGATCAGCTCCAGTGCAGGAAAGTCTGTGCTGGGGAAGGAAATCGCGGCAAAGAAGGGTCGGCCTGGGGCTCGTTTTTCGAGGCTTTTAAAGCCAGGAAAAGGGGCCAGCCCGAGCCGGTACCCGGCACTTCTGGGGGGCGGGGGCAGCTGAGGAGCAGAGGGCGGAGCCACCACCCCCGGCGGCAGGTGTGAACGAGCAGGGGGTGGGACCACTCTCCCCCCTCACAAAAGCAGCCCTTTGGGAGCGCAGCGACCAGGTCGCTGTGCACTGAGCAAACAAGCAGTGAGTGGGCGTTCCCTGGGTGTGACCCGAGGAACCACCCAGGTGCACCACAACAAGAGGGTACTTCCTGGGCTGGAGAAGGGGGGCGGCCAAGCAGGGTGTGACACAGCAGTCCGATCACAGCGGTCTGCACAGCAGTTCGTGTAGGATAGAGCTGAAAGGCTGCTAACCCGGCCAGGTAGCGATGGTAACTACTCGCAAGATGACTGTGGCGGCCATGAGCTCCACAACCACCAGGTCTGATGCCGCCTCTCAGACGGTACTCTTGTGGGAACATGCTACCACACAGACATCAGGCTGTAGGGTATGCCCTGCTCTTACGCCAGTGTCGGATGGCAATGATGGGCATGCCTGTAGGAGATGTGCCCAGGTAGAGGATCTTCTCCAATTAGTCATGGAGCTCAGGGAGGAGGTAAGTACATTGAGGAGCATCAGGGAATGCGAGAGGGAGATAGATTCCTGGAGTAAAATCCTGCATCCCATGACAGAAACCCAGCAGGCAGATAGAACCCCTGCAACAGAGAGCTCCCTATCCTCTGTCACCTCAACTGAAGGCAGTAACCTGGAGGACAGGGGGCAATGGCAGGAAGTTCCTGCACGGCGCAACAGGCGCCGCACTCGAGACTGCCCGGTGACTACCCCATCTTCCCAGGTGCCATTATTTAACAGGTACAGTGCTCTACAGAGGAACCTGGGTGATGATGAGCACAATATTTCTCCTACTTCTCCTACCTTGGAGCCGTCAGCAAGGTCTAGTCAGACCTCCCCCTGCATCAAAACCTCTGCGGTAAGGAAGAAAAGATGGGTCCTTGTCATAGGTGACTCCCTACTGAAGGGAGCAGAAGGCCCAATATGCAGGCCGGACCCGGTACATAGGGAGGTCTGCTGCCTCCCTGGGGCCCGGGTCAAGGACGTGAAGAGGATGCTTCCTTCCCTGGTACGGCCCTCAGACTACTATCCACTTTTGCTCTTTCAGGTAGGCAGTGATGAGGTAACAAGAAGAAGTCCAAGGGCAATGAAGAAAGATTTCAAGACCCTGGGACGCCTGGTCAAGGGATCAGGAGCGCAAGTGGTGTTCTCGTCTATCCCCCCTGTTGCGGGGAATGATGAGGGGGTAAATAGGAGGAGCCAGCAGATCAATGCCTGGCTTCGAGCTTGGTGCTGCCGGCAGGACTTTGGGTTCTTTGATCATGGCCTGATCTACAAAACGCCTGGCCTGCTGGTAACAGGCAGGAATACCTTGACCTCCAGGGGAAAAAGGGTTCTAGGACAAGAGTTATCAGGACTCATTGAGAGGGCTTTAAACTAGATTTGAAGGGGGGTGGGGATGGTACTGGGCTTGCTGGTGAGGTGCCAGGGCGTAGTTGCTCAGCGCTTGTGGGCCAGTGTGCCAGTGTTCCTGAGAGCCAGAAGGCACACCACATCTCAAGGGTCAAAACTACACACACAACTCCCTCTCTGAAATGCTTATACACCAATGCACACAGCATGGGGAATAAGCAGGAAGAGCTGGAGGTCTGTGTGCGGTTGCGGGGCCACGATCTCATTGCAATTACTGAGACGTGGTGGGACAACTCGCATGACTGGAATGCTGTCATGGGTGGCTATGTCCTTTTCAGGAAAGACAGACCAGCAAGGCGGGGAGGTGGAATTGCACTCTATGTGAGAGAGCATTTGGAATGCATTGAGCTCTCACTAGGGGCGGATGAAGAGCGGGTCGAGAGCTTATGGGTGAGGATTAAGGGACAGGAAAATATGAGGGACACTGTTGTGGGTGTTTATTACAGGCCACCTGATCAGGATGGGGAAACTGATGAGGCTTTTTACAGACAACTGAAGGTAGCCTTGCAATTGCAGGCCCTGGTTCTCATGGGGGACTTCAGTCACCCTGATATCTGCTGGGAAGACCACACAGCCAGGCATGGGCAGTCCAGGAGGCTCCTCCAGTGCATTGATGACAACTTTTTGACACAGGTGGTACAGGAGCCAACAAGGAGAGGAGCACTTCTAGACCTGGTACTGACAAACACAGAGGGATTGGTGGAGGACATTAAGGTTGGGGGCACCCTAGGTTGTAGTGATCATGAAATGATTGAGTTCAGGATCATGGGCACTATCCACAAAACAACAAGAAGTAAAATTACAACCTTGGATTTCAGGAGGGCTAACTTTGGCCTCTTCAAGAAACTGCTTGGAGAGATCCCATGGGCTAGGGCTATGGAAGGCAAAGGGGCTCAAGAAAGCTGGTTGATATTCAAAGACCACTTCCTCCAAGCTCAGGATCGGTGCATCCCTAAGAGAAAGAAATCAGCCAAGGGATGCAGGAGACCTGCATGGTTAAGCAGGGAGCTTCAGAAAAAGCTCAAGTGGAAGAAGGAAGTTTATAATAAGTGGAAGAAGGGACTGACCCCTTGGGAGGATTACAAGAATGCCACCAGAGCGTGCAGGGATGAAACAAGGAAAGCCAAGGCCGCCTTGGAATTAGACCTGGCTAGGGACGTCAAGCACAACAAAAAGAGCTTCTACAAGTATATTGGAAGCAAAAGGAAGACCAGAGAAGTTGTGGGCCCACTGTTGAATGAGACAGGAGTCATGGTGACGGAGGATGCGGAGAAGGCAGAGTTACTGAATGCCTTCTTTGCTTCGGTCTTTTCTGCTCGGCCCAGCCCTCAGGAGTCCCAGGCATTGAATAAAGTAACAGGGAAAGAAGAAGACTTCCCTTGGGTTGAGGAGGAGCGAGTGAGGGATCAATTAGATCATTTAGATATTCACAAGTCCATGGGCCCCGATGGGATGCACCCGAGAGTGCTGAGGGAGCTGGCAGAAGTCATTGCTGGACCGCTCTCCATCATCTTTGAAAGGTCCTGGAGAACAGGTGAGGTGCCTGAGGACTGGAGGAAAGCTAATGTCACTCCAGTCTTCAAAAAAGGCAAGAAGGAGGAGCCAGGGAACTACAGGCCGGTCAGCCTCACCTCCATCCCTGGAAAGATGATGGAACAGCTTGTTCTGGGCGTCATCTCAAGGCACGTGGAGGAAAAGAAAGCTATCAGAAGTACTCAGCATGGATTCACCAAGGGGAAATCATGTCTGACTAATCTGATAGCCTTCTACGATGGCATGACTGGATGGATAGATGAGGGGAGGGCGGTAGATGTGGTCTATCTTGACTTAAGCAAAGTGTTTGACACGGTCTCCCACAGCATCCTCATAGGGAAGCTTAGGAAGTGTGGGTTAGATGAACGGACAGTAAGGTGGATAGAAAACTGGTTGAAAGATAGAGCTCAGAGGGTTGTGATTAGGGGCACAGAATCTAGTTGGAGACCAGTGATGAGTGGTGTTCCCCAGGGGTCAGTACTGGGTCCAGTCCTCTTCAATATATTCATCAATGATCTGGATGAGGGGATAGAGTGCACCCTCAGCAAGTTTGCTGATGACACAAAGCTGGGGGGGGCGGCTGACACACCAGAGGGCTGTGCTGCCATACAGAGAGACCTGGACAGGTTGGAGATCTGGGCAGAGAGAAACCTTATGAAATTCAACAAGGGCAAGTGTAGGGTGCTGCACCTGGGGAGGAACAACCCCATGCACCAGTACAGGTTGGGGGCTGACCTGCTGGAGAGCAGCTCTGTGGAAAGAGATCTGGGAGTCCTGGTGGACAACAGGATGACCATGAGCCAGCAATGTGCCCTTGTGGCCAAGAAGGCCAATGGCATCCTGGGGTGCATCAAAAAGAGTGTGGCCAGCAGGTCAAGGGAGGTCATCCTCCCCCTCTACTCTGCATTGGTGAGGCCACTCCTGGAGTACTGTGTCCAGTTCTGGGCTCCCCGGTTCCAGAAGGACAGGGAACTGCTGGAAAGGGTGCAGCAGAGGGCTACCAAGATGATTAGGGGACTGGAACACCTCTCTTATGAGGAAAGGCTGAGGGATTTGGGTCTCTTCAGTCTGGAAAAAAGACGGCTGAGGGGGGATCTTATCAACACTTATAAATACTTAAAGGGTGGGTGTCAGGAGGATGGGACCAGGCTCTTTTCAGTAGTGCCCGGGGACAGAACAAGAGGCAATGGGCACAAACTTGAGCACAAGAAGTTCCACCTAAACATGAGGAGGAACTTCTTTACCCTGAGGGTGGCAGAGCACTGGAACAGGCTGCCCAGAGAGGTGGTGGAGTCTCCATCTCTGGAGACACTCAAAACCCGCCTGGACGTGTTCCTGTGTAACCTGCTCTAGGTGACCCTGCTCTGGCAGGGGGGTTGGACTAGATGATCTCCAGAGGTCCCTTCCAACCCTATGGTTCTATGATTCTATGATCTTCAACTAGATCAGGTTGCTCAGAGCCCCATCCAAGCTGATCTTGAATGTTCCCAGGGATGGGGCATCTCCCACCTCTCTGGGCAACCTGGGCCAGAGTCTCACCACCCTCAGTGTAAAAATTTCTTCCTTATATCTAGTCTGACTCTTCCCTCTTTTAGTTTAAATCCATTACCCCTTGTCCTATTGCAACAGGCCCTGCTAAAAAGTTTGTCCCCATCTTTCCTGTAGCCTCTTTTAAGTACTGAAAGGCCGCTATAAGGTCTCCCTGGAGCCTTCTCTTCTCCAGGATGAACACCCCCAACTGTCTCAGCCTGTCTTCACGGGAGAAGCCCTCGGATCGTCTTTGTGGCCTCCTCTGGACCCGCTCCAACAGGTCCATATCCTTATGTTGAAGGCTCCAAAGCTGGACACAGTACTCCAGGTAGAGTCTCAGGAGAGCAGAGTAGAGGGGCAGAATCACCTCCCTTGACCTGCTGGCCACACTGCTGGTGATGCAGCCCAGGAGACTTCTCCACCGACTCTGAACATCATGCCCATCCTGTCCCCTGTCTTTGAAGCCCCAGCTCTTGCTGCCATGGGATTGTGTGAGGTTCAGCTTCTCCGAGAGCCAGGTCCCTGCACTGCGGAGGAGGGCTGTTGCAGGGTGACCAGGCTGCATGGGAAAGGCTTAACAAGGAGACAGAGTGAGAAGAGTCATAAATGTATTTGCAATTACTCTGTTAAACCTCTGCAGGGATTTTGTTTTTTGGGTCCCTCCATGTAGTTTTTGCATGCCTGGCGCTTCAGAGGCTTTGCACGCTGGGGAGGCAGTGGGAAGTGGTAGCTTCAGAAGGGATCTGCTTCCTCGCATCGAGAGCTGGAAGCAAGGAGGTCTGGTGGCTGAAGCAGATTAATCATTGACAGTGGCTGAAGCTCCACAAGAAGCACTAGGTCTTGAAGGACACTTTTCAAAAACTTTTGTGCTTCTTTGAGCCTTTTGATGTACACTTATCTTTTAGCAGAAGTAGCGACCCACCTCTTGCCCCATGGGATCCCCAAGTATTAGCACAAGGTGCCGAAACGCAAACAACAGCTGAATTACTCAGCAGTGCCTGGGCTGCTGCACTGCTGAGGTTTTTCCTAAATTCTCCAGAATTTGGCAGCGCTGGGAGAGGAGCAGTTGTGGGTCTTCCCGCAGCCCTACACTTCACCCTGGTCTTTGGCTGGAAGACCACGTCCCTCCTCCACCTCTGCCACTCGCTTTGCCGGGGCATCCCCTGCCGTAAGTCCCGGCGTGGCAGCCCTTGCCCGGTCCGGTCCTTCCCGGCATCCCCCAGTAGCTGCTTTTCATGGCACCGGGGCAGCTCACTCGCATCGTCTTGCTCTAAGCTGCAAGGTTTATAGACTCCGCATTCAGGGAACCTTTTCCCCGAGCATCGGGGTGGGGTCAACACATTTCTAAGGCTGAGTAGCTTTGCAGAGGCATCTGAACACATTTTCAGCCCAGTCTAGTCCTAAAAGTTAAGCTGTCGCGATTCCTGCTAGCGTATTTCGGTGGCAGCGTGTTCAGACAACCTGTGGGCTGAGCTGGAAATGACCTGACCACCCTTGATGTTTTAGCTCATAAGCTTCCTTAATGCAATATTTGCTCGGACTCACACACAGTAAGTCCACAGACAGATGCTAAAAAATAAACACGGCTGTCAGCCTTTGTCCCAGCCCCTTGAGTCAATCAATATGTCCATTAATCTTTTATTCCAAAGCAAAGCCCTCAAACTGTTACTGTTTGTTTAGGTTTTAGTGTTATTATTTTTAAATTCTCCCTCGTACTTGGAGGTGTTTATCTGGGCAGGGGCTTAATCCAGCAGCACCCTGCAGGGCACAGCATTCCCCGACCTATCCCCACAAAGGCATTTTGTTCCTCATGCCGAAATGGGGCAAAGTCTTTCCTGGAGGAGTAATGTGGTGATCTTGCCCGAGGTATTTTCGTCTGGTATTGTGGCATAATTAGGTTAAATATGGGTGGCTGACACTCACGTGACAATTTGCTTTGTGCTGTCCTTGTCTTTGACTTGACCTAGACCCAGGCTTTGAGACTTGGTTCAGGCTTGGTTCCTCTCCAGCTCTCTCTTAATGGTGCTGGCTGGTGTTAGCCAGGGTTTGAGGAGACGTTGGTGGAGTTCTCCAGCCTTTGCCAGGCAAGTCTGGAGTGCTCTGAAGGAGACACTCTGGATTTACACCAGTGATGGTGATCCAGGAGTGAGACCAGCGTTGTAAGTGATGGGTTTGGGTCTGGAGCGATCTTAGGGCATGGACTTACCTGAAGCAATGGAAGTCCCATCTGCAGCATCACCCTAACTGCTTTCTCAGTCCGTCCCGCAGAACTTGACCTGCAACTTTAAACCAAGCTTTAGTGTGTTGGAGTAAAGGAAGCCTCAGCGTGGGCTTGGGAGCGCAGGTGGGCAGGAGGCCAGAGCTGCTCCAGGCATGGTGGGACAGGGTCAACCTCAGAGCCCTGGGCTCTGTGGCCGAGTCAGGCGGTGGTTGCAAAATGCCCGGGTTGCACAACACCTTTGCAGTGGAGACAGGGCCTGGAAACTCTGAAAGGACAGACAAAAGCAGCTGGCTTTCAAAGCTGCAGACCAAGAGCTCCTTGGATGGGTGTTCTACCTCCTTCCTTTCCCCTGTGTAATTGGTTCCACCTGAGTATCATTTGATGGCATGCCAGGTTTTGGTTGTCAAATAGAAGTACAGTGTAGCTTAAACCTGTGTTTTCTGCCTGCTCAGATGGGAATATGTGCAGAGGAGAAGGAGGGTCTGCTGTTAAATACGCTTGTCCAGTGCTGAGAAGGTGGGGTGCAGGTAGACCAGCCTGGATTGGGCCATAATGTCTACAAGCAAGAAAAAAGAAAAGGACAGTTTGGAGGAAGCGATAGCAAGTCCAGTTGGCAATAGCGAGCCTGTTGAACCACAGCTAGAGGTAGGGATTCAGTTCCTGGCTCTGACGTGCATCTGCTGGACGGGTGTCTTGCTCCTCTGCTCCCAGTGTACAACCTGGGAGTAACAGTATTACTTCTTTTCTCAATGTTTGGTGAGATTTTCCTATGTTCTCACCTCTGGTGTAGTGCCAGGACACTTAAACTCCCCATGGAGAGCAGGTTACCAGGGGCAAGTCAACCTCCTACCTCTGCACAGGGCAGAAGGTCTTGGGTTTACTAGAGGAGCAACAGTAATTTGCCCCAGACGTTTGAATTAAGAGCAAGCTCTTTCTGGCAGAGGAGCGAGGACCTCCTTACACCAGTACCTACCCAGAAGGCAGCACTTCAGCCAGGGTGAGTGTCTCCAGTTGTCACCCTGCCTGGGGGACAGGAGCCTTGCCCACCTCTGTATGGGCTCTAGTGCTTCCATAAAGCAATGGCACGTCGGGTTCCTTGGTGGGAGATGGCCCTGGAGAAGGTGGGCAGCGCTTGGTCTTGCTGGAGCCTTGTATGTCTAGGAGTCCATCTCCTGTAAGCGCTCAAGGCAGGGACTGAGTGCCCTGGTTTTGCACGGCCGTTGGGATGTTGCTTGTCCATTGGCAATGGGGGGTAGGACACCATCCTCCACCTGCAAGTTGGGGCGGGGGGAGCCTGAAGCTTGTGGCTCCGCCGCCACCTCTGCTTTCCTTACAGCAGCCTGGGTGTCTTGGGGAGGGGCAAGAAGAAGCAGCAGCGATGGTTTTGTGCATTATCCTGCAGTCCTTGGGATTCCTATCCCCAATGAATCATGCTTCTGACCTGAAAGCGGCGTAGGAGCCACCAGCGCAGCTGATTGATGCTCTCCAGGCTGTGGAGCAAAGTCAGACATCCCCAGTAATTCTCTCAAACCCCTCGGCAGTCTCCCGTGTCGGTTGACCGGGAGGTTTTGTTGATGGATGGACCCTCCTAGACCCAGGTGTATTTTATCAGCAGCCCTGGTGCCTGTCGGATGCTGGCACAGATGTCAGGATGCTGTGGTTACTCATTGCGTAGGAGCTTGTTGCTCTCCCAAGGGAAGCTTTGCTTTTCCCATCGCCCTGTGAGCGTCTGTGGGTCCCCGTCTGCAGTTTGCATCACCACCGGAGCCACCATCAGCATGGGGTCGGGGCTCTGTCTGGGAGCTGGGTACCATGGGATGCTCCTCGGCGCCTCCACTATTCACCTGTATCCATAAAGTGCCTGATGAGCAATGCCTCCAGCTGCCTACAGGTAGGGATTGCTCTCACAGACTCACGCCTGGGCTCCTAGTTGCCACTTTGGGGGTGCCCAACAGAATGGGAGGAAGGGTCTGTGCTGACAGAGGCTTGCAAACGCCCCCAAACCCCTTTTTGCTCCTCCACGACAGCCTCCCGAGACCACCTTTCCCCAGCCTTCCCTCGCACCGTGATGAAATCAGATTTGGGATGTGTTCCTGAGCATCTCTGTGGGGCGAGAAACCCCCAGAGAGAATCGCCTCGCCATCGCTCAGCCTTTGAAATCTCACAACTCCGGGCTTTGGCAAGTAAAGAAATGGAGATAGATGAGCTCTCCTTTCCCCCGCCATCAACCAGCAGCTGCAGAGAAACGGCAGGAGGGCAGCGGGCAGGGAAGGGAGTGCTGGGGTTTGGATTCATCTGAAGCAACTCCAGGCTCCTTTCCGACTGCACGGGGACTTGCTGTGTTCTCCCGACTCAGTAACACGCTGCTATTTAATTAACTTTTGACTTCTGGTTTAAAGGAGCCGTGCACAAAATAGTTATTTACTTCATTTGGAAATTCTTTTTAATCGTTACCATAATTATAGCTTCCTCCTCTTTTTTTTTTTTTTTTTTTTAATATTTTTCTTAGCAGGGGGAAGGGAGGGAGGGAGGGGGAATATTTGCCGCTCTCCTTGTGGTTATCACATCCTTCAAATTACTAAAAGAGGCTGGGATAATAGGTCTGGTGATTATATATAGGCACCATCTGCTCTGTGGCTGCTTCCTATCAAAGTGCAGTTAGGAGAGTGCAAGAAGGATATTTTCTCTCCAGCTATATTAAGACTCTGTTTCCATCTCGGCTCCAAAGCAAAGCTCTCTGCATGCAAATGGATCTCAAATGTGCTCTAATCAATGGCTCGGTTTTGGCAGCCTTGAAGCCGAATATTTTTTTGTATTTTATTTTATTTTCCCCTCAAGTTTGCTGTTCCCATTCGTTATGCAATTTTAGTCGAGGCTGGTTGTCCTGCGTCCGATGTTTTCTTGTAACCATAGTGTGGTCCCCCCCAGGTTTGCTGAGCAATCTCGTCTCATGTTATGCGGCGCGGAGATCTGTGTCATAACTCGGATGCAAGGCAACATCTGAGCAATCGGGAATGTTTCGGATTCGGATGATGAGGGCGGATTTTTAGGATGCGCATGCCGTGGGTATGTAGAGGAAGTGGAAAGCTGAGCCGAGTTAATTTGGAGCAATAATGGGAGAGAATGAATACGTGCCGGATGAGAGCTGCTGTGGCTGTCCCCTTGCTGCTGGGGACTCTTGGGGAGCATTGCAGAGCTCGGTATTTGGGGCAATATGGGGAGTCAGGAGATGTCCCAGCATCTTCTCATGCCCCTCAGCGGCCTCGGAAACCCAACAGGCTTTTCTTCTCTCCTGGAGATGGTGAGATTTTATGTTCCTAGAAGAAGGAAGACGGAGGAGAAGGAATAAGACGTAGCCTGGGGGGAGGGTGCTTGGGATGGGGCTGAGGGCCAGAGGAAGCCGATAAGGCTGAAATGCAGAGGAATTTGTCTTGCGAAATCTGCGCCATGGTGCCTACACGAGAGAAGGACTAAATGGCTTTTTTGAATGTGCGAAAGTGGGTAAAAAGAGACAAGGGAGGAGAATATCCCGAATAGGTCAGTGAGGATGGAGAAGGCTACAGTGCTGTAGCAAAATCCTGTTTCTTTCTGGGTGAAATTTCTCTGATGGTGGCGGGGTGATGACTGTGGGATGCACACTGTGTCAGACGCACATTGTCCTCCTGTATTTTGTCACTCCTAAAGGTGCGCTATCTCCCTGCACTCCCTCCACAGGTTTTTAATGGCTCTAGGGATTATTGGATCCCCATTTCTTGGGGCAATTCCAGAGGTTTTGCATTCAGCCCTTCCACTAGACTGGCTTGAGACCCTCCTTTTCCTACTCCCAGTTTCCCACAGGTTGCATATTGCTATGTAAAGGATGTACGTCTTCCAGCTCGGCCTCCTGAAGTGGTTGTGATAGGGGGGTTTCTCCAGCTGAAGTGTGGCCTGTTTTAAACTAGAGCAGGGCAGGTTTAGATCAGACATTAGGAAGAAATTCTTTACACTGAGGGTGGTGAGACACTGGCACAGGTTGCCCAGAGAGGGGGTGGAGGCCCCATCCCTGGAGACATTCAAGGCCGGGCTTGATGAGGCTCTGAGCAACCTGGTCTAGTTGAAGATGTCCCTGCTCACTGCAGGGGGGTTGGACTAGATGGCCTTTAAAGGTCCCTTCCAACCCAACACATGCTATGATTCTACGTGTGGTAGGAGCTGATGCTGTCGGCGGTCTCAGCAGGCATCTGCTCCTCGGACCAGGGGTCTTATTAGCAGCTGGTGGAGGCAGTGGGGAGCGCTGGCTGCTGCTTGATGCTCCCGGACATCTCCTCTGGGTGGAAAAGGACCATAGGAAGGAGAGTTTCTGCATCCCAGTGCCGTTTATCTGGCTTGATCTGTGAGCAGGGAAGGAATTTCCCCCAGGAACCCGTAGCAGAAAAAATCAGTGAATTCTGGCATAATTGCGGAGTCTTGGTTCAGCACAGCAGCGTTGTTATTGATGGACCGGGATTCCCCAGGGGTGAACACTGTTTTTTATATGGTTTGTGTATAAAAGTATGAGAGAAACCAAATTTATTGGCCTGGAGATCAGGGTGTTGCTTTTACCCAGAGAACGGTGTGGTTTAGGGCAGCGCCTTCTCGCAACCCTCCATCCCCAGCACCGATTCCCACCCCCTGATGCGGACACGGTTTTATGCATCCTTTTGTCTGCCAGTTAAATCACAGTCAGGATTCACACCTGGGCTGCCTTGGTCCCACCTTGATGGATGCTCTGGTGGGAAGCCCCATGCAAGGACCTTGGAAAGGAGCTCCTGCTCCTCGGCGAGATGAGCTGTAGCATCCTTCCAGAAATGCATCCCGTTGGACTGCTGAAGCCACCAAGAGCTGCGTTTACACGTCTTTAGGTGCCGCCCCGCTCCTGCTGCCACACAAAGGAGTAAATAACAATAACAGCAATTCCCGACGGAGCCAAACAGCGGGTCCACGTGTGCCGGTGTCACACAGGGGTTCGCAAAACCCTTCCCTGGCTGAGCCTGGATGGGGCGTCACGTGCCCTGCTTGGAGAGAGCAGCAACAAACGGGTTATTGTTTCTCCATCCAGTTTCTTGAACAGGAAACTGTGTTTAAAAAAAGTCATTTTTAAAAAAAAAGAAAGTTTGCTTGACAGGCTTTTCTGCAGTCTGTGCTTCTTCCTAATTTCTCTGCTTGAGGCAGCACTCTGCTTATATCTTTTGGGTTTTTTTCTCCTAATACACACAACTACCCGGTGGCTGCTTGCGTTTAGCACCCTTGGTTTCACCCCTTGTGGCTTATATCAGCCCAGTTCAGAAGCGAGGACATGGTTTATCCGGCGGCACCTTACGAACACAGTTAAAGTCACAGCCACCAAAAAAAGGGAGGAAAAAAAACCCGAACAAAACAAACAGAAAAAAGGCACAAAGAAAAGGCTCCAAGGGTTAGGGGATGTTGAGCTGAAAAATGTTCCGTCAGGGTCTGCTTCGGCCGTGCTGGAGCTGCCTGCGGCAGCGTGGGCAGCGGGTGAATGAGGTGCCCAGGAAGGCGGCAGGGTGCCAGCCGGGCAGCGTGACCCACCGCCGGTTGTTTCCAAGGGTCCCCGGCCCAGAAACGCTGGAAAAGCCGGGAACATGGGTCTGCCAGCACGGGGGAGCCTTCCTGGAGGGGACAGTGCTTCGTGACCTGGGTAGCAAGGGGGAGGCGGAGGAGAGGACCAAGTTGAACTTGGAGGTTGCTTTGCGAGGGGGGATTGCGGCAGATGCTCCGTGTTCCCTCTCCAGGCTGCGCAGGGGACCCTGTGGCCTCAGTGGATTAAAAACATCCCCGCTCCATCTAGCAAATTGGGATCAAGCTGCTGCTCCGGGTACCTGCAGACCAGAAAAGGAGTTGTACATGATCGGACACTGCCTGAGGATGCACCATAACCAGCTTTGCAGCCAAGAAGTGTCATTTTTAGACTAAAACCAACAAAAATCTCTCCAAAAGAGTACAGTGCGCACCTTGCAGGGCTTTTTCCATTCTTCAGCCATGGGGAGGGCATTATCGATCATGGAATGGTTTGGGTGGGAAGGGACCTTTAAAGGCCATCTAGTCCAGTCCCCCTCCAATTAGCAGGGACATCTTCAACTAGACCAGGTTGCTCAGAGCCTCATCAGGCCTGGCCTTGAGTGTCTCCAGGGATGGGCCTCCACCACCTCTCTGGGCAACCTGGACCAGTGTCTCACCACCCTCGTAAAAAATTTCTTCCTTCTATCTAGTCTAAATTTACCCTCTTTTACTTTATTCTGGATTTTAGTTTATTCTGCATTATAATCTGCTGTATGGACTGTGCGTTGGTATAAAGGGTTGTTGCAAAGGTCCTCTGGGTGTCAGGGACCCGGTGGGGACCATGCGGTGGTGGAGGGCACACCAGGACAGCAGACGGTCTGAACACTCCTCTGTACCCAGCAATGGGTCTGGTGGAAACATTCACATCAGCCTGCACGCCACTCGGAGGAAGGTCTGCCTGCAGATCCCAATTCCTTGGCTCTAATTACAGGAATGGGTGGCTTTTTCCTTCACAGGCTGAAAAATTGGCCCGAAACCCTGAGAAACCACAACACAAACATCTGACGCTGTTCCACATGGGCTTCAGTGAACAAAAACCCTCTTGAAATCAGCCCTTGCCTACCAAAATAGGCAACACCACTTCAAAAAGGAAGAGAGAGGGGAGGAAAGAAAAAAGAAACCCGGGGCTTCACGGGGAAAGCACTTGCAGCCTCCGAGTTTCTCTGAGCACGTTGCCATTCCTGCCAGCCCAGACAGTGTTTGGTCCGTGATAAAGCCGGTTTTGCCTGGGGAGGTGGTGACCCCACAGGGATGCTCCTTGCTGCTCTGTCCCTGCGGCAGCGTGGTCTGCAGCCGCCTCCTGCGATGGGGAGCCCTGCAAGCCAGGGCAGCTGCATCGTCACCATCACTCCTTCTCCATCCTCTTAGTGGTTTTTACCCCCCTGGAAATATTAAGCCAAGCTTTGTTTGAAGCCTGAGAGCGCTTTGGCAACACCTCGTACATCCCGGCACCGTTGGCACTGGGTTATTTATCACATTTCTGCCTAGGATGCAGAACACCCCAAGCTCATCTCAAAGGCGTTGTGTTTAGCAGCGTCTGCTGGGTTGCAGCTGACCCCGATCCAGAGGCCACGAGGAGCTTTCTTGCGAGGAAACACGGTCTGACGTGGGCTGAGCACAACTCCTGCGGCTGTTCAGAGCTGTGGTGATGGAGCAAAGAGGCGATACCAGCCCACTCATCATGGGGAGGACCCTGATCTGCTCCGGTCCCCATCCCATGGGATATCTGGGCGGAAGCAGCTGGACCAGGCAGTGCCTTTGCAGAGCGACCGGTGGGTCCCTGGGCAGGGGATGGCTCTTGCACCGCCTAAATGACCCTGTGGCGGGCATGGAAACACTTCTAAACCAGAAGTGGGACACCCTTACGAGTTGTAGGGGATCCGTGTGCCAGCCTGGCTTGCACTTTGGAGCAGTGGTTTCCTCTCTTTGTTCATCCGGCTTGTACCAGCGCGGTGCTCAGAAAGGCAGGCGTGCCTCTGGCCACCTCCACAGGGCTTATCTTACCCCAAAAGAGTATATTAGATTTCCTTTTTAAATTAAAGCTTATTATTTTTGTAATAAAAAGAAGGGAAAAAAAAAAAAAGCTGGAGTGTAAGGGTATAAACTCACACTTGGCTTTCTTCAAGTGCCTGTGGACCATTTATTTTAGCAAGAGACTGAATAAGTGACTTGCCCTCACGGGAGGTTGCAGCTCAGCCATCGGCAGCCCCAGATTCACCTTGGACCATCCAAAAACCGCACAGGATTGTCAAAAAACAGGGAAGGACCTACGCTGAACTGACACGCTGAAAATTGTTAGCTACAGCCTCTATTTCAGGGAAGTGAGGGCATGAACACAAGCAGCGGCATTAATGAATGCGCACATTCATGAATGCCCCTTCTGAGGGTTACAGATTAAAAGAGGGAGAGGTGTGCACACGCCAAGCAGGTGCCAGCCCGGGGTTCGCAGCATTTTTAAGCCTGAATGCTGATGGAAACTGGTAAGAGGGTTTGCAAGAACCTGCGTTGCTTACTGGTGTGTGTTACAGCCAGAAAAGCTAAAGCGGAGCCTAAAATTATGCCAGTGCAAAGAGCTTTTAAATGATGCCATGTCTGGTACTGAGAGCAGCTGGGGTGGTTTCAAAGAGCTGGTGGCTTTTTCTGCTTGTAGCATCCTTGGCAGAGGAATTATCGCCACCGCGTCTCGTGAAGTTGTGTGAGTCCAGTCGTAGTTCAGTGAAAATGCTTGTGGTTTAGTAAGACTGTTGGAGTCCAGTGTTATCTCCGGTAAAGACGTGGAATTAATTTTTGTAGGTTGCACTGGATGATTTCTGATTGTTCCTGGCCATCCAGCGGAGTTCATTATTTCTCCTCCAGCTGACACCAGTTTCTAATTAGGGGACATAAAATTAAGATGGAAGAGCTGCAGCAGTTTGCAACGGTAGTGCTGCTTGGGAAGGAATTTGGGCTGGACTTGAGCCAAAAATAGCCTCTTGTTTGCAAGGTTTTGGTGGGGAGAGGATGGCTTAAATGCTGCAGGGCGCCAGCTGCTGCAGGAGGGAGCACTAATGGAGCGCTCCCCTGCATCTCTCATTCATCCGAAGGGCACAAATATTTCCTAAACCAGAGTTTTTCCTACAGCAAATTCGGGGTGGCTTCTATCCCCCCAGCCGTGCGACCGCAGCCGGGGGCAGCAGGCACAGAAGGGGCTCTGGGCGGTTTCACTGCGATGCTCAGCCCTGGTGATGCATTTCAATGGATTTATCAGGTTTTTTTCCCCATATTTCCCCCCGTATTTTATTCTTTTTTAATGCTAAATATTTATTTCTTCTGGGAGGGTGATGTGACATCTACAGAGCCCCATTAATGGTGCTGCTTTTGGGGTACAATTGCAAAGCCAAGAGCTGAAACAGCTTGGCCAAGACCTCCTTAAATCCATTTATTTCCCCATCGGGATGCATCACAACTTTAGGAAATGTAACACTGCCCTGAAAACAATCCTGGGTCCTTATTGACATCCTTCCTGCCAGGAGAGTTCTGGAAGATGTTTCTACAGGTATTTAATGGGAAGGGAACAAGTTCTTCACCGTAAGCCATCCCCTTGCTGGTGTTAGTGTTACGTGCTGGCAGAAGAGAACGCTTTCAGAAATAGGACCAGTTTAGACGTTGCACGAATCTGCAGGGTTTTGGCCTCATCCATCAGCTTGCATGTGGCACCGGCTGCTTTTTACAGGTGCTTAATAAATGCAAATGAGCTCTCTGGTGTTTTTCCTCTCCCCTCCTTTTATACCCCCGCTACTTGCTCATTTTCATTCCACTTCTGGTCAGCAGACAGGGCTTTGATGGCAGGTTTTCCCCCAGGCTTTAGCCAGGAATTAAACCCGGCTTAACTTTTACAGCACAGTACACTTGACTGGGGGAGTTCCACCAAGACTTGTTGATCTTAGGAAATAACACGTGGAGGAGCCAGGAGTGGTTTTGATGAACTACTTCTGGAAAAAAAGGGGCTCGGGGAGATTCAGTGCTTTGGTGCTTTAGGAGGAAAAGCAGCGAGAATGATAAATTCCCCCCAGGTTTTGCCCAGAGTTAAGAAATTTGATTTTGAAAGAAGAATTGAAAAGTTTTTGCTTCAGTTTCGTATGGGCTGAAAGGTCATTTTAACCCCTCAAATTTCCCTGGAGCAGAAAATCTGCTTTTCATTTCGTCTCCTCCGCCATGAAGCTTCCAGCCGCTGATTTTGAGAAGATGGTGTATTTTTTGCAGAACTTGCTCTCGTCTCTAGAAATAAGTCCCTGTTAACAGAGTGGTGCAGATGTTTCGTTAGCCGTCACGATGTGAACCCCATGCCTGTACCCCGGGGCACATGGAAAACAGCGTTGGCTTGGGATCGCTGCAAACCAGGCAGGACCTTCCCATAGCGCTGGATCCAGCGCTTGTCCCAGTTATCCCAGCGGGCGATGAGACACGGCTTGGCTGAGGAACAGCTAAATCCAGAGATTTTTTTTGGTCTCACTTAGCAGGAAACAGCCCCCATGAAGCTCAACTAATTTTCATTGAGAGTTACTGCAATAAAGCATTAACCAAGTGTTTTACATCCTAAATGCATACATTAAAATGCATTAACTGCATTTATGGTTTAACCAGCAGTTTAGTGAGTTTGTGAGTGATGGAATTTGAATTTTGTTAAGCAAACAGACCAATCTTCTCATATTTTTCATTACAGGCAACAAAGATAGTTCATCCGTACGCATCTTTTCCTCTAAATACCATATATTACCCCCGCTAACCAACAGACCTGAGAAAAGGGTATCTAAATCTGTAAGGAGATAATTAAAAATGAATGAGATGGTATGGAAGAAGAGCAGTGGAAAATAGAGACCATTCAGTAAAGATTTAAAAATCTATTCAAGTTGCAACACTTCAACCAAAAAGTGTCAGAAAATTTATGATTTGGGGTTTTTTAATACTTTAGCCTACCTAAGACATATTTCTATACTTGACTGAGAGGCAATTAAATACCTGCCCATTGTAAAGCCTTTCTGGAGAAATAACTCCAAATCGCAGGAGCTGGTGCATCGCTCTTTCCCGAGTGGTGTTAAAGTTATCGGTTAAAAACAAATCGCTCTTGGTGGTATCAAAATTTCAGCCAGGAAATACAAACCGCTGCGCAACTGGGAAGCAAAAACAAATCCAAAGCTTTCCAAAGACCATTTTTTGCGGGGATTCAGCCTCACCTCTTTGTCATGGGAATATTTTCACCGTTGCTTTGGTTGGTTGCTTTTGCGGAGGGTTGAGTGTCACGTGCATGGAAGCTCACCTGATGGGTGGCTGAGCTGGGATGTTCTCGTCACTGGTGATAGCTCGGACTGCGTGCAAGATCTTAGTAGGACACAACAAGGCTTAGATGTTTCCATGGATGATAAGTAGCCCCATGATGGCATTAGGCAGCTTGTGCTTTGGGGCGTAAGCCAAGTCCTAACTTGGCTTATAATAGGACAAGGGGCAATGGTTTTAAACTAGAGCAGGACAGGTTTAGATCAGACATTAGGAAGAAATTCTTTACACTGAGGGTGGTGAGGCACTGGCACAGGTTGCCCAGAGAGGGGGTGGAGGCCCCATCCCTGGAGACATTCAAGGCCAGGCTTGATGAGGCTCTGAGCAACCTGGTCTAGTTGAAGATGTCCCTGCTCACTGCAGGGAGGCTGGACTAGATGGCCTTTGAAGGTCCCTTCCAACCCAACACATTCTATGATTCTAACCCAAAGGGAGAGACAGAGAACATTCCCTTGGGTCTATGTGAGGACGTTCCCACCCTGGGGATTTTTGTGCCTTTCCCAGAAAGATACAGGTCCGGATGATTTCAGTGGGGCGAGTTTCATGGCCTCAGTGTAGTCGCTTGAAGATTCCCATTACACCTGCAATGGCAGTGGTGCCATCCCTGCAAGGGCTCCAGGGTTGGCGAGCGGCAGCAGCCAAGCACCCGGCACGGTCCCACGCTCAGGTTTGCGATGTCAAAACCTCCAGAGATACTCAATTATTTTATTTTTTTTTCCTAAAGATGCAATCCACTCCACACCTTTCCTTAAGCAACCGGAGGTAGCTCGTGTAACACCATCTCCCTGCGGGTTCTCCCGGCCCCTTTGCTTCCCGGGAGGCGAAGCGCAGAGCTCAGGGTAGGGTTCAGGTAGCCGCGGGCCACCGTGAGGCCATCAGCGAGGCACCCTGGCCAACCACCACCCATTTTATGATTTCATTGAATTATTTTTCTTTTTTCGGGGGACTCTGCTGCATCCCGGGCCGCGAGGGGGGAATAACCTCTTTGATTTTATTTTTTTTTTTTTTTTTTTTTTTTCAGTTCTCTCAGGCCAGACACACCACAGCCCTTTGAAACGCTCTGTGTCCCTTACCCCACCCATGAATGTGCCAAACCAACCTCTAGGACATGGATGGATGTCTCATGAGGACTTACGAGCTAGAGGACCCCAGTGCATCCCTTCCGATCATGCCCCCCTGTCTCCACAAAGCAGTGTAGCCTCTTCGGGAAGTGGTGGGAGTGAACATTTAGAAGATCAGCCTTCCGCTCGTAACACATTCCAGGAGGAAGGGAGTGGGATGAAAGGTGAGTGAAAAACCAGACGCCTTCCCCCCCCATCCACCAAGTCCCGATCCCCATCCCAGCACCCAGAGGCAGGAGGGGAAAAGCCATTTTCCTGGCAGTGCCGGGCTCAGTTGGCAGTTTTGGGGACAGAATCCTTGTAACCAAATGGGGCCTTGCGGCGTTTCTTCTCAGCTTAAGGAATTTAGCTTTAGAGGAATGAGTTAGATTCTCTTTTAAGCAGCAGTTGGTCCTGATCTGATGTCTTACAGTTGGGTGCTGGTGGGCTGGTTTTGCCCCCAACATCCTGCAAGCTGCCAGCTTTCCAAAAAGCTGGATTTTTTTCCATAGCCTGTGGCTTTTGGCTGCGAGTGGTGCACTTTTCTCTTTTTTTTTTTTTTAATTACGGTGAAAAATAGCTTAGCAGAGGTGTAGCAAGCCACGTGTGATTTACCATTGCGGTGTTTGATACCCACCAAGTGTTTGGGGGGAGTTTTGGCTTAGGATGCTTCTTTGCAGTGAATTTATCCCGAGTGTTTCAGCTGTTTCCCATTACACGTGCATTTCAGAGAGATTTTAGCAATAAATATATGCGATCCTGTTGGTAAACAAGGCAGAAACAAAACCCTATTGCTGCAGTCAAAGACAGAGAGCAAACTTCAGGCTGTAGAGGAATAAATAGATAAAACCTGGGCAAACACATAGGCCGTATATTCCTATGAACAAACAAAATGACTGAAAACGAACCCACAGTTATCAGAGACTGACTTAAACAACGGCAATTTTTATTAATGCAAAGCAACTTTATTGTGTCAAGACCGGTGATGTATCAGAATAAGGAAATAATAGTATTTGTTAAGTAACCACAAGGTCTGATTTTATTCTAATGGCAGACAAATCTAGATAGGTGTAAATCTCTGTAATGCGGAACTGTGTTTGACTTGGCACTGTATGACTTTGATGTGCGTGGAATAAATGCATGGAAGAAAACCCCTCGCGGTTCCCTCGTGAGATGGATGCTCGGGGCTCAGCCTTCTCCCTGGCTGGACTTTGCACCGTAGCGTTGTTCTGGGTGGGGGCCATGGGCTGCAGATGTGACAGGAGAATTTTCTGAGCGTGACAGCCTCACAGAGACAGGCTTTGCTTTTCAGCATCTCCACTTGCTAACGAACGCCTAATGAGGTAGCTCAGCCAGGGAGTGTTTCGTGTCCAGCGGTGCTGCAGGCTCTGTGACCTTATGGGGGACCTGCAGGCTGGCTTGGAAGGGTCACCATGAGCATGGTGAAGACTAAGCTGTGATCAGCGTGACGGGTCCCCAAGGCTTTCCATGCCTGGGGCCGGATCCTGCAGTCTGTCAGATGAAGGAGACCATTCTCGGGAGCTGGTGGGGTCTATGTAGCATTATGTTTCTACAGGTTTCTGCTGATGGAGCTGGGGAGAAGGTGCGGGGAGCTCGGCTCCCTGTGATCCACAACTACAGCTCTGGGACCTGTGTGGGTAGAAACTTTCCAGTGCAATGGAGTCAATCTGTACAGCCAAATCTGCAAAACCCAAAGGCGCTATTGCCCAGGCAGTCCACGAGCAACAATCAAATACACATGGATAAAGATAGCCCGTTGCTGCTGCATGCGGCCCCCCTGGGGGAGATGGCTGTCCTGCCTCGGGCCGTCCCTTCCTGAGCATCCTCCTTCTCCGGGAGAAGGTCTGCAAACATCTAAACCTGATTCCCCCCATTGCTTCGTCGGCCAAATTGTTTTTGTCCCGCTGTCTGAGGCCGTGCGAAACAGATGTCTACAGCCTCTGGTGTCTACAAGTGTCATGTCCTCCCCCCTCCGCGGTATTTTCTTCAGGCTGAATCAATCCAGCTTCTTCCCAGATGGAGTTTTCTAAACTTGGGGTTGTTCTTACTTCTCTCCACCAGGGTTTTTTCCAGAAAGTCCATATTTTATTGAAGGTGTGTTGCTCAAAACTGGGCTCGGGAGCAGAGCAGAGACTCGGTTGCCATACAGACAGTGTTCCTGTGGGTGTGTAGCTCATTGTCCTCAAATAACACACCACCACGGGCTGCGTGTGACCCATTGTATCCCCACAGCTTTCCTGCAAAAAAAAAAGTACTGCCTGTTCCCTGCCCTCGGTTCGTGCCGTTTCTTGTTCCTACAGAAACGCACAACTTTGTGCATTTTTATTGGGTTGCATCTTATTTCATCCAGACCGGTTGCTCCGTTTGCCAAGTCCCTTCTCTGAATTGCAGCCACGTCTCCCCGAGCGCCTGCGGGCCCTTGTGGCTTGGTGTCACCCGTACCTTTGGTCACCTTGCTTCTTCTTAACTACCCTTCAGGGCATCCAGGAGGGTAGAGGGGAAACCAGGCCCATGCCAGACCCCCATCCAACGTGTCTTAACAGCTCATCTCCCCTGATGTCACCTGTTTCTCTCCTTTCTATCCATCTTTCTGCCCTAATGCCACTTGTTTCTCTCCTTTCCATCTATCTTCGTGCTGAGGGAAAAGCGACCTTTGGCTTTTTCCCAGCCCCTGGTTTCTTCAGGGGGAGACACAGGCATTTTGTTCCCTGCGGAACCTGTCCATCCGTCCCTTCCTGGGGTAGAGCTTGGGGCACACCAGGAGCGGGGGTTGAGTAAAGCTGGGGGTTTCTGCTGCGAGTACGTCCGTGGCTTAGCATGGTGTGCCGTAAGGGCACTTCTGAAGACGTCCTGTGTATACATTGGCCTGTGTGTGTGTATATATATATATATATATGGCAGGGTGGATTGTTTTCCTTCTAAATTTCTTCTAAATTTCCATGCCAGCACCCAGATATACATGTGCCGGCTGAACTCCGGTGCTTAGTACCTACAGGGGAGAGTGGAGATGAGCAGCATGGAAGTCCTCGCTTTGCTGCTCACATCAGACACAGCGTTTCTGACAGCTGTGCCATGACTTTGCAATTAGCTCCTGGTAATCGGTGATTAAAGAGTCGCTCTGCGGGTGGGCGGCTCGCTGTTCTGTGGAGATCATTAGGAAGTTTGACTTTCCAAGGACCATGAAAATGTCCTTAGATGACCTCGCACTTCCTGGTTGCCTCTTCCCTATGGGAAGGGGGAGAGCCCCCCCACCCTCCCTCTGTGCTGGGGTGGCTCCTTCTCCCCAGCCCACTCCTGGGATTGCCATCCCCGCTGGCAAGGGGGCTCTGGGACCGTTGTAGCTCCCCAAAATTAGGAGGTGGTCCAGGGAGGTTGATGCAAAGGGAGAGAAGAGCTGCTCCTCTGCTCTGACCCTCTGCAAAGGTTGGAAATGATCTGGATTTGCCCAGAGAAGCTGTGGCCGTCCCATCCCTGGAGGGGTTCAAGGCCAGGCTGGACGGGGCTTGGAGCAACCTGGTCTGGTGGGAGGTGTCCCTGCCCAGGGCAGGGGGTGGGACTGGATGGTCTTTAAGGTCCCTTCCAACCCTGACCATTCTATGATTCTATGAAGTGGGTTTTCTACAAGATTTAACGTCTGTGCAACGTTGCACTTCTCTTCTGAAAGTATCTGTGTGGGCTTTGCCATCAGTGTGGATGTGCACCAAAGGCAGATATCCCAAGGGGACACGGGATCAGGCAGACTTGTAATGTATCATTGCTGAAACGGGGTGGTTTTGTGTAAAAATGAAGTTGAGATTCGAGCCTGCTGATCCCTGCACTCCCCACCTGCGCTGGAGACAGAGGGCTTTCTGCTAACATCTTTTAATGGGCTTTCTGCTAATTGCTTTTAATTTTTTTAACCAGATCAATTTAAGAGGCCTCTGGTAGCAGATTTTAGGACTGTTTAGGACTGTTGCATGTCAGGACTTTCGGAAAACAGCAAAGTTCAGCCCATCCATGCTTGGTAGCGGCTTTGCCCCCATGTTTGGTGTGGGGTTGGTCTCTTTCTGTGCAGCGTTTGAGGAACTTCACTGGAACGCAAATCCTGACCTGTGTCAGAGGATGGAGAATGTGAGCAAAAAGCAGCATTTTGAGGCCATTTGCATCACCTCTGCTTGGATGCGAGTGGACTTTGAGGTCAGCTCGGGCAGCGGGCAGCAGGAGACTTCTGGCAGATGTAAGAAGTGCCATGGGGGACCAGACCAATGGTCCATCTTGCCCTGGCCCCTCCAGCGATGACCTGTTGGTTTGGGAAGAGGTTTGCAGTGATCCTTGACTTGCATCTGGCACTCAGCAGCGTGGGGCTTTCTGGACTGAGACCACCCATACTGCAGGATGTCCCAGCAGTGGGACTGTCCTCCTTGTGTCGTCTCATCCCTTTCCGAAGCAAGTTTGGCCTCACACTTTGAGTCAAAACAGCCTAGAAGACCTTTGAGGTTGTCCGTGTTAGTGAAGGTTATTGGAGGTGTCTGTGTAGGTTGTCCTCATGCTGGTGGTGAGCAGAGCACCAGCACCCACAGCAGCCCCAGCCGGGCAGCAGAAGCACATAGTGGGTAGAAATCCCTCCCAAAACTGGTGCAAGACCCCATTTCTCCTTCCCTCTTGATGGGCACATTGGGCAGAGGAACCCCATCAGGGCAGCCTCACCACCAGCCATCACTCCTTCCCCTCGGGCTCTCCTGCACCGTCAGCCCCTACCTGCTGTGGGACATGGGGTCCACCACCCGTTAGACACGTACCCCTTACACCAACTCAGGAACGATCAAAGGGAGGGGAAGAGTTGCTGTTAGTTTGTATTTAGCCCCAAAAGGGACATTTACCAAGCCTCCACCTGCTCTCTCCATTCAGGGTGTAGGGTTTGGGGCTGAAACGCTGGTTTTTCATTGTTACTGCACCTGGTGTGGGTTGAGATGGGGCTCCTGTGTGTCTCACTGGTGGGGAAGAGGACAAGGACTAATGGACAAGGGTATTGCTGGGAGCAGAGCGCGTGAGCTCGGTAGGCTACAACAGAGCTATTGTTGGGTTGTAGGTGCTAAATAAAGCAGGTCCCGATTTGGCACAGCATTTGAAGCCTTTAGGATGCAAAGCAAAAGCACCGTCACAGGCACGGTGTTGTGCTGCAGGGCGTTCACCTCCCTTGTGGGGTGTCACCATGGGCCCCCCAAACCTGCAAAACCCTGAGTGCTGAGCAGGCTAGAGCCGGGGAGGCTCATATCCCACTGCCTTCCCCGTGGAGGACACCCCGTCGTGGTGTCTTGCTGGGGTTTTGCGTGTTGCAGAGGAAGGATTCCCCTGCCAGGTCCCTCCCTGTGAAACCACTTTGATGTCAGGAGGATAAAAGTATTTTTGGGTACCCATTCAGCCAGGCGCAGAGGTGCTATGCTGCAGATAATGAGTGGGAAGGTAGAAGTCGTTTCAGTTGGTGCATTTGAAGGCCCCAAGTCACCCTTCTGAAACAGGTTGTTGGACCATCTTTGATGGCACATCATTTTTCCATGCTCAAAAAAAAAATAATCTCTTCCTTTCCCTTAAGCAGCCATTTAAATTAAACGACATACCATCTTCCCTCATGCCATAAATCAGCGTCTGCCATCTGCAAAACAGCCATTTACTCGTCCTAAGCTCAACCACGCTGTTGGCTTCGGCGGTTCCCGCTTTCCTGGGAAAAGGCCAGCTTGGAGCTTGGTGTGCAGTGGCATGATGCCGGCTCCCTGTGGGCTAATTCCCAGCGGCTCAGCTGCAGAAACCCAACTTCTGAGGACATGTCCTCACCTGGGGGCTGGTTCCTCCTACCATCCATATCCATAGCACTATGTCCTCATCCAGGGGCTGGTTCCTCCTACCATCCATATCCATAGCACTACATCCTCCAAAAGGTCTGGGAAGTTCAGTATGGTGTCTGAAGCACCGGTGGGGTGGTGGATGGCACCTAATCAACTCCTTGTGTTGCTTTTGATGCTGTTGCGCGTGGTTAAGCAGTGTCATGACCTCAATGGGAGCTCTCATCTCCTTACCTTTGTGCTGCAGATGTCCCAGCCTGGCTGAAGAGCCTCCGGCTGCACAAGTACGCCGCCCTCTTCTCGCAGATGACGTACGAGGAGATGATGGCCCTCACCGAATGCCAGCTCGAGGCACAAGTATGTCCCACATCGGTCATGAAGGGATCAGCCACGGTCCCAACTCTTGTGCAGTTGGTAGATGAGACGCCTCCAATGCCTCTTTTTGTGTCTTCACGTGGAAGATGTTTTGGTCGCAGGTGGTTGGGAAGCAAGCAGAGAAAGGAAAATTGGGTCTTGAGGAGTGGAAAAAAACCACATTGTACCTGAAAAAGGCCTTGTCATGGATTTCTTACTGGAGTCCCAGCATGAAAGTTCCATCACTGGGAGCTCCGCTTGGGTTTTTTTCCAGTTGGGATTATGTTCAGGAGTTTCAGGGGCACAGACTGCAGTACCCAACTCCTTTAAAGTCAGCAGGGCTTTGGTGGCCAATTACCTTGTTAACCTTTGAAAATGTCCCCACTTTCAGATTTACCTCTGTGTCATCCTGGGGATGAAGAGGGACAGTCCACACTTTGCTGGACTGGCTGGAAATCTCTATCTGCAGCAGGTCTCTAAGTGATTTTCTATGTATGTCCCCCAGTAGTTCCTGCACTCAGAAATGAATTTATAGCAGCCCATTTTGTTAAGGGGACGAGGGATTTGGGCTGACCCGGCTATCCTGTGGAAATGTTAACACCAGGTTTTTGTGCTGTTTTTTTGCAGAACGTTACCAAAGGCGCAAGACACAAAATAGTCATTAGTATCCAAAAGCTAAAAGAAAGACAAAACCTGCTCAAATCTTTAGAAAGGGTAAGTACTCCCAACCACTTGTGTATTTCCTCCTTTTCAAGAAGCCAGGAATTAATTCTGGGGTGAAGCACTCTTTGGTTACACATTCTGTTTTGGGATCTTTTGCAGAGAAATCTGTTGCTGGCTTTGCCGCATCTGAGTGGTGTCTCGAACACTTCTGTACCAGATGCAGATTTTACCTGGGGCTGTATTTTGGGTGGGTCCTAACCCATCTCCAGCACTCAGGCAACTGGGATGGACAAGCCCTGCCCAGCTCCAGGGTGCTCGGAAACACCTGCGCTCCAGGGGATGGAGGGCACCATCCCAGTGACGCTGGTGAGGAGGTGGTCACCCATCCGCTGAATCAGGGTGCAGGACCAGCTCTAGTAGCACCAGCCACCGTGGTCCTCTCCCACTGGAGAACCAGCTGGGCAGAGCCTTTAACCCCTAATTATCCTTTGGCCACTCATATAACTGTCCCAACTTGATGTCACTGTCCTTCTCAAGAGGCCCCTCCATGCACAGCAGTCCTCATGGGGACCCCTGAGCCCTGCCCGTACCTCTCCGTCCCCAAAACCAGATGTGATTTCCCAGTGTCCATCACATCAAGGACCACTGCGCTTTTCTGGAGCATCATATGGGCAATCTGTCCCCAGATAAAAAGCCAGACACCCACGCCAGTGCCTGAACAACAGCTTGAATTTCCAAGGAGAACAAATAGAAACTTCTTTGTCCCATCAACAAAAGCTTAAACTCTGCAGAAATGGCTGTTAGGGAAGGACCAGCGCCACAGACTGGCTGGGAGCAGCTCACCCAGCCTCTCACTATTTATTATCGCAATATTATGTTATATTTAATTGCACCGTCTTCCAACAGCAACTTGCGGAGCCTCCCGCTGGGGGCTTTTAAATACTTATGTGGTGTGTTGCTATTTATTGGTGTTTTCGTTAGCTCACTGCTTCACTATTTATAATATGGGATTGTACTCGGAGTATGGCAGGAGCTAATAAAGCCGTATTTACCTCCGTATATTAATAATAACTATTAAATCCAAGCGACAGCCCGCTGGATGGAGCTGGCTTCGGCAATATGTTTTCCAGGCGATTGCCCAGCCTCTTTCCCCGCTTCTCCGCCTGGGTTTTGAAATATGGTATTGACTGAGGGTGGCGGTGCGGGAGGGTGAGCCGTGTTCAGCCGAGACAAGCAGCCCCACGGTCTGTAAAACGGGGGAGACAAGCGGCGGGGGCTGGTTTTGAGCCCTCCCGAGGGTGGGTTTGGGCTGTGGGGCTGCGACCACGTCCCACTTTGCTGGGGCTCCGAGCTGCCTGTGAGCTGCTCCACTTGAGAGGGGATGTCTCTGGTTTTCCAGGCTTCCCATCCAATTTTATATATATTTTTTTTAACTAAACAACAGCATGTGTGGGACTTGATTTATGGGTTTTTTTGTGGGGCAGTATCTCACTGCTAAAGATGACTGCTTTCTTGGAAAGAGCAGCTCCACCCCTCTCCACCAGGTAGCAGGGCAGGACTTTTTCCCCCAAAAAACATGCTGTCCAGCAGAGTGACGCCATGTCTTCAAGAAAAGTGGAGCTAAGACACCCAAGAGTGAGCTGGGGGTACAGCAGGAATGACGGTGAACAATTGTTTCCGGGCTTCGGCTGGCTGGCTGGCAGCCTGGGCGCCTGCTTTGTGTCTCTTCCCTAGGACTCACCCCAAATGTTACTTCTTTCCAAGCGCTGTCCCACCAGCCAGACCCTGCAGGAGCCTGCAATGAGCTGCTCTGGTCCAGGCTATATTAAAACCAAAATGCAATTATTTCCCCTCAGTGGGAGGAGGATGTGACCGTGGAAAGGGAGTTCTTGATGCACGCTATAACCGAGAGCAAGGCTGGGGGTGTACCCAAATCCTCTCCCTCCCAGGTGGACCTCCCCTAGGATCTCCAAGCTGAATATTTTTGCTATAGGGATATAAATTCACATGCAGCCTCGTGGTCTCCCCTTCTGTGTCCGACCACAGCCCACCCTGCTCCCCTTGAAACCTTCCCTTCCCCTCTGCATCCGCTCCCCCAGCCCATCCCAGCGTGGATGGGGATGTCCCAGCTTCACTCCTGCAGGATGGGCTCCTGCATCCCAGCATGGTGCTGGGCTCTGCGATGGTCCCAGGGCATAAGGATGCTCTGTCAAGCTCTTTGGGGCAGTGCAGCTAATGGGGAGCCAGGCTGGAAGGCCGTGCTGGAAACTAGAGACAAACCCACGTTAAAAAATATAATTCCAATTAAAAAGGGCTGAAATGTTGCAATTGCGGGATTGCTGGGGTAGGAGCAAGATACCTGCTGGTCTGGGCATTGAAATCTCGCAGGATGAGTTGCTCTTACGGGGTTTGCATCTTCCTGGTGGAAACTTGGAAAGGCTGAAGCTGGTTTTGGGTCCCAGTGGTTGACAGGGCACGTTTATCTCCGGGGATTCAGGTCTGAGCACATCCATGGATGTGGCGCAGTCCCTGCAGCAGCTGCACACTCCCCTGCTCTGAGCAAAGACCTCCTGGAGCAGGAGGGAGGCCGTCGGCTTTGCTGGGGATTTTCTTGGGGGGTAACAGCAGGGATCTGGTTCGTAGCCGATGTCCCGTTGTCCCAGCAGAGACAAACCCTCTTCTCTCCACTTGAATCCGCAGGACATCCTGGAAGGTGGCAACTTGCGTGTCCCACTGCAGGAACTACACCAAATGATCCTCACCCCCATCAAAGCCTACTCTTCCCAAAACTCCAGCACGGAGGAGCACAGCCGGGACGCGGACTCGCATCACCCCTCCTCCCTGCTCGGCTCAGACAGCCAAGGCTCTGACTGCAAGGACTCTGCTGCGGGGGGGATGCAGCAGCACCATTTGCCGGGATGCGAGGGCGAGTCGGGGGGGGCCCCTTTGCCCGAAGGTGACCTGCCCGGACAGTTCACCAGAGTGATGGGCAAAGGTGAGCAGCTGTCACTTGTTCTTGGCGTCCTCGCTAGGGAGACACCTCGCTTGGTGTCCTGCTCCGGGGCAGGGTGCGTGCGGTGGCGGGGCTGGCAGCAGCCTTTCCCCACGTCCCTGCAAGCCACTGTCCTAAGGGTGATGATTTTTTGAGGCCCCATCATGCTGTGGTAAGAGGTAAGAGCATGGGTGGGGAGGTGGGCAGTGGTTTTTGAGAGGGGCAGCGATGGGATGGGCTGCCTGCCCCAGCTCAGGGATGGATAGCATCCTCTCCCTGCCCCAGGATGGGGACAGATAGCAGGATAGCGTCCTCTCCCTGCCCCAGGTCCGGGGTGGATAGCATCCTCTCCCTGCCCCAGGTCGGGGACAGATAGCATCCTCTCCCTGCCCCAGGTCAGGGGCAGATAGCATTGTCTCCCTGCCCCAGGTCACAAAAAGATAACATCCCCTCCCTGCCCCAGTTCAGGGGCAGATAGCATCGTCTCCCTGCCCCAGGTCTGGGGACGGATAGCATCCTCTCCCTGCCCCAGGTCAGGGACAGATAGCATCCTCTCCCTGCCCCAGTTCAGGGGCAGATAGCATCCTCTCCCTGCCCCAGGTCAGGGGCAGATAGCATCCTCTCCCTTCCCATTCTGAGCCCTGGGAGCATCCCACTGGTCCAGAGGTGTTTTCAGCAGCATCCCTTGGACCGACTCTTCTTGTGTGTGGGTAGCACTGGTATATGGTCTTAGTGTGGGCTGTCCTGGGTGCAAATCAGCTGGGCCCAAGCCTCTCTTTAAGCCCCAGTTTAGATTCAGGACATCCAAAATGTTCTGGATGGACCACTCGGGTGCTGTCCCATGGCTGGTGTGGGGTGCAGGGCTTTGCAGCAGGATAAACACACTGGGAGGTGCGCAGGAGCAATGTAAGGTATGAACCGACCTCCTGTGCCATAGACAGGACACCCTGAGCGAATTTCTGTGAGCTTGGACATGTGCTGACTCCCCTCAGTGGGATCTTGAGGTGTCGGTGCTGGCTGCGTGGAGGGAGATCTTGTCTACAGGGTCACATGGGAGACCAGGAACAGAAAGAAACTCATTGGGATCCCACGAGGAAATATCAGCCCTGTCCCTGTTTCAGTCTTTTTTTTTTTGTAAAAAAATATATAACGTTTTCTATACAAAAACTTGGGGCAAAAATTTCTCCCCAGCTAATCGGCTGCAGGCATGGACAGACATGGGGTTTATCCCTGGAGGGGTTCAAGGCCAGGCTGGACGGGGCTTGGAGCAACCTGGTCTGGTGGGAGGTGTCCCTGCCCAGGGCAGGGGGGTGGAATGAGATGATCTTTAAGGTCCCTTTTCAACCCAAACCATTCTATGATTCTGGCCCCATTTTAAACCCGCTGATGAATTCAGCCCATGACAAACGCCTCTGTCACGCACGAAGCTGTACACATGGCACAAGCCTTGCACAAGGTGTCCTGGACCGCAGGGCATCCCTGCCCAGGGGCTATGACAGCAGAGACTCATTTCTTTGTGAACTCTTTTCCACTTGCTTTTACGGCATTCATTCCAAAAGAGGTTAAAATCCATCGGGAAAGGTGGGAATCCGTTTGCAGCAGGGGGTAGATTTTGGCCGTGGGAGCAGGAGCTCGAGCCAGCGGTGCCTTTGGTGTATTGTAATTAGGAAAAGGGAATAATCCTGCGCCCCTGATTTGCTCCAGTCTAGTTGTGTTGACTCCAGTGGTGTTCTCTGGATCTACACCAGCGTAAGGGAGAACAGAATCTGGCCCTAAATGTAGGACAGCACGGCAGGAATTGGGGAAGGGTGTTTTTTCTCGCTGATGAGAAGACTCACCCGTGGGACACGGGAAATGGGACACCCAAGGTATCTTTGGACCACTCAGGCCCCAGCTCGGTGTCCCCATGCCCATTTGTCTTCTTTTTTTTTTTCCAGTGTGCACGCAACTTTTAGTTTCCCGACCCGACGAAGAGAATATAAGTTCCTATTTACAGCTCATAGACAAATGTCTGATCCATGAGGTGAGTTGTGACGGATCATCTAGGACTGTTGTTCTCATCACTTAGAAACTGTTTCCAAAGTATCTGTTTATGTAGACCTTTTGGTTTCTAACACAAATATTTTTGAGGGGGTATTAATAGTAATTCTGACAGAAGAGGGCTGGAGCGGGCCGTAGCTCCAACGTGCTGCATGGAAATGTTACTCCCCCCACCACGCTTCCTTAATCGCCAAGACCTGGAGCTGGGAAATTCATCCAGCTTGTGATGGTCTGATCAGCAGCCAGATGGAAGATAAAATCCCGGGATGAGCGTGCGGGTGGTTTCTATCAGACAGACCCGGCAATCCCTTGGCGTTGCCGCCTCCTCTTTGGCAGCCCGTGGCCTTGGGATTTTTGCAACGGGGCATTTGTTTCTGCTCCTGGCGGATCGTCTTTTACCGGGTGATGGCTCGGGATGACCGAGGCTGCACTCCGTGGAATGGATGGGATGACCACGCTCCTGCCTGCTGGCAGGGAGGGATGGCCAGCATTCCCGGCATCCTGTGGCATTCCATACCCCTGGCAAAACAAGCTGCTTCCCAGCGCCTGCCCATATGGCCGGGGTCGGGGGGAGACCGCACGCCCTCTCGTAGGAGCTTTAAACGTTTCTCAGTTATTTGTTTATAAAAAAACCCATGCTGTCAAAGCACAGAAGGATCTCCTCCAGAGGGGGCTGGTGGCTGCAAACCCCAAAACGCGCTGCAAGCTGCGGGGAAGAGGAGAGAGGTGGCTGGTAGCCCCTTGCCTCACAGCAGTGGCCAGTGGCCAAGCCGCCTTTGTGCCAAGGTTTGATCCATGCCTCTCTGCAGGGCCAAGCACGGGGGATCCCCAATCGGGGTGAAATAGCTGAATACCGGGCAAAAATGCAAGCACTTAATCAGATTTTTTGAACTTCTGGGTGCCTCTGTCAGTCACGGCGCGGGGGGGGAGGGGGGGGGCGGGGTTGGTGCATTTTGCTGGCAGCGCCTGTGGTGTCAGCCGACATTTGGCCCCCGAAATACGGGGTGGTGGCACCCACTGTTTGGATTTGCTGCCAGACAGGTTTAGAGCCATGGGTATGGTCTGCTGGGTGCTTTCCACAGGCACGGGCAGCGGAAAATAGCTGTGGGAGGGGGGAGAACGTTGTGCTCCTGCTTGCTCCCCGCCCTCGGAGAGCTTCGGAGCCTGGAAGCGGTGCCTGGACTTTCTGGACACGGCCGAGCAGGGCATCGCTGGGGGAGCGGAGGTGTCAAGGAAAGGACAAGGATGGTGGGAGCAGATTCCCAGGGCTGGAAAGCAAAGCCAGGAGGACACGGAGCTGCAGAGGAGCTCATTTTCCAGGAACGCCTGGGACAGCTGTGGTGACGCAGTGTCACCCCACCGGTGCCAGCCTGTGTCCCAGGGTCACCCTCTGCGTCGGCGCAGGCATAATCAGTGCCCAGGAGAGAGCGTCTCCTCCAGTGGGTGGTTCGGAGCAATCAAATCAGGTGCTAATTGGCCTCTAAATTGTCCTCCAGAGACCTCTGCTCCTCTCTGTCACCATCAGTGAGACGTTGGGTGTCTAAAGTTAGCAGTGGCGGGCCCGTGGGTGTCCCCGTAACCCACACGCCTGTCACACCGCGCCCGCGGGGCGTTTCGGGAGCAGATCTGTCCCCTGCCTGGGGCACCTGTCCCCTGTCCGGGCGGGTGACGGGGCTCACCCGAGTGACCTCCCGTGGATGCTGTCAGTGCCAGGAAGAGAGCCGAGCTCAGCCCGGCCCCGGGATGGAGGATAGGATGCGGGATGCCGCAGAGCAGCTCTGCTTTCTGAATCCCAACGTTTTCCAACCCCAGCGGCATTTTCTAGAGCCACGTCCAGGTGACAAATGTCACCACCCCTCGGGGACCGCCCATCAAACCCCACGGGGAGCTGGAGTGGGGGGTCTGGGGGCGAGGAGGGGTGGCAGGGAAGCTTTGGGGGAGCCCTGCTGTTCCCGGGGTGGGGGTTGGCAGCCTCAGGGACAGAGCCAGGCCATTGCTCTGGGACGCACGGGACGCTGCCGGAGCATTTTCTCCACCTGAGATGAGTAAATCCTTGAGAGAGACCAGGGTTTCCCTCTGGACTTGCCGATGGGGCTCAGCTCACACCACCGCCTGCTCTGGCTGATTTTCTTCAGGCGCACACCCACATGCGCATCCCTGCTCGCTTTGTCCAGAAAAATATTCATATATTTCCTATTATTTTCTTTTTTTTTTTTTTTTGGGGGGGGGGGCAGGCGTTTACAGAGATCCAGAAGAAGCGGCTGCTGTCATGGAAACAGCAGGTGCAGAAACTCTTTCGGTCTTTCCCTCGGAAATCCCTCCTGGAGCTGTCAGGCTACCGGCAGCAGAGGAGGTATGCGGGATTTTGGGAGGGGAGGGATGAATGCGGCAGCCGGGGGTTCAGCAAGAGCATCTCGAGAGGCACCGATGGCTCCCAGCTGGGAGGATGGATCCTGCCGGGTTCAGAGCCACATTTTGGGAGAGAGGAGGGTTGGAAAAGCTTCGGCAATAAAACCCCAGGCGCTGGCTGGGAAGGGAAAGCAGCAGGAAGTTTGCTTGTGTCTGTGGTCGGTGCCTGCCCCACCGATTCCTGCCACGTCTCCCTAGCTCCGAACCACGGTGATGCTGGATTTTGGGTGATCCTAGAAAGAGTCGGGGTTGTGGCAAGAACAGATAGTTTTAGATCAGTTTTAACAACAGCGTCAGCCTTCTGTTTCATTCTGCGAAGTCTATTTTATTGCCGTCTTGTGCAAGTTCTTTTTGTTTTTCTGAGAAAGAAAGGAGATAACTGGGAGCACTGGGACAGGCAGGGCGTGAGTTCGGAAGGAACGGGCGCAGAACCGGAGTGTTCCCCAGGGGAATTAAAATGAAATACTTTGGAGTGGAAAAACAAGGGATTTCAGTGTCCGTGGCAGGATCGGAAGCCGAATAGACAAGAGCAGAGGTTTTTGATGGGCCCGTTTGCTCTGGGCCATCGCTGGTGCAGAAGTTTAGCTGCACATCCAGGCTGACCCCAAGCACAAGGTAGAGCTTGAAATGATCCCAGTTCCTTTCCCGGGGCCGCCCAGGATGCTCTCCAATTTCCTTGCTGCTTTGGGGTGGTTTGCATTTTGTGTTTCTTCTGTTCCCGGGAAGCTGCGGGCTCCGAGGAAGGAGCACACGGCCGGTCCTGCTTTTCTCATGGGGATTTAATGGCAAGAGCGTTTTTTGGACGAGGTTTAAAGAAACCCTGTCGTACTTCTGCGTAGTAAATTCATCCAGTTTGGGGCTCCCAGCGTGCTCGTGTTGTCTGAAGTATGTTTGCAGCCGCCCGCAGAAGCGGGAGGGATGAGGGCTGGGGGGAAGGTGAGCCGAAACATCTGTGAGGGTGATTAAGTGCTGGAGAAGGGCAGGGGGGACCGGGAGCGTAAGAGGAACCCTGGCTGTGGGTTTGCAGGGAGATCCCATCCTTGGCTGTGCTTAAACCTGATAACGCCGTTGCCTTCCTGCTGCCCAGCTAATCGGGCAGAGTCAGCAAGCCGACATTGCACGGCGAGGAGACTTGTGCTGTGTGTGTTTCCAAGGATTATCTGATTCTTTTTGTGTCGTTCCTCTGGTTTTATGTGGAGAAACCCACATGGGGAGGGATGCCGGCGTGTCAGACCCTCCCCGAGGAGGAGGAAAGATGGTTTCGTGTCCTGAGATCGATGTCTCAGGACTGCATGGTCTTGGGTCCAGATGGTTTTGCTCTGACCGTGGGGAGCTGGATGAGGGTTTGCGGTGCAGAGACGGGAGTGGGTGCAGAGCCTGTCCCCCATCTGCCTTTCACTCAGCCCCTCCCTGGGAAATCTTGGACTTGTTAGGTTAAGGTAAAACTTGGTTAAGGTACCAAGCTTTACAGAACTTGAGAAGTCTCAGAGAGGACCGTTTGTAAAAATGAACCTCCTGGAAGGGGAGAAGGTCCAGCCTTTCAAGCATTCCCAGTAAAGAAAAGCCAACAGCGTAAGATAAACCTTTATCAGACACTAGAGAATCCACACATGAGAGATCTCTTTTGGACACCTCAAAGGCATGGAGAGTTTAAGTCAAAACCCAAGAAATTGGGTGCCACTAGCTCCAGTGCCTGGCTAGAGCACTGCGTTATTTTAGCTTGCATTTAAGAACAGGCCCATTTTGGAGTAAAATAAACTTAAAAAAAAAAAAATAATGTGACTGTGAGAACTGCAGAAGGGAGGGAAGGTGACGGGCAGATGGGAAGAATGGACGGGAGGATGCTGTGGGATGCCCAGACCTCCTCCTTCCCACTGCACGTGCAGGATGGAGGCCCATGCTGAGCGGGACGGGAGGGTTGGGGCAGGAGCAGAGCTCGCGGTGAACCCGTGGCCGTGGGACAGGCATGTGGTGGTGAGCGTCAGTTCGGTGCTTTGCAACGACAGAGGGGCAGCTTGGGGACTTTTGGCTGTTGGTCTGAGCGCACCAACCCAGCCGCTTGCCCCCACAGCACTGTCCCCTTTCAGGCACCGATTTCTCACCCCTCGCCGCATTCTCTCTCCGCAGCCGAGGCTTTGGCCAGTCGAACTCCTTACCGACAGCCGGATCTGCAGGGGCAGGACTGGGCCGGCGAAACCCCCGCCAGTTCCAGATCCCCTCCCGCAACCTCCCCACTGCCCGGCTGGGGCTGCTGGGCCCCAGTGGGCTGCTGGGCACCCCCCAGCGCAGCCCCGCCGCCAGCCCCGCCATCCTCAAGCAAGGCAGACAGGTTGGTCGGCGTTCGCGGCACCTCCAGCTTTTCCATCCCTCCCCCGCAAGCTTCCTTTGCTTTTTCTCCTCTAACTTGTCCCAGTCTCCCTTTTTTTCCTCCCTTTTTCAAGCAAGCAAGAGCAGTTTGGGTTGCGCGCAGCTCCATGCGGTGGGATGCAGAAGGGGGACCAGCGGGAGGGGGGCAAACTGAGAAGCAGAGAGGGGAGAGATGAACCCAAGGGGGTTATAAATACATGGCACAGAGGCCTCCGTTTTACATCCCACACCCCTTTTTTCTTTGCTTCCCGCAGAACCTCTGGTTTGCCAACCCCGGGGGCAGCAACAGCATGCCCAGCCGGAGCCACAGCTCGGTGCAGAGGACACGCTCGCTGCCCGTCCACACCTCCCCGCAGACCATGCTGATGTTTCAGCAGCCAGGTAGGAAGCAGAGATGCGCTTTTTCGCTTATCCACAGCCCAGCGAGAGAAGGGGAGGCTGCGTGAGAGGAGCATCACCCGTGCCGGCACAGCACGCTCCTGCACGCTTGCCGCCACACTCGCAGCACTGGCTGTCGCAGCCCAAGCCGGGTATCTTCGACACCAGTCGGATTTACTGGGTTGATTGAAGCAGAGACATCACTGGAAGGATTTTGACCCGATAAATGACATCTTGACCCTATATATAAAGGGTGATGTCTTACCTAGCTTCCGTCGGAGGGGCTTCATGTCAGGCGGTGATGGCGGTAGCTCTTCCATCACGCGTGGACATGGAGACATGGTGTGGAGGGACAGCCTTCGTGCACTCGAGGGACACGTTTTCACAACGCCCATGAAGGCAAATGGTGCTGTGTCGGTGCTTCCTTCCCAAACACCGCCAAAATGCTACCATGTACACGAGCATCCTCTGATTTCAGGGAGGTTCCTGCTGAACCTGAACCCTGAACCTGGAGCATCCTTCCCATGAGGACATTCCCATGACACTTTTTCTCTGTGTATCCCTTCATTAGCCTTAAAGCATGCCTTTTCTTACCGACACACCGTAACAATTTGTACCGGAGGACGGGGAGCTGCATCCCCGCCTGGTAAACTAAACCTCATCCATAAGCTTCTGCCATGGTTTCAGCTTGGCAGCTCCCCTCACATCACACGCCTGCGGTGTTTTAACTGCATAATTTAGGCAGCAAATGTCGTGTACAGCAAAAACAGCGTCTGTTCTCGGGTATTGATTAAACACCAGGACAAGGGCACATTTCTGCAGGCGCTGAAGGAGAATAAATAGGTTTGTCTTTGCGTGTTAGCCTGCGGTGAACGAGGGCGTAGGACTAGAGAGCCAAAGATGCAGACCGAGTCGCAAGGAAAATAAGCAATAATGCAGGGCTGGGCTCCTGAAATACTTTTCGTCGGGCTGCGGGGACCTCAGTTCTCCTGGACCTCGTCCCGTGTTCCTACAAGCTGGTGGCAAGTGGGAGATGTTGGCCATGGGCAAGCAAAAGCTGTAATTGCAAAGCTTTTTGCTGCAAAGAGGAGGGCATTTTGGTGCCGTATGGCTCAGGCAGGAGTGTTGCAGCACACCAAACTATCATCCCCTCCTTTTTTTGTGCTCCCCCCAGCCCTGGGGACGTGGCAGCGGGGCTGTGGGTGATGGAGCAGCGGCCATGGAAAAGGCGGACGGAGGCTCTGCCGGTCTGTGCTGCCATCCCACGTCTGAGCGCTAACCCTGCCTGCACGCTGCCTGCACAGGCAGCTTGGAGGTTTTGCCCGTATCCAGGATTTTTGCGGGGTCCGAGCAAAGGGGGAGCCCAGGGCTGCCTCCCCCCGGGGCGGGGGGTCCTGCTCTCACCCCAGCTCCCCCCCAGCATCTCTAACTGGCACCCGAACCCCTCATTTCTATCCACCTTCTGCTGCAATGCCATTGAGTCCCCCTAGACTTACCCCTTATCAATAAAAAACAACTATTTTTGCAAACTCCTCTTGCCGGAGGTGATTGCACTGGGAAGCAAAGCGCTGCCGGCGTCCGTCCATGTGGCCAGACCCTCCTGGGGAACTTTCGGGTTGTTTCCTACCCCAGGTGCACCCACTCCGGCGGCAGCAGAGCGGGCAGCGGGTGCAGGGCAGGCAGGGTCCCTGACAGGTCCCCTGACCAAGGTCTCCTGTCCCTTTCTCCCTGCAGAGTTCCAGGTGCCGGTGACTGAACCTGACATCAACAACAGGCTGGAGTCCCTGTGCCTGAGCATGACGGAGCACGCGCTCAGCGGTGAGCACTCCCTCCTCCTCGGGCTCTTCCAGCACGTCCACGCTGCCTCCGCCGAGCCCCCTGGCACCTGCCCCGTGCCCCCAAAAAGCTGGGACAGGCTGTGGCTGTGAGCAGGCAGGATGGCGGCGGGGCTGGATGCGGGAATGCTCCTGAGGATGCTCCCAGAGATGCTCCTGGGGATGCTCCCGAGGATGCTCCCAGAGATGCTCCTGGGGATGCTCCCAGGGGAGATCAGATGGGGACATTGGCTTCTCTCGGCGAGGTAGCCAGGGCAGAGGGGTAAAACCGAACGCAGGGATCGCACCCAGCGCTAGTGGAGTCTGTGCTTATTAGCCACTAGTTAACTTGCTAATAATAATTAGTATTGGCTCGCTAGTCTGTTATTAGTTCTCGATAAAGCCCTTGCCACCAGAGTGCTCGAATGGTTCACAGGCTTTGGCGTATTTTACCCTTCTGCCACTGGCGTCCCTCGTTTGGCTGAGGGATGCGGGATGAGAAAACCCTGCCACGGGCTGCCAGGCGCTGTGCCGGGCGCCGTGCCAGTGGCATTGGTTATCAGCCGGTGGTTGTGCCGGTGGTTATCAGCCCGGGTGGGCGGATAACAGGCACGGGGAGGGAGGAGGACCAGGCGGAAAAAACAGGCAGGAAAGATGGAAAAGGCAGCGGCAGTGTGATGGAGAGCCCGGCGCAGCAAAAAGCACCGGCACCAGAAGCACACGGAGCCCCTCGCCGATGTGCCCAAGCACGAAGGATGACCCCCGGCGATGGGACGAGCGTGGCCGCCGGCATCACCCAGACCGTCCCAAATGACCAGCTCGGGTCTCAGCCCCGGCAATCCCCGGACTGCATCGGACGGCTGAGGACGGGAGCCCTCGGGAAGGATGAGTGCCACTGGGCTCTCTGCGGCGATGCGACAGCCCATCCTGGGGAGAGGGACGCGAGAGCAAGGACTGTAAGAGGCAGCAGAGCCCTGGCAGCGCCACGGCAGCATCCCCGGCCGGGAAAACAAGGACACTTCTGTCACCCGAAGCCTTTCTCCGGCGTGTGCCCAGGCGAGGCTTAGCTGTCTTGTTCCTCTGCAGGGTACTGTTCCTCCAAGTTATTTTTTCCAGGTCGCATACCCCGAGCCTCTCGAAACCGGTCATGCTATAAATAGCTCTTAAAAAAAAAAAATAAACCTTCGGGGGAGAAAAAAAAAAAATATGGCGTAACAAACCTGTTTGTTTTTAGTCTTAAGGAGGGAGGTGGCTGTGATGCCCCGGGTAGCATAACGGGGAGTGCTCTGTTTGGGGGCTGCCCCAGGAGCTGCCCCCCCCGCTGCTGTCCATCCCGGGGATGGGGGTTTGGGATGGGGGACCGGGCGGGGGTGGTTGGGGATGGAAGGTTGGAAATGCTGTTGGGTGTTGATTTCTGGCCCCATAAGAGCTGCTGGCGCCTGGGGGGGTGGAGGAGAGGGGGTTGCTGGCAGCGGGGTCATTTGTGTGGCTTTGGGATGGGTCATGGACCGCCCCCCGCTTCGGGGATGGGGATGGATGCGTCCCTGCCATCACGGGATGCTGGGGATGGGGGCTCTGGGGAGACAAAAATGCCCCCTGGGGTGCTTTTTCCTGCCATGGTCCTCAGATGGAGGAAAATTTTGCATCCTCTGCGGTGTGGGTGTTGCAGGGCTGTGTCAGCTGAGGGGGGGCAAGGCAGCCCCCCACCAGCTCCGTCCCTGTCCCCCTGCTCCTGGGCACTGGGTCATGAACTGTAGGGGGGTCCCAGACTCGCATCCACCTCGCAGCAAGTCCCGGCTGCTCAGAAACCCTGGGAAAGGTGCCGTGGGGACGTGGCAGAGGGTCCAGACCGGTGTTGGGACAGCAGCTTGGGGGGGCTGCCACGGCATTGTGGGGGGGGGGAGGTGGACATTGAAGGGAGGCACCGGCAGAGTGCTGACACCCCAAAAACCTTCTGTACCCCCTTGGGGAGATGGGGAGGGTGGGGGTGGCCCCGTGGTGCCACCTCGACGCAGGGGCAGTGGGATGGGGATGCTCTGGGGGTCCATCCCTGCCTGGTTGGGGGGGGGGGGGGGGGGGTACCCATTCAGGGGGGTGGTACCGGTGCAAGGTGAGCTGCTGCTCGCCGGGGCTGCTCCTAACTTCTCCCTTCCCGCTTGCAGATGGTGTCGACCGAACCTCCACGATCTAGAAGGCGTCGCGACGGGGACGCTGGCCGGGAGAACAACTGCTGCGGGTCCAGCGGCGAGGTCGGGGCTTGCAGGGAGCCCCAGCGATAGCTTGCATCCTTTCTCCTCTCTCTCCTCCTCTGCTCTCCTCTTTCTCTCTCTCTCTCTCTCTCCTGTTTTAATTTTGTGAATGTGTAGATTGTCCTTGTGAACATATCATTAGACTTGGAATTTGTGTTGTCATTTATTACATCCATGCTAGGGGGCGGGGGGCCGGGGGGGGGAAACAAACAACAAAAATGGCAAAAAAAAAAAAAAAAAACAAACCCTCAGTGACGATGATGAAAAAGCATGGGGAGGGTAAGGGGGGGAAATGCGGCGGGAGAGTGCTGACAACGGAGGGTTCACCACAGGCAAACCCTGTTTCTGGACGAGGATACAAATGAATATCGAATATCACGCGGGGGTGCGTGACCAAAAACCCTTTGGGGGAGGATTTGCCTGTCGTGCCGGGGGCTTTGGGGCCGGTGGTCCCGTCCTTTTGAGTTTCCCTGCATTCAGGCACGGACTGGCCCGACAAGCCCAGACTTTTTTAAAAAAAACCAAACAAAAAAACAAACAAACAACATAAAATAATCCCAAAATTTCCTTTTCAGTTTAGCCCAGAGCATCCGCAGTTTTGAGGCAGCATTGTGCACAGGGCAGCGGAGGCAGGGGGTCGGTGGGTGTCCCCCCAACTCTATCCCTGTCCCTGTGCCCCTGGCGTGGGTCAGGGTGCGGGGATGTGGAGGGGGGGGAGCATCTCGCCCAGCGGAGGGTCCCAGGGAATGTCGTTGAAGGGGGGGGACGCTGGGTGAGTGTCTGTGTCTCTTGCCTGCACGGGTACCGGGGAGATGCTGCATCCTGGCTTTACACATCTCCCCACTTGCCAGCACCCAGCGATGAGGGGCTTTTCCAGCCCCCGGGGAGGGGGGTGGGCGGGCAACAAGGGATGAAGGAGGCTTGGGAGTGAGTGTGCGGTTTAATTTAGCCAAATAAAACCCAAAGGGCACCAAAATGCAGCTCCACAGTCCCGTTTTTCTTGGCATTAATTGTGTGCCGGGGAGGGGACATGAAGGGCGGTGGCTTGGCTGCCCCCTCGCCCGCTGTTGTGCTGCTTTTTTTTATTGTTACAGGGAGATAAATTTGGTCCGGGGGCATTAAAGAGGTAAATCCAACCCGGCGCTGCTCAAGCCTGGGCTCAAAGCGAGAGCAGAGCCAGAAAAGCCATCGGCGCCCATAGTGATGCTTGGCGTAGCGATGGCTTCATTGCTCCGAGTCCTCTCTGGTGGATGTGGTGAAGGAAGAATAATAATAAATTTAAATTATTCCCCAAATGGGCTCGGCCGTGAGCACCGATGGGCAGCAGCGAGTGCTGGGACCGGCTGGAGCAGGGCTGGGGATATGGGGGGAACTGGAGCATCGGCTGGGAGGGGGAGATGTGTGAATCCATTTGCCATGCAGCATTTTAAAGTTGGGTTTTTAAAAAAAAAAAAAAACACGCAAGTGCCAAATGCAAAGGTTTATGTTTGCTGTTCCTTGGTGTCCTGCTCCCTGGCAGGCATGAGACGGGGGATGTGCAGGGCTGGGGGGGGAGGCAGGGGGGGAAGCAGAGAAAGGAGAACCCGAAAGCGAGGGAGGTCGGGAGGTGGTGCGAGGAGGTGAAGGCGAAGCGGGGGCCGGGGCAGGGCTGGGGACCTGGGTCATTCCGCCCCACAGCACGCCCAGGTTGTACAAAACCAAGGTGGGAACGCAACCGCCGGAGCAGGAGCCTTCCCCAGGGGAGGCTCAAATGTACTTAGGGAGCTGAAATCCTATTTATTTCTTCACTGACTATAGAAACAGAGGTTATCTGAGTGTTAAGAGATATTATTTTGGATATATTACCTATTAACTTGCTATGGCTGGTAACCATGATAATGTCTGTTATTAACAACCACCAAATAACTCAATTGTGGTTTTTTTTCCTTTTGTTAAAAAAAAAAGGCAAAAAAAAAAAAAAAGCTTATTTTCCATTGACAGTGTACAGGTTAATAACGACTTCGTTGTGTTTGCTGTTTCTTTGTTTTGTTTTTTTTTTTTTATTTTATTTTTTAAGTGAAAAAAAAACAAAAAAACACACCAAGTGGCTTCAGTCGCGTTTGGGAAGTCCTGCCTGGCTCCGGCCTGCCTGTGCTGAGTGCAGGCAGCGGAGCTCCAGTGAAAAGAAGTATGAAAAATAAATAAAATAAAATAATAATAATAGCTCAAATCCTAAAGGAAAATTAAAAAATTATTTATAAAAAGAAAAAAAAAAAAAGAAAAAAAAAGAAAACAAAACACCAAAACAACCCAACAGTTGCATGAGTGAGGCTGTGAAGTCAAATCTTCAGTAATAAAGCAGCAGTGCCTTTTTTTTTTTTGTATTCGCCCATTTACCCCTACCTGCAACTGTTCTGGACCGGGCGAGGGAGGTGTCTCGGCCGCGGGGGCTCTGGGCCTGGGGTGGGCAAATCCCCCCCTGCCCTCCCACAGGCAGCCCCCGGCCCCCCCCCCCAGTGCCCGCCGGGGACCTTTTACTGGTGCTGTTCCCCCGAGCCGTCCCCGGCTGCAGCTCAGCGCCCAAGTGTCCTTGGGGCCGAGGGATGCTCCCTGCGGCTGCGACACCCCGGGAATAAACATTTAAAAAAAAAAAACCCACAAAAACAAAAACAAAACAAAACAACCTTTTTTTTTCCGGGTGTCCTTTTCCCACCTCCCCCTCCGGGGACAAGCCCTGAGCTCGGCCAGACTTGAGCTGGGCTTTGCCTTGGTTTGCTCAGCTCATCAAAAAGGTTTTGGGGAGGTGTGTATGTGGGGAGGGGGGGGTGGGGGTGGAATATCAAAGCCCGGCCAGCATCCAGCAGGAAAAAATCCAAAACTGTGATTTACGCCCGCCGGCGGCGCGGAGCGAAGCTCAAGTGTGGTGAGCACTGAAGGGAAACTCTTTTCTGTTGTCACCTTTCTCCATGTCGGGGTGCGGCCGTGCCCCAGGGTTGGCTTTCTGAATGTGCCTGATGGAAAACTAGGGGGGGGGGGGAAGGAGGGAGGGTCCTGCAGACGTCTATAATTTGCACACAGCGGCGATAACACTAAAGTTGATTTTATACGAGTCATCAGAGTTTGCAAAGTGAGTTTTATTTTTTGTATTCCTTTATCTTTACTTAAAGGTGAATGTGTATTCCTCTGGGAGGAATAGGAAGAAAAAACAAAACACAAAAAAAAAAAAAGGAATGTTAATAATGTTAAACAGAATACTTCCTCCCTTATTAATATATATATATAACCCTTATGTATTTATGCATATTGTAAGCTTACTTTAAAAAGCTTTGACCTCTCTTCTGTTGCATGCCATTCCTGGGCAGCCTTTTATTGTACCTGCATGCCTTTAGTCCTGGTTTTTCTGTACAAAGTTAGTGCACAAAAAGAACTATTTTTGCCTAGTTAATGTTGCCAAGCAATGCATATTTTTTAAAATTCTTCTTCTTTTTTTTTTTTTTTTTTTCTGGTCATATATGGAAACAGCATGTTTGTTACATGTAAAAGCTTCCCGATATAAAGAAATACTAATGTTTGGAGATGCCGGTCTTTGCAAGTGTACAGTTTTCAAATGTTGTTCCCAGTGAAACACCCTCGTGATTTCCACTTGCTCCAATGTATTTATTACTCATTTCCTCCCATGTAACTAGGAATCATGGCTATATTTCATATCAACATTATATTGAAAGTGAAGGGAGATGATTAATACAAGATTTTGTAACACTGGGGTGTGGTGCCTCCTTATTTACGCTCTTCTTGGCAGATGGCCTCAGATTTAAAATAAAAATAAAATAAATGGCTGGCCCCGCGTGGTAGGAGAGGGGAGGAGGAGTTGCGTAGTTGTACAGGGGGATTTATTATCTTTATATAAAGCCCGTGGCAGGAGTTTGGTGCTTAGAAGTCCCTGACGTCCCCCATGCAGCCGCTTCTCCCTCCCTTTGGGATGCCCACGCCCCGGGAGCTGTTTAGATACGGGATTTTTTTTCATTTGAAATGGGCAGGAATTGGGGCTGGAGCAGCTGGGAGGCTGGGGCTGAGGCGCACGGAGGAGCCGGCCTGGCCGAGAGCCTCAGCCTGCGCCTGGAGATATTTGGGTCGGGTTTTTGAGGCCGGGCTGATTCTGGGCTAAAAACCTGCGTTTTTCAGACCCGCCTTGGGCCAGAGCGGGCAGGGAAGGATGCTCTGAGCTGGCACTGCCACTTGCTGCGGCCACAGGAGGTGCGGAGGGCAGGACCATGACTTTTGGCCCAGGTTTTTCCGTATTTTCTCAGCTTCGGGCTCCACAGGGGCTGGTGCTGTTTGCAGCATCACATCGTGCTAAGGGTGGCAGGGACCACCCCACCCCCCCCCCCCCCCGCCAAGATCACCCCATCCCACCCCCCGAGAGCAGGATGCTCGGGGAGGGGTTGATTACCTCCAGGGGAGGTGGCTGCACCTCTCCGGGCAGCCTGGTGCAGGGTTACACCATGCTTCTGGTTAAAAAAAAAGGTTTTTTCTGACATTTAAATGGAATTTCCTGTCTTTCAGCTTGTGGCCGTTGCCTCTTGTAACTCTTTTTTATCCTACCCCCCCACATCAGATACATCACACTTCCCTCCTTCCACTGCTCCAGGCTGACCAAGCCCAGCTCCTGTGGGCTCTTCTCAACCCCCTCCAAGCTCTAAATCATCTGCTTGGCCACCCGCTGAGCTCCTGTGTCCCTGTCCCTCCTGTCCTGGGGAGCCCAGCATGGACCAGCACACCAGCTGTGTCTCACCAGTGCTGAGCAGAGGGGCATAGGCACCCCTCAGCCTCCTGGAGATGGTCTTCTTCATGCAGCCTAGGATGCTGGTGGCCACCTTTGCTGTGAAGGTGGATTACTGGCTTGTGGGCAGCTTGGTGTCCACCAGGACTCCCAGGAACTTCTCTGCAAAGCTGCTTTCCACCCAGTCGGCCCCCAAGGTGCACTGCTGCATGGGGTTATCCCTCCCCAGCAGCAGGACTTGGCCCCTTGCTGAGCTTTGTGAGGTTTCTCTCAGCCCATTTCTCCAGCCTGTCCAGGTCCCTCTGAACGGTGGCATGACCCTCTGGTGCATAGACCACTCCTCCCAGTTTTCTATTAGCTGTAGACATGCTGACAGCATCCCAGTGTCCAGGTCATTAATGATGAGGTTAAAGAGCAGTTGGCTCCATTACTGACCCTTGGGGTACACCACTAATGGCCAGTCTCCAGCTGGACTTTGTGCCAGTGAACCCTCTGAGCCCGGCCGCTCAGCCAGTTTTCAGCCCACATTAATGTCAGCTCATCCAGCCCGTGCTTCATCAGCTCGTCCATGAAGGTGTTGCGGGAGGCAGTGCCAAAAGCCAGAAGTGAAGTCGAGATAAAGCACCCACTGCTCTGCCCTCATCCCCTGGGCCGGTCACTGCACCGCAGAAGGCTGGATGGGCACACGTTCCCTTTGTGAAGCCACGCTGACTGCTCCCCATCACCTTCTTGTCCTTCAGGTGCCTGGAAATGGTGTCCAGGCTTAGTTGCTCCACCACCTTCACAGGGGTGGAGGTAAAGCTGACTGGCCTCTGAGGGAAGAAGTGAATTTTGCTTTCTTCCAGTCCTCAGAAACGTTCTTGATCACCATGACCTTCCCCATACCACCAACAGTGATCTTGTAGTCGCTCCCACAGCACCCATAGGTGCAGCCCATCAAGCCCCATGGACTTGTGCATGCCCACATCTCTCACCAGATCCAACTCCAGGTGAGCTTTAGCTTCCCAAGCCCCATCCCTGGATGCCCATGCAGTGTCCCTATGCTTCTCCTCAGGCCCTCACCCCGCTTCCATCTCTTGTATGCTTCCTTTTAATGTCTGAGTTGTGTCAGTTGCATCCAACACTGCTCCCAGCCTTCATGTCCCCCCCCAGTCCTTCCTGGGTTGCAAGCATGAGGTGAAGCAGAACATCTCCCTTCGCTTGCCTGTGTTAGGACAACGTCATGGGTGCCCTCCAGAGACCTCCTTGGTGGCCTGGGCCCTGCTGGAGGGAGGCACTGGTGTGGCTAATGTCCCCTATGATGCGCAGAAACTGCAAACATGGAACTTCTTCAGGTTGCATGAAAGCCTCATCCACCGCTTCTCCTTGGAAGAGGCTCCTAGCAAGCTCCCCAAATGCTGATGAGGCCAAGCAGCCTGAAACGTGTCCTCAGGCTCCTTCTATTTAAAGATGCTCCTGAGTACCACGGGCAGGGCCACCCCAGGAGGGGTGAATGCCTCATCATGGCGTTCAGTCTCACCAGAATTACCCTGTCCTGGAGAGCACCCGCATCCAGAGCCCACGGGCAATGGCTCCTGCACCCGCCGGATATCAGCCCTCCCAAGGGGGCTAGTAAAGCATTATCGAAACCCCAGCGAAATGCCGTTTCCTTCCATAAATGGTTTGCCTTCCCGCGTAGGTGTGCCTGCTGTCTGGGTCTCACAGCACGGGTTTGTTGCACTAATAGAGAATGAAAAGAGAAAGGAAAAAAGCAAAAAGCCCTGGGATGGAAAATCGGAGCTGAAAAGGCTCCAAGGAAAGTCCGCGGCAGCCGCGCGGTTAGGGAGAGTCTGCGCATCCCACTGATGAGAGAGCTGGAAAAAGGCTTAAAAAAGGAAAAGTAAAAGCAAAAAAAACCACATTTCCCTGCTGCCAGGAGCCATTGGGTGAGTCAGTACCGGTGACTGAGGGCTTCACCAACATGCGCTCCTGGATTACACCACGCTTGAGCCCTCGTCCAGCCTGGAGATGTCGGGCTCCCGTTCTCCTGCCCTGTAGAGTCTCTAGCCCACATCCAGCCCAGCTCCCTGGGGACAAAGACAGGAGCTGGTGGCCATTGTTTTAGCAGCTGCTGGGCTGTCTTGGCTTCCACAGCATCCCTGACAGGCGCAGGATAACTCCACGTTGTCTTGTTAACAGGGTCTTTTCTACACCTACCCCGAAAGGTGATGGAGGAGCTCCAACCCTGAGAGCTGGCGCACCCACCCGGGTGCTCCCTCCCAGGGGATGCTCCTGTCCCTTTGTCCCTCACCCCAGGCTCCCGCTGTGGCTACAAACGCCTCGTATTTAACAGTGAGGGGAAGAGCCAGGGGAACAATTTATCAGCGGCAGTAGGCAGGGATTTCCCACAACAAGAAAGTTTTTAATCAAGATGGAGAGGGCTGAACCAGAAGAGCTCCTTGAGTTGAAGGAATAATTAATTCCCCAAGTCTGTTGGCTGAGGCTGCGCGGGAGAGGCTGGATGATGGTGGTGGGCTCCCTGCCAGCTAGGGACCCGCTCCTGGAATATACCAAATCCCCACCACCGTGCTGCTCCGTGCACCCGGCCCATGCCAGCGGCATGGGGCTCGTCACCAGCAGCGTGGCTGTTCCACTCGGCATGGCCTCTGTCATCCCTTCGTGAGCGGCGAGTGATGCCACACAGCCTCCCCCCCTCCCCAGGGAGGAAAATATTCCTAGAACTGGTGCATCCCAACCTGGGGCTGCGAGGGGCCGGCTGTTCCTGTACATGGCCTGACCCTGTTCAGAGGCAGATGTTTGACAGCAATTTTAGAGAGCGAACTCACTGCAGGGCTCAGCAGTGTCGCTGAGTGCTCCAGGGAGCTATTTTTCAATTAAAAATTAAAAATATCTTGGCAACACATGCCTGGCACAGGCACCTTGGGGCCATGGCATCGCTCGCTCGGGGCGGTGAAAGCGTGGGGGCTGAGTGGTCCTTGCATCCGTCCTGCAGGTCACGGCTCCTGCCATGGGGTCAGAAGGGACACCCTGCATCTACTGACTGAGCCTGGCCAGAGGAGAAATTGCGCAGCTCAGCCAGAATTCCCACTTTTCTACAGAAAATAGATTTTTGGCCGGTTTTAAATAATAATGTTTTAAAAAAAATAAGTCATCCTGGCTCTTTAGCCCCTGCTTTTTGACAAACCAGCTCCATCTTCATCCCTGTGATGAGGTGGCACAGGCGGGTATTTGCTCCCCAGGGCAGCATCACCAGGCAGCGGGATGCAGTGGAGGGGCTGGGTGCCCCTCTCCCACCCCCACGCCCCCAGCCTGGCATCGGGGTGACCCCCCAGGCCTCCCCGAAAAGCGTTTCCAGTCCCCATGAAAGCTCTTGCTCCTCTCCGGCGGCGAGCAGAGCTCAGGGCCGGGCTCAGCAGAGGGAGCCACAGACTGTGCATCCCCGGGCAGGCGGCTGCGGAGGCCGGCACCCAGCCCGGCCTCTGTCCCCTCTCCCCACATCACCCACCCTGAGCACCACCCAGCCGGAGCCAGGACCTTTGCAAACTCCCTGCCAGTTATCCCTCCCGCTGCTGCTTCCCTACAAAATCCTTTCCTGTCCTTCTCTTCCTCTCCTCCAGCTGTCATATGTCCCCTTGCAATAATATTCTTTTCCCTCCTATTTTATCCCAGCAGGTGATGAGGATATGGACATGTTGGAAGGACATGGACTTGTCGGAGTGGGTCCAGAGGAGGCAATGAAGATGAGCAGAGGAGCCCCTCTGCTGTGAGGACAGGCTGAGAGAGCTGGGGGGGTTCAGCCTGGAGAAGAGAAGGCTCCAGGGAGACCTTCAAGCCCCTGCCGGTCCCTAAAGGGGCTCCAGAAAAGCTGGGGAGGGACTCTGGATCAGGGAGGGGAGCCATAGGATGAGGGGGAAGGGTTTTAAAGTGAAAGAGGGGAGATTAGATGAGATATTAGGAAGAAATTCTTTACTCTGAGGGTGGTGAGCCCCTGGCCCAGGTTGCCCAGAGAAGCTGTGGCTGCCCCATCCCTGGAGGGGTTCAAGGCCAGGCTGGACCTGGAGGGGCTTGAAGCAACCTGGTCTGGTGGGAGGTGTCCCTGCCCAGGGCAGGGGGGTGGAATGAGATGATCTTTAAGGTCCCTTCCAACCCAAACCATTCCATGAAACTACGAGCAATGGAGAAGAGACTGGAGAAGGCGGGTTCAGACCAGAGGAGCACAGACCTGAGATGCAGTCTGCCCATGGCTCCGGGCTGGCATCCCCATGGCTGCACGGATTCGGGGCCCCTTAGGAAGAATTTACACAGTGCTAAGGGCTGTCACCCTACACTCCCTTAAAAACAAATGGGGATCCAAAATTTATCCCACAGCTACATTATGAAGGTGATGCAACGGGTCAGCTGTTTAAGGCCAAGTTTTTGTTTTCCAATAATTAACATATCCATGGGGCGCACAACTTGGATATTTCTAGCTAGAGCGGAACGCATACGCAAAAGACAATCCCTTCCTCCCTGCAGTAGGTAAAAATAATAGGTAAAAACAAAGTTACCATTTGTTTTACCGTAAAGATACCCCACCATCTCCAGTCATTTGTTGGTTAATCTGCTTATGATAATGCCACTAATGCTGGATGCTGATAACATTATTTATACAGGAAACAGAAATTTTGCCTTTTTCCTATGCGTCCATGCGCTGCAGCATGTCCCGGCTGGAGCCATGGAAGTCGTCTCCTCCAGCCGCTCCCGCAGCTCTTCAGCAGGGCGTTGCGGGACAAGGGACCTAAAGAAACGCCAGTTGTATGGTGAGATACAGCACCTGGAGGGACTGGTGGGATGCTGAGAGGGTGTATGGCACCCATGACCAGGGAAGGAGGGAGCTGAGGCATGAACCCCCCTCTCGTAGCACCTGGTAAAATGTTCTCAAGGTGAGACATGAAGGTTGGGTGGTGGGCACCCACCCAGGAATTGCTCCCTTGGTGGCATTAATACATCCCAGGCAAAAAAAAAAAGCACCATTGTGGTTTGCCTTAGCACTTTTAAAATAGCTTACAGGGCTGCGTGGCTCAGTCAGCCACTCTTAGGGTGGATTTTTAACCTTTGCTTTACTGTTGCAATCTCAGTATGGAGCCGCAGAACAAATAAGAGAGGTAACACTGTACAGTTCACTCTGTCAAAATTCCCCCTGCAAAGCCCAAATACCAAAACCACAATGCAGCGTTCTTAAAAAATATATATATAAATTCCTCGTGACTATATTCTTTGGGTATTTTAGCAAAATTTCTTTGAATATTGTCATTTTTTTGCTGCCCCTCTTAACAGCCCAGCCCAAGACTTATTGAAAAAAAGCCTTAATGTTTTATATCCTCTCGACAGCTAAATAACAACTGCAACTTTGAACACAACTGGAAGGCAAAACTTTTCATTCAGGTTAGTCCCAGGAGTTGGGCAGAAGGGCTCAGCCAAAGCTCAAAGGGCACAAAGGGCTGGCTGGGGGCTCTTTCCCAATGCCAATGCCTCACTCCGGAGAGCAGGGACAAAAACCAGAGGCCAGGTAATGAGCAATTTGAGCTCATTAAGCAACTAGAAGCTGCTGGAAGGTTGTGATGGCTGCACGAAGCCTCCAGGATGAGCAGAGCCCTTGACTGCAGCCACTCAATCACTCAGAAGGCAGATTTTTGGCTAGAAAGAGCCTATTTTGGAATCCCTTGAGCTCTTCCGATGCTCCCCTACAAGTGCTGATGGGTACTCAGCCTGGGTGAGACATGGACAACAGCCACCCGCTCAGGAACCCACACTGCCACGAAGGACACATCAGTCCTACTCTAGCTTGCAACTCCCCACTGCTGAACACGCTGAGCTACAGGTTAGCCATCTGCCAGGGGTTTCCCAGTTAGCTGGTACAGCCCAGGTTCCTCACTCCTCCCTCTCAAAGCCCTAACCACAAAGCTGGCCACGCTTCCATGAGCTCCCCTGGAGACAGGTTGGGTTGGGCTGGCAGCTCTCACATCTTTGGGCAGCAGCAGCCATTATTCACCACCTACCTGATCAACCTTGATGACCACCAGCAGGATCTTGTACACAAGAGGGTGCCTTGAGAAAGAAGTTTTGGGACTTGTGCCTTTTAGCGGAGAAGAAAAAAAAAAATCTACCATGGTCTTGGGAGCACGAAGATGACATGAGGTCTGGCCACAAGCAATGCAGCTGGGCAGGAGATCTCTGTCCAGGCTTTCCAGGAGAGGCATCCCCATTTCCAGCAAGCTCCCACATCAGGGACAGCTGGGACATGCTGGCAGAGCAAGTGACCCACCAGTCAGGTCTCTGTTGGGAATTCACACCACAGCACAAGGGAACCAAGGCCACTTCTTCACATCATGAGATGAGCAGGACTCGGCACCTCTCGGGGCTCCTACCTGTGAAAAGTTGCCTGAACTGAAGTATAAACCTGCACCTGGAAGTGGAATACAAGGGGAGAGGACCAAAGAGCCTGTGCCAAGAACCTGGATGGGGACAGCATGGGGACTCACTGACCAGTCACTCCAGAGGATGTGTGGAGGAGATGATCGGAGACACCCAAAAGTAAACCACAGTGATTGATAGAAAAAAAACCACAAAGAAGCTGCTTATATGGGGGACTGTTGAGAAAAACAAAACCCTGAGAAGCACCAGGTACCACTGGAGGGTATCAGGAAATGAACAGAGCACGTGCTAAAGCAAGTGGGCCCTGGGGAGATGTAGTAGGTGAAGGATGGGGGGATGTCACCTCAATAACAGCTTTTGCTTCTTGTACAGATTTGATTCACCCTTCTGGGTTTTTGAGCTGAAAACACATTCAAGCTGAGTATTTTTTCACCCCAATGAAAACAGATTTTTCCCATGATCACGAAACCAGGGGGGGCTCCTTCCCAATCCCACACCTTTAAAAAAAAAAAAAAAAAAAAAAAAAGGCATGGAATAGCAAATTTCTTGCAGAAGCGCCTGTTTTGACAAACAGGCCATTTCCCACCACAATCACCAGCTTTAATATACAACTGTGGGAAACGCAGAAGTAACTCCGCTTCACGACAAAGACAATTCTTGACAATGCTCTTGGGGCTTCCCAGGAGGGATATTTCCAAACAGGACAGACCCCATTTGGGAAAAAAAAAACCCAAACATGGAGGGCTGGAGGGGAATGTCATTCATTATTCCTTCTCCGTTTCTGACTGTCACAGCGTTTGCCCACAAAGTCACGCTGATTCCCCATCCCTGCCTGCAGCCTAAGAACTCCAGTTGCCTTTTCCCCACCCTGGCCTGGTTTATCTTGTGTGTCGGCACAGAGGAGTAGGTAAGACTCCTCAGGAGTCTGGGATCTGTAAATTTATCTTTTTTTTTCCCCCCTGAATCTCAGAAATCTCTGCATCCTAAGAGGACAGCAGGAGTGTCCCCAAGACAGCCTCCCCACCCTGAAGGCGCGGGCTGAGCTCATTGCTATGCATGGGCCACGGTGGGGTGACCCAACCAAGACTTCAGCTTCAAGGTCCCTTGTCACACCTGCATCACATCTGCTGTGAGGATATATTTGTTCAGGTAATTTGAACATTTGTCCAGGAACCAGCTATTTCCTCAAAGTGTGATGAGGCATCCAGAATGACTTACAAAGCGCATGAGAGGACTATTAGCCCACCTGAGCCTCGAGGCATGCAACAGCCACTCCAGAGCAGCTTCCCCCCTTCCCTGTCCCCATGGACTTGCTACTGATTCCCTTAGCACTGAAGAGCAGCAAGATGAAGGTGACACCAAATCTTGGGGGGTTTTTTGCTCCTCAGTCAAAAAATAGGGACTCAGCTGAGGACAACAGCGACTACTGTCCCAGAAGAGCAACCCAACATCTCACAGGCTTGGAGCACCTGCTAGCACAGAAACAACCCCCACCCAAGGAAATGGAGCTTGTGCCACTTCCTTGGGCAATGCCATCGCCTCCAAGTCACCAAGGATGCTACCACTCCAAAGGATAACACTGTGCTTTAATGTTTTAGAGACAACGGACTTTGACATGGTACAAGAGCAGGCTGTACGTACTATACATATATACACACCGGTTGTAGTTAAAGCTTCTGCATTTGAACAATATTAACGTTCCAAAAAAACGCACCAAGTCTTACAACAACAAAAATGTGAACAAAATCCAAGGCCACAGGTATAGAGAGGTATGTTTTAAGGACTACAGGTCACATGGAAATAAAAAACAGCGGTGGTGCAACGCGAACTTTATCCTGAAGAGAGATAAGTGGTTAAAACGCAACTTTTCATCACCGCAGGAGCAAGACTGTTTTACAGAGATTTAATTTCCAAACTAAAGCAAGAGAAGAGAAACAAATGTCCTAGTGGGTGCCCCTTTGGTCCTCAAATTCTCCTTCTAGTTGCTGAGCTAAGAAGAGAAAGAGTTTTACTCGGAACTTCAGGCAAGAAAGATTTAAGGCTTTTCAGCTGCATACACAGACTGAACTGAGAAGTGGCAATATCTGCTCTCAATCATTTAAGGAAAACAAATGCCATAGAGTTAGTGTATTTTATACATGTGCAACACACAGTTGTTTAGGCTAGCAGACAACCACTTCCATAGCACCTAGCTCTACAGAATCCCGGACAGAAGATATTCTTCCAATAATGCTGCAAAGGTCGCCAAGGTAAAATTAGTGTAATTAAATGCATGAGGTTGTTGTTCTTGAAAGGTCTTTAGGCCCAATGGAAATTTGACTGGACATGATTTTAATTTTGATTCCAACACAGAGACAGGAATGTTGGTAAGATGGAGCTTGCCAGACCAGGAACTGCCTTTTAGGTTAGCGTATGGAACATCTTGGATTTGTATTCCGCAAAGCCAATATGACCATGGGAACCTGCATTGTGGGCATCTGACACCCTGGCTGACATTTCATTTTTTAATTTTTGCCTCCTGTGCCCAGTTGGAGAAGGGTGGTTTTCATTTGCGCCTCATGTTGTCCCAATTAAGAGTTACAAAACACCCATTAAAATTGTAACAAAGTATAAGAAGTTCAGCCAAGTCCAGCTGACTGAAACTTTTTGTACCAAGACTGCCACATACAGAAGTTGCCACATACACAGAAAAATGGGGTTTAATTCATTTTAATGGCCCTGGAAATGCTTTTCTCAATTGCTCTTACGAAATAAGTTGTTGTCATTTCAGGTTACTTTGCCCTAAAATGACCTGCCATCAGGCAGGAGAGGTACAATGTGCTGTGTTCAGGATTTCAGTGCTCACCTTTGGTCCAACATTTATGAGATGTAAATCTTTAAATACTTGAAGCAAAATCTTCATTTCCAAATTATCAGACTAGATTTAGCTTCTCATTCTAACCCACGGAAATCCAAGGAGGAACGTTCAAGATATAAATATCATTAAAAACCTCTTTGGATAGCATAGCACTTTGTAGACAGACTCTGGGTTTTTTTTCCCCTCCTCCCCACTGTTAAAGTTTGCTTAAAAATAGTAAGAAACTGACAATTAAAGTGGTCAGACATTCTGAGGCACAGAGCAAAAGGTGCATAAAACCCTTTATATTGAGATAAGCCCAAATAATTTAGAAGTTAATTCCCTGCATGTTAAGAGGCTAGGAAAAATGTGTTTTAAATTTCTCAAAGAAACAAAAAAAAACCCACACCAAAAAAGGAGGGTTAATACTAGCAAGAATATAAAACGTCACCAGAGGTAACATCCCAAAGGGGTGTAACATACATATCCATATATTGAAACAGCCACTGCAGGACTTGTAATAAAATACAGTCAGAGATAATTCAGGACCATCGTTTTCAGCAGAGGTACACAGTATTTGCAGCATAAGTGGTCCTAGGAGGATCCACAGCCTTTCAATTGTTTCCTGTGCTGCTCCACTTTTATTCTAATAAACATAACTATTTCATAAATAGTGATTTCACTCCCAAGCCCCACTTTTCTCCTAACAGCAGTATATTCTGTATTGTAGAAACATTTCCAAACCCCTATTCATAGCTTGTAATTCTGGGACATGAACATCATTGGGAATCCAGAAGAAGCCTACCTCATCATGACTTTTCTCATTTGCCATCAGAAGTCTTTTACTGCACAAAGACTATGACAATAATTCACGACGATTTAGTTTAAAAGTGAGACGTAGGAACAGGTAAGAACAGACAGTGACACTGGACAGAACAATCTCCAGAGTGCATTTAGAGAATAAACACAGTTTCAGCTCCTGATGAGTGTCAAGAATTCTTCACGGGTCTTTGGATCTTCCCGGAATACCCCCAACATTGTGCTGGTTACTGTTTTACTGTTCATTTTCTGTACCCCACGCATTACCATACACATATGCCTAGAAGAAACGAGAAGGGAGTCAATAAATCAGCCATACTCAGAAGAAAGAAGTAATCCCCTGAAGAGAGATATTTCTTACACAGTCAAGTTAAATTCTGGACAAGTGACAAAACCTCCATGTCCAGAACGAACAACTGTCACTAGTACCTCAGCTGTTCTCTACGGAAAAGAAAGTCAAACTCCCAGCCCCTAAGTGCTGCCTTCTCTCCTCAGATCCCAGGAAAATCCCACCTTTCCAAGGTGCACTCTGATCCCAGGGACATACCTGTTGCTAGACCCAAGCTTTGCTCTACTCGAGGAAGTAGAAGGTGCACCGAGGCAGAGCACGGACCCAGTGCAACTGGGATAGCTGACCACACTGCCAGTTGCCACATCCCTGCAGTGGATAAGGCACGTCCTTTACCATAAATGGCTCCAAGCCATTTCGCTGAATGGGCAAGGATTGTGCCTGCCAGTGTTCTGCCTCGTAAACAAGCATGGCCAGAGCTACCGCAGCCAAAAAGACCACACAAAACAGCTCTGCAGCCCACAGCAGGAATCACGCGCAGCTGGAATCACACACAGTCCATATACCACCACAGAGTAACTCACGTAGCTTCAATAACCACTCCAACTCCAGCAGGCTGTAAGGCTTCTGTGATGGCTATTGCAATTTGTTTGGTAAGGCGCTCCTGGACTGAAAGAACAACGGGGAGTTCAGAGGCAGTGTTAAATCCAACCAGCATTAGTGCACCGCCACTATCTGCACGCCACGCGCACGTAACACTGCATCCTCACCTCCAGGCATGCCTGTTCCCCACCACCAGCACCCACACACAAACTCTGCTCTTCCTAAATAAATTTTATTAGTACCAAATCCTATCTTATGTTTTGTATCCTGGAACAGACCTTTTATTTGCTTGTTTATATTGGGAGTCATTTTGCGCTATACCTTTGCAGGAATTGCATTATCGTGATTTATTATAACAGCTCTTGCATTTCCTATTATGCAGTTAGATTTTCTCATTTCTCTGTTTTCTTTCGGATTTTGTATATTTGTTCACTGGCTTTACTGCCGTGCTTCTCATTCCCTATACACAATTTCTCTTTTTAAGGAAAGGAAACGGAGATAAAAAATGAGCAAATACAGAGAGCCTATTGTCCTGCAAGGTTTTACTTCCTGCAGCTCTAACCATTAGGTGTCAGACCGGTCACTAAGACTTCTGTTGCCAAGAACAGGCCAAATTTAACTGCAGGAGGATGAGAGCGGCTGAGCCCAACCCAAGGCCTCAGATCCTGCAGCTTCCTGCCCTTCTTGGGGGCAGCAGGCAGGCAGTCCATAACATGGCAGCTCTCCCTTCGTCTCTTCAGACAAGAATTCTTGAACACCTCTCTTAAATGATCTGTAGGAGAGTCCATCTCCAGCAGCATCCAACTAGTTTAGTTATTTCTGGCAGCGCCATCTTGTAGCACATTTATCCTCTCAAACAGTTACTGCCTACATCTGTTTCCACAGGCACCTTTTGCCCCTCACTGGAAACACAGGGGCTAAGATGACAGATGAGAAACACCTGTTCAGGAACATAGTGGTTTTCGTCACACTAAAATTTGCACAGCTATAGTCCACCTACAATTAATTACCAGTACCCTGAGCTGGCTAGCAAAGGAGTGCACACAACAAAAGAAATAATAAACATTTACCTTGTAATCTTCTACTGTATATTTCCACGATCCTAAAGGAGAAAGGAAAAAGACAATGTTACACTTATTCCTATCTGACCATTGTCTGATCTTCATAATTAACTTGACACTGTCAAACAAGACGACTGTACTAATCCGTGCCCTTCCTGGCCATCCATGCAACATCACGCTGCTGCTCAGCCCCCAGCTGGCATTGCTCAAGGACTCCCCTCAGCACATCACCATGTAGGTTCCCCTCTACCTGCCACCCCAGAGACTATTTCGGGGTAAACCTGCCACTTCTCCTTAGACCTTCTTCCGTTGTCTGTTACTTTTGAATTACTTGTACCACCACCCACCTGCATCACACATTTGCAAGGGAATCCATGCCCAAAGGCTCCCTGAGAGCTAATCCTTGAACTGAGGTCAGATTACCTCCTTTTGCTTCAACATAAACCAAATGCTGTTTTAAGGACAATTCAGATATTGGGATTCCTGGAAGGTTATTGAAATTAAGCAAGAGATGGTTTGGATTCTTGCATTTAACCACAAATTTAACTAAGAACAATGAGACAGAATTGTTTTTAGTTAAAACAGATACTCTCCACCCATATATCATACCATCCTTCACATTTTGGTGCAGGGATCACCTTAGTGCCCCTCTCAAACATCACTTCAAATTTAAGCTACTTGTAGGGCAATGAAAGTGATACTACCATCATTTATAACCACGGTACTAAAACCCACACATTTAAGAGAAATCTTATAACTGCTCTGAAACTCAATTGGTTATTCATGCCAACCTCAAATGCTTAATTACATGTCAAGTGGCCATGTAAAGAAGTTGTTATAGAAAGCTTCAATACTCATCTGGTCAGACTAGACAAAAAACAGATGCTGGCTGGCAGTCTGAGGCATTAGTTACAAGAAGCATTTCTGACAATGAGACTTGCCTGCTGTTTTGGAGAGTGAATTATATGCAGAAACTCCCCTCCAGAAATGAAATGGTTGTGTTATAGCTGTTCCAAAGAAAGCCACATAATATTTGGATCAAATACATGGATAAGGAACAAGCTGATGCTCAGATATTTTCACACTGGTATTGCATATAAGAAGTCCTATAAGCATGTTTATGTAAAAACGGTTATTTGCATTAGCATTTTCAAGCCTGAGCTTAAAGTCCAAAGAAAGATGTTTGTTTACTGAATACAGGTCATCCACAATAACAGAAACTCACCACATTAGACTAATCCTATTATGAAAGATTAGGCCTAGTGTACCAACAGCCTCACAAATCTTTGTTTGAACACTGGTTGCATTATATAGGGCACGAAAGGGAAGCACTATTTGGCCCACCAGTCTCTTCATGGCAAGCACTCAAAAGCAAGCGAGGACTGAGAACATTTTGTTATACAAGAATCTAATCTTTTCATTATTGCAGTATATGGGAGTTTTACCCTAACTTGAAAAAGAGGCAAAATTTAACCTGTCAAGCCCAGCACAGGAAGCCTTGTGCTTATTCATGCATGTTTCTGTACTGAGAATAAATAGTAGGAAAATTGTAGACTTCTAGCACCATGTTGCCACTTGCATTAAAAATCACCAAACAGAGTTTGAGCTCCTTTTTACATCTGCAATTCGGAGGTTATTGGAGACCAGAGCAAGCACAAATCAACACAGGCGTATTTCAAATGTGATCCTTAATCCTGCGTTCAAGCCCCACAGAAATGAAACCAAGTGCTAAAGATGGTCTCTTCAGGAAGGATGTTCACCTTCAGAAATCCAACTCAAAAAAACCCAACCCCTCACCACTTAAAAAGATCCAGCCACAGGAGTGCCAGCCAACACACAACACAAGCCATGAACTGCCACACACAAGCGTAAGCAACTATAGAAGGCAAAGTCTTTCGCCCAGCAACTGCGGTCCCGTCAGCTCAGAACCTCATCCTACAATTGCACCAGTTAGGAATGGCCACAGAAAACACGTAGGAAAAAATTTAGATATTGAACTGCCCATTTCAGCCATTTAATCAGAACAAAGTCTACTCCTATAAGCACTGCTAGGAGACATGAAGACGCTCTCCCTGTAATATGAGGTTACGTTACCAAAGATGTGACCTCCAACGGCCTTCCCATTCCAAACCAAATTCACTGTTGTGCAAGCAGAGCACAGAACAGAGCCAACTCACTTTAAAGCATTTCAGTGTCATATCCTACACATTTCTTACCCGCTAAGAAAACCCAGCAGGCATACAGATTTACAAGGCTAATTCTCATTAGTGTTATTGGAACTACAGCAAGATTAACAGACGTATCAGGGAAAGCATAAGCAAGACCTATGTGGTCTTTCTGCACTACAGCCAATTTTTCAGTTCATTTCTCAAAGGAGATCTTTCTGCTCCAGTCCTCAATAATCTGCTTATTGAAGGGATCTACCATCCCCTTCCCCACCAGAACTAGGAAGTGTCACTTTATAACAAGATTCAGTGCAACAACTCATCCAAGGGCACTTGCTGAGGAAAAAGCTATTTTACATAAACAAATGGATTCCTCAAGTGTATCATAATTGCTTTGTTTCTTAGGCTGAACCTTATCTATAAAATCCACCCCATGGCGCTCTCAGCAGGTCTCAAGTGAAAGAAATAAATGTCGAATTCATCTGAAGAGTCAGCTAACAGATAAAAGCTTTAGATTCAATTTCTATCTAGAAAACATGTTCATTTACAGTTTGGAAGTTTGGGATTTTTGTTCTTATCGGTCATTATACACACAAGTAGTAAATAGCTAGAGAACCCCACTGGTTTTGGTGGTCTGCCTTAGCACATGACCAAATTCTCTATTGTTCTTGCTCTGTGCTCCCTGCAGACATCAATGCTTTGGATGAACGTACAAAAGCGTTAGGGTTCTACTACAGTCAGCTGTGATGTGAATTAACACAGAGCTCTAAGACTTATCTGTCCTCTCCACGAAAAACATAATGCTGCGGATTGGTCTAAATCCAAATCCAGGACACAAAGTGGGCTGAGCTTTAGAAGGGGACCAGATTAGAAAGATTAGCACAGTTAGCACAGCTTGGAATCCCTTTTACAAATTAGCATCACTTTCATTACGTTAACACTTACCTAGCAAGCTTGCTGAGGCCAAGTACTTGCTTGTTAGGAAGATAGCCAATATGTACCTAGACAGAGGAGAACAAATAATTAACAGAATCAAACACACACTTCCAAATACATGTGAAACTCATGCATAGAGAATGAGATGTGCATTTGCCCCAGAACTAACTCTGGAACAGTCCAGAAGTCTTAGCATGTGGGAGGAACATGCCACCATGCAAGCCTGAAAAATTGTGGAGCTAACGGAGACCATAAATGCCTGGTGGGGTCAGTATCCTGGTGAAGAATAAGTAGGTTTTCTGAGGGGGAGAAAAATCACAGCTCCTCTAGAGTCAAGGCTTATGTTCCAAGTCTCAGAAATGCTACAGAGTTCTACTACATTTGGGTATAAAAAGTAGTCTTGCTCAGCACAGCACTGTTCATCTAAAATAAACATGCTTTTCTTTCAAGACTTAAAATGGACTTAGGGAGAGAGAGACTGTACTTTACTTCCAGGGAAAGTTCTGATGGCAAGAATTACTTAGCCACCAAAATCAGGCTGCACTTACTGATATTTTTTCCTGCTTTGGTAGTACCATAGATCACTCTATGTTAAGTCAACTCCCATCCTGCTTGAGTATGGATTTGCTGAACATTCATACTGAACATGTAGTTGCACTAAGGTGGAATAAGTTCTTGAGAAGAAAAATGCTCAGATACAAGGGCAGGGGAAAGCCATTTAGCTTCCTGTTTTTAGAATGCAACATAGGCTACTGAATTCAAGTGGGTTTACAGTTATAACTGATTATAAATCAGCACGTGTGTCACTGTACCAGAGACTTGAAAAATTAGCCAAGATACAGTAGGGGAGTGTCAGTGTAGGATTCTGTCTTAGCGCTTTGCCTAGAGGCCCCATCTCAGAATCCTGTATTGCTGTACCTGCAGTTAGAGGTACCACAGAGCACCTAATTACCTGGCTAACTTGCTCATTCCTATCACTTCTGTTGGGTAATCAACCCACTGACACCTGAAAAGACATGAGACATTTCAGACAAAGTAAGAGACATAAGTTAGAAATAAGCGTTGAATCCTGTTCCCCATAGAGTATTTTTGCAGATTTCTTAATTTCATTTAAGATAGAACTGCAAATACAAGACCTACTGGTCAATATTTGCAGCTTGTTTGATGTACCCAACAGGAGAATGGTTAGTCTGAGAATATTTAGAGGCATACCAAGTCATTTAGTAGACCATTATACGAGCAGGACCAATTCGGTGTTTGCAAGGAGATTGCTCCAAACCACACAGGCTAAACAGCTAGACGTAAAAAGAATGCATATATTGCCACAGGAGTAACGAAGAGAATATACACAGTAAGTGCAACCAAGAATAACAGGTGAAATAGAAAGCTTGCACAGAAAAAGAAGTTACCTTGTTTTCCATTATAAAATACTAACAGTAAGAAAAGAAAGCAGATGAAATTGAGTTGACCCAACCAAATAAACAGCAGGTTTCTGTTTGGGTATTTTATTTTGGGGAGATAGTTTACTTGGAATGTATGTGGTACTGATTGAATTTTACAGAAAACAAAAGCACTTGCTACTCTCAGGTTTGTGAATACTTTATGATAAAGCAGATGGATCAGAATAAGCTCCATCCTTCTGTGCTGACATGGGAGCGAAGGGGCTGAGATACACAGAAGGGACTACCTGCTCCGAACTCTTCATCATGTTTACAGCAGTCACCTTGAGAATTTTTATTTTCTTTTTAAAGTTGCTGGTATCACAATTTCAACACCCTCTGAAACACCAGTCCCTTTCATGGAAGTCCCAACTTAAGCAGCCTCCTGCTAGTCAATTTTTACCACCCCCTCCCTGACTGGGCTTGCTTATTTAAGACAGGACTGCTAATTAGAAGTTTGTTTCACTCACAGGGGGGTTCCTGAGATGAATGTGCATTAGATAGCTCTGAGCCAGAAGCTAAATCCATGACAGAGCCAGCGTGCAGGGTGAGCTGGTTTAATATCAAGATGTCTGCCCTCAAGGCTTGCTGCTGCTTCATGAAGAAGAGCTTTGATATGAAATGTCAGAAACCATTAGATTATTTAGACTAGGAAAGGTTGAGCATTGTATTTTAGGAGCTTAGATCCAAATAAAACTCACATTAAGGAGGTCTTTCTTATTTGTATTCTGAAGATTAACTTCTAGAATCATAGCCATAAGCAGTAAATATTTATAGCTTTATAAGCTTTGTAGTTACAGCTACAAAGTCTTTTACATGTACGTTAGGTCTTTTATCATGTATTCCCACATTTGTTTTGTGAGGAAGAGTTACCTTTCCAACAAATGGAACGAGGTGATGCTCACACAATGAGAACATGTCTATGTCCTTCACAATTACCATCTCATCATGATCTTCATCAAAGATGGCGTCATTCAGAACATCTGAAATTAAACATTCGTATTAAAAAAAAAAAAATGCACAAGCATGGAAGGTTCTTCCAGCCAGTATCTGAGAGAGCTTGTAGCAAGAGTATAGCTCTCTCAGAACTACAGATTTTAGGGTTAAGATATGGGAGGCAAGTAAGGAGTAACATCACAAGTACGCTTTGGTTGTGCATCATGATTACACAACAGCCACAGTGCTAGCTATGTCAGCCTACCTATGTGCTACACCAGATGTTAGTCTACAGTGTTTTATTTAAATAATAGTTTCAGCCCAGGTTAGAAGGAGTCCAGTCTTTGCAGAATTACTGGCATCTTAAGAGCAACCAAGACTACAGCTAATAAAGTCAGTGCTGGGCAGGAGAGCACATCTCAAAGTGGGCTTCCATTAGCACTTCCACGCACCACAAGCAAAGATGAGCCTGAGGTTTGAGAGAAGCTAAGCTGTCACAGTGGTTTCTTCAAACACTTCAACACCAACATCACTATCTTTAAAGAGGCTTTGCACCCACATAAGATACTCTTTCATTTCGTCCTGAAGCTCACCAGACGCTTAGGCATACAGAAAAGTCAAAAAGACAGATCTGTACCCTCAGATCGAGGGGAGATTTGCTGTCCTGAACTGAAAGTAGGCATGCATATGCAACCTCCGGCCTAATTCTGCACTTCAGAGTTAACCAAGAATTAAGGTAGAGAAAACCATAAAGATAAAAGGAAGAAGAAAGAGCTCAGTAAGAAAAGGAACATACAACATGACACTTTGCTAGTCTCAGAGCTCAGCAGAACAGATCCTCAGTTGATTTTCCAGATTTAGCAGTCCCTGACAAGTCCCCAAGCAATCCTGACACAGGTTACAGCAGATCATAAAGATTGTAGGCAGCTGGACCGTGCTTGGAGAAGTTAAAAGTAGACCACTCTCAAGTTAAGAGACTGAGCCTTCTGAAGGACAAGAGAGAAAAGCTGTATAGAAGAGAGAGAGAGAGAGAGAGAGAGAGAGAAGAGCAAGGGAGAACTAGCTGTACAGAAGGACTGATAATCAGAACAAAGAACTCTGCAAACAAGTCAGCTTGAAACCATGCTGACTACTCAGAGTTACTTCAAGGAACCAGATCACATACACCATGGCCAGAGGGGGAAACTGGGTGCTCAGGGACTACCCTGCTTCATCCACGGTGGAGCTTAGCACCTGCGGTGGTGATTACACAAATCTAATAGTTGTGTCTGCTCTACTTGCCTTTATGCCTTCCCCTGACATGCACGTACAGCTAATGGCCACCATCTGTTGTCGATAACGTATCATCATCATGGAGCATTTTAATTTCCTGCTAGCTATCAGCACTACACAGGTAACCCTGGAAACTGTGCGCAAGATGTTCTGCCTGCGACGCATGTTCTTTCCTGAGAAGGGCTGGCAACCTGCAAGAGAGCGATGATGAACCCCTGAAGGCTTTTGATCAGGTCAGAGAGCAGGAGTAGGGGGCACAAAAGGGGCCAAGAAACAACTCTGTAAAGGCACATAATTTTGTTCTTCAAATTTCAGAGTCCAGTTTACTCCAAACACTGCTGGAGAGGATTTTGACTACATGGGGAGCCCCATGCAGTTGTATAACTATGAATTCAACTGGGAATAGCCAGAATCCAAAACGGAGCAGGCTCAGAGGAGAGGGAAGGAGAGACAGAGCAACCACCTGGGTTCTTAGCTCCCTCCCACAGCACTCTGCAGACATGCCATTTCTAGAGCAGAAAGGCAAACAGTGGTTTCACAAAACCTGCTACTATGCCTAGCATTATTAAAACAAAATCCAAACAGATCCACAAAGCATCTCCAGAGTGACTGCTGCTGTTATTACACCACCAGCTTGGCTCATACCAGCCTTGCCAGGAGCGTATCGGAGACCGATGTTAGATATGGATTTACGTCAGCGCGCTTGCGAAGCAGACTGTTCAGAACAATCAAAAATGGCCACATTCTCATTAAGTCATGGTAATGTGTGATGCAGCATAAGGCCAAAGCCTCAACAGAAGGTACTTCAACTGTGAAGTCTCATATATGTGTATGTATATGCATATACACGTGTATTCATGTATAAAACATATATTAATAGATCCTTCCAAACTTCATCTAAGGAACATAAGTCTATTACTGGAATGCTGAAGAGCCATGTTGTATCACGGAGACAGCTGTTAGTCCTATTATAAAGCTGGAGGGGGGGGGAAGAAGGTTAAGTAGAGCTTGTGAAGTACTATACAGGCAACTTCAGGAACAAAATACATCCCTCCCATGGCTAAAGCAATCAAACAGGAACACAAAGGTCATCCAGCCTTCCTTCATATTCCCTCTTAGGCTATAGCCCAGAGCAACAGCAGTTTTGGTAATGCCCTCTCTCAGCCAAGGGAGTTTGAGAGGTGTGTAAGCAAACAGAACTGTGCATCAAGAATACAACCACAGAGCTGTGGGATGCTTCATGCTTCTCATTTATACAGGTCTTGCCGACTTCGCATCTTAGATTTATTTAATATTAGCAGCAAGTTGCAGCCAGGTCACAGATGATACCTGCTCAGCAGCATAACCTCTGCAGCACAGGGTGCTGATTTTAAGTCAGCATCAGATACTCCTTGAGAAGGAGCGCCAGAGACCATAAAGGAAAAACACAGCTTAGCATTAGCCCCTCCAATAACCCCTTCCCAACTGCCAGATGATACAGGGACATAGGGTAAAACAAAAATGTGAGACTGAAGGCCACTATCTGAGTAAACGGACGTGGTGTTCAGAGAGCACCCCAGTCATCTCTATCCTGCTCCAGTCCCTCCTGCCCACACTTGACAAGTCTGTTCTCCCAAAAATAAGCATAGCTTGAACCCTGCCTATCCCTGTACCTCTTTAAAATCCAAGCCTTGTGTTGACAAGAGCTAGGTAAGAGTCGCTGCGACAAGATGCTGTGCTACGTCCCACTGCAGCACTTGTTTTCAATAATTACACAGGAGAGACTTGTTTGGCAGAGACTCCAACACTTTGTGCAAGGAGGCAATACTGCTTTATGTAAATTTCTCTGCCTTTTTTTTTTTTTTTTTTTAAGTCATTCAATTTGCTACAGCATCAAACAGGTCCCCAACAAGCTCAGCCTGCAGCATGTGTTCTGGAGAACTTATCAGAGCTGAAAGGATAGAAGGGGAAACAGGGCCTCAGATTAAAAAATTAAATTATTATTAATTATATTAAATGAAATACATTAATTAACTTATTATTTAAAATAAATTATTTTTTAAAATCATATTTCTGCCCCAGAAGCAAAGCTGTGGACAAATTTATGCCTCTTTTCCTGTGCTTTCATTCTGCCTACTAGGACATGCTGTCTGCTTCACTAGCTTGATTTTGGTTTCCTCATTTGGAGGCCCCAAAACATTTACTCTTGCCACCCAGGGCAAGATCTAGAAGTTATGTTGTCCCTCCCCAAGCCTGTCCCAGTTCGTACAGAGCAATGTGGCTGTGACACTGGCTGCATCTCTCAGCTCTAAAATACCCACCCACTTTCCAGTGCAACTGCATCTTTTCCATCCCTTCCCTCCTTCAGCACCAGGATCTTCAAAGCAAAAGCACAGAAGTCAAAAGGGCTTTCAGAGGGAAGGAGGGCTAGAAATAAATATTGCCATCTTGGTTTCCTGAGAAAGCAAACCACCTGCAGCTCAGATGGGTCCCTTCTCAACAGGTTACTTTTCCTCAATAGAAAAAGGAAATTCTTCCACTCAAATGAAGCAACTTTTATTCCCTCCAAGTACCACCTACGTAACCATCCACATCAGCAGCACAAGACTAGCATCTCCTTTGCTAGCAAGAAGACAGGCATGCTCATCCATCCTCCCTTGGTCTCCCATACCTCCCCCCACTCTGCTTTTCTCAGTCACAGCTGTGCTCAAGTGCTGCCACCAAGGTCTATCTCTATGCTAAAGGAGACTGCAATTAACATCTTTTCATTCTCCACCACCCCAGAAAAGCTAAGGGAATTTACTGCTCAAGTCCTTCAGCCTAGACACATCATGTTAATGAAAAAGCTATGATTCAAATTAAAATATACAGGGAATAGGAACAAACATTTTATGTACATTTGGGGCGCTCTACAGATTATTCCAACTGATTCTTCCTTCAGCTCAGGGTCCAAGTCCTGTTGTAGAAACTTCAGCGGACTGTTAAAACTGAGCAGTCACCTCTGGTGCAAGTTAACTCCTGGAACAGAGCAGAATTAATTTTCCCCTTTATCTTCAAAAAGAGTTGATAAAAGCAAAAAATCAGAATTGGATGAAGACAGAATGAGAAAGACCTTTCAGGATTTTGCGTCAGAGCTAAGCAAAAAGACCTGTTGCTATAGAAACTATTTGCATGGCTTTAATGTGACACAGGAAAGCAAAAGCACCTCTGGCAACCAAGGAAGCTAGAACCCACCCGGCAGCTGGCTTGGTAGGTGAAGGGAATGAAGGATGGCAGCACTCTGCAGATCAGCGCTGCATCAGCTTCACAGCACTTCAGATGTCCCATTTTTACAATGCCTGTGAGACAGAAGACTGAAGCGATGTAGGTTTTTCTCCCTATGAGATAAAGTACTTCCCCGTGGTGTTAAGTTGCCTCACTGCTCCGCTTTAGAGAGTCAGACAGGATTGTTCATCATCAACAGGATGAAGGCAGCCTCAGAGATTCCCAGATACTGTTCCCTGAGCTCATCCGTCATGGCAGAGACATGAGACACATGGTTCTCATGATACCCATTACACAGCTCCAGACTGTCCTCACTGACAGCCCCTGTGCTCTCCATGGTGACCCATGGGTCCCACAAGTTGCAGCCAGGAGCCAATGCCACTGTAAGAATGGATTCAGGCTAAGGGAGGCAGACGTCCTGTGATGGTGGTGGGACAAGTCACACTGTATCAATGTCCATTAGCTTGAACAAACTAAAATACAGACTGAGGTCAGGTACCTTCTGCTCACCTGGAAACACAGACTGAGTTAGACCAAGACCAAGACCAAGACCAATGGCAGGGGACCTTTGCATGAACTAGGAACAGGTCATAGTTTGGAGGATACTCCAGAATAGCAGTGCCATGACCCAGAGACCAAAGGCTAACCATTTCTCAGAAAGAAGTTACTCCTTATCTGAGGACAGATGTAATTGACAGAGCAGAAGCCATGAGCTAACAGCTGAATGTGTGGTAGGGAAACCAACTGACTACAGGGTCAGAATTAAATCTGGAAGGAAATTGCTTTAACAACCTTTCAGTTGCTGCTGGGTAAGCAGTAAGATGTAGAGTCAAAACCGAAATTTTGTATTTATTCATTTAATGACACTACAGGTTAACTGTACCTAGAGAAAATATTCCAGACAAGAAACAAGAAAATTATTGCAGCCTTTCAGTATTAAAAAGGTACCAGGAATTTATTATGCATTCAGAGAAGAGAATCTAGAGTGTACAAAAAACACTCCTTCATATAAAAAGAGTTTGTACTGCTGCAGAAACTTATGACTTCAGATTGCTAAGAAAGGGGGGGGTGTCTGTGTATGCCACTTGCTTCAAGAAGTCCTGAAGAGCTATAGAAAGAGACACAGCCTAAGATGCCACATTACTATCTAAAAAGGCAACAGAGTCCAAAAGCTGCAGAGGAAATCAAATGAGCATTCTGTGGCTTCCTTGCCTAACATACCTCCCTAACAGGAACCAAGAGAAACCTCAGACACAAAGGAATTTACAAGTTTATGACTAATATTTCAGATTTCAACACCAAAGGACTAGAAACACACATTTAACTTCAGAGAGGAACATTTGCTTCAGAAGCAAAGCTTAATTCTTCGGTTACCAGAAGAGAGGTGAACCAGACATGTATTTTAAGGCCCATTTCATAGAAGCAAAGACTGAGGAAAAGCATTATTGCTATTCAACTAGTTCTGGCCATCATTTGTACAGATTTGTTTGTTTTCCTATGCAACACTTTCCATATTGCAGAGAGACACTCAAGTCTATTCATAAGAGATCAGTTATTGCAAACTCTCAGATGAAGCTAAGATTAGGTTCCAGAAGTTGTCCTCTGCCAGGAGGTTTATTAATATGAGGGAAAGCAGGGTTATGGAGATGCTCATTAAAATGTATCAGGATTTCAATAACCATTTCAATGCCTCATGTCATAGAGGGTGCCGAAAGTCCCCCCCCATCCACAGTTTTTTTTGAAATTGAAACAAAGGAAAATCAGAGAAGATGAAACGTCACTTTGGAAAAGCAACATGAAGAGATCAGAAGCCTTTAATAGTTAAGATTCAAGAGCTTAAAGACATTTAATAAATTCCTAATAAAACCCCAAACAAGCTTAGCAAATCTGGTAGTACTTGAGCATTAACGGTCAGGGCAGATCATCCTGGGAAGTCCTCCAGTACTACCTTCACTGCATTCAGTACCTGTTTCAGCATGGAAGGCTTCACTGATGGGGTTGGGGGTGGGGGGAAGGTTGAGGAAAGAAATGCCCAAGAACCTTACTCTGAAGAGCCCTGTCTCTCCCACCCTCTGGTTCACAAGAAACAAACCATGGCCATACCACAATAATGCTTATTTTTAAGTTATTAACACCTACGAGTTATTGTTATTGCACCTATGAGAAGCAAGAGAACTAGCAGTACCTTGTTTCCAGGAAAGGATGAAGTAACTCACCAGCCCTTAGCAAAGGGCAGTGCTGCTGATCAAACAGCCTTGTTTGTTTAAGGCACTGCCTGTCTATTTTTATGTAGCAATGCTTAGCACCTCTCATCCACAGCAAACTGAGTAGGCTTGGAAAAATTTATGAGCTTACACCATTGTTGTCATCTGTCAAAATACCAAATCCACACAGACAAGATGATGAAGAAAAAGACTATTAAGGTTGCGTTTTTTCACCCTTCACCACAGGAAAAGCACATAAACTAATGAGAGTGGAAAAGCAACATACACACAGTTTAGCAGGTGTTAATCCACTGTATGAGACATAACTGTTATTTGCTTTAAAATAAAAGCTGCACAGTAGAGTCACTTAGCTTCCAGGCAAATAAAGCATACATGCAGCCTTTCAAACCACAGAGGTTCAGAAAGCAAAGTTATCCTCTCCCAGGATTTCTGATTTTCATTTCCCTATTAAACATGCTAAAAGGACAGCTGAACCTGCCAACATGCTTGAAAGCTAACATACCTACCAGAAAAGTCTTCCAGCTTTTATTCATGTAACAACTTATCCCATTACCAGCAACACCACTGTTTAATGAACATGTCATTTTGCTTAAGAGTGCTTACAGATGATGAAGGCAAGTTAACTTCCTACAGCAGATGCAGGCAGCTTGTTCAGCCCTGTGCCTAATGTTTCCTACAGGATTACACAATCAGAACCAACTCCTTTACGATTTATCTTTTGAAATTGGCATCACTGACACTTGCCATTTCTGTAACTTACCAGTTAGCTTTGCTTAGCAAGATCAATTCTTAAGCCCTCAGCTTGAGTTACAAGTTAGTACTGTCTGCAATCTTGTATTTTCCACGTATTCACTCATTTACTGCATTTGCACACGCTTGTGCTTCGCAGTATTTATATAGTCTCACAGCCAGCACCTCCAAGTGTGACATTACGCCTTTACTAGAGGAGGGGTAGATCTCGCAAGATTTAGTCTTTTTGTGTGGCAGCCAGTTGCCTGAACCAACTAGAAGAAAACTAAAGGCCAACTGCTATCAACAGTCCAGTTCACCTTTATTAACCAAGAGAACAGGTTATTATCTTGTAATATAATTTATTCTCAGAAGAATGAAGCTGATACATCTGACCGTGGAAAAGAAAACATGTTCTTGGATGCTCGTGCAGAAACAGTGCATGAAATTGAGGAGTAAAACTTTGGGTATCCTGTCTGCTCTGCCATCCTTACCAATACATTAAGAGGTTTCTGTTGTAATGGCTCTTGGTCTTCAGAGATGCCCAAGTTTTTAATCTGGTCCCCAAATGGATTTTATTTGAAATCACTGGAGGCACTCTTGCTCCTCCAGTGAAAGTCTGATGACTAGTACTATAGAAGTGAGATCACCACATTTGAATACGTTTTGTTAAAGAAACAGTGAGGTCTTTACTAAAGCCAGGATTAATAGGAGAAAAGACATAATCTAGAAAGAACAGCAACAGCCAGATTTAGACATGTAGCAAGTAAACTCTACTAATGGCTTTGACATACAATAGTGACCAGCTGGAGAACACAGATAGCAAAGACGAATAAAAGGTAAAGCAGGAACACTGTTTCTCTACACTGTTGAAAACGAGCTAGGAAATACACACCCAGTGGAAGCTGGAAAGCAGAGTCTGCTTCTCTGTTACTCACATAAATCTAAATAAAGAGAAGGGACAGAATTTAGATGTAATCTTCCTTATAACACTATAAATTTAAGCTATGGGAAGTACAGAAATACAAATACAACCAGGTGTCATGGAAGCAAAGTGACAACACACAGAAAGGAGATCAAATGTCCAGCATATTTAACTATGTGCCACGTGTATTATGTTCTCAGATACATAGTAACCAAAAAGATCAAGAAAATAGTTTGTTCTTAAGGGTGAATTATCAATCAGGGCTCAAAAAGAAAAACAATACCCAACTGCTGACTGTTGAAACTACAGTTTCCAAAAGCATTCCTTAAAACCAAAGGAATCAGGGTTCCTTAAACCAAACACATGCCACTTAGTTGCCTTCTCCTCCAATGCCACCACAGAGGACAGACTGCTGCAGGGCAGGCGAGGCCATCATCCCTCACCATACCAAAAATCTTCCAGCAACCTGACTGTACTCAAAAACGTGCAGCGACAATTAAGAGCAAGGCACCACTCTAATCACTAAGCTCTGAGAGTGGCGGGCAGCACTCAAGGCAGCTTAGTTTAGTGACCAACCACATAACCCCCGTGTTCTCACTTACAGCAAGTGAGGCTCGAGTCAAGCACTTTAAACGCTGAAGATCTCCTGCAGTGTACTTTGCAACTTTGCACTCTCCAGCCTTCACTATATTTCATAATTTGGGAATATATCCATTACATATTTTTTTGTGTTCCTGTATGGAAAATTAAAATGCCATCATAAATGAATTGCTTTTTCTCCTGCCTACCCAAGGCAGATACTCAAGCAGACAAACTCATAAGACTGATTTTAAAGCCTGTAGCTGTACTAACATTTATTACCTTGGTTCGCCTTTGTCACTCTTCTGGCTGCACAGCCTGGCAACATTTCCACATACTGGCAAGGGTTGTGAGCTCAGCTGGGGCCAGCTAAAGACAAGCACCTGTTGCAACACACCTTGCTTCCACCCCTGTGTTTGTACAACCACCACTACAGAGCTTTTTACTTGAGAAACCTATTACGAGAAGATGGGACTTACAGTTATTATAACGGTCTCTTATCTTCTGCCTGTTGGGAGGTAAACTTGAACACACATCCCACAAATCACTGCTTTAACCTCTGCCTATCCAGACGCTTCTACATAAGGAGCCGAATAAGCTGCAAAATAAACCTGAGAAAACAAGTCAGGGCTGCTTTTTGTTGGGATTTGGGGTTTTGGGGGTTTGGGGTTTTTTTGATTTTACAAGCCAGTTCCTGGACTTGTTCATAGTCTGGCTATTGTATTAGTAGAACCAAGTGAACAAGTCCATCAGGATGCTGCAGCAGAGACAAACAGCAGGAGCTGCAGTCCCACAGCCAGCCTTGTTCCCAAAGATTTTTTAGTTATTTGCTCTAGGTTTCATGATGCATTTAAAACTCTCCTGAGTGGAAGTTACTTCCATATCAACTCTCCCAACCAACTGCTCATCCACTAGTTGCTTTGCTAGCTGTTGTGGACTTGTCCTTCAGCTACAGCTCTTCCTTCTCTTTGGCTAGTAAGAGTGGGAAGACTGAAAGCTGGGTATTGTGTAAGATGAGACAAGCAGCTGGAAAGTAAAAGGATTCCCCACCTGACAGAGGAAGGGATGTTAAGACCACAGCTTTGTCTTATTTGCTAGAAAGTAAAGAAAAAAGCAGTCCAATAGTACAGCACCTAGCAGTGACATTTTCTGCTCTTGGATAAAATACAGCTCTCCCCCATGTATGGATATTCAGGGGATGGGACTATCCAGAACTACTCTACTTAATGAAATGTACGTGAGAGGTTGGGACAGACTATTTGGGTCCCAGAGAATCCATGCTGGAGCAGAAAAAAGGCTATTAAAAAACATTAAGGGAACGTGTGGCTCTGCACACAAAGCTGACAGCAAGATAAGAGAGGACTTAAGATGAGCAGCCACCTCATCCAGGTTCAGCACAGAAATTCATGCTCAGAAACTATCACTAAAAAATCCTTCTGCTAGAGAGTGGCAGGATGAAAGACCTCCCACGTTTTACAGTAGTAAATACAATCCCCAAATAAGGAAAGTTATCCCCAGCAGACAAAAGATTATTCTGCGAGACCCGATGAAACCTCATCTCAAAAAACACCATGCAGCAGGACTAAAGGAAGAGGGGAAAGAGGATGGCCACTGCAGCCCAGAGCCTATTTCCAGATGTGAACCTGAAAACCTGGTTTGGTCAGAAAGGCAAAACAAAGATCAAGGCAGAAATGCTGTTCCTGGGGGAAACCCAGATATGACATTGGCACATGAGTATAAGCTGGCTATGAGTAAGTCAATGCTGCAAGTTATGTGCAATCTGATTTCAGAAGAGCCAACAGTCGAGAAGTGAAAAAGAAACTAAGCACAAAAGCCAGCATTTAAGTTGAAGCACAGTGTGCTTATGAAGCTCCCTGATGCCGGCCATCGGCACAGTTCAGATGTTTTATTCAGCTGCCAACACCCTGATGCAGTTCTGGGGCACTCAGTACACCAGTGCTGCACTCCGGAGAACATAACCCCATCAGCTCCTTCCTGATTCCCATTCAAAGGTCCTTGCTGACAGTGTTTGCATCCCTATGCGCTAACAGGAACTTGCCTTTTACTGTAAGAGGTAGCAGAAGGGGGAATTCCCAAGCCCTTTTTTACTGTTTGTACCCGGTACTGTCCTTAGCAGAAAGGCTGAAGAGAGGAAAATTGATGTAAAATCTAAGTTTTCAAGCAAGATTTACCCTGCACTAGAACCAAGAGACAACTCTGGAGTTGCTGGTGATTAGGAGAAAAATCCCACCCAGTTCCTCTCCTCCTGCCCTCAGGGAGGGCCTGCAGCCAGCAAGCAGATAAGACACTCACCTGGGGCAAGGATGCGAACCCAGGGTACCTCTCTACACCCGCGTTTGCAGGGATGGGAACCTGGAGTATGTCTCTACACCCGCATTTGCAGGTATGGGAACCTGGGGCACATCTCCACACACGCATTTGCCGCTGGGACCCTGAGACAGGGCAGGGATCTCCCCGACCTCCTCTTTTCTCTTTACCTCACTTCCTCAAGTTTCATTCCCACCTTCGAAAAACCTCACCTGATAAATGCATCAGCAGAATGGAACCTTTTCCCAGGAAATTCAAGCCACCTCTGTCTGCTAATAGAAGTAAACATTCCCACCCCTTCTGAACACAGCCAAGCTCGGCTGGGGATGGAGGAAGGTACGATCAACAAGTTTTATGGCAGAGCTTTAAAAGTTTACACCAGAAGAGGGAAAGCAAAAGCACTTGATCTGTCCACAGAAGTTTATGACAGAACACGAACTTTAACAGTATGGAGTTTTAAATAAATAAACTGGGGGAAGGAGGGAAGAGAGAGATCCCAAGGTATGGGTGTTTTTGGCACATACTGCTGATGACTTACTGCTAAGGGGCATCAGAGGGAAGGTACGGTGGCAGGGCAGCAGCAAAGCCCATTTTAAGAAATAAAATCGGAACCAGGGCTGGTGTCAAAGGCTCCAGCTCCGCCATCCCTGTCCCGGCGCCCTCCCCGGGGTGACAGCCGCCCTCCCGCCCAGGGGCAGCGCTCCCTACCCGAGATGGTCTCCTGGTAGCCCTTGGTGAAGAACTGCATGGCGGTGGCCGCCCTCCAGGGTGTCTTCAGCAGCCCCTGCCGCTCGGGGTCCTCGCCCAGAGAGCGCAGGATAGTGGTGTAGGCGGCCGCCAGGTTCGGCAGGTTCAGCTCGTTGTCCTCCTCGCTGCGGGGCCGCTCGCCCCGCCAGCCCTCCCCGCTACCGCCGCCGCCGGGGGGGACGCGCGGCTTCTCGGCGCCCGCCGACGGGGAGGCGGAGGGCGGCGGCGGCCTCTCCTGCCGCGCGTACCCGTTACAGCTCCGAGCCGCCTCCATGGGCCCCGGTAGGGCCCGGCCGGCCCGACACCGAGCGGGCAGCGCGCTGTGGCGGAGCCCGTCGCCCTTAGCGCTACCACCTCAGCCCGCCGCCGCCTCAGCGCTGCCGCCCGCCACCGCCTCAGCCGCCCGCTTTATACCGCCCGCGCCGCCGCCATTGGCCGCCACCGCCTCTACGTCACCCGCGGTGTCGCGAGCCGGCCGGCCTCAGCCCGCCGCCGCGATGGCGGATCCCCTCCGTCCCCGTCTGCCCCTCGGCCACTCGGGCCGCCGGAGCTCGGCCTCTTCCCGGCAGGGTGAGGCCGGGGCATCCCGCTTGGGAGCTCACCAGTGCTGCTGGAACGCTGCCATAACCGCGCTGGGGCCATTTGGGTCACCAGCAGCAGGATGGAAAGATCCCACACGTGGATTTATCCTCCTCCACGACAATCCCAGCCACTTCATAGAGTCAGGGATGGTTTGGGTTGGAAGGGACCTTAAAGATCATCTCATTCCACCCCCTGCCCTGGGCAGGGACACCTCCCACCAGACCAGGTTGCTTCAAGCCCCGTCCAGCCTGGCCTTGAACCCCTCCAGGGATGGGGCAGCCACAGCTTCTCTGGGCAACCTGGGCCAGGGGCTCACCAACCTCACAGCAAAGAATTTCTTCCTCACGTCTCATCTAAATCTCCCTTCTTTCAGTTTAAAACCGCTGTTCCTGATCCTGTCACTTCACAGAGTCACAGAATCCCAGACTGGCAGGGGTTGGAAGGGACCTCTGGAGCTCACCTCATCCAACCCCCTGCCAAAGCAGGGTCACCCAGAGCAGGTGGGACAGGAACACGTCCAGGGGGGTTTGGAGTATCTCCAGAGAAGGAGACTCCACAGCCTCTCTGGGCAGCCTCTTCCAGGGCTCTGGCACCCTCAAAGGAAAGTTTTTCCTCCTGTTGAGATGGAATTTCCCATGTTCCAGTCTGTGCCCGTTGCCCCTTGTCCTGTCACTGGACACCCCTGAGAAGAGTCTGGCCCCATCCTCTTGCCCCCCGCCCTGTAGATACTGATAAGCATCGATGAGATCGATTGGACCAAAACTGGACCAAAAACCTTGGTCCCTTCAAACCTATGAGCTCCGCAGACACCTTCCTGCTGCGGGACTCACGTGCCCCGATGTTTTCATTCCCATCTGTGGCTCTGGGAATGCACCCAAGACTAAATATTTCAGGGGTTCCGCAGGGACCTGGCTAGGATGTCACCCCTGCCACTGGTCTGAACATCCTCCAAACACACACTTTTGGGGCAAATGTGGGAGACAGACCACAGCTCATTTTTGCCAACAGCCCTTTCTGCCCCAGCCCCACGTAGGGTTCAGATGCTGGTGAACAGATAAACATAGGAGCGAATGGTTTGGAAGAGAGGTCACCTCCCGCCGAAGCTATTCTGGGATTTTATGAGTTAGAAACTGAGTCTCAGGTTCAGCTGAGCATAGGGCGTATGCTCCATCACCCACCACCCCAACCATGAGCGGAGTAACAAATATTTTCTGGATTGCCACCAAAATGAATGGCCCAGATGCTAAGGGACGCAGCAAAGCTCTCTCTTGTCACACCCGATCTGTCCGTAAGGCAGCAGGGACAAGTTCTCCCCCCTCGTGCCAAGGAAATGGTACATTGCCGGGGGGAGATAAGGAGGGGAAGGAGCTGTGGGAGGGATGGGGCGCGGAGCATGACTCACTGGCTTTCCTCCCTCTCCTCCTGGCACAAGAGCTGCATTTAACCAAGTGAGTTAAAAAAAAAAGGGGGGGGGGTGGGTGGATAAAAATCAAGCCGGCAGCAGTAACACGCTCCACATCCATCATTTGGTTTCCGATCACAGGTTTTACCAGAAGGGAGCCAGGATGACTCAGGTGAAATCGAGGGGCCAGCGCTGGCCTCCAGCCAGGCTTTACTGCGGTTTTATTGCCCCAGGCTCCGACCGGGAACAGAAACTGCTGCACCAAAGGATTTGAAGCCCTGAACTCCATCCCAGCTCCTCCCCAGCTGGGTACCTCGCACCATTTCCCCACCCTCTGAGGATGCCCAAATCCTCTGTATAAGCTAGATGGGTTCCCTTACTAGAAACGTGCAAAAATTGTTCACGGAACTCGGCAGAATGACTGCCGCTTTCACTTGGATCCAGACCAAGCTGACATGGTTCAAAGGGTTGGGTAGCATTTCTGAGGAACTATGAACCACTGAGACCTAATAATCTGTATGAAAAAGGGGTTAGTAAAGGGCATCGAAGTATCTTGGCACTCCCTGGTCTTTGCTACCTTTATTTGATCAGAAAAGAAGAAGATAAGCTCCCTCTGGAGTCACCCTGGACTTTATAGCGGTCTGAACTCAGCAGCTGTGGGAGGTGGTTGTAATTTTTCTTCTATTTATAGGGGGAGAAGGGCGCTCGCCAGCTTATTTGCTAGCGTGAGCACTGCGGGGATGCGCAGAAAACCACTTTTTCTGGGTGTGTTTGAGCAGAGGGTGCGCACATGGGAGCCGATGCCGGTGGTTCCGCTAAGAGCATTTGCAAACACAGAATTATTAGGTTTAGGTAATTTAGATATGTGTCAGGACATAGCCACGTTTCCAGCCATGGTAAAGTCCTCTCCCTCTGAAACACAAACCCACATGGGCTGGGTAAGCAGAAGCACTGATGCTTGGCCTTTTTTTCTTTTTAAAGTATCTTATGATAAGGTTTTAGTGATAGTTCCCTATTAATTACAACCCATGTTCTCATGTAGCCTTCCTAAAGAAATTTTTCTTTACTATTTCTGAACATATCCCAAAAAACTGAAACAAAGGCTATAAAACAGAAGGGCAGCAGACGGTACTGTGCAACGTTATTAAAAGAAACTCTGAATTTCCTAGAGGGAATCTGCCCAGTTTCTCTTTCCTGTGCTCAACTCAGAGCTTGGGGGTTATTTTTGCTGCTCAAAGGTTGAAGAGAGATTCTTACAAACCAACAAAACAGGGAGTGCAAAATGCCCTGAGGCTGTGAACTGAATTATTTGCAAATCTAGAATAAGGTCTAGAGCAGGTAACCCCCGCTGGAGGGTACCTGGGGGGTCCCCCGAGAGCCAGGGATGCGTAGTCCATGGTAAAGCCCATCAGAGGCGTCTTTCGCCTTTGAAAGTAAGGAAAACCCAAAATAGGGACAGGACAGAGCAGGTTTGTGTTCAGGCTCCAGCTCCTTGACGCCTTTTAGTGGGTCAAGCCTCCTCACGGTTTGGGTGGCATTGAGTGGGACCTGGCGGGGAAGGGCTGGGGCACCGTTCCCTACATGCCCGAGATGCTCCTCAGGGTCTGAAGAGCAGGCTCTTGAAAGAAACCTCTCCATGAAAAGCTGCCTAAGGCTGAGGACCCTGGGCACTCTTCACTGGGTGAGATGAAGCCATCTAAAAGGTACTTCAAGGGCAATTTCTGCACTCACAGCTGCTAAAAGGCTGAGATAAATCACGCACAAAAGACACCTATTTTTCCTCCACTGACTATAAAGCGGGAGCTTTCGGGACCGGACTCAAGAGCTCAAATTTAGAGATGATGAATTCTACCTTCTCAAACCATCTGTGTCGACCCAGCGTATCATTAACAGCTCAAGCGGGACAAGAGCAATGCAGATCGATCCTGCTATTAACATCAAGCCAGAACGTGACCTGAACGTGATCCTCAAATAATAGCTGTGTCCACGGCGGCGATGGACGGCAACGTCGCAGCCTACTGCCATCCTTTCCATGCCCTGGAAATACAGCTTGGGATTTATCAGCCCCTGGAATCACAGTGCGTCAGTTTAAAGAGTGAATCATGAGCAATTTAATTCTATTACCCGGAATAACAAGCAAAATTGATTACAGGCTCCTAAAATACTAATCTCTTACAGGGGGATGTGTTGCTCTGTAAAGACAGAGGATCCCCAAGGTCTGAGGGGGCTTTCTGCAGATGCGATCTGCATTTTATCTTCCCTGGTGAGGTCTCATGTCTTAGAGCTGACACTGGGAATGAAAAAGGCAGTTTTGCCCTGCCCCAACTTTCCCTTTGTGCCTTCATAGGGCGAGGACACAGGATCTCACACCAATGGACTCCTCACACCTTTGCTACCTGAAATTTGGAAAACTTCAGAGGGAGGGCCCGGGCTGTAAGAGATAAATTCATATTTATGCTTTTAAGAATGTGAAAACAGCAGTATAACACAAGTCTCCTGGCTCCCATGGACCTGTGCCCCATTACCGACGGGAGCTATCTGACATTGGCTAGGGCAACCTGTAGGTCCCTCCAGCCCATTCCTAAACCAAGGGCAGCTTTGGATTCCTGCACCAGGCAGACGGGGATACCAGCTGTGTCTCCACATTGCTCCCCTCGGTTGCTTCTCACCGTTATTACCCCTGGGATCAATAATGCGATTTGTAGACTGGACCGTTCCCTGGCAACACGTGGCTTGAAACTATTCCCGCAAATTTCCTCTGCAATTCACGTCCAATTGAGTCCAGCATCAAGTGGCTCTTTTCACAGCCTGCGTAAGTATTCGTGTTTTGCCTGTCTTTAAGTAAATTAATTACTATTGCATTTATACAGCAGCACATCAGCCAGGAGGAGAGAGAAGCAGCCAGGTCTGCTGTTCTCCATCAAAAAAACTCTACTGCATGAGACACCCAACCTTCTCATAGACAGTTCTCACCACTGTTGTCTTCTTGGACTAGCCAGCCAGGACCACCAAGATGAGTTGCTCCATGACCAATGCAGTTATGTTCTCTGGAAAGAAGTCAAGGTGCATTTCACAGCCCGAAGATGTTTTCTCCAAACATGGGGTCTCCTTTGCCCACCCCAAGCATCCAAGCTGGTTGAGCTTTCTTGACTTTTCCACCCCAAAATTGTTCCCTGATGGTATCCACTTTCTTTTGCTGCCTACGAGATAAGAAACTCTCCCAGCTGGAGTAACCAAGCTGCCCCAGCTGTGCGCAACATTGGAGCTGGTGACAACCACAGAGGCCAGGGACACAGCGCTATGTCCAAGAAAGTGACTTACATCAGGTTTGTAAAGCAGATCTTTGTTTGAGTCCTGATGGCATTGCTCACTCCTGCAGCAACAAAGAGGAGGAGAAGTTATAACCAACAGTTATTAATTTTCTAGTCAGGGAATGCAATGCCAAAGCAGCCATGGGAACTTCACCTTAGGTGGATGCAAATCCTCAGTGAGGGACACAGCAGAAGCCCTGGAGAACCGATGGGTCCTTAACTAACACCAGCAGAGCTATCCCAAGGATGGATCAGGTTTGCTGTGGGAACTGGAGACACAGAACATCCCCAGAAGCCAAGAGGAGACATCTTGCTTCCCTGATGGAAACAAGTACCTTAATTAGAGTTGCATTGCCACAAAATATTTGCCATCACACTCCAGTACCAAATGCTTGTGATAAAGTTGTCGGATGTTGTGCTGTAAATAAATCTTCTAATCTGATCCCTACCTACACTGAAAACAACAACAAAACCAGTTAAAACTCCCAATACAAAAGACAGCAATCAGCTTTATACAGTTTCCTTGAAAACAGCGACTGATCTGTGCTGTGTACCACATGTACTGGGCATCCTCACCAGAGGCTACTTGTCACTGGGACTTAAAGCACAGTGAAAGAAAACTCCAAATCTGAAATTGCCACTTTAGTGGAATTCTATTATATTATTTAGGGAGCACCTTTAAAAAAAAAACCCAAAAACCAAACAGACACAAAAAAACCCCAAACCTAAACCAAAAACAGCTAGAAGAGAATTAACTGTTTTTACTTGAAAATCCATTCCACATTTTCTATTCATTTTTGGTTTGGCATTTCATTTCCACCCGAATTGGAAGTTATACTTAGCATTGTCCTGCTGGTGCTTTTGCTGGATGAGCACGCCCCATTCCCAGATGGCTCAGCGCAGCTTCCTCGGAGGCTCCAGGTGATGGAGGGTGTATTTGTAGCTCTGCCCGGAGCTGTGTAATAGAGCAAAGCCCATCTTTAATGAAAGAAACATAACAGCAGCCTAGTGGGAGATGATCCTCCCAGCATAAAAGCAGCCGAGTACTCACTTCCATGATCTCGATAGCCCCTGTTGGCTGTTTATTTTATTGCTGTGCACAGCAGCAACTGGTTCATAATTAAAAATCACTGCTGTAATCACCATCAGAGCCATGCAGCTCCAATGCAAAATTTCAAATCTGATTTTGGAAACACTTTTGCTGCCTCTAACCAGCCGTGGGGGTAGCAGTGAGACACAGATTGTGACCCCAAGGCTGCAGACATTGGATCTGATGAAACTCACAAGCATTATACAGAAGAAATTGAGCCAGGAGAAAAGCAAACAAGAACTGGGGAGTTACAGGATGGAGCCTGACGTCCCCAGTGACTTCCACGAAACCATTCATTAAATCCAGGAGCCTCCCTTTCAACAGACCTTTGGCGTGTTTGCTCAGAAAAGCTGTGATTGCAAATATCCAGCTCTCAGAAAACTCTCATGGAAGTTTACTTTGGATGTTTCCTCCCTCCTACAGGCGCCAAAAGGACTTTGGATGCTTTGTGGGACTAGCTGTTTGCAGCAGTGGCTACCTGGTGTAGAACAGAAACTGTACCAGAGGTATAAATATCTTGCTCAAGTAATTTTACAGCCTTTACATAGAAGCCCCAAAGAGTCACTCAAAAAGTGTGTTTACTTACTGCAGAGGGTGATGACTTCTCACGTTTGGCCTGCAGAAAGGGCGCCTGACAAGCAGCTCAGCTCGACTATGGATTACACGTACGTAGATGAAAGGAAAGGCCATCCCTTCATAGCAGCCCATCTCCCTGCGCCACGGTCAAAATGCTCAACTCGTCATCAGAACAGCCTAGTCTAGCAGAAAGAAAACATTACGCAGCTCACCAAGCCCAGAGTGATTTTCCTATCTGGATGTTTTTCTTACCCGTGCAATCCCATTTTTCTCCAACATACCCAAGTGTGGAAATACACTTTACTGCCCCAAAATAAATTCCACTCTCCGATACAATAATTTCTTTCCAAAGAATGTAGAAAATCACTATAATATGCCACTACTCTCCTGAATTTATTGCACTATGTCAATACAGCAAATGAATTATTACTTATGTTAATTATTACTTGCTGTCTACTATCAGCATTAAACAAATAAAAATTGTAACAATATATAAGAACTGTGGATTAAAAAAAAAACATTTAAATTGACAGGTCTTCAGGTCTATTTACCAGCCCTGGTTGACATCGTGACCCCCATTCTCTACATAGGGTGAAAAGAGGAGTTGGTTTCCTCCAAAATGGAATATAACAATTTCTAAAAAAGTCTAGCAAAACACCTACACTAACATTTAGTGGCTTTTACAGAAATCTCACTGAATCTTCAGTCTATAGATTTCAATGTTAAAAATGTATTCTAAACAGAGTCTCGTTTGCTTTTGCAGTAATAATGTAAAGAGAAACGAATAATTGAAAAAGAAAATGATGAAAGGATGTGCCAACCCAGGAAAAATGCCCTAAATAAGAACTCTTCAGTCTCAGTTGTCATGCTAAAGAGTTAAATTATTTTACCTTATCTTAAAAAAAGTTTCAAAATTTGATTTTGCTTCAAATACATTTATTAGCCATACTGCCTTTTCTCCAGAGAAGGTAAATCCAACTGCCTTATGACTTGTAGGTAGAAGTCTGTTTACTTCAATTATAAAAATTGCAAAGGAGACCCCCACCTTAAAACAAAGAAACATTCACATTTTATTTTTAAAAACAAACATTACATAAAACAATACTGAGATTTTTCAAGTTCTGGACCCTGCTGAGGCACCGACTGGGAAAGTACACTTGCACAGTCTGGAATGGCTCATTTTTGCACACCTGACATTCCTAATTCAGCTTCTTGTCCTGGTTTTCTCTCCCTGCCCGTATCAGGCTGCTCTCTGACACTGTCACAGCCACCGATGTTGAAAATGCAATTGAACATCAGCACCACCTTAAGCTATTTTCCCCTCATTCCCATTTCCTTGACCATCTTTCTCTTACCAGTGTTTGCAGTAGGCGGAAGGAATGGTAGAGGAGCCCATACTTTGCCTCTCTAAAACCATAGGACAGTTTTTGTACAAAGTTTATCCTCTCTAGAATGACTGATCTGCATTTAGCATCAAATATTACAAGTATCAAGGCACACAGTTACACAACACTGTGTAGAACTCTGCTTCTAGGTAAAAGGTCCATTAGTATTAGTTTTGCTATCGAGCTTTATACCAGTAACTTGAAGAAGATCAGGACAGTAGATTCAGCATTTCTGAATTATCAATTGATAAGAATTGATAATTCAATAAAAAGAATCGATAATAAAATACTTTCTAAAAGGTGACTTGGAGCAAGGCACTCTTTTTGCTGCTGCTCTTTGAGCACGGCAGCAAATTTCTCCATACAGAGCCACCTAATGTCTTCAGAAAACAGATGCTGAGAAGCTACCACGTTACTTAGCTTTGCTTGAATGCAAAAGCTGACAATCTGACATTTGTAGATTGATCTAAAGGCTTCGGCTTTTTGGATAAATTTGAGTCCTCTGATTTTTGCTCCTGATTCTTTTTCAGTTCATCTTCATCAGCTGTAGGACGCTTTCGCTTTTTATCTTCTGTTAAATCATTTACTGTTCCTCCTTTTGCTTTCTCAGTCCACACCTTTGAAGAAAGTACATCATTAAACAGGAAACTACAAATTAGGCCACAAAACTCACCACTTTATTTTATACACCTTCTTTCTCCGATTATAAGGAAGCACTGAAATAATTCCTGTTAAGAACTAATAAGGATCAAGTTAGGAACAATCTACTCACTTTCCTTTTATGTAACAGTGTTCTCCTTCAAAACTATACTTCTTTTGAGCCTGTATATGAAATTGAACCTCTTAATTGTCTTTGTGGACAAATAAGAAACCCAAAAGACTTTAGAACAAATTTAACCCCCAATGAATTAAGTCTGGCTATGTCACTTTTAAGTCTTTCCCTTCTCTTTTGTTATTTCTTCATTGATTGATAATCAATAATATTGATTATTTCTTCTCATATGCCCCACTTTGGAAAAGTTGCTTTCTGCTATTACTTATTATACAGATAGTTTATATTTTTGTAAAGTATGCATCATACATCATGGCCCAATTCAAAACCGAAGTCCCTGAAGATGAAGAGCAGTGGAATTTAAAGAAAAAATTCCTAACCAAATGTAACCAAGGGATTCCATGGGGGTAAAAAATTCTCAAAAAACCCCCAGCATTCGAGAATGCTTTCTTACCATTCTTTCTTCTGACGACAGCATTCTAAACCGAGTCATGCCTTCTTTTATTACTTCTGCTTCATTCAGATCAGGATTATCTGTCAAAATGTTTGCTCTGTTCTCTTCTAGCCACATCTGGAACCCTGTCTTTGGCCTACAACAAGCACACAAAAACTGTCTGTTTAAGAAGGTTATAGGAAAACCATATCCCCCAAACCAGCATTTCTAAACAACACCTAACCGGTTTTTTGTTCTTGAAAGAAAAGACACGCGTATAGTCAGCAGTTTGCTTTCTCCTATTGCAGTATGCTTAAAGAACATGCTGACAAGGCAAGACTAAGTCAAGCATTTTTATTAAAACTGTGATATATATGGAGATTAACATTTCAATTTTAGAATGACAAAGCATAATGGTTCTCTTCCTTTCTGACAGGGTCCAATCAACCTAAAAATAGCACATATATATTAGCATTTTTCAGCTAATCCTTTTCACAAGTCTCCTTGCCACTTGTTTTAGAACATTATCTGTAAAGGTTAATGAAACGAATGCTAGTCCAAATGAATAATAATTACCTTCATCTTCCTTAGTTAAATGAAGTCTAAATGAAACACGATTATAATAATGCAAATTTCATGAGGACTGGGATTGTTAGAAAATACACCTGCTCCAGAGGAACAAGATAGATTAGAGTCTTAGCTAGGAAGAGACACAGTCCTTAGGTGATGTCAGTTTTTTGTTTGTTTTCTCTTTTAAAAAACACTGAAAGCTTTTACACTTTCACGTAAAACCCTTAGCTTTTAGGCCTCCTTTGAGATTTGCTAGAGATGTTTAAACTTTAAGTATTTCCTATACTTGGAACTGGCACAGCTGCATGGTTTCATTTATTATTCAAAGGTCATTATCAGATGCATAAGCAGTATCAAGGCAAAAATCGCTGCTTAGAGCCCCAAAATATACATTTTGCATTGTTCATTTATTATTCATTTACACATGTATTTGTCTCAGTCCAATGTGGAACTTTTACTTTGAATAACACTGCCATGCACACTGGAAGACATTTAATGAACGGAAGGTTTTTCTCTGTTCTTTCACTGCGATTGTAACATGGCAATTTGGAAATCCAACCGATGGTTTTACGCATGTTCGTTTGATAACATGCACGGTATAAGCAAGAGTTTACTACATTTCTGAAGCGAGTTCACAACGACAATAACTTGGTGTTATGCTACTTCAGCCAGTCCAACGTCTTCAGAAACAAAATAGTTTTTGGACTTGCTATTCTATAAAAATTAGAACATGGCATTGAGATGCAAGTGTCCACTCACCTTCTGTTTTCAGTGTTCTCCTGTGCAGCAACTTTGACATCATGGGATTCGTTTCCCGCTTTTTCTTCTCTTTCTTCCACTGTTTTTTCACTAGAGTTAGGTGTACGAGGCTGGAAGAAGGAGGCTGCTGAAGCCTACAGAAATTGAGTTTAAAAAAAAAAAAAAAAAAAAAAAGGTAAGAACACCTCAGACAAATGGTACCATGTAGCCTAACAAAAACCAAGCCTTTCCTAAAGGCATAATCATCACTTGCATCAATATAGCATCTAAGCCATCCAATTTCAGCACAGTAGATGTTTAGTAAACACTACTTAAAATAAAAGCACAAGATTCAGCACGGAATGTAATTTCTACAACTGAGAATTTATTTTGCTCTTTTTCGTGCTTCTATAGTTTCTGCAGTATGCTTAAACGAACTTCGCCATCTAAAGTGCTTTACTCAATCAACTTTGATAAAAGCTGGTAAAATTCAATTTACTGTTCTTTGCTCACTGAAACAACATAAAAAGCCTAGAAACATTACCTGCTTGGACTTGGGTTTGGGAATCAGAGGCTTTATAACTGGAGGGTTCTGCTTGTTTACAGCTCGACTGCTAGACAAAGTTTTCTTTGAGTATTTGCTCATAGTGTCTAGAACATTCACTGAGGGGACCACTGGGTCCCTTTTGTTAGATGACACCTAGCAAAACAAATAAATAGACATTTTATTTATTTTCTGTCATATTCCCCTCCTCTATCCCTCCAAGATACTTGTCATAGTTACATTGTAAACTTTAGATATAATAATCTCTTGTAATTTTCAGAACGCTGCAATCAAACCAGCTGCAAAATTCTTACCTTAAAGGGATTCACTCGTCCTTGGCTGCTTGAAGCAATTACAGCTATTTAATAGGAAAGAAAAAAGAATGTAAAAATGTGTGTGTGTGTGTACACACTCATATATATAAAAATCTATGAAGCAATGTGCACATTTTAGATGAGCAGATGAAACAACATTAGCCTCATTTCCAAAGAACAAGGCTAACACTCATGTTCTGTGCTTCAGCCTCTGTTCATTGAAAATTGAAGAGGAGAACAAAATCAAAGGCATCAAGTATTCCACACCACAGAAAAGAAGTTCCCACCAGGCTTGAAAGTGGTTAGATAAAGACACTTTAATAACCACATGAAAATTATACTACACATGCTCAGCTATTATTAGTCATCAGAAATCCCACACAGGACCAACAGCTTTAAATACAAATCCACAGGAAGACCCAGTACTTCCTCCACTCCCAAATCCGTTTCCACTCCTATTATTCTTGCTGGAGGGCTGGCAGCAGGGAAGAAGCAAGAAGCAGCAAGAGGTCGCATTCTGCTCCTGCCTGCTTGAACTCACAGTTCTAAGGCAGGGTTACTAACTCCGCCTTGTAAGTGCAACCAATAAATGTGCCTGTGATTAGTAAAACAAATCAATTGATCATTGTTCTCATTTTCCCCCTGTCCCAAAGAATGCCTTCATGGCATAGCCAGGCGCACAACTGATTCAGCATTTGGCACAGCTAAGGCAATCAGCATGGTGCTATGGAACATCATCAGGTAATGAAGATACCAACAGGCACAGGGAACCTCTTAAAAACACGAGAACAACAATCAGTGCAGGTTACCACTTGACAACACCATTATGCTCTAAATTTTAGCAGTAATGGGAGAACAGAGGATAAAAACAGGAGCGGGTGTTGTGAAGCATGACATCCTGGAATAAATGGATATTTGCTCACCAGGCTTTGGAGTAGTCACCTCCGCTGAAGTGACACCTTTGGAGAAAGGATTTGGCCCTTCAAAACAAAGAAAGAGGCACATATTTAAGTGCAATAAATTGTAATAACTTGTTAAAAAACAAAACCCAAACAGACAAGACAGTAAAGCAACCTATATTTTAAAGCATGATTCTCATTTTCAGGTTGTACACACATTTCTACAAAACCATCTATTATCTTTACCTAGATTTAACTTAAAGAGTTGTATACATATTCCCTAAATGTTAAACTTATTCCTTAAAATGTGCCCAGCCAACTACTTGTCTATCAGTTCAACTCATGCAAGATCTGAGCTGAAACCAAAGTAACCGTTTCACAAGGCAACCCAATCCATTAGAAATAGTTTCAGACAACAGAAAAACTGCACGGTCCCTCAGATGGTTACTAAGCACAAGGCAGAAGCGAGCTGTGACACAGCAGATGACATACACTAAACCTGTTTCAACACAGCGACTGCAGGCACAGGCTGGGCACTACCATTCACCTCCCACAGGGAATTCCAGGCAATGGGAAGCTCAGAGGCAGGAGCTGCTGCATGTCACCCCGTTATTCCCGCTGCGTAGTCTTTCACATCAACACCCCAATATGACAGATCAGAAACTACCAGATCTGTCCTAACTATGTAGCAGAAAACCTAGTCCCTGCTACAGTTGCAGAGTTTCAAAACTCAGTGAAACAAATGGGATTATTTTCTATTTACATAAATGGCTTCTAAATAAAACCTCCTGTAGCTCACTTGCAGTGCCCCTTGACAGGTGGTGTGCCTGTCTTTCCTAAATTGTACGTCAAAAGAACAAAACAAAAGCCAGAAACCCCCATTGTTTACATAGTCCCATAGACTGCCGAGTTATCCAAATTAAAATTACCTGGGAATTTTCCAGAATTCCTTTCTAAATCTGTGAAAGACACATCTAGATAACTTCCAGCCTATTCAGAGAATATATTTTTCTTACTCTGTTTATGCACTTCTGATGTTTCTTCTGCTTCCTCACAGGCATCAGTTTCCTCTGCATCTTCCATTTCTTGGTCCCACTGAACATTTCTGACTGGCGGCTGACCCCACTCCGTGGCAGAGTTGCTGTAACTAAATGGAAGGAATTGATCAGAAAGGAAGTGCTCACCACATTCAGAAGGAAAACAGCAACAAAGGAAGGCTAACTTACTTATCTAATTTAGGAAATAAGAACAATAACACTCGGCATCTATTTGCATTATACCTCTGATTAAACTGTGATGATTACTAAAAATAAAATCAAGATTCATTAACCATTTCAGTTCACCCTGAAACACCAAGTGCAGTCACCTGAGTGGTACTCAGGTAGTTTTAAGACCACACGTGGTTACGAAACTGCCCAAAATGCACACTCAGCTAAAAGTACATGCACCGGCTTCAAACAGCTCCACACACCAGAGCGAGCACCCGAACAGAAACAGCAAGCTTTGGCCACCTTCAGAGCACATCACTATTGTTGCCAGAACACTTTACCGCAAATATAAATGCAAACATAAAGCATCTTCTGTAATCTTTATTTAGACGCACATACCTCCAATACCATAAATAATACCAGATTGCTTTTCTGCATAAATGAATAAATATACAGGTGGTAACATGGATGCATATTTTCAGTCTGAAGCTTAAAAAGCGAGTTTTAATGTTTAATCTGAGTATTCTCTAAATTCCCAGTATAGTAGTACGTACATTCCTTGCATTTCCCTCCTAATCTTTGCTGATGACTAAAATCTGTGTATACATCAACACAAGGTTCATTTCTTTCAACCAGAATGTTGGTATTAGTTTAATCTGTCAGTAAGAACAATATAATGTTTGTGATGAATTTTAACCCTCAGAGTGAATGAAACCACAGACATGGGATTACAGTTTCCATGCATGTTCCAGAAGAACAAGGTAGAGCGTTTAAGAAAGGAATTTTAGATGTGCAGACTAATAAGAGAAAGGCTACAAATAAGTTCAGGGACTTACCACTTCGTCTTACTTAAATAAATTCCCAACTTCATACATAAAATTGCAATAGGAAGACATTGCTTCTGACAAAATGCTATGACCTTTTTTCTGCAGGATCAGGTTGGTGGTTAGCAACTACTCTTACAGCTGTACCATCCAGAGGCCAAGAAAGAACATAGCTCTTCTGTATGGTCTATTTTTTTAAAAAACACATACATCTTTTGCCTCATCACGCTTTACAAAGCGGATGCAGGTGGGAGAGGAAAGGTAGACAGCACAGATATGGAGAGGGGGAGAAATGCATGGCAAACCTGTAGTATTTCCATAGTTTTGAAGGGCTAGGATTAATTGGGAGGGAATAAGACTAAAAAGGATAAACTGGGATGGGATACTGAAAAAGGGGAGGGCTGGAGAAAGATAGAAGGATTTTAAGATAGGTGTGGAATGAAATGAGATAGAGAGACTGAGACAAAGAGAAAAAAGTAAGTTGGAGTCAAAAAACCAAACCAGCACAAGCTAGGGGAAGGAAAATTAAGAAAAAAAAAAAAAAGAAAGAAAAAATTCTAATCAGAGCAACTTCGTATTGAGTCTGCTTTGCCTCTGAAGCTGTTGAACACAGACGTACAGTAAGCAAGGAGAGGAGATCCTTCCCTTCGTGTTAGTCTCCTGGTACTAATGAGTCCTCACAAGATAGCAACAAAAATGTACCATTTTATATGTGCAATTTATAAGTAGAGCAACACAAACTGTTACTTCATAACAAATATATTGCAAACTATGGTCCAGAAAAGTGCATCAACCAGACCAAAATGTTAATAGATCATTAAAAATGTTCCCAGGCTTTTAATCACAGAAATTTGTGTTACCCAGCATTCAAGTGCTTTCGGAAATCCTCTTCCTCCTCTTCATCTTCCGGTGCTGTTGCCAACTCACTTGCTTTTTCTACAGCCATTTCACTAAGTCGCTGAGCTAAATTTAGTCTTCGAGAGCGAGAAGCATACTTGATAGCTAAATTCACAACGTTTTGTGTCATGAGGTCAGCAAGTTCCACACAACGAAATTCGCGCTCCAGTTTACAAGAAAGCTGAAAGAAAAGAAGCCTTGAGAGTTAGACACTTCACAGTTGCAGAGCTCACTCAAGACTCCAGGACCAGAATGTTTTGGTCCTGGTGGAATGAATGAAAAAAGACAAACCACCAACAATCATGAGCTGCATAGCAAAGAAAAAGCTCTATTTTTTTCTTCTTCCTCCCACTCTTCATACTGATAAGCAACAACAAAATACTGATAAAAGGCTACTCTTACCGTAGCCTGTGGACTAGCTGGATTGCCAGTCACTAGCCAGACTTCTAATAAAAGGAATCACATCAAAATTTACATCAAAAGCCTTCGACTCAAAACAAAGTCTCCAGGACTCTTTCTAATTTTTATTTATTTGTACTTACGGCAAACAGCTTCATTAAAAGTTCTTGCTGTTCTTTCACTGACTGACTTTTAGCATTTTCATCAAGCTCATAGCCATTTTTTGACAAGTAACCCACATGGTTGTGAAATACAACAGAACGCCAGTACTGCTCCTGAAAAAGAGAGAAAGACATGTGCTGGAGGATAGAGGGGAGAAAAACAGCCCACAACTTAATGCCTACCAATTTACAACGTATTTTATTAATTTATTCTTAAATGTTCATCTTATAATAAGGGTGAGGGGCAGACAATTCTCTTTAACAGCCAACGCCTACTAAGAAAAAAAAAACAGAGCACACTAACAACCATCCATATAAAAACTGATCCAAACAGTCGCCATATACATTAAATTCCACTTATATGACAGGCTTTCAGCAAGATGAGACCTATATGTTCATCAGTGTGCTACCAGGACAGACAATTCTAGAAGAAGTTGATTAATTTATCATATAATTTCTGTCCCACAGCAAATTGGACATATTCCAGAAAAACTCAGTAATCATCATCTGTGAGACAGGTAAACAGAAAATATAACTCTTGTTGCTCAGGGAAGTACTAGTATGGCTATTATACCAGCTAGCTCTGTTACAAAATAATTACAAACTTATTCAAAACCAGTATGTTTTCATCAGATGTATTGGAATAATTTGTTTCTGTTTATTATTGAAACTTTTTATCTACACTTCTATCAAAGAGAATAAATTTCAAATAGCATTAAACTGTCTCTAAGGTTGAGGTTAGAATTTTATGTTCATTTCTATTTTGTGCACCACAGCTGAACCCCACAAGATTGAAATATTTAAACATATAAAACATTGAAGAAAAAAATACAGATATTCTTCTAGAAGTTCTCCACAGGTACACTTGCTTCAACTAGCCTCTACCTTAAGAAAATAAGTGAAGGCTGAAGGCCTATGTTTCCAGAATGATTATATGAATTGGAGCACTTAGTACATCTTTCGAAAAAAGACCTTTCAGAAATTTTGTTATTCCTGAAATATTAAAACCCAGGTACTTTCAAAAGGGTCTTGATTTGGATCCCAAAATGTGGTGCTTCCTAGAACATTAATCACAACCCACTGAAAAATGAAAAAAGAGAGGGATATAAAGCTTTCATTGGTGAGAAATAGATCATGTGTAAATACAACCTTGCATCAGCTCTAGCAGCTTTATTTTGTATTCTTCTAGAAAGAGTTGTGAACCAAAGCAAACTGGAAAAGTTATACAAAACACTGAACCGAAATAACCTCCTTAGCCACGTGTCTTACTCAGAGTTTCTGCGACGCTCTTTCATAGTAGAGATAATTAATAGGAATCTCGTATAATCCCTACTATGGGAACATCTGAGACTATCAGCTGTGGACTCAACACCATTCCATACCTCCATCTGTCCCTTTTCTGTTGTAACTTGACAGTAAGGAAGTTTAAAAGATAATATTGCCACAGCAGGTCGTGGTAGCGTAGGAGGGAATCGGGCTCCTTTACAAGGAATACACCTGTGCACGGGAAACAAAAAAACCACAGACAATACTCATCACCTACAGTCACCAGTTGTTCTACATCTAAATCATGTCTCCTAAGAAGCAAGATACTTTAAGAGGATTTGTTCTTTAAAAAGTAGTAATTAAATTACTGACTTAAATATAGCAGCATGTAAGATTGCATTATAAAGGGTTATTTTTACATTGGAACCAATAAAACATTTTAAAACCAGCAAAGCACATGCTGCTCTTGTTCACACCAGAAACTCCAAATGTGGCACATAACAGATGCAGATCTCTATCTTACACAACACACGATTCAACAGCTACTACAAAATGTAAATGCAATTTATGAAAATCAGAAACTACTGAACAAATACACTGGAAAAGAGCAGGCACGTCTACCATTTATTTTGATGAGGGGTTTTGGACGTCATGAGGAGAGTGCTGTGTTCAGACACACAAAGGAAAAAAAAAAAAAACGGAAAAATAAAAAAAAGAGGGGTGAAGCAGATAAGCATACACTAAAAGCACAAGCTTACTGTTTCATTATATTTAAATTAGTACTTTCTGGTAACAATCACTTAAGCAAAACGTTGATTGGGGAAGAGCTGTATTTCCAGCAGCACCAATGCTGCATTGACAAAAGTGTCTGGTTTTATAAGCTACTGTTTCTGGCACGAGAAAAAAAAGAACAGGAAGCATTAGTGTTCTGGGTATCTCCATTAATTAAGGCATATGGTGTTTCCACAACAACCCTCCCCCCTTCTTATCTTTAATATGCTAGGGTTTTTGAATAAAATGTTCTTTGCAACTCAGAGAGCAGCACTCTCTCTCTTGGAGTAAAGGAAAAAACTCCTGATGACAGACTCACAGTTGACCATTCCATCAACGTGATGCGTCCTGCACATTTTTGATTAATTTTGATTAGTTAACATTAGGTAATGATTTTGAGGAAGAAACAGACAGCGAACTGACGTTTACCAGTGATAGCAAATTATTTCCCTTATTACAAAAAACCAGAGGATTACAAAGAACGTCACGTAAATTGAAAAAAAAATGCAGTCTTCCCACCAACCTCTATAATTGTGCACGACTAGCAAAGTAAAAAAAGGCTAAATTTCAGTAAAATATGTGAGCTGATGGATTCTGCCCTGGTAGGAAAAGGACACAGATCACCAAATAAAGAGGACTACAAACAAAGCTTAGCAGCTGAAGGTCCAGGATGCTTGTTACAATAAAGAGAAGTACAGTTATTTAGACATCACCATTAGCACATTTTATAAAGTAACGGCTAACTCTCAGCTAAATATTTGAGCAATTTTACATACAAAATCGTTTTTCCTTGCCACAGTTTAAATATTAATATAATAACAGACAGCTTTAGTTTATCTATGCCTAATGATGTAGATTAGTTACAGGATTGGATTCTTCTCAAAGGGACACAAGGGGAAAAGGTAGCTAAGCAAAAAAACAAATACCCAAAAAAACCCCAAACAAAAAAAACAACAGCCAAACAACAAAAAAAAAATCCAACACCCAAAAACCCCAAACAAACCCAAACCCTCAAAACCCATCAAAAGCAGCAGAAGATTCCTAACAGCAACCGTAACTTTTTAGTAGGTTTCTCTAGCAAAATTCAGTCTTATGAATGTGTCTGCATCAGAGATGTGATTTCATATCAAAGTGCACAGGACTGCTAGCCAAAGCAAAAAGCCAATTAGTCAGCTACACATTATAAAACTCTAATGAATTTGTTCAAAACCCATTTAGTAATGAAACACCCATGCAGAAGTCAATTTATTAACTAGATCACTTACTGTGCATATTTACTAGCCACCTGTTTTAGTAAAAGTTGTTTCCAGTGTCTCATAGTAAGAAGCGCTCTATAAATTAAAACCGAGACAAACAAAGCATTTCCTTGTAAAATATCTGACCTGAGCTGCTGGGGATTTTCGTGGATGCCAACTACCCAATAATGATCAAATTTTCCTTTGCAATGCTCTCTCGTGTTACACACTGGAATCCAAGTATTCCCAAGTCCTCGGTTCAACATCCGCACAATTCCCTCAGAATCCACATAACACGGGGTACCTGTTTGTTACAAACGAAAACAATTATTCTGACAGGCAACTAAGTACAACACAAGTAAGTTTGAACTGGTGGATACAGCTGGGAAACAGCGGTTTGCGTTATCTCAAATAGGACTTGCCACCCAAACAGTACAACCTACGGGGAAATACAACTTTCCTTAGAAAGATGCGCCACCTTCTGACAGTCAACACTACTGCTAGTTAACCGACCCAAGTTCAAATTTAAAACACTTATTAAAGAAATAAAATTCATTCTACTTGGGTAGATTCCCAAAGAAAACTAGCTATTTTACAATTACTTTTTCTAGCTATCATAAAAAGTTCTCCCAAGCTACCAACTTTTTCGAGGGTGCTTTACCAAGAGAGTTGAATATGCATATTACGGTGTACTAATGCAGTTTATTTCTTTTTGATGAGCAGGGCAACCAATGAGGAAAAAAAGTTATGATAACATTCAAGTGTATTCTATTCACACAGGAAACATATTAAACATTTCTGATAAATATACTGAAAGACTAGCAAAACAGAAGTTTGTTTAGCACTGAGGAGATTGAAAAAAAAAGTCTAAATCCCAAGATCACCATTGCTAAAAGGGTATTTATTAGCCAAACTCTCCTCCAAAATTCCCCCAACACTGTTGAGATTTCTCAGTGTCACTCATACAGGTATTTCATACCTTCTGCGGAGAATCCAACCCACACCAAATAGGATTTCTTTGTAAGAGAAACAGGGTCTCCATGCAAAATTTGTTTTTTCTTTTTTCCTAGCTCCATCAGCTGTACTCCGAGGCACTGGTCCCCATCAAACCCAGTACCTGGGAAGAAGTCGTTCAATGACTATGTTAGAAAGCAAAAGAATTGTCTCGTCTCTTAGCTAAATATAAGATTTGAATCAAAAAACAACTCTAATGCAGGGTTATCCATGAATACCGCTGTCAGACAGCAACTATTTGTCATTTTGGACATACAAAGCATGTGTAACAACTACTTCCATAATTTCCTACAGTAATTCATTCTGGCATATCTGAAACCCAAGTTTAATCTATTAATATCATTGTTATAAAATCTTCCCCTTCCTCACAGCTTAATCTAGGCATCCCAATACAAAATGTAGGCTTTGCCGTCAGAAGTCAAAGATCTGTGGGTTGTGACAGTAAAAGCATCATCAAGAAGAGAAGAAGAAGAAAACAACATTTCTGGTAATTACATACAAATTAACCAGTGTCTGAAGCCAGTAACAGACGAGGATTGAAAACATAACCCCAGCTCAAAAAAGACAAAAGGGAGAAAACTACCTCTGTGATAAATAATCATCAACTGCTCTCCGTGTCCTGCCATAGAGACCACGGGACCTGGGAGACTGAAGATCTCTTTCTGAACTCCTCCAACTGTAAACACACGAACCAGCAAGGCGCTGGTGGCACAAGCAGCCCAGCCTTGACCTAGACAGATGGCCTCAATGTCTTCGTCTTTTGGCATATCTACTGTCCACTCCTTGTTTGCATCCCAGGAGCTAAAATGAATGCAGTGGAGCTTGCTAAAGCAGAGACAAAGAACAATAGTCAAATATCTCAACATGAATAAAAATACAAGATCTGAAAATACACCAATATATTACATTTTTATCAGACACCTGGAATCTGTGATGGTCATAGAAAGGAACTAGTAATTACAAGTGGTCATTTGCAAAGGTGTTTACTCTTATTATTCAAGAACTGACAAGCCAGCTCAACCTCCAGCACTGTAGATTTAGAGCCTCTAAAGCCTGATGCAGAGACAGTTTAGAGGTCGGAGGGGAGAATTTTTAGATGGAATCAGGTAAGTGTCCTGCTTAATTAACATTAATAAGAACTGAACGTGCTCGGTATCCCTGGTTATCAGCTGTCATTACAAGTCTGTCATATTATGCTATCTTTCACCGTGGCTTTTGATAGATTACCCATTTCCATTGAGGAAAAAAACCTGAAATGTTCAGAGTCAGACAACCAATACATACAAATAATACTTTTAAAGGTAAAGGGTGCTTTTCAGCTTATCACAATGCTGTATGTGTGAAAGTAAGAAGAAAGTTCTTTCTTCAAGATATTTCCAGAGGAAATGGCAATAAAATATTGTTGCTATTGTTCTTAAATGCAAGAACAGAATCTAGCTGGCCAAGTTGCTTAAATCTTTCTATGGTTTTCATAAACTTGTGTTCTTAACACTTATAATTCTTTGGGTATCTCCAAACATGTCTCCTTAGCAACAGTGTGAAAAGAAATAGCATAGCCCTTATGATTTATCTTTGATCTGAGCAAACTGAAAAACTATTGTTCATGTTTACAATTTCCTTTGAGCTAGCAATGCATGAAGTTTCCAGTATATATATATGTGTGTGTGTGTGTGTGTGTGTATATATATATATATATTTGAAAAAGGGATTAAAAAAAAAACCCTCAGTAAACAAGACACATCTATCAAGATTCTTGAAGTCTTCAAGCGGGTGGGTGTGAAAATCCTCCTCGAAAGCAGTCCCATAAATAAAAAGCACGATCAAAAGCCAAAAAATCTCAAAAAGGGAGAAAAGTTGAAATTCAAAGACGAAATATTTGAAACAAGGTAAGTGTAATCCCACACTAAGGTTTTGCAGAGCAAGGCCATGACTTACCTTGCAAGTTCCTCTGTACTCTCACAGGCCAGTAAAATCGCTTCAGTGGAGAGGTCAGCCATCGTGTGATTCAGAGAGTTCGGCAGGTGTGTTGCATGATGTATGGAAGTATCATGAAATTCTATATCTATAGCATTGTCTTGCTCATCATTGTAACAGCGAATAATACCAACAGAATTCCATACCTATTAAAAAGAAACCCCCCCAAAAAAACCCCAACAAATCAAGCATGCTGCTCTAAAGCAGCCTGCTATAACTATCTCATCTGAAACAACAGTAGGTGGGAGGCTGGAGGAAGACTGAAAACTTGTCTTCAAAACTAGTTTCTAAAACAGCTGAATTAGGCAGAAACTAGTTCCATCCTCATTGCTAAGCCATCCTTCTCCTTACAAAATTAAGTGTGAAGAACTCGCAGGTAGAAAGAAACAGTGTGAGATTAATGTACAAACCTTAACAGCACAAAAAACACCCACAAGTTCTGGCTAAAGAATAATTTTAAAAAAAGACTTGCTAGAATTCAATAGCACAGGTACAAACTTTATAGCTTGCTTTTGTCTCAAAGCCAAGTGTTTATTTTTACATCAAAAGCAACCAAAATATATAGCATAACATTACGTAGTCTTTGCATTAACACAAAGCTACCTTCCACCATTTAGCTTCACACCATGAATTATTAAAAAAATCAGAAATCTTGTAAAAGATTAGATTAAAACACAGCAAGAACTGGACAATATTAACAAAGCAACTAGATCTACATAACCACACAGCAGCAAGATTTACCATGAAACGATGCATGAGATGTGCAGGAGTGGAGCCAGACTGGAACGGCTTTTGCCTGGGGGTTGGCATCGGCCCATCATAGAAAGGCTGTTGTGTAGATGACGGTGGTAAAGCTGGAAAGTCATCAGTCTGATCACCATCATCATCTTCCTTTTCAAGAAGATTGGAATTAGCTTTTATCATCCCAATATCTAGATATTAAAAAAAAAAAGTTACATCTTACACATATTATTATGACAGAATATAGGTAAAAAATATAAAACAGTCAAGATTTCTCTGGAAAAATAAGTCAGAATGTATCTGAGTAGGATGCTAAGAGATTGTCTCAATAACAGCACTAAAGAGCTCTGGAAAATGAGTTCATTCTGTACCTAGTGAGTTATCATCATCATCATCAATTATTGCCCGTCTCGAATGGCCTGAAGTTCGCATAAGGTCATCATCATCACCATCATCTACATTAGCTCCAGCCTTTGGGGAAGACTGTGGCTCAATCATATCTCCATTTAAATAGTCGTCGTCTTCTCCATCAAAGAGATCATTGTAGTCTTTTGTCACTGTATTGGCAACCTAAAACCAGGTTAACAATTATCTTAAAACTTCTTTTGGACATGGAATTCAAAGAATGAATTCAGACACAAGACAGAACTTCTAACGCACAATACAGAACATTCAATATAATTTGGTAACCTAAATTATCACGTTGGTTTAAGAAATAACATGTTAATTTAAGAAATAACCAAACCTTGTCATTTGGTTTCTTTCCGTCACCAACATTTTCCAACAGCCCCAGATTTCCTTCAGTATCTGTATAAGCGATTTGCCTATATTTGGGGTGCCATGCCAGTCCACAAATTGTGTAATTTTTCTCATGCTTCATCCTAAAAAGAATATAAAAATAATGTATTCTTAGTAAGCTTTTCAGGGCAGAAACCTCCCCAAGAGTTACTGTAAAAAGTGGTAATATTTACCAGTATTAGAATGTGATGTTACAGTGATGTTACCCATAATAAAATAATTTATGGGTTACCTTTAGTGTAAACAGCTAGTATAAAAAAATAGAGCAGGTCTTCCTTTTCTATAGAGGAAATGATTTAAGCTTTAAAAAAATCAATCAATCATATTCTTAAAACAACAGCTTCCTGATACATGTGGAAAAGACAAAGTAATTCCCCAGCAGTCATACATTCCAGAACCATCCAGTTATAAAAAGAACATTCAGTTGTTTCTCTTTCCTCTATCTTTTCCACCCTTTATTCTCACAAAAAATCCTCCCATTAATTAATTATGTAATCTGTCTTTAATTCTTAATATAGGCGTTACAGTAACAATCATGTTTCTTACCCAAAATATTCAGACAGATAAATCATCCCTTCTCTTCTCTACCTTGCTTAATCATACTTTTTTTTCTTTTTTCCTTTTTTTTTTTTTTTTTTTTTTTGAGAGAGAGAGAGAGAGAGATGCTTTAACTAACCAAGATAAAGTGCCATTTGACCATTTGACCTTTTTTTCCGCACAGACGAGGATAGCTAGCTGGTCTATCTGTGCTTCTCTCTCCTTTTAGAAAACACATCTTACTGCCAACGATCTTGGGGTTTGGGCTGTGAGGAAAATTTGTTTCCATCAAAACTATCCCTTAATCGACTATTCGATTAAAAAGTAATAAAAGATATTTGCACACAGAAAACTAGACTATGTAATTTGCACAAAATCCACGTTCACATCCCTTCCCTATTCTATTTCTAAGAATGTAATGTTTCCTTATGCAGAAAGGAAAACAGTGTATCCCATGAATGAGAATGCACTACTGGATATGGTGGGGGAAGGCAAAACAATGCCACATTTCTACCTACCAAGAGGAAGGTGGTACCTACCTACCTTCTACCTACCACTCTTGTGGAAGCTGCTTCCATGTAGAACATGGAAATTATATGGCAGCCCTTGAATTCCCTTCAGCACATGAACTGCTGTATTAGTGCACCTCACTGGGGTTGCACAAGAGAAGAGCCCCCCTCTTGCTCAAGTCTAGACCAAGTGCTGGCCCTGCCTCCCAGCATCACCCAGATCTGACACAGACCTTTTGACCCACATGCTTTGGGTCCCTCTCCACGGATGTGCTCCCAGCCCCACCACCAGCTAGGAGACCACCCACGAGGTCAGGTAAATGGGATTCCTCAATCTGAGCCTTCATCCGCTGTCTCCGGGGCTGCTTGTTTTCAGTGGGACATGAGCAGAAAACTTACAGATTTGCCCTGTAAATCTTATTAAGGCTTCTCAAGAAGCAGAATTCTACATTTGCACAAATAAGTTTTACAGAAAAGATAACAAAATTCTATTTCAAGAAAAACCATGTACTTAGGGATTTATGGAACAACACTGGATACCTCTCTATGCACTCCTGGGTTTCCACATTCCACACCACTATACTCCCATCCACACTTCCAGCTGCCAGATACTGCCCACAAGGAGACCAGGCCACAACATTCAAGGGCTAAGGAAAAAATAAAAAATAGGAAAAAAATATTACCAATGCACACACAGCATTAATATTCTGAAACTTAAAATAGACAGGTATTCTGGAATAAAATAATAATAATAATGATCTTTAGCAAATCACATCCAGCCTTCTGTACTCGAGCTGGCTTTAGGTAGTTCCCTGAAAGAATCATTCTTTAAAGATAGTACACTTTTTTTTTTTTTTTTTTGAGAATATCCATCTTCTGTCATTAAACACTGCCATGAGGTCAAACAAAAGCTGATTCTAGACACATAGACAGAAGCATAGTATAATTTGCAAACTCAGCACTAAACACAGCTTTATTTATTTGGAATGTAATATGGTTCCATAAATTAAAATCCATGACTGTGTGGTCTATAGCTTAATAACAGTAAGGAAATGGTTCTCTTTAACCCAAACGTTTCCAAGTACATCACAAGGTCAAAAGAAAGAAGATGGCACAGTTAGGGATACTTTGTAGCTAAATTTCAGCTTAATAAAATACAAAGCGAAGAACTGATATCTCTGTTCTGTACAGAAATAATACTCTCGACATTTTCCCTAAAATGCTATGTATTTAGAGCAATTTGTGAAAACAGATGTTCTTCAGATGCAGTTGGTGACTCACCGGTAGACCTTAAAGATCAAGTGGGTTATTATAAATGAAAGAGGGGGGGTTATTATAAATGAAAGAGGGGAACCAGGGCCACATAAAGACGTTTGACGTTCATCAAGTATCTCTTGCCTTGTTTTCCAACATAAAATAACAGGATCCGAAATAAACTAGAAAACATGAGCAACTGTAACCAGAGGGTGGGGTCCACAAGATAATTTCTAGCAGAATAACATTTAATTTATGGAAGATTTACAAGCACCTGGTTTATGTACCTACCTGTGTGATGAATGTATCCAACAGATTGAACTGACTATCCCAGGTTTCTCTTTTGTATAGTTTAACGACTTTATCTACAGGAACTGCCAGCAACTGTTCAAAGGAAACGAGAACCAGGCAATTTAGAACAAGTTATCTTTCAAACAGAACGTTCAAAGAGCTCCTTCATTCCCAATATTTAACGGTTCTCTAGCATCCTAGAAATGCCATCTGAGAAAGTAAATAAAGCTGAAGTAACTTGAATTACAAGGTTCTTTAATGCTTTCCACATGCAACATAGCAAAGCATGCCTGTTTTTATTTTAATCTTCATTTCTTTCTGGCAGAAAACTGAAGATAATGACAGCTGCGCCGTAAGGTTAGAAGTTCCTATTTATGAAACAGCTAACATACACGTATAAATAGTTTCCAATGCTGTGAGCACAAGGCTTACGTTCTTCTTTTCCCTCCCTCCCCAAACCTCTTCTGATCAGGTCAGAATTTCTCAATAAATCTTATTTGAACAGCTGATACCTGAAATAGCTCATTTCACCTCTCACAAAACTACATAAATGTTACTGCCTGTTCTATTTTTGTAGGATTTGGGTTTTTTAAAGACGTCTAACAATTTGTTTTGTAAGAGAAGCAAGAAAACTACGTACATTTCAAATATGGGTGGGTGTGTGTGTGTGTGAAGAATTAGCCTAAAAATTAAAAGTATTTGGTTTTATGCAATATGGATATTGAAACAATTTGTACTGCAGGTGACATCCTCTCTGCCACAGGGAAGTTATACATAATGCTATCGTAGCAGCCAGGAACTGTAAGCGTGGACATAGGCAGACAGACAGAAAGGCTAAGTCAGGGAAACAAGATTATTCATGTAGGAACTGTGAGAAAACACCAGAAAATACTCTTTAGATCCAGTATACTGGAATGCCAATAAAGGATTAATAGGTTCTGCCACACTATTACTACAGCCAAGAATAGAAAAATTGTTTTATGGCTTCTGAATGGCCAACTGTCGCTCAGTTCCCTGTCCTTTACTTCAAGTATGGTGGGCCACACCTCATTTCATACAGGTTCACGTTTATCTGCTCCTTCTCCCCTTTGCATTATCAGTGGCTGCAAAGATGTTCCAGGTTACATGCTACAGAGACACCTATACAGCTATACGAACCCCCCAGCCCATTTTGGTTAGGGAGACATACATAGTACTATTGCAGCACCACCTTTACTCACAACTGAATCAACTTCGTTTTTCCAGTGAAAAGAAAGGGAACAACTTACTAAGGAAATATTTACAGAGCAAGATTACCGATAGGGCAAAACTTAAGGTAGAGAAAGACTTAACTCCTTTGATGCTCTGTTGTGAGCAATTTGATTATTTCCCTCACGTACAATGTTCCTTCCTATTCAGTGCAACATGAGTGTTTAACGCTGTTTTGGGCTGACAGCTGGCCTACTGCCAAACACAGTCTGGAGCTTAAACAAGTAACCATTTCCAGGTTTCTATTTTTCCTAAAAGTGAACTTCAACCCAAATATTTTCCTTAGTCCCAAGAGCTGCAATTTGGGCTTGCCCAGATTGAATTCTACTGTTGGACTCACAAAGAAAAAAGGAGGATTAAAATGTGGCTAAAACAATGTCACTTACCTTCCCACTGCCAGGTTGCCAGCCAAGCCTGCAAATTGATTTAGCATTTATCACATCATTACATTTCTGCAGCAGTGGCCAGCTTGTTGTGCATGTCTGAAAACAAAATATTAAAAAAACTGTGTTTTTCTATCTGTGTGAAAATCTACTGTATAATACAAATTCTTAAAGGAAAACTGTGTAGAAAAACTAAAAGGAAAAAAAAATACTATTTTTGGAGCTGAAATAATCTCTTTCATCCAAACATAATGATACATTCTGCCTTAAAAAAAAACCAAACAACCAAAACAAAACCAAGAACAAAACCCTGAAAAAATACCTTGCCAATATAGACCTGAAACTATTTTAATCACAATACAACTACTTGTAACAGAAACAAGATCAAAGAAAAATGTTATCATCATGGCCATCATCTCAGTGATCCTGGCATGTGAAATCCATACCTCTTCCTAATCTAGGGTCAAAGTAATCATGTTCCTAATGAGTCTAACCAACCAGATCACTTATAAAATAAGATACTGTGTAGCATCTTCACCAGCCAGTCTACAACCCTGAAAATTACTCATTATTTCATAGGAAGCTTGATAAAAATAAATAAACAAAAATATATCTACATAGTTGTTTATTAGAATAAAAATCCTTCCTTAACCATTCATCAATGAGCCGAAATTCTGAAACAAGGAATCTGATGTCAATTGCTATCTTTACACAGAAGTGTTATTTCAGAATGTGCTGAGGACAAAACACACAATGTTGGCCAGTGAAGAAAGATGAACGGAAGAAATCAGGGATTCCACAGACAGGAAGAAGAATCCACAGCTACCCAGGCAACATTTCATAATCGGGCTTTGGAATTTCTCCCAGAAGTAGATAAAAGTATTCTGTAAAGTGTAGCTAGATTTCCTCTGCAAAAAGAAAACCCTATTCCAGTAGGGTTATTTCAGTGCTGCTCTTCTCACTGTCTGTGATTCCTTATGAAACACTTAACCTTGAAAGATAGACCTTTTACCTGATCTGCGATTTTCCATACTCTGACAGAACCATCACAGCTCGCCGATGCCTATGTAAGAGATTTTTGTAAACAAATTAATAATTAAAGACATTGAGAAATTAATTATATAAAATTGCAAATATCCCTATTACCAATGCTACAGACATATATACAGTTTTAAAAAGAAAGCTTCCCTGTTTAAATCATTTTGACTTAATACTTTCTAATACTGTCATCTTGATAATTGTACTTGACTCTAAACTACTGCAATTACAAACTCTTGCACTTCAAGTGAGCTGCTTATTCGCAAAAGAAACTCAATATTAATATGAAATTTCTCTAGTGAGCCATCTTTTTCGCTCTGAAATCAGATCAGCATCAGATTCCAGAAGAACACAGACAGTAATTGAGTAGTAAAGTGAAGTTCTCCTGGGAAGCAACAAGTTGTCACACATTCCATCACCAGTAAGGTCAGCTGAAACGAAGTAGTCTCAAGTGCCCAGTCACCGTTTTTTTTTTGTAAAAAGTATCTATTTTCTTTCCCAGGGAAAAGAAGATTAAAAGTATAAAGTAAAGAAGAAAGTGTTTTTACCAGGTAAACATCCCTGGGGTCAAAAGACAGGCTTAAAACAGGAGCGTCGTGTCCTCGGAATGTTTTCTGCTTGCTGCTATCAGTCACCTCCACCACTTTGACCATAAAGTCACTGTAGATCACAACGGCACGGATATAAAAGTATTAACATTGGTATTAACAATTACAAACTATGTGTTTACGGCAATAAAAATTGGGCACTAACTATCTTTGGGGGAAGTTAAGGTTCTCAAGGGCACAATCTAAGGGAAAATGAGAATCTTGAGGTTTACTACAATAGGAGCACGGCCAGACTACTTTATTTTTTTTTTTAATCAGAAAATAATTTTTGTTCATGTCAAAGTTCATAAAATATGGTTGCTCTTCGAAGAGGATATTATGTACATACAAACCATATACTTGTTTATCTAATCTCTGCTTAGATACCAGAGAGCTGACTTAACAAGAACTATCTGTTCAATGGGACCGATATTAGTTACTAAAATTATTTAGTCATGTTTTTTAAAAAAAGATAGAGCAAAAAGTTTATTTTGTGACGTTTTTAAACAGGATTTTTAAGACCATCTAGTGTATCAGATACGTTAACAGATTTTTTTTACAACTTTATTCCCTCCTCGAAAATTACAGACATTACTGCAGTTTAACTCAAAATATCAATGCCAACTTCTAAGCCCAGGAGCTCCTGTGACAATCTTTCAGTACCACACTCTCCGACTTCACTACAACACCCTCAGAGAGAAATTTAATTTTAGGGCCTAATTCTATTGAGTTAACCATTACTTTAACCATATTCAGAAACAAAACCTCAGTTTCGTCAACCATCTAATGCTAACCAAACAGTCATAATAGGAAGACACAATATAAGCTATACTGCGAGACAACTAAAATTATATTAGCACTCTTAAACAACACAAGACAATTATAAAGAAAAAACAGTTAGGCAATAGGATATTTTTCGTTTATTTAAGAAGCCCACAACTATTTTTCAAATAGTTCATGGGAACTTTGGCAGCCAGTTGGATGTGAAACTTATATAAAACTGAAGTTTGTAGACTTCATGACAAAATGGACAACTAAAAGCAATTCTTCTTAGCTGCATTCCTTCATTCCATGGCTGTCACCCTCTCCTTCAGTATGTTACAGAAGATCTCATCGAGAGGTGGCCTCACAGTCTTAGGAGCTCTTTTTCCTAATGCGAGAGCCCTGGCCAGGCTGCAGAAGTACCGGGCTTTTGTAAAAGTTTTAGAAACAGAAAAGAGTTCGACGCCTGCCTAATCTCTCTAATCAAAGTCAGATCCTGGGGCAGAGCTGTTCCCTCAGAAACAAGCACTGGCAAAGGGCCCAAACTCATGATCCCTGTTAGATTTAGAGATTAGAGTGGTTACTGCGCCAGCTGTCCAGCCTCCTGGTTTTGGTGGAACTGGTGTGTCTGCTCCGCAGCTGCCAGAGTTCACAGTCCAGCATATTCATACAAATTGCTTTCTAGTTCATTTCACACTTAGATGAGCCAGGGAGCAGATGCAATGCTCTCCCATCTCTATTGCCGATGACAAATTCCAGCAGAAAGGCAAGAAGACAGCCTGGGTTAGCTAGAGCTGCCCAAAGAGTTCGCCAAATCCAATTAAGAATCACCTAAATCTTAATTAAAAAAAAAATATATTGCCTGCTTGCTATTTTGCTATTTCTGTTACAGGACTGGCATATAGTATGTAAAAGCAAACATGCTGCCCTAAGAAATTAACTAAACTACGCATTTAATTCCCCTCAGGCAAGTCTTGCAACTGTCATCTGTTATCATTTGGCAGAACGGTGATGATACTGATGCCAGAGAATGACTCAAAGCTCTCACGCAAATCAGAACCCCTCTAACTTTTGCATGTGTATATACATTTGCAGCACCGTGATCCTGAACAGTCAGGACATTATCTTTAGCACACAGTAACAAAACGCTTGATGCTGCAATGAGATCCATATGGGCAAAGACGTATGCTTATGCATTATGGGACTGAGAGCTGAAAACACTCAAGTCTAAAGAAAAGGAATTATTTCACAACACCCCAATTCCACTAAAAATTATTTGGTGGATCAAGTGTCTCTTCTAAAGTCCTTTCCATTCCTTTCTTCCCCTCCACCCTGCGGAAAGCGTTTTGCAATACTTTAAAATCCTCAGAGGTATGTGGGTTAATGATCTCATTGGTAAAAATCAGCCTGTGAGGAAGTTGCCAGATTTTGAACGATGGCAAAGGTCTTCCTTAACACATGCAGCTTACCTAGATCCAGCAGCAATTTTGGTACCATCATGATTAAAGATGACATGGTTTGCATTCGTGGTGAAACGAGTAAGGATGCCATCTGGGGCTCCTTCAGGGAATGTATGTATCTGAACAGTATTGTTAGATACTGCTGTGATCAGTCTTCCATTCTAAAAACAAAATCCATCATAAAATTTGTTAGTTAAAACACATTTATGCCCAAGAAGCCAAAGAAATTGCTCTGATGTTCCCAATATTTGGGTGGACTAACTTTACTAGTTCCAAAAGAGGTCTGACAGTAATAGGGAAAAAATTCTTTAACTTTTATTTCTTCCCCAAAAAATACAGACAAGCACAGTAACTTTTAATACTTTATCCCTTTAATCAAACTATTAAAAACTAGAAAAATTATTCTCGTACTCTCAGTCCTGTAGAAACACACTGCTACATTTAATACTGAAATATACAGAATTCCTTATGCTAACTACACGGTAATTTACTGCAACAAGACCTTCTCAACCTGTATCTTTACTAAAATAATGAATAATTTCAAAGAGAACTGTCTGATCTTCTTCCGGTGGATGGAAAATTTACTCCTCTTACAGAGTCGAGAAAGTTTTTAGACCAGGAAGAATCTTGCCTCCTATTTAGATTAATACGCTGCGGTATCAGGAGAGGGCACCCTCGGACCAAACGTCTCAGATAAATGCCACCAGGAAAGATGAGAAGTTCATGAACTGTCACTTAGTTCTTTGCAGAAAACAGAAGGCAGATGTTCACTAAAAATGAATCCAGATTGAAAAGAAGTGCAAAACAAAGGAATAATTATTCTGTACTAGGAACAGTAATCTCTCTTCTTCAAGTGACAATACTATTCCTCAGCTGTACATAGCAGTACGTTTTTGAAATACATAAATAAAGAAATGCCTTATTTCCCTTAGGGGATTTTTGTTTGGTTTTGGGGGCATCTTGTCTTTTTTTTTTTTTTAAGTTGCCTAAAATTATAGTAAAAAACCTGAAGATAAACAAAGCAGCAGCCAGTACTAAATAACCTAACTTAGTAAGAGATGAGATTTATTACCTAGATTACACCAAAATCTCAGATCAGTTCCTCATAACATTTTCATCAATGAAGAATAATTTTTTTAATAAGATTTCCTGAAGTGTCACAAAGCATTCTTAATCGCACTGTTTAAAAATAAAAAATCTCTCAAAAATAAAAGCACTTTACAATAAACTTAAGAGCAGAGGATTATTCCTACTGCTGTCAAAAATTAAAACCAGGATTTTTGCTCCTCCAATAATAGTTTTAGCAATTTCTGGCTCTGCCTCTGATTCGCTAAGAGAACTCATTCAAGTCACCTCTCTTGGTTTGTGGAAAGTAATGCGAAGAAAATCAACAGCGAAATACCCTAAAAATCAATGATGAAAGCAGATTATACAGGTATTGAGGAATAGATACATGAGGTATGTTAAAAGTGGTATAAGAAAGGGGTTTCACTTAAGGCAGTAGTTCTGAATAAGGTTTCAAATTATTATTTTAAAAATACAGTACGTGTATGTCAATTCTCATTTATTTCCTCTTTCATACTCTTCTCCAAAAATCACATAGTTGAAAAACAATTTTAAAGTTTTCCTTTATCACTGCAATGTTAACTACACAATATCTGTAGAACTGATGTAGACTTCTAGAATTCCTCTCTTCTTCTGCAGTTGCCATAAAGACAACATTTTAAACCACCTATTCCTAATGTAATATAACAATAATTGCACATAAAGGAAATACTGTGTGAATTCTCAAGCTAAATACATGAATGTGCATTGTAAAAAGAATTCATTTCTATTATATAAATTCAGATAGGTTACTTGCTTTGTTTTTTACAAATAATGGCTCCTGCAAGATATAGAAAATGGAACTGCCTTAACATTAGAACAAATAGAGCCAGTTATGTTTAAAATGCCAGTCAGTCAGACTATACAACTGCCTGTAATCAGTATTCTCACAAATTTTTACAATTTATGCAAACAAGAATCCTGTTCTCTTCTGACTTTGGGGATGGTGTCTCAAGAGGCATCTTTGGGCGAAACGACAATTTTGAGAGCAAAATATCAACCAATTATAAAAAAGTATTACTAAAGCATTACCAGACACTGACTTTGTGAAAGTGATTTTTTGATTAATATAGATTATAATTCCTTGGACCTTAAAACAGGCCCCACATAAAACAACATCTTGGGGTTTTTTTCCTAATACTTTATGATCACATGTTACGCTGGGAAACTTTTTACAACTTCTCTCACATTGTGAGAAAACACTAAAACAGCACAAAAAGTTCACTGCATAATTAGCTCAATCTGCTGGGTTTGTTTCTTAGAAAGGAGATCAAAGTCAGAAATGAGTATAACTGAATGTGAAGGAAGAGGAAGGAAAAAAAGTATTACAGAAGTTTAGCATAAGAAATAATTCCTCTACAATCCTGTATGGGGTAAAATGAATTGTCAGAAGTATTCTTGGAATATATAAAATACTTAATTTAGTTAAAATAGTCAAAAAGTCTAAAGACACAGTTAAGCAATTAAATTTCTGTGTATTTCAGAAAATTATGTTTTCAATACTGCTTTAATATTTTCACTTTGACATAAAGGTAGAATATGTTCAAATTTAAATACCTGCCACTCATTAAACAGCATTAAATTTATTTTTTCCATATGTTTATCTGAAGACAAAGAATCTACATAATTAACATATATCAGACTGAAATGCACTACATACAGTATTTTTCTTGACTTTTTCTGTATATGATGTCAGTATATGTTTAATGTTACCCACACGAGCAGCAGCCCTGAACCTGAAAAGCATCAACACCAGCATGACACAATTTAGAGGAGTTCTGTTAACGATGATACCTTTAGAGCGCAGGAATAGGCCTTTTCTCCCACATTAATGGACTTTGGATCATCATCATCCAGGTTTTCCCAAATCCTAACATCTCCATCGCTGCCACAAGTTACGATGCAGCTGTGGAAAGACACAGGATTTGTTAACATGCAGGAACGGAAAGGACACCCACCTGTGACTTTCAATCCCAACATGAAAATGTTACTTATGTGTTAGGGTTTTTTTTAAATTGAAACACAATACATACTATGTGACACGGTGAAAACCTAAATTTATTATGTCTAAGTAACTTATTAAACATGGGGAGGGGAGGAAATCCCTCTGGTAGCATAACACAGTACCTTGAGTCTCTGATAACTGCCTAGGCCTGGCGCTCATCTGAACTGACCCTTAGATATTACTGGTCAATCCATTTTTTTTTCCACGACCTAGAGCAAATTTTTCAAAGGACTTAATTAGTACTGATTTCTCTAAGAACTGGGCATTTAATTGCTTCTTAAGACTTCAAAAACTTACCTTACAGCTTACTGCAAAGTTGAGGGCAAAACTAAAGAGTGCTAATGTGTACTTGACTGAATTTTAACAAGCTTAACATGTTCCAGGCCTACAGAACCCTTAAAAAATAGTTAATATGGAATTCAAGTTTGCTGGAGTTAACTTGCACAATTTGAATGCAGTAAACGATAACCTAAAGTCACAGAGCAAACACACAAAAGTTTGCATGGGATTTTTAATTAAAGACATCGTGAATCTATAATCAAGCCTTGCATTCTTTTTTTCTGAAGTTGTTTGCAGTCCCAAAAAAATTCTAATTAAACTGCAAAATGTTACAAAACCAGTTGCAAAGCTGTCATGTTGCTCTTCTTAGTTCTGTAAGGGCGGTACTTTGCCAGCAACACAACACTGTCTTGATATTGACTATATTGATGCTGGAAACTCCAGCAGTAGTGGACCGGTGGTGTTCAGCAGAGATATCTGCATCTTTTTTTAAAGATTTGCATTGCAATGGCAAACAAGGCTTTTTGTAGTCACAGGGGATTGTTATTAGACTAATTCTTAACAGTCCCCTTTGTACCAAGGCTAACAAACTAAAGAAAGGAATAAGAACCATAGTCAGTACGCTAAGTCAAACTTACCCCTTGAGTTCATTTTCAAATGGCTTGTTTTCTCGTTTACCATTTATTTTTAATCAAAATAAAGTAAATATTTGCCATTATGGTTTTTATTTATACATTCAAGAACTAGTGCAAAAATAACAAGAAAAGATAGCAAGCCCAATACTGTATTTCTTCAACTGTATTTTTAATTTCTTAGTGTATATATGAACATATTTTCTCCCACACTACACCGATTTCTGCTAGATGCTGTGAAATCACTCTTATAAAAAGTACATGTAGAGATTTTATATATATAAACAAACATATACTATATATACATATGCATATATATTGGCTTACATTGAAGTTATATGTCAATAATTCCAAAATTCAGGGCATCAAACTATATGTCATATAGCCAGTTCTCAACACAGAAGAAAACCCAAAGGATCTGTCAGATCAACCCTGGCCACAAATCATTGAATCACAGAACAGTTTGGGTTAGAAGGGACCTTTAAAGGCCATCTAGTCCAACTCCTCTGCCATGGGCTGGGGCATCTTCCACTAGACCAGGTTGCTCAGAGCCCTGTCCAACCTGGCCTGGAAAGCTTTCAGGGATGGGGCATCCACAACTTCTCCGGGCAACCTGGGCCAGTGTCTCACCACCCTCAGTGTAAAAAATTTCTTCCTTCTATCTAGTCTAAATCTCCCCTGTTCTAGTGTAAAACCATTATCCCTTGTCCTATCCCAATAGGCCCTGCTAAAAAATTTGTCCCCATCTTTCCAGTAGGCCCCCTTTAAGTACTAGAAAGGGCTCTAAGGTCTTCCTGGAGCCTTCTTATATCCAGGCTGAACACCCCCAACTTTTTCAGCCTGCCCTCACAACAGAGGGGCACCAGATCAATTTTGTGGCCTCCTCTGGCCACACCCCAACAGGTCCATGTCCTTCCTATGCTGGGGGCCCCAGAGCTGGATGCAGTGGCTGGTACAGAGGCTCCCAAGAAAGCCATGGAGAGGAACAAGACCATCCCTCCCCCAGACCACCCCGGTCTCTAGGAATCTGAGGCAGTTACCTCCCAGTGTCATCAAAGCAGACATCCGTGTGTCCCTCGGTGTGGCCATACCGCATCGGCTTTTGCTCAGAAGGCATGTTCGCTCTCACCTGTTTATTTACGGAGGACAAAAGGGAGAGAAATAAAATATTTTTTTAAAAGAAAAAAAGCTTCAGAAAGAGCCTCAGATGGCAGGGATGGAGCTGTTGGGACACCCACCCACCCACGGGACTGAGGACCCGGGGCTCAGCTTAGGCCAGCCCGGCCTAAGCGATGTGGGACACGGTGCCTGCACCGCCTTGCAGGGCCCGGCTGCGGAGGCAAACCGTGGAAGAAAAAAGGGTTAAAAGGAGGGGGGGGGGGGAAACGGGTTAAAAGGGGGGGGGGGAAAACGGGTTAAGGTGGGGGGGGGGAAAACGGGGTTAAAAGGGGGGGCGGAGGGGGTGAAGGGCCTGTCCCTCGGGCAGCTCGGGGCCCGAGGCAGGCCGAGCCAGGCCGCCCGCCCCTGGAAGGGACCGACCCCCGCTCCCCGCCACGCCGGGAAAGGGGCCGGGGTGAGGGGAACGACCGGGACCGCGCCACCTTCCTGCCCGCTCACCGCGCCGACCCCACCGCCCGCTTCGAGCCTTCCCGCGCTCGGCCCTGCCGCCGCCGCCCGGCCCGCCCCGAGGACCGGGGCCGGCCCCCTCAGAGCCCGGGGCGGGGCTGCGCGCAGGCGGGGCCGGGGCCGGCCCTGGCCGGCCGAGAGAGCCAGGATGGCGGCGGCGGGAGGCGCGGCCGGAGCCGTCTTACAGCGACTCCGCTCCGGCGGCTGAGGAGAGCCGGGCTGCGCGCTGCCTCACTCCGGCGGCCTTCCTCCTCCTTCTCCTCCTTCTCCTCTTCTTCCTCCCGCACGGAGGGTCAGGCCGCCCTGCCCGGCCGCTGAGGGAGCGGTGTCCCCCGGGGGAGGGCAGCGCCATCGGCCGATCGTAAGTCGGGGTCGGGGGGAGCCGGGAGCGCTGAGGCGGTGTCAGCGGCCCGGTCAGCGGGGTGGGCTCCGTCCCCCGGGGGCGGAGCGGCTGGCTTTTCCCGTGGAAAACTGCGTGTGGGTGCATTCCCCGTATACATATCTCCATCTATAGAGTGTGTATATGTTTATCGTATATACTTATGTACATGTATTTAATGGCAGTCCCTCAAGAATGGCGAGGAGAGCCCAGACGAGGGGTTTATCCGAAATCCCCTACAGGGCTGGGGAGCCCTCTCAGGCGCCCGGGTAAAGCAGGATCAAGCCTATTTGGAGATCGTTATGGTAATTATGGAATTACTCTGTAATTATAGGCATCCCAATGCCTGTACTAGATGCAGTTGTAGTTGGGCAGGTAGTGATTGCGCTGCAAAAATCATTAAGCTCTCATGTGCTGGAAGAATTGGAAGAAAGCGTCACGGCTTATTTCTTGGAGGACAAAAAAATGTTAAAGCTCGATATACTTGAAATACGGAGAAGAATTCGGAGTTCTCTGTCTTCCCTTTATATGGCGTTAATGATCTGGCCCAGTTTATTCACACTTCTAAGAAAAATTGCTTCCAGGCAAACCCCTTTTATCTTCGGTTTTGCTCTGCAGCGGAGTTATCAGTGGTTGGGGTTAGCAGAGTGATTTATTTGTATTGGAAATGTGGTTGGGCTCTCTGTAACAGTCACATTGTTGGTACTTTCATGAATGAGTAAGTGACAGGATGACAGAGCAGGCATGCTTCTTTAAAAACAAACAAACAAAAAGCCCAGATTTCATTATTAAACCTGGTAGAAGCTATGCAGAGATATGTTTTCCATGGATGTATCCTGACATATTTCAGTAAATCATGATTTCTGGTGAGGATAACGTGTTCTAGCAAAATGTTTTGAGCCAAACTGCTTATCAGATGAGTGGGAAGAGCGAGCTATTCTTACAGCAGCCTTATTGCATGCCGCTGCCCGGGATGGAGACCAATGCATGTCAACTGTATTTATTTTTCTTTATTATTTTAATTTGGGGAAACTCTCGTACAAACAGCACCTAAAATTGTTTACAATAGAAAAGCCATTTTAAATTTAGTTCTCTGTAACAACTAAATTCATTGTCTGGAGGTGGGATAACTCTTTGAAGAGCATGGGAAAACTGGGGGGAGGATTTTTGGGGCGTGGAGGGATCCAGTGGTCCCTTGGCCAAGGGACTGCAGGCCCAGTGGCTTTGTCACTTCCGAAAGTGGCACGGCATCAAATGCAAGGTTATTCTTTAAATCCAGTCGGGAACTCGACCTGCTGCTGACTTGATTAATAGGTGTAAGTGGCTGCAAGCGGAGCGGCAGGGCGGGAGCTGGGAATCGCGCTGCTCTCCTCTTCGGTTTCTGGGTGGAGCACCAAGTGTTGGTCATGGACCATCAAGCTTTTACTGATTTAGGGCTGCTGTGGTCTGCCAAGCGCTGCCTACGTCTCTCCTTCGACCACATGAGCCGAGTTTCATTAAAGCAGTAGATATTAGCAGCCCTCACCTTTTGGCACCTGATTCCAGATCACTTCCACCTCCTGCATGAGAATAAAATAAGCCCCAGCGTTGCAGGGGATTTATCCTTTTACAGTTCTGGGATTATACAGACCTAGGACAAATCAAGGATATTTCCAAGTAAGAAGCACTGTAGGGTATCATTGGTATCCTTAGACAGTCACTTTCTTTTGTGTGTCTGTGATTATTGCTTTAATTTGCTGGAAAGGCCTCTGGAGCCAAGTGTAGGTATTTTTGGATGGTATAATAAATCAAACTAAACATAGTCAAAACTGAAGAAAAATGAGTTAAGACGAGGAATTGAGACTTAATGTTATCTTTAATAGGTTGGGCTTTTTTCCAAAATAAATCAGTAACAGCTCAACTTCAGTGGAAGCTCAGGTTTTAAAATGTGGTCTTGTGGCCAAAATCTAATTGGGTGAAATTAATGAAAACAGCATGTGACTGGTGAGAATTTTTTTAAATAACTTTTATGTAAGTTGAAAGAAAAAAACTCAAATTTATTATGGCTTGCTCTTCTCTCTCTTCTAGAGCTGATAAAATCCTGAATATCAACTTCTGTAACAGTTCCAAAATTGATTTATTGTTCTTTGTGGGAGTCTCCTTTTCTTGTTTAATTAGAGGCGTAACAGTGACACTTTGGCTTTTGTGTACTTGGACAGAAAAACTTTCAAAGTATTTCCTGGAAGGGCCATGCAGCCTGAGAGCACTGGAGAGCTGGTGGGACCTCCGTCCTCGGAGGTTTTCGGGATGTGGCCAGACCGTGCTGTGCCTCCCCTGAGCTGGCGCTGGCAGCGTTCCCACTCCAAGCAGGAGGGTGGGCTGGAGACCCCCATGTGTGCTTCAGGCAGTGCTTTGCTGGTCTTACATACAGGATTCTGCTTCTTTGTTATACCGAAAGGGAAGCAGCTTGATGAAGAGGACTTGGAAGTACTGGGCTAGAGGCAAGGGTCCAGCGCCTCAGGACATAAATATCTAGTTAAAGCAATTCAGTGTTTATTGAATAAATTAAAAAAAGGTCTGTCTATGCTTACAGTTTTGATTCTCCTATTGGAGTTATTGGGTACTTGCTGCTGATTTAATTAGACATAGGGTGAGGCTGTAACTGTCTTACTACAGTTGCTGATTGCAGTCTACCTCTGGCTAGGAGGTAACGTTGTTATTGCCTCCAAACAGCTACTAGACATTGCTTTTAGTTTGGGCTTGAAGTTTTAGTGTTGAGGCATCAGCGCTTGAAAGAAAAAGCATCTTGTGCAGCCGTCTGCACCCCCCGCCCCCCACTTCCACAGACTGGTGAGCATCGTGCCTCTGAAGAAGGGAGCCGTGCACATTATAAAAACAACAACAAAAGCCACCCAGCGCTCTGCTTGTCCTCGGGGACTGTAAGCTGTGACAGTGTTGGATAACCTTGAACTACAAGCTGGATCCCGTGGCCCAAAGTGAACTCCGCATATCCCTGCATGTTGCTTTACTTTTGCCATTTGTTTAGGAGGAAGATTTTTCAAGCATAAGGGTTTTGTGAAATCTACCAGTTTCTGAGATGCCCAAGGTATCCCTGCGTAGGAGGTGGCTTTTGTAGGCAAGAGACTAATTATATCTACCAAAAAGATCTCAGAACTGATGCACGTAGGCTGCACGGTGCTGGACTCCTCCATTTAACCTTGCCCTGTAGGGAAAAGTACACTCTGTGTTCCCTCTCTTTTATCCTTGCCCTTCTCTCATGATCTTTCAGTTGCGCTCCAGCCGTTAATGGATGTATGGTACATGGCATTTCCCTTGGACGTTTGCAGTGAAAGGAATAGCTGGTTTATGTGGATAGCCTGCAGTGGTAATACAGCACTGAATGCCTCACTGCCCTTTATGCCTTTTTCTTTCCGACACCCGAATTATTTCTGGTCCCTGTTTTATTGGCGGGGCTGTGAATCAGGGATTCGGAAAGGTATGAAGGCATGACTCCTTGTTGGTAATGCCAAATGGTGGGATTTGGGCACCTAAATACACAGTGGCCAGTGCGTGTTTCAGAAGGCAGCTTGTCTGTGAGCACACGGACATTTATAACGCATTTGGAAATCAAGCTTTTGTCTCCTGAGTCGCAAACTGACCACCGAAAACCGTCCTTTACTGTTCCTTCACAAGATCAAGTTCAAAACTGGCTTTAGTAGGATGACATTCCTTTTTCTTCATCTATTCTGTGCTCTTTTCACGGGTCTAGTGTTATGTCTGATTAACAATTAGTGCTCTGACGTGGCAGAACTGGCGCCTCAGTTCCAGCAGCCTTCAAACCCCAGGGAAACAGCTTTCCGTGCTGCTGGCTAATGGTGCGTGTCTTACAGCATCACGTGCTATTTCTCCACTTTAAGTTTCAGGGTTCAGGTACTGCTAGCGATTCGCGATAGAAGAAACATACAAAGTAGAAGGTGGTTTTACAGTTAAATACAACAACAACCCAGAAATAGACATAAAACACTGAAATTATTTCAGTTGCAAGGCTGAATTTAGGAGATAACGGGCCTTTTCAGCACTTCTGGGGTTTGTATGTTTTGCAGTTTTTAATTAAAAGCCCATATTCTGTGTATTCTTAGTCCATATATTGGCTGGATATGCAGAATGAGATAATTAAAGGTTTTCAAAACTGTTGTATCCTAATTTTTATGTACTCGACTTTGCAACCTCAGTGATATCTCTCTGTCCATTTCAAAATCCCATCCATAGAGAGTTAATGTATTTTACCACAGGATGAATCTAGAATAACTTTTTGTGTTCGGCAGTTGCTTCAGGTTATCACTAGGGTAAATGAAATTGCTTTTTTTCCTCTTTTTTCAGTTGTGGAGAAAATTCAATGCTCCAATCTAGTTTGTTTCTGGATGAAAAGTATAAATGTTGCAAAAGCAATCAATGAATCTTTGTCTAAACAAAGGTGTTTCAGGTCTCACGTACAAATGTTGCCTTTCTCCTGCCTGCATTGCATCCTGCAGTGTGTTCACTGAAAAGTGGTTTGCAAAATCCTGGGAGAAGGAAAATAATTCTATTTCAGTCTTTGGTTTGTAATTGCTGGAATATGGACCCCATTCTCTGATTCCACTTGGTACCAGTGAGGTACCATTCATCTAGGTTACTCTAATGCCATTTTTTCTCCACGAATTTGCAATATTTTACCTATCTTGCCCTCCTTCCACATTCCTGCGTCTCCTCCCTTTCCCTCCGTTTTTCTTTTCCCCACAGCTCTCAGGTTTGTGGCTTGTAAATAAGGAAAGCAGTGTCAAAGATTCCTGGGTGAAAGTTCCATCTGGGCTGCATTTGGCCCACAGATTGCATGTAAGCCGTTTGGCACGGCAGCCTTATTCTTGTACTGAAAGCAGAGGCTAGAACTCAGCCTGTGCAGCCTCGGGGGACGGCAGAGAGGTTGTGTCATGCCGGCTAATCCTGATGATGAGAATGGATTGAATGGAGAGAGGAAGTGGATGCCCTTTTCTTTGCCTGCTTAGTATTTACCATGTCAATTAGTTTAAAAAAAAAAAAAAAAAAAAGGCAACAAAAAATTGACAGCCAAAAAAATCAGTGGAATAGGGGAGCTGTACATCATTTTGGTGCAAAGGCATCATGGTACATGATGGGAAGTATTTCTACATTCTGCCATGCCTTGGGAGAGTACAGCATACGTAACATATTGCTATCTATGTACCTTGAAAAATTTCTGCTCTACTTTCAACTGAATAATCAAAGGAGGATTTTTTTTTCTTTTTCAAAGCACAACATTCAAAAGGAAACCTCTTATCTATTTGAAAATTCAATACGCTTTTGGAAACAAAAGAGAATGAAATCAGCAACTGTAGGTCTCAGAGCAACACTGATTTTAATAATGTAAACTTTCCTCTCTAATGAGGAATAAGCAGTTCCATCTTTCACGGCCTTTTAAAATTGCTTTTAGTAAGGGACTGGATTTGGTTTAATCCTTTTCAGTATGTAAAGCCCGAGATATTTCAATCCCTTAGGGGCTCGGTATTTTCTAGCTCCATTTGAAAAGGCAGAGGAAAACAGCTTTCAGAAATTGACAGAATCTGTGACTGATATAATTCAATTTATTTTTTTTTTATCCAGAAAGTGACCCAAAAATGTCAGTTAAGAAATAGATCTCTGGCATCCCACCCTGTGGATTAGTAGTGAACAGGCATATCATCTAGGTACAGTAGCTCTTTGTACTCTGACCTAGTTGTTTCTGTTCTGGCTTGTTCCTTCTTGAAAGGTTATTTGGAAGAGATGCAGAATTTGCTCAATAAACAGCTAAAGCAGAATCACCTGCCACGTGAAGTGCTTCCCTTTAAAATGGACCCTAGCACAATAGGATTGCTGACACCTCAAACTGTCTGCTCTGCTGTGTAGTCAGAACGGATACTCTAAAACCACCTAAAATGGCTTATTCTGGAGGATGCTTTTCCCAAGGAAAGGTTAAGAGAGCCTTGTCTGGGATCATGCCGGTATTTGTGAGGTGTACTAGTGAATTCAGCTGGATCACATTATTTTTACATGGTTAGCAATTAATTGTCGCTGTTGTCCTGTATACACCTGCATTGCTCTTGTGTTGTGTGCATGCATAACTTTTAACTTAGTTGTCTTTTCTTTTTCCTTAGGTATTTCCAGAAAGTGCCTTGAGGAAGCTTCCTTATGTAGAAAAACCTTACAAGAAACACCGTGCGCTTTCTGGCAACTCGTGAAGCAAAGTTGTCAAAATGGCAGAAAATAAGGACAGTAATATTAAAAACGCAGATGTGAGACCCAAAAGCAGCCGGAGCAGAAGCGCGGATAGAAAGGATGGTTATGTCTGGAGTGGAAAGAAGCTCTCCTGGTCTAAAAAGAGTGAGCACTCTTCTGATGCTGAAACAGCAAGTACCGTGGGAAGATCAGGTAGTAGTTTAAGGAGTCAAGAGAGGAAATACAGCTGCTCATCTATCGAGCTGGATCTGGACCATTCGTGCGGTCACAGGTTTTTAGGCCGATCTCTCAAACAGAAGCTGCAAGATGCTGTGGGGCAGTGCTTTCCCATAAAGAACTGCAGCAGTCGGCACGCCTCAGGACTGCCATCGAAAAGAAAAATTCATATCAGTGAGTTAATGCTAGATAAGTGTCCTTTCCCTCCGCGCTCGGAGCTAGCTTTTCGGTGGCACTTGATCAAAAGACATACAGCTCCTATAAGTCCAAAAGCAGAAGACTGGATAATTGCTGATTTATCCCAGCAGGAGGAAAAGGAGGATCAGCTGCAAGACGATGAGATTGCCAACAGGGGAATGGACTCTCCCTCCCCGTCCTGCAACTTTACTGACAGCGGTTCCTCTAGGGGTGATTCGAGGTCTGAGTTGGTGACAGGTAGGGTGGTAAGGAGCAGTAAAGATGAGAGCGATATGGACTCCGATGACGAAGTTATAACACTGTGCACGAGTTCTAGAAAAAGAAACAAGCCCAAATGGGAAACAGATGATGAGTTACTCCGGATGGAAACACCTCCGAAATACCATACGCAGATTGATTATGTCCACTGTCTAGTCCCAGACCTCCTCCAGATCAATAACAATCCCTGCTACTGGGGAGTCATGGATAAATATGCAGCTGAGGCCCTGCTAGAAGGAAAGCCAGAGGGAACGTTTTTGTTACGAGATTCTGCCCAAGAAGACTATTTGTTCTCTGTGAGCTTCAGGCGCTACAGTCGTTCCCTCCACGCGCGGATAGAGCAGTGGAATCACAACTTCAGCTTTGATGCCCATGATCCTTGTGTCTTCCATTCTCCTGACATCACGGGACTCCTAGAGCACTACAAAGATCCAAGTTCCTGTATGTTCTTTGAACCGCTTTTATCCACTCCACTAAACAGGACTTTTCCTTTCTCTCTTCAACATATATGTAGAACAGTTATTTGCAACTGTACAACTTACGATGGTATTGATGCACTTCCCATCCCTCCATCGGTGAAGCTGTATCTGAAGGAATATCATTATAAGTCAAAAGTTAGAGTACTCAGGATTGATGTCCCAGAGCAGCAAAGCTAGAAAATATTTTTATGAAAGAATGAAATTGTCTCTAAGCAGACAAATAGTATGTTCAGTCTTTCTTCCTTCTGATTGTTCTTTTTTCATACCAATTTGATTTTTTTTTTTTCCTTTTCTGCAGATTATTTAACCCCCAAACTAGCCTCTCTCTAAGGCTTTTTTATCCAAATGTACTTTGAGTCTTCCCACCTCTCTTTTTTAAGAAATGATATTCATTGTGGGCTTTTGGTACTGTTCCCAAACTAGAGTTTTACAAAATTTCAGGTAGACTTTCTGATATTTCTGTAGATGAGTAGTCTTTAGATCTAAAACCCCCCAAAATCAGTTTTGAACTTGACCTGTCTTTTATATTGTAATTTACATACGTTGCTGACATGTTTGAAATAATGCACTGTTAACTAAAGATTGACTCATCTGTGTTTTCTGCATTTCATTTAAAATGAGTGCCCTAGCCTCTGTGTGCGTGTACGTATGTCCGTCTGTACCTAATAGAGTAAATTCATCAGTCTATTTCTAACATTACTATTCCTAGCAAAATGAAGTTTGAAACAGGAGATGATCTTTCTATAAATACATCAGGGGACTAAACACCAGGGAGGGGAAAAAACAATTCAAGTTAAGGACAACACTCGGTACGGGAACAAACGTGTATAAACTGGTTGAGAAAAGATTTTTGGTTGGAAAGGAGGAAGGCTCATCATTGTCAGAGCAGCGGGGTTCTGGAACAGCTTTTCATTTTGTATAATAGCAGTAAAAAGCAAACTACTCATAAACTGGGATTTGATCAGTGTCAAGGGATAATGATGCAGTTACTTGTGATAGATGGGACTTGGACTTGGTAACTCTATTTCTGTGTTAGTATTTCATTATATGAAATACCCAGTTTTCACTGTAGGAGCTGCTGCTTCTGAAATGACAATGCATGGAGTGGGAGGGCAAGAAGGAAGATATTTCCTTAAAAATCTGCATATTAAACTACCTGATCTTGCATGGTTGATCCTGAGGTGATGATGAATAAGTTTCTTACTTTGTTAGCAGCAGGGTGGTTTTTTCAAATAAGTTTAGTTTTGGGGGCGGGGGGGGGGGAAGTCTGCAGATTTTTCTTGCAATGTGAAGCATTTGGTTGAATGGCCGCCTGCCAAATTCCATGTACGGGAAAACCACGCATGGATAATGCTCCTAAAAGCATTACTTACATTACATGGATAGGCAGATCTGCCGCTGAATTATTGGTGAAATCCCAGTGAGACTCTGGGTTGCTGTTATGTTCCAGGCTGGCCTCGGGGCACAGCTGTGGGAGGCACAGGGGTGACCTGCAGTCCTGTTGTCTTCGCTTGTGGGTGCTTTATCTCCTGCAAAACTGGGCCCAGAACCACTCTGCCAAAAGTACATGAAAAGTACGTGAGATGATGTAATTGTAATACAACAACCCCACTGTTTCCTCTCCTTTAATCACAGGGAGCATTTGTATCCTCTTGAGATGCTTTTGAAACTGAGACCCCCAAGCCTGCATGTTAAAAATGTGCTTAATTTCATGTGTGTGAAAGATCTTACCAAAAATCAGCAGTTTCCCATGTTCATGATGAGTTTATGTACACGGGCAGGCTGGGAGCAGCAGTGCCGTAGAGTCTCACTCCCAGATTGTAGCCTAAGACTAAGCAATATTTCTATTTTAATCTTTTAATTTCAGCTTGAACAGAATCCTACGGATTTCTGGACATCAAGTCTGTCCGGCAAGCTGGGTACTGGGGAGTTAGCAAGGAAGCTTTGCTATGCAACTCCACCGGGGACCCACCGCCCTGCCCTTGTGTCCCACCCCGAGCAGAGAACACCCTTTCCACTAAACTGCTGTCACTGTGATGATGTAAACAGATTTCCAGGGACATCTGCTTAGAGACCAGCCCGTTTGTTTTTCGCTGTGTTTGAAATAGGTTTTGAACCAAAGTCTCCAGGGAGAAAATGCTAACGCATCAATCTATCGCATCACACAGGGATGAATACGCTCCAGGACAAACTCAGCTGCTATAAATCAGCATGGCTTTATTGATACGCTTATAACAGCTTATACCAGCTGAGATTCTGCCTCCTCCATATGCAAATGGTAATTGTATGACTGATGCCAGAAGAATTACCCTTTTTTTTTGTAGTCTCCTTGTGCTGCTTCCATTCAACTGACATTGCCTTTTGCACAAACTGTATTTTATCAAGGACAGCTTCAGACTAATAAATCTATTTTTCCCTCTATTTGTCACTGCCATTTCCCAAATACAAAGTGAGGGAGCAGCGGGGATCATCTTTGCTCTGCTGTTTTACGCTGGGCCTGTCAAAGGTCCCTTCTGACCTAGATGATTCTGCGGTGGAATGGTGGCCTGCGATTTGCCTGGCTGCAGTACAAAGTGATAGTATCTGGTTCAAAATCCGACTTCACAGAGCGACATCAGAGATATTTGCAGTCTGCTTGATAAACATTCTCTTCTAGAAACTCCTAATTAGGGCAAAAAGCTCACAATTTTAGATAGAGATCAGCATTATCATTATTTTTATTGCAAGACCACAAAAAAATTATTTTGACCACAAGCCCTACTTGCTTTGGAAGTTAGCAAAGGCCACCACCTCTCAAAATCAGCAAAGATTTTGTCCCTTCAAAATGAAAGGCCGTGAAAGAACCTTTTTTGGGGTATAGTTCCCCAACGTGCTGCGTTTTCAGCGCTGTTCTGGGTGCAGCCTACATTGCTTTGACATTTATTGGTGCATCACTCACCCCAAAAACATCTTGAGCACTCCAATTTTAGGAGACCTATATAATACAGCAGTTGAGGGAAGGAGGTGCGGCACATAAAAATAGTGCCTTTGGACTGTGGGCCAGTTAGTTGCATTTATTTAGAGAAATCATATGTAGAAAATATTGATGAATGGCGTTTTGTCAAAGTTCACCCTATTTTTTCTTGGTTTATTTGTCCGGATCATGCCTGTGTGACATTAGTAGTTAATGACATGAGTTGTGTATATGTGTGCAGTCTGTGAGAGACCCATTTCGTGAAGTATACATTTTTTTATGAAATATGAGAACTCAAAAGGTCTATTTTGCTTAAATCCATGTACCCTTTTTTCTCTTTTTTTTTTTTTTTAATAAGTCTTGTAGAAATTAACTGGTTTTACAATATGCCAAGAATTATCATCCTAAAGTTTTCCTCCCAGTGCTGTCATTAACAGTCTTACTGGTGCTGCTCGCTCCAATAATACTTTATAACACCTCGCATCTCAAGTATGAGCCAAACATAACCAAGTCTTGAAGTTCAGTGTTGAAGCCCTCTGAAAAATTAACCTCTGAAACAGGGTAAGAACTTCCATTTTCTAAGCCCAAGCTCTTGCAAGACAGAGACCCCAGGTTCTTCAGGGTGAAGATTAAACGTGGAGCAAGGAAAGGTGTGGAGATGTGTGGAAAAACAGGGGCTCAAGACCACGCAGCAGGTCGGTGGCTGAGCGAGGACATAATCCAGAGGTGACCCTGGCCACAGCCCCCCAGTTTTGGGGTCCCCAGCCAGCTTTGCGTCCATAATTGTGTCTGCATGACGCCATTTGTATTGTTTTGAAGGCGATTCTGTAGGAGGACAGTAGAAACACAGCATATTGAATCGGTGTGAACAGCTTCTGGTAAGAAAAAAGATCTGATTTTCATAAACTATTTTAATATGTGGGGGGAAGGGTCAAGGTCTTGATGCACGCTGGGCAAACCACATATACAAGCTATTTTTACAGGATGGTTTTAAAAAAAATTAAACGCTCTTTCCATTAATGATGTTCTCTGGAGTTTGCTTTTGCCTGAAGTGACTTTTTGCAGCTCTATAGTAATGCCAGTTGTTGGCCCTGCGCGGTCAATACGGAGCAACTTCAGCTCCGTCAGAATCGTTGATGGATTTGGGGCAGTTGGTGTGTCCGATAATTGGAAGTCCACGTTTCTTCTCAATTTTCCTATTCTCAGCACTCGTCTTGATGAAATCCAGGGCGCATTTGGAACAGGGTACGTGTATCTATAGTAGCATATCCAACCTGAAAAAAAATAAATGAGTGATCATGATTTAAATGCTTTCCTTTTAAAGATGCTGGTGTGTTTCCAATATAAAGAAGAAATCCTTGCATGATGCAGTCATACATAGCCTTACTGTAAAATTGACGTGCTCTTAAATAATTAAAAAGGGGGATACTTTAATTTTGAAAAAGGATGCTAGAGGAAGGAGGTTAAAGGAAGCTTTTAGTCATCTCTAAGGTTAGATTTATTGATCTAGTGATCAATCCCTTTCTCTTTCCTGAATTTAAAGCTAATGGGAGACTGTGGTCAGAGATGAGTGGCTTTTAGTTAAGGTTTTTGACTCTTATAAATAATACAACAAATGTCCTAGTAAGTAATAAGAAATAAGATACTCGCTCATTCTTTTTAAATAGAACAAATGTGGCAAACAAGACTCGGCTGTAATTTTTGAAGTCATTTATTAGACAAATTGCTCTTCTCTACTTCTTTTACAAGAGACATAAACCATTATATTATTTATTCATGAATCATAGCCATTAAGATGATAAATCAAATTATCAGCTTCCTGTCTCTCTTCAGTTTTAATCATTTTTTATAGTTCATGCAATATAAAGACAGCTTCCTTCCTATGAAACAAGAGACCTTCAGAGACCTTTTTATTGTAAACGTACATTTCCTTCCCATTTTTAAGTATATCCTAGTGATTTTCTCTGTCAATTTTACCTGCAATAAAAATCCAATAAGGAACTTGTACGTTGATTCAATATAGCCGAGTTAGCTATGAAGTAAGTGATTTTGGTTAACCTCTGAAATAACGTAGTACTGGAAAATGCAGTTAAAGGATTTTTTCTGCCACCCCTAAATGTGCGTGGTAGTACCACACATTTAATGGAGAGAAATCTGGACTTGAGCTTACTTACTGATGGCAGGACTGTTCTCAAAAGGTTTAATGTGAGCTCTGCAGTAGCATCACTTTTTTTTATATGTTGAAGTTTACTTCTGCTGCTGTATTCACACAGCCAGCATGTCTTTGCCTCTTCCTGTAAGGTGGGAGAGCTGCGGTTACTCTGAGCTGAGATGGTTTTGTGCATCCTTTTATCCCTCTGCATCTCTCTGCTTCAGCATCTAAACCAGTGGTGGGGTGAGCCGCACATGACGTGGCGTGGGTGGAGAAGTTGTCCATTCAGAAAGAAATGCACATTGATTTCCATTCCAAACAGCGACAGCTAACGGGGTTTAAACTTGATTGTCCTTGTTAAATACTACTCTCAGGAAGCACCGATGAGGTCAGAGTTACCCAGGACTGAGGAAGAGCCTCTGTCTGCATCATTAGAAATACCCAGCTGTGCTACAGTGTAAAAATCAATATTTGTTTACTCAACTCTATGAATAATAGAGTTTTGGACACAAATATATAATTTATGCATCTAAAATCTATAGCATGGGGCTGACGTGAGTTGCAATAACTTCTCTCTTCCTTACATCCACTTTTAAAATCCCCTGGGTGCCAGAGTGATCTGTTATCTGGCCGAAATGCATCCTCAGCCCAGGCTCCCCGCAGGCGGGTCATTCGGAACACCTTCCTGCGGGATCCTTGCAGGGTTAGACTGACACATGCCCAAGGATGTCCTTGCGTGGGGATTCCGGGTGTTTTATCACTGTGGGAGAATCCCTTGAATGGCGTGTGTTTGGGACCGGTCAGAGGGATGTCTGGGTCAGGGAGCGTTGCTCCCCTGGTTGCCACAACATAGGCCACAATGTAATTAAAAGTCCTAGCAGGCTCATTAGCCCATTAAGGACGTCTGGGCACCAGTGCAGAGACATGAGGACGACTGTCTCACAGTAGATGAAGACAAGCCTTGTAGGGCGGCTGCCACGCACACAGCACATCTCCACCTTCCCACCATGGTGGTGAAACCTTTTTGCGAAGAGCATGCCTGGTAAAGTCCAAAAATCTTTGTCTCCCTGTCATCTTCGTTATGCTCGTGACTCTTGCATATCAAAATGGTGCAGCAGGAAAAACGCCGGGCTTGTGTTACTGTAACCCACCAGCAGAAAGCCATCACTTGAAAGTGCCAGCTTAATGAAGATTTGAATCCAGCTCTGAGGTAGGAAGCCCTGTTGGCTGTCTGGGAGCTCTTCCATCTTATCTTCCTTATTTTTCTTTCTTTGGGAGGAAAAAAAATATTAGTTATTTCTTAAGTTTCCTGTTCAGCCACCAGCTAAGAGCATCTCCGAGTTGGCCTCAGTTGAACAGGTTCGTTGCCAGACCTTTATTTTTTTAACACGCATCAATTGGAATAGGCTACAGCAATTGGAATAGGCTACAGTCCACTGGCTTGTGTTAAAGTGGGATTTTTTGTTTAAGGAAAAGGCTGGGTCTGTCCTTTGTAGCAGTTACGTGATTGTATTTCTAGGTCAGGCCTTTATGCATAGTCACATGAAGTTTCAATTTGGACAAAACACCCAGTTAAGGGGCTTGATGCTGTTATGATTAGAAAGTTGTCTAATCAAATTTTGTTTCCAATTAAAAAAATTGGATTAGCTCTCAGACTGAGACCTTCGCTGTTATTTTTAGTCTACAACTAATGAACCCCTGAAAATAGAGTGTATAATGAAAATACGGTGATTGGTTCTGCTGGGATAGTCGGGAAAATACATTAGCAGATCAGAAAGGGTAATAAATCTTCTGTCACAACCTTCCTCATTAAAGTAGATAATTTGAAATTGCCTCTAGTGTATTAAACAGTTCATTATTTTGTAGGGGAGCAACACACAAGAAAAAAGAGTAGTGTTCTTTTAATTGATACCCAAAGCCTGAAAAAAAAAAGATCAAGCAAATTTAGTGAAGAAAAATCAATATCTGAGCACTGGCAGTGTTGCTGTACAACTTGTTCGGAGCCATCTGAAACATCACGTCCCCTGGCTTAGGGGAGGAGGAAAGGTCTCTGGAAAATACTCAGGGAGAGAAGGCAGGGACAGGGAATAGCTCTACTAAATCTGCCATTGTGGTTTTCTCTACCACCGCAGTTGCAAAATTAGATAATTTCACGTTTGTGGATATTTTTTTTCTGATGGTTTTAGCCCATTAGAAATGAACAGCCACCCAAACTTAATTTCTTTACTTTATCAGCACCTTGGTGTTATTCCAGAGCTTCCACTGTTATTCCAGTGCTTCCAACAGGCAAAGGGTGCCATCTGCCCAGGAGAAGGGCATGAAGCATAACCTGAGTGGGAAACTGAGGCAAGACAGGGGAATATGGGACAACAGATAAACAAAGCAGGGAACCTAGTGCCAGGGTGCAACAAAGACTTTTCTCTGTGTATCTGGCTATGACCTCTCATCAGGAGGAATGGGAAATCTCCACCCTGGTGGTTTTGGCAAGGCACATCCCTCTGTGCTCTTCCGCCTCCCCAGAAATTCCTCATTTTTCAGGACACCTTTGACCTGGCGAGCAGGAGGCTGAGGACAAGCTGAAGGCTTGTCTTATCCACCTCTTTACAGCAAAAATGCTGGCATTAGACTAGAAGGTGCCTGAGCTCTCGCTGCCACCAAGGTAACGCAGGGCTGGCGAGGGGGACATCCTGTCATTTTTATACTCCTGTCATTTTCAGACTCTCCGAGCCAAATTACATCTTGGTGTGATGCTGCTGGCTCTGCTGTCCTTGTACGCAAGGAATCTTGGTCCTGTGCCCAAAGAGAAGGCAAAAGTGAAGGGGAAATAGGGGAACATTTTCTTGGGGAAGATATATTCTAAGGTGGCAGTGAGTGGGAGTGTGTGAGTTTGAGTATGCCAGCCAGATGAGGCACTTGCCCTTTGACTCTTTTACGTTGATTCACTAAGAACACACATATTTATTAAGATAAGCAAAAAAAAAATAAAAAATGCAAATGCTTCTTCCCAAGTCCTCTTCTCCTCCAAGTGAGTCAAAGAAAAATCAGCTCTCACCCCTTTGCCAGCCAGCCTTTCTCACGCATGAGCAACGCTTGGTTTCTGCTGGATATTCCCTCCTGACAGGATCTTCTGCCACTACAGGTAGGATCTGTTCGTACAAATTACCTGAGTGGGCGGCAGATTCTTGGTACACAAAAGACTAGCCAAGGAATAAAAGGATCCTTTCTTTCACATGAGACAGGGGGATGCACTGAATACTTTGATATTGTACTCCATTTAATAGCAAAAGCGCAAGTAAATAATCTTTTGCTTTATCTGATGTGCTCCTTTATTATGATTCCAGGCAGACAGGATTATTGAGGGGGAAAGGAAGAGGGAGGCTGGAGAAGACGTAAAGGGAAGGAAGGGGGAGGCAGAGAAACTGGGGAACTGGAGTTGCCACTTTCCAAGGACTTGCAAAGCCAAGCGTTGTGCCCCTGCTCTTTAATCTACTGGCCTTCCTCCCCCTCTTAACTGCTTTGACACCCACACACTGTAATCAAATAGCCCTCCCCAAAGCACATTTTGGAACCCTGTTTGTCAAATGTTTGGCCACATAAGGGTAGAAATTACTCCAGATAAATTTGTTCAACGCTTCATGAACTAAAAATGGCACATTTGTTATCACACAAATAACATATGGCATTAGCAAGTGAAATTTAATATTGCAGCAGCTGAAATCACAAGTGTAGCTTATCCACCACCTGAACCTGAGATGCACAAGTAAAGCAAAGAGATATGCCCCTCCCTCCATCGCACACTGTCACCAGCATCCACAATTCATTTTTTGACCACCTCCAACAGCTTCGGCTTCGTTTGTACTGTAACACCAGACTTCTACACTGATTTCTCTAGTTTTATATAGAACATGTGAATGGCCATGCCAGGCTGGCCCAAAAGCCCATCCTGGCAATTGCCCCTTCCCCAGCAGTGGCAACAATGACGGCTCAAGGAAGGGCAGCTCAGGCAGTGGCCAGCCCAACCCAGCAATGGGTGCTTTACTTGTCTCAAAATAAAAACAAGCATTACTAGTAGTGAAAATATTATAAAGTTATTTTGAATGAGGTGCTAAATGGCTGTATGCTGGTGCTTTTACCATCTAAATATGACTGCGTCTTAATTTCTAACAGCGGGGAGATTCACTGCAAACAACTGACTGCAAATCAGTCAATGAATGAGAGTAGATCTCTACAAAAGTATACTTAATTCATTTGCCAATCGCAGTTCATTTTTATTACGAAAATATATTTTAGCAGGCATGTAACGCATACTTTGTCTAAAATAAAAGTAATTTCTAGCAGACTCAACTACAGTGCTGGCTGTTAAATCTTTTCTGAGAGGGAGAGTCCATTCATCTTTTACTGCACTTCAGTATAATCGTTTTGGAGCCTGATCCCGCAATCCTTGCTACCGACTTGTTCCTTAGGAACAATTTGTGCGATTAGGAGCTATTCATAAGTTTAAATAACATTGCGCTTGTTGTTTTTACCTCCTGTTACTTCATTAAACCTGCGGTTCAAATAGTGGAGCTGGGGGAAGGTCTCCTGTTTGGGGAGTTGGTTCTTTCTGCTATTTTGGCAGCACATCTTGTTGTTTTCCCAGAATGTGTTTAGCTAAAGTAGTGCCGAGGAAGGAGCGTGACACAGCCCAGAACGAGACTGGTTTGCTCAGGTCACCAACCGGCCTGGTTGGTGAAATACCGTTGGGCTGAAATATTACCGAGGAAGTGTTATTCCTGTTCGTTATTTGTATTGCAACAGTAGCTTGACACTGCTAACCTCAAAACTAAAACAAGAAGATGCTCCATGTCCCAAAGAATTTCAAGTCCAAGCATAAAATGGGAAACAATATATGAATCTAGGGGAGGTGGTGGAGGGGAGGGGGCTATGTGATGGTGGTACCAACCAAGTCTGGGGCAGCAGTTATGGGATGGGGAATCAAAAGGACAGGAATTTCCAGAGGAGGAGGAGAACGAGTTCCTGCCAAGCCGCACAAAGGCAACAGCGGACCTGGGAAAGCAGGCAGCAGGGAGCGGAGTTTGCTGGAGGCAGTTTTTAAGTGCCCATTCTGCTAAACTGCCTCCAGCACAGCCCTGGGGAGCATGAAATAACAAGGCAATTATGTCCTCAGATCCCTGTGATACTGTTAGAGTGGAGCCCAGCATGTTTCGCAATGTACTTCATCACAGTAGTCAGTTCCTTTTCTTTCTAAATGTCTGTATAGAGGAGTATTTCTGCTAATTAATTAGGATGCATTCACCCCTGGGGGGTCGGGAAAGCTTACAGTGGGGACTTGAAATCCGTTTCTTCAGACAATATTACATTTACAGGCAGGAGTAGTGCTTGCCCCCAGGCAGGGACAACTGCAATAACATACCATGCCCGCTCATACAGCCCAGAGCTAAAAAACTCTGGTGGGGAGAAGAGCAGCCTGGCTGCTGGGAAGATAAGGTTTGGATGTAGGACTTCCATGAAAAAAAAAATAAAATAAAAAAAAAAAAAATCCAGTGTTGGATTAACGTTTTTTTTGCCCTGCTTCAATGGGAACTCCCCAGGGTAAACCTGCACAAAGACAAACCTCTCACCCAAACTCAGCCAGGCTGAGACTTTTTCATCTCACACCTCATACAAAAAGCCCCAAAATCAATGAGGAAGCTCCGAAACGAACTTTGGATCAGGCTCATTCCAAACCTTCCGCTATCTCGCTTCCAATTTATCACTGAAATGTCTGTAATTTTCCCCAGGGAGACTTTCTAGTATTTAAACAGCTACAACCCTGCATAATTTCTTCCTGTTTTCATAAAAGAGAAGAGGAACTGAGAACATTATGGTAAATGCCTCAAGAGTCCAAAGAATAGAGATTTTCATGGAATTTTCTGAATCTATTATCATTGCTAGGGATGTGGCTGGAAACAACCCCAAGGTTAAAAAGTTCAAATGTTTGTTTTCTTTTCTTTTTTTTTAATGACTCTTGCTTGAAATGATCCCAACTTCAATCAATTCCAGACACACTTGCACTTTAAAGCTCTGTCAGACAGATATTAAAAATATTTAAGTCTCATTTATTTATAGGAATCCTTCATACTTGGCTGACGATCGACTTGACAAATCCATTTGACCTAAAATATGACTAAGGAGTATATTTGCGGTATGTTTATTAGTTCAGAAGAAGTCTTTCCCGGGCTAATCTGTTTTCCGACTGTACTCTTCCAGCAGGCTGATGGAAAAATAAGACCCAAAGAAGGAAGCGAATTCTTAACAGTGGTCATGAAAACTGCTTTATTCTCAGGGCATTTTTGCATGGTATTAGCAACTAAAAGGCACCACTTCAGCACGGCACTTCAGCTATTTGCTGAATCAGGGCCTGAAAGCTGTAGAGGAGGAAGAGGAGGAATGACGCGGGTGTTTTTCCTGCAGATTTTCTCAGAGCATTAAATGACTACTGGCTGATATGACAAGATTTTAGTGTATTAAAGTTGCAGTGGATGAAATTCGGTCTTTTTTGATGGGGTAGCCCAAAACTGACAAGGCAATTGCAGCCATGGAGTGGGAAGGGTAAAGGTAAGACACAAAATTTTAGTCCTGCAATGGTCTAAACTCCCTCAGCTGCACCAGGTACCTGGTAATTGTCTGTCCCAGTTCCCCCCAATATCCCCACTCTGCAAGATTCCTAAAACTACTGAAATTAACAGGTGAGCATCGACTTGGGCCTTCGTCTGGAGGACTTTGGGTCAGATGGCCAGCAGAGATGGATCGGTGCTGGATGTAACACTTTCCACACAGTATTTTATACTGAATACTGATGTCAATAATTCATCACATGCCCTCCAGTAGCACCTTTGTCATATCAGTGACTTACAGATCCTTCACGAGCTCAAATGAGCCTTACGTGCACCATTCCCTGAATTACTACAAGCCATTTGACTGTAAATGTGTTCTTTGGCACCAATCAGTGGATCATTGACCTTAGCAGTATGGCTACACCATCAATATACATCTGGAGTAGAGACATGAGCAACTTGGTAGTGAACAATTAATTTCACATACAGAAAGGCATATGTCAGTGGCTGTGCAAAACTGGAGATCTCAAAGGCCCTCAGAGGGTTTGCAGAGAGAAGTGCCTGAGCACAGAAGCATCTCTCGATGAACAAACAGATCCCAACTGCTTTGCACAAAAAACATAAAACAAGGCAGAAAGACACAGCCACAAATGGCATCATAGGGAAGTGATGAAGAACTGAGTGATTGAGATTTAGCAACCCAGGCACATTCCTCCTGCTGGGAGCCGCTCACGGGATCACATATATAACCCAGCAAGTACCCCATGGCACAGACAGCACCTTCACACAGCACTGGCCTTGCCCGCAGTGGGTCTCCAGCTACGGGGGATGCAGATGTAACCCCAGACTGAGGATTGTCAGGGGCTTGCAGGCTTTGTGAGGGGAGAATCGTTCCACATTTCTTGTCTTTCTCCTTTTCCTAAGGATCTGGTGTTGCCCACAGTCACACGGGACTGGAGGCCAGCTGTACCTTTGGTCTGCCCCACTGTGACTATCCTTAAGTTTCTCCACCAGGACTCTGTGTGTGCCTGTGCATATTTATATCCATTAGAGAATCTGGGCTACAGGAAAATCAACTCTGCCCTCATTGCCAGGCCAAAGCCTCCACAAGCCAGCTACTCCTGACCTCCTTCTCCCTCTCCAGAAAAAGAGCTTCATTTACAATTGCAAAATAAGAGTGAAATAAATAAGGGGTCCTTTTATTTGCCTTTTGCTCTTCAAGCTTTTGAAATAAAGAAATTTTCCAGCTTGTCTCCACAGCAGTGAGCACTTGAAAATATGATCCTTCAGAGAACGAAGGGCCATAATTTCATATTATCATCTGCCTGTCGGAGCCATGGCTGTAAGCCAAACAGCAAATGTCACAAAACTCATTGAGAGGCTGTGAGGATTGCAACACTGCACTAGGAACCAGTTTGGGACCAGGCATGCAGAGGAAGGGGGAAGGAGAGGACAGAAAGGGGATGATAAAGGTTTGGATCCCTTGGGGGAACCGTGGTTCTCCCTTTGGAGATGGGGAGAAGGACAGATGATGAGGTGGGTTTCACTGGTGTCACACAGAAAGGAATTTTCTACTTCTTATTCACTAAAGAACAAGTGAAGAGAGCTCCGTCTTCTGCTGCCAGAGCTCTGTCTTCTGCTGCCAGACATAATCACTAGCTCCAAAATCTGAAAACAAACTCGCACAGTAGCTTGACACAAGAGCAAGGCTCTACATATCGACCATCTTGGAAAGAAAACGTACCCAAAAAATTAATTCCTTATCACAGCAATCACGTGTTAGTACCTAAGTGACTGTCGAAGCGTCTTTAATGACAGTTCACTTGCTCATAATTTCACAACAAGCAGACAGCCATGCCTCCTTCCCAGTTCAATCCAGTTTATCTCATCTCCCCGGTAGGGCGCATTTATTTGCCATCCCAATGCACTTTGAACCAGTTTTATGATTTTTATCTTCATGGCAACAAGCCTCTGCCTTGAGAAAGAGCACTTATGAACTAGAGACAGCATAATTTTCGAAGTGATTTATTTTATGAGGGTTTTGAAATAAATTATCAGTCAGTGATTGGCCATAGGGGAAAAGCATATAAAAGCTTGCCACATGCATTGAACATACCATCTGGTATCCTTTAAAATCTAGCTTCAGGGTGGCTGAGTTAATTCTTCAGAGCACATGATGTTCACAGTGCACAGTGAAGCATGAATATAAAAGCCAAGTGACATCGCCCAGAAAGAATCAACGCTGTAACCGAAGCTTAATATCTTAGATCTCACTGTTCTAGCCCATCATCAGAGACTGGCATTTTCTTAACTAAAACTGATATGACATTCCAGAATTTTAATCTTGTCAAAAAAAATAAAACCTAATCCTTTTATTTTCTGGTTGGATAGAAAAGGGATGCCTCCACTGTGTCTCGGATTTCCTCCTTCTGACTAGCTGATGTAAAAGCAGGAGGTACAAAAAAGATTGTGTTATTGTTCCTCTGAATTTATTGTTTGTGGCATGCGCAGCCCTCTGGGTGTGATAAAGTTACCTGCCTCTGATGCTTGTCACATTTCAAGAGCTGTGTTATTGTCCCTGAAAAGTACTAAATCAGACAAATTAAATATTGTCTGTTGGTCTTTTACCCCAAAATAAAGGCTAAGGCAGGAAATTATGCCCAATTCTGCCACTGAAAGACAAGAGAGATGTCAACAAACTGGAGGGATTCAGAGGGGGGCCACTGGTGTGGTTGGGGGGCCAGAGCAATGTAGGAAGACAGGCTGTGGAAATGGCATTTTTGGGGTAGGAAAGAGGGGAGGAGGGATGTCACTGCAGTCTCCAGCCACCCAGAGCAGGGTCACAGAGCAGGCAGATGCTTCACAGAGGTATATGATGAAAGGACAAGCCGCAACAGTCACAAGTCGCAGCGAGGGAAAGTCTGACAAGATGCAAGTAATAATGGTAGTATTCACAGTGACCGTATTTAGGGACTGGGCTGAACATCCAGACAGGTTGTGCAATCTCCGTCTTCGGAGGCACTCAAAACTCAGCCGGACAAGGTTTGAAGCTAGCCCTGTTTTGAGCCAGAGGTTAGACCAGAGCTTCTTTCCAACCCAAATATTTATATGATGCTGAAGAAAAAACAAAGTGGCCTATACTTGTAACATAGAGGCAACAGCACGGACCCTGCAACATGGACCTGTAATGAAGAATTGCCTTCGCATTATCACACCAAACAGCCCTGCTCAATAATTTAAGTAATATCATCGCAAGTCCTACAATCGAGGCATGGGAACTAATGCCCTTCCTAATTGAGAGCCAAATTTCTTTCACACAGCTTCCATTGTCTTCCTTAAGAGCTGCACGCAAGCTCTAAATTTGCCATTTCATCCCAACTTTTTTTCCATTACATAATTTAGAGTGCAAAGTAATGTCTTCCAATAGGATGTGGCCAGGGCTTGGTGTTAGGCGCCCCGAGCCCTAATCCTGGCACTAAGATGGATCAATTGCACACAATTTATGTAAAGTCTGCAGCTTTTTTTACAACCTTTGGCATATACCTACACACAGATGAAGAGCTACATTTGCCTAAAGCAGGAGAAAGCCGTGTATACAAATAAATATTTGTATAAAAATTCACCATCCTTCCTGCTTCTGCAGGAAGCTCCTTCTGCAGGAAGGAGCGTACATTTATTACACATCAGGCGATCCTAACATCAAGGTTGGCTGGTTAAGGCTGTTGATTAAAAGTGCTATCGCAGCCCCAGTTTGCTATTTAAGATGAGACATCATCACCGTCATTGGCCGCATGTGTGCTCATCAATTAAGGTTTCTAACGACCAGATTGCTCAGGAAGAAACATCATGCTCTGGGGACTTCTGCTGTCACCGCTGGCAGTCCAGGACACGGCAGCAACCGTCCACAGCGAGGCCCTTCGAGCGTGGAAAAGCGAAGGTGAGCTGAATCGCTGTGCCCGGCTGGGAAGAAGATTGATTTCACTCTTATTTGCTCATTTCTCCCACTGAGGCCATGCCAGAAGTGCTATTTCTACACCAACTCCCAGTGATCACCGTACTCGCAAAGGGAATTGCAAAAGAACTGTGAAGTCAGCCTAAATTCTCCATGGTGTTTAATTAAATTTGGAAGAAGCAGATTAACTGAGTTATCATGCCATCACAGGACTGGATCTGTAGCAAATACCCTTTTAGTAGTAATCATTTATGCAAATAAATCAGTAAAAATATTGCAGTTTTATGCCTGTTGCAGCTACTGTAGTGCCTGGGGCCTGTTCCTGCTGCTGATTTTTCCCACTCGCTTCAAAAATGGCCAAATAATGACCTTGAAAAGTGAAAATAATGGGCACCCACAAGGGGAAGGGACAAGACCATCGGCATGTGCTCGCCATCACCCGCACCCATGTTTCTGCTGAGTTTAACAGAATTATCTGTGTATGCAAATACTTGCAGGATTAGTGCCATAGCTCGGAGGGGCAGGGCAGGGCAGGAAAATGGCACTATATATTTAGTCCCCGTTACCATGAGGGTCTGAGGATATGAAGGTACACAGGGAAACATAGTTCTCTTATGAGAAAGCCTGCCAAGTTTTCAGAGGCACCATCCATCCTTTAGGTCTGAAGTGTGAAAACTGGCCATTTTAGGTAACGCTGAAGTAAAATTTGGTGGGATTTTCTGCTGGCTGAGAGGGAAAACATACAGCCAAGACAGTAAATCTCAGAATCATAGAATCGTCTAGGTTGGAAGGGGCCTTTAAGATCATTGAGTCCAACCATCAACCTAATTCTCACAAAACCACCATTAAATCATGTCCCTCAGCACCATGTATGCCCATGTTTTAAATACCTCCAGGGATGGCGATTCCACCACTTCCCTGGGCAGCCCGTTCCAATGTTTGACAACCCTTTTGGTGAAGAAGTTTACCCTAATATCCAATCTAAACCTCCCCTAGCACTACTTGAGGCCATTTCCTCTTGTCATAGAGTCATGGAATGGTTTGGGTTGGAAGGGACCTTTAAGATGATCTAGTTCCACCCCGCTGCCCTGGGCAGGGACACCTCCCACCAGACCAGGTTGCTCCAAGCCCCGTCCAGCCTGGCCTTGAACCCCTCCAGGGATGGGGCAGCCACAGCTTCTCTGGGCAACCTGGGCCAGGGGCTCATCCCCCTCACAGCAAAGAATTTCTGCCTCAGGTCTCATCTAAATCTCCCCTCTTCCAGTTTAAAACTGCTCCCCCTCATCCTATGGCTCCCCTCCCTGACCCAGAGTCCCTCCCCAGCTTTCCTGGAGCCCCTTTAGGGACTGGCAGGGGCTGGAAGGTCTCCCCGGAGCCTTCTCTTCTCCAGGCTGAACCCCCCCAGCTCTCTCAGCCTGTCCTCACAGCAGAGCGGCTCCAGCCCTCCCAGTATCTCTGGGGCCTCCTCTGGCCCCGCTCTAACAGGTCCACGTCCTTCTGCTGTTGGTGCCCCAGAGCTGGAGCAACACTGCAGGGGGGTTTCCCCAGAGCGGAACAGAGGGTCAGAATCCCCTCCCTCGCCCTGCTTTTGTCCTGTCACCTGTCACTTGGGAGAAGAGACCGACCCCCCCTGGCTACCCCTCCTTTCAGGGAGCTGTAGAGAGCGAGAAGGTCTCCCCTCAGCCTCCTTTTCTCCAGGCTGAACACCCCCAGGTCCCTCAGCCGCTCCTCACAGGAACTGTGCTCCAGACCCCTCACCAGCTCCGTTGCCCTTCTCTGGACACGCTCCAGCACCTCCCACCGCTGAAAACACCGGTGGGTGGTGGGCGAATCGCACGTTCCTGAGCGCTCCCGGGATCGGGACCCGTCCCGGCGGATCCTGTCAGCGCCGGCGCGCGGGGGAGGGGGGGCGGGGGCGGGAAGGCACCACGTGACCGCACGGCGGCAGCAGGGAACGGCCACACGTTGTAACGTAGTGTGGGCGGGGCCACGTGCGTGACCTTCCGGGCGGTGGGGGGGGGTAGGTGTGGTGTGTGACGCAGTTCCGCTTCCGCCTGGGCGTAGGGGGTGGCGGTGGTGCTGCGGGCCGCCGCCTCGCTCCGGGCCTGCGCCGCGCTGGGCCGCTCTCCTCCCGCCCAGGTACCCGGTCTGCCGCCCGGCCCGGCCCGGCCTGACCGCTGCGGGGGGGTGGGGGAAAGGGAGGGGAGGTTCCATCCCGCACCGCCCCTGGGCCGCAACTGGCTCTTCCCCCTTCACACCTCCGGGAGAGGCCCCGCCGCCAGCGCGGGGGGTCGCTGGGCTGGAGTAAGGGGCTGGAGCCGGCCTGCCCCGCCCGGAGACCCGCTGCCCTCAGGGGAGGGCGTGTGGCTTCGGGGTGCCGGAGGCCGCCTGGTGGCTGGTGCCGCTTTGGGTTGCGGGGGGGCGGCTTTGCTGATGTCTGCAGGGCAAAGGGGGCTCGATCGTAGCGGATCCCGTTATACTCGGTGTAACGGTGGTAGCTGCTCTGTTTTGACTGGGTAAAACCTTTTGTTGGCTTGTGTTTATTCTATATGGTCGTAATCTATAAACGACTATGTCAATGAATGTGGATCATGTATAAGTGACTGTTTAACTCAAAGATCCTTCGCTAAAGAAGGCCTCAGGCAAGTCAATTTTTTGTAGTTTATGAGAAGCTGATTCAGTTTATCAAATGTTAATATGCCTAAGGTAGCTGATGTACTGGGAAGGCCGGCACTGTGTGGTGTCAAAGGGCACATTTCTTGGAGAGGGAACTACTTATCTGACAGGTTTTATCTCTGAGAGAGAACTTGATTCTAGGTGGATTCCGTGGAAAACTCTGTTGATCTGATGCTGTTCAACCTTATTGTCAGTGGATGTAAGAACAAAGGTAGCTTTTAAAAAAAAAAAAAAAAAAAAACAAACCAACCAAAAACCAAACAAACCAAAACTGTCATGCCCTGAAACTGCCCTCCCCAGCACCTGTGGAGACTGATGCAAAAATTTGTGTTAAATATCAAGCTAGTCCTAGAAAGCACTTTGGATATTCTTGAAGCTTGAGTTCATTCAAGTACATCTTAACAGTGCCAAATCAAGATGTGAAAGATGCCGTCAGTATCCATGCGGTGAGATTGTATCCCAAAAAGCAGTTATCCTGGAAAAGAGCCTTTGTAAAGGAGCAGGAAGGTGTATGGTTTTGTTTGTCACTGTTGGGGCTGGAACTGGAACATGACGCACAGTTTTGATGTTTTTATTGGTGGGGAGAGGAACCCAATTTGATAGTTACTCACACTCAGGGTCAGTATGCTTATTTCATCCAAAATAAATAAAAATAGTTAAGCTGGTAATTCCTGAGTATATAGCTTTGGTAGGAGGAGAACAGAGGTATTCTTTAAATGGCTTTTACAGTTCGATCAGGAAGACTTCTGAAGAATTGATAGTTAGAACCTAACGCTATAAATGGGGAATAAAGCATACCTTTAAAAATTAAGATGACATGATGAGAATGGGCTCGATAGTTCTCAAGAAAGTTTAGAGGCAACTACGGAAGATATCTTTTAATTATTCTGAGCTGCTGAACTAATATATCTTTTGTAAGATTCACAAGGTAGGATGGTGTAGACAGGAGTAGTCTTTGGCAGTGGAGTCTCGCTGCTCTCCGCTGGGATTGTATCACAGCTGGCACACAAATAAGCCACCTCAGAAGTGATATATGTCTGCCGGGTTTGGAACCATCTGGTTGTGACGTGGTGACCATCTGAAGTGATTAGGCCTAAGCTTGGTGAGGAGGCAGCTGTGAAACTGAATGGCCCTGTCATGGGTGGAAAACTGGAACAGATTACAGTTCCTTATAGCTTTATATTTTAGAGGTCTCGGAAACGGATAGGATCTCTATTTTGAAGAATTAGTTTTTCTGGTAGTTGATAATGTATAGCATGTGGAACGGTTTGGTTGTCTGTCTTAATTAAATCTGTCCTGAAAATCTGAAAGCTAAAAATCTGACTTCTGTCCTTTTTGTCTGTCAAAACAGACATGGGAAGGGGCAAAAAGATCACCAAATCTCACGTAGCTACTAATGATGTAGTTGTTTTTTCCCCTTCAGTCTGTTTACCAATTGTCTTTGTTCTCCCAGTGAATAAATGTGTAGGTCAGACTAAATGATTGCACGATACACAAGTGCATTGGTGAGGCTTTCAAGAAGACATTAAAGATAGGGAAAGGCCAGCTATAAAATGTTGATGCTTAATGCCTGAAGGTAGAAGCTGCAGAAATTTGCATATTTTAGAAAACATTTAGAAGCTGTCAGAGCTTTGGTCTCTTCCATTTTATCTGTATAGCTATGTTGGGTAGTTACACTTATGTGGGCAGAAATCTTGTTGTAGATGAGGTTATGCTGGTAGGTATTAGTCATGTTACAGTGACAAAAGAATCTCTTTGCTGATAGAGGCGTGCCACCCAGTGGAAATGCAGCAGAGTCTGTTGCATCTAGAAAGCAGTTTTTCTGTGTTTGAAAGATGATCTTGGAGACAGGAACTAAATCTGGCACATCAAGTGTTCGAAAAATGTCATACAACTCAAAAAAATATGAAAGCAGTTGATGCTTAGTTTTGGATAGCTTTAGTCAAAGAAAGAAAAAGGGTTTTGGGCAGCTCTCTAACAGGGTTCTCTAGGGACTGGTGATGGATAAAAGCCAGGGAAGGCAAGAGCATGGGAAAAAATGCTGCTACATCCGTCAGTTTCAGTTGGGCTGGATGTGATTGGAGAGGGTCTAGAGCTTAAACAACAATGTGGAGCTGTTTTATTGTGGAAACCACGCTTCCAGAAACGGAGGTTTTCACAGACCTCTCTAAAAATCACCACTTGGTCTTGGACGCTGTTGGTAGAATTAGCTTACTGGTGCTGTGTCAAAGTGCTTCTCAGCCTTCTTCCAGCCTACTGTGTGGAGCCCGGCAGGATTACTTGTGTCATCTACCTGCTGTTAATTTTCAGGAGCAGCTCATAGGTGTCTGGGAGGCCTTGGACTGTGGTCTGAAGATTTTGCTGTGTATGGTTTCTGCGTAGGTGTGATGGATGGACATCCTCCATGCCCTCCCATCACTCTTCAGGATAAAGATGCTGCTCCTAGATGTGTGGGTTTTTTTTTCCAGGCATTGGTCATCCCTCTTCGTGCCTCGCTTTAGTGTCGTGCTTCTGGCCATATGTGTTCTCAGAGGTGGCTGAGAAACAATGCCATGACCAGTGGATCTGGAGCTGGCAGGCTCTGTGCTTCTGGAAAGCAGGGGATGTTTCCAGTGGTGGCAGCCTTCAGCAAACAAAGGAAATCTTACCTAACAGCACAGTGGATGCAAGCAGGGCTTTGGTTTGAATGCTGCTGGTTCTGTAGTCTTTCTACTCCCTGCCAAATTGCTTAAACTCCTGAACCCTCCTTCTTCCACTCACTCTTTCTTCCCCCCGACTCCAGGAAAGAATAATTTGAGGTGGAGTTTAAATGTGGCAAAACAGACGTCTTGTTACGTGAATCGGCTTTTCTCCACTCATATCAGTGCTTGTGCAGTGCTTTTCTAGGAAAGCTTCAAGAGAAAATGAGAGTCCATTTGTTAACTCTACCGACTCTAAAAATCTAGTCAAGGCACCATTCAGTACGTTTTTCTAAAGTCTTGAGCCCACGTGTGACCAATGGGGACTTTAAAATGGAGTTACTTGGCGGTCTTCTGTCTGACAGTGTCTCTGAGTCTAATTTGTGAGCGTGTGAATGCCTCAGGCAATGCTCTTACAGAAATATCAATTATATTTTTGTAAGGTTTTGATTGAAATTCTTTATTCCAGTGTTGAACGACTTAAATGGAATATACATTCTAGATTTAAGGACGAATTAGTTCATATGTTGCCTGAACGTGTCTGATGGTAATTTCAGTTTCTTTTTTATTAAATGAAGGTGGCAGTATCCAGATTAAATGTGTTTTTAAAAACATCCCTGAAGTAGGCCATCCTGTCTGCAAGAGGATCCTTGACATGCTTGGCATTGACTCAGTTATGCCAAATGTTGCCAACAAATGTTGCTCTACTCTGCTTGCCAAAGTAAAAAAGCCACTAAATCTCATTACAAGCTATGCTTAACTACACTTTTTTTTTCCATAAGCCATGCAGCAAAATTGTTTCCTTAATTTTCATGGCACAGAAATATTTTGAAATAATTTGCTGACAAATATTTGGGATATTTGTTGATGTTTTGCAAGCAGGCCTGTTTCAACTGTATTCATCCACTGCTTTGACTTGAATTTACTACCCTGCACCTCTGTGACAGATCACGGGATTTTCTCCTGAGTTTTCCTTTAGGGCTGTTTCCTTTTTTCCTTCTCTCCCTTGTAGCATATGTTCTAACTTCTTCTCTGGGCTTTTTGTAGATCTGTTTTTCAGTCGGTCTTGTCCTGTCTCTCCATCTGACTAAAGAAAGGATGATTCTCTTGGCCTGTTTTGGTGTTGCTTTTTCTAATGTGTGGGGCTTGTTTTTTTTTTTTTTTTGTTGTGAATACATTACATGCACACTTATGTAGAAAGTTACTTTTGTACTTTTCTCTATATTAATGATTGATTTCCTATATTTTCTGGGTTATATCAAATAGCTTTTGTGTCTGCATAGGTAAATTGCACTACAGTGCCATTAAGAAGCGTGTATCGACCTCTGATTATTACTGAGCATGGTTCATTGCAAGAACTAACAAACTCTTTTAACGTAAGAGCTATCTATTGAAGAGAAATGGGACTTTTTCCAGTAGATGTCTCTTGAACAGTTGAGCCATTAATAACAGGAGCAGAAACCACTTTCCTGATGTAGTTCAGTTGGTTTCTCAACTTTAAACAAATAGTCAATGATCTGAACAGTGTACCTCATCTGACACGAAGATTCAGGTATTTGTACTTACTTGAAGGAACTACTACTGTTATAAGCTAATGTTGGAGCTTCATCAAACCTTCAGATTCATGCAGTTAGGCACTGACTTCCACCAGGGCGCTAACTTTTTGCGTATGTATTTCTTAAAAGGCTTATTTAACTTATATGGGGAAACTTGAGTAGTTCACTGTGTTTCCACAGGGGTCTGGGTTGCTCAGTGTGGTCATAAATATCTTGGGAAATGAGATGAACAGTGTCTTGCTGATATGAAGCCATTCAGGAAAGTAAGGATTAGGTAATAAAATGGCAGATATAATTCAATGTCGATAAATCTGATGTAATTCAGAGTAGATAAATGTAGAGTGGTGCATATAATTTCATATATAAAATGATGGGCTGACCCTTAACACTGGGGAGTGAAATATTGCCACAAAAGTGTCAGTTCCGTAGTGATCAAAACGCAGATGAAACATTAAGAAGTATTGGGAAGGAAATAGAGGACAAACCAGAACATAATTATGAAACTGTATAAATCAATGGTTGTCCCACATCTTGGATTCTCTGTGGTTCTTTCTTGTCATTCATCTGAAAAGATACAAAAGAATTGACAAAGCCTCAAAGAGAGGCAGTGAGAATAATCAAAAGTATGGAATAGCTGCTGCACAAAGGTCAATGAAATAAGCTACAGCTCAGCCTAGAGAAGGAACAGCTAAAAGAAAATGGTAAAAATCTGTAAAATAATGAGCAGCATGGGCAGAGCGGATAAGAATAGATTTGCCAATTTTCTCAGCTGCAAGAATGAAGGACCAACAACTGAATCTAGTAAGATCCAGGTTTAGAACAAAAAAGAAGGTGCCTTCTTGTGTAACAAATAGGAGCCCTGTGGAGTTCCTCACCAATGGATATTGTAGGTACAAGTGGGGAAACTAAATGTGTTTGTGGAGAAGAAATTCTGTGATGGTTGTTATTCCATAAAAATTGCCTACAACTTAGGAAGTCTCTGAGATTGGAATCGTTGAAGTATTGGGGTGAGTGTCATCCCTGTTCTTGGTCTTCCCTGCTGTATTGCTGAAGATAAAATGGGATGCTGAGCTAAGCCGCCCCTTGTTCTGATCCAGTACTGTCTTAAAATTAGGAAATTGTGTAGATAGTAATAAACTTACAACACAGTTTCAGACTCTAGTTGATATGATTTGCATTCTGTAATTTATAATCTAATGGAGTTTATAAGCCTGTTTGTTGGAGGCTATCTATACAAACCTTCATCCCCAAGACCAGTCTCTGTGTAAAAATTCAGGTTTTCACCATCAACAAGGAAAAACAAAGATTGTTCTTCATGGGGGTCACCTTGGCAGTGGTATTTGTACTTTTGACTTATATTTTGCATTTTTTCCTCCTCTTATGTTCTCCTCTGTCTCCTACACTCTCCCCTAAAACGTTCTGGCTCCACTGAGGCGTGATGTCCACCTATTTCACCTGCTCTTGATCATCCTTTCAAGAGTAGTTCTTCACTTCTAGTCAGTATTTCTTGTCAGTTAGTCAAACTGAACATGACAACTGTCCTTTTTGTATGCCTAATAAAGATTGACAAAGCCAGTCAGTTTTCATTGCGGTGAGGCTCTGGAAAGCTCTAAGTGCAGTAGTTGCCTTCATGCAAAGATAACACCTGACTTACTGGTTCCTGTTTTCAGTGTTTCTTGTATGTGTTGAGAGGTTAGCAGTTAGATGTGCATTAATGATACCTTGGCCATGTCTACAGTGAACGTAAATAACAGCATCCGCTACCTCTAGTATATTCTGAAATGGTTGGAGGATAGAGCATTAGCAAACTATAGTTCTTTTATTGCTGACAATAAGATCTGCGCAGGGATTTAATCGTGTTTTGTTTTAGGTTCATTAACTTCACCTGCAAGCAGCCTGCTATAACTTTTTAGAGTCTCAGTTTAGAACAGACCTTGAATACTTTACAGGCATCACTGTCTGCGTAGGCTGCCTACTCACTATGAATATTTGAAATATTTTTTTCCTTGGTGTAATGTGACCCATTTACATTGTGTGTTGGTCCTGTCTGAGATGAGACAGGTAGAGGCTGAAGACTTTCCTTTTCATGCAAACTTTATCAAGAGGAAAGTATCTGGGTAGCACATGCCTGGATGGGCCAGAGTCACTAACAAAAAGCCATTCCTACGAAGTGCTACCAGTTCAACACTGATTGTGGTTTGAATGAGACAAACGTAGAGTTTGTCTCATGAAGTCTTGCTTGAAATACTTTTATTATTTTCAACAAATTTCACTTTATCTTACCTTACTTTTCAGCAAAATGTCTGGAACTGATGATTTTTCGGTAAGTAACAGTTTTTCTTTCCTGAAGATCACCCAGTTTTTACTTCATTCTAAAAGCTGACATACTTTTTCAAGAAGGGGAGCTTACGGTTCAGAGGCGATTTCCTCTGTATTGCAGTTGTGATGGTTTCCTTTTGGGTGGATGTAGCAATCTGTGGACTAAGCGTATGAAGCTGCTAGGTGCCTTGTGGGTTCCCTTCTGCTGTGACATTAACAAAGGAGTTGTGTTTTAATACTGTCAGAATACCTATAATAGAAATCTATGAAAATCTTTTTGTATTTGCGCTGAAGTTGCTTATTGCTATGTGTGGTAGGTCGCTTTTCATCTTTGGTTTTCTGACTGCAGCATGCCAGAATGCTGCTTCTACCTTAATGATAGAAGCTGCACAAAAATGAATGTAGTCATCTCTGTGCAGCAACAAAGAGCTCTCTTCCTCCCTTTTCGGCAACTGAAACATATACATGTAGTGGGTGAATGTCTGCAACTAGTGAGTCCAGTAGACATTTTACGTTCTCACTGATGCTTTGTCTTTTAGTTGGCAGATGCTTTACCAGATCAGTCGCCTGCTAAAACCTCCAAAGTGAGCAGCACAAAACCTGGTCAACAGCCTGGTCAGCCACCACAGGGTTGGCCAGCTTCGAATCCTTGGAACAACCCGAGCGCTCCCCCTACGGCACCAACCGGACTGCCACCAAATACGTCCGCTTCCAGCGTGCCATTCGGACCTCCACCAACAGGAATGTATCCTTCAATGCCCCCGGGACCGCCTGCTCCATTTCCTCCTCCTCCTACTGGACCCTCTTGCCCTCCTCCTGGTGGTCCATATCCACCCCCAAGTGTGCCAGGTCCTGTCCCACCAGGGCAATATCCTCCACCAAATATGCCCTTTCCAGAGCTTCCAAGACCTTATGGTGGTCCAACAGAGCCAGCTGCACCTCCTGCTCCTGTTGGGCCATGGGGATCCATGCCCTCTGGAGCATGGGGACCAACAATGGGAGGGCAGTATCCTGCACCTAGCATGCCATATCCACCCCCAGGGCCATATTCCACTCCTACCCAGACTCCAGGGGCTGCGCCAACAGTACCATGGGGTACGGTTCCACCTGGAACATGGGGACCTACACCGCCAGGTCCGTTTCCTCCACCCACAGGATCATATCCAGCTCCAGGACTATATCCTACGCCCCCTAATCCTTTTCAAGTGCCATCTGGTCCTGCTGGTGCTCCATCAATGCCTGGTGGTCCCCATGTGAGTATTTGATTTTGGTCTTGATTTACTCTAAAATGTTATACTCTTATAAGTGTGGGAATTCAGTAGCATAAGACCTAGTGCAAGTAAGGAATTTCAGCACATCTGTCATATTTCTGTAGTCAGTGGAATAATAGCCAACTTTTCTTAAATACTTAATATATGAGGACAGTGAAATTGTACCAAGTTGGAGTGTGTCTAAGCATCACATTATAGTGGGCTTCCACTACTTGGAAAGCCTTCTCTAAAAGGCAAAAAAGGGGTGAAAGCCTTGTCATAATTTCTGAAAATGTTCTAGTCTCTGCAATCTAGAGGGGTTGCTTCTAGGACACGCAGGGAGGGAATAACAAATTATAAGGGTGATTTTTGTTTTTTAATTAAGAATTTTTGTGACTGTGAATTAACTGCTTTGTGAAAAGCCTGTATTGACCATGAATTATTGTCTCTTGCAGCCTTACCGTTGAACACATTCTGGGCAACAAAATACTGTAGCTTTCCACCTTCATCCACTACTTACAGAGATTTTTACAGTTTTTGTTTCAGTAACGTTTGGGGCTATGAAGAATACTTGCCTCTTGTATGTGCATTTGAGGTATGAAGGAACAATTTGCATAAATATACCTTGCTCATATGCTGGCATAATTGTTTGGTTTCATAAAACAAATTACGAAGAGCAGAAATAAAACTAACATCTGTGGTTCTTACTTTGGCAAGTGTTCCTTGGAAAAATGGGAGTTGCCAAGTAAGGATTATAAAGAATCAGGCCCAAGGACTAAAAAAAAAGTTAGTTCTTAAATTTCCATGAATGCTTTAAGTCTTGTTGCCAGACTTGTGCTGGTCACTGAATGGATGGATAGTCATATTTTGTCTATTTTCAGGTTATTCTAAAATGTCAATAAAAAGTGTTTCAAGATATTTGTCAAGAAACCTAATCTTTGAACATGCTACAGTAATTCAAACTATAGAGACAGAGCATGTGAACTTGAAGGTTTTCTCAGCATTTTGTATATACTCAACACAATTGCTCAGTCTGGGACTACGGAAGAGAAGATACGCATTTGAAATACTTGGTCTGACTTGTCAGCACACTGTTTGTGTTCACAAACAGGCATTTATGTGCAGATTAAGTAACCTGGATGTGCAGTTAACTTTGGATCAACAAATGTGAGTTTTGTGCATGCAAATGAGGACATCATTTTGCCGGTTCTCATTCTGTGGTGGTTGGAAGTTTGGCTTGGTTTATGTAAAGAGAATCTGATTCCCACTTAGGTAAGGTACTTCCCTATTTCTAACCTGGGTTCTAGTCATTTAAAGTTTGACTTTGCTGCTGGGTTGTATAAACTCGGCAGACTTTTTCAGAGTCCCTGGAAACTGAACTTGAGCTTAAAAGATTAAAAAAAAAAAAAAAACAAAAAACAACAACCTGACAATTCCCTTCCCGGCAGTTTTTGGCACGGCATTTAGTTCGATCAGCTACAAAGATCCTTTGTATCATCCTTATTGCCACAGCTGAGAACGAGGGGGTCTCATCAGGCCTCCACTGAATATTGTGATTGGGAGAAGTCCTCTGTTCTCGGCTGGGTGTCTGCATACCTCACTGAGTAAGTGTAATTAGGATTAATTGAATGTCTAGAAGCCTGCACACTGCTGTCTAGCTGTCCCCTCTCTGAAGGGGTGCTGCAGTAAGTTTTCATATTGCCATGTCTGTGCAAAGAGCATGCAAGGGGTTTGCTGCAACGCTGGTTTAGCATTACCAGGACACACAGCCACGTGTCAGTGAGGGGTTCTGACACTCTTTGAGATAATTCGTAGCCTAGGTTTTGACCACAGACAGTTTGTTTCATCCCCAGCTGGGGATATCCCAGCTTAGCCTCTGTAGGTAGAATCGGGAACAAATTTTGCTTTGCTTGGTAGCTCATTAGGGAGCCTTTGTATCATGGAACTGTGAAAGCGATTTAATACTCTTCCAGTACCTTATCGTGGCGTCCTGCATGCATGTGATGGACTTCTTAAAAACAAGTGGGGTGACCTGGTGGTGATGCTTGTTAGTAGTCTCAGCCTTTATGGCAAAGTCTTGCAATCTTTTTTCCAGAAGAAAGCGGGCAGCCTAGCTGTGGCTGTTTTAATCGAATGTCATGAAAGCTAATAGCAAAGGTACGTGTATCTTTTGTTTTAGGAAGACAATACTGGAGCTGAACAAAAATATGTAACACTTCAGCTTAAAGCCCAGCATCTGTAACCCTGGAAATAGGAACCAAAAGCGCACATTTTATGAACCTTAAACAAGCCCCGGTTGCCCCTCCAAACAACAGACTTGGCTTAGATCCTGGCAAGACTGATGAAAAATAAACATAGAAGAACATTGACTACATTTGCTCAAGTGCTTTTTTTGATACCTGCAGCCTTAGATTACAAATCAGTGTAATGAAAAAAACCCCACATTTATTCCAAATGAATGGATCATGCAGTAGCAGCCCTCCAGTTTGGAATTGCACTGGCCGTATGTCTTCGCAGGGAATGGGAAGAGGTAGGAAAGGATACAGCAAACGTAACAAGTAATGATTTTTGGAAAGGGGGATTTGTAAAAGTAACTAGACTTCTAGGTTCTTCCTGAAATAGGCAGGATTTATTACTGGAACATTTAGGCTACAATTCAGTATATATGGGATGTTTTTCAATGTATATTCGTATTTCTTGAGGTCATGAAAACTGTTTCATAACCCCTTTGTTTTTGTGAGCAAAGTTCTTTGCATAGCAGTGAAAAGGGTATACCTGTTAATCTATTGTGTAAAAACTCAAGTTGTCACTATATACCGTGTAGTAACTTTATCACATGTTATGTCAAGTGTGAGCAACTTCTGGCCTGAAGCTTTTGCAATGGAATTTGTACATTTCTATGCATCATTTGAGTTAAATTGCTGAGAAGTTCGTTTTGACTTGTGCTTTGAGATTGACATACTGCATTTGTTTACAATATGAAATATAAGCAATCACATCTTTAAAGTATAGATTATCACCTGCTGCTGTATTTTCTTTAGATGAAACAAATATTGCTGTATGATAGTGAGAAGCTATAAATACAGGATTTGATATTTTTTTGAAAATGCTGTCACTTTTGTATAAGATTAGACATTAAACGTATTTTCAAGACTGTGGTGTTTACTGTTTTTCAATTACTGCTTTTTGACATGCTTGTGTAGACTTTTGCCTTGAATGAATAGTAAAAATAGGACATCCTTGATTTGCAAAGACTGAATATAAAATCAGAATTATTTGACTTTTGTGAGTGTTTTTCCTCTTCCTTTTGTGATTTTTGCAGCCTGTGCATAAGGCATATTAAGTGTGGGTGCGACTACTGCGGTATTGTAGCACGTCAGCCTCAGTTACTGCCTGTTTTCAAACCGCTTTGTTAATTAAGAGAAAAAAAGATCAGATCTTGCTTGTTCTAGCAGAGGAATGGGACTGACTTTTCACCTGTGCAGAGCGTGGTGTGGATTTTTTTTCCTGGCTCTGAACAGTTCCTGTGCTAGGCTGACACATGTGATGTGGTAAGTGACCCGCAAACTGATGTTTTTATATGCTTATCAGGAGTTTGATGGGATAAGGTGTATAATAGCATTTGAGAAACTCTAGGACTTGGCAGTGGTGTGAATTACAAAGTTTGGGCATCACTCCTCACTATGTTTACATTCTTCCTATATAGTGGCTTACAGAGCAGTTCACACTGAGCTGGCCCATGCTGCTGCCTCTGTTCACACCTTCACCCTTTCAGGAAGGTAAAAACGGCAGCAGCGAGCAGTAAAGAGTGGAAACAAAAATATTTATCCACTTTAAGGGTCAGAAAACAAGCACTTCTCAGATCGTGCACCGAATGTAATCCTTGTATCTGTTAATAGAACAATACAATGCGTGGCTAATGCTTTGTCTTGACAGTGTTCAACTGCATGATTTTCTGCTTCTCTGGATTCCTCAAATGAATTGTCTCTTGCAACTCTTTTGCATTGGTAGAGATGAAGCCATGGGTATGCTGATCCAATTATGTTAATTGCTGACTGCCCTGCAGACCCAAAAAACTTTAATTGAATTTTTGGGGAGCACCTGACAAGTGATACCTACATAACTCTTAAGGGAGTAGTTTGGCAACACTCTTCCAGGGGTCTTGCAAGATGGTGAGTGTGTTCCTGGTTAGATCTGTGGTGCAGGAGATGTTAGTTCTGGTCTACATCTGCGAAGGCAGATGTCTAAACTCTCTCCAGGCAAGTCCAGACCCATTTCTGTGCACAGGCATTGATTCACTGCCCAGCCTGTTCAAAACCACCTCCAGGCTGTCCAGAGGGTGGGATGTTGGTGTGAAGGTTTTCTTTACCTTCTGTGTAGCAAGAGCCCTTTGGCATCTAAGTAAGGACAAAACTTTTCATACATGTTTTTCTTAATAGTGGCTTTCCTATTTCTGAAGTTAAGCACAAAATTCCAATTACTAGAATGCAATTCTGTACACTTCACACAGCCGTTATTCACCGGGCACATCATAGATTACTATGTTGTGTCACCTGGCAAATCAAGAAATGCAGGTTTCAACTTTCCTTTAAGCTTCTAATCGCCGAGTATGGGCTGCGAGATTTAACTGTCGCCGCATTGCATGATGTGGTGTGTTTACCCTGGGACAGCGGGAGAGGACTTGGGTCGGGCGGTGCTGCGTGGGTGGCCGTAGGTGTCTGTGGTGCGGGGAGTGGCGAGCGCCGCACGGGCTGGGCTCTGCCCGCAATCACCGGTGCCGGGCTGTGCGTGCTGCTTGTGCGCGAGCGGAGGTCATGGTCTGAAGAGGGATAGCGGCCTGATAGACGTGACGTTTGCATACTTCATTGTGGCTTTCCCAAATACATTTTCAAGGTAGTCAGTGGGAGGATCAACTGTCGCTTTCCCTCTGCCCTCACAGTTCAGAAGAATTTGAGTTAACTTGGTCTAAAAACATGCACACACCCGCTAAGCTGATTGATAGCAGCGAGGTAAAACTTTCTTTTTTTGCTCACTCTTGCCTGCAGAATCTCTCAGGTATGTGGGAAATCGGTGTGGACCAAGTCTGTTGAAAGCAGGTGCTCTTGTTTGGGAGAGCTGAACAGGTTGACCCATTTGATGACGGTGAAGATGGAAAAATGGCGACTTTCTGCCCCCCATGAAGCAGATCAGAAGTTACGGTAAAGTTAAGTTACGAGCTCCACCTAGATAAATAAAAAGAGATAGTCAACGTAATAGTACAAGCATTTCAGTTCTGTAGTATGATTTTCCAAAAGGTACCCTCCCTGTTAAATGAGAGATTGAGAGATAAAATAGCAATACCCGTGTTCCCTGTCCTCTTTCCAGCTTTCTCGTGACGCTCAGCAGGGAAGGGCTGTGCTGTGAAGTCAGTTGCCATTGACACACCTCTGGGTTCTGTTGTCTGCACAAGATCTTACCTGCTCTTGCAGATTCATGTTCTTGTGGTGGAGATCAGCGGAGGGACATCTTGTAGCACTTAACCCTTAAACCCTTGCATAAAGCTGGACCATCAACCACTGAACTTGTTTCACTTGGCAGTAACGATGGCTTAATATACATCTCCCCATCTCTTCTCCCTGCCACCACCCCAGTTGTCTTTAAACCAGTTATTTCTCTGATAGAATCCCATGTACGCCCCACAGACTCCTCTAGTGAATGGGGCAGGGCGGTGGCAATGGGACCGTGGCCTTGGTGAGGAGACACTTGTCCTGGGCTGTTGGTCAGTGGGAGGAAGCTTGTCCAGGAGAGGAGCTGGAGCTCGTGTCTGTTGCACGCTTTTAATTTCATGGTCTGCAGAGGAACTGATTTCTCTGAGCTAGAGGAGGATCCTGGGGAGGATGAGCCATTTAAATTATTAAATGTTGGATCTTGGGGTAGAAGTTGGGTACCCTGCTATGCCTTACTCTGTTACTAGCCGTTTCTGAGTGAGGTTTAGGCTGGAGCTGGCATCCTCAGTGTGAAATGGAGGGAATTATTTAGGTTTAAAGAGGAAAACTTCCTGCTGCTGGTAGTGGAGACCGTATTCCAAAGCAAACACCAGCTCGTGTTGCTGCAAAACTGGGTGATGGGGTGAATTTAAGCAAGAGAGTGTCCTGGTTTGAGGTAAAACAGAACCAATTTTCTGTTCAGTAATTTTACTTCGCAGCTAAGCCTCTTCTAACTGACTGAACTCTGAAACTAGCGATGTATTTTTCAGTGTCTGCTTCCAGAGCGGTAAGACTGATTGTTTATAACTTATGCCAAGGAATGGTGTGCAGAGAGGCTCCTGCTTATACTTACTGCTCTGACACCCAAGGGCAGCTAACTCTGTTATTTGCTGTTGTTATTCCACCGTTGGAAGGTGGGAAGCGGAAAAGCGTAGAGGGGTCACACCTGCAGGGAAGAGGGGACAGGACACGGGACCCCAAACTGACCAGTGGGGTGTTCCATCCCATTGGCATCATGCTCAGCATAAAGCTGAGGGATCAAGGGGTCAGCTCTGTATCTTCAGTGGTCGGCATCCAAGGAGGACTCTCTTTATCTGTCTTTGATCCCGATCCGAGCATTACAGAATCCAGATCTGGAATCCAGTTCTTGTCCATCACCCAAACCACAACAGAGCCAGACCACCAGCAACAAGGAGGAACTTTTCCAGCATGAGGGCAGTCAAGCGTTGGAGCAGGCTTCCCAAACTCTCCATCCTTGGAAGTTTTGAAGGCCAGCCTGGATGAAGCCCTGAGCAGCCCCCATTGAGCTCGGAGCTGGTCCTGCTCCGAGCAGAGAGTAGGAACATCCTCATGTCCCTTCTCACCAGAGTCACCCCATGACTCATAAGAAATTCACGCTGTTCTGCGTCTGATTAAAAGCAAACGTGGAAAACAAATTCAGGAGGTGACAAATGGCAGCAGATTTCGTTTGTGACTTCTTGGCCTTGCTCTGGCTCATTAATGCAGTGCTGTTCTGGGGTAGATCTGTGGCTTCTGGGGGGAACCCAGTACGTGCTAACAAGGGGTGACCTCTCAGGATACTCCATTTTACCAAGCTGTTAACAGATAATGAAAAGTAAAACTGTATTATGGTGCCTTTTCACAAGAACGGGCTTAATTTGCATGATGTGAAGAGCTTTATGTAGTGCTCTGTACGATAGGAATTGTTTGGAGGGGTCTTGAATCCTGTGCTCTCTCATTTGCTTGCGTTCTCCTCAGTTAGAGGGCAACACCCTCCAGCACAGAGAAGGTGGCAGAATATCCTGTTTTAAGTTTGCTTAGAAGTGGGAAGAATTAATTCTTTAATATCCTGGTGCTGCTTCTCTCTGCGTGTTGGGCTGTGTAGCGCTGGAATTGGTTGGTGCTCCTCAAGGAGACCCCATCGGGGTTGATTATCTTGAAAGCTTTTTAATGCAGGCACTTCTAAGTCTTACCAGGCTTCTACTTCATGCTTTCACGTTTGCATTTCAACCCTGATGCTGTCCCTGTTTTCCTGCTCGGAAAGCTAAGCATGAGCAAGGCCGTGTCACCTGGACCGCGGGGACGACGGCACGAGTGGGTCTGAGCTGCCGCTGCCATCCTCCTCGCCTTGGTGCTCTCCTGTCGGTCTGCACCGGCTGTCACGAGTGAGCAGCTGCTAAAAAGAGAGCGTCTGCGGAGTGACACCGAGGGGAAAAAACCGCCCTGAGCTGGTCAAAGCAAAATCGGATGCTGGAAAAAATGAGCTCACGGCTGGTGCCTACACGCAAAGCCCGGCGCGGTCCCTCTGGTTGCTCCGAGCTGGTGGCTGCAGATCCACCGTCCCACTGCCATCGGCAGAGGGCAGCGCCGCTGCTGCCAGCCCGCCTGCCTGCTCTCCTTGCCACTCCTCCCTGCCACGGGAGGCTGCGTCTGGTTTCGTTATTTTTAACATTGAACTTGATTTAAAAAAATGGGGGAAAGCAAGCGCATTTTAGTGACGTACGGTGCCCTTTGGAGATGACGTTATCACTTACATCCTTGCACAGACTGTACGAGGTTTGACTTCTGCAGGAAGAACACAAACGCCCTGTACACGAGATTTAATTCTGAGCGCTGTTTAGTGTAAGGATCCATAGTTATGTGGTTAGTTATATATAGGATATATATAGGATTCATAATTATATTTAGGAGTCACATGTAGGATTCATAATGAATTTCCATGCTCTGCAAAAATCTAGTATCAAACCCCGTGGAGCAGAGAAGGAAAGTCTGCGAGCCTGCCCGGGACTCTCACAAAGCTCTTCCCTTTCCCACCTCTTCTGGTTTCCTGAGCTACGGTAACAGCCACCCATTGTGGCTGGACTCGGTGATCTGAAAGGTGTTTTCCAACCTAAGTGATTCTATGATTGCTGTTGTAATGAAGTTATTTTGAAGTAAACTCTTCAGAGTGGTTGGTATTGCAGCTACCTTGCTGCTGGATCAGGCCGAACTCTCCTGTCTCTCTTTGGCCTTCACCTTCCCTTTCCATCTCCCTATGCCCAGTGTGGTGGTATCACACGGGGCTTTTCCTCTCCTTATCAAGCATCTTTCCCATGCCAAAGCTGTGGCTGGGCCAGCTGGAGGCAAGAAGCCTCCAGGGCCCTCCACCTGCCTCCTGCAGCATCTCCTGCTGCTACACCCAAAGGGACACCAGGATCCCACCTTGGCTTTGCTGGAGGTAGGCTTGGACTGATTCAACCCCCTCCTGCAACGCAGCACTCCTCCTTTCGGCTTTTTCAGGCTGCATTAGTTTTCTGTAAGGTTGAATGAGTTGGTTGTGTGTTTGGGCAAGCACCGAGCATGGCCAGGAAAAGCACCAGGACCTCATCTTTTTGGTGGCAACCAAGCCATGGGGGTCCTTCACCCCATCTGTGTTTGGGATCACTGTAGGCATTTCCCATCCAGTTATTTAATAACATGTGGAAGAGGAGGAAGAGTTAGCTACTATGAAGTTTGAAGCCCAGGGGGGTTTTGAGGGCTTTTGTTGGTGTTAGAAGCCATATGAAGCTTTCTGGGGATGGACTTGCCGTTCTTCTGGCACTGTCGGAGCAGGAGGGAACTGGAGGAGCCGCCCTTTCACACCAGCTCTCTGTTTTCTAGGAGAAGGAAGCTGCAAAGGCAGGAGTTTTGCTTTGGCTTTATAAAGAGAGACTAAAAGGGAGCTGCTACAGGACAAAGGCAGCGAGTCCAGACTTGCTCGTACTCGTGAAGGTACACATGAGCAGCAGGGATGGTGCTGCGAGCATCGATGCTCTCTATCTGCTGCTTTTGCTTTCTTTACCATCCAACTTGAGTTCTTGAAGTTCTCAACCTTCCTCTGCATTGAATTTTTCGCTAGCGCTAGAGTAGGGCCATGTTGGGGGGGGTGAGCAATGCAGCCAAGGAAGCTCTCGGCATGGGCCATCTCCCCAAAAAGGCCTGGATGAGGAGGAGTGGAGCTCTGGTTCTCTGCAGGAGGCTGGTTTCTGAAGTCCTGGGAGGACACGGCAGAGCCTGGCAGGTCATGGAGGACAGTCCCGTTGCCTGCTTTTGCTGCGTTGCCCTTTTTGATTGCCATGGTGAGTCGGAGGTGACTCAGCCGCTGGCACGCAGGGCTGGGACCGTAGTGACATCTCGGGGAGGTGCAAAGGCAGCTGGGGCACTCAGATCCTCGTTCCTGTCCCTTGAGAAAGGGAGGTGACGTTGCGGCGGTTCCTGTTCCCCAGCCTGGGAGGTTGCAGGGGGAGGAAGGAGAGACGACAGCTGAATTTATCCCCATGGGATTTGGGGTAGATCTGCCACCCAGATGTTGCACGTGGTGGTTGCTGCCGACCCCATGCACCAGTCAGGCCACAGAAATCACGAGACTGGTAAAATCATCACGCGGGTGTGCGTTGTTCCACTCTGTAAAGGGGAGCGGATCCCTCGTGCCATTGAGCTTCTTGCCCTCTGGTTTCATTTCCTTCCTATTAATTTAGTGTCAAGAAGACAGTATTGTATGTCAGGGCCCCGGAGATGCTGGGAGGGCTGGAGCCCCTCTGCTGGGAGGACAGGCTGAGAGAGCTGGGGGGGTTCAGCCTGGAGAAGAGAAGGCTCCGGGGAGACCTTCCAGCCCCTTCCAGTCCCTAAAGGGGCTCCAGGAAAGCTGGGGAGGGACTCTGGGTCAGGGAGGGGAGCCAAGGGACGAGGCAGAATGGTTTTAAACTGAAAGAGGGGAGATTTAGATGAGATGAGGAAGAAATGCTTTGCTGTGAGGGGGGTGAGCCCCTGGCCCAGGTTGCCCAGAGAAGCTGTGGCTGCCCCATCCCTGGAGGGGTTCAAGGCCAGGCTGGACGGGGCTTGAAGCAACCTGGTCTGGTGGGAGGTGTCCCTGCCCAGGGCAGGGGGTGGGACTGGATGATCTTTAAGGTCCCTTCCAACCCAAACCATTCTGTAATTCTATGACAAGAGAGAAGCAGCTTTCCGATTATTCATTTCCAATAAGCAGTTTGAAATGATTGCTTTAAAGTTATTTAACTTTAGAAAGACACATCACCCACCAGGGTGGGGCCTTTTGCCTCTGAGAGCCTCGATGTCCGCAAGAGCAGAAGGCGCACAGGACATTAACTCCTGACGTAAGTCAGCGTAGAGTAAAGGGCAGTGGGACCAAGTACAGGGTTGATAATTCTGAGTTGTAATTGCACGCTGTCATTTTTATACGTATTTTTTTATGTGTATATATGTTTTATGTGTGTGTATATATATATTTATGTGTCTATGTATATATTATATATCCCCTCCTCTCCTCCCAGCAGCACCATGCAGAACATCAGAATTTCAGCCTTCAAACTCACTTTTTTCTTTTCTGTTGCTTAAAGCCGTGAAGCCAGCTGAGCAACGGGAGATGATTCACCCTTAACTTGCGTTAAAACTTGTTGAAATTATAGCTGCCGCTAACAGCTTTCCAGCACCAGTCCTCTCTGCGTCGGGTGAAAACCAAAGCTTTCCCAGCTTCTTTTTTTTTCTTGGCAGTCTCCAGAGAAAACCTTTAAAATTTAAAACCAAATTTGTATTTTACTTTATTTTACTTAGTTGTATTTATTTTAGCTTCTGAGGAAAAGGAAAGCCTCTGATGCAGGGAAACAGGCCCCAAGCATGGACATAGACCCGCTCCAGACATAAAACACGAGAAGCCCAAATTTTTTTCCCCGTGCAGTTTTGCCCTTTGGTGAGGTCACCACTTAATAAAGGGGAATAAAATGATGCTCTTTGTGCTGCTAGTGACTTTATGAGCTGGGGGGGACCCCCGAGGTCTGCAGCTCCCGGAGCATCCCCCGGAATCCCCCCCAGCTGCATCTCTTGGAGCATCCCCCGTGGTCCCCGTGGGCGGCATCTCCTGGAGCATCCTCCGGGGACCCCCCGGGTGCATCTCCCGGAGCATCCCCCGGGATGCCCGTGGGCGGCATCTCCTGGAGCATCCCCGAGGTCCCCGCCCCGTCCCCGCCCCCAGCAGGCGGGGTCCCCGCTGCCGTGTCCGGGCCACCCTTTTCCCGTGGGTTCCCAGTCCCAGGAGCCGCCACCGAGAGCCGCCACACCGCAAGGTGAGCGGATGCATCCCACCCACGGGGGTCCCGAGTGGGAACAGGGGGAGCAGGAGTGGGGTTAAGGCATGTACTGCCCTGCAAAGAAAGGGTTAAGGGTGGGCTTGTCCCCACAGCGCATCACCCGTGGGGGGGTCCCGGGTGGGAGCAGGGGCATAAAGCATGTATTGCCGTGCAAATAAAGGGTTAAGGGTAGGCTTGTCCCCGTTGGCGTGGGAGTGGGAGGTGGGACACGTCCCGGGGCAGCTGTGCCACCGGCTCTGTGGTTAATAACAGCAGCCGGAGCCTAAATAAAGCACTCGCTGGCTTTAGGGAGTGCCTGGGTGGATATTCAGGAGCTATTAAGGCTGTTGGCAGCTCTCAGGGTGCTGGGGTAGCCTTGCCCGTGCCCCCAAAACCACGCGGAAGTGCCTGGGAGGCTGGAGACATCACAGAAAGTCACTGCAGAAATAGCGCCGAGGGGAAGAAAACTTCTATTTCTTTCCCAAATGGAAGTTTTTTCATTTTGTGTGAATATAGGAAATACTTGGGGTGCTCTGTAGACATCTGGCCTGGGGTTCTCCTCTGTGGGGTTGGAGAGCTGGTGGAGGAACAGGATTTTTTCAAGAGTTTGGTTATAAATATCGGAATCTCATCCCGGTCCCTGCAGGGAGACTCCTGCCACGCCGTCCCAAGGCAATCAAAAACCCATGCAAAGGAGCAAAATTGCTCCAGGGTGAAGATGTGGGGCTGTCCCTCGGCTGTGCCCCCTGGGAGCCGGCATTGCCCCTCGCTGGGGCACCACAAGCCCTGGCAGCCCGTACCTGCAGCTCGACTGAAGCCCACCCGGAGGCATCCATCCCTGGGTGCCCATCCCCGGCTTCACCTCGCCAACAAACTGGACACCCAAGGGCTTAAAAATACCGCAGAAGGCAAATAAAAGCTTTGCGAAACACGGGCTGTTCAATCAGTCTGGGCCCCTCCAGCTTAAAACTCCGGCGGGCTCAGCAGGATGAATATTTGCTGGTTGTGAAAACTTGGGAGGTTTTTTTGTTATTCCTCAGGCAGGGCAGCCGGATTTGCTGTGACCTTTGTGCAGACAAATGTTTCTTTCGGAGACAATTTTCCTTCTCTGTTTTCAATTTGGAATTTTCCTTTTCTTTCCCTGTTTCTGCCTCTCCCTTTGTGTGTGTGTCTGTGTGTGTGTCTGTGTGTCTGTCTGTCTGGTTTTTTCCCCCTCTTATGAATGCTCTCTTTGATGGGTGGGATCCAGCTCAGGGCTGCGGCTATTCCTGCACGCAAGCGGGTTTGTGGCGTGTGGCCCTGCCACGGCCGAGTGGCTCCACAAAACTTGTAGAGCAGCTTTTATCAGCTGGCTTGGGGCGGCTGGTGGCACGTGTGTCGTGTGTCCCTCCTGCCGTGCCCTCTGGCCCACGCTGGGGGACAAAGGGGACCTCCCCCTGCCCGTGGGTGCCACCCTCCTCTCGCCTGCTGCAAGTGTCCGTCCTGCGCGTCGTGGGGTGGCTGCGTCCTCCCCGACGTGCTGTGCTGGTTTTGTAGCCCCTCATTTTCTAGTGGACTCTTCTCTGGGATGACCTTCTCCTGCTCTGGCAGGGGGCTGGACTTGATGATCTCCAAAGGTCCCTTCCAACCCCCACCATTCTGGAATTCTGTAGGGACACAAAGAGATGAGGGACTGGAGAATCTCTGTGCTGAGGACAGGCTGAGAAGAGCCCTGGGGCTGTTCAGCTGGAGAAGAGAAGAGGAGAGGGGATCTCATCAATGCTCATCAGTATCTACAGGGTGGGGGGCAAGAGACTGGGGCCAGACTCTTCTCAGGGGTGTCCAGTGACAGGACAAGGGGCAACGGGCACAGACTGGAACATGGGAAATTCCATCTCAACATGAGGAAAAACTTTCCTTTGAGGGTGCCAGAGCACTGGAAGAGGCTGCCCAGGGAGGCTGTGGAGTCTCCTCTGGAGATATTCCAAACCCCCCTGGACGTGTTCCTGTCCCACCTGCTCTGGGTGACCCTGCTTTGGCAGGGGGTTGGATGAGGTGAGCTCCAGAGGTCCCTTCCAACCCCCACCAGTCTGGGATTCTGTGACTGTGTGGTGCTGCCTTGGGGAGGGGAAGTGAGTAACGCCAGCCATCGTGCAGGACAAAACCACTACGTGGGTGTGGGTGTCACCCGGTGTCCCGCGCTGGCAGCCAGCACCCCCAGCCGGGGCAGGGAGGTGGCCGCGTGTCTGCTGGAGGCAGCAAGAACAGCTCACCGCTGCCCTTTGGGTTTTTTTTTTTTCCTTTATAAAAAGTGGTTTGAGGCTGGAATAAATCTTCCTGACGTGGGAGCAGCGCAGACCTGGCACAGGTGGGGTTTTTTGGGGGTAGGTCAAATGCGGAGCTCCATGTCGAGCGAGCCATGTTTTGAGGAGGAGGAGGAGGGTGCTGACGTGGTTTGCGATGCTGCGTGAGCGAAGAGCAAAAACCCGGTGAAAACCCATGGGGAGGCTGGCGGGAGCCCAGAGCTCTCAGGGCAGAGCAGCCCCAGGTCCCCGTGGTCCTGTGTCCCCTCCCAGCTTGGCGCCGGCGGCGTTGTAAGGTCAACGGTGGCGTTGGGTCAACATCAACCCCACAGTGGCCCATTTCATCCAGGGAGGGGTTTTGGGGCTGGATTCACCCCTGGAGCCATCCAGGCTGCTCACAGCGGTGACCCCTGGTTTCTCCCGCAGGTCTCAGACAAGGGTTTGTCCCGTGGCACCAGAGCTGTCGGCTCCACCTGGGCAGGTACATGACAGGGACTTCCCCGTTATCCCACCTGTTGCCGCTGTCACCTGTAACTCTTCTCCCAAAATCTCTGTTTTTCGGATGGTGTATGTTAAAAATGACTTCAGCACGTTTTGTCTTTTCCTTTCAGGAAAAATGTCAGACGGTTTCTCTGTAAGTATGGCTGGCTTTAAAAAAAAAAACAACCCCACACATACGGGGGCTGTGATTGTTTGTCATGAAGCAGGGACCTTCGGCAGGGGTGGGAGTGTGGCGGCGCCGACCTGCGTGACTCCCCCAATTCCCCCCCAGTTACATGGGCGCTTACTGGTTTTCTGGAGACCTCAGCACAGGCACCCACCTGGGGAGCAGCTGGGGTCTCGGCCCGGGCTGTAGGACACAAAAGCTGGGTGTTGGAGGGCTCAGCCTGACCCCAGGGTTCAGGACACCCACTGAACCCTCCTCCTCTCCCCTCTCTCCCCAGTTATCCGACGCCTTGGCCTCTGGCAACAACCCCAACCCTTCTGCCCCCCCACCCCAAGGCTGGCCCTCCTGGGGGAACCAGCCGCCGGCTGCAGGGGGGTTCCCGGGCTATCCCGGTCCTCCGGGCACCTATCCTGGCTCTCCAGCAGCACCAGGAGCGTACCCAGGAGCACCGGGAGCATATCCTGGAGCACCGGGGCCATATCCCGGAGCACCGGGGCCGTACCCTGGAGGACCAGCAGGATCAGGACCGTATCCGGGAGCACCATCAGGATCAGGACCGTATCCCGCCCCAGGACAACCACCCAGTGGCCCTGGATTTGGGCCCCCCCCTCCACAGGGGGGACCGGCTCCTCCCATGGTAACGGCTCCATCATATCACAAGGATTTCTGTGCCTTCGCTGCCTGATTTTGCTCAGCCCCAGGAGGGACCTGGGGCTGGCTGTCCCTGGGGGGGGGTGGGGTGGGGGTGGCTCACCGTGTCACAGGGGGGCCCCCAGTGTGTTGTCACTTTGGAGGTGGCTTTCTGCTAACAGCAAATTCCCATTGTCTCCCAGAAAGTCCCCTTCGAGCTGCCCCTGCAGGGAGGACTCGTCCCTCGGACGCTCATAACCATCACGGGCACTGTCAACCCCAACCCCAACAGGTACCGGCCGGGGGGGGGGGGGTGTCCATTGACGAGGGTGGGGGGTTCCATGGGGAGCTGGGATGGAGCAAGGAGGGACTGGAATTTGCTTTCCCTTCCTGAATAACACCTGCCTGGTGTAAAATCAAATATTACGCTAAATAAACATGTAAACACCCTGCCGTCGCCCAGCGGGGCCTGGGGGTTTTGGCAGGTCCTGCAGCAGAGCCCAGGGCTTTGGTAGAAGGAAAAAAAAGCAGTGGATGCATTATTGTCATTGCAGGTTTTCACTGGATTTCAAGAAAGGGAATGACATTGCCTTCCACTTCAATCCCCGCTTCAAGGAAGACAACAGGAAAGTCATCGTCTGTAACTCCATGTTCCAGAATAACTGGGGAAAGGAGGAGAGGACGGCTCCCAGGTTTCCATTCGAAGCTGGAAGACCCTTCAAGGTAACAAAAAACCCCCCAAAACTCCGTCTTAATGGAGCCTTAACGCCGGGAGGGTTCAGCCAGGGCTGTGTGACAGGACTCGCCGGAAGGACCTTGACGCTTTTGCACAGGAATTGGTTCCCAAAGGTGCTTTTGGGGCAGTTCCCGGGTGTTTCCCTGGTTTCCAGCACAGCAGGTCCCACCATGCCCCCCGCACTTCTTACCCCCTCCGGCAGGTCCGGGTATGACTTCCCCCCACTTCTGCTATTCCCATTTGTTATTAAATCCTCCGTATTCAGGCTGCAGCTGCAGTTGTTGGGCAGGTTTCTGCACCGCATTTCCCCCGTTAGCAGCTGTTACGGTTTGAGGAACCCACAACAATTTATTGTCATTTAGACCATTATTCTCTCACCCCATGACCCCTCCCCGAAGGAAACCCGAGGGCTGAAATACGAAGAGATTTAATGGAATAAGACTAAATAACTAACATTAATAATACAAAAGAGCCCATACGTGCAAACGTGGGACGCTGGGAGTGCTGTGGCTTTGGGAGGAAGGGATGGGCTCAGGGCTCCGGCACCGGGGCAAGGAGTGCTCAGGACCCCAGACATCAAGGGAGAGAGAGAGAGAGAGAGAGACAGAGAGAGAGAGAGAGAACTCCTCAGCAAAGTTTGCAATTTGTACTGAATGGGCCGTTCATGGTCTGAAATAATCCTGTTCGCAGCTTGGGGCAAGTGCCTGGGTCTCGCTCCTCTTGAGCACAGACTGAGACCTTGGAACCCACATCCCAGAGCTGGCTATAAAGTAAATATTTTTACCATTTCAGACACTCGAGTCTTCTAAAAATGCAGTTTTCCCAAGCAGTAGAAGAGACCTTACTGAAAAGTAAAACTACTAAGAGAGAAGTGTGCGTCTCAAACCAGGCCAGCAGCCCAGGTCTCTTCACCAGCTTTTTCTCCTGCAAAGTAGGTTCGCACGTGGTGAGGACGCAGCGCTTGCCCTCTGAACCATCAGAGGCACGAGGAGGCAGAAACCGTGGGCTAAAACGTGAAGGAGGAAGAGTACGGCGGGGCTGTGGGGAAGGCAGAGCTCACCCGTGTTTTTGCAGCTGGGAGTCGCTGCGCCGGCTCCTCCACATGCCACCAGGCTGGCAGCAGCCTTTGGCCAGTGACAACCTGCTCCAGTCCATGGCTTAAAATGTCTTCCTAAAACAAAACCCTGATGGTTATCTTCGGGGGGGGGGGGTTGTATTTCAGCTCCAGATCCTGTGCGAGGTGGATCACTTCAAGGTGGCGGTGGATGACGCTCACTTGCTGCAGTACAGCTTCCGCGAGAAGAAGGTGAACGAGGTCACCAAACTCTGCATCGCTGGGGACATCACCCTCACCAGCGCCACGGCCACCATGATATAGCTACAGTGGCCCGATTCTAATGCAAACTTAGTGCTCTTACCATGGCTTAAGTGCCTTCTCACGGGAGTACTTGGAGGTAATAAAACATACTTGCATAAGTGACATTTGTTTTCAGTAAGATCTCAAAAGACACGACCTCCTCCGGCAAGTGGAGCTCAAATGTGGAATTCCCTGAATTCTACTTGCTCCACTCCGTACAGTGGTTCTTCCTTTTTCACCGAGAAAAACAAAATAGCGCAGCAAAGGACTTAAGTTCATCCCTCCAGGGAGGAGCAGGAGGTGCGTGATCAGGCCATGAACGGGTTGTGTGTAATTCCCAGAAGTGTCACCGCACTGGAGTTGTCCTCTAGGGAACACTGGAAAACAGGGAAAACACCAGCCTGCGATCCTGAACCAGAATTAGGTATTTCAAGAGGGGGCTGAGAGCTGGAGGAAGTAAAACCTCTCCCCTAGAGCGTGGCTGGAAAAGTTACCCCTCTCCTTCCTTTCAAAGGCCCATTTGGTGGCCCAAATCGGCGTGTCCTGAACACCCTTCCCTCCCCAGGGAGATCCAGTTTATACAAGCGTTACGCCCTCCATGGAACGAGTCACAAGCCTTGTGCCTCCCCCCTTTATCGCTTCTGCGTGAGTCAGGACCGGTTTCAAGGGTGGGGAGGTTTATTGGCAGCTTCACCTCATGAGTCAGGCTGGTAAAAAAGAAAAAAATAGATGTTCTTTTGGCTGTGAGTCACTCTCCTGCTCTCGTCTGCAAAACAAGACCAGCACAACAGCATCTCTTTGTCATGTCTCATACTCTTTTATAACAGTCGCTTCATTTGTACTTGGAGATGCCAAGTTACAACAAGCAGAGTGTTGAAATTCCCAACAAGACGCAGTAGCCTAGACCCGCACGCTGCTAACATTGGCTTAAGCATATGTGTCAGAAATCCCTCGTTAACCATGATTTATCACGCAGTGTTGAAGACTGAGCAGAGCAGGCAAGTCGCTAAGAGCTATCTGCTTGAAACGATCCATATAACTGGAATTTAGTGATGGAGAAAGTTGATTCCAGCACGAGTAACACCACGTCACATCAGCTTCCTCTGTTTATTTGGGCGCGATTGGCACACAGCTTCCGGGTTAAAACTGAAGGCAGAGGAGCTGCCCCAGCTGCAGGGGCAACACTTTTGGCTGAGGGATCTGAATTACCTTTACTTGGTTTAAGATAAAGGCCAGTGGAAGAATGTGCGTGTTACACTACGGGCAGCATTACAAGCAGCAGCCCAGTCAGGTATTTGTTAAAAATATAACTGGAGGTACTGTAATACTACTACTTAAATATAGAGTACATATAATTGTCATGCTTCTTATGCATGAATGTATTACAGTCCAGATAAGAGAACGCAGAAGGAACAAGATGCGAGAAGAAGCCGAGGTTAACCCAAGAAAGAGGGCAAGAGCTTTTCACATGAAAAAAGCAAAGAGAGAACAGGGTTTGGCTTGAAAGTACTTAAAATGCTCAATAGATAACTGCGGCCCTAAAGGAAATAATCAATGTCTATTTGAATACACTGCCAGGTAAAGTTGTTATCCGATTTTGAAATCCCCATTCTGAGATAGTTCCTACTATTACAAAGCAAGTGGTTATTAAACACCAGGAAGATTCCCACAGGGAAGAATTCCACAGACCAAACCCTGCTGTGGCTCAGGCAGAGTTGTGAATGCACAGAATACAGGAGCCTGGGGGTGCCACAGGACTCCCCACCCCCCAACAGTGATGGAGCATGAAACAGTGCTTCAGGTGGGGGGCAACAGGCAAGTCTTCTCCCCAAGAAGGTGCCTTCGCATCAGAAATAAGGCACAGGTGCAGCTAGTCTGATAGGCATCTTATTATTATTACAATAATTCATGAGGTAAGGACAGGACAGAAAAGCTCAAAGATTAATAGTTTTATACCTTGAAGTAGGCAAGAAATATATGAAATGATACAAAAATAAAAATATCTCAGGTTGCAGTAAGAATACACGACCATTGGATACAGCAGATAAAACCAACAAACGCTCCGCTACTAATATACAGCGGTACTTGCAGTGCATAATGACCGCACCATAAAACATTACAAAATATTTTAATAAGCTCCACTACAAAACACTACAGGTATTCACGCACTCAGAACACAGTTCAAGGGTAACAGACTGTATTCCAGATAATCTCTGTGGGTTTTTTTTTGGTTAATACAACTTACACGTTTTAAATTTCAAGTCATTTTTCCCCAGAGGGAGAAAGGGGAGAAAACACAATCAGGTCACTGAGCGCTTCGGCTGCCGCGAACTTCTGGGCTTGGCTCCTGACCGGAGTGAAGGGAAGAGGCTCAGCATCCAGCATTGGCTGTTGGAGAGATCAGAGTGGGAAGTGAGCGTTTGAGGAACAGTCGCCCGCTCTGCAATGACACACAAAATAAGCTAGTAGCAAATTCCCCTTTCCCTAGTGACATCTGTATAAACACCAGACCGACAGTAATTACTGTCAGGCCACTGCTCACGTATGTCAGGTGCCTGCCTGCTTCAGAGGCCACTGAAATATCACGGGACAAAAACTAGCAGAAAATGCTAGTTTTGACAAGGGCCAGGAGAACCGTGGCGTTCTCTTGCCTCTCACTCAACACTGTGGAGGCATCGCGGCTTTAGAATAAGCAAAGCACCGACCGATCCCATCAGGCAGAGATTCAGCCGAGGTACTAAATATAGTAAGATGTGCTCGCTTATATACAACACTGTTTCAAAGCAGCAGCCACAGTTCAAAATCACGCACCACTGTAAGCACCATGACTTTCCTCAGTGAAATTCTGTGAGTTTATTTCCAAACATAAAATAAGAAGCGAGTACATGGCCCATTTCAAGCAATAATCCCTATTTTAAAGAGGATTTTCCACATGAGACCAAGGAAACTGTACACCCAAATTCTTTTAACAATTTGAAAGGTTTTGCACACCTGCTTTTCCCTGGTGAATCTTACTTCCAGCTCTGAAAGATAAAGCTATAAGAAAAAAGGGATGGGACAGACCTGGAAAACTCCAAGAAGAAAGCAGAAGGAAAAGGCCAGGCCATTCATTATGTTAGTAAATATTTACAGGGAAATCCACCAGAAACATAGTTTAAAGGATCAATCTGGTAGGAATCAGACATTCTTCTGTTACAAATGCCTTGATTGATCCCACACTCATCACATGCAATAAGGAATAACAGTGTGAGCCAGAGCAGGGAGACAGGAATCAGGGCTTGGATTTAGAGTACGTTGTATGAACTGGCTTGATAACATCTTACAGAGTTTAATCTACTCCGTGCAGTAACTGATTCTGTAGGAGAGGTTAACCGTACAGTAACGTGCAGATTTGTCTTAGTCAAACAAACCTGAAGGTCAACTTACCATATCAAAAGGATTTCGGCCAATGGATGTCAAATCGCTACACGAAACATCTGAAAAATAATATTTAATTTAAGAAAAAAAAAAAAGCTAGTTTGATGCTGCCAAAGCTGAAAAAAAAAACCAAACCAGTATTGCTTTCCGCATTTACTGAAAAAACCCCCCAAACCCTAAACTGTCTGTATTTCCTTCTACTTCAAGCCTTTTATATTAGCTTTCTCCTTCACATATCCCACGGAAACTGTACAGAAAAATCTGGGGGGTGCTGTTTGCTCATGTGCAACGCGTCTTACAGCTAAAGCGTGTGTTGCCAACAGCATACATAGAATCATAGAACCATTTAGGCTGGAAAAGACCCTTGGGATCATTGAGTCCAACCATCAATCCCGCTCTACAAAGACATAGATCAGCCAAGCTACAATGACGGTGATTCCATAAGACTAATATTTAGACTATCATAAAACTTTAGAATAATCCTAAAGCCCCAGCAATTCCACACAAACTATACGGAGCAGATTTAAGGTATGCACCTGTTTGATGTATTTTTGGTTCTCCAGACTCAGCAAAGTCAGTCTCCGTGCCGGTCTCTTTCTCTGGACTGTGCATGACAATATCTTGTCCTTCTTGTTCTGCAGCAGATAGTTCCATCTCTTCCATGCCATCCATTACTTTTAATTCGCTGCTAGAATTTTCCAGCACCTGAAAAAGAGGAATTTTAACTGTTCCTAGTCCTCTGAGAGGCCAAGGTGTCTGCAGTAGCTGCATTTGCTTCCCAGAGAGGCAAAAGGAAAGCACCAGTGAAATCAGATGGACATGAGGCAGCACCTATGACATTAGGAATTTTCTTCTTTTCTGTTTTGTCTGCAGTAAAATTATTATGTTATGTCAAACCATGTCCATACATCTCATCTGCAGTTTTTATAGACAATTCAGGAGAGACAGGCTTTTAACTCCAGACACTGCACAAAGGACCGGCAGGGCAAAGCTCGCAGTTTAACACAGTGATCCATTTCACATTAAGTGTTTCCCAACCACCCTTGAAAGCTTGGTAATCTCTTAGAGTATAAAGGAAGTTCTTCCACATGAAGGAAGATTTTGAACTTAAAGTATTAAAAAACATTCTGAGTATTTTCTCTAATGAGACTTTATCTCAAGGAAAACCTACCAGCAATACTGAAAGTTAAAGATTACCATAGCTGTCCCCCAGAGAGCAACATCAGCAACAAGCAATTTCTCATTTGACAGGGAAAGGATGAAGTAAAAGGTGTGAGAACAATTTAGTAACCAAGATTATTATTATTATCTTAATATACATTATTATACAGGGAGGTGGAGGGAGGAAACGACTGCTGTAGTCATGCACAGATCCAAGCGGCAACAAATAAAATTAAGATACTCCATTTCCAATGAAAGGCACTAAAGGATGATTAATTGCGAAGCACGAGCTTTCACCGAGTAGCAGTTTCATGTAATCGTAGAATCACCAAAACTATTCTAAACTAAACAGGCCGCATTCCTGGTTTTTTAAGGCTGCTCAAACATAGGCGTGTCACCAAGTCCTCAGAGGTTTCAGGGCATGGATTCCTGAACTCCGATACAAGTATTAGTTACGCTCTGCTCTTGCTATCTATACCTTTAAACAGCTTTAACAGTCCAATGCGCTGCTATGGGAGCAGGAGGACCCAGAGAGCCAAATACTACTGTTGCCTTTAGTCGTGGTCCCCAAATGCAAAAGCATTTTAAAAAAATTCACACCAGAAAACAGGTAGTGGACCTTAAAGGAGTGTTTTTTGCCCAAGCGACAAGTGTCCTCATACAGCAGCCACCAAAAGGTAGCTCCCAAAGAGCTGGACGAGGTCCCCAAACTGCAGCAGTCCCTATCTATGTTTATACTGAGAAGGAAAAATGACCAGCCTGAGGAATACAAAAGATACCACAATAGGGATTTTATCAGAAATCCAAGCGTCTGGGGCTAATAAAAAGAACATTTTTTTTGATAAATAAAATATTTAAAGCACATAAATGAACTATGCATGACTTACCTTAGCCCCCTCTGCTGTGCCAGCAACAAGACTGTGCTCTTCTACAGAAATGCTGAAAGAGAAACCAAAATGTTTTCATTCTTCTCAATCACCTTCAATCATCTTCCAACTTACCCAACTAATCTTACAATTTGTTCTGCAGTCTTGCTTGTTTGGCACTGGTCAGTTACATCAAGTTTTCTGGGTAAAAAATAAACTTCTACCCCTGCAGCAAAATTACATTTGGGCAAAGCTCTTAATATTTGCTTGAGGGAACGAAAAGACACAAGGACTTTGCAACCTTTATCACTGTCAAATTGGACGGTACGTTTAATGGGTATTAATATTAATTCTTTCCGTTAGAACTATCAAATTATTTGTACAAAGTCAATTAAAAGCTGCCTTAACGTGTCTACCTTTGTTCAAGAAAAACACCAGGAAGTTCTTCCAGTGGGGGAGTTTTTTCAGTGGGAAATTGGTGCATTTTCAAATTTTGTGCTGGGTGGAAGCCTTTGAGCACTGGTGTTTGTTTCGCAGTTGCATCCTCAGGGTTACGAAGCGCAGAAGGAATGCTCTGAACCAAAGCTCTACTGGATGATCTTGGAGTTGCCAGTTTTTCAGAAGTCCGCTGAGAAGATCTGCGAGGTGCTTTTGAAAGCAAGCCTGAAAAAGTGTGTTTAATATTTCATTACTACAGCAATTTCCAGAAGATGAAATAAACTGTCTGTTTGGATTCTAGCTAGGAACACTATTGCTTTCTGCTTGCTGAATCATCTTATACATTATATACAATATATATTATATTGAAATCTTATATACACTGCAAGAAGGCTTTGAAAAAAGGTCACAAGAGTAGGTCAATTTAAGCTAAGTAATTTAGTAATGACTATCCCTTCACAAAGAACCGGGAATAGTGGGTCTTGCTGTTCTTTTGTTAAAAAGTTCGGCTGGTGAAAGCTGTCATTAATTTCCAGCTTTCACATCAGATAATTTTAATAGAATTAAAAGTACACAGATTCAGAATCAATTCTTATAAAAGATTCTCTGCTAGAGCTTGCTTAAGCCCAGGGTTGCTCAAAGCTTTTCAGAAGGTCTCCTCTAACAACATGAGACATGAAAAAACTGCCAGTATTGTGATGAGGAAAGAGATCTACACACAAAAAACAACTGGGAAATTCGAAGTCAAATTATGAGCTAGAGATGGGAGAGAAGCAGAATGACTCCCAAAGAATCAAGGATTACTGGAAATACTGGCTTCACATAGATTGCAATAAGATAGATACTGAAAATAAAACTTTATTTCGAGCATCTGCTCAAAAAAACCCTAATAAACAGCTTTCATAGCAGACTGAAATTACGTTAACAAACTTGTTGAACACAAATACAGACTACAGATCTACTTTATTTGCAGCTTTGAAGACAGCACTGCAAGAGATTTAGTTTAAAAAAAAAAAAAACCAACAACAAAACGTAAAATCCCAGTTCCTGTCTTACAAGCAGAGGTCATCAGCCCGTGCTGACATTGAGCACGTTTGCCAGCTAAGCCTGGGAACACTCAGATTAAAACTTCATTGTTAAACACATGCTGAAAAAACATGAACCAGCCGCTTTTACTTCTCTAAGCAGAGATTTCATGTTGCCATTATCATTCAAATCAGTCCATTCATGTAGAACAGCTTACTTTGGATCCCTGACATAATTAACCACTAGTTGAAATGTTAATTGTGTCCAGTACTGGAGTTGTATCCATATAAACAGCATAATTCCTCTCCTCATTGAGACTGGTTAAACTCTCTTCAATGCTTTCAGGTCACAGAAATCATGATTAAGCTTCACCCACCTGCAAAGGTTTTCACAGGGCTTTCAATTCTGAAAAATCCTGCATCAAAAACCACTTTTTCTACTTCTGGTTGTTTCTCCTGATGTGCACAATCATCATCTCTGTCATGTTTCATTTTATTCCTCATAGCCGCTTTTACAGCAGCCAGCCGGTTTCGGGCAGCAGTTCTTCCAGCCGCTCCCAGCTTTGGTTTAGACACTCCATTTGGAATAGTCTTTTTCTGAAATTTAAGAAAGTCTCGGTCACATCTGGAAGCTTTGGACAGATGCAACTGCACAGGAACATCAGTGCAGCTGCTGGCCACGCACAGAGACAGCAACAGGCAAGAGACATGCTGGAGACAAGGTCTCCCTTCATCTGCAGAATCTCTTGGACTGCCACTCAGCTATTAAGGTTAGTTTGTTACGACAACATTAAGGATTTTTCATCTCTTGGACTGCCACTCAGCTATTAAGGTTAGTTTGTTACGACAACATTAAGGATTTTTCATATTAAGTCTGCAGCTCAGAAATACTCAGTACAGCTTTTTTCTAACAAATACAGTTAATGTTTCTAAAATAGTAGGATACAGGGACTCCTAGTGGCAGGGAGATAAAGTAACCACAGGACAGACGCCAGTCAGCCAATGACACCTCCCCTGGCATTCAGTTTTTCAAAGGAAATTTTATGTCTTGCACCATCTGTAGGGTTCTGACATTTATGGGCAGCTCACACAGACTACATTCCCTCCAGTCTCCTGTGCCTGGAGTTTCTTACTGACCTTCATATCGTTTTTATGATTAGTTGAGCAGCCTCAAGGAACTGAGAGTTTAGCCAATGTGAATATGACTTGATTCTTGGTCATTGGAAGCAATTCTATATTCCAAACCAATGAGTAGATAACATAGCTTACATCAAAGCTTATTTTAAAATAAGCAATAACTTATTTTGGATAGTGTCAGACGCATTTATGCTTAGAGAATTAGTAGTTTAATGCTACCCATGATTCTGTCTTAATGGGACACCATTATAGTTTAGCACTCAAGGCTCAAAACTGGCAGTCACTGCCAAACTCCTGTGTAGTTTCCTTTTCCAACAGCAGCGGCCCAGTGAAAATATTCTACATCTGACAGGTAAGCGTCTCCCCTAAATTTTACAACTTGCCTTACTAGCAAAGAGTCCAATGACTCCAAAAGAGTCATTGTTAATTCTTAGTTCTAATCTTTCCAGCCAAAAGAGGTAACTAACATGACAAAAAACAACTAATACAAGTGCACTTGGGGAGATGCAAGGGAAGAGGGTGCATATTGAGAGGAATTTCACTGAACTTTTAAACATTAACATCTAAAGAAGCCAGATGAGTGGGGCTTTAGAAGGAATTGCTGTTTAAGAAAAGTATTCATTACTGCAATAGCAGCTTACTATTTTCGATATCTCAACACACTGTTTCATCTAGATGCCTTAGCAGACAGGCTTTAGGGGCTATTCATACCTTGACAATTGCTTTGCTTGGGACATCAAGTGGTTGCCACTCATTGTCTTGAAGCTTCTTCAGATTATCAAATTTTTTATTCACATCTTCTATCTATTGGAAATCCCAGAAAAGTACAGGTTTAATTTTGAAGACTTACCAAATTCACAACAGAACAGTGTTTCATAAAATCAAGTACTAAATTTAAGCAGAGATATGCATTTAGATATTTCAATGGATATTAAGCATTAAACATTCTCATACAGTTGACATGAAGGTTACACTAACATACACAAGCTTCGGATTAGATGACAAGGCTGGTCTCATTTCTGTAGTTTAAAAGTTAGTAGGGGAGGTATCGAATCATTCAGTAAGATTTAACACATAAAATGAAGGAGCTGGTGCTTGTGCTGAACTTAAGCACTTTGACAACGGCTGCATTTCAGGAATGCAAAAGAACACATTGCATAACAGTCTTTATGCAAAAAAAGCATGAGTCTTCCATTATGTAGGAAACACATCATGCAAGCTTGTTTGCTCTTTTAAACCACTGGTCTCAACAGCTTCCTGATGCAGTCTGTGCTCTTAGGGACAAACTAGCTCTGCAGCATTGCCTCCTCCCTGACTGACAATACAACAGCTCTCCTTAGGCTTTGTAATGGAGAGTCTTGCCTCGTTTACTGGTAAGGCCACACAAGGCTTCATTATGCACAGCAGACCAGTCACTGGAGTGACAAGTCCTTTACATCCTCCCTGAAACTCAGAGGACACAAACAAAAAACAAATGCAAAAAGGGGCAGAGTTAGCAATTCTGCTACTGCAAGTTTATCTAAAGGAAGAGGTGGGGATGCTCAGGAGAAACTAGGAGCTGCTCCCAGGTAAGCATAGCTAAACACTGTTTTTCAAGTTACTGGTTCTAGCAAAGTTCCCCTCAAATATCTCTGATGCATAAGCTGGTCAAATCCTTATGCTTTCTGGAGGGAATTATAGACCTACGACTAGGGCTTTAACAATAAATCCATCTTTCTGTATGATTTAACTAGTTATAAATCCCTTTGTTGAATGCTGATTTTCAAATACTGTCGAGAGCTATTTTGATAATTTAGAATATTATATTATATTTCATTCTGAAACCAATGGAAGCATCAACAGAGAAAGGGAGATGAAGGTTTTCTACCATCTAAGCTCACCCCTACATAAGGTTGTTGTAGTTTCTGCATTAGTCTCATACTGAAGCATGGAACATCTACTTTTCAGGTGAGCTCCAGGAATTTTCCTAAAGCTCCCAGCTTTTGGTCCAGGTAGACGTTGTGACTGTATCCTCACTCCAAAACAGAATAAGACTTGGCTACATGCCTTCATTCCAGAGAAAAACAAGATGCAGAGGACACAAGAAGACACAACGGATGAACACGTCCATCAATTACAAATTGTAGTATACCAGATGGTACTATTCAGTATCAGAAAGCATTAAACAAGGACCTGCATTTTTTATGTAAAAAAATCAGACGTTGAATATTCAAAAAACAGAAAAATAGTTTCAATCCATTGCTTGTAAATAGCCCCATCAACTTTATTCTAGTAGGTTAACATGCAAGTACATACCTGAAAATTAACCATGTCCCAAAATCCATCTAAGTCTGCACATGTCGTTTCTTTTTCACCCCGTTTAAATTCACAATTATCCACCAGTCCTTCAAACTGCTTAAACCTTTCTGCTATGAGCAGTCTTGTCTGACCAATTGTGGTACGAATAAGATCTTTAGCTGATAGCAACAAGAAAACAATAAAGTACATCTTTTAATAATCCATCATTTCACAATTGATTTAACTAAGTATTTGGAGAGTCTGGAATTTATTTATTGATTGAATTATGTTCATCTATTGCAGACGTGCAATACAATTCAGACGGAGCACACCTATCCATTGAACTGCTCTAAACTTGCTTCTTTCAAAAAAATAAGTGCTACTGCCTCTTTAAGTCTTTACGATAAGCATTGATGAGTGATCTTAATTTTCCCAGCTGAGGACACTTATTCTATGCTAAAATCTAATTTTATTTTTTCAAATCAGCTTGTTTGAAGTTCATACATTTAAAAACACTTAGAACTGACAACAGAAAAACTATTTCAAAATGCACTTTGTTCACTTCAGTGTCAAGCACTATCATGTCAAGTACTACACTTAAGTTTTAGTGTTGGGAGATAAAGCATGCCTTTTTGCCTTCAGGCAGATACAACTCCAAACTTTATCTAATACAATTTTTAATCAGTGCTGTAGACAGTGCTATTTTGCAAATATATTCAGATACACCTACTTCCCTCTGTCCCCTTCAGTTACCGTAACACCCCTTCTAGTGCCTATTACAGTCCAGTCTTACCATCCTCTGGAATATCTAGCTCAAATTTTCCATCCCACTGGAGGCACTGAGACATCAGCCTCTCTGTCTCAGACCGAAGAATATTTCTAAAAATAAAGGAAGAGTGAAAACATAAGTTTTTGGAAAATATTCTAACTGCTGTCACTGCTTGTGACTGTAAATGATTACTATCCTTTTGCTTTCAGAGAAGGTACACTGTCTTCGAGCAGAAGCCATGAGACTGTTAGTTTGCTGACTACCCAACATGTAATTTCTTTTCTACTGCTTTCAAGCTTGTGTTCCTTAGGATAAGGTGTTAGTCTCCAAAATTGTGTATTCTTTATTTGCACTAACAATACAAAAGGGACAACAAGAATGTGTGCCTACTCAGGTCACTGCTGCCAGACACCAACCATCATAAGTTAATCTTTACAAGATGTCTCTTAACTCGTGTTAAGGACCTCTGAACGAAACAAATGAACATAAACCTGAAATAGGGCACATCATGCTCTTCCTCTCCCATATCATCTGACTTCGTTTCAAGTGCTGTTGTATCTGTAGAGGCAGGAATTGTTTCATTTAATCTCTGAATGGAAGTTTTCTCATCTGATTCACTTGCTGAAAAATATGAAAGGCATTTGTTCAGAATCTGGTGAAAACTAAAGACATTAGAACAATAAACTAGATGTGAACTTCCTACCTTTTTCTCCTTTCAAACTTGTAGTGGTTTGCTGTTCTTGAATGTCTTTAGCAGCAGGTGAAACCTGACTTTTAAAATTAAACTCTTGTGCCTTAGTTTCATTGGATTTCTCAATTATATTTCTGGAAACAAACAAAAAACACATTAAGAGTTAAGACACATTGAGAAACTGACATCAAATATAGCCAGGTATACAGAAATGCCCCATTTGGTAGGCTATCTTACATTCAGCACTAGATAATGCAAACAATTCCTATTAAAATTAATAAATCTGTGTATAGATATATATGCCACAAGTCCCTGATATCTGGAGCTGCTTTACTTTAAAGTATAGACAGGATTATAGATTATATAGCTTTCTTTGCTGTTGTATTAAGTCCATATTTGATTAAGCAACGGTAACAACCACAATGATCAGGCGTTTCAACATCACAACAGTTTGTTACACAGGGCATCTCTCTATAGAAAGATGATGTTTTTCTGTATCATCACAGAGAGGTTCACTTGCATTTTAGGCCATTAGAAGAAAGAATCTTACACTGGAGATTTCGAAAAATCCCAGAAGGCATCAGGTGTCAAAAATGCATTTGCCCTAGAAGGAGTCATGGGTGTAACTTTGTAGGTTGCTAATCCACTTAATGGCTGAAACACAAAGTTTTGAGGTGCAAAAGAGCGTGTTCTGGGTCTCCCTGAAGCAGAATTGGTTTTGTCTTCCACTGAGGTTTGTTCCTGCGGAAGTTCTACCAACACTGAATGTTTAGAATCAGATGTGGAATCTTCCATCACTGGATCCAGTTGAGCATTTTTATCCACTTCATGTTTAGAAGGAATTACCTATAACAGCACAAACAGACAAAGCAAACACTACGTTATCAAATCAATAAAATGTTTGCTATTAGGCATGGGCTGAATTTCAGCACGACTGCGTGAAAGCCATCAGGAAGGGAACAGTTTCAGGTACGTTGCTTTCTACAATAGTATACTTGTACAGAAGTCATGATTTACCAATAAGTCCAACTGGTTTTGACACCTGCGAACCATTCTAGTAACAGGGAGAGCACTTCACTACAAGGAATGCAACAACCCACTGAAGGGGTTAAAGTAGCGGAATACCTCACCTACCAAAAAAAGTAATTAAAATTAGCAAATACTTGCTCACATTACTAGAAAAAAAATGCTTTAAGGGGATAAGAGCAGAGTTACAGGCTCCAAATGCAACTACGCCGGTTGAATAATCACAGTTTATACACATACTGTAATCCAAAGACAGAAGAACAAGCTAAAATAAGCTGATAACTGAGGAATGCAGCCCAAGACAAGGAGAATACAAGTGCAGTTAGGACCACAGAATGTCGTTCAAAGAGGAGAAAAAGTTAATCAATACATTGAGTCCACATTCCTGTGAGATGAATGACTAGATACATGTTCTGTAGAAGTTTGAGATACCTGTACTGAGATATTGTTAGCTCAGACCAGCCAAAAGAGCTTAGAATGTTTTTCCAGAAAATATGCATCTTCAGTCCGCTGAAAGTCTTGTTATAGTTTAGATATCTCTGCTTGGAATGTAAGCCTTGAATTCAACTTTTAACACACTTCTTGTAATGAGATGATTGAGGTTACAACAAGAGTTTACCAACTGGCAGCACAAAGCAACTCCTGCCTGTGAAGAGGTACTTGCCTAAGCGAAGATAAAGTTCTTCTTACCTCCTGTCAGTGTTTGTGTGCGATTGCGCCAGTTTTAAGAGACTACTAGAGCACAGCTGCAATTACGGAAACAGGAGGGGAGATGGAAGGCATGAGGGAGACGCGAGGTGAGAGGGAATAGTGGAGTGCAAAGAAAGAGAAATATCAGTGATGATTTTTGCACAGGACTGTCAGCACATGAATGCACATGCAAATTGTTTGGGAACCTGGGTTGGAGAGCTGTGAGAAATTCACATGCTGCTGTCTCTATACAGAGGTAGAAAAGTTTTGTTATAGCAGTGACACTAAGAACCACAATGACTGCCTTTAATTCCCATAAATCACGTCTACCTTGCAGAGAGAATAACATTTCCAGCTTTATTTTTCGGTGGTTCAAAACCTAGAAATGCCATTTATTTCTTAGCTTCTAGAGTCTCATATCATTATCCCGGCAGGAAAAGGACATATTCAGAGTATGTTTCAAAAAGTAATGAACTGCACAAAATTTACAAATGCTAGATAAAAACCAGCAAACTAAGCAGGCCTTTTTTTTTTTTTAACTAGTTGAACATCAGACATGAGATATGTCATCTAACAACTTCTTGTCTATTTTAAATCATTGTCCAGATCTTGAGTACTAATCAAGTCATCCATATAAGCAAACTAAACTTGATCTTAATTTTAAAAATATGGCAATACATAAAACTTCTTGGCAAAATCTAGCTTATTAGTGAACTCTTATGACTTCTATGCTTGAACACAACTATATTTGAGCTACAATTACTCTACAATGTTATTGGCTCTTAAACCAGTTTTATTACTTTTCCATTCCAACCATTAAATGACCTACCTCCGTGATGTTAGGTTTGACTGCTTTCTTCTGCTTTCCTGCATTTGCTGTCTTTCTCTGTGACTGGTTACCTAGAATAAGAGAAACTCCCAAAGGTCAAAAAGGCATCTGATTAAGACAATCTTTCACCAAAAGATTGCTATAAAAGTCCAGTGGTTAAAGACAGGGAGAGACTGTTTTGTTTTTGAGTGGGAGGTGGCTAGAGGGCAGACAACTAATTACAAAAGTTCATTCAAAAGAAAACCTGGCCTAGGATTTATCATCCTATTAAGAGATGTATCACCAAGAAAACAGATTAAGTCATTAGTCTTTAGAAGTTGTCATACACTAAAAATAAAAGTCATCTTATTTCCTTAAAGGCTGACAAGATAACTGTCAAGCCAATTTGAGTTCAGATTTTTAATTTTATATGGCATGGGATTTCTATGGGTGAGTTGAAACCAATACTAACACAGCTGTGCTTTCAGACTAGGGGTTAAATTCTCTCACCTATAATACAAGGGACACTCCAAAACATTCTAGAGAATATCCCGAGAGCAAGAATATATATTAAAAATTTCCCCTTCAGTATCCATCATGTTCCCCTATTCTAGTAAACAGAGAAACGTGAAGAGAAATTCTGGACCTAAAGAACATAGGCTCTCATCTCTTCCAGAGGTATCTGTTCCTGATCACAGGCTTAATAATCTTATGTCCTTAAACAGCGATACACCAAGCTGGCAAATCTTTACCAGCTCTGGTTTTGTTCTTTCAGTTTATAATTACCATATGGATATTGATGCCCCACACTGATGGATTTTATGGGAAACTGTCCAATGTTGGTTTTAACATCTTGATTTAAATATGCAATAGAGTTCCAGATGAGAGTCTAAGTGATGTAGTATTTAGTCCTTTCCTTACATGACAATTTGGCATGATTTACCTACAGTCTATCTATCCAAAGGAGGTAGTTACACAGCAGAATGTAGTGTGCTAAGACAGTTCAGAACAAGTTGTATCTCTACAGCACAACAGAGTGCCTGAGATATAAGCAAGATCCTAAAGACAAAAGAACTGTCTTAGTGTATCATTCGACAGTGAGTCTAACAGCAGCATATAAACGTACATATGTTGTTTCCAGTCCTCGCTTACCCAGTACTGATGGTATCTCTTTACAGCACACTTCCAAATACCTATATATCAGGCTTGAGCTACACAAGTAGGACTGTATTCACTGCCTCCCTTACCAGTAGTAGCTGCAGCAGCTGTGGTTTTCAGCATCTGCCTCGCAGCAGAGGCGGCTGCTCTGGTGATTCTTGCATTTGAGGTTGCCTGGACAGCAGGCTGCAACACTGTAAGAAATGTTAATTCCAGAGATTTCAAAGCTTAATAAAAAGCTGCATTCAAATGACATAATTGAAAGTTTTTGTTTTGTCGAAATCAGAAAAGTGCGCTAAATATTATTAGCTGGATTAGTTTGCCAGAATTAATGTGGGTTTTTTTTATCAGTTCAGTGCAAGCAGTGCTAAACACAGACAGAACAGCTCAGCCTTGGTGTCAAGGCAATGCTCTGAAGGATCTTGATTAAAGATGGTTTTGTTGTACAGTAGTACCTCCAGGACCTAGTATTATCAAGGTACCAGTGTGCTTGATGCCATGTACAAAGTGTAAGGAACCCTTCTCAATGTCCCCTGCAATCAGAGTCAACATCCTCCCCGTTTTAAATGATGAAGTTTTCTGGAGGAATAACTTGCCATGGTTACTTGCTCAGCTGGAAGCTTAAGCAAACCATCTGTACAACAATGTGATGCCCTAGTCATTATATTAAAGTATTCTAAGGTCTGAATTTAATGTAATCTAATAAAGTATTCTTAAAATCAATAGAATCCCACCTGAGATATTTTATAAAATTAGGTTAAGGTGTATTACCCGTCTTAATGATTTTCATCTTTGTATTTTAGTACTGGTTTTAGTACTGAATGATAGCATTCTCCTGCACAGAAAAAAATTTAACCGGAGCTCTTTCTTTCACACCCTCCCTTTCTATATCTGCTTGAAATCTATTATCCCCACTTAGCTACTGTTAACGCCATTTGCATTTTTAATGTCATTGTAGCTTCCACAGAATTGCAGCTTGAGAAGTTGGGAAAAAAATTACTAGATAAATAACTATAATATTTGATTTATCCAAACATTGACTTCCCTAACACATTTGTACTAGTGTTTAAATACATACAATGTGTATTCTTGATTCAGCAAAAAGCATTATCAAGTCTAGTGGATGATAATTTAAAAAAAGTTTTAATTGTTATATCAAACACCAATAATAGATCTTTTAAGTATTCGTTAAAGGCATGACTGAAATTTATTTAAATTAAGGTCTACTGCTTGCTGATTTAATTAAGTTAACGATGTGAGAGTCATTTCACTGTAAATTACTGAATATCTTGCATTAATAACAGTATTTCACATGACTTAGCCATATCTACTTAAGGCACGGATCTCACTGTGCTATTGGGAAGAATTTCTAATCAAAGGTATTCTACTCCCTTAAACAAAGGTGTCATGGGTTGGGATTTTTTTTGTTTTGTTTTCTTAAGAAACATGTAATTGTCACATTGAAAATCCAATGACTGGAGAGATACAAATGGGGCTGTTGTAAAATATGAAAACAAAAGATTGTGCCTGTCATTTATAAAGAAGACAATCACACATTTACTCAGTTGCATTAGTGTGAATCGAAGTTCGGTGTCCTGTCTCCCACATTAAATATATATGCTAATGTGCTTTACCAGAATGCTATCCTTTTCCAAACCTTTTTCAATGCTGAATTACACAAGCAGTTTTATTTAGAGACCACAGATACTAGCATGTCTGCTGTTAAGACAGAAGAAAGACTTCACTGAAAATATTACAGCTATGTTTCATGTTACCCACAATACCAGGGAAAATTAATATTTTACTTATATCAGTTATTCTTCATCTTTCCAGGTGAAGCATTTGCTCTTCTGTAACAGCAGCAGCTCCTATATGTGATATTCTTCTTAGAGACATACAGGAAGCTCTGCACAGCTCCAAATGCTGAGGCATCAGCCATGCAATTCTACCTACTGACCTTTTTCTTTTCCCTCTCCTAGGGTGAGGTAACCAGGATGGCATTAAGTGTCCTGCATCCTTTTCCCAGCACATAGTGGCAACAAGTACATGCAACACCCAGAGACACACACTTGATAATCTGTCAGCTGCTGCCCTTGTCACAGTTGGTAGGAATGGCCAGCCTAAGAACTCCTTATTTCCTACACCCAAAAATTTACTGCAGATCTCTCCCAAAGATGTTCCTTGCCTCCCTCCCATAATGTCACAAGACTCAGAAAAACACAGATTCAGATGTAGGGGTCATACTACTTTCATACCTTTCTTGTTTTCAGCTGCTTTGTCTGTACTCATCTGTTTACATCCTGCTTGCATAGAGTGCGCACCATGTCCGTTGGCAGAGATCTACAAAAGAAGAACATTTTTTGTGAAACATCACATTTCCAGAAAAGAAGCAGCACAATTTCTTTTCTCATCTTTCTATCTTAGGCTCCAGTAAAACAAATGGTGAAATAATTTGGCACAAAGGGCTTTAAAAAGAAAAGAGAAATTAAGGATAAATTAAATAGCTCGTTTTAGACATGTGTGAACATGCATTATCCACCTAAAAAATTGTCAGAAAAAGAATGAAGAAAAATATTTAAGAATCAGTTTCAGTTTATTATGAAAATAGGTGCCAACTACTGTCGCATCTTAGTACATACTACATGTTGTAATAATCAGTTTTCAGGGGAAAAAAAAAAAATCAATATTAATGCAGTTGTCCCTTTATGTTATGACTGAAAATCCTTCAAATACATTCAAGTTTCATGAAGCAAGATTGCTAGATTCAAAATATAGCTTTTACAGATTATTGCTGGTGAAATTCCCCAAAACCCCTACTTTTTTATACAAGAAATAGCAGAAGGGACTGACAAGATTCACAGTAAAAACATGCCAACATTGAAGTGATTTTTGAGTGAAGAAGGAACTGACTCTTTATAATCTGCATTCATGACAGACTTTCTGCGTTCAAGGTCCTCCAAGCCAAAACCAAAGCATGTAAGATTCAGTCTCACTACTACCTCTAATTTGCAGTCTGATCCAGAAGAGCTGTGCACTTTTTTCAGTTTGTACTGACCTACCAAAGTGTCTGCAGTTCAGCTCAGAACTCCAATGAGCATAATAAGGTCTATCAGCTTGCTGGAAGCTTTTCTCATCTAATCTGTCTTTCTCACCAGCAAAACCTCCTTTGAGACAGCACTCAACGTATAAGCATACAATCCTGAGTGATGGTCTGAAGGATAATTGCATCCTTTTCTCTGGATTTATTTGCTGAAGTTTATATAAAGAACAAACCGTAGAGTGCTTCGATGCAGTTGGTATCACAGATTTTTCTTCTTGGTTCTTGACCTTTGATCGAGTAATCCTCCCAGAGAAAGCAGGAGCTGCCTGGAAACATCCCCAAGGAAACAAGAGTTAACATACTCCTTTCCCCTCACAATCACTGTTAAGAGTGGGCAAGAATTCTAAGCGTGAAAAACAACATGCCAATACAAAATGGGTCAAACGTGTAATTTGAAAAACTTTCAAAGTCAAGTGTACTAAAAAGGAACAAGTTACCAGTTCTAAAATAACTTAGCTGTTTCATTTGTGGCTGAATCATTCTGGTTTTTCAACTGAGAACATAGTCATAAATACAAAAATCAACATATCACTAGTACCATTTCCAGCTTTGTTTTTTAAAAAATGAGCTAAATTACTCCCTTATTGTTCCTTATTATAAAATAAATATTTATAAAGTATTTACAAAATAAACTGTTTATTTGGCATAATATACACATAATTTTGTATACATGCAGAAATTTTAATATCATATACTACATTGAAATATTTAATATTACTCTTATTACCTTCTCTCTCGGCTTCACTATCGCTGGTTCTTCAGGTACAAGTGAAAGAAATCCAGGCGCAGTTGGTCTATATAAGCCAACTTTAAACACACCCTTTTTTGCTTTCTCTCTCTGCTCTCTCAGTTTTCGAAGTTCCTTTTCTTCTTTATAGCGCTGGAGCATTTCCTTGCGTTCGTTCAGTCTCTTGGTGGCTGCATTTGTACGTTGTTCTGAAGCAAAGAGGACAGACAAACATGTTATAAAATCTTTAAGATATTTTTCAGACGAGAATAAGCAGGTTGGAAAATTTCAAAAAACTTTTTGAAGATAGAAGAGCAACATACTAAGTCAAAGAGCGGAAGACTGCCTGGAATCTGTGCCTCCAAGCTTCAATTAAAGTCTTACAATGCAAATATGTGTGATCTATTAGCTTGCTAAAAGCTTAAATTCTCTTAGCTGTCTTAACCCTTCCCACTAAAAGAGTATTCAGTGGTAAATTTCAACTGGCAAATACACCTCCCCAAATCTGCACTTGAGGGATACTGTAAATTCATATCCTTTTTACATTGTACAGGCTGCTCCTGCAAGGTTACTAACACTAAAGTTAGCACTTTAACTACTTATTTAGTGGATTTGTATCAGTTTCTCTATTCAGTCACATGTAATGTCATTGAAAGCCACAGTCTAGGTCAGCTTTAGATACCAAGGTCTGCCTCAGGCTGAAAATAAATGAGGTAGAAGTTATATGAAAGAATAAAACCTTAAGATGATGCCAAACTTGAATTATGTGTCTATCTGAAAAATTAGTATCTACTTAAAGTTAAAATTTATTGAAGATAATCAAGATATAAATTTCTAAAATTTCATATTTGACATGATTACATATGGATTGCACTCCTTCCTCCAGTAGTCATCTGCTATCAAAATACTGAAGGTGAGAATATTTCTAAAGAAACCTGTTCACATTTTTAAAAGATTAACTTAATTCCCTAGGCCACAAGAATCCAGGAGAGCCAGGGAGGCAGAATTCAGTATATGTGCAGGCCCTGTTTTCCATGAGGAAAGGTAAGTTGTCAAAAACTAGCAATTTTTAAAATAAAATTATACCGTGCATTTAGCCATTTATAATTATATATACCCAATTATAATATACAATTACCCATCTCTAAACATACTTTAAGCACATGACAGACACCAGTGATATGTTAGAGGAGATTTTTAAATCAGGGTTTTTCACTTCTTGAATGACAACGCAATCATTAAGAGACTTCCTGTTGGATATTAATAGCAAAATGTATTTTTTCCTTTAGCTGCTGTAGACAAATCGGAGCAAAGCCTCATTCATACCACCGGAGCAATAAGGAGGATAAAGCTGTAGTAAGACTATTTTTTTTGTTTTTTTCTTAACATTTAGAACTGGTAATCCTTGTTTTTTAAACCTTAAACCTTTTCTTCAAATTAAAATGTTGACCACAAAGAGGTTCCTTTGATAATGTTTGAAGACATTTTTAACAATTAAAAAAAAAGCTTTATAACCAGTCTTTACTTACTCTGTTTCACTCTGCTGTTCTCTTGAGAGCACATTTCACTTGTCTCATTTAGCTGAGAAATTCCCCTCTCTTTTGGGTGCTGAACATTGACATCTGCCAATCCAAACTGTCTGCCCTTTTCGAACAACTTGTGTCTGTTCTCCTTTTGAAGCATTGATTTTCTGCGAGCAACTTTTGCTCTGAGGGTTTCTGTACTCAAATCCTTTTTGTATCGACTGGCAAACTGGGAGGTTGCAGCCATCTTGATGACCCTAGACAAAAATCATGATGATTAGGAAAAAACCTGTCATGTTTTGGTTTGCCCTTTTCATTAGGATTTACATGCTAGGAACAAAGAAAGCCCTACGTTCTTGATTTCTGTATGTGTACCAGAGAAAATGCAAATGACAATTTCAGTAATGAGTCTTCATTATTTATTTTATGCATTCAAGGGACTAGTTAATGGTCAACGAGTCTGACACAGAATTAAGTAAAGGATGCTTTGTCACTGCCAGGAACTGTCCCGTTCGTCTGTTTTCAACACAGATGTTTTTCACGTTAAGGAGACAAGCAAGTAAATGACAAGGTTGTAGGACAATACTTGGAAGCAACCTTGCCACTGAGCATTTAGATTATACCCTATCTGATGGCAAGGCATTTTTGTCGTGCATCAGAGTACTTGGCACCACTTCCCAACCAAGTTTCCAGGATGCAACTGCAATACAATGGCGTTTATTTCAAGCAGGATTTCTCTGTACTTTTTTTAACCTGAGGAAGACTTAATGCAAATGTCAGTTGGCCTGTATGTGCTGTGCTAACAGCAATGTCAAAAGCTCCCTCCCCTGTATCCCACTGAAGCCTGTCTTGCTGAGGGTTTTCATGCTTTCTTTCAGGAGAGAGGTCAAGACAAGTTCTTGGAATCGTCTTACTCTGTTTGCCACCTCAAACAGAGTCTTCTAGAAATCTCATCTTCCATTACTTATAGAAAACAGCTTTACAGTAAAGTGGGTGATAGAACTAAATCGAATAGCCAACAGTTATTCATCGACCAGTAAATTGGTCATTTACTGAGATTCTTAATTTCAAGACAGCAAGTTTTGATTAAGCTACTGGAATCATCAGTGAACTGGACTGAAAAGACCAGCCTTGACTACGGCTGTACAGGATTTCTTAAAGTCAATCCCCTCTGCCTCCATTTGCTACCAAAAGCCAAAAACACCACCAGAAGCCTAACTGAAAACCCCAAATGTCAGAAGAAAAAGAGTACCAAAATAAACTGAAAGAGCATAGAAGTAAATACCAATGTACTCTTAAACTGTATATACTTATGGGAAAAGCGAGCAAGGAGACAATCTGAGACACTGTAAGAAGGAATACAGAAAAAGCCTGTTCAGATACCACCACTGCTGTCAGTGGCAGCCCCTTGTGTCCCAGTTCATGGCAATATTCATGTACTGAGTAACTTGCACAGCACCAACAGTACCTGCATAGCCATCTGGAAGTGCCTGGAATAGACACTGGAGACAACATGAGTCAGAAATCTAAATGGGTGTATTTAACTTCTTTTTTTCCCAATACGTTCAGTGCTGCAGGAGAGTGAAGTCATCAATGGAAGTATAAATGAGCAAATGGGAATAAAAAGCTAAACTCTGCTTGAGGCACTCAAATCAGAGACAGGGGCTCTCCACGGAATCCTGGAATAGGTGGTGCATATCAGCGTCACCTGATTTGTGAACATCTCGCCTTTCATCCTGCATCTCACTTTTAAGCTTTCAGAAATTGATTAAAGGTGCCAGTTAATAATGATTGCAAAGGATTAGACTAACTTTACTGTAGTTCATAGGTCATATTTACCTTGCTTTACATTTAAGTGGTTAAGGAAGGTTAATTCATGAGCATCTCCAATAACCATCTTTGAACTGATCTTGCTAGTAATTCCCACAGTATTACAGAAAGCCATGAAGAAAAGTTAGTGGGAATATATCGCTGTTATCTGAAGCGGATTTTTTGAGCCCAGTGGATGAAAATCATTCCTAAAAGCAGCAGCTAGCATCCAGTCTCTACAACCATCCTTTGTGGACTTGCAGGACTCTAAATTTACATTAGCCGTGTTCTTCAAATACAGCAACAGTCCTTTCAGAGTGCATGCACAATTTTTTATTCAGCACCTTGACAGAAGATAACATATCCTATACCCACTGTTATTTATGAGACAAGCTTACAGGAAGCTGCATTTGCCTTAAACACTGATAAAAATTTAACACATTTAAAGGATTTTTATGCTCTACCTTCTACTTTGAACAATATTTTCCTGGTTATTGTAGTATAAGTCCACTTAAAGCCTTCTCCCATGAATAAACCTCAAGAGCAAGTGAACTACCTTTCAGTAAGTAATCCTGCAGCAGAATTGATCTAAAACATGAAGGCAAATATAACGTAAGCAGAGATACAGAGAGAGCTTTCCACAAAGCTGTTATTAACTCATAGCCCACATCTCTTTGGGCTCATTAAAAATGTACGGCATGCTCAATATCCTAAACATCTTTTTAGGACAAAAATACCCGTGTCCTTTTCTTTCCAGATTATGGTTTCTGAGTAGTGTCTTGCCCAAACAGGAGTCTAGAGGATTAACTGGAACTTAAATTAGCATAAATTCAAGTAAAGACGAGTAGTAGGAAAGGGACAAAAGGCTTAAATTAAAGACTTGGGACTGGCTAACGTATACTACCAAAATTAACAATGAAAATTTATAGGATTGGTTTTTATAGGAGAACAGTGAGGGAAAACAACCTCTTCTGACCAACAATGCCACAAGAACTAAAGGAATAATATGGAAAAACAATTAGGTGCCCAGTTAGCATTTTTAGCCCGAATAACGACAAAGTAGAGCAGGATCTCCAAACATCGCTATTTTTAAAGCGGGAACCCGTCGAGTTTAGGGACTAACGCCTCGAGTCAGTGGTTTCGAGACAGCGCCCGTGGGTCACGATAAACTGAACCCCACCTTCCAGCCCCCTGCTTCCCATGGCGGCTCTGAAGGGCCGCCGCAGGGCTGGACCCTCGGCCCCTTCTCCGCCAGCGCTGCCAAGACCAGACCCCCAACCCCGCGGACCGTTACCGGGACCGTTCTCACCCCCACCAACCCCGCCAAGTTCCCCAACGCTGCCATACCTGCACCGACACTACAATCTCCTCAGCACGGCCCGCCTCGCCTCACTTTCAAATCTCACCCGCCAACGCTCATTGGCCACTCGCGGCCCGCCCGCAGCTTCTCATTGGTCCGCTCACGGCCGACCGTTGATGGGCGGAGCCGAAATCGCGGAGCGGGCTGTTTATTGGTCACCCGTATCACCACGCTTGATTCTCATTGGCCGGAAGGGTGCGGGAGGCGGGGCCCGCCGGGTGCAGAGGGCTGTCCCCTGCCGTCCTGCCCGCTGCGGGGGCGCCGCTCTAAAATGGCGGCGGGGGCAGCGCCTCAGGTTGGGTCCGGGCTACACGTTAGGCCGCGGCCCAGGCTGTGGGGCTCTCACGGCGACTTAGGGGTAGGTTGAGTGTGACCGTGGGTCTCCTACCGCTGTCTTGTCTCCCAGATAAGCCTATGTCCGTGCCTCAGCGACCGCGCTATGCCGCCTCCTGAGGAACAGAGGCCGGGTTTACACAGACCTGGGGTTGTGCCGAGGTTTGCTGCCCCTCTTCCCTCCTGTATTTGCATCGTACCGAGCCTCCGGTTTGCTGGGGTGGGTTGTGTTTAATGCAGTTCTCATCCTCAGGACACTTTGTTCTGAGTTTGTTTGTAGAAATCTGCCAAAATGAAAATGCTCGTGAAGAGCCCAGCCACTTGGTGGCACTGTAAAAATGTCGACGGCTTTTGAAAAAAAAGTATTGCCGACCGGGAAACTGCTGAGCAGCAGGCATGATGGTAAGCGATGGATGGTAAACCACCGTGATGGTAAACTGTTGGTAAATTTGTATATAAACGTGATTACAGCAGATGATGATGGCAATAAATGGATTAAAGACCATTAGTGCAGAGCGGTTTCCCCACAGCACTGATTGGTTTTGGGTCTTTGGAGATCTAGCAGTCGGAGAAACGTCACCCCCTGGTTCCCTGTACAGACTGATGGGGGTTACAGAAAAGATTTGCAAACTTTGAACATCTGGACTAATCCTAAAGACGTTAATTTACTTTAAGATAAGAGATTCGTATGGAGGTTATTGACTGTTGTCGGGTTCTCCAATGGTATGAAAAAGATCCAATTAAACAGCAGAGATACAGGAGTTTGTATTTGTAGACTCTGCCCACAGAGTCCAATCCATTGCAGTGCCTACTCCCCTTTTTCTCCCAGATCAGTGGAATTTGAGGGCATTCAGCAGTTCCACCTTGTGATCCCAGGTTATAGTCCAATGATGTGAGCCATGCTGAACTACTTAGGGGAAAAAATGAGTTTAGGAGCATCTTCCTTCCAACCAAAAATATTTTTTTCTTCTCATATACCTGTATTTAAAGGATTCCTTCATGCTGAAACAATACTTGTTTGCTCCTTGGAGCATCTAGGCTGGCGCGTTTCCTTAATTTCCACTCGTGGTTGTTGATGCTGAATTTAGGAAGCATGGCTGTACTTCAGCTGGGGCTTTAATCTCACTAGCTCAAATACCAACATCAGCAATAATGCAGTGGTACATGCTTCAGGGCAGATGGTAAACTGAGTCCTTAACTTGGGTCCTTGGCATGCTGAGGCTCTGCCGTGCACCGTCGCTGGCTGTTACCTGAGCTAGGTTAAAGCCCAAATGGGTTTCCCTAACATGCTGCAGTGACAGCTTCCACTAACAGTATCTAGGTCACCGCAAGGGTCTTGATGGATTTGAATAATGCCATGATTTGAAAGTATTGCAATGTCATTTTAAGATAAAACAGAGTAGTATTTATTTTCAGCCAAATTCCTGACTGCTGCTGATTTTATTGCGTTAAGAGGAACAAACATAACACAATTTAATAGAGATAAACAAGAAATATGAATATATAAGCTCATTATCCGGTACAGATATTATACACGCCTGAAAGATGAACCGTGTCATTCTCATACAGTCCTGATGATTTTATGATAATATGCCTGCATTTTAACCACTTTGAGAACCAATTTGAATTTATCTATTTCTTGACAATACAACGGTCATTATCAGATGCATTTTGTGCCGAGGAAATCTGCTAATTTGCTCATTCTACTCTTCACTTGTTCACATGGGATATTGTTCTTTGTGAGGGTAGTTCTTCCCGCCCTGGCATAAATGCACTTTACCCAAGAGCAATATGGAACATGCAGGGAAACCTATGTCCAAATTTAGCCCTGAAATATTTATGATTTCTGTATATATTTTTGGTGAAAGCTCAGGCTAATGGAGTTGTGAAGCTGTAGCCCACAGTGCCACATACTTGCATGGAGTCAAAGAAAAGCCTCTGTAGGCAAACTACTGTATGTGGAGCCCGCCATGATGCTGCAGAGTCCTGCCAAATTTAATTGATAACCTCTTAATCAAGTGTTGTGCAGCATTACGGCGCATTGGCTGTCGTTCCCACTTCTGCTTATGCTTCTCATCCAAAGTGGTTGCTAGTTTAAAAAACAGAACAAATTACAGGAGCAGAAAATAGAAGCTAAATTCCTGCCTTGCAACAGCTAGGAAACACAGTTATGCCTTCTGCAGCATTTTCTTGCTCTGCTCTTTGGGTTTCATTTTGCACAGCAGCATGTTTTTAACAGGGGTGTGAGACAGCCACCCACCAAGCCTCAGCCTGTAGGCTGGGAGGAGGGCATGGTCCCAGCAGGTAGAAGAAGAAAGACATTTGGATTCTCACCAGGATGAGCTTGGAGAGCGTCTTCTCGTTCCTTTGCTCTACCACCTAGATTAGCGCATGCAACAGACCACATGCAGCAGCCCACGGTGTTAAAATGAAATTGGTAACCTTGCTCTGTTCCTTCAAAGAGCACTTTACAGATGCCTAAACCCCAGATGTGTGGGCCCGGGATCCCAAGCTGATGGAAACACCTACACGCTGGCTATGCAAAGCAAGTCTCCTAGATCCCTTGTTTGATGTGTCCTGCAAGCAGGTCTCTCTGCTCGGGAGGGTGGGAGGTTCCACTCGCCCTTGGGAGGTGTCTAACACTTTCTGGGCTATAAATAGAAAGACGAGGTACCCGACTCTGGGTATTATATTGCAGTCTGGCAGCCTGACACCTAATAGCTAGATGTCGTAGCACATTTATAAGCTCCAAGCTTTCACTGGAGCTAGGCTAAAATGCAAACTAGCAACCTTCTAATGCAAACTACAGTTGGAAACAAAGCCTGAGTAGTTTTTCTCTCGGCATATCTTTACATCCTGTTATTTACGATGCATTTACACCGAATGTTCCCTGCTGTTACAGATTTCAGTCAAAAACCCGCTCCAGCAGTACAGGTTAAAGCATCCTGCAGCTGGTTTCGTCCTCCAAGGCCCAAAGTCACATTCTTGAGGAATTCACATTTCCTTCCGAACAGACTCAAACCTTGCCGGTTTTCTTCCAGAGGGAAGAGGGGAGCGGGAATTAACCCAAGAACAAATGCTGGATTCAGCCATAAGCCACTGCTGAGTTGAGAGCAAACGTTTTGTTGTTTCCAGGGATTTTGGAGTGGGTTACTTTGAGTGAATTGTACTTTTACCCCCCTTTAGCAAAAGCAGATGAAGAAACGCTTAGTGTGGTGGTACTAGATGATGTTTTAGCAGCATTAAGTAGGTTTCTAATAGATTTAGGCCAGGACCATTGCATTTTCATTTTAAAAGAGCATACTTTTCCCTAGCTTAGACAAGACTTTTAGTGATTTTTTATTTTAGGGGTGTAGGTGGTTTAAAACCTGTCTGTATTTTTTTCTCAGCATGCATCTCCTTTGTGTCTTCATTGCCCAGAAGCAGAACATCTCGTATGGAAGTTGGATGCGACTGCTGGAGTTAAGTGTTTCACAGCTAAAGCAAATACAAAGGTGATAAGGAACAGCCTGGTTTAGAGAGTATAATGCAAAGCTTTGAGGAATATGACCGTTAATTAAGATGGAAACTATAAAAGAGCTATAACGCCTTGGTTAATCCTATGTACTCTGACAGAGTTAAACTTCTCCAGGTCTCAGATAAGATAGGACTGGTTTTCTTTATCTATTGTTTTTTTAATGTTCAAGGCTACTGAAATGCAAAAGTGCCAGATGGCCATGTAAGCTAAACAATGTGCAAAATCTTTCTTATATTATCACTAAATGCCCCGGGGGGGGTGGGGGGAGAAAGGTTATTTAACCATTAGAGTCACTTAGCAACAAATGGCATTTAGCTGTCTGTATCAACTTGCAACAAAAGATTGGGTCCATACTGTTTGGGGCCTTTTGCTAATATGACAAGGCACATATTTCAATCCCCTTTAAGTTGTCTGGCGGTATGTTGTGTGTCAGTGTGTGGTACCAGGCTAGTAAATAGGTTTTTTTTCCATGTGCACAAAAAAAATCACCATGGACCTATACCAAAATACAGAATTTTCCCCTGGAACACATGAAGCTACTGTGTCAGCAGCAGCTAAATCCTGGTGGTGTTCTGGGGTTTTGTTACAGTCCAGAGGAGAAAGTACTGGAGGGATGAGGAACTGTAGGTTCTGCTTTCCGTCCTCTCACTGATCTGATATTTGACCGTCAGCAACTCATTTTACCTCTATCTCCCCTCCCATCCTCACTTTGTCTTCGCATATAGTGGCCGTAGTCATCAGGGACTGCAGAGACTTTGGGAGATTCATCTCAGCCATCTGAGACACCATGTTAATGTGATCCTGTGCCTTGGCTAATTAGCTCTGCCCCTCGTCAGGACTACTGTGGCACAGTGCTGTGCTGACACACTTATATTGCTTTTTAGCTAGAGAACGGTCTCAAGGATCTTCTCACTGTATTGCATTACACAGAGCAAGCAGTGTCTCCACTGCCACTCTCCTGCAGGTCAGAGAAACCAGGCCTTTTCGCTTTGCTCACCCTGCTGTCACCCTGGGTCATCTGTGGTCCCCACGGGGACCTGCATCCTTCCCCGCTTCCTTCTCAGCAGAAACAAACTGCTGAAATCCTCTTTTGAGGAGAGGGGAGGCTCTTCCTTGCAGGAACCCCTTAGGCTTGAGCTACCATCTGGTGTCACCACTTAATTCCCCTTTTCCTTCCCTTTGCATTTCACTCTTGTCCTCGATACCTTTGGTTTTGGAGGACATCTCCGGTGCCCGTCTCTTTCTCCCTGCAGGCTGAGGGTTTTGTGGGGGTGGCATGGAGAAGGTGGCTGGGGTGATACACACATGACCAACCAGTGCCGGGCGTCCTAGGGTACATCTACACTGGGAACAGCAGCTTGTGTGTGTTCCTCTGCAAGGGCAGCAACTGCATGGATGAAGGCAAAGGGTATTTAGTGATTGTGCTGATGTGGCAATGTTGTTGAAAGGCTAGCTGGCAGGGCTGGCATGGCGCTGGTGGGGCTTCAGTACCCTGAAGGACAACCCCTTCACCCTTCCAGTAACCTCTCAGCAGCTCTTTTGTCCCTGCAGTCAGGAGTTAAGGATTTTAAAGCCAGAAGGTCTATCAGATGGGTTTCTTTGGCCTCCTGCAGAGGTCCATAGGGATTTTTAGCTTATCAGCATGCTAAATCCACTCCTAAACGGGCGGGCTTGGAGCTGGCACCCTCCTTGCTTTCAGTGCCACGTAGGTGGCTAAACCTCACAGCAACAGGCACTGAGCTCTGAGCCTGGAGACACCATGGCGGCACCAACTCTGAGCTCCGAGCCTGGAGACACCATGGCGGATGAGGCTATGGGGCCCCCAGGCCTGACAGCGCCGGGACTACGGGGGGACCCCGACCCTGCGGCTCCCCGGCGCCGGGCTCTGCCTTGAAACGTCCCCGGCCTTCAACCTGCCGGCCAGGACCCTCTCAGAGTCCGTCCCGGCCCCGAGGACACCGCTGAGGCCCTGAGGACAGCTCCGGTGGCGGGAAGGGCCGCGGCGGGCAGCTCTGAGGGGAGCTGCGGGCCCTGAGGAGACCCGAGAGGCCCCGAGTCGGGCCCCCGCTGTGCCCGCCCGGCTCTGCCTTGCGGGGCGGCCGGTGCCTGGCACGGCGCGGGGGCAGTCGGCGGTGCCGCGGCTCTTCCCCGGCGGGCCCGGGCCCGTCCCGCTCCGTCCCGCCCCGGGCGCCGATTGGCGCGGCCGGCTCGGCCCCTCCCGCCGCCGCGGCTGAGGCGCTGGGGAGGGGGGGGGAATCCGGCCGCGCCGCGCCGAGCTCAGGACGGCGGCTTCCGCGCAACTTGCCGTCGCCGGGACGTTCCCCCTTCCTCCCCGCGGGAGCGCGGCCGGCCCCGCTCCGGGTAGGCTTCTCTCGGGGCGGCGGGGCCGGGGCTGGGAAGGGTGAGGGCGGCCGCGGGGTTCGGGCAGGTGGGCGGCGAGCAGGCCCCGCACGCACTGCCCGCTCTCCCGGCCGGCCATGGCGGCGGTGGGGGCCGCCGGAGGGGCCGCTGGCCGCCCGCCGGACGGGGCTGCGCGGCGCCGGGCCCTGCCGAGGGCACCGGGCCTCCTCGCTCCCCCGCCGCCGCCTCCTCTCGGGTTTATTTAATTTGATTTTATTCCTGGTGCTCCCCTTGCTGAGGCCGAGGGGCCGCCTCCCCGGGGGGTTCCCCCCTCGTGCCCCCTCCGCGGTGCCGCTGGCAGCGCTCCCCCGGCGGGTCTGACAGCGGGGCCGGGGCAAGCGGGGCTCCTCCGCACCGCCCCCGCCTGCGGGTCTTGTCCTGGGCCTACGGGCAAGCGCGAAGGGTTTTTCTCTAAAAAAACAACGCTAAAACATGTTTTTCTCCAAATTTTGTTCTTCTGAGCGCTGTCACTTCCTGATGGTGTTTTTCTGCACAGCTTACCCCCTGCTTGGTATATCTCAGCCTTTTGGAGGAAGACTTGTGAAGCTTGATAAACAGCGATCTGAAAAGAAAGCTTTAATCATTATTACATATTGTGGATAATACTTCTACTAATGTGTTCATGCGGGGATGGTGTAAGAAGCTAAGGAAAGGTTAAAAGTACAATGACAGTGGAAGTGATTTCTTCTCAAAATTACTTCCTCCAAGGCCTTACTCAAAACAATAAGCGTAGCTTTTAATTTCTTCAGTAAACTGAGGTTATTGACTTGTGCTGTGTCGCTTCCAGTTGGGAAAAAAATAAATCTCCTTATGTCAGCCGGAGGAGTGGGTCCGACGCCTGTCCTGCGAGGTGTTTTGTGCAACGCCCAGCAGCAGCGTACGTCTCCCTGCTCTGCTTTTAAATAACCAGGTCGGATGGGGCTGTGAAGCGCAGCCACAGCAGCTCGGGGTTCCTTTCGGGCTGCAAAACCCGCCTGCGAAGCTGTGTAAATACTCAAGTGGTTAACCCTGCTGCGCCACATGCTATCTTGGCTGTGCCATAGCTCTCAGTATCCAGTTTTGGTCGCTGGAGATACCCAGGCAAGCTTTGAAACCGGCTAACGTGCAGCACAGACTTGAGTCGCGAGTCTTAATGAGTGTTTTGCGTAGTGCTTCGTGTTTTCTCGGATGAAAGGTTTTCCATTATAAATTATAAATGTCTGTCACCCCTACAGAAGAGCCCCCCAAAAAATAAGCGTGGAGCTAGGCAGTTGTTTTGGAAGTTTGAAGTCTAAACCTGTAAGTGCCTGTAGGTTGTTAACGTTGTTACTGCTTAATGTGGAGGCAGCAAAATGACTGACTAAAAAAAAAAAAAAGATCTCATGTCTTTTTGAGCCATTTGATCAGCATCGTCCACATAAATGACATCCTGCTTACGTTTGAGCTACTTGTTCTTCAGCACCCAGAAGAATTCCTAATGTGACTCCAGTTGCACCAGAGTTGAGTTTTTTTTTTTTTTTACCCGTGAAATCTTAACTGGAAGCCTTTTACAGTGTTTTGATTCCTTTTTAATAAATGGCTAATCCCTTGCTGCAGGGGATGGGAGTGTTTTTGAATGAGGCGTTTTTGGGTCCTGAGGGGAGGGGGAAGGGAGCGCCTTGTATTGCTTTCCAGGAGCCACCCGCCTTCCCCGGGCCCGAGTGAAAGAGCCTTATTGACTGGTTTTGAAGGTAACGTGCCCAATTCTCCTCTTACATGCTAAAAACCATAAATTTGCTGTAGCGCAGAGCCTTTGAGGGAAAGAAGTGGAATGTCAAGGAGCCTGGGCTTCATCACAAGCAGCCTGGTAACAAAGGCGCTGTCTGTTAATTGCATCGCGCTTATCAAAATCTCCCCTTCTAATGACAAAGTTCCATTTTAATAGGTGCGAGAAGTTGTGGGCTTTGATTTAATACCAGTGTCTTAAAATCATCTTGCATGCTCCATATGACTAAGTTGTCTCTTTCATATTTAATTGGAGAATGAGCAGAGGCTGAGGAGGAAGCCGTGTTCGTTTCATTTGCACTAAATGCTCTTTAAAATTTTTTCTCCATTTAGATAAGGACCATGAAGAAGCGTGAGTGACTTGTCAAGCACTAAGCTGCAACTAATTTTCTTACAGGCATATAAAACATCTTTCTGTGTCCCTTAAAATTGGAAGCTCATCTTGTAGCATGCCGAGGACGTGTACCACGGCGTTGGTGAGCTTTCTGCTGGCTTGAATAGCAGCTGGCAGTGAGAACGTGTATTCATAGAGACTGGCCTGTGGTTCCCTTGCCAGGAAGGGCTGCGATTTTGGGGTACAGAGGTGCCAAGGTTGATTTTTGGTGCTGTGAAGTTGAATACTGTGTAGTAGATACACAAATACGACCTAGGTACTACTGGAGCTTCTAGGTGTCAACACGTTCATGATAACGTGTTATTTTCACTTCTTGCTGCCCTGTAGCATAGCAAAGCAAGCAATTCGGTATAATCCTGAAACACTGCTTGCTTTATTACCAGCAGATATGGCATATTTTGGTATTCCCATTGCAGGTTTGATATGTGGTTTCAGAGAAGATAGCAGCTTTTCTCGTACCCAGTGGTTGAGTCTGTAAGGACAACATAGGATTGGTCTTAAACGTATGATTAAAGACAAAGTAGTTTTGGAAGAATGCATCTCCTGTCTGCTGCTTTTTTTGGCTCTTGTGGATTATTTGGTTATTGGATGTGTTACTAGGTGTTCCTATCGATATATATAAGCTTTTGAAAGAGATCTTAGTTTAGTGAAAGTGGCTGGTTAGAGATCAGCTTCCCAGCTCTGTAAGCTCTGCAGTAAGGAGGGCACAGGAATGCTGCTTCGGTATGTGTGGCTGCTCGGTTTTTATTTGTACCATATTTTACTGGATTTTGATTCTGTTAGCTTATTAAAGTTAGAATCTATTAAAGTCAGTGTGACAGACTTTTTCTGAAGTGTGAATGTTGTCCTTTCTTTAAATGTCATTTTTCTGCGCCCCCCCCCCCCCCCCCCCCCGCCAAATACAAATTGGGATAAATGCCTGTAGTGCAGATACTGGCTGTAGCTGTGTGGTTTGTATTTGGAATTTGTAGTTGTGGAATTTGTGTTTATTCCCCAAATAACTTTTCCTTTTCTTCTTGTTGTGGAAGGGGAATATCTGCTGTATCACTTGCTAATCCTGCTGTTGCAGTCTTATGCCTAGAGCACAACTGGAGAGGTATTTATCACTGTAGGCATGCGTGGTTAGTTTTAATCTAGCTATTTTGGGTATCAAACACAGAGAAATCACAGTGGGAGTGGCTTTGGTATAGGGTGCACTTGGACAGCCAGTTCGTGGCAAAACCTAGGTGTCTGCAGCGTCATTCCAATGGGTGTCAGAGGCAGGTAGATTAAATATAGCTCAGATATGCCTAAACATGTTGCAGTTGCACCTCCTATTGCAGTACAGACGTAATGTGAATGTTTACATAGATCACCCTCCTACACATCGGAGGTTCAACTCCATCTGATAGTGAGTTGCTGCTGGGCAGCCACATGACTACTTGATGCTGTTTTGAGAGGAAAAATATACTACAGAGGGATGCATAAATGGCTCTTAAGAACATGTCAGCTTTTTAAAAAAAATAAATATGTCATTAAGAAATGGCTCATTGGTATCTTGGGGTGCAGAAAGTAGTGTTATTTTCCATGTTATTAAAAAAATAATAAAAGAACCTTGCTGTGTCTGCAGTTCATAGCAAAGTAATGGCATTTAGGTAGCACAGAGCCTGAATTTCTGCCAGTTAAAATCTTGCTGTCCTAATTTGCCATTCTGCACGGTGCTTGGAAGCTAAGATGCAATGTTCTTCTGCCTTGCAGCAAAACAACTAGTGATTAAAAATTCAGCAGATGTTGTGGTTCACTTAACTACTTGTTCTTGCATCATTCAGGTCATATCACGCAATTAATGTTGCTAATGTTCAATCTAGCTTTTTTTGTTCTAAGAATGGAAATTATCTGAACTACCATGGGATTTATGGAACTGTTTTGGCAGGAACTGGGCTGTGCAAAGTAAATTATTCAGAACTGTTTTAATCCTTCCCCTGACTTGGAGAATCTCCTTTTGATTTCTCAAATATTACTTGTTCGTGCCAGACAGGGCTTTCATTTTCTCCAGCTTTTCTCGCTTTAAAAATCGAAGTGTTTTCTTTCGATTGCTTTGAGATAAACGAGACTCCCTGGTTGAGAAGAGGTGGGGGGAAAGAATAGGGATAGGGATAAGTGCTTCCTTTCTTACTTAAACTCACTATTTCACTTGGCCACAGAAGTATTTTTGTATGAGAATTCTCATTTTGTTTCAGGCAGAGTTTCTATTGCTTTCCATACATCTACTTTTAATTTGCACAATTTTAGTTAATAGTATTCAATCCAGTGTGTCACTTACTTGACTTTTAAATTAGAGTTAAACTTTAATTCCCCTTCCTTATGTTCCTTTAATTATGTAATTTTGGGGTTCTTTCTGTAGCACACACAGGTTCTGGAAACCTTTTCTGGGCTACTTGGAGCAACAAAAAGCAAGACTTGTGGCTTGTTTTCACTTCTACCGGTTTTCTCTTGGGAAGCTGGTGCCTGTACTGCACAAGAAGAAGCCTATCCTCTTCCTTCGTGATCAGTGCAGTGACTGTGGTTTTGGTTGACCTGTCTCCACCTTCTCAAGACTCATCTGCTTTTGCTCGCAGGAGGAGACTGATGCTCCTAGATGGGTGCCCCCTAAACTGGATGCATGCATTGATGTACATCTTTATGGATGGTGCTGTTACAAGCACGATAAAGGCAGGCTAACAACGGAGAAAAGTTGCTGGGTCTTTCAAGGTCTTTGAGAGTAACTTGCTATACTGGGGCAGCTCTTGGCTCCAGTGCTTAAGAGAAACTAAGTTCAGAATGTGGAACACAGGTGGAGTATTTTGGTCAAGGGCACGTGCGAGGTTCAGCCATTGCTCAGCGCATTGCTGCAGGTAGCTTGAGAGTAACAGGGCTTAGGAGAAGGCTCTATCTTTTTAAGCATGAAGCAAGTGACAAATCGGTAATAGCAAGGGAAGAGCTGGATTTCTGCGTTACAGTGTATGATATACAATATGTGATGGAGACACCTGTAAACCACCTTTTGGAGAAGTAATGGGGAAAAACTGGAGACTTCCAGTTTATGCATGTTGTTTGAACTTGCAATTTGGATGACTTTTTGCAATATGTCAATTAGCACTTCAAGAGGATGTATTTTTAGTCAAGGCAGACATTTTTCTTCGGAAAAACCTGTTTGCACTATTAAAGCTAACGTACTTTGAGAGAACTTGTTTCAGCTAAATTGTCAGCAGATAGTCAATCGGTTAGAAAAATGAAGTCTTAAATATGTAAACCCTCCCCCAGCCTCCTTAGTGTCCTGTTTAGAATGATGGAAAACAAGGATTCAAATTGGGTTTTGCATATTCCTGATACCATGTATGGATGTATCCAATATGCTGTACTTGCAGAATTGATATTCAGGATAATATGTTTAATCTCCAATTGCAAAAAAATAACTTCACATGCAGCTAATTCCATCTGCTGGAAAAATAAGAGCGAGGCTAACTTCATCACTTATTTGGGACCTGCTTTTTTCTGTGCTAATTACTATGTATGAACTTTAGAAATTTGCATAATTTTTTGGGAAACCGAAGCGGCAGCCATTTAATTTAGAATTTTATTAACTTTAAACATCCCTAGCAACTCCTAAGCTACTTCTAGTTCATTTTGTGCTTTTGGTGTTATACATGCTTTGATTTAGTAAGCTTCAGTAACATTTTTTTTCTTCTTGCAATGACTTATATATATATATATATATATATATATATGAAAAACAGCATCTTGCTGCCATTTCCAGAAACTTTCAACCTGCAATCTAAAGCAAAATTTCTTCTGTCATTCAAATAAAAAAAAGTGTTGAAATTAAATTCTCATCAAATGAATACTAAACCAATAAAATTAGAAGTAAGGTTTTGGTCGCTCTCTTGCACTGTGAGAAGAGCACATGAAACATTTTAAGTGTAGATGGTTTTCAAAAAGTAACCTTGGGGAAACTGGGACATGTCAAGTCTGGTCCTAATTCTGCTAAAAGCTGGTCTCATGATATGAATTCTTAAGCTCCAAAGAGTTTGGATATAAAATGATCATTGCAGATAGCTACTAAGTGTTCTCTCTTACTGAAAGACTGGGGTTTGACACATTTTCAGCTTCTCAAGGTGCCTAGCAATGCCTTTTCCACTTGGTTTGCATTTGTTCTTGTGAACTCCTCCTTTTACTGATTTTGCTGGTTGGCAGTTAGTGGAGGCGTATAATCTGTAAAATGTTAAAACAGTTGGAATTTTATAGGAAAAAATACTGTCTGCTTTATTGGAGTGCTGTTATTTACTGGCTACTTTTCTTTTGGATGCAATAGACTGAATGAATTTTAAAATTTGAAGTGTTTTTTTCTGCGTTACAGTCTTAGCCTGCTTTCTGTCTCAGTACCGTAAGAAACTTCCTATTTTGCTGTGTGAAGCTGCAGTCCTGTGTCATTGTCCCTCTTTCCTCCTCCTCCTTGTTCTGTCGATCACTTAAGAATGCAGTTTCTTCCTTGGGATGAACGGGTTTATATTGCTAGGCTCTAATTCCTCTCTAATTGGCAGAAAGCCAAGCATAAAATCTTGTTCATAAGTCACTCTAGAGATTTCTTTGTACATGCTATTACTTTCTTTGCATGCTAACATCACTGAAAAGACCTTTCCCTCCCCCCGCCCCCCCCCAAGTCTAGACCAGGCATAATTATGTTCAGTGTGTATGTGTAGGCTTGGGTGTTGCCGCTCTGCAGCCCAGCAACTAATTTGAAGTCCTTGGGCAGTTTAAGACCAAAATTTCTTGTAGCATCAAAGGCAGCAGCTATCCCTCTGCATCTGGGTAGGTGAAATAGTCTTTGAAGTTTAGATACAGCCGAAAATTAACTCGTGGCTTGTGCCTGTGGTTTGGCTTTCTGCAATGTGTCGTACTGGAGGCTATATTTTAGAAAAAGAGTTTGGACACTGGGTTGAAACACGACTTGCTGTGTGTTGAGTGGTAGTAGCTAGTGTTGAATTGGGGTTTGTGTTCACTGGCTCATGCACTTCCAGAGGCAGCCCAGTTCCCTGTTGATTTATAAAGCTTTTAATTGAGGTCTTTGTCCTGAACTTTGTCTCACCTGAGTCTTTATTGCAAAGCGTAAAAATCCTTTCCATCGTGAAGCCTCCATTCTGGCATTGGGACTGCAGTCTTGATGTATTTATGTCTTCAAACCTTCTGTGCTTCCTCCTGTCCTGACTCCTGAGGTTGAGAGAAGCTCCCTGTAAAGATGTACGCAGAGCTGCCCCTTCTCCTGCTGCTGTGAGGCTACTTTTGCTTTGATATCGTGCTGCCTGTCGCTGTCACTGCGATTTTCTCATTCATTTGCTTTCCTGACCACCTGCACGCGTCCTTGTCCTGCGGAGAGGAGGGTTGTTCCAGTGCAGGGCACTTGAGCCCTGGCAATCCACTGCTGAATAGCCAGGGCGTGCAAGGTGTGGTAGCTTGGGACAAACATCAGGGACTTGGTAGGTGGACTCTAAAAAAAAAAAAAAAAAAAAAAAAAGCCAACAAACCGTTTAAGGAAAGCCTGTCCTCTGGAAATTGTTTCTAGACCTTAGTTTAGCCATCAGGGCACCAGAGGTTGCCATCAAGCGCGGGACAGACTGTTGGTTTCTCACTTTTTTTTCATTTCATTTCCTTTCTAAAGAAGGACGGCACTCTACTGTCATTTTTTTTTAATGAGGTAACTTTATCTTAATAAACACATGAATGAAGTGATGCAAAGAGTGCTTGTTTATGCATCTGAAATGTAAGTAAATGTGCTACCGCTTCTGGAATTTGAGCTGTGGGAGGCTGACTGATAGCAATGAATCCGTCTTCCATGGTGTTAAGAAAAAATCCTTGTGTTTCTCTTAGAATGCTTGTGAATTTTTTTTAGATGTGGTAGGACTGCAGATGTAGTCATATTAAAATGTATAATAACTTGCTTTGAATTGGTGTTGCAGCAGAAGCAGTTGGAGACGTGGCTTTGGTACAATTTACTGGTAATTCTCTTCTAATGCAGCTTCACAGCCTGTGCCGCCAACGGGAGCTCAGAGCTCTCTGAGTCACGCTCTTTCCATGGACGGTGCATGGGATGCCACCAACAGTGGACTAAACCAGTTTTCGTAATGATTGCTTTGTTAGGCTTTAACAGCTTATGGGATTGTTAAAATGGTGTCTGCTGATGTGTCAGCTGTAGGCTTCGGGGGAAATTGTAGGATAAATAGTAGTAGTTTACATACCTTTGGAGCAAATGTCTCTGCAGCATTCTACATACTGTTCTTGCCTTAAAAGTTTTTTTTTTTTTCCCTGTTTTCCTCTTTTGGATCAGCAGATGTAGCCAGCAAGGAAAGGATTGTGTGTGGATTTCGTGAAGTTAACACAACTTCATCCCAGGCCTGACTGAATCCAAGAAAGTGAAGGCACCAGTGTGTCCTGCAGGGGTGGCCCATTCATTTATGGGAAAACATTTTTAAGAGGTTGGGAAGAACTTAACTTGGAAAAAAGTCAAGGAACTTAATCTGAGTGTAAAATTGTTGTATCCATAGCGGAGCTATACAGAGTAAGTTCATTGATGTTGCTAGTTTCATTAATACTGGTTGTGTGTGTTTGTTTGTTTTAAATTAATTTTTAAGGGCTGGGGGAATCCCCCTTTCCCCCAGCCCTCCCTTGTGTTACTTGGATCACAGTGCACCAGCAAGGAATTGTTTTTCATCAGGCGTCTGTCCAGGCACAACTAAGGCAGTTAAGGACTGAGGAGTCTGTCAGACTGCTTTCCATTTAAGCATGGATATTTTTAAAAACAACCCAAAATGTAAATGTAGCAAGTCAGTGATCACAGATAGAGAAACTTCACTGGGGTATATGTGAGGCAGAGGCTGTTGGGAGAGGGCATGTCTTTAATTAGACCAACTGGTATCGCTGGGGTGGAGGGGAGGATGAATGAGCTTTTGAGCATGAATAAATGTCAATATACATTTTATCAGAATTGCAGTTTGCAAGCAGGGATTTACTGTGAGTTGCTATTTGGTTTTGGAGTGTCTGGGGCCTTTCTGCGTCTTCCATATATTAGCCGCAGTTATGGAAGAAGCTGTGTATTACCACTTTACAAACATAAAGCGCAACTCTAAGGGAAGATAGGGTGGAAATTGCTCGGGTAAAATGAGCCAGCGTTTTCAGGCTGGAGTCAGTAAAGCTAGACAGAGTGCCAGCAAGCGATACCTGTGTCCTGAGCTTAATATATTCACTTCACAGTGGTCATGCCCAGGAGTATTAGTGAGAGATGCTTTAACTTAAAGCTAGTAGGAACAGCCGTGCTTTTTTCCTCTGAAAAGTGGTGTGCTTTTACTGGAATATCTAAATGCAGGCATGTTAAGCTTAATATATACGTGTGTGGATACCTGAGAAAACATCCCATTAGGTAAACCAGTAACTTTCTTCTGGGGAGATGCTGAGAATATCATCTTTGCTGCCTGTCAGGGCCAAGCCAGGCTTGTTAACAGCTTGTAAGCGACAGCTCTACTTTGCTTTATAGGTATTTTAAGTGGTGAGGGTAGCAGAGCCAGAGGGAGAGGTGATAACATCTGTGCTGGGGTTTTTTTTTCTTTCTGGGAGGGGAGGAGGAGATGGGACTAATTGCATACCTTCCAATTCCAGTTACTTCATTACTGCATAATCATTGGAGCAGCCCAGCAATCTCCTCTGATAGCAGATAAGTGGCGTGGTTTGCAGCACTTCAATCTAAACAAAACTTAAGTGCTTTTTCCTTTTTTTCCCCTAGAGTGAAACTATAATTTCATTACGTGAATGTTAGCCAGGACGTAGTTGTTTTTGCAGCTGTCATGATGCTTCTCTGGGCTATGTGCATGTTAGAGGTGCGTCCCCAGTGTATGTAGCAAAAATATCCTAAAATCCTGCATTCCCTTACCTGGCAGCTTCAGCTGAAGGCTCTCCAAGTAGTCTGCCAGGTGAGGATCTGGTTAGCTTTGACGTTGGATATCTCAAAGGGTTTAGATATAAAACAGTGAACGTTTAGATTGTATTTCCTTTCCATAGTGATACATGTTAATTAGTTTCTTGAACAGTGAAGAAACCAGCCTGAGCACACCTCTGCTACCGAGTCTGCTGCTTCGGAATATAAATCCCGGTGGTGAGAGTGGTCATGTTGATGAGGCTGTAGTGGAATTGCGTAGTTTCAGTTCCCCAGCGTAGAAATTGCATTATATGCAACCCATATGATGCCAAAAAGAACTGTTGGGCAGAGCTTCAGAGAGGTGTTTTGTCTGTTCTTGAGAGAGGATAAAAGTGCTTTGGTGCATCAGGTTCAATCCTGATAAAATACCTTCTTGGAACTGATGTTTCTGAAAGATGATCATTTTGAGATACTGGCTTAAGCCCATGAGAGTACAAGAAGCAAGTGCCTGGATTTTGCATAGCGTAGTGCTGGGCAAAGCTTAAAACTCTCATCAGGCTTTTTCTGGTCTGCCATAGAACTGTTAAATCTGATCTGGTCCTAAAAAGACAGCTGACTGTGCAGTCTGAGCTGCATACTTTGTCTCTGCTTTTGACTTGAATGGAAAAGTAGTTTGTTTTCACATTAAATTGAACTCAACTGTCGCTGTCCCAAAGGGGGTCTGTTCTTGCAGGTTCTGCTTGGACTCAGGCAGAATGCTCTTGGCTCTCACTGTTTTTTGCTGTAAACACGGTAACTCAAGCCAGGGTGACGGGAGGATGGTAACCCACTATGAGAGATAGTTGTTGACAGGTGAAACATTTTGGGAAGGAAAACTCAGGGTCTTGCGTGTATAGAGTGGCTTTCAGAGGTAAAAACCCAAACATGCTTTGCAAACTAGCCTGTACATTGTGCACTGGAGTGGATCCATGCTTTGATAAGAACAATATGGGCTCTTTTAATGAGACTGATCGCATCACCTTTTTTTTAAGGAGATATTTATTCGTATGGAGGGAAAATATTTTATTCCTGTGATAATCTGTAGCTGATCAGAGGAAGGGTCTGCAAAGCACAGCTCCTTCCTACAAGTGGGGGAAGCTCTTCCACCTGTCTGCTGATGGTGAAGGTAAGCACTGCTGCTTAGAGCAAGAGCTTTGCCTCTCCTGTGCTGAGGTGGACAGCTGGCTGATAAAATGATGTCTCTCACAGATGTCTGAAACCCACAGTGATGGATTTTGCTTTGTTAGTTGTTGAACGGTTGTGTGTGGTTGTGTTCCCTTTCTCCACTGAAAAAAAGCTAATCCTACATCTCAAAATGATCTGTTTACTATCCCAGCACTGCGCTTAGTGTTTTGGAATTGCCTTGGGGTCCGTGCAAGTTGACCAGGCTCTTGTGGCCGTTTAGGATGGTGAAGTTGCCTTCCCCATGCTCTCCTTCTCCTCTTGAAGTTTGTTAGCTCGGCTTCCATAGCAGCCACCCAGCCTTGGCACTTCTCCAGCCTTTATTTACCTCTTAATACTTGAAGCGTGCCTCAGTACTTCCTTCCGCTCTTTCTTGAGTTTGGCCTCGGGGTTTGATCGCCCCTCTGAAGTAATGCAGGGTTGCTTGAATTGGCAGGCATGACTGGGAGGGGAGATGATGAGTGTCCACAGGTCTTTGCACTGATGTGTTCATGAGCTGGGATGGGTGCACTGAGGCTGCTTGTGTTCTTCAATATCCAGTAATTAGTTACAATCCATCTTCAAATGAATTGAAGACAAATTACCCAGTACTGGAGACTTTTCTGAGGAAAATGTTTAATGAGCACCTGAAGGGCCACAATCCCGTAGATTGTGTTTGGTGTCATGTAGCTGTGAACAAGTTTTCCTTATTGCAGAAGGTGGATTGATTTCTCGGGGCTGGAGAGCATCTGATCTTGATGCAGAGGGAGCGGAAAAAGCTGTCCGACTTTAATCTGAATTTACTAGGTAGTTAATAAGAAAGACCTCTGCCCTAAGTAACTTGTTCAGCCTATGTTATGTTGCAGGAGCTCCATGGAGATGAAGCCTCCTGGCTTTATTTTGTTCTGAAATCCATTTGGCTTAAAGTTGCCTCCAGAATCGCAGCCCCCACGGTACTTCAGGCTCGCAACTGGGTAACCTACTGGGTGTTTTAATGGCTGAGGTTGGGGCAGGCAAAGCCTGGATGCTTTGGTGGTTGAGAGGTGACACTGGCACGTGGAAGTTGTCATTCAGGTATCCTCATGCTGAGAGTGGTGTGCCTCTTGCCTTTTTCTTCTTCCCTTTATAATTTGCAATTTGTTTTTAAAAGCAGGGGGATTTAATTTTTGTTTCCTCTGCAGTTGTGGTCATGGGAGCAATTAGCTGTCGTGATGTTTGGCACTGGGGCTGCCTATGGTGGCTAATTGCGTAAGCTGGTATTGCTAAAGCGAGCGAAGGTATTTGCACCAGTCATTTAGAAACTGGTATAATTCAGGTCTGAATCAAGCTCAGGCTCAAACAGGTTGTGGAATTTATTTATACAATGCCACTGGGGTGTGTGGCATTGCAGAGACAAATAAACAATGGTTCCCAGCCCTGAGGCTTGTGTTTGGTATTAGATAACCAGGCATGGGGTAATTATAGCCAGGGACCTGGGTGGAGGGGTGAGGAGAGGGTGAGGGTTACATCTGTGTAGAGAACATGAAATGTTCCTTGTTGTGCCTGCAGCTTGTTAATGGCACTGTGAAGAAATTGTGGGTGCGTCTGAGGTTATAGGAAGGATGGAGGTCAGCTTTGCAGAAGGAAGTGTTGAGTGAATTATAGGAGATGTGTGGATTAATAAGAGAAAGCGGAAGGAGATGAACTGAAACTAGTGAAGCGTACAGGGAGTGGCTGGGTTTACACAGAGGCTGAACACGAAGAAGCAACGGCACTCCAGGGTCTTGAGGAATTTAGGTATTAGAGCAGTGACCGGGAATCTGCACCTGACCCCTAAACATGTGTGCTTGATGAGAATGGAGGAACAGGTAAAGAAGGGGTCCAGCGTGGCTATTGGGAGCTTTGTGGACTCTCCTCTTCTCTGTCCCTGCAGCCTGGGCTCCCACGATGGCAAAGCAGGTTCTGCCCAGCCACCCGGCAGCGGGACTTCTTGTGGCAGGGCAGCCGCCTTCGACTGTAGTTGCTGGACTCTTTTCAGGGTGTACTTGGTCAGTCGGCAGTGAAGATCTGCTGGAACTGGTGGTGCTCCATGTCAGCTGTGCATTGATTGTTGTTCCTGTGTGCCCTTTGCACTGGGCAAACCGGATCTTTTGGATTTTAAGAGCTGGTTAGTAGTTGTAACACTGTTACCGTGTCACTAATTTCCTTTTTCCTTCCCTTTTTACTCTTCAGAAATGCCATTCTCGTGAGTGTGCAAGGAACCTACAGAACTGTAATGTCTAACCCTACATGGAATAACAACTCTTTGAAGGTACCACCCTTTTTTAACTACGTGGCTTTGTTATAGGTTGGGTTAATGATGCACTGGTCTTTGCTTCAAAGGTCGAAATTGAAGAACCATGTCTTATGTAATGCTGTCCCTTACAAAGGGGTGACAGTGCTGTGACTCTCCAGTCTCTGTTTTCCAGAAAAACTGCGTGCAACCCAGCACTTGATCCGGGGTGCCAAGGGGCCATCCCTGTTTCTCTGGGAACAATCTCTGTAGGCAGGTCTGGTGTTGCCTTAGGAACAGATGGTGGTTTCTATTCAGAGAGCTGAGCTAAGCTTTCTTCGTATTTGGTAGCCATCCGTGGAAACATATTGCCCTTTTTTTTAGTGACGCATGATGGCTTGCCTGTTTGTCTTCAACCTAATGACCTTCTGGATTGTCTTTCTTGATGAGAGGCTTTTGGTCAGAGGCTTCCTATTTATGAAGAATACTATGAAAAAGTGCAGTTACACTTTAACATTTAGATTGAAAAGTCTTAGCTGTTTGTGCTGCATTAACCAGCTCTCAGGCGTTGGCTTTGCTCTGCTGTCTGATCCTGCAGTGATGCCATAATACTGAATTTTGGACTGCCCTGTATATTACCATGGCAACAGACTGATGTCACAGACTCAAGGACATGACTTCAGCGTATGATCATGCAGAGGCACGATCAGATTTGTGAAGGAGAAAGCTGAGTAATGCACATCTCAAAAGCAAACAAGGGGAATGCAGGTTACAGCTGACCAAGCAAGGTGCTTCAGTATGAAAATTCTCCTCTTAGAGGAGGGGCCAATCATGTCTTTAAGACAGGAACAGTTGATGTGATGAGCTTCTCTTTACCATGGATAAGCAGGTATCTCGCAGGTATCCTCTGTCTTTTAAACAGGTGGTGTTTTGGGGTGGGGAAATTTGCTCTCTGGTTCCAGAGCTTTGAAAGAGCACTTTCTTGTTCTAATTTTAAAGAACTTCTCAGTGGTCTTGTAAGCATGCTGAGAACACTTTGACTTGCTTAATGTTGTTCAAACAGTTTAATTGGTTTTCCACAGCTTTTATTTTATCCATAACATTGGAAGGTGAAAGGGGAACTCTGCATCTGCATCATGGTCACATTTTCCTATATCCTATTAGCAGATTCCAAGATTGTTTAATGTGATCTCCACCCATTTCATTTGGCTGCAACCTTTGCTCCCATGAAAACAAGGCTGATTGTTCTGAATTGCTGTGTGTATGTGCTTTGGCACGGCATGAAGGTACCTATAATAACACAACCATTGTCTGGAAAAAAAAGCAGTTTGCAGTAATAACTACAAATAAAAGGGTGCAGTACTGGGGCAAGACAGATAATGGTCGTTTTCCCACCCATTACATACAGCAGATTCTCAACATTGTCACCCCTCGGCACGACAGGGATGTGGGCTTTAGCACAGTATGTGAATATTGGGAATAAGGGACTGAAATACTTGCATTTTGTTCCAAGTTTCTCTTTCCTGGACACGGTTCCATTGCTCATATCTATGGATGGAGGGACTGAATGACTTTTGCACAATGCGGTATTTTATTTGCATGCTGTGAGCAGTTTAACAAGTGTGTGTGCTAAATGAAGCATTCCCACTTTCAGTTAGCAGCTGACGCACCCTTAAAATAAAAAAAAAAAAAGAAGTGCCTTTAGGTTGAACAGTGGGGTTTTGAGGGGTGACATTGTGCTGTGTGTTTGAGCGGATGGTTGGTCGTGCCAAGCCTGAACGTTAACTTGAAATGCTGTGGGATTCAGCAAATCACCAACTAAAACTCCTTCGTGCTGAAGTAATTTTTGCTCATCTCTGCACTTTGTGGAATAAAAGCTGTTCTAGCACAAGATTTGGAAGTAATGTAATTGTTTTAAATGCTCAGTGTCACAGGAATTGAGGATATTTAACAGAAACTGGCATTTCTTACAGCAGTTTGGTTGCCTCCCAGGACAGGAAGCTGCAGAGTGTTAGAAAAGAGGCAGGGAAAGAGTGTAACAACCCTCGCTCTAAATCAGAATGCTTGAATTTGGTGCCTGGCCTTGAGCTGAAAGGGCTGGAAGCTCTGCAGGATTCAGTGATTCACACTGCTCTGCAGTGAACAAGAAGATAATGGTGATGGACTATCAAGAAGGCAGCCTTGCTGTAAAGAGAGGCTTTGTGATACGGTAGAGGGGAAGGAAGTCTGGAGAACTTAGAAAAGGAACAGATGTTTTTGAAGGTGGGGGAAAAACTTAACCATCCATGTAGTTTGCTCTTGCAGCAGAGCCAGCAGAAGGAACTTGATACCAAACAAAAGTAGGCACACCCAGTATTTAGCACAGGGATCCTGGAAAGTTGCTCTTCGATGCCGCGATGCTTTTCTGTTGGACAAATACGTTGTACAGTGACATCTTACAGAGGCAGAAATGAATAATATAAGCACCTGTGAGTTTGTGCAAGGGTATGTAGAAAAGAGGTTGGAGTTGTTTGGTGCTTCTCTTTAACAACAAGGAAAAAAATACCATAACGGATGTAGAAAATGGTACTCAAGGCACGAAGCCAAGAGGGATGCCGTTCCCTGAGAAAGAAATAATGACAGAAGATGCATTAAAAAAGAGGGAGAGGTTGCTTGTAGGGTGTGTTTATGGATTGCGATGATTTGGAAGTGCGATAAAACAGATTGCTGATCCTGTGTATCAAAGTACAAGTGGCAATGAGTTTTCAAGTTGTTGAAACTTGCATCCAAAAAAAAAAAATATTTTGCACTTATTAATAGGTTAATCCACTGTAATTGACTGTGAAATAAACCTGGGGGAATTTTCCCATCTGTATGTGATGCACAGCCTCTTTGCTGTCTACTTGGCAACCGTACCTTCAGATAATTAAAAGCTGTTTTTTAAATCCACTCGTCTTTCAACTGTTGGGTTTTTTGTTTTGTTTTGGGTTTTTTTGCATCTTGCTACTTCTCTGAGAGCCATCAGTCACTCTTCTGGCTAAGGTGTAAAAAACAAGATAATGTGGTTTTAGGAAAGAAAAACTGCAGATAAATCTTTTTACTTCTTTTTTTATAAAAACCAAATCACAAAACCTACAAAGCTGGGTGAATGTGTGAGGCTTTTTAGCATGCGCATCACTGCTACATTTCTAAAAAGAATTTAACTTTTCCAGTATGGAGAACTGTAAGTTCACTTTGACTTTCTAAGATCTCGTGGCACTTGCCCCTCTAAAATCAACAACCAAACCTCCATGGCTGCTTTTGCTTGGGAAGCAGTTGTAATTACCCAGAAATTACAGGAGTTGTTCAGCACAGGGATCCTCTGGTTTCAGCACATAGTTTCATCGCTCTGTAGTGTTTTGAGAGGCCGAAGGGTGGGATGCAGCTACAATGAGTTTCCAGATTCCTAACAGTGTGAGGGACTGTTTTTAATAGTGATGATAAAAACAGCTATTCCCAGTTGGAGGTTAGTCAGTGGTACAATTATCAGAGCTATGAAATAGTGCAGGGATGGCTCAGAATGGAAAAAACTAAGGCTTGAAATTTATTTTCTTGAGGGAGCTGTTTGAAACTATTTCCTGCAAGCTCGTGGAGAATTAGTAGGAGATGTTAAATAGTGAGATCAAGCTCATGGAGCTTGTTTATTACTTTGGTAATTTAGTTTTCAGGCTAGCAAGCTTCATCTGGCTTTTGGGAGAGGGATTTGGTAGCAATTTGTTGACGAAAGCCAGCGTGGTGAGTAGGAGTTTGGCATGTTTGATGTGTAAGGTTATGGTCTTCTGTATGGTGTGCTCACACCAGCTGCTCCGCTGAGGAGCCTAAAAATGTGCTGAGTGTTTTCACAGTAAAGTAACAATCCCCGGCTCAAAATCTGGTTCATTTAAACCATCCTTTTAAAAACACAGTTGTGCGTATCTTACTTTACTTTCCTGCTGATTTGGTTGTTCTCATTCATATTTTGTCTTTTTTGTCCAAGAGGAAGAAACCCTTAAAAGAGAATATTGATTCTACTGGAAGGGGAGCAGCAGGGAATGCTGATTTAGATAGCAGTACATATCTTTTTTCTTGTCTGTCTTGCTTATAAAGCTGTTTTTGCATTAGTAAATCTAAAAGTAGTGTGAAACAAACCCAAATTTGATGTTTTCAGATGAACTATTAGGAAAGTTCATACTTCTAAAACGGTCATTAACCTGGAAGGAATCGCACCAGCATTATTTCTAGTGCCCTGTTTTAGGTCCGTGCTGCTGAATTTTGAAGATGAAACATGAAAAGGGAAAGATTTGCAGCGAGAGTTCTCGCAGTTAACAAGGCACTTGAGCGTGCAGACACTATCCTTTACTGAAATGTAAATGCTATTTTGGTACCCTCCTTTTTTCTTTAAAGAATGAATTACAGCAGAATTCGTGCTATGCTTGGAATTTCTGAAAATTTAATTGTGTCAGTTGCTAGGCATATCAACTACAAAGCTCTGAAAATATAAAACTATTTTTTACTTCAAGGAACTCTTGAGTTATTAATGGAAAAAAAAAATCTTTGAAAATGTAGCCAAAAAAAGATTAAACATCCACAGAATTGGTAGGTTTCAAAATTAGCTTAGGTTTTAAACAGTCTTTTGAAATAATCATGCAGAAAGATACTGTATTAAGTGTGGGTCTGTGCTGCAGTTTACCTGCCAAAAACCCAAGCTTATCTGTAGCTGAGTTAGTTCAGCAGATGTTCTGTGTACGTTCTTCTTTTAAGAATTTGTATAAAACCAAGCAGATACTTTGTCTGGGAAGGATTTTTAGCGTGTCCTCTTACTGCCTTCTGTCTTCGTCTGAAGCAAATTAGCCTTAGCATGTTACTGGTCACACACCTGTGCTATTGAGTGTTCCAAAGCCTTTCTGGTCTCTTTAAGCAGGTTCTGTGGTTTGCAGGCTGCAAAGCATTTTAGTGGTGAGAAACATCCTCCGCATCCATATGCTGTTTCTCGGATCGTTTACCTGCATTTGTGTGGCCCCGGCTCCGCTCACCGATGCACTGTTTCCTCCCTCTGCCTTCCCCTGCTGAGCTGTATGTGCTTGGATGAGCTCTGGCGTGCGATGGCTGCAAGTGCCTAGTTCTGTGTGATGGATAAGTAGGGGGTCTGCTTTGATTGCGGCATTGTGCCAAGTGCCGTTGTGAGTCTCATCTGCATTGCTGTGTTATTCCATCTGTCACTGGTTTGGATTACATCTTTATTTTGCTGGCTTTGACACCCTGCTGTCCTGTTTCCTTGCCATGCACGTGCATGACTTCATGCTGCAGGCCTGAAGCTGTTGGAGCAATGCTAGCACAATGCACCACGGTAGGCAAAAAATATGCTGCGGGATTGAAATGATGGGGCCTCATCCTGCGTGTAGTGAGCAAACATCTCCGGCACCGTGACAGATTAATCTTCTAATGAAGAGTGAAGATTGTCGGCCTTTGATGTGCAGTCTAATTGAAGATGTACGATTCTTGCGTGTCATGTCAGTTAAACAGCACGAGCACTTAATGGCAGAGTCAGAATAACTTTAATTTCTTTAGATTTTTGTGAAAAACTGTGTGGTGGGTTAGCCTTGACCAACAGCCAGACACCCACCCAGCTGCTTGCTCATTCCCCATCCTCAGTGGCATGGGGAGGGGGAATAGGCTTTGAGAACTTAAGGGCTGAGATAAAGTCAGGGAGATTACTGATTGCTGTTGCAGGCAAACCAGAAAAGTGGATTTATTGCCAGTTAAATTAGATTTGGGTAGTGAGAAATAAAAAGATAAACATTAAACCAACACCTTTCCTCTCCCCTTTTGCTGCAGGGGAATACCTGCCTTGCCATGGAGCACCTCCTCCTGATTTTTCTCTGACCTTGACAGGTTTTTTACCCCCTTCCTCTCTCTATCAGTTGTGTTTTGCTCTTTCTTAAGTATGTCTCTGCAATGGTGCCAGTCACTTGGCTGATGGGCTCAGCTGTGTACTGTGATGGGTCATGGTGGAGCTGGATGGAAAGGGCCCAGAGCAGCCATGACCTGCTCCTGCAGAGGCCGTGTTAGAACCTGACACTAATTAGTGATTTATGGCTTGGGTTTTTATTGGTCTTAGACTGTAGCCTGTTCTTTGGGGGCTTTTTGTTTTGTTTTATAAGATACCACTGGAAAGAGCAGTGAATCCAAAGCTTGTCGAGAGGATGTGGGTGGTGGTGTGTCTTGTTTGTTTGTGGGTGGGTTCGTTTTAGATTCTCCTAATTAATCTGTTCTGTTGGAAGTTTTCTATCTTCAGCAGATGTATGCACTTTGTTATAAAATATTCTGTGAAAAATAGTTTGAGCTTCCTTTTACCTGAAATCTGTCCTGAAGTTGGGTATACTTAGTATAACTGTTTTCCCAAGTTTGAGGAGCAGACTTTTTTTGTAAACTGCTGACCTATCAATTTGAAATGTCAGAGTTCAGCACTTTTACATTATACTCGCAAGACGAAAGATCGTTTTCTGTGAAAGTGTGACATTGGGGCGTGACATCAGCAATGTCCTAGTTTAAAGAAAAATTTGAAAGGATTTAAGATTTCATGACAAATCATGAAACATTGGTGCAAAAAATTGTGGATGACGCTAGTATGTGAAAACAGGATGGATTCAGGAATATGATAGAAGAACTTGGGCATTTTGAATTACAGAAATACTTACAACTAGTGGCACAGTTATCTCTAAAATTTTTTTTTTGAGTACTGTTATACTTAATCTACTGTGTCGCTGAACAAGGTTTCTGTTTGTTGAATTTGGTTTTGGAGACCCTTAGGAAAAATTTAGATGCTTTAGAGATGCATAGTGAATATTGTAACCTCTCAGCTCTACAATAGATTGCAGCATGAATCCATGTGGACAAAATTATGTTGTTCTGCTTTGAATCTTTGTCTGTGTGTGTGGTTTTTGTCTGGTTTTTTGGGGGGGGGGGGGGTGGTGGTGGTATATTTTTTGTTTTGTGTTTGTGTTTTGTTGGGAAGGTATCCACAGTGGTATGGGACAGAGAAATCCACAACATACCCTTTAACCAAAAGGGGTTAAAGTAGTAAACAAAAATGAATTACCACTTACTTTGCTAAACTCTTTAGGGCTGGACCTGCGATCAGAGTGTATGGGGTGGTCCCTGAAAGGAGAGCTATCGGCCCAAAGGCCAGTCCAAACCAGTTAGAGCCATAAAAATCAGTTAAAGCCATATTTATTTCAAAGAACTAAGTTTCAAAGCTGATAAATTTAGTGCTTAACATTGGGTCACCTGCTGTGGGGTTTTCCTTATTAGCAAAGTTCTAAATAAGGAACTGTATTTATTTATTTACTGGATATTTAGAAGTTAGCTGTAGGTTTGCTCTTCTATTTTAGAAGCCATTTAATAACCCACAGACAGATGTACAGAAGCAATTATTAACGTGCATTATGTGCCATGGTGCAGGGGGACTTCTTGCCTATATAGTGTCAAGAATGAGATTTTTGGTTTCCTGCTGACATTTTACTTTGCCAGTATGTGCCAGTAAAATGGCCAGTGCTGTCTGTGCTGGAGGACATAGATTCAAAGATACACTTGTTATCGGAGGAGTATTGCAAATGGGTTTATTTTCACTGTGTTATGAGAGCTGCCACAAAACAGACAAAGGAAACTTTAAGAATTAGAGTGGGTTGTTGCGCTGTGCTGCTGGATCGCTAACAAACTATTATGGGTGAATGAGTGAATAATTACTTTCAGGCGGGCCATGTGATGGTCAATTTATTAGCTGTCGCAGCAAAACCAAATCTACCGAATGTGTGCCAAAATGAGTCAAGTGGACCTCTCCAGCCAGGATCCCTGACATCCACAGGCGAAACAGGGTGACGAGATTAGTGTTGACTATCCTAATCTGCCATGTCAGTGTTGTAATAATAATCAGGATCTTTAGCAAACTAACGTTGCATTCTTGAAAAAGATTCGATTCTTCTTCTTGCTGGTTTTAACTGGCTCTCTCTAAAGGGGGACACGTTGGCTCTCTATTGGCATTCAAGCTGATTTCTCTCATGTAGGCTGTCTGGATTTCTGTCTCTGGTGTTTGTCCTAAAACTCCCCTTAAAGGTCAATTCTGTATCTTGCAGTCAGTTCTACCATTCTTTACATGTACAGGAGCAATCCAGCGAGACCTCAGCCTTACAAAATGAGGGCACAAAGTCTCCAGAGCTCTGGGAGCACTTCTCTACTATTTTTGGAACCAGCTCTATTGCTTCTATAATAGGAAGCCTTCTGGAAGCTTTCTCCTTCCCCTTGCCCCAAGAAAGTAGCCTTTCAGCTGAGCTTTCATTAATTCAGAATCTGCATGGCAAAACAAATCTAGTTTTCTACGCTAAATAATTCAGATGTGGCTCACGGATCACGTGCCCTCGAGTTACAGTGAGTACCTTTGCCCGTACCCCGTAACCCAAGGACGCAGCAGCTGTAGCCCCTGCTCAGGGGGTGTTTCGCTACCCCCTATTTATCATTCGGGGCACAGGGTGGATTATGTGGTGACAAGGAGTGCCTAAGTAGGTGGTAGCTTTCTAGAAAGCAGAGTAATGTGTGATCTGGGTGTGTTTGTCACCAGCGCTGCAAGCAGCATTGGCAAGTAAGGGATTTACTGTTTTTATTTTCCTCTTGGACCAAGCAGAATAAATCTAATGAGCCAGTTCTTAATGTCTTCCCAGTTGAGCAACGGGTAATGATCTTACCCAAATTGTGCAAGACAGCTGAAACCTTTCAGGAATAGTTGAACAAGGGAAACACTTGTGATATTTTTATTTTTTTCCCCAGTATTAAAATACAGGGTTAACAAGGTGCAGCAGAGCTTATCTTTTCCTTATTTACTTTTTCCCATGTGAGATTTTCCTTTCGAGGGGAGAGGGGATGATGTAGTCCTTCCAACACTAACCACACCTAGAGGAGAGAAAGAACGAGAGCTACGAATTTGAAGCATTTCATTCTTTATTGACATGATCTTGGAAGGAAGACGGGTTCTCCCTGTAGTGCTTCATTAGAATAAGCATTTCATATGCTTATTGGTACAGTAAGTAGCGCTGTTTGACAGCAGCAAAGAGTCAAACGTTGCCTTGGAGTCCCACTTCCGAAACACTCTGTATTTTGCACACTGTGCATTCAAAAGTGTTCCTTTCCACTGACTTGAAAGAAGCTAAAAATCACTTTGTGGCAGATGCCTTTCCCAGCACGATTCGCGAAGGTGCAGCTTTGAGACAGCAGAGCCCAGCCTGAGCTGCTGAGAAATTCATCCTGCGGGGCTTTGCTAGTGCCTGACAGGTCCGGGGGTAAGTGGGTTCAGGGAGCCGACCTCTTCTGGGTTAATTTTCTCCTAGTTCAGCTTCTTGAGCTGCTTCAGGTGAGAAATCAGACGGGAACCAGTGCTGATACAGGGGAAGGGCTGGGATGAAGAAAGGGATGAGAAATACTGTGGGGCTGCACAGTGTTTCAGAGCATCCATGGCTCCCTGCTGAGATGGATGCCCAAACTCAAATTTATGTGTGAATCTTTATATTTCAGTTAAATATCTGCTCCATCTGGTGTTACCCAGGGTACAGAGTATAGATGGGAGCTTGGGGGAGCTTTGAGAAGGGCTGGAGTGAATTTGGTGGGGAAACGAGCCAAGGGCAGTGGTAGCGAGGTCCTGCTGCTCGTCCAGCATTCCCGGTGCCTCAAAGAAGTGATATCAGCAGGTTTTGATGTGGAAGTAGATATGGGAAGCTTCCCCCATTTATTCCAGCTGGAGCTCCTGTGTCAGCTTTATTGCTTTCAGATTAGATAACAGGTCTACGCAAAGTTATACCTTTTGACCATCAAACAGAGGGGAAGCTGAGCACACAAGTTTTCACAAGGCAAACGATGTCTGTCGTGGCTCCCGTAGCCGCCTGCTGCAGATGAAAAGGCCAAACTGCAGTTCAGCAGGACTTGGAGAATCTTGTCAGACTGTAGGCATTAATTTTTGCATCTCTTAATGCTTGTAAGTTGGATACAGTGTCTTTACTAAATACCTAGTTCCATGTGGGGGTTTGTTGCCAGTTCAGGTGGATGGAAACACAAACGTGAGGGCACTCTGAAAGTCTTTATAAGATAGCTTTAGTTAGAACATGCTTGTTTTCTCTTGCTTTGCCTAAGACTGTTCCATTAAATAAAGAAGTAAAACCTAGCTGGTGAACTTAGTGTTAAATAGGTAGTTCTTTAAGGTGTTTAAAATAGGTACTACGTGAAGAACAGTTAAAAAGAAAGGATTGTCTTCCTATAGGCGTCTGAGAGGCTGAGGACCTGGTGGATCGTCTCTCTGTCTAACCTAGTCTGAGAGCTGCTGCGGATCCCTGGTGGTTACCATGAAACGTGAATGTTGGGATTAGGGAAAGATTTCTGCGAAAGCCTCTCACCCGGTAGCATCTGGTGCTGTTATGGGTGTCCCAGGGTGGGTGTTGAGGGAGGGAGGGCTGGCTAGGCTGGGAAATGGCAGAGTTGCATGTCTGGTGGAATACGCTTTTAGAGATGAGCATCATGTAACAACCTAAACTTGAGCTGAGTGGTGGGGGAATGGACATGCAACTCTGTTCTTGCAAGAAAACAAAAAAACAAATGGAGATCCCTATTATTAGGCCTCAGCACTGGCATTTTGTTATTTTTAAGATTACCTGTCTTTCATAGTGACTGGTTTTTGGTACTAACTCTTCCGTGTTTCCCTCTGAGATCCTTGCCATTGCTTTCTCCTGCGTCCTGGGCGTGCTGGTGCTCTTTGCCCAGCTGACACAGCGCCATGGCCCTGCAAAGAATCCTGAAGGTAGCTCTGCCTGGGGCTGGGCTGGTCAAACGTGCTTTTACCAACAGTGCGATTGCTGCTCAGAACCAGTCCCGAGGCCACGGCCTCCTTCCTAGAAAGCAAATTTTGTGAAAGGATGAGCCCATCCTTTGAACTCGTTTGTTTATCAGTTACTGTTGCTGCTGTTGAAAACACAGTTGCTCTTCCAGCAAAGCTTTAGCTATAGAATTATCAAAAGCTGTAGATACTGCTGCACAGATGAAGAGACCTTGACCCCACCTCATCCACTCTGGTCGAGTTAATACGTTTGTTTTCCTCAACTGCAGCAGCGTTCAGAACTGACGGTAAGTTTTGTGGGACCATTCAGCTAACAGCTGCCCATTGCTGAGAGGACGTGATGCTGCTGCTGCCAAAATCTGAGTCCTTCCCACATCTTATGCATAAAGGCATATGTTTGGGGGTGGTTTCAGGAAGGGAGGATGACACGATTAGGTTTTTAACTTTCTCTTCTGTTTTATTTCTCTGTGCATCTGTATTTCAGTTTTCGGGCTGTACCCAACTCTGTGCAAAACTAACGTATCAGCTGAAGCACCTGCTGATAAGGATCAGCCCTGGTAAAGAAACACACTGTGGTAGTTAAAAGGCAGTAAGTATCTCTGTGCTAGCTTGGATGCTGATTTTTTTTTTCTTTTTTAATTTTCAAGCAGAGCTTTTTACTACTTGCACAGTAGGAATTTGTCAGTAGCTCGCTGGCATTAATAGTCTATTTCAGCTCTTTTCTATAGCCCAGCAGCACGAGGAGGGGAAAAAGCCGGCTTTGTATGGAGCTGTGTTTGGATCTGTGCTGCAGTGCCCATCTGAACTTGTCTGCGTCTATTTTGTCAGCTGTTGCTTTCCTCTAGTAGGTGCTATTCCCTTCTTAAACACATGACATCCCACCATAGGATGCCTGTTGGATCTGGGTTATGGCTGTCCCTGACCTGAACGAGTTCGCTTGATGGTTTTACTTCTGAAGCTCTTTACTGCAAACAAGATGATACTTTGGTTTCAATTTTTTTTTTTGTTGGACATTTCATCCTTTATTTCTCAATTGATCTGCAAAGGAGTAGGGCTAGGACAACACATCTGGTGTTGCTAGCCAGGAATATGGAGAGAGTTCTAGCTATTGAAAAAGTGACTGGCATTCTTGAAATGATATGGTTGCATTTATTTGGGCGTGGATATAATTGTGTTTCTCTGATACAGTTCCTGCTGAGTCTGAAATGCTAGTGTCAGTAAAGCCAGAAGGAGAAGCCAGACAAAAGCTTGGATAAAAGTCAGAACTTCAGTGCCTCTGACTGATGGTTCATGGGAAAGTAACGATTTTGTGTTTAACTTTTGATTTTCATAAAGCACTAGGCATATGCTTTTTTTCCCCTCTGAATTGCTACTAGTGAATATATATTTTACAGCCCACAAAACATCAGAAATAGCTAATTTTTGTGCCTAGGTTTCACTCTTGCAGGTAGACCCTTGTTACACTCTGGGCAATCTAATGAAAACAGTGTTTAACTACAAAGTTTTGATTTTTGCTGCTGTTAACCATGGTAGCCTAACTCCTTGTCTTTCTGAGCTCATGGAGTAGAGGGCATGCTCTCATCCTCCAGCTCTGCCAGGGCAATGCCTTCGTCTTCTCCGTCCAATGTGGTTCTTTGCCTTGTGTAGAGCTCAGCAGAGATTTCTTCATGAAGACTGGAATGTGTTTATATAATATTTTATATATTATTTTAGGCTCCTGCTTACTCAAATGTAGGCAAATGATTAACCTCTTATTCACCATCACTAGAGGAATTGTGAGGTTGCTTTAGCAGGTACCGAGTCAACTGGATCTAAACCAGTTTCTATTTTCCCTGCCTGGAAAGTCATCCTTCATCACTTTCTCACCAAGTGTGGCTACCAAGTTAGAGTGGGCTTTCCAGGCCAGGAGTGTTTAGTGGCAGCGCTGAGTTGTAAACCACGTTGGTCAAGCACTGATTAACTGAGCCCTGCATAGGTAGGGGCTCTTTTCATGGGAGTTTTTTCTCTGGCAGGTGTTGTGAAAGGGGCGATGTGAGAGGCTCCATCTCTATGAAGGCTTGGCTGCTGGCAAGCACAAGCCTCCAGCGGGTGCCTCTGCCAGGCTGTGCTCTGGAAATGCCGCTGTAGGAACAGGGCAGCGGTAAGAGCACTGGGCAAAGCTGCTGAAAAGGAGAGAACAACCTGCTGCACTAAATCACAAACCCCCTGGGGACGCAGCTCTATAGTTAGCGTCTTCAAATGGCATTCCTTTATTACGGCATCATTGTGCATGGTCCTCTAGAGAGGAGGCAAACGATCTTTAAAACAATCTGCTGGCAACTCAGGCTTGAGGATTTGAGCTTTTCCAGGGCTCTTCTGCTGTGTCACTCTTTCCTTTTATATTCCAACTCAAAGGTTGTTGTTCTTTCACCACTGAAGTACGTTAAAGCGCTGGTAATAGTGTCTGCTCCAAGGACAAGGGGTAGAAGGCAGCAGCCTAGTGCAAACGAGAGATACTGCAGAACAGTTTTGTTTTGGTGAAATCTGCTGCCTTATCTGTATGTGATGCAGAGACGGGGCAGTTTTCACAAGGCTTGGAGGCTGCATGGTGGCATGTTTTTTGTCCTTTTTGAAATCCGCCACGTTATTTTGATTAGAACGCTAACGTAACTCCTGGCAGCATCCAATCTTACTGCTAGCAGCGATTTCCCTCCAAAGCTTGATGTGGTGCTAACAAGCAGAAAGATCTTGTGCGTCCTGTTTGCACAGAGCTTGGAGGACGGTGTGTTCCACGGGAGGTGCCAAGGTAGTGCTGCAATCGTATATAAGGTGAAAAAGTGTTTTATGTGCAGACAGGCTGTTGTGCAGGGCATTAATTTGTATTTTAATGGTGTTCAGAAACTCTAACTGCAATAATGGCATGATGATGTTAAGTCATTTTATATTTTTTATATATATTTTATATATATGTATGTATATGCATATACATGTGCGTATATGTATTTATTTTTTCTCTCATGGTAAAGACTCCTTGTCCTGATCATCTGGGGTTCAATCGCTGCTGTACTTTAACGTGATCTTCTGTACCTCTTGTTTGTTCAGTTTCTAGGTGGCAGAGGCACGGTGAAGCTCTGTGTGGGGCAAGGAAAGCTGATGGGGGAGCCTTGTGCATAGCCCAGGATGGACTGGCTGTGACGGCGTGCCTTAGCTGGAGAGGTAGTTACGATGAAGAGTTCCTGCAGAGCTGGCCTCCACAGGGAACCGCTGAATTCCACATCCTCCACCTTCTATCAAGTCAAACGGTATGAAGGGCCGGGCTGGTCTTCCTGTAGTTAAGCATTTAGCACCTATTTAGCCTTCTCCTTTCCTATTGTCTTGCGTGTCACTCAAATGTTTGGTCTAAATTTTTACTTTTGGGTAGTGTTTAAGTGAAATGTAATGGCTTAAGGGCAGACATGTTCTTTGACATTTTTATTTGATAATGACAACTACAGATTCACTACAGTTGCTACTGTACTTAGAGAAATGTGGGGTTTTTAGCAACAGCTGTAAATTAATTTGGGAATATCGCTTTCAAGTAAAACTTAATTGGAGAATGGCTTGTCATAGTAGACTTTAAAACATGCAGTCAGCTTAAAGCAAGTAGAAATACTGGCAATCGTTGCGGTTTTGTCTTACTATGAAGTAATTAGATTAGTTTAAGTTCAGATTTTGTATTGCTCACTCTCCTGTGTCTCTTATTAAGAAGAAATGCACGATTGATTTCAAACATTTGTGCTTATGTGACAATTAAGTGTACGCCTCTCACTGTGTCTCGTTATAGGAACACCGTACAGAACAACTTGTCCTTATGCAAATGCAAGAACATGCCAGTTTTTTCAAGTTCAAGCTACTTGAAAATATATGGGTTTTGTTATTTTTTCCTTTTTCTGAAACCAAGACTCTTAAACTTCCTCAATCTGGAGGAAGAGAGCCAGTTTTCTTATTTCCAAAAGCTTTGTGTGTTTAAAGCAAACTTTAACCTTTGTTCTTTGTGGTTGTGTAGACAGCATATACTTGCTGTGTCAATCTCGTGGTAATTTAGTGCTGAAAGAGACTCCTCGGTCATCCGGCTCCTTGCTTTCCCAAGCGGTATCTCCTAATCCCTTTTGTAAATTTAGAAGTCCAGCCTAAAAACAATTACATCTTTTCTTCTCTCCTCCTGTAGATTAATCCATTACTGAAGATGACAAATCTATCTCTGTGATTAGGAACCTTCTTTGGATTCCCAGGCTGTGGCTGCCCCATCCCTGGAGGTGTTCAAGGCCAGGCTGGACGGGGCTTTGAGCAACCTGCTCTAGTGGGAGGTGTCCCTGCCCAGGGCAGGAGACTTGGAATGAGATGGTCTTTAAGGTCCCTTCCAACCCAAACCATTCTATGATTCTATGAACGTTCATGCCAGTTTATATACTTGTTTGAGCTTGTGTTCCTTCTTTTTGCATAAGGACTGCTTCTTATTTTCAGCGGTTTACCTCTTTTGCTGTATTCTGTAAAATACGACTGTGTACCCTCACCTGTGGTTCTGCTGTGCTAAATCACCCAAGTGTTATCTAGTAGCTTCTCGAATAACATCTGTCGTCGTCATTCTCAGTCTGGGTGAGTCTCCTCTGAGTCATGACAAAAAGTGTATGCTGCACCCCAGAGCAGATCTGGCTTTTCACTGCTGCCTTGAATGTATCCCAGAATCACCTGTGCTTCCTTCTCTTTCATAGATGTGTCTGTGGTGGCCAATTCACCTTTCTTAGTTACCTCCAAAACTTCTTGGTGTTTGGCTGGTGCATCACCATCTGTACTTTAAAACTCTCCTCCATTTCTGTTACTCGGTGCTTTGTGCCTCTGCTGTTTTGGAAATGCCTTCATTTCCGTGGGGGCACCTGTAGTATTTGTGCCGAGGTTATTCCTAACAAAACCAGAGTGTTCCCAAGGCTGATTCTTGAGGCACATCTTTGGTTTCCAGGCTGGTATTTTCTTATTCAGCATCACCTGGAGCTGTCTGCTGCAAAGCCAGCTCCTTTGTCTGTTTTCCCATTCCTCTGCCAACCTGTCTTAACCAGTAAATCTCCTTCTGAAGTCCATGTGAGTAAAATATAGTACATTTGTCTAAAAAGATCACTTTTTTGGAGAATCTTCAGGTTGGTCTGGCGTATTGAACTATTCCCTCTTCCCCCTTTTTCTCTGTCTTGCCTTAATCCTCTTGCTTGTGAAGTACTGTTCTGTTGAAGGCAGACTACCAGGTCTGGAGAGGCTGCGATCTCTCTCCCATGTCTTTCTCCCCTGTAGTGCCACCTCCAATGTGCCGCATGTTTTATTAACTCATATTGTTGCTTTTCAAGAGGTTTATAAATCTTGCTTCTTAGGCTCGTGAACTGCAGGCTATCTATTTTGGATTCTAAAACTGAGATGAGCCACTCCTTGCAACTTTCATGAAGATTCTTAATCCTCCCTCTGCTGATGTTCTCGTTCAAATTAACCCCTGGGCTTTTGCCCTCTTGATTACCCTTATCACCCCTCTTTAAAAACGATGCAAAGTCAAATGTAGTATTTTGTGCTGTACCTAGAGTACTCTTAATCTCTGTTCTGACCTTGCTTGCCAGCCCTGTTTCTCTCTCTGCCCTTTCTCACAAACTGAAGAACCTTTTACTATTTCTTTGTTTTAAATATCTTTGTAGGGACTTAATGCTGCACCAGTTCTCATGTTTATTCCTAGACTTTTTGATCTCTAAAATACAACTCTCCAAGTGACTTGAAACCTGTGCCTGCTTCTTGTATTCCTTCCTGAAGCAGGAATGTGTTCAGTTGGAGTTTCTTTTGTTCTTGTTTGGGATGTGTTCTTAATAATGGAAACCCCTCTTGACTCCTGGAGAATGCCTGCTGGGTTGCGCTGTCTGCAGCGAAATCCTCTGCGCCACAGTGCAGCTGACTTCACGAACCAGTTCCTTTTAGTCTTGGGTTTCAAAAGAACAACCTGGTGACTTGCCTTCACATCTACTTCTGTTTATTCTTTCTTTTGAACTCTGAGTCTCTTAACGATAGTGCGGTCCAAGGTTAATTTCATGTGTTCTCATTATGTATGCACAAAACTGAAGACTAAATAGCATCACTTTGTGTTGGTTCATTAGCTGTTTGAAGAAATTTGTTGCGCTGTGATACCCAGAAGGATCTTGGTCCTCTTGCAGTTAATAAATTAGAAAATGACTGTAAAATCAAGGAAGATAAAACGTTTCCAGAAAGAAACCTGTCACTACCTCTGTATCTGTACTGCTCTGAGCAGCTTTCAGCAGAAGCCCTATAAAACCACTGCTTTTTGGGTTTGTTTTTTTTCTTACTCTCCTCTCAAATGACTTGTGTGATTCCTTCTCATCTTAGCCTTTTCCACCAGGCACATGTGCTATCCCATCATCTTTGGGCTACGTGTTTTTGGAGCAGCTTAACCTTGAATACCAAATCTTTCAGTTGATTTTGTTCTCCTCTGCTTTGTGTCATCCCTGTGTCATCTGTAGTGTGGCTGGGAAATAGGGAACATGGGTTTGAGCTTCCTCAGGCTCAACAAGAATTGCGTCTACGTCATTCGCTTCACGGTAAGTGCTTTTATACAAAAGACTGGCAAAGCAACGGCACTTCTTCTGTTCAAAATTTAGAAAGATGCTGAGACTACTCTGCTTTATGCTGAAGGGTGGGTGTGTGTTAACTTGAAAATGTGTTCGCAACTTATTAATGGGTGGGAACCCACAAACCGGAGTAGTCTGTGCGTGTTGGGCTTGGACGTGTAATCTGTCACCTGAAACCTCTGCCTGGTGGAGATGGTGGATTTTATAACTCCTCCTGTGTGCAGCTATGTTTGGGTGTCATCTCCCCCAAAGTCAGGTTATTTGAACACCTGACGTGGGTGAACAAGCAGTGGGGGATCCAAAGTTAAGAGTTTTTAGGCACCTACTTGCATTTAGCTCCTCAGCTCTGCCTTATGCTCCCGCTTCCCCGTAGGCTGGCTGCTCGAGCGGAGAATGCTGCTTCAGCAGTCCGATACCTTCTGTTTACCTTCAAAGCCCATGATAATCCTCATTTGCTCTCCGATTGATGCAAGAGGCACTTTCACAGGAGTTGGGAGGTGGGTCAGGAGCGGTTGCTTTAATCTGAAGTTATTGCTTCAAGGGAGTGGGTTTTCTAGAAATCAGATGCCTCCGCAGCTGCTGAAGTCGAACCCGCCCCTGGTCTGGAGCATCGTGCTTCCCAACCCGCCTTTCTCCCAGCTTGGACACTTGCCACGCGCCAGAACAAACTCCAGTGAGTAGCAGAGCATCGTCGTCCATTCCGGCTGCTCGGCTGGGACTTTCCCGCCCCAGCAGAATCCGTGGAATGCCTTTGAAGCAGCTCTCTGTCTGCTTGCCTTGCCCTGGCAGTGCAAAGGGGATGGAAATGGTACTGAAGATTGAGCCCAAAGGACCCACCAAGTCCTTCCAGAAATAACAAGTGGTTGACCATAGTTTAACTTGGGTTCAGTACTGAGTACTTCATAATTGTCAGTGTCCTTTACAGAGGAGCTAAGCTCCATAGCCAGAGAAATGGGATGCCAGGGAAGAGAAATGCCTTGCCAGAGGTTATGCTTGGTGTGGGTTTTTATTGTTGTTGGGTTTTTTCTTTTTCTTTTTCTTTTTTTTTTTTTTTTTTTTTGGCTTCTGCCTTTTGTTAGGGGTTTTTCAGAGTTGTAGTTGGCACTGCGTGTGCAGTCAGCAACACTAGGAACTTCTGTCGACTGGAGTTAGTGTTTACAAAAAGAAATCCACAGGAAACTTTGGTGTTTTGATTGAAATTTTCGCCTTAATAAAACCTTCCGGTGCTTTGCACAGAAAACTTACAGTGTGAATATGCAGTTTGAGCAGATTAGACTTTTTTTTTTGTTGTTGTTGCTGTTCTTGCTGTCTGGAGGAAATCTCTTGGCTTCACAGGGCATCATGAGAGTCCCTGACCCGGGTGCAGCAAGGGGCATCTAAGCTTTCTGTGGACCTTCAAAAGGAGTTGTGAAAATTGAGCCTTTTCTCCTCCAACTTCGGAGCTTCCAGTAAAGCACATTTATTTATTCATTTATTTATTCATTTATTTATAGGCTGCTGTGATTTAGAAGGTATATAAATACAAAAGGATGCAGAAAGATTTTTGGCCAGCTTGGCATAGTAGCTTATGGACCTTCCCTTCAGTAGGGAGAGCAGGGGTGCGTGCGTGTCTGCACATGTATAAGGGCATATATTTCTATATCAATCCTGTGTAGTAACTAACTTGATAAAACAGTAGTGGAAACAAGCTGTAGTTACGACTTGTAAATACGGCAGTGGCATTCCAGCAGTGTAAGTATCCTGTTTTTCAGACACGGCTGACTAGAAATAGAAAAACTAGACTTTTTATTTCATCAGCTTAAGGATGGAAAAACAGTGTAAAGGCAGCACTGCTAGTTGTTTCAGTGCTGATGGTTCCTGGCAGAATTATCTCTTATCAGCAATTCAAAACCACACGTTTGGGACTGAAAACCTTTTATGCTTACTCCATGAACTTCTGAAGAGTCATTGTCTCTAAAGATAAAATTAGAAAGCTTGATAACTCAAAGGGTGGAGGAAAGCAAACAGAATTATTCTGGAATTAACTACCATAGGGAATTGTCAGTGACTTCACCTTTTAACAACTATTTTTGGTAGTTTTAAATATTGAAAAACTTACCTGCAGCTGTGACAATTCTCCGCTTGCCAGCACTGAAATGTTGCAGAAATAAGGTAGTCTGTGGGTGGGGACTGGGCTCTGGTTCATCTTCAAAGCAATTTCTGCTGGGAAGCCTTGTTCTAATTCTAGGAGCTAGGAATGAAATGTGCTGCTGACGTGCAGGGAAGGTGCTATGTTTGCTTAAAAGTTCTTCTTTCTTAATGTTCACAGCAAAGTGTGGGGGGGGTGGGGGCTCTTTTTCTCCATTTCAGGTAAGGTCCATTACTAACATCCTTTTTAAAATGGAAATTCTCTTCCCCACTGCTCAAAAACTGGGAGGCAGGTGGCACAGTGATTCAGCTGGTCAGGTGGAGTTAGCAGGACTCCTTTATAGCTGTCTGAAGTTATTAAATTAAGGTTTTCTTTAAAACTGGATCCATTAAAACAGTACAATGGACTGAACACTGAATTCAAATGAGGCAATTATTCTGGCAGTAAAACTTCTGACTAAGGCATAATTTTGTTATGTAAATTATAACTTTTCAACCTTAAATGGTATTGTTGGCTGAGCCAGAGACTAACTGAAACACAGGAGGAAATATAACCTTAAACAAGAAATCCGTAATAGGTGAGGCATAACTCTACCCTTTGTCTTTCTCCATAGACGAGAAATAGCTGGGAGCAGCTGAACTAACTTTGCTGGCTAAACGTGTCCTCTGAGCATGTTGGGGTAACCAGTTTGGTCCTGTTTTCATTTGTACAATACCTGGTCTCACCTTCGTTTGCAGCTTCTCTTAATGAAGGGTGTTGAACCGATCGTCCTGCTGGATTCCTGAAAACTGCTTGAAGAAAGCCTTTTAAAACCACGTCCAGCTCATCTTTCAAACACCCTGGCATGAAAACTCATGAATGAAATTCAATCTTCTGCTCCTGGCTCATGAGATTTCAACATGCAAAGTCGTGTATTTAATTGTATTCACCTCTTCTCCCCGGGGTATGGTGGCAGGCAGCCATCGGAGCTTTTCTCTCTCCAGTCTGAAAAGCACAGCTCCAAAATGCCCTTCTGGCTGGGGAAGGGAGGGCTGCAGGCACCGTTCTCTGCAGCAGTTTCACTGCAGTGCTTCACCTGTTGCTCTTCTGGGCCGGGCTCTGGCCCGAGCACATCGGTGACGTGACCCTGCTTAGCTGTAAAATGCAACTGAGATGAGGCAGACCCTCTGGAGGATGAGGCTGAAACAAACTACAGCAGCCTTGATTTCCCATATTCTCTTTCTTCATCTATTGCAGCACCCTGAAGTTCTATTTTTATCAGATTATTTTCATTTTTAGCATCCAACTGAGAAGGCAAACAAAATAGCTCGGTTGCATTTTGCAGAGGAGACTAAATTGGGAGGTGACCCAGTTCCAACAAGAGCTGGAATCAGCAGGCAGAAGGCATGGGGAGAGAATTAACCCAGGATCAAGGGTAGGCGTATCTGCAGTACGGGGAGCTCTCTTATCCCCCCAGCCTGTAGGGGAAGTGCAGGTGGTTTTAGCACTGTCTGGCTGGAAGAGTGAGGTGATGATCTTTATAAAATTGGGAGGGGAGAGAACATAACAGCATCCTTGGCAGTATCTGCCTCCTGGCCTTCAGAGCACTGCAGGGGACCAAAGGGGTCCCCTGAGTTTTATGCACACTTGTAGAAAGGTGAACTAAGCCCTTTTCCTTGATGTATCTCCCCAAAACCTCTCTACCGGCACTTGTCACCCATCCCCTCGCTGCTTATCACCAGGGCTAGAAGGAGGAACCAAAGCCTCAGGGGAAGGCAGTGGTTAAGCAGCATGGCTGCTTCCAGTGCAGGAGGCTTCCTCTGCTTGGACGGGTGCAGGAGGTGCCTGGCCAAGGTGTTGCCCTTGTGTGCGTTGTGTTGGCAGCTGGAAGTGGAGCATCTTGCTTTCAAAGCCTTCCCTCGGCTGGCTCCAGTGCTCTCTGGCTCAGCTCTCCCTTCTGCCATCGGTTACTCTGGAGGCTCTACAGCCCTGGCTCATCCGTGGGACTGGGTCACCGGGAAGGTCCCCAAGCTGCGCTCCAGGTTGCTCATATGACACATCCATGTGCGTTCTTGGCCAGCATTTGCTGTTAGGACTTCTTACAGTGGTCCTGTGCACTCTGGTGGGTCTGCTGGAGGGGTGGCTGAGCTGGGTGCCCCCCTCCTCCTGTGCCAGCCACAGGGGTGCCCTGTGTAGCATCAGTGAGGGCGTCTTGAGGTAGTCGTGTGTCCCGATGGCACTGCGGCACGGCAGGGGAGAGCCCAGCGGGACTCTGGCTGTGTCTGTCTGATACAAGCCTATCATGTGTGTTAACTGCAGGTCTTGCAGCTATAAATTTGTCCAACTTTATAGATGTTATGGCTTGAGGTTTTTAATTAAAAGCTATTTTTAGGCTAAAACCACAATAATAAAGCAACTGTTTTGGTGGTGGCTGTCAAGGGAAACATATTCAGTGTCCGAATGTGCCCATATCAGCTCATGGTAAATGTGGCAGTGAACCTGCTGTTCTTAAACTAGCAAGCATGGATTATCCCCATTTCAAAAAGGAGGCTTTTGAATGTAACAATTCAAAGATTACCATGGAAACATAATCTATAGTTAGTTCTATAATGTGCTTATGTGATACTCCTGGGAGAAGAGCCTGAAGTCTCCTGATAATTGCATCCTATGTGGCAGTGCCCTGGGCTTTTTGCGTTTTTGAGCTTTGAATTGAAGATTATTGCGGAGGTGTAAGAGAAAGGAGGCATCGAGTGGTGGGGACTGTCGCAGGAGTGGTGCTGCTGCCGTAATGTCAGCGGCATCCAAGTGTCTCCTTCACAGCTCTTAAAATTCTTAAGCATAAAACCACGTCCTTGAAAGTGGTTCTGTTCAGCTGTACGTGATGCTTCTGTCACTTTGGGGGGGGTGGGTGGTGGCACCTGATGTACAGCGTAAGGACCTTTATGGGAAAGTACACAAAATTTGCCATTATTGATATACTAAAGAATAGGTTTCATTTTGGGTGGTATCAGGAGATTAGATACCTGCTGGGATCTCTGATGAATATAACTACACTTGCTAATTTCCCTTTTCAGCTTTAACTGTACTTTATTTACTGAAAAGAAAATAGAAGTATATGGTATTTATATTTATTACGGTATAATTCTGGACTCTCCAGTTCAAGAAGGACAGGGAACTGCTGGAGAGGGGACAGCAAAGGGCTACAAAGATGATAAGGGGACTGGAACACCTCTCTTATGAGGAAAGGCTGAGGGATTTGGGTCTCTTCAGTCTGGAAAAAAGATGACTGAGGGGAGATCTTATCAACGCTTACAAATACTGAAAGGGTGGGTGTCAGGAGGATGGGGCCAGGCTCTTTTCAGTGGTGCCCAGCAACAGGACAAGAGGTAACGGGCACAAACTTGAGCATAGGAAGTTCCATCTCAACATGAGGAGGAAATTCTTTAGTTTGAGGGTGGCAGAGCCCTGGCACAGGCTGCCCAGAGAGGTGGTGGAGTCTCCGTCTCTGGAGACATTCCAAACCCTCCTGGATGCGTTCCTGTGCCACCTGCTCTGGGTGACCCTGCTCTGGCAGGGGGTTGGACGAGATGATCTCCAGAGGTCCCTTCCAACCCTAAGATTCTGTGATTCTGTGGTAGCTAATGTCAAGATAAACCCTTGGACCCACCTGTACCTTACAGCTGGCTGTTTGAAATGAACAGACAGAAGGAAGGCTTTGACTTTAGAATGAACCTCTAGCTGTGTTTGTACAACGGATAGAACTTAACCATTAGGATTTCTCCTTGCAACTCCCTGGAAACAGATTTCTCGAATGGGAAGATCTCTGCTGTCCTTAAGATCAAAATCCTATTGCAAGAAGTTCTCCAAGGGTGGATGTTGCAGCCTTGGTTGCTCCTTTTCCTTTCTCCTGTGGTTCCTTTTGAGGTGTGGGCTGCTTGATGTGGAGTAGGAGACATGCTGGTGCCTACTCTGGGCCACCTGCTCTTAATTCCAGGCAGGTGTATTTTGCAACTATAACTTCTCCCTTTTCTGTTTTTCTAGGGTTTCTGGTATGCACTTAAAGCCATATCTCAAGTTACAGAAGAAAGAGCGATCTCCAGAAATAAGTCAGGATTCCCTGAGAGGCCAACCTATGAGCCATCAGAGATCAGCACAAGAAGAAAAATACACCAATTGCACCAAACTGAGCGTTTTCCCAAAACCCTCCCTTGTGACTCCATCTCGTAAGCTTCTGGGGATTATTTATCCGAATACTATGTGCAATATGAGTGGGAAAGGTCCAGCGGATGGTCCAAGCGGAAGGGAAAAGAAGAACGCCCTGTCTGCAACCATCCACCAGGGAGAAGAAGGGGAAGGGCCGCTGGATGTCTGGGCTGTGGTGAAACCTGGCAATACAAAGGAGAAGATTGCGTTCTTTGCAGCCCAGCAATGCAGCAGCAACAACCGGCTTGGGTCGATGAAAATTAAAAGCACGTGGGATATCGATGGAAGAACAGCTAAACGCAGGAAAAAATCGATTGATCTTAAAAAAGCCAAAATTCAACTGGAAAGAATGAGGGAGATGAACGCCAGGTGCTCCCAGCCGGAGCCTTTTGCCTGCGGCATCGAGCACTGTTCAGTGCATTACGTGAACGACAACAGTGAGGGTGTGTTCCCAGGCCGATCCCTCTCGGTGATAGAGATGGTGGCCTTTCTGGAGCAACGAGCAAGGGCTTTACTGGTAGACTGTGCTAAAACCTGCATGCCTGCTTCTACTACGAGGCTGAGCGCTCAGCCTAAAGGTGCACTTCCCAGCTCAGACCCCTTCTCCTCCGCTGGGGCGTGCGAGGTGCATGCGGAGAGGGGACCTTGTGGCAGTAGCGAGCAGCAGCAGAGTGAGCCTGTGCGAGTGCTGGACATGGTGGCCAAGCTGGAATCGGAGTGCCTGAAGCGCCAGAGCGAGCGGGAGGCCGGGAGCCTCTCGCGGAACAACAGCTTCCGTAGAAATGTTGGGAGGGTGCTCCTGGCGAACAGCACCCAGCCCGAGGGAGAGGCGGGGAAGGTGTCCTCGGGGGTCCTGGCGCCGGGGAATGGCTTGGAGGAGGCAGGGGTAGCAGAGGCTGGGTACGGAGGACGGTGCAGTCCTCTGGGTGACACCGAGTTGTGGGATGGCGCTGCCTCCGCTCGGCAGCCTTTTCCTTCAGGGCTGGATACTCAGATGGGAAATGTGAATTCGGGACTTGCTCATGCAGTGTTGGCGATAACCACTGGCAGGAGCGATTCTGAAATGCGACTTGAGGCTCCCAGACCTCTGCCATCTGTGTGTCCAGCTGCTGCCAGGTTGCCACCGGATTCCTTGCAAAGCAAGAACGCGACTGTTGATTGTACGTCGAAAGAGGCTGTAATTTTCCCAAAGCAGAGTCTGCACCCCGCTAGGAAGGAGCCCTTATGCATCAGTATATCGGTCACCAAGACCGAGAAAGGATGCAGGAAAGAGCAGCTCTCTAACTCCAATTTGAGTGAAGATCCGCTCCCAGGGAGGCTGTTTTTTCTCCAGGCTGACCAGCCTGCTGCTCACGGGCAACAGCCACTGTGGGAAAGTACCCAAGAAAAGCCAGGAGAAGTAGCTCAAAATGAGGATGAGGATGCTTTGGCATCTGACAGATCATGTGTCAGAAACAGTGTCCCTACAGAGCCATCTGCCCTTTCTGTCCCTCCAATAGAAGGGGCTTTGCAAGTACTTGATGCTTCCTGCTTAAAAAGGCAGGTTTCGCATGACTTTCTGGAGACCAGGTTTAAAATTCAGCAGCTTTTGGAGCCTCAGCAGTATATGGCCTTCCTGCCTCACCACATCATAGTGAAGATTTTTGGATTGCTTCCTACGAGGAGTCTGGTTGCCCTAAAATGCACTTGCTACTACTTCAAATTCATCATTGAGTACTACAACATCAGGCCGGCAGACTCCCGCTGGGTCCGCGATCCCCGCTACAGGGAAGACCCTTGCAAGCAGTGCAAGAAGAAGTACGTGAAAGGGGACGTATCGCTGTGCCGGTGGCATCCCAAACCATACTGTCAAGCTTTACCCTACGGGCCTGGGTACTGGATGTGCTGTCACCGGTCTCAGAAGGGCATCCCAGGCTGTAAGTTGGGTCTTCATGACAATCATTGGGTTCCTGCCTGCCACAGCTTTAACCGTGCTATTCATAAGAAAACCAGAGGAGCGGGAGCCGAAGCGGAAGAGGAATATTAGTGCACATACACTTTCCTGCGAGATTGTTTGGGGTAGGAGGAGATTCTCATGCCTTGTGCTGTTTACAGTGTATATAATTGTCGTGGTTTTTTGTTTAGTTTTTTTTTTTTCACAGGGCTATGAAACTGCACATACTTAAACACAAGAGCCTTTACCTTTTAGATCAAAGATAGCTTTTAGTCCATCTATGTAAATAACACTATAAAAACTAAGTGTACATACAGAGTCTACAGCTGGCTGAACAACGTAATCACTACAATGCAGCTACGATAGTGTTGCGGCTATAGTTGTGTGTGTTTTTAAGTGTCTTGTTTCAAAATCTGTATATCCTGTATAATATATGAATGTTTCTGAGAAGAAACTCTAAATAGGTAAAGGTCAACTTGTTTAAAGAAATCTTCAGACAACTTAACTGGACAACCTTAAAATTAGACTTAGAACAGATCCATTATAGTAGCGTGGCAGTGGATAAAAAGAGAGGAATATTATTGTATAGTCAGAATATAAAAAGTTCTTGGCTACCTTACCCATGTTGTCTGGTTGGTTTTTTTTTTTTTTACTTAAATAAAATGTGCATTCTAGGTCTGCCTTACCTGATTTTCTCTTGTAAAACTCTTGCCCCAAAATAAAAATACTATAAAACTTGTGGCAGAAACTTGGTGCTGTGCTGTAGTTCAGACTTGCAGTGTGCTTCCTCTAGAGAAATAATCCTCTAAAAATGAAACAAACAAAAAACCCCTCCAAACCTGTATTACTTGGAGAATTCCCTGCTGTAACAGTCATGAATTCCAGCTTTTCCTTTCCCTCCCAGAAGCTCCTGTTCTCTGGAAAGCTGGTACAAGGTGTGAAAACCAGGGACTCTCTGGTTTGAGTCCTGCTTCTCAGCTCTTGTGTTGGCCCCTCAGCCGCGCGCTGGATGCTTGAGGATGGAGCGTGGGCCCAGCAGGGTGAAAGCGGAGGTGTCTCGGGGATCGGTGATGTGCTGGAAGCTTTGCCGTCTGCTGTATGTGGAACTTTTCCCTCGCAAGAAGAATCCTTGCCCCACTTCGCCCTGCTCTGCTGCAGCCTCTGGCATCTTGTTTCTGAGGTGTGAGTCGGTGCTTTCCAAGGGGAGTGGTGAAGGTTTGCGTCGGAAGTGCAGAGGAACGGCAGTTCCTCAAACTCTGAATGGGAGCTGAGCGTGGCATCTGTCTGAGTATGTCCTGGAACACATTCCTGTCCTGCAGTGCTTTTTTCCAGAGTCCAGCCCTCCTTCTGCCCAGCTCCCTGCCCGAGGGGCAACAGTTTGGAAGCCTGGGAATGTGCCCTGGAGAAGCCAGCAGGAGCGGCAGGCGTGTGGCAGCCAGGTAGAGCAGCGGTTGTGTCTGTGGTGTTTGAGTCCCTGCACTTCATGCCGTGGCTGTTTCTCTGCCCCTTCTCGGAAGAAGGATGGATATCCCTGGCAGACAAGATCTCAGAGCCGGTGCCACCTTCCCTCCTCTGCCCTGCAGCCCCCAGGGGAGCGCCTGCGGTGGGGTGAGGGCTCTTCACTGGAGCAGTGTCTGGATGGGGCACCCAGCTGGACATGCTCTGGGATCGGCGAGGTGCGGACGGTCCAGGAGAGCTGCCGGCTGCGGTGGCCAGGCTGCACCATTTGCTGAAACCGCGGTGGGACCGCAGGGAGTGTTTTCAAATGTGAGGACAGAGAGGGTTTGAAGGTGCGTTTTTATTCTCTCCATTAACAGCAAGAGGAAGAAAAGAGCCCTTCCAGCCCAAAGGGTGGGTTTGGTGAGCTCAGGCTGGTCACGGTAGATTTAACAGGGATGCTATTTTTTCTCCCCCAGTCCCTGCTTTACCCCTCCCTCAGCCATCCCTGCAATGCAGCAGACATTATGACAACCAGGAGGAATGAAATTAGAAATCTAAAAGGAGGGTGGGGTGGCCTCGTAATCAGCTGTGATGAGGGAGAGGAAAAGCAGGATCCCTCATTAATTCGGTGACTTCATTCTCGTAACGGGGCGCAGGCTTCACCCCGCTGCACAGGGACAGGCAGCAAAACAACTTTTCTGGGAGGAGTTGCCTTGCCAAAGCCATCGGCATCAAAGGCCTTCAGCTTAATTTCAATTAAGGAAGAGGGGGAAGAAACAGCTTTCCTGCCCCCCACCCAAGACTCTGGAAAACTTGAGATAACGTGCGCCGGGCTGACAGCAGCGAGGGACGTCCCTGTGAGGCTGAAATAGAAGCAGCGGAGGAAAATATTTTGTAACTAGATAAGGGGCCAGTGAGGTCATTTTTTTTTTGGAACAGGGTGTGAGATTTTGGTCACCTTCGTTGAACAAGGGGAAAAATAAGAATAAAGTAATGGCGCTGGGCTGTTTTGTTGCTCGGGGCAGTTAAAAATCAGAGGACAATTTGCTGGCTGAGGAACGTGAGCTGTTTTATGCATCATTTATTACACTGTTTGCCGGAACTATCCCTGTTGCACAGCATTGCTGGGAAAAAGTGTTTTATGGAACAAACTTTTGCATCCAGACATGGGTTGTTTTGAATGTAGCCGTGCTGAGCTGCCTGCAAGTTGGGTGGGTTTTTTCCCCTGTAAAGTAGTAAAATGCAGATTTCTGTTTCCTTAAGGGCCAGCACAGGGAAAACCCAAGGGCTGATGAACTTTTTTTTTTTTTTTTAAGAGGCAATTAAAAAAAAAACCCAAATCAGTCTAGTGTTGGACTGAGAAAATTCAGCGTTGGGAAGAACTGAGGAGTGAAGACTGTGCTGGGTGCTTGACTTCCCTGCCTGGGAGCGTCTGGACTGAATTTCCAGCTCTGTCTGTGAAGAGACTGTAGTAACGTTTCCATCGTTCGTAAACTTCCAGTTTTCATCCAGCTCGGGGGGGGGGAGGCTCCCGATGGGGATACCACTGAAAAAGCCACCCGTGGCTGAGGCTGGTGCTTGGGCTCCTGCTCCATCCTGCCTGTTTCTCCAGCAGCTTTTCCCCTTGGCTGCGTCCCTGCGGTGACGCTCTGCAACGCACTGTCGGAGCTCTGCTCCCTTGCGTTGTCCCCACAGCTGCCCCCATCCCAGCCCCCAGAACCATCATCTCACACTGCACTGATGTGTCCCACCTCCATCTTAAGTCCTGCTTCTTGCAGGGTGGGAATGGTGCTGAAGCCTCACCTGAGGCTGTTTCTCCTCCTCAACCTGCCTTGGGCTGGTCTGAGCAACCCTGGAGTAGGTATGGGACTTGGGGCATTACGGGGCTGCTCTCAGAATGGTTTGGGTGGGAAGGGACCTTAATGATTACCCAGTCCCACCCCCTGCCCTGGGCAGGGACACCTCCCACCAGCCCAGGTTGCTCCAAGCCCCATCCAGCCTGGCCTTGAACCCCTCCAGGGATGGGGCCGCCACAGCTTCTCTGGGCAATGCTCCTGCCACAAACCAGTGTTGGCAGAGGATGAACCCTCCTGGTGATGGCACTGCTAGAGCACAAGTGACATAAGGAACCCTTGGGCAGGAGCTGAACTTGGAACCAGGCTTGGCTTTGGGCAGGGGCTGCTTTCCTGCAGGGCTGTGACCAAACTGCCTCAGCTCCGGGCTGCTCCTGCTCCCGCACATGCAGCAGGCAGGAATCAACAGGGCATGACTCCTCCCCACCAGAGAGCTGCCACAAAACAATTAAGTGGGATGAGTTTTTTCTTCTCCGTTGCTCCCCAAGCAGTAAAGCACAGTCTGCCAGGCCACCAGGTCCCACAGGCCGAGCCTGCCTCTTGCTCCCTTTCCCATCCCTGTCACCCAGCCATGCAACGGCTCACTTCAATAGTTACCTCCTCCAGAAGACACACGTTTCCTGAAACGGCCTCGTAAGGAGAAGCATCTTCCCTTGCACGCAGACTCCTCCAGGCTCCCCCCCCCGCCCAGGAACAACCCCAGCCCCGCAGCGGAGCAGCTCAAAGCCGAGCTTACACGAGAGATTTATCCCTTTACAGCTACATCCAGGGACACGCCTGTGTGTGTTCTACCTGCTCCAAAGGAGATGCAGTTATTTTATGCAAAAGTATTTTTTTAGGATGGGTATTGCTTGTTCCAGGGCTGTGTGATGGCACCGTAACAGCTCCGGTCCCCCGGGATGCTCTGAAGGCTGGAAATTCTCAGGTTACAAACAAACCACACAGAAGTAACGATTATAAATATACAACTTTAAAAAAAAAAAATTACTGTTAAAGATTTATTGCAATAATACAATAAAATTTAGAAAAAAAAAACACAAACAAACCCAAAAAGCTTTGTGTTTAGTTACATCTAGTTGGGAAGTTGCAGAGAGAGGCTGTGAGTTTTCGCAGGTGAGGAGCAGCCCTGGGGTGGCCTCCCCTGGCCCCCACCAAGGCACCCCATTTCCAGGGGAGGGGTAGGCTCTGGAAATGGAGTTTTTTTCCTGGAAGCTCAGGTCGAACTCCCCAGATCACCAGTCACAGACAAAAATCACAACCTAAACTGAAATTCCCACATTCGCACTACACAAAAGTGTTTTGTGACCTCTCAGCCGGCTGCCTTCAAATATCTATAATTACAGATAGTCCTGCCCTCCCTCCCCCGCCCCCCAAAACAACCTGGAAAATTCATCCTGGCCATTGCACTCAAGGGTCAGACACAGGCGATTCTTCCTTAGCTACACATGTGCAAAACACTTTTTAAAAAAAAAAAAAAAAAAAACCCAAACCAAAAAAACCAAAACAACAAAAGCAAACCACAATGTATTCTGTTACAAAAACATCCCAGAAAAAGACCTGTCCCAATGCATTTTAACCCCCTGGCAGGGCCGTTGTGCACTTTCAGAATACGACATGGTTGCAAATAAATTATTTGGAAAACGTGATGGTGATGAAAGATATGGCTTAAAAAGGTTTATTGTGTTGGGTTTTTTTCCTAAAGGAAAGGAGAGCGTACAAAGCAGAATCACGGCCTGACCTTCAGGGGGTTCGAAGTAGCACAAAGGCAGCGATGAGAGAGCAAAATGCGTATTAAAATAATTAAAAACAAAAAAAGAAGGAAAAAAAGAGAAGATAGTTACATGGCGGGGTCCAGTGCAAAATAACGGGGGAACCAGAGGGGGCTGTGCAGTGCTAAGAGCCCAGTATACAGTACTGGTGTGTGCTGGTTGCTCAGAGGATGCGAGAGCTGCAAGGGAGTAAAGTGCTGGGAGGGGAGCAGCGACCAGACCCCCCCGGCCCCTCCAGGCTGTGGGGGGGGCTGCGGGAACCCTCCCCCATCAGGCTGCAGTAGTCGAGGGAGTCTTGGCGGTTCTCTTAAAACTAACCCAACCGTTGGATTTCGACCCAAACAGCGGCAGGACTAAGGGCATCTTCATCTAACGATGGGTGGGATGTTCACGTGGAGTTAAGGGTCTTTGGTTTAAAAAAAAAAAGAAATAAAAATTAAACTACTGCCACGAGATGCCCATCCCCGAGGCCAAAGAGAAAGAGCTGCCGTAGGAGAGGGGCTGGGGGAGGCCATGCTCAGCTGCCCCCCCCGACATGGGGCTCACAGGCCTCAGCGCCACAACCGCCTTTCCGCCCGCGGCACAGTGCAGACAGGAGGCAGCGCTGGCCGGGCTGGGGAGGGACGGAGCAAAACCATCACCCAGTGCTCTGCGAGGCGGCCAGGCCAGCCACCCCGCAGCCAGGAGCTGGGACACACAGGAGGACGCTGCCCGATGGCAGGGACGTGGCTTGGGCATCACTCATGCAGCCTCGCCGTGTCCTCTGTGGCAGAAACCTCCCCTCCTGGAGGGACAGGAGGATGCTTTCGTGTTCGTTTACCCCATGGAGAAGTAAAACGTCCCGACTCCATAAAATGTAAACCACACGTTGGAAGCCTCACTGAGCGAACCCGTCTTTAAGCAATACGTACCGCAAGGCGGAGGAAGCGGAGGAGCACGTGTTAACGAACGCGTCAGCGTTAATGAAGCTGTCAGCGTCGCACCTCCTGGTGTTTTACAAGCCAGCCAGCTGCGCTGGGAGCATCTCTGCAGTGAAATCGGATCAACTTCTTGGCATTCAGTAAATAAAAAAAGAAAAAAACAAAACCAAAACACCCCACCAGAAACATAAAATAGAACAGGGTTTAAAAATGCATGTAGTGTGGAGACCACGTGATTTCATTAAACTAGCTTGAAATGAGGTTTTTTTCTACTACGAAAAAGTGGCAATGTGGTGTTGGAACCGATGAATATTATTGCAATAACGCAATCCTGTATCGGTGTCAAATGTGGGTCTAGCTAAGAGAACGTCCAGTGTTTCTTTGGTGTGTGATATTAAAAGAGCCTGCGTGCTTTGGACAGCACAACACGAAAACTTCCAGACTACCTACCGGTGGAAACAGCATGAAACCAGCCAGTTTTCTACAGCAAAACTGGGTCAAGATTCACAACCAAATCTAAACGAAGAGCAGTTTGCTGTGTGAATTCCTGTCCATGCTTATTCTTTGTATTAAAAATATGGCAACAGAGATTAGAAAACATGTTAAAAATGCATAATTTTCATGTCCTGAATGAAAAAAAATTTAGAAATATGCATTTTTGCATTATGCAAGACAGATTTAAAACACACACAAACGAAAAACCCTGTAAGAAGAGTTAAGAAAACGTGGACTGCATTTGCACCACTGTCCAGACTGCGCAGGGAGCAGCCTCCTCTCCGTACTCATCCCGATCCAGACACTCCAAAATCTGTTTCTTCTTCAGAAAGTAGAGCTGGAGGCTACCGGGTCCTTTTTTCTTCATTGCTCAACAATGCAGATAGAACCAAGACACAAAGTGCCGTCCCAGAATCCGTCAGAAGTACGTAGCTAGCTAATTTACAAAATGGTACCATCACAGTCATCTTGGGTAAATAAAAAGGTTTTTTCTGGTTTACAAAAATGAAAGTCTGACCTTTTATTTGTCCCAGGCACTACTTAACCGAATACGTAAGGTTTACTACAGCATTGTCGGGGAGGGATTCCTTCAGCAAATCCTGTGATGCTTTTCCCATGCTTGTTAGCGATGTCCAGTGTACGCCTTCAGCCAGGAGGTGACGGAGGCGGCGGCGGAGGAGATCATTCCGCCAGCGCTGCTGCTGGCGATGGGCTGAGACACCTGGCTACTCTGGCTCTGCAGCATCTCCACCTGCTGAGAGGGGATGTCACAGAACCTGGGGCTCGGCAGATTCTCCCAGTCTGTCCCTAGGTCCGTCTCTTCGTCGCTGACGTGCTCGTCGCCACTCTCATCTGTTTCTCCGGTGGCGCTGGGATCCACGAACTCCATGGAGTCTTCGAGATCGGCGCTGATTTCGAAAGGCCCGGACCTGCAAACACGGACACAATGCCATCGTCAGCCCATGCGGGAGAGGGACCGTTGCTGCGCTGGCGCGAGTCCTCGGCATGCCAAAGCGCCCTGCCCTGTCCTCTGCAGGGCAGAGAAATTAAAACACCTCTGCGTTTATCGGCTGGCAGGGAGAAACTCGCTGGCTAGGGAGATAACTCTATTATGACAATGGTGAAACGCAAACAGTTGGCCAAGGAAGCGATAGCTGGGTTCCAGTCCAGGGAGCAGGAGCGGCGGCAGAGCTGTGCTGCTTTGGCAGCAGAACACGCGCACACAAAAGGAAAATGCTGTTGATAATAACTCCCAGCTCCGCCGGTGGAAATCTCAGCTTGATGTGGAACGGGTTTTTATTTTTAACACTCGCCGCGGCCAGGCGCAGCTCTGTCAGCCAGGGGAAGGGTGTCACTTACAACTTACAGAACAGGGTTCGCACAACTCACTCGTGGAGACTTCCCAGGGCAGCACCTCACCCTTGGCAACATCTCAAGATCTCTCTCTTTTTTTTTTTTTTTTTTTTTTTTAAACTATGGGGCTGGTGAAACAGGTTGCCCAGAGAGGCTGTGGAGTCTCCATCACTGGAGACATCCAAAACCCCACTGGTCCCGAGGAACTTGCTCTAGTTGGCTCCTCTTTGAGTGGGGCGATGGGCTGGATCTCCAGAGGTCCCGGCCAAACCCACCTGCGCTGCGACTCCGAGATCCTTGCTGCCACTGCCTGGTGGGAGAAACAACCGCATCCCACCCCATCCCACTGCTTTGCACTGGAGTACGGGCAGCCAAAACCTGAAACACCTTTACTGAGCCAAAGCAGGCAGATTCGGTGGCCCATGACCCACGGGCAGAGAGCGGGAGGTTTTTCATGGGTTCCCCACAGCAAGCTGAGTCCCTGCCAAAGCTCATTCCAAAGTGCAAAGCTGCTCAGGGAAACGGGAGCAGGAATTTAACATGGGCAAGAGCATTTCTCCAGCCTCAGCGGGAGAAGGAGCCTGAAGCAGCGGGTTTGGCACGGAAAATTTTAATCCAGACAATTAAAGCTTGGTGATATGTATCTGAAAACAGGAGCTTGTAAAGGAGACTATCGGGCAACTATAGGCCTAGATATCTAAAGGAAAATAAAGAGAGCTGGTTGCTGCAAACTTTGCAGACAGATGGGAAATTAAAGGTAAACACTCCTCTTTCCTAATCCGGAAAGGAATGGGAGCGCTGCCTTCTGGCAAAGCATTTTGCTTAACGAGGCAACGTAAGAGGAGAGTCATCAGGTTGAAGGCCAGAAGGGACCATTAGATCATCTCGAGTGACCTCCTCTGTAACAAAGGCCATTACATTCCACCCGTTCCCCCTATCCCGAGCCCAGTAAATTCTGCCTGATGAAAGCACCCATTCCAGAAACTCATCCAGCCTCGACAGGACGACATAAGGAAAGAAAGAATCCCCACCTTCATTCTTGCGGCTAATTAAACTCTGTCAAGCACACGTGCCTCAACTCAACCTAGCTCAGACTCTTTGCTTCCAGGGGTGTCTACAAAGCCATTCAGTAGCCTGCATTTTCTCCCCACAAAGGCCAGGAAATCAAGTCATCTCTCAATCTCATCCCTAGCGAGCTGAGACAGTTTTACAGAGGCTAAACTGTTCCCCTCTCTGGTAGGTCTTTTCTCCAGCTCTTTCCTGTAACCTCTTCTTCTACTGCATGGACCCGACTGATGGGTGTGGAGCTCTGAAACCTCTGCCCGGAGAAGCGAGACCCATCTCTCCGCTCAGAACTTCTACATCACATCGTGGGGATCCCTCAAGGCTTCACTTTTTGTCCACTGCAGCGCATGGATCTTTTACAGCAGCTGCTTTCCAGGACACAGTTCTTCATTCTCTGGGTATTTCCTGCCCTCTCCTTGTTTTCAGACAAGCAGCAGCAAAGCAGCAAGCACATCATTTTTTCCAAGCTGAGCTTTGTTACAAAGATTTGGCTCCTGGTGTCTTTGGGCTGAACAGGTAGGGATATACCCAAAGAAGAGGGGGGAAGGGCATTCAGTTCCTCTTAGTGGCACTGCAGGTTTTTAAATACAACTAGTACCTGAGAACAGACTTGAAAAGTAGATTTCAGAACATGAGTGTGCTTAAGGGGGAATAAAGCAGCAGTCAGATTAAACAAATATTCGCAGACTGTCTCAGGCACAAGTGACTTGAGACTGGATTATCCCAACGGGAAATCAACATTGGTGGCTTTCTTTCTATTTAAGTTGTAAAAAAAAAAAAAAAAAAAAAAAAGGGAAGATTAAACCTGGTGCGTGCAGCCCACAGGAACCGATGTTCTTTTCATCATGTACTAAGTTAACAAAAGTTGTCTTTAATCTTGATTTACATAGAAATTAATATTATTTGAAGTGTTGACTTTGGTCTAAGGTGTTCATTGGCTGGAATTATTTTGGGAAAGCTTTACCTAGTATTCGTTTTAGGGTTTATATTGCCGGATGCTCTTAGGTATTTACATGTTGGCAAGATGTGGGTAGGGTCATATTTGGAGCACGGTGAGACTGGCTGGCGTATGTGCTGCTGTCCCCTGGAGGGAAGGAGTTCCTGCTTTGGGGCGTAGGGGAAATGAGTCTATAATCGGCTACAAAGCCTCCAGCTGAGCCTGTCACACAGCATACAGACATCTCCCAAATCTAATTTCCTACTCAGGACCCCCTTTTTCTGTCCTCTCCTGTCTCCTCCTTGTAACTACCCCGATTTCTGATGCACTGAGGACTGATCTATAGGTACAGCAGAAGAGAAGAATTTCCTTTATAAGTAACAAGGCAAACGCATCACTTCAAACGGGATTCAGTCACAGGCGAGTCGAGATACTGCTTTTCTTACCTGCCCAAGTTCTCAGTGTCTGGGCTGACCAGGTACATAAGGTTCCTGAGCGTATGCAGTGGATGCAACAGATCTAAATTTACATGCTACCATGGGGAAGGTAAGAAAAAGACATGATCAGTTACTGGAGGAAACCTGCAGGCACAGTTGATATTTTAAAAGCTATTTAAAGAATCCAAATGCGTGTTCCCCCTACCTGAGAGAAGCAAAGGTGAAGGATGTTAGCATTCAGCTTCTTCACTGCCCGCGTGAACCTGTGTCTGCTCAGATTCTCTCCGCAGAACTCGCTGTTGAAACATATATATACACACATAAAGAAAAACGCTGAGAAAATACACCTACTGGAGACATCAGCATTCTGTGCCTTGGCCTCCCAGCAAATCCTGGAGTAAACATCCTCGCAGAGAGCACTTGTTTAAACTGTACAGCCAGTTTTAGAGTGCTCAGGAGACTAATTTTTCACCTTGCAAGACTGTTAGCATTTCATCAACAAGCACTGCTTGCTCTGCTCTCACTGGTTTCCACAAGAGAGGTGATGTAAATGGTATGAAACTCAAAGCCAAGCTATTTCTCTCGTTTTGAATCTTGCCTCATTTTCTTTTCCCAACCTTTTCCTTCTGGGAAGACTGAGCACCCAAATAATAGTATAAAAAATACCTGCAGAGACCCTACACAACTTTTGTGCCCTCACTTCCACAACCACTATTTGAAACGCTTAAAAGAATCTCAGCAGCATATCCAAGACCTCTGGAAGACTGACCAGGTCTACAGCTTCCTCAGTGCTCCTTCTGTACAGATCCCACCAGCTTCACCAAGACATTAAAAACCCAACAGTGCTTTTCATCACAAAAGGGGTTTACTCAATACACTCCCAGACGTCTGGCAGGCAGGTACGTTCCCCATTGGTGTTTTATGCTAAAGAGAATGACGTTGCTGTCATGCCATACGATAAGGCATGTTCTACAGCACTTAATGTGGCGGAGCTATTCAGGATGACTATGAGCTGCTGGATTGGGCGAGGATTTTGTAAAGCATGGTAGGGTCTCATAAAATGAAAAGCGCTATTCATGCACTGTCATATCTCATTTCTGATTGTAGGATGCTGAACACATCAATTAGAAAGCTGTTATTTTCAACTATGATGGTTGGTCTACACTCTCAAGAGGTAAAAAAAAAAAAAAAAAAAAAGAGCGAGGGACTATTAACTATGGTCTAAAATCCTACTAGCCCTCCATCCAGAATTAAACAGCACAAAAATCCACGAGCCATCAACCGTTACCATGAAAAGCTGTTCCAAGTTAATGACTTTGTTCACAAAAACCAAACTGAACGAAGATCAGTCAAGAACTGGTCACTGATTCACCTCCTCGGAGGCTTGCATTTACTTGCCTGTTGCAGAGCTTCTTGGGAAGATTGACATCAAGTATGAGAGAGAGAGTGTTAACGAGCTGAGTTGCATAGCACAATGCAGCACTGATGGTATGAGCAGGATTATTATGTTCCATATCTAAAAGAAATAAAAACATCATGAAAGTCTCATTTTAAATGAAGCCTCAGTGGGCGTGTTAACGTGTTACTGAAGTCTACTCTGGAAAATGTCATTTGTGAGCACTGAGAACAGCCTGAATCCAGCATTCATCTACAGCGAAATCTGTCAGAAGTTGGTAGAAAATGGTAATTCCTGGAATTCCCATTAAAACGACAGCATGTGAACCATGTCAAAACTGTGACTAATTAACTTTACCTCTCTATTACGTTGTGCTGTGTCCCAGTGAGCATTTCCTGCAAAAGAGGACTTCAGTGGACTAATCCCTATACTGCTATTTATTCCCGACTCAGGTTTGTCTGAGTGAGAAGAAAAGGAACAGGCTACTGCTCCTTGATGTCTTCTGGAGTACCCCAGGTGCCTAATCAGACTTTGCTCCTTACCTGGTCCTTGTGTAGTCTTCTTCTCTTCCACCCAATTGTAATATGCTGAATAGTCTCCGTTATTAGGAAGGGTTATCCAAGGCCCTGTGATACTGATGCTGGTGTCCCCGTTATGATCGTCACACACCCATCTCCCAGAGAGATACGTGGTTCTCCTGGCTTCCGCGAGCTTGCTCACAGTGCTAGAGGTCATGGCATTGTCACTCTCAGAAGACACGTCTGCAGGATCTCTGTAGCACCCAAAGAGGAACAGAGTGTTTTTAAAGAAGTTGGAAAAATATAATCAGCGATGCATTTGGCAGGCACTTAGCCAGATCTCACAGGGAACAAAATGCTTGTAGAAACACTCCTGCAAAACTCCTTATTGCCAAAACTACTTTCCTTTGTTCTGTGATTTTTAATTATCTATTTTAAGAAAGCTTAACATCGGACATGTGGCTCAGATCTCTCAGCAGGGAGATGCTAGCACTTCCAGGTTCTTCTGTTCTGGGCCTCTATGTTTGGGTCAGATGCTTTGCCTTTGGGAAACACCGTCTCCCCACAGAGAGTCTCCTAAGCGTCTAGCTTAGACTGAGGTGACTCACTTCTGGGTGTCTAAAGCTAAGCAAAATGAGTCCAAAAGGGTAAGCCTTCTGTACCTCATGCTTGTCTTTACTTCTTCAATGGGAAATATAACCGATGTTAGCTCCAGGATATGCGTCCGACGAAGATTTGCCAGGTGCTCATACTGGGTTTTCAAGTCATAGGTTTTTTTCTCTACCAATTCTCCCAGCTTGCGGTTATGCTTCTGGATCTTCTCTTTCTTCTCCTGATGCCGCTGAGCCCTGCGATAATGCTTCTGGTTCTCCTCTTTGATTCTCAGAAGCCCCTCCGCATCTGTGATAACAGCAGCAGATGTTAGCCTTGGAAAAGGAGCTGTGAGGTACTTATAGTAAGCCGGAGAAAAGCATTATTAATATTTATAGAAAACAAGATCTATAGCAGCTTAAAACAGAAAGCCCTGCTTCACTATCAACGTTTTCCAGCTGCTAAGTGGTGCAACTTTTTAATCTTTTCTGAAGATCTCCAAAGAGACTGAAATTGGGATTAATCTTTCCCTTTTACCCAGCTATTTTTGGATTTGGAGCAGAAAAGCCAAGATTTCGCAGTTTAATTAAACTTCTGAGGCAATCATCGTGACAGAAATAGCCTGCCTGTACATGTTTGCATAGTGCTGGCCAAAAAGACACACACTGCTTGCAGCCAAAAATCAAGTGTAGATTAGCATCCTCCTTCGCCACGTCTAGCCCCACTGCTGAGATTAGTGTGGGATTAGCTTCCCACTCCCGCATGCGCTCTCAAAGCGCTTGGATCCCAACGGTGCAGACTTCTTGGTACCACAGGGGAGCACTGACTGTCTCCCTTTCCAGTCACAAAATGAGAATTGCACTTATGTGCTGAAGTGCTGCATCTGCTTGAATTTAGTCCACGCGTCAGGTGCACTGAGGCTTGGAAAAATATCCTTCAAGAGCATCTGTTGATTCTCCTATAAAATAACTAACTGCAGTAATGCTTCCACAAACATACGCTGCTGGAACGAATGAGTTAGCCACCTCTGGCTTTCAAAAGTATAGGAAAGTATTTCTTATACGCACTCTCCAAATACATGCCTGAAACTCCTCATGTGCTCTAGTTTGAGGGAGAGCCCCAACTACTAGTCACTCACTTCCCATTTTTACAGCTGAAAAGAAACAGTGTTAGTCAGATTCTCTTACAGCAAGGCATCGCTCTCCTGTCATCAGGAAGCGAGACAACTGTCCCTTGCACGGAAGGGAAGCACTAACCCCTGACATTGTTTTACCGATATATTTTTGATTGCAAGGCACAGATGAAACTAGAGCTACAATACGAATACTTGGTGGCTTCTGCTACTCAAAGAAGCTGCATTATATCACAGGACGGTGGGGGTTGGAAGGGACCTCTGAAGATCATCTCGTCCAACTCCCCGCCAAAGCAGGGTCACCCAGAGCAGGTGGGACAGGAACACGTCCAGGGGGGTTTGGAGTATCTCCAGAGGAGACTCCACAGCCTCTCTGGGCAGCCTCTTCCAGGGCTCTGGCACCCCCAAAGGAAAGAAGTTTTTCCTCATGTTGAGGTGGAATTTCCCATGTTCCAGTCTGTGCCCGTTGCCCCTTGTCCTGTCACTGGACACCCCTGAGAAGAGTCTGGCCCCAGTCTCTTGCCCCCCACCCTGTAGATACTGATGAGCATTGATGAGATCCCCTCTCCTCTCCTCTCCTCTTCTCCAGGCTGAACAGCCCCAGGGCTCTTCTCAGCCTTTCCTCCTCAGCACAGAGATGCTCCAGTCCCTGACCATTTCCGTAGCCTCCACTGGACTCTCTCCAGCAGCTCCTTGTCTGTCTTGACCTAGGGAGCCCAGCGCTGGCCCCAGCACTGCAGATGTGGCCCCACCAGGGCAGAGAGGGAGGATGACCCCCCTCCACCTGCTGTCCACACTCTTTTTAAATGAGCCCCAGGAGACCATGGGCCTTCTTGGCCACAAGGGCACATGGCTGGCTCACGGACAACCTGTTGTCCACCAGGACTCTCAAGTCCTTCTCCTCAGAGTTGAAATCAAGAAAACTTCTAAGTGTCTATAGCTACCTCAAACAACACATTCAGAATGTTGATCTTCCCAACAGGGGAGCACAAAAATGAAAGGCTACATCCAAAGAACGGGACCTAAGACTGATTCCCACCCACGGGTCTGTGCCCAGCCGTGCCACAGAGCTGGAACCGCACAGACCTCTGGCCGGTCCCTGGTCTGGCAGGGTGGGAGCCCAGAACTGCTGGTACCCCCCTGAGCACATCCGCCCCCACAGACACAGCGTGCGCTTTCCCTGAATGTCAGGAATTATTTCTAGTCATTTAACTGATCTGTTGCGACCCATGATGCGTTTGGTAGGAAGGAAGATCTGATACATGGGGGATGCAAAGTCCCAAATTAAAGGTGAGAATAGTTTCTCCGTGCAGGTAAGAACTAGTAATCCTCACGTTTATAAAATAAGTGACCCCCTGTTAGAGGAACAGTAGAAAAACTGACTTTTCTCTGAGCAATACCAAGAATCCCCATGTGTCAGCTAGCAATTCAGTTTCCTTTAATCACTCCTGTAACAACAGAAAATCAATTAATGCTTGCATTCGTGTTCCCAAACTCTCCCTTTGCATAAAAAATAAGAGACAGAGGAGGAATAAAATGTCCATCTGTTCAATTTTCACATTCACGTTGTACTTGAAAGGCTCCTTTTTCACAGAGTGAACTCCCTTTTCTGCAGGGCCAACAGCAACTACTGCAGAACACGGAACACTGCTCTTTAGCAGTCCCGGTGCAGAAACAACTGTCTTTTTTTTTTTTGGCATAGCACCTCTGCTTTATGACCCAGTTTATGAGGTGATTAAAATTTGTCCCCAGAAGTATTTCAGGACAACGCTATGTCCCACACACCTACATTGCCTGATAAATGCAAGCAGAGGCACAACAGGGAGCTATGCCAGATATTTGCAAGATTTTCTCCTTGAACTGTTCTCCATAGACAGAAGGCAAACACATATATTTTAAAACCTTATTTTAAGAAGTGCCAATTATCGAGGTGTCCAGTCAACTGCAAAAGGAGGAGCCCAGTCTTCTAGAAATTGTTCTTATTTCAGAAAACTAAACTATACCATATCCAAGAGAAGAGAAACAACCTATTTACATGTTCTAATGTGGTCCAAAAGCGAACCAAGTTGAGTTCCTGATCTACTGCCTACTCATGGCAAGAGTTCATTTTGGGTTTACATGCAAGAGCAGTTTTGGGGTAACTGAGCTAACAACACGTCAGCTGGGCAATAGTTAGGTCAGTTCATGGGTTAAATCTAATCAAGTTCACTATGAATCATAGAAGCTGCAAAAGCTGCAGATAATACACTTCACAAAAGAGTAGAAGAGTGGAGAAACTCCCCTCCCCAGTTGGTCCTAACATTTTGCCACCTTCAGAGCTGCATTTTCAGACAAGGTGGCTAGTTCCTCAAAGTCACATTGACTTCCTCGCCTCCTTTCTTCACAGGCTAAAGAGAAAAAGTTATCTCCTTCATAATAATCTTCTGCCTACTGAAAAACTGCTTTTCTTCACCTTCCCCTTCTCTAAACCAAACCAAACATCAATCTTCTTAGCCATTCCTTTTGTTTTATTTCTAATATTCTCTTCCAGACTTTCTCCAGTTGATTTGTATCTTTCTTAAATTGCTAAAATTGGATTTCAGACCTCCACTGAGGCAACACCAATGCCAGGCACAGCAGGACAATTGCTCCCATCTTAAATACAATGCTTACATTAATATAATCTTTCTGGAGCAGCATGAAATTGATAATTTTTATTTAATTTGCAATTTCCCTGATCCTTTCTTGTCAAATCTCACCACCATCCCCCATTTTGGGTTTGTATGTTTCTCTTTTCTCAACAATGTGCACTCGACTTTGTCCTTTTCAGATGACACTGTCTATTTATCTGCATGACTTTGAATTTGATCCTGTTCTCCACAGCATCCACCTTGGCCTCCTCCATTCCGCCTTCCATTCTACCATGCAAGCTATTATGGAAAGCTCCACCTGTCTCACCTCCTTGGTTTGACAAGTATCACCACTCTTTGAATGCAGCCTTTCTTTTTAGCCTTTTGTACCAACCTTACAGGAACTACACCCAGAGCAAACGTCTTTGCTTGCTCATGAGCCAATTTGGGGTAGTGCCCAACGCTAAGGTACGTTGCATCTTCTGCTTCATCCTCCACTAGAACATTTGACCCCCAGGAGAAGAGGTTGATTTGATATGGCCTATTCTTAACAGAGTGATGCATGTTTTCAATTTCCTTACCTTCCAACTACCTACAAAGTGGTCAGAGGTTTATAATAGGATGACTGTGTCATCAGTTCTTCCTCCACCGTCTGAAAAAAGATGCTGTTCTCACTCCGTTTCCTGGGACATCCTCTCTCCCTCATGTGTTCCCAAGTGCTCCACTGACTACTTCAGCTTGTTCCTTAAGTTCCAGGAGGTGAATCTCGTATGGCCTTGCTGACATAATCAAAATAATATTTAGCTGGCTGTTTCCTTTCCTTAGCCTGCAGTCCTGGCTAATCTGGCTAATCACATTTTCTTTGCGAGAAGACGAAGCAGAGGCAGCGCTGAATGCTTTGGACTTCTCTGCACTGTTATTTCCTTTCTTTCCTGTTAACTAACAGGCTTGCCTACTCCATCTTTTTCTTATTATACATTTCTTATTGTCACTATCCATCCTCCTTATTAACTGAAAATCATTTTGCATCTCAGCCTTTTTGATGTTACCACCGCAAGCTTGTGCTGTTCCTTCGTAACTATTCTCAGGTATGATTCTGCTTCCACTCTCTGTATGGCTCCTCTTGAATTTGAAGTCATAAAAATGCTCCCGATTCAATCAATATGCTTCTGAATATGCTTCCAATCTTTCCTTTGCATGTGGGTTGTAAGGAGTGCTGCACATTCTCTTCTTAAAAATGACCCTACAAATCTGTAAAATGTTTAATGAGTTTCAAAATTGAAGCCACTGAATGGTAGCAACTCACCAGCCTATGCCCTACTTCAGTGACTCCTGCTCAAGTAGGATTTTAGGATTTCTAGACAGGTGTGGGTTAAAATTCATCAGTTACATGAAATCCGTTAACAGCTGCAGAGCTGTTTGCTCCTCTTTATCAAGAGGAAGTGATCAGAAACACTACACTGAATAAAGCCATCTCTAGGGACAAAGCCAGAGTCATAGGCTGCTAAAGCATTTACTTTTAAAGCTGTTGCAAAATGATCTACATCCAGCTGAATAACGCCTACTGTTTGCTAATTAAAACCCAAGCATAAAAAGGCTAAAATCCATTCACCAATATGCCTTCCAATTGATTTAAGAAGTGGTGGTTTGGAAATTCACCATTTTTAAAAACTAACACTCAAATTCACATCAATCGATTTTTCACTCTAAGGCACAGAGTTTTCCACATCACAAAAGCACAGGCATTACTCACGTCTTGTCATTTCATCATTTTCTTTGCAAATGGTCTGTTTCAGCTGCTCAATCCTCATCTTGCAGGACATTATTTTCCATCTCTGAAAAAGAACATTCAGCAATTCTAGGGCACAAACAACTTCAAACACACCGACTAATGATTAACAACAAAGCCAGCAGCTTTAGTGCAAAAGTAGCAGGATGTTCTTAATTGGATCAGATGAACAAATAAATATTTCATATGCTGGTTTGTGCACAGAAAAATGCCACAAATAAACTGAATGCTTAGTATAAAGTCAATCAGTATACTAAGTTATTGAACAAACATCTAGTATGAAATGAAAAATATGGATGGTTTGGAGCGCTCTGCTTGCAGAGCCAATTTCAGTTTTGCTTACAACAGGCTTTTCGAGGAAGTAGCACAATGTCCTCAAAGTAAATTGCAACTTAAAAGTATGAGATCTAGGAATTCAGAGAGTTTAAAAGCTATGAGACACTTTGAACAACTCACCAGCTGATCAGTTATCTCTTTCCCTTCCATGGCCTTCAGAACACTAGAGGAAAAAACACGATTGAAAATTTTATGACTATCTGGACTACGTCTATCTCCAGCAACAGTGCATTAGAGAGACTGTTTCATTTTTATGAGAGTTCTTATAGTTTATTTTCATTTAATAACTACAACTTACTGTTTTTGGAATTCTCTCTGCTTGGTTTTAAGATGCATCAGCCTTTCTTTCTTGTCTGAAAACCTGGAAGAGATTAAATGGTTTTATTGATACTTTGCACAACATGGCATTTTAAGTTGTCTGAAATGATAAAAAGACTGAACCTTGCGGGAGTCTTTAAACCTCAACTATCCATTTTAATCTTTGGAAGTAATGGCTAAATGTATAAAACTCTTGCAGAACTCTAGAACATCTGTCTCACAGGAATTGCAACAGAACCCCTACACTGAGGAAACATCAGCTTGTCCTACTATCAAACTTGTAAGCAAATTACTTGCTATTTCTAGAAGTTTTATAGCTTAGCAATATCGATATTTAGTGTATTAAGAAAAACATGTAGTACTCTAAAAACCTTTAGTCACTGGAGAAATTAACAGTACAGTCTCAGATACCGTTATGAGTCTGAACTGTGTTATTTCCCAAGCTGTGATGGCATTAGATGAGTCCCCTCAGGTAGTGGGAAATGCAGGATTTCACACACTACGCTCTGCATTTTCTCCCTTCTAACGTGGAATTGTCTCACATTCCTATTTGGAACCATTAATGAATAAAGAGTACTCTCTCAAGACTTTTACATGACATCTAAATCTTTCTTGTGTTAGTAACAGCAATTGTTTTCTACTCATTTCTATGAAGCACTTGTAGCCATCACAAGTCCATGACCTAAATGCCTGCTTGAGTTCAGCTTCACTGGATGCCTGAGGTATGAGAACTGCAAAGAACTGATCAGAAGGAAATTTTCTTAGGATTCATCATCCTGTGTTTTCACCCTTTGAATACGCAGCAGCCACGTTCTGCTCCCCTCCATGTTGTATTGAGAAACACACTTAAAGAAAATAGCATATGAACGACGCATATTGAGAAATTACAGCGAAGCATGAAGTGACAAAGCTAACAGTAAGAGCAAACAGCCAAGAGATTTAGTTGGCATAAAAAATAGCAAGTGTGCTTTGTTTTCTGCCAGCATATGGCTTCCCAACTTTCCTTTGAGCTTCCCACCTTACAGCACCATCCTGATCCACACCTTGGGTTAAGTCCACATGTGGAAAAACAATTCGTTAATTTCCCTCTGGAATGCAGAATGGCCAATTTCAGCCTAACAGAGCTCTAATACTTCATGCGCAACCCTTCAAGTCCTTTATTTCAGGAATATCTAAGCTTTATTTAGAAAGAATTACACAGTAAGCCTTGACAGGATGCCATCTCGGGCCTCTCTCTCTGCTCAAATCTGTGGGTTTGATTTCAGGTGAAGTTTTAAAATGTTTCATTTCTTTCCTTGAAGTGCTGGGATCTGAAAGCTTGGTGCCTAACTTGGGGTTCAGAAAGTGCGTAATCAGCCTTCCAGATGACATCAGAATCATAGAATGGTTTGGGTTGGAAGGGACATTAAATCTCATCCAGTTCCACCCCCCTGCCCTGGGCAGGGACACCTCCCACTAGACCAGGTTGCTCAAAGCCCAATCCAGCCTTAGCATTAAAACAATTACAAAACTACCGGCTGCTGCCTTCATAGTCAATAAAAAAAAAATAAAATAAAATAAAAAAAAAAAAATCTGTTTTCCTTCCAAAACAAACCAAAACCAAATGCAGCAACTCAGCATAAAAGCCAGAGGCCACGCATGAGCTGGAGGAATGTTGTGCAACTGGAGGCCGGCTGCTCAACCCGGCGCGTTCCTTCTTCCTCCCTGTCCTCACCTCAGCATTCACCATGGAAGTGACAAAAGTGCACTGTACCGGACTCCTGCTTACCGCAGGGTAATGCACACCTATTGTACTCCCGACCTTTGGCTGCAACCAAAAATAACTTGGCCCAGAAACACACCGCTCAGCAGTCGCGCAAGGAAAGAGAGCTGGGGTGATTTGGCAATTCTTGTTTTCCAAGCTGGATTAATGGGCACGGAGTCTGACTAAACGCAATTACCCAAATGACGTCCATCACATCAGCGAAAAGTCGAATGGTTTGTCAAGAATCTGGGGCTAAATTAAATTCTTACTGGGGAGGGAAGGCAGAAATATTTGTAAAAGCCTGCAAAACTTACAGCTCACCACGCACTTCAGCAACTATGTCAAACAGCTCCTACAAACTTCTTTAGCAGGTTTCTCCTGAGCAAACATTTCCATTTCTTTATATAGCCCTAATTTTAACTGCATCGCATCATGTAACTGATTTTTCTCTATGTATCTACAGCCATTCAATTTGGCAAAGAAACAAAACTTTGGATGAACTATTATAGGGACTCCCATAAAATGTAAACTGAGAGAAGGAGCGAACTCAACATCTCAAGTTATCCATTAAATGTTTCTCTCCTCAAGTCTTATCACATTAAGCTGCGACTTTTCTATGGTTACCTGGCTTATTTCCACATGTTCGTAATTAGAGAGAAGGAGGAGGAGGACTTCCTAATCTACAGGAACTGATTAATGCTGAAGGAGTTGAGGACAGCAATAGGTGCATCCATTACTGTACCTATTTACCATAATAAAACTCCATTGCTGCAAAAAGTCACTATTCTTAATCGTAACTCACAGCTTAGAGAAGTCAGACAGGCTTAGACGTCACAATTATATTGTCTTTGGCTTTTGCCATCTGCAGACATCTAAAGCAAAGCAAATTTAGTACGCTTGTAAAATACGCTCTGAGAATTTATGCATATGACAGGCTGGAGTAAACTCCCAGGAGCAAAAAGAGTCTCCGAGCTGAAACCAGCATCAAGATGCCAGCTTAGCTTTTGAATATACAACACATTACTAATGAAAAGAAGAATGTCAGTGATGATTTTACTGGAGGACTTCCGGACTACTCATCCTTAATTGCAGCTGTACTTCAATAATTAATCTTAACAGGTCCTCAATCTCTCCCCCGCACAGATACAGGGTGTGATTTTTGCCAGACATATGAACAATTTCAGTCTTACTGTAGCTTTTATAAAAATTAGCACATAAAGAGAGCCCAACAAAAAGAAAACTAAAAGAATTCTTACTGTTAGAACATGAAATCACTTATCTTCTTATAAGGAAAAATCACAAGAAAGTTCTAAAAATAAATCATCACTGGATACAAGGGGTAACGCTCACTTTTTTTACTTTTCACAAGAGAAAGAACAACATTTTTCCCCAATCTGTAATGTTTCAAAAAGACAAATGGGAGGCCTGAGTGACCCCATACACTTCCACATTCTGAATTTCTCACACAGCGCCTAGAATCCAGTCACACAGAAAAGCCCTTGTCGTGACCCTGTCGGCCTCCTCCAGCACCAGCCATAAGGTTGATCTAAAATTAACCTAGGTACTACTAGAAGGCATAAAATAAACAAATAAATAACGATGACAGTAAACACAACCTGAAATCCAGCCAGTGAACTGCACCTGTGCCCGCATGACTTTGCCGCGGTGCCTGGTCGCTGCCTCTCCCTGTGCTCACATCGCCAGAAATTCATAGAAACCCACGCACTGCTTACAAAGAAAACCACCTCTGAAGCCACGGGCTCTGTCTCGCTTTTCTATCAGCCATTCCAAGCATTAATTATAGAATGCAGACAAAGTATTTCAAGCACAGTAATTCCAAATCAGTTCCAAATCTCCAATAGAACAAGAAACCCAAGCTTTACGGGGCTTTATCCCTACGTTGAGCATTCCTGCTGCAACCAAGCACGCTTATGTTATTCACGTTGTGTTATTCATGTATGTCATGTTGTTCCTTTAATTCATTAATGTGAAGTTGCCGTTTTCAGTGAACTGCAGGACTGCTTGGGAAAGTTGTGAGCAGCAGGAGAAACAAAGCCTGGGGAAATTGAGCACACAGAGAGGCCCCAGGAGAACAGAACAGCAGTGATCCCCACAGAAGGAACCATGATGTCCAGGCAAAAGGGGAAAAACAAAAAAAAGAGACAAAAAAAGGCAAAAAAAAAAAAAAAAAAAAGAGATCAATTCCTGCAGTTAAGGAACACGGTGTAAATATACAGAAGATTTCCTACCCACAGACGAACGGGACAGTTAAAGCATCTCAGGAGGATGCAGTGAAAACTGTCAGACAGAAAAGCTGATCTTGCCTCACGTGAGAAGATACAGGGAAGATAAAAGTTTTTCTTTCCAACAAGCTGTTGTCTTTGGTACTTTGGCTAAGATTGCTTCATTACAGTTTCATTTTTCTGATGGCTAGAGAAATTTTTGAGCCTTGATTAATAGAGAATGACAGTCCACTATAACAAAGGCTACAATTTCTATATTTTTCTATAATTAAGCCTGATGCTTGGCCAACATCTTAAAGGCTACAAAAGGGGCAGGAAAAAACCCACTTGGTTTCTATCCCGAACTCCAAATGTAACTTTTTCATGGAAGCTGCAAGTAACCCCGAGCAGTCTCATACAAACAAGTTTTCCATCTATTTTAGAGAGACGAAATACAGTTCGTGGCTCTATGACACAGTTTTTCCATGTAAAAACCAAGAAAACCCATCTGGTGGCAGACTAAAGTCTCAATTTTGCAAGCTGATTCACAACGGCTGATGCCCTGTGCCCCCTCCCACCGATGTCAATGGAAGAAAGATGCCGCCGTCCCCTTGGCCGCTCTGGTGTTTGGCTGAAGGATGGGAAGAGTCATTGGGGCGAGGACCAAAACACACCACACGCTGCTCACCACCTTCCCAAAATAGTCCAAGACATCGCTCCCAACAGCTGCTAATGAAACTACAAACGAAGGACCAAGAACACGGCGGCAGCCAGAAACCAGAGCTGTTCCAGAGACGGCAAACTTTTCAAGAACCTGGGACGGACAATGCAGTGAGCAACAGCTATGGAGGGGCAATCTGCATCCGAGTCATGTAATGAGGATATTTGCTAGTTGACGTAGCATGGCCACAGAGCCAACGCTTCGCACAGAGGAGCGGGAAGGTGCGTGATCAACTCAAGCAGAGCATTTTTTGTAATTCTGAAAGGGGGCCCATGATTAGGACTACTTATATAGACAAAAAAAAAAAAAAAAAGTGCTCTTTTCCTCACACCCCCTCCCGATTTTGTTTAATGATTTAGAAAACTACTGGTTTAACGCATTCTGCTGAAAACAGATGCACGTTTACAAATATCGTCTCTCTTTTTGTCCTGAACTGTCTGAAGCTCCTGTGGGCTACACGGACACGACCGGCTGAGCGCTGCACCTGGCTAAGTGAAAGTCGGGGCGCTGTATTATTAGTTATTATTATTATTGGACAAACGGCCCCCTCCCCGCCCCTGAGGGGAGCGGGGGAGGGGCGGCCCAACGGCCTCTGCGCGAGGCGGGGCGGCCCCCCCCGGGGTAGGGGAAGGAGAAGATGTCCCCTTCCCCCCTCAACACACCCCCGTCCCCGGTCCCCGTCGCCTCAGGGCCGCCGGTACCTCTCGGAGTCACGTCCGTCGAAGAAGACGAAGTCGCCGCTCTGGACGCACTTGGCGCAGGTGAGGCGGCGGCGGGTGGTATTGCAGAGCGGGCACCGCTCCACCGCCACGTACAGCCCCTCGGCGTCCTCCTCAGTCCCCCGCAGAGCCGCCGCCCCGGCCCCGGCCCCGGCGCCGCCGCCGCCGCCCTGCCCGCCGGGCTGGGGCCAGCAGCCGCTGGGAGACGCCATGATGGGCTCCCCGCGCCGCCGGTCACGTGGGACTTTGTTTTCGGGCAGAGGCATTGTGGGAAGCGGACGCTGAGGCGGCGGCGGGAGGGACCGGCCCGGAGGGGGAAAGTGGCATGCCGTACCCCCGCAGGGCGAGGACTGAGGAGAGAAGCCTTAGGAAAAAAAAAAAAAAAAAATATATATATATATATATAACGAAAGTTTGGTTTTTCCGTCTCTTGGGCTCGGAGCCTGTCTGCTGGCAGCACCTGCCGGAGGAAGGAGGGCTGCCCCTCCTCTGCTCCCACAGGACGAGGGCGGTGGGCAGCGGTGCAGGCGCTGCCCCATACTCTGCCGGGCCTGGTGAGGACTGCGCGATTTTTTTTTTTTCTTTGCAAAAGGTGAAGTTAAAAAAAAAACACACACACACAACCGCACACAGCATCCACTGCAGATCTGCCATCATCCTGACAAACACAGGCTGCAGTCTTTAATACTCATTCCATGGGCTGCTGGGTGTTCACATGAACCTCCTACAGGCATGGCCAGTCTGTAATCATAGAATGGTTTTGGTTGGAAGGGATCTTGGATCATCTAGTTCCAACCCCTTGCCCAGGGCAGGGACACCTCCCACCAGACCAGGTTGCTCCAAGCCCCGTCCAGCCTGGCCTTGAACCCCTCCAGGGATGGGGCAGCCACAGCTTCTCTGGGCAACCTGGGCCAGGGGCTCACCCCCCTCACAGCAAAGCATTTCTTCCTCATATCTAAATCTCCCCTCTTACAGTTTGAAGCCATTACTCTCATTCTATCATTACATGCCCTTGTAGGAAGTCCCTCACCAGCTTTCCTGTAGGCCCCTTGCAGATACTGGAAAGCTGCTATAAGGTCTCCCTGGAGCCTTCTCTTCTCCAGGCTGAACCCCACCCCCACCCCCAACTCTCTCAGCCTGTCCTCACAGCAGAGGGGCTCCAGTTCTTGGATCATCTTCACAGCCTTCTCTGCCCCACTCTAACAGGTCCATGTCCTTGTGCTGAGTAACCTTGTCCTTGTAACCCAGGAGAAGCATCATTTGATTTCCCAGGGTAGGACACTCTGGCCAGCAGCAGGGCAGTGGTGGGGCTCCAACTGCAGTTAGCCTCACTGAAGGCCCAAGGGAGCCATCTGCACTACAGCCAGGCCATAACATTGCTGCACAGACCACGTATACCTACTAAAGTTAGTCCCTTGGGGTTATATTTACAATAATGCCAAGAAAAATTGTATAAGAAAAGGGGCAAATATTGATACACATCCTCCAGCATGGCAGGCTACTAAGTTTCCTCACACTAGCCTCAAGATTGGAGCCAGAATTTAGGGTTAAATAGATATGATCAGCTAGTATCTAGAAGCAGAGCACCAGTCCCCTGTGTCAGGATACAGTGGGAAACACCAGGCAATTGGAGAGTCCACACAAACCAGAATAACTTAAAGCAATACCCTACTCCAGAAGAAAACAAACCCTAACAATGCTGCAGTTTAAAAAAAAATTAAATATCCCAGCCTATATTATTTCCCCTCCCTACTGTATTTAAGTGCTACACAACACTAGCATGAACCGCACTGTGTAGGTAGAACTAAGATAGTTGTTTTTAAGACAAGAGTTACCATAGCAAACATTAAGTTATCAGTAGCCCAGTGAAAAGGCACAGAGCCCATTTCTTATCTTTAAGACTTTACCCATACTGTTAAAGAGCATTAACTTTACTGGTGAAATTATGTAGCAAGCCCTTAATTAAGACACAATTTCTTGAAGAGGGCTCATTTTAGATAAACTTTTTACAGCATCCCAATAAGAACAGGTTGTTTTTCACTTGCAAAAAATTATTGTAACTCAAAGCTTATCAGCTTTTACAGCTACAGTGCAAATTAGTCCAGCCCATAGCTGTGGAAAGTCTCCAGTGTTAGAAAACAAACAGAAAAGTAAGCCTCTGTTTAGAATAGATTTGAGTGTGGAAATCCACAGTTTGAAATCCACAAAGAAACTGATAACATAGTTAAGACCAGTTTATCACAAGGAAGTGCATGAAGTTTCTCAAACTTTTTTTCCCAGAGCAGCAGACAGTTAGTTATAAAAGCACTTGTGAGACATATTACAGGCACAAAAGTTGAAATCGCGTCCTCACTGAATCAGAAATAAACTTGTGACAGCAAAACTAAGCCCAGCAAGACTATGACAACCTGTCCTGTATTAAGCCATTGCCCATATTGTGTATTTCCATCAAAGACAGAGGTAGCTTATGGCCAGCTTGCCTTTTTTTTTTTTTTTTTTTTTTTTACTTACACTTAAGTCATCTAACAGCAACCTCTAGTGGTTCAGGGAGTTTCCTGACAGACCTGTTCCATCTTCAGCAGGAAACTAGAAGAGGACACAGGACAAATCCCAGCACCACCAAAGCCCTGTTCTGGAAAAGACATTTGCTTCCAGGGAATCATAGAAGGTACCAGGATAGTCAAAGGATAGTCTTTGCACTGTTCCCTGTCACATCACCAGGCTAGGTATGACACCTTTTGCAAAGGAAGCCTTGAGTTCACTTGGAGATAAAGAACCCCATTGTTTTAGCTGCAAAGTTACCAAATTTTATGTAGTACCATTGGCTGAGCTCTGCTTAAATAACACAGATAATTAAGCCTTGAGCATCCACGACTCTGTATTTTCCTCAAGTCTGTTTTAAAGGCAGTTCCCAACCAACATGTTTTTGTCTCAGCCAAGTTATAAACTCCTGTCATCTGAGGGGACTTCAGCAATACAAGTGGGTACCATCTTGTTAAAATCGTGTCATGACAAATTAGATAATTTGCTTAGTTACCCCTCCACCCACAGAATTTCTAGGTATGTTCCAGCACTGTCGGGGGCCTTGAATGTCTTCTCTGTAAAAGGAGTACCAACACTCTAACACATAAGAGTTTATCCAACTGGTAGGATCAGAGGGATTCAACAGATTCCTTTGCAATCACTGTCTTCAAAACACTGAAATCCACAGCTGGGTTTTGCAAGCTATATTGTAGACAAAAATATATTTTGAGTTTAAACACAAAAATACATCACAGGAGCTAGGTTTTGGTACACTTAAAGCTGAGGATTTTGATAAAGCTAGTCTGAAGTGCAGTGTTGATTCACTTGTTCAACAGGGGAAGAGCCACACACGGTTTCTGTTACCAAATACTTAAGTGCCACCTTAATATGCATTCTATTAAAAGTACATTCATTTGGCAAATTTTTTGGCTTGACAGGAGTTGTCAGAACTCAAGTGGATTACAGACAGCTAATCTGAAAGCAAAAAACCATTTCACAAACTATAGAAAGGCATCAGCATTTATAGCATTCAGAATAGCATCATTCGCTTAATAATCCACAGCGGTGCAATTGGGTTCCGGAATACCCTTGCTTGCATTCCATACACAGTGATACAAACTCATGTATTATTCTTAGTTGCTTTATGGGCCGTGTTATGATGCTTTCTTGAAACCTTTCAGAATGGGGTAGATATTCTCAAATGCCTCATAGATTTCGGAACGCTCTTTTGCTCCTAGAAAGACATTTAGGAAAAAACAGGTTTAAGAATTAGCAGAGTGTTGAGAATAACTGAATGCGACTCAAGCCTAATGATAAAGTTACAAACCATGAAGAAACACGGGAGTTTAAAAGGAGCTTACTATTAGTTTAAGGCAGAATTTCCACCATACTTCTGCCACCTCACAAAGAACAATTTCTAGCCTGTTTTGCTTTAAGCAAAACTTGTCTAGTCTTAATCTGTGGAACCAACAGGAGCTGGCTACTCTTGACAGGTGCAAAAACATTGGCTTTGAAAAGAAAAAAAACAAGGCAACTGAGAACCATGGTGTTACCTGCTTAACAATAACAGCTCTGCCTGTTGATAAAGTGGAAAGATAGAAACAAGAAGTGAAGGGCATTTATTCCAATACATCCAAGTTGATCTACAGTTTGAGAATTCCCCTCCTCCGGTTCTGAGAAGCTTTTTTATTTTTAAGCTTTGTTAGGTCATCTGCAATTTCAAAGACAGTCTTTTCCATTTTACTGCAAGCAACTCTTTAATACCGAGTCTTGTACACTAACCGTATTGCACTAGGCAGGACCGTTCCTTCACAGTGACACTACTCTACCTTGCTAGCACAACAAACATTAGCTACAAAAAACAGAATTTAAATGAACTAGCAGTTGGATTAAGTGGCACTCAGGAAGAATGCCTAAACCTTTCCCTCAGAACACACTTGGACTTGACTAATTCATGTGCATTACTACAACTTTTACTTTCAAAAAATAAAGTTACTTTCAAGTTTCTTTCTCGATGAGGGAAAAATAAAACAACTTTGCAGCTCAGCAAATTCAGTTTTGTCATTGCAGTTGGGCCCGGTGTTCACAGACAAGGACATACCTTAGTGCTTCTGGGCCTGCTGCACACTCGAGGGTGTTGCAACTAGTGTACCCAAAAATGCAACTGTCAGTGGAATGGAACTGGCCAGTATGATTTTACTGGACCCAAGAAGGTGGGGGGACGTTGGAGGGGGGAAGCATTTAAGTTTGTACTGAGTGCCCCACTCTCCAGTTAACTGAGCTCATTTGTGATGCATGAGAATCTCTGGCTAAAGGCAGGCGCTTCTCTTCTGTCTTTCACATACCTCAAAGCTGTGTTGTGAATATACATACAGCATTCGGGTCCTCTGGGAACAAGTACCATTTATCTTTCAGTACATCTGAATAAAAGTATTTTCATGATCTTTACAAAAGAGTGTGTTAGGAAATTCAACTTTTTTTTTTTTTTACATGGGATCTGAGGTACCGATACCTCCTGAGCATGCTTAGCAAGGCTTTTGCCTCGTGAGTGGTTTTGCCAAAATCTGGAACAAGTTCTTAGATCTCCACCCTTTCCTCTAATAATCCCTACTAAATGTAGTCCGTGAAGTGTTTTAAGAAGTTTGCTTCCTGTCCAAGCAATTTTAAATTGCTTATTGTGGTATTCCTCTTTAAGTGATTGAGTAGTTACTAGCATGTCAGCATCCTGTTGGGATTCTGCACATTGACACATGGCATTATGCTTTGAATAAAATAAAGATACTCAAGTTTAACCACATGAAAGTCTGAGACACTATATGAAGCACTATGAGATTCTAGTGCAACAATGCTGACATTGTTATCTGCAGAAAACACAGATAAGCAGCAGTAGGCATTACAAAGATTGCTGAGTGACTTTACCGAGGCACGATACTAGTTTAGCTAATGTTCAATTTAAATGCTTTCTCAGAAGATGTGGTAGCCCTTGATTACAGATGCACAGAGGGAGACCACTTACCAGTCAGTACAACTTTTCCAGACACAAAGATAAGCAGCACTATCCTTGGTTTGACCATCCTATAAATAAGGCCAGGAAATAGTTCAGGTTCATAGCTGTTTCAAAGCAAGCAGGTAAGATTAGTAAAATGCAAATACTGTTTCAGTGTTTCATGCGTAAAGTGCTCTTTAATTATACTAACAATAGAGTAAGCAAACCCACAGATTTTAGCTAGCTACCCAAAGAAAGGCAGGTCAGGTTTTAGACATCAAGAGAAACACTGTAATCCCAGCTGGAGCTGGTAGGAGTTCTTCATGCTTACTTTTAAAGATTTCTGAGCCACTTCTGAGCATGATTTTTCCATAGCATTGAAACTATTATTGTAATCCCCAAACAGCACTCAAATTCTTCTTAGTCTGCAAAGAGCCCTTATCAGGAAACATCTTGTGCAACTAAGGCAAGATGACAGCCAAGTGAATCTTTAATATATATTTAGTCTGCAAATTAAATGCAAAATATCAAGTGCATTGCTAATAAAAGACACAACTGAATTTTGATTTTATCAGTGCTGAAGTCTTCATCCTTTCCTCAGTGATGGCAATAACTAGTTATGAACAAGCCCATCTCAAAGGCACAGCATGCCCATCAATAAAATAATTAATCAGTTAAATTGACAGCTAGTAGACATCCAGCGATATCCCAGAAACACACTATATTTTCGGTTCTGTATTTTGCAGTCTGGCTTCATGGCTGAAGGTGAGAAACCTTATCCTTGCAGATTGGCATCTGGTTTGCTGGGAGTTAGGAGGCCCACTAAGTATTAAAGGTTCACAATGGAGCAAAGGCATAGACCAGGTTCAAGTAGCTTAAGAGCTGCTCCAATTAAACCTGAAGTGCTTAATCGAGACTGGTTATTTTCCTGTGGAAAACTGCAGTGAAGAAAAATACTCACTAAGGTTTGATATTGCACTTGGCAGTAACAGGAGACTAGTAGAATTGCGATTACCAGCACTGCTCAGATTAAAGAAAAACTCTGGTACACATTGCTGTTATGCAGTGACACCGAAGATTGTGTCAGCACTATTCACAGTTAAAGAAAGCTTTTACAAAAGCTAATATCTTCGTTAACCAACTGAGCAAAGAACCCTTCTTAACCAGGTCTGATTTACCCCAGAAGTGACTGAACACTCGTGTATTATGGTCTCAGTTGCAGGGTTTCTAAAGCCTGTGTTTATGGTGTCCCTGCAAGGGGAGAGCCGTGAACAACACAGGAGGACAGTTTAGAAGAGCCCTTCGCTGTTGAATTGTGTCAGTTGTGGTTTCAAGCACTGGAAACCTTGGTGCTAGTTGCTGTTCATCATCCTGGCAATTAAGCAGAGGGTCATTTTGGCTTGTGCCCCACTAGAACAGGAGTTATTGCAGAAGATAAACTTTACTATCTTTATTGTAACACATGGCATCTACAGCCACTTCATGCTTGCTGAACCAGCAAGCACATTTTTTTGCTCACCAAAAGACATGCTTGATATTCAGTATCCAATTAATTATTACCCTGTTTTCCCAGGCTTGTACAGCCTCAGGATTTGCATCTGTTTGCAGCTTACAAAGACACTGCTCCAAGTTGCATGGGGTTGTACCTCTAACTTCCACATACCTGCTGAACTGCTGGTGAGTGAGAACCAAGCCTTCCAGCCGGATGGGGAACCTCACGTCACAGCTCCCGACCATATTTTGTATCTTGAAGTCCAGGAACTTGGCAGGGAACCCAAGCTTCTGCACCACACGTGCATACTTCCTGGCTGCGAGCCGTGATTGCTCTTCACTGAAGGAAGAGCAGAAGGGGAAAAACAGCTTCAATGAGTACTTTCTTCTGCTCTCAAGCTGCAAGTTAGTTTGGAGCCACCACCATGCTAATCTGTCCTCCAGAAAAAGATATACTACTGCTCAAAATAGTTCTGGGGAGAGAGACTTACTATTTCAGTGAGCTAAAAGGGAAAAGGCACTTTGTCATTCACTTTCCTGTGGTCTGTTTGAGCACACTGGAGCATGTTCTGTCACCCAGGAGTTACCCCTTTCTTTAGAGGTTTCTCAGTTCCTTAAAATAGTTTCTCAGGGCTGATCCAAGAGGTAGACTGCAGACACCAGGACAATTATCTAGCTAGTTTGGGATGGTGGTAGGGGTTGGAGAAGAGATCTCAAGCTGTACACATCTATGCATTCTCATTGACAGTTTAGGGACATAAAAAAAAATAAAAATCAAGGCAGCTGCTGAACCTAAGGAAAAGAGCTTCAAAGTACAGAAATAATCTTTGCTTTCCTCCAGTTCCGATTTTCTCGAGGCAGATGCGTTAACTAGTGAGCACAGACACTGAAGAGAGACTCGACAGACACAAGTTATGTCCTAACTCACTTTAAAGTCAGTGAGAAATGCAAATAACCCCTTAACAAGTCCTGGGCATTTTAGCAGCTTTTCTGCTAGTGTCTGCTCAGCTCCATCTATATTCAGGGACAGAAGCACACAATTCAGTAATTACTAAACTGCCATCACAAAGAGAAAGCTAGACATTTTTCAATACCAGTGCTTCATTTTTTTCCCTTGCAATTATGACAGCCCTTTGCTAGATAATTTAAGCAAGATTTCTGACATTCTTCATCAGAATATAGGCATAGCTGCAAGACCCAGACCTTTAGAGGGAAGGAAAAATAAAAAAAATTACCTTTTTGCTCCTGTGCAGACCATTTTTCCTGAACTGAAGATTAGGGCTGTTGTTCGTGGCTCCCTGATTCTCATGATCACAGCAGCAAACCTCTAACAAATTCAAAGAAGACCTCGCAGTCCAGCTGAGGAATTTAGCTGGTGCCATATCACTGTTCATTCTTTCAAGAATTGTCACTTTCAGAGCTTAATACACGATGCATTTGCTTTGTATAAGTGTTCATTTACCACCCTGAAGTTATTTTCCACCCACTTAGGACTATGGGGCTTAAAACTGCAGTCACAGGACCACCACCTTGTCCCTTACAGAAACCCAATCTATTCCCAGTAAGTTTCTGCAATCTAGGCCACTTGTTAGAAGTATCATGTAATACCAGTATGACTCCAGTAATTCTCTTTAATTTGAACAGGAGTTTTAACCCCCCCTAGTTAGGGCTGCTTGAGCCCTTTCAGCTGGAGGTAGCTGGTCACAGGTGGGAAGGTTCATCTCATTTCTTAAACAGCTTGGTAATTGCTCAGGTTTTATTCAAAGAAAAAAAAAAAAAAATTCTTATGATCCCCTGTGTTTCTTTTAATTTAATGGGCCCAAATTGCAGAATTTTATGACTTTCCCCTGTGGGTCAAACCAGTGCTATTAGAGGGACAAAGCTCATAGTGAATTTGTATATTAGAATCCAGCAGCACCAAGAAAGGGGAATGCAGGTAAAGCTTTAAGTCCCTAAGATTTACCTTTGGGTTATACTCTGCATTTCTGGCGTGCAGAGCTATGTTCTTCAGATCTAGTTTACAAGCCAAGTTTACAGTCGACACTATATTCCTGAGGAATAAGAGAGGAATTTTCTTATTGCAAAAAGCAAGCCACTGCAGAGCCAACCCCCAATGTTATTAGCTTAATGTGAAGTCACACTCCAATTACCAATTGCCATCAACTAATTTCCTGCCTACCTCTTTCCCACTCTAGCATTAAGCTACTTGAGTAATGCAATACCAAAATTACAGTTTCTCACAGGGGGAGATATAACAAGGTATGAAATTATTAGTCCCTGAGCACTAAGTTTGTGTGTCTTCCAAGAACTACATCACTGAAGCCTTTTACAGCTTTGAATTGAACCACTACTGAGTGTTCCTACAGCACTCGTGAAGTAGGTAAGGGTATGTCATTCTCTACAGGTATAAACTACTCCATCATTGCTCTAGCCTAGACAGGACAAGGTCTTTTAACAAGGCCAGAATTTCTCTCACTTCTTTTCACGCCCCTTTCCCTTGCTCAGTTCAGACTCTTTCTGTGCTCAGAAAAGCAGACTGACATCTTTAAACCTCTTGGCATCTGCCATTACCCTTAACATTCTCTTTGCTGGAAGAAATCCTCCTTTTCAAGTATTTTTGTCTTTTTGTCCTGCAGAATGAAGTAGCTAGCAGTACATACTATATATAAATAATCTCTACCAAACGCTTCTCCCATGGAGAGACTTCATCTCCCAGAAGAAAGTTTTCCCCCTTAACAAGCCAGAGGCATTTTGGGTACTCACTCAGCATGTTTATGAGGTCCACTCTCCCCCATTTTGCTAAGCTGGGTGTTGTTCTGTGCCACTTTTTTTGTGTTGCACAGGATCCAGTTGCCTTCCAATATTGGCAGTCCGTTTGCTCCACCTCTCCTCAGAGAGGAACAGCTGCCTCTCTAGTTTTTTGGGTGGCCTTATTTAAGGCCAAACCGTGCTTGCTACATTCTTTGAGAATTCAGAGCATTACCTTGCAGTTTAATCAAAACTATGACTATTATATATGCTACATATATAATACATAACTCACTGTAACTGAGGAACTATGCCAGAGCTTTCTGATGCTGGTGTCACTGGGGTCATAGGAGTCATTGGTGTCAGAGGAGGACACATGCCAGATGCTTCAGGGGACGGGTGAGTTTTATCTGGATGTGACAAGCTGCTTTCATCCATGAAGATACCGCTCTCCTCATTTCTTGATATTGACCCATCAAGCTCTTTTTGCATTTCATGGCCATCTTCAGATAGATTTTGTTCTTTGTTATCTTGGGTAATATCTGGAAGAAAGCTGAGGTCCACAGAGGAGAAGTCTGTAGGAAGCTCTTTCGGCTGATTAAGTTGAGAACCGAACAACACATCTTCAGTTGTTTGAATTGGAAGGTCTACATCATAAGGGCTCATGGGAGAAAACAGCTGAGGACTAGTAGAGAGGTCATCCTGGAATTAAGAAAAAGTATCATTAAGGATCTTGTATTAAAACATTTACTTTAACTGTGAGACTACATTAGGATTAATCTTCAATGTGGAAGTTTCAATCATTTTTTTCCCCCCTTCCATACATATTATAGCAAAGAATAGTCTTAAGATGTGAAAGTGCGTCCTGTGCTTGTCTATCAGCATATAAAAATCCAGATAACTTCTATAGTAGAAATATGCATTTTCCCCCACACACTTCAAAGGCCGTCTGGAGTACTCCTGTAATACCACAAACGGAGAAATACTATGAACCTTCTGCAGTGACTGGAGGAACAATGCTGGCACTTTGCCCTTCACAGCCATTGTCGTGCCTCAGTTACACACATAACCAACATTCATTGCTCACGAGTTTCTCCAAGGAAGACAGCTGGCATTTTCTGGCTGGATTTAGCTCCCACTCACTATATTACTAGTTCCTCTCCCTGCTACCAGGGGACAGTGTCAGTGTTGTGTTGGATTTGTGCAACAGAGGGCAGCAGCTCACAGAATCACGAGCAGTTTATTCTTTTCAGCTGCTGGAGGTCACCAGCTTAATTTAAGTGAGACAGAGTCAGCAAAGCCAGCATCCATTCCCAGATCGAGCATGCAACATATCTGCAAGCAAGTTCCTGCGTACTAATGTCCTTCTTTATCAGCTGTTTATCATTAAAAGCTATTTAAAAGGCATCATAATATGAGGAGGCAAGAGTTTAGGGAAGGATTTATTCCCTTCTCCATTAGGGCATAAACCTCTAGTTAGTAGAAAGCTTCTTCCCAGAAGGCGGTTTCTGCCAACGCCCACAGCAGGTGAGAGCTTGGACTACATGATGCATACAAGGGGTTTTGTGTTCATTTAGGCATTTTTGGGCTGGAGAGACAAAAGGACTTGAGAAGTCCAAGCACAAATCAGAACAGGGAACCGTGCACAAGACTGAGGCCCTGGAGTTGGCAGCTCCTGCCGAAGCTCCAGCGGGAGCAGGGTTTCCAGATCAATGCTTTCCAGCCCTGAGCCAGGGCTGCTCTGTGTTCTGCGCTAATCAGCTCACTTAGCAACAGCCATGCACACGGGCAGATCTCTGCTCCTACTTACTCTGCAGTGTATTTGCCTGGAGACACTTGGAAAACTCTTACTAAGTGACAAATCCTCCTGGAAAACCCTTTCTAGCTTGAATAAGTTTATCTCCGAAAGCATCATGAACACCTAAGTTCAAAATTGTTTCCAAAACTGATTTATAGACACAGAGCCCTATATGAGATCAGCTGGGGCAGGGTGCTACTGAATAAGACTGGCTACTCCTTAACCCCTCAGCTCTTTGGAAGGCAGGACCCAAGGGCACTATCTGAGAATTAAGATGTCAGAGACAAAGGTATTAGCAGTTACAAATAACAATATACTATGGAATAACTAAAATACATCTGTTTTAAACAGGTATTTTTCAAGTTCGCAACAGAGGAAGGAAGGCACAGCCTCCGCAAGACCTCCAGTGGGCTAAGGCTTAGCTGTACAGGAGCTAGTTTTTGTATGAATCATGATGCAGAGAAAACAGTACAAAAAAAGCCTCATCACTGCGAGCCTGTAGGACCACTCACACATCATACTGAGGGGCATCAGAAAATGCAATAAATATAACAGTCACACACACACCCCCCACTTTGTGGCATAGCTTAAAGGAAGAAGCTGATGGATAAATGAGTCGTAGATGAGGCTGGAAGTATTAAACAGCTGTAAAACAAGTAAAAAAAGTAACAGAAAGGGAACTGCATAGAGTAGGTAGAAACAGAAAGCAAATCATCTTTTCGTATCAGATTTCCATATAACCAGTCTGGGATAAAGCCCTTACAGGGTTAAGCGCTGGGGAAAATTGCCTTCTCCTTAGGCAGATGCTCAGAGGCTGTGAAAGGGGGCACAAGACCCTGTTTATATTGGGCTGGCTGCCAGGGGTTATTGCTATAGACTCGAGGTTAATTAACTTCGCTGAAGGCCCCATCAACAGCATAGCTTTGGACATCTCCCAGCAGCTCCAGCAAGGAGATTTCACACATAGATCCTGCCTGAGATCACTAAGTTTGGGGCAGCTCGAGGGGGAAACAGCCATTTTCACTTCCACTGCAGGAATTCCTGCAACCCAGGTACATATAAATCAAATCCAGCTGCTTTAAACAACTGGCTTGGATTTTTTCTTTTTCTTTCCTTTCTGCAGTGATGCCTCACAAATCTGCAATTATCAAGTATCCCAGCAAGTCTGAAACACAAAAAGCTCTGTAGTGTTTGTAAAACCCCGGTTATACCTCATCACATTATATATTTTATAGGGCCATATTCCGAGGGCTCTACTGAATGTCTCTGGATTTAAACAGCCCGTTTTCTGACCTGAAAAAGTAGTTTACAACAGGATGCACGAGAAGTTGCGTTCCCTGGGTGAAGATGATGCCCAGCTGAGAAGTCCTGCCCTCTCCTAGTCCCTCCCCCTGTGGTCTCTGCAACCACCTGAGCCCAGGAGGACTATTCTAAATACCAGGAAAAAGAAGTTTTTTGCAAATATTTGCCAACCAGCATGAAGAGATCCAAGCCCCCTTCTCCCTCAGTGCCAACACACCCCACTACACAGACTGTCTGTCACAAAGAGCAAGCTTGAACACAAGCAGCGCTCCTCTCGCGGCACTTGAGGACAACCTCCCCCAGCAGAGACCCCCGCCTCCAGGAGCTCTGGACCGTTATAGCCCAGTAGCCCCCTACTCAGGGCTGGGCTGGAGATGGTGGCCGGGCCGGGCCATAAAAGACCTCTGAGGGACAGCGGGACCCCTGAGCCATCCTACTTGAGGCGCGGGCGGAAACCGACTTACAGCGCGGCGTTGGTGGTATAGTGGTGAGCATAGCTGCCTTCCAAGCAGTTGACCCGGGTTCGATTCCCGGCCAACGCAGCTGTTTTTTTTTTTTCTTCTCTTCTTTTTTCCCTCCCTTTGTTACCTGCCCGCTGCAGCGCTCCAGGTACTGCTCCAGCGGCGAGACGCCATCCATGGGCATAACTACCCCCAAACACACTCCCGGCCCCGGTTTTATCCCCGAGGGGGCGGCAGCGGGGGCAGGTGCGGCTCGTCGGGGAGCGGAGCCCAGCGCAGCTGGTTTTAAATAGGCGAGGTCTGCGGATCCCTCCGGGCTGTGATTTTTACCCCCATCAAACAGACTCTGAGCCTTTCACCTGCCCTTGGCAGGGCTGTCCGCAGGGCTTTGCTCCATCCTGGGGGAAGCCTAGAGAAATCGGGGGTTTTACTAGAGCCTACAAACACAAGCTGCTCCCCAAGCTCCCCTGAGCCTGCTCCCTCTGCAGGGCTGAAGATAAATGGGGAGTCGGAGCTGCAGCTTAGACCTTGTGAACATAAAGCACCTCTAGCTGGTGCTTTGGAGCCAGCAAGTGTTAATGTGCCCTGAATTTCTCCCACCTGCCTCATCAAGTGCAATAAGGCACATCTGGTCCTTTGAGAAGAGCCCCAGTCCAAAATTATCAACCTCAAACTCAAGGCATTGCAATGAAATGGCCTAATCTCAGCTGGGCCAGCACTGCTAACGATGCTAAGAGGGAGGAAGCCATTACTCTTTACAATCCCTGCTGTCCTCCCCTTGCAGATGTTTTCCATGCTGCTGTCTCTATTTCCACCCCCCGTGAGTGATGATTTAAGGCCATTCCCATCTCAAAAGACTCCTGTGTGGAGAGTCCAGGTGTGAGGCGGCATGTTCCCAGGAGGGAGTTTGTGTTGTGCCAATGCAGCTCAGCTCGGGCACTGCTTGACGTGACACCAGCGGTTGCTGACTCATTCCTTCTCTTCTGTCCTGTCACCACGTGGTGATGGATGGATCAATAAATGGATAGATGGATGAGTTTCTGCAAAGGCACAGCTGGGGACACGTCCTTGTCCCTGCCTGGGCTGGTGGATGTGCTGACTGCCATGATCAATGTAGCTGTTGCTCTGCTAGACAGGGCTTCACTTTCCGCTATAAGATTTGCTTGCAAACAGCAGGCTGAGCTGAAAAAAACCCTTTGGAAGAATATGTCACAGCCCAGGCACAGAGCAGGTCTTTGGGAGGTGCTGCCAGGCTCTTCTTGCTGCCTCAGAGGTGGCAAGGATTGGATTTGCATCCTTTATCCGTGGGGCAGAGCGTATGTGGCTGAGGAGCATCCTTCCCTCCTCAGCGCAGCCTGCTGGGCTGGTTTCCTGGTATTTCTGGGATTCACCTTGCCCCGGCGCTTTACAGGTGAGAAATCCCCCCCCGGCCCCAGAAAAACTCAGCCTCCAGCAGGTTGATTTACGTCATGCCGCCTATCCCCGAGCAGCCAGGAGGCAAGTCAAGCAGCAAAGAGAGAAGACTCTCTGCAAGGTTGCAGCTTGAATTACGGAGGCTGGTGGAGCTAAGCTCGGACCAGTTCAGCTTGGTTAAAACTAACACATCCCGTTTAGGGCTGGCGGGTGATTGGGGTGGTTGCAGGCAGCCCCATGGCCTCGGCTGCTTTTGCCAGCACAATGGGATGGGGTACCAAGGGCTGTGGTGGGGGACCCTGCTCCCACCGGCAGCAGCCAGCCCAGCCCTCACAGGCTCTCTCATGACAGCGTGGGTCTGCGTTGCCCACAGGAGTCACTGAATTCAGCGCAGGGATTGCGCTGGATTCGTTTTGTCCTTGCAGGGACATCCCACAGAGACAGGAGATTGGTGTTCCCACGGTCTGTGAACACTGTTGCTGTGCTGAAGTTGGGAAGCTGGAGTATTGTGGTGGTCACGGTGTTTCCCTGGTGTGGCCCTGCCTCTAGCACTGCAGCTGTAGTGCTATGAGTTTCCTCGACTAATTAATCCTTCATTGCACTGCAGAACCCCCCTGGAAATGAGATAGGTTCATCCTGCAGCTCCCGGGGACTGATTTGTCTGCATTTTTTGAACCTGAGATGGAGAGGTCAAACCATAGTGTTCAAGTGAGAGAGGCTACACCAGAGAGATGAACATAAAATACAAATCTCTTAATATTGGTGTTGCTTCTTGTCTTGGATTGGGGCATCCTGCAAATGGCAGCGGGAAGCAATGTGATTTTGGGTAAGCCATGAAGTTTGGTGCCTCTTCTGTTGAATGGGTGTATGATTGTTTACCCCTCTTGAGGCGGAGGAGAAGGGAAGATGTTTAGAAAGGTGCGGGTTGATCAGAGGAGTCATGAGTCACATTGTGTGGGTGATTCAAGCTCTCGGGATTGCTTTGATGTAGAGGAAGGGTCTTCTGGATGTTTCCCAGGGGAGGGGGCATGGCGGTGCCTCGGGAGGGCTCTGTGCTCATAGCCTCCTCAAGGCCGGGAACCCTCTCGTGGAGGCTCAGCGAGTGGAGTGCCCAGTGATGGGGAGCCCCAGTGAATGGAGGTGCAGGTGGTGGGAGGTCTGGAGAGTGGCAATCCAGCGAGTAGGAGGCACCGAGTCCCTGGGCTTGCCCCTCCCTGAGTCTCCCAGTCTCTGGGTCTCCCCTTCTTAGTCATCAGAGGCATCATCCTCTCTGCTGCGAGGTAGCGTTCTTCCTTCCTTCTTCAGCAGGAGACTCTGACCCCCGTCATCAGCTGGAAAGACGTTAATTTAAAATGTGTCACTTGGAACTCGTGAGACTTATCTGCTGGGTTTCTAATCGTCCAGGTCCAGTAACGTTAGAAAGGGCAACTAGTTTTCTTCCGGCTTAAAAAAGATCATTCCCATCTCAAGCTGCCATCTTTTTGTTTGGTTGGTTGGTTGGTTGTTTTTTTTTTGTTTTGTTTTGTTTTGTTTTGTTTTGTTTCTCCCTTTATTTTCAGATTTTTCTTCCCTTTGGAAAGCAGCAGCTGCCCGGAGCCAGGCCGAGGTGACTCAGGAGCAGGAGAGCTCCGAGCAGGGAAGGAGCCGGGCTCCCCCCCAGCACGGTGGAGGCAGCCACGACGCACATCCCTGAGCGGCGGGAGCCAGTTATGGGGTGATGAATCATCACATAGTTACTGTAATGATGAATGGTCATGAGTCTTAATTAGCAAATTGGTTAATTTTAGTTAGAAAGTTGAGTAAGTGCTTTGTGCATTCTTTGTAAGTCATTCAATATCGTTCTTCCTTGGATAACTAATTGGAGAAGACTGTTCCCCAGAGCTTCTGCTGGCATTCCTGCCTCGGTCTCTTAAACATTTCTGCAGCAGACATTCCTGCGTTACCTGGGTGCTGTAACATGGTTATGGGGTAGGACCGATCACAGGAGACTTCCAAAAACCTGGAAAGGACAAGGAGCAAGTCAGTAAGGAAGCTCTACCTGTTTTATTCATGAATGCTCTCAGCAGCTGCCTTCTATTCCAGCATGCTGTAAATGCCTTGCTGCTTGCTTTGAAGTTGGTTATGCTGGTTTGGCTTTATCTTATCTTTTTCAGGAGCCAGTTTGATAATTAAAAGCTCGTGATTGACAGCGTTCTGCTTTCTGCTCTCCTGAGCTTTATGCTAAACTTTTACAGCTATAATTGTCTCAGGTGTAGCTTACATCTCCTGCTGCCCTCGCTGCCCGCAGCGTTAAAGCCTTGCCTTTGGAGCAGGTAGAGGAGCAACCGAGAGCAGGATCGTGTTCCAAGAAAAGAGCAATACATTATGCACATGATGTCTCCAAACGCAGCACCTTCCAGTTACCCCAGGACTCTATGCTTCTCTATCAACAGCAGAATCCAAGTCTTGTCATGAAGGTGATTTCTTCTGTTTGGTTTAGCCCTGTTTTGGTCCCTGTGCCTTGATTCCCTTCTTGCCGGGGGTGTAAAGAGAGGGAGGTGCTGAGGAGGATGCCCAAGGGAGGTCAGAGAGAGGAGCAGGCGAGCTGCAGAGAGGTCGGTGGGCTCTGCGGGAGCAAAGGACCTGCATGGAGCTGGCGAGGCTCTCGAGAAGCAGCTGCAGCCCAAAAGGCAACTCAGAGGTAGATGCCGGAGTGCCTTCGGTCTGACAAGTGTGACCGTCACTCTCTCACACTTACTTATCCTGTAATACTCCATTCTATACCTGTTCAATGCTTGTCAGCGTCAGTAGATACTGGATTTATTGCCAGGGAAAGAAAGAAGCCGCCATGACTACTCAATGAGTAATAGTGAGTAATTTGACTTTTACAATTAAAAGCGTAATTTATTAAGCGTATCATCATTAGGTTATGCTGGTGTAAATATGAACAGAATCAGGTCCATTAGATTTGATATTTGGTTCCAGCTTGCCCGTGTAAGTCAGGAGTAACCCTCTTATGGAAGTGAGGTTACAGTGATTTGTTGGGTCGGAATAATTTCCAGTTTTTCTGGGTGATGGGAAGAAGGGCTGTAACTTCCTGTTTTCCCCCTAGTGCCATGTTTCCCTCCCTGTATCGCCTGACGCAGCCCAGGTCGCACAGTGGTAAGGCTGCCTCTTCTTTGTCCCAGTTAAACTGGGGCTCTCTGATTCCCTGGAAAGGACAGTTATGGGAGATTTGGGTACTCTTTGCAAACATTAGTGGACTCTGAGCATTTGTCTGCTAATGCATCCGCCTTCCATCCTTGCTGGCAGAGACTGGCGTGAGGTCAATGCTCAGCGTGCATTGACTTCTGGACTGGGGAAGAAAGTCACTTCTGTCAGATGGAAAAGGGGCAGACTGGCTAGAAAAGAGCCATTTTTTTCTGGCTTCTACAGCCTTATTATGTGCAATGAAGACACTAACTGCCCCCATGTCAGAGAATTGCTGAGAACCAGACCCAGAGAGGACTGCCAAATCCTCTGCTGAATGCCAGAGGAAGCACTGTAAGTAAAAGCCATCTGTCTCAACTGAAAGGCTGAATGGTGACTTGAAAACTATACAGTTAACTTCATTTAGTTTTCCTATCTGTGCAAAGCAATGCACTGATTAAACGAAGGCACTCTGTATGTTGTTTGCATAGAAATCCACTCGTCCTGGCCCAGCCGCGCTCTTCAGCCTTGTTCTGCACTGGGGGGGAGAGCGCATCGGTCTATTTTCATTTTTCATTCTGTGTTGCATTTAAAATAGGGACAGAAAAGGGGCGGGGGGGGCGGGTGGGGGGGAGTGTGTGTGTGTGTGGCTTTAAACATTGGCTGCCACCTTGATTGCAACCTAGCAATTAATGGCTAGAGGCTTTCGTGGCCAGCTCCTGCATGAATGTCACACACACAAATATTTCTGACACCTGGGTTCAGAAGTATTCTTCCGTGCTTTTTGTTAAGTCATCTTTCTAATTTTTGTGCCAAATGGTCTGCCTAAATTGAATTGCATTTAAATGAGGTGAGTGTGCGATGGATCATCTGGCTGCTGCTCTTTGCCTCCAAGTTTTGTGACAAATCTCTCTTAATGCAAACACTGCGTCTCATATCTTGAACTTACTGCTGCAATTAAATACTCATCCTTTAAGCCTTATCTGGAAAAAACCAATATAGTAATAGCACTCGTGCGTGTTTGCACAGAAAAGCAGAGAGGTGTGCGTATAGCAGATGCTAACGGACCTGTATTAATTTAGTTTGCAGGGGTCGCAGTAACATTGGAGACACGAGCAATGACATTGGCATATCTAGGACCTTCAGGGCCAGCTCTCCAGGAATTAGAGCGTATACTGTGATGCCTTCACTGCTGTGTCAGCTGAACTGTGCCACCACTAGAGTTTTTATTAGCTTATTACATAGGGGAGGACAACTAAATGCTATGCAAATACAATGGGCCAAGGAAGGTGCTGACCAGGCACTGAAATCCCTGTAAAATTTAGTTTTGTCTGAGTGATGAGCAACATACGATGACTGACACTGGAATGAGTCTGCAGGGTGTGCAGCTTGGTGATTAGTCAGTCCTCATTACCTCTTCCTCCAATTAACGGTGAGCAAATCAGCGCTCCTGAGTCAACTCAGGAGAAACCAGACTTCCCCAAAATGCTGCCAGATGTCAACAGATGCTCCAAGGCCCCCCCCGGCCCCACCGTGACCTTTCGGTACTTTTAACACCCGTAATTAGCTGTGAGCACAGTCATGTTTCTGTCACTCAACCCTTCGCCCGTGGTCTGCCAGTAAAGGCAGAGAGTTTGGCCGCGAGGAAGGAGCCCGTGCCCAGCCCGGCCGTCATGGGCTTCTGCACTTCATCCCGTTGCCGTGCTCGTCCCAGCCAAGCAGGGATCCAGCCAGGGATCCCTGTCGGTACAGCCTCATCTCTCCATTTGGATCTTCTTCGCTCCTCCCCGCTGTCTTTGCAGTTTCTGTTTCTTATGGTTTGAAAAAACCCACAATTTATTGTCGTTTAGACAGTTATTCTCTCACCTGATGATTCCTCCCTACCCGGGATGGGGAACCGGGGAAAACAAGGAAACCCGAGGGTTGAAATATAAATAGATTTAATAAGTATAAATAATTAGCAATAGTAATAAAGAACCCATATTGATCCAGATACCAAGATAAAATAGACAATGACTATACCCAGCCCATTCCACCAGCAGGAAGCTGCATTCCCCGCAGGGACAGCCGATGTGGAACACTGCGAGCGCTGCGGCTTCGGGAGGAAGGGATGGGCTCAGGGCTCTGGCACCAGGGCAAGGAGTGCTCAGGATGGCAGCCATCAAGGGGGAGAGAAAGAGAGACAGAGAGAACTCATCAGCAAACTTTCTAATATATACTGAATGTGCCATTCATGGTCTGAAATAATCCCGTTGGCAGCTTGGGGCAAGGACGAGGAGTCTCGCTCCTCCTCGTCCCTGCACCTGGTGGGCTGGAAAACACTGAGACCTTGAAACCCGCACAGCAGAGCTGGCTATAAAGTAAATATTTTCACCAATTCAGACACTAGAGTCTTCTAAAAATGCAGCTTTCCCTAGCATTAGAAGAGAAGTTAGTCCTGTGTCGCTCAAACCAGGACACTGTTGTTAATAGGTTTTCCCTTAAACAGGTTATGGCATCACACTACGGATATCATGCTTTCTTATCTTCCTTATATCTTAGTTTTTATGGGCAGTGTATAGAAATTACTATGACTTAATTTTCTCCATACAATCCAAGATACTATAATGGAATGTTCTTATGTATTTTTGGTGTCTGCAGGCTGTGGAAGAAGCTCCCTTGTCACAGTGCCCACCCTTAATGAAGGTGTCATTTTTTTTCCTCATTTTTCTTTTCTTCAGTTCACTTATCTGCGACTCGTCAGAAATAATGAAATGCTGGGATTGCTTTGGCCTCCCTTCCATGGGCATTTACCCGACCCATAAACACCAGAGTAGCTCCCCCGAGCTCTGTTTCCACTCAGGCCATTTGATCGGGCTCAGGTAGGGTTGCTAAGGTTTGCTCGGAGGTGCTTTGAGGAAAATGAGGAGCCCAGATGGGCATGTGTTTGGAACAGTCCTAGGTTGGACCTAAGCTGTTTTCTAAAACCCAAACCGCATTGCTTAGATCCATCGGGTTTTACCCATTAACATTAAAAATACATTTATCCCCAGGTATTTTTACAGTCCCCTTTACTCCCAAATCGGCGTGGGCAAAGCTGCTATGGAAAATAAATGAAGTGTGTGAGGACAGGCAGTTTAAAGGCGTTGAGGAATGCAGCTGGTTCAGACCTCTAACATCTCACTCCACTCTCACCTCATTTGTTAATGGGTATGTTTTTCCCTGTAGGACAATAACGCTTTTCTCTGTGAGGTTTTATAAAGGACCTCCTAAACCTCCTTTTGTCCCTTTCGGTAAAATCAGTTGAATTGGCTTCTTTTTCTGTTTTCCCTAGAGAATCCGAGCTGGTTCTTAACCCTTTCTGTCCTCCAGGCCTTCTGAGTGGTATGATAGAAACCCTGAGGTGTCTTACCAGGTTGGATATAACGCGAGCAGATGGTAGGTTCATTAGGGAGACGCATGTCGCTATCTAAAAAAAATTGGATATATAGGTGAAGAGAAGAATATTGGCTCATTTTTTAAGTACAAGGGGCTAAAATAGCACCTCGCAGAGGCATGTATGGGGAGTTTGTGACACCGCTAGGAATTGTCAATGGATCTCCTGGGGCACCGGCAATCCTTATGCTGTTTGCAGGATGTCTCTCCTCGGACCCAAGGATTTGCAAACCTTTCCAAGTCTCCAGCCATCCTTGGGACGCAGGTGCCTGTCACCGCCAGCGGTGGCAAACTGAGGACCAGAGAACAAAGATCCCCCCTGGTGTGACATTACAGCAGGCGGCCGGCCGCGTCCCTTGTGCAGCCACAGACAAAACACTTTAATATTAAACTTACTCCGTGGTGGCATGAACAGCTGGGATGGTTCCTGTGCTCTTTGATTTACCCAGACAGGCTGCTTGTTTCCTTAGGAGTTTGTCACAGCCTGACACACGCCATTCCTGTGATGCCTCGCAGAGCTCCATCAATGTCCTTCCCTGGCTGCGGGGGGAAAACGTGCGGAGCCGACCTTGCCGGCTGCCTTGGCCGTGGGATACCTTATCCTCCTGCTGACAGAGCCCTTGGAGCAGAAGGTCTGTCCGACTTCCCATTCCTTTTTTTTCCCCCCATCTCACTGCATATCGTTTCTCTTTGCTCCCCATTTTCAGGCAAGTCACAGGTCTGTGCTCAGCAGGGGCATTGCACTGGTGTTGCAAATGGGTTTTTTTGCAAAGGAAAAAAAAAAGTATATAAAAAACAACTGGGTGCTATGAATGATGAAAAGGATTTAAACTGCCACTGCGATACCACACAGGGAGGGTTTTACAGGAGACAAGGCGTTTTCTGTGTCATTCCTTCATTTGCGTTGCTTCATGATACCCACCTCTTAAAAAAATCATCTTCCTCTAGGATGTTAACAAAAAAAGAGGAAGAATATTTGAAACTTGCTTTGAAACAGTACTCCTACTGTGAATTCGAAGCATGGTTATTATTGTGCTGCTCGGAAAGCTGCTTTTCTGCCCAGCTTCTCTGCGATCCCTTTAGCTCTATCTGATACTGAAGGCTTGAAATCTCCAGATTAGAAATTAAATTCCACCTCTGTGGCCCAGACCTGGTGACCCTCCGGAGTCACAGCGAATCAGTTTTCCTTTACAGCGAGCTCTTCCAGTGAAAGCTGTTGCTTTTCGCTCAAGGTTGAACTCTTTTGGAGGAAAATATCATGAAAGCCTTGCGATACAGGTGGAAGAATAATTAGTGACTTGAAAATGAAGAGGGATTATTCAGTGGTGGGCCCTGATATTGCAAGGATTTAGGTGCTGCTGCTACTTTGGTATAAACCGCAGCATTTTGGGAGCGGGCGTGTGTGTGGCTCGGGTGTCTGGTACGGGACAGCAGCCTGGGGAGGGGAGGGAAGGGGTTTCCCACTGGGATTTCCCATGGGATTTCCATTTGTCATTGCAAACGTGAACACTGAGAGCGACCAGTCCCAGGCCTGTGCTTGGAGGTGAGGACTGAAAAGCCTGAAGGGAAACCATGATTTCAGTCTGATCGCTCTGGAAACGTCAGTTTCCAGACACTGGGTTGTCTGGGTGTCTTTAATTGTGCTGCTCTTATTTGGTCTTCTTCTGAACATGATAGAATTGAACAGCAGAGTCTTAAACCCCTTGTTTATTAGCTTATTATATAGGCGAGGACAACTAAATACTGTACTTTTCAGTGCTGTGTTATAATGGTGAAATCCAGAACTGGAAGGTGAGTGTGGTTTATAAATACACATTTATTTTTTTTTTTTTCAGTGAGCTCCAAAACAGCTTCTAACAATTCACTTTATTAGATGGATTTTCAGCAGTACAAAACATGACCATTGATCATCTCAGCTTAATTAAAAACATACATACGTTGTGACAGCACATGGATTATGTGGAAACTCGGATTAGCCTGATGGATTTTTATACTGGTCACATACCACGTCATGGTTTAGATCGCTGTTTTTTTATTATGAGCTTTTATTCTTCTCGCAAGAGTTTCCAGCATCGTTTCTGCTGACGGATGCTGCTTAGGGCAGATGTATTTTTATTCCCTTACATTTGGATTGAATCAAACGTCTTTTTTCCATGTAGATCAAGTTTCTGCAGTGGAATTACTCCTAGTTTACTACTCCAAGAAGAAAATTGTAGTCATTTTTGTGACAACCTTTAGCAGCAGTTGAAATCTTTCTTGCACATGTGCATGTGATCTATTAATTTCCATTTCCTACCAATTTTAAGGATTCATGCTTGTAAATACTATAAAAAATGGAAGGCAAGTAAAGAGAGACAGAGAGAAAATCTGGCATTTGGTCATTGTTTTTTTCCTAGCTGGAATCGGTGAGGTGTTGAAACCTGCAGGGCGTTTCTGGCATTGATAAGCATCTCTCACATTCTTATACAAAATGCTAAATTAACAATAATCAGCTTCCACGACTCCCAGCGCTGCTAAGTGCCTAGCGCTTGCCTTTCTCTCGGGTCTTCTCTCAATCCACACATCTGAAGGCTTTTTCCCTGCGATCTGAGAAAGCAAAATTCCTGACAAAACTAATGATTCGGGGGCTCCTGTGGCATTTTAAAACCTTTTCTTTTTTTCCCCGAGAGTGGCTGCCTAATGCGACTGGGATTTCGATGCCTGTTTGCATTATTTTCTCCCCTCAGTCAGGGATATTCAGCATCCTTAGCCCGGCCGGCTGTGCTACACAGCAGCGAGTTTTTCCACTGGGTTTCTCAGTCCACATAATCTAGATGGTTTATTGCCTTACACGTTGGGCAGCGGTACACAACAGATGATTTAAAAGCATTTTCAGGTCCTTATATCACACTTTATGCTGGGATTTCATGGCAAATTTTGAAGGACTGGAAATTTCTGAGCTGGTTGTCCTCAGTGATATGTTCTCGGCTGAGACCCCTTCCGAGCACGCGGGGAAATTGCCTCCGAGTCCTGGGAAGTGGAGGAAAAGAAAAATCTTCTGGTTTTCCACGCTCTGCTCTTCCATTCCTGCTCAGCTCCCGGCAGGAGGGGCAGCCCTGTCCCTCCTTCCTGGCTCTTGGCCCCAGGTTTTCTCTCCCCGTTGGCAGGACCCCCCCATCCCCTATCTGTGGGGTGGCAAATCTGCTCCCGTTCCTGGGAAACAGCAATTTGGTTCTGATGCCAGCTGGAAAACTCTGCTGTGGACAAAAAGCAATTAAACATCAGCAAAATGTGCTGCTGCTGAGCCCCGCCACAACCACTGCAGCTACCTCAGTGATTGATGTAAGCAAGATTTGGCCTTAAATTTGTACTTTGCAAGCGCAGGATGCGGATGCTGCCTTCGGCCGGCTCACGTGCTGCTCTCAGCAGCACTCCTGAAAGAGCGGAGTCACCAGCTGGGAGATGCTGAGCCAGGGAAGCTCCGGGATGAAGCAGCAAAACACCACCTCGCCAGCTGATGGCTAGTCCCCACGTCCAAAGTGGCCACCTCCTGCACATCCCTGTGGCCTTGCCTCTGGGCTCGCTCAGCCTGGTGTGCAAGGCACAGCTCCCACCAGCACCCGCCTTTCTCCGCTGCCTTTGTTTGCTCCGGAGAGTTTGGAAAGGCGGCGGCCTGGAGCGGGGTGACACACACGGCTGGCGAAGAAGGTGACGATGAACCCTTAGTGCAGCTCGATGCAAATCCGTCTTTGACACCGAATGCTGTGGAGCAGTTGACCTCTCAAAGGTGCTTTGGGTCAAATAAATGGTTGGCTCTGAGCTCTGGTGCTCCGAGACACCAGGAGGCTGTAGAAATGCCGGGAGGGTGTGTGAACAGCCCTGGGGTGATGCCAACCTCCCCACTTCGCTGGGATAACTCCCTTTTTCCAACTGCTTCTGCGTTGCAGAGTGCTGGGGATGCTGGTCCTGATGGGCGCTGGCACTGACACGCAGCCACTGCTGGCTCAGCTGTCCTTGTCACTGCTCCTGCTGCCCAAAAAAGGTTGAATTTTCTTGTGCGCTGGAGTTTGCTTTTTCCCATCAATGTTTGGGACTCTGGGAAGCTGAGAGTTAATGTCAGTCCCCCAGTGATGGAACCGGCCGGGTGCCCTTGATGGCTTCTTGTGCTGTTTGGTTGTCCCCAAGGAACTGTGTGACAGAGCATCACTTTCCACCCCCGTGGGCACCTGCAGATCCATGGCTGGCCGCTGATCTCATGTGCAAACTGGTTGAGGTGAAAGAAATTTGCCCCGCCAGCCCTTCGGCAAGGTCCATGTCAGAGGGAAGAAAAAGTCTAGAGCTTTAAGAAGTCAGAGCTGAAAAATCCAGTTAAGCTCCCCCCAGTCGCAGACTGGGGATGCTCCACGCTGCAGATCCGGGCAGTTTTAAGGCAATTAAGGGAAATTTAGGGGCAACAACCCCTGTTCCTTGTCGTGCAGGGTATCCTTCATATCCTGGGGGAGGCAGTGGAGTCCCCACACCTGCCCGCCAGCTTCTGGAAGGGAGGTGGAGAAGGATGAGGTGGGAGTTGGATGGTACTGGGGGGTTAATTAGGGAGTGTGGGGGGGTCCCCATGCGTGGGTGGAGGGATCCCTGTGCATGGAAGTCTGGGCAGCGGGATCCCTGTGTGGGGGAGGTAGTACCCATGCAGGGGTGGGGAGATCCCTGGGGATTCCTGTGTGGGGGAGGTCCTGGATAGGGGATTTGGGGGGTGGGGATTCCCATTCAGGGCTGGGAGGATCCCAGGGGATTCCTGGGTGGGGGCTTAGGCGGGGGATTCCCATGCATGGGTAGGATCTGGGTGGGTGATCTGTGGGTGGGGAGATCCCTGGGGATACCCGCGTGGGTGTGTGAGACTCCCGAATAGGTGAGGGGTCCCTGCGTGTGTGTGAGGGGGTGTCGGGGATCCCTGTGTGGGGGTGGTCAGCGGGGTGGGATCCCCAAAGTGGGGGATATTGGGGAGGTGGGATCCTGGCGTGGAGAGGATCTGGGGTGTGAGATACCCCAGTGGGGGGAGTTTGGGAGGTGGAATCCCTGCGTGGGAAGGGGTCTGGGGGGGGGTGGGATTCCCGCGTGTGGGGGGGAATATGGGGGGTGGGATCCCCGCGTAGGCGGGGTGTCTGTGGGGCGATCCCCCATGCACAGGGGAAGGCTCCAGACGGGTGTCCCCACACGCGTGGGACACCTGGGTGGGAGGAGGCCCGGGTGGGCCATACCCCGCCTTCCAGGGCTGGGCTCCCCCCGCCCGGGTGGGCTCGGCACGGCCGCGGAACGGGGGGATCCCCACGGTTGGGGGGCGTCGGCATCGGCGGCGTCGCGCCTTTAACGGGGCGGGGGGGCTGGCAGACGCGGCGGACGTGCGGTGCCGCCTCCTCCCGCCCTCCTTTCCCTTCCTGCCCGCCAGCGCCGCGCAGGCACCGGCTCGCTGCCGTCGCCGCTCCTCCGTCCCTGCCGCCCCGCTCCGCCCGGCCCGGCCCGCCTCGGCCCGCCGCGCCTGACGGTGAGTGAGTCCCGCCCGGGGAAGCCCCGGGCCCGGCGGCGCGGAGGGAGGAGGCCGGGGCCTGCCCGCGGCCTGCCCGGCGAGGGGCGGCGGGACTAGGCCTCGGCGTGGCCGGGGCGCAGGTGGGCGGCGGGGCGGGCCCCGGGGCTGCGGCCCGGCTGGCGGGTTGCGGCTGGGCGGCCCCCGCGGCCCTCCGGGGGTCGGCCTGAGGGGGTAAGGCCTGGGGAGGCCGAGGGGGGGAAGCCGGTCCCACCCGCGGCCGTGGGGCGGCCGCTGCTCTGGGGCCATCGGTGCCTCCCCAGCACATCTCCCGGTCACCTTCCCGAAGCCAAGTTAACCGTTAAAAACGGGGAAAAAAACCCAAGACAGCCCGATGTATCGGCCGTTTTCTGTGGGGCTGTGTCGCAACCTGCCCCCCAGCCAGAGGAACCCACCTATGCGGGGCAGCTTAGTCAAAATTTACCCCTAAAATCTGATTTTTATAAGAATTTCCTGTGGGTGTCGGTGTGGACTGAATGCTGCAGCGCCCGGGTGGCCTTGCCAACTTCAGTGAAGCGTTGCTTTTCGCCAGGTATAAAACAGCCTGGCCCGTTTTGCATTCCTGCGGTGGTGGTATCTATGCACGGTAGGGTATACTGCTTTTTTCTCCTGTGTTCATAGGCTGCATTTGGCTTGGGGATTTTATTTTTCAAAGTCTCCTGTGCCTTCCGATACAGGGGGGAAAAAATAAGAAAGGGGGGGAAGAATAGCGGGGGAGGAAAAGTTAAGGTGGCAAAGCTACATCTTTTGTACCTGACTAATTCCAATTGATGAAGCATTTTAATTAAGTAGGTGATTATTAAGAATAATATAGCATAGCATCTTTTCTGCATTAGGCAGTGCCAAATGCTAATTTCTAGTAAATCTGTGTGCTTTAGGCTTATCAGTTCATAACCTTTTTTTCCCAAAGGCTCTTCTGTGTGTTTTGATAGCTGTTAGGTGGTGATTTCTTGCTGTGTGGAAGTGAGTTGTGAAAGAGGAGCTGGGCTCATGCTCTGCTGTAGTCCTTTTCTGTTTAAAATTCTTTCTCTCTTCTTCAGTGTTTCCATTGCCGCCTCTGTCCAACAACACACATGCGGTATTTAGCAGATGTAACTGACAAGTTCTATTTAACATCGCTTTACATATGACAGGGCAGAAATCCCTCGCAGGAAAGTCTGAATTGATGGCTGTGAAAGTTAAAAGGGGATTCACTTCCCACATTCCACCTTCTTTCACGTATTTTTCTTGCCCGTTCTCTCAGTGGATCGCTCACGTCCTCCTCTTTGGTTTGGGCTGGAAGCGTTTCTCTGCCTCGTGGACCTCTTCCCTATAACTGCACTGTAATTTCTGTCCGCGAACAGGCTATGCAACTTGCTTTACCACATATTTTTTCTCTTGCCTCATATGCTGATGCTGCTTTCTGCATACTGTGATTAAAATAACTTTTGTGTGGAACTGCAGCGGGGAAAGGTTGGGGTTTGGATGGAAACACTAATTCGCTGTTAGAGTTATTACAAATAGCTTTTTTGTTAGATTTGTGTTTTTTTTCACCCCCCCTTATCTAACTAGTCTCAAGAAGGTGCTTTTCTGCTCTCAGAAGCAGCAGCGGTAGGATAGGAGGAACACGATTGGTTTTTAATTTGATCCTTTATCCCCCGCTGCCATAAAATCCCTATTACAGATAACTTAGCTGGCTGACTACTGTGTTTTTGAAACCGCTTGAAGAAAAGGGAAAGGCTTGCTCAAGCCTGTATAAAACTGTGGTGTTATTCAAGTAAGCCACGTACCAGCTTTCCTTTGCATCATCCGCTCTTACTGCTGGGGATTAGATGGTTATGGCTCAAAAGTGTCTAATCATTGCTTGGTCGTCAGCACTGTGAACCCAGGGTTAACAAAATCCTTCAGCAACTGAAATTTCCCTGTAAATTTCAGAGGTGATGGGTATAGATTAAATATGTTTTTGGCCGAGACCCTTAAGCATAAGGACACGGGTGGAGAGGACATGTGTTTTATTTTAAGCATCGAACTTCGTTGCTCCTAATCCCTTCCCCCGCGGCTGCCAAGACACCCACCTCTCACCATTGACTTCTCGAGAGCTTCAGCTCCCAAGTTTAGTTCCCTGATCACACCCCAGTGACGTGTCTGAGTAAATAGCGTGAATACCCCCTGTGCCGTCCCAGAGGGGTGGGAAGAAGCAGAAGACAGAAGGGTAATTCTTCATTCCCACTATCTGCCCCAAAAGCTGTGGCAGCAAGTGGGCCCATAAGAACCTGAGAGCGGAAGAGAGCCCCCGATCAAGTTTAGTGTTCCCCGTTTATAGCACCCATCCGTGCCGTGGGTGCCTTTCTTAACATAACTGCTTTTAAGGTAAAACTTGATTGATTTATTCTTCGCCCCCATCCCTGCGGGAAAGCTGTTGGAGACCCTTCTCTAAGTCTCAGAGCATTCGCCGAATTTCCATCCTCACGGTGTTTATGGCTGGTTCGTATAATTTGTTTTTCTTCTAGTGTTGCCATTTGGTTTAAACACTTCTTTTCCCTCCCTGATGTAATTAGAGGGAGCAGTCAGATCCCCTCTTGACCACTTGTTTTGATGGGTTAAATGAGTCAGAGTCTTTAAGTCTCCTCCTGTTGGTCTCTTGTCGATATTCTCAGGGTTTCCTTGTCAGTAAAAACCTTTTACCGTTACCCATCAAAACCCTTTTTAATATAAAGGGAATTTTATGCATCTGTGTTTAGCTCTTAAACTTCCTGCTCTGTGTTGGCAAAACAGTAGGATTGGACTGTTAAAAAAAAAAAAAAAAGAATAATTTTTAGGGGCCTACTTGCTGCACTGAGCTCTCGAACCTTTTGACATTCCTCGGGTGATCATTTTAGGCTTAATGAGACAGGGTGTTGCTGGGCTAAATCTGTCCCAGACAAATCACTTGTTGTTAATGACTGTGCATAAACTACAGAGATGATAGATTGGAGAATTACCAGCTCATGACTCTTAGGAATCTGTTTCTCCTCTCATCGTTATACAAGATGTCCGAGCAAAGAAAACACACGATGCCTTTTAAAAAATAGTATTTATTTATGTTTTTAGAAATGTAAAAACTTCTTCCTGTTCGCATGCCTGAACTACAGCTGGTTGCAGGAGAGGGGGTACTTCTGAGCTTTGAAATCTTCACATTTCTTGCCAGAATGGAGCCTTTAAAGTAATTTCTTGCACTGTGGACTTGTTGGGCTTTTTCCAGGCTGATGCCTGTGGTCTGTAGTTTGGGAACACATCTGTGCCTGCTGGTGTGGGTGCTGCCCGAGAGACTTGGATTCCTGCTTTTTTTGCCCTCGTGGTGTGTGGTAATGGTGGTTGTTACATCCAATGAGTTTGGAGCAGGAGCAGCAGCCCTCTCATCGATAAGCACCATATGTTGATCCGCACTCTGCTGCTTCTTCCCACTGAAGAATTGGTGTGTAACTGGTTGGAGGGAGAAGCAGAGTGGATCCAGGTGCTGCTCCAAGCAGGGAGACAGTACGCAGGCATCCACAATTCCTGCCATTCCTCTGCGAGGACTTTTCCCCCCCCCCCCATGTGAGAACTAAAGTAGCATCTAGGCCAGGTTCCCTGCATTTGAACTCGTCCCCTCTTGGTTGCTGCCATGCCTGAGTGCAGGAGTGCTGCAGTCTAATTAGATTATATTAGAATGAATAAGTGAATCTTAATAAATGAGCTTATGGGGGCACTGTCAGGTCAGCTCGGTCCCTAAATATAGGTCGTGGGCAGAGCGCAGGCTTGGTGCAGTATCTATCCATACAGCAAAATTAAATGGAGATCTCCTGGGAATGCACAAATTCTGCTGCCTTGCCATCTTGTCAGCCTGGATGCTCCAGTGTCTTGGTACGAGAAACGACAAAATCCACTTGAATGTGAGCATTCTTTAATTGAAACTTGGTGGGGAGTTGGAAGGGGGAAGTCATGGCTGTGGAAATTGTAGTAATCTGAGGTGCTAAAGAATGCAAATCTCATGATCCTTTTTAATGCTTCTCATTTAGCTAAAGGTGATTCTTATTTATTTATTTTTTTTAAAGGAAGTCTCTTGGAGACTGTGGAAAACAGGGAAAAAGATAAATGGTTTGTGTTGCACATATGCATGTGAAAACTGGAAAGCTCTGACTCTTCCAAACACAACTAAAGAATATTGTCTCCTTGCAACTCTATGATGCAAAGAAGTAGTTTAGGACCTTCAAGCCTTGAATTTTGCTCTGCAATGGGTGGGGGATGGGAAGGCGAGGAGGGGGACAGGAACTGGAAGGTTTGTGTGTTAGTCAATTAAAATAGTTACTCTCATGCAGCTCTCCTTGTTTTCTGCCACATTCTTTGGTTTTTGTTAGCGCTTTGTGGCTGCACTGCTTATCAAGATTCACAGCTCTAAATTCCCGTTACTGAAGAGTAGTAGATGAAGTTCCTTCCCCTTTTCTTCCCAAGAAGATGTATTTAAAAGGGTAGCATTTTTTCTTTTTCAAATGAAACCTCATCTTTTGCTTGTAGATCACTGAGGCTGCGTTATAACTCAGAGAAAGCGTTTGTAAATTAGTAATGCGAGCAAGCTACTCATTTTCTTGCACTAATAATCCCTATTATAAACGGCGTGGTCCTTCGCTGGCATTAACAGCTCCCTGCTGCTGTCACTGCTGGATGCGCAGGATTTTCAGTGGTACTAAGTTATGGAAAGCAGCATTTCTTGCAGGTTTTTGCTCTTTCCCGTTGGGTACCCTTCCTCCTGGCTGATCCTGCTACCTGGGCTGGATCTGCTCGCAGCCAGGCAATCCTGCAAATCCCTGCTCTGCTCGAGAACAGCCGGTACATTGCTATCCTCTGCTGCAGGAAACATCTTTAATCCCTTTTATGCTGTAAAGTTGAGGAAATAGAGCAAAACTCTGGTTTCCTTCAAGTTGTAGTTGAATGACTAATTGAGCATCGGGAAGGGCTTTTTCCGTCTCAGAAGAGGTGTGTTGATGTTGTATTAATTGAATAGCTAACCTTCTCGGCCCACCTGACTGGTGTCCAGCATGTGTTGAATGACCCAGGAAGCATAAAGTTGGAGTTCAGAATTACGTGGGTGTCGAAGGCTTTTAAAGCCTGGTATATTTATGCCCGTGATTCATGGCACTTCCAAAAACAATCCAGCTCTCATCCTGCGGAGGGGAGGTACCTCAGTCCAGTGTTATCATCTTTCGTTTAGCTGTGTCACCTGCCAGAGCAATATAAACTCAACCTGTGTTATTTTGGGCTCCTTATTCTTTTGCTTCCAAATCCCACCCTGGAAAGGTTTCTTGTAGAAGAAATGGTGGCTTAATTGTGCTTTACGCTCTCTTGTATGGGCTGAAAATGGTAAGCAGGGTATTTTATTTTAGGGATGTGACAAGTTTCAGTACATCTTGTTCCTGTCTGTGATATGAAAAGGTGTCTTTTGTCTGTCTGCAACCGCGCAGGAAGGAAGTTGTTGAGTCCAGGAGATAAAAAGCACTATCTCCTCCTCTGCGCGGGGGCAAGCTGCCTGCTCCTTGTCTCCGCAGCGCTCTGCTCCCGTCCTGCTTGTAGTAGGGTGGAGGGGAAAATTTTCATGGGAAAATGTGAGTGGACTCGTAATCTATTTGCAAGTGTGTAGCTGTCAAGGAAGATGATGACTAAGCTATTGCACAAGGTGCAGCTCTTTGGGGAGCGCGCCAGGATTGGACCGGATTGTGACTGACTGATAAGAGAGCCTATAATATCAGTCAGCTGATAAATTTATTATTACTGGTTTAATCTGACCACTGGCTACAACTACTTTTTCTTTTTTTTTTTTCTTCTGCCTGTTTGCTGTTAGGTTTTAAGTTGAAAAGTCTGTACTCTGTGAGTACAAAGGAAAAAAGCCCGATTTACTGGAGTAAGTGGATGGTTCCCGAGCTTCTGGTGGGGAGTGCTGGCTGGCAGGAGTGCTTAAAGCCAGTGACTTGCATTTGGCTTGCATGGATGTCTCTGCCCTGCACTGCTGCCAGACTCTGGCACAGTGTTTTCCACCCGCCCTGGCGCGCAGGCAGCATGGAGGGTGCTTACTCTCCCATTTAACAGAAGGGAAAACTGGGGCGACGTGCTTGTGGTTGAAGATGCCAAGACCAGCTGCTGATGCTGTTCTTTTGGTCACATTTGTGACCCGGCCCCTGGGGCACACTGCCCCGGCTCTCCTGAGCTGTCAGTTAGCCGGTGGGTGAGTGGGAAACAGCTCTTCCAAGGCTGTTCCCGCATGTGTCTTCCTTTCAGGGTCTCCATTGCAGTGTGTCTGGGAGGCCAACTCTGGTCCCAGAATGCGCTGTTTCTTCCTGCCTCCTGAACCAGTTTGAAAGGCTTCTGTGATAATTAGAACTGCTTTGTCCTCTAAGTCATTATGTTGCGTGGGGACATCCCAGCTTGGCCCTTCATAAAGGTATTGCCTTTTTCTTAATGCTATGCTTTGCATGGACCTAAAAACAGGTACATAAAAGCACTTGCAGCATCTTGTCTGCCCTTCTCTGTTTCAGCTCCAGGTATACTCGAGAGCAGCAGCAGGGCTATAGATCATACCCAGCTGGTCTTTCAGAGAGCATTTCCAAATCTGAGCAATGATCGGAGTGTAGCGGTGCTGCGCGAGGAAGGGCACTTTCCCCTGGGGCTGGGTGGGGATTTTTCTGCCTCCTTTAACTTGCTGGTCTCTGGGGAGACTTGGCCTGGACCAGGCAGTGTCTGTGGTTCTCAGTGGGGTGCAGTGCTGGGAAACTGGCAGAAAATGGAGTTTATGAGTGAATGCTGTATCTCGTGTCACACCTACTAACCTTTGCTTGTGTAAATACCTGTTGGCATCGTGTGCGGCTTCAGCCGTGATGGGCTGATAAAGGACTGTGCTGCTTTTTCTCTTTATGCTGCCTCGGTTTGTATTTACAGCAGTGGTGGTGGAGGTCGATCAAAGCCTTACCTCTCCAGGTTCAAACTCTGACCAAGGAGGAACTGTTTGCCCCACTGTTTGCTGAGAAGGTGTCCTCTCCAAGCCTGTCCTAGCATGGACAACAACAAGCATTGTTCAGAAGAGAGGCAGAGGTAGCATCTCAAAACGCTGGAAACCACCAAGCTGCAGGGAGGATTTATGGAGGTTGTGTTTGGATTTTACTGGGTGCCCTGGGCTTTCCCATGGCAGCTCAGTGGGGAGTACCACCAGCCCTCCCTCGTTACCTTCACCTAAGGTCACTTCCGTATCTACAGCCTGTGCTACCCTACTACTAGGATTGGGTTGCATGCTAAATTTAGTAAACCTCTTTACAGCTTAGCCTGTGCGTGTGTATGTAAAAACAGATTTTTTTTTTTTTTTTTAAAAGTAGCTTTTAATGGGTTAGAGCCTAGCTCAAGATGCATGACAAAGGTAGACTTTCTTTCCAGAGGTGGCGGTACACCAGGCCAGTTGTGGAACAGGTAGGCTGCTTCTCTGCCTTGGTGTACCTCAACACATGGATTCGGCGAGGTGTGGAGCGCTGTGGGTGGGAGGGAAGGTTGCTGAGGCACAATTACGACTTGCGTAACGTGGTCTGCAGTCTGAGGCATGTGAAAAGTGCTAGCGAAGGGGTTAGGTTTCAGAAGTTTTAAAGGCTTGTGAAAATTCTTCCTCAGATGTTTCCATTACAAGCCTGCCTTTTCACCTCTCCTGCCCCTCAGTCTCCCAGTTTCTACCTTTTTTCCATGCTGCTTGTGTGCCAAAAGAAGAATTTCTTGGCTTCAAATCCAGTGTGCCTATTTCTAAGTAGATTTCTTAATCCCTGTTCCCCATTAGAGGCTACTGGAGTAATAGTTTGAGGTGTAACCAAAGTTGGAGGCAAGTAAGTTGATGCGGAGAAGTGTTCACTCCTTGCATGTGGAAGGAGGAGCAGATTGTGGGACAGCAAAGCAAGGGGAGTGAGAACCCAGAGAAGCGTGAGAGAAATGACCTCAATTACTCTGCATTTCTGTTGCTGAGCATTTTTAGGCCTTTTTAACAACCCGGCCTGTTCTCGAGTTCAGATCAGAACTGTGCTGATCAGTAAAGCTGAGTGCACTGGGGGGTGTGTGTGTGTGCACATGGGTTATGAGGCTGTTTTTAGGGAAGAACTCAGATGTTGGGGTATTGACTTGAACTCAAACTTCTGAAAACAGTGAAATGCATATTTGAAGTCTCTTTAGGAAACTTTTAACAAGCTTGGCCCTTATGGTCACAAGGGAAGAAAACCAGGAAACCCTTAGAGATGCACTTTGAACACATCTTTTTTGGGGTTTCTTCTGTGTTGTCATCCAGCTCCCACCATTATGCTGTATCTGGACTTACACAGTGAACTGGATTGTGGAACTGGGACCGGTATGGCGAAGGAGTTTTGCAGGGGCTGCTGCTGCTCAGAGAAACATCAGCAAGCCTCAGCATCGCTAACCTGAGGAATCAACAGCCACATAAGGAAGGTGGGAAAAGAAGGTTCCTTCACTGCGTGGCCCAGCTGTAATTCAAGTGTGTTAAGCAAGTCTGTGGAGGAGCTGGAGCCTTTTCCCTGATGCTGGAGGGGAGCTTAGTCTCCTACTCAGGGTGTTTAAGACAAGATGCAAATATTGTCTTGGAGTCTGTCGAAATACTGCAACGGTTCCTGAGTGTGTGTGACCTTGTGAAGCTGCCTGCCGGATCCGAAAGGGTCTGGGCACTGAGGTGACACTGACTGTGTATCATTTCTTAATGTGCGGGCACCTTCAGCAGACTGTTAAATGAAGCACAGAGAGATTAACAAGGTGAAAAGAAACCTTATGGAGAGGAATGTGTGGTGCTACTGTTTAGGAGCATGTATCCTCAGTGTGGGAGTTGAAAGGACGGTATCTCGGTGGAGCTACAGCCAGCAAGGTCCCTGTCGTAGTGCAGGAGGTGTTTTGGGTAGATGAGGAGCTCTTAGTTCTGCCCTCAATAAATGGGCTACAGGCGATGTCTCAAAGGAGAGTGGAGAGGGACCTTAACACTTCACCTGTCCCAGTAGGGAAATGACCACAGCTGTTTCTTAAGCTTCATGTTGGGCTTTTAAATGGAGTTAGAAGTTCCAGCTCATAATGCAATTTGTACTTTGAAATACACTGGGGTAACTTGTATGGTGCCAATGCTCTGGGGATCGCTTCTAAAGCCTCTCCAGTTCCTTAACCATTTTGAAACTTGACTTCTAAGAGTATCAACAGCACCACGTTCTGCAGCATAAGGGATCTAGCTTGGATATAGAAGTGCTATCTTTGTGCCTGTGTGATAACGTACTTTAGGGTAAATGTTGAAGGACAGCTTTGCTATCTCAGACTATCTCGTATCTGCTGGGAAGGTCTTGGCAATGGGAGTCTGCTCAGCCTGTGTGCTGGAGCAGAAAGTCAAAACATCAGTGTTGTAGGAAGCCCGTTATCAGCAGAAGCTTCTGTGGCCCAAATCCAGCCCTGAACGTACCTCTACGCATTCCCTGTGTTCGAAGGGTTTTATAAATACAGCATGAACAATGTTTTAATCTGGCAAATTATTTTAAACTTAATGCACAGCTGTAATAAAATCCAACCTGCTTTTGCAGGTGTTCCTAAGGTGGCTATAGATTAGAACTCCCTGATTGCTACTAGCAAAAGAGTGGCAGATGCCTCTTGTATCAGTGAAAGCATGTTCCCTGCAGTCCTAGGGCTCTGGTTCACCTCTGTAGCGAAGCGGCAGGAGCGGTGAGGAGGAGTCTTCTGTTGCTGTATGGCCAGGTGAAATAACACACGGCACCTATGCTCTATCTGGAGGCTGTGGCTTCACCATGGCAGCACTGAGCACCTCCTTGGATTGATGACTGAGAGTGTTTTTCCGACTTGCGGTCAAAATGCGTTCATGGCCCGTTACTACCCATTTGTTCCCATGCCAGCATTGTCCTCTGGCTTGAACCCCACCCTGAAAGGTGGGAGCTGGAGGAAGCTGCTCTGCTGGGTACGGCCCCCTTCACTTGGGTGTAGTTCCGAGCAGTGTAGCTCTGTGTGCATGGGGGGAAGCAAGGGGAGCAAGAAATGCCTGCTCAAGCCTGGCTGTTTGGATTTTTCCGATGTTTTCGTGTCTTTCTGAATCACAACTGTGGTATACGGTATTAAAAGCAAAACCAGGCATGCTGATGCAGTGCCTGCACAGCTGGGCAGGTTGAAGAGGAGGCAATTCCAGTCTGGGGAGGCTCGTAGTATTCCCCAAGTCCTAGTTTAGAAGTTCTGCTGCTCATGTTGATGATAACTCTATTTATGATGCCTCTGTCAGCTTCTAGGAACTTTGACTTCTATATGTTGAGTCTGTATTCCTCCTATCATCTAGCCTAAACTGAAGTTGTCCTTTTAAAGTCTCGGGATTGAGAACTAACTACATACCCCTGAGTTTTAAACTCTTGGCATATTTGAAAATTTATTACCACTCTGAACTTTGATTGTTTAACTGACGGATACTTCCCCCCCCCCCCACTGTATTGTATATGGTGAGAAGGGAGAAAAGTCTTGCCTGTTGATTTCATCTCCCTTTCCAGCTGAAGAATCATCAAGATTTAGCCTAATAATAGAGTACAGCGATCTTGTTTCAAATGCTGCTTTCTGATGCTCTCGTTTAGCTAGGTCTGTGCCACATTTACAGTAATTTCGATGCAGCAACCACACTTTCTTTAGAGAAAACTGAAATCACTCAACTGCTTACACATAATGTGTGCAGTAAATAGTATCTTAAAACTTCAGGTAGTTAGAAGGAACCACATGACAGCATCTAGATCTGATACGATTCACAATCACTTATGAGTTTTGATTTCCCTCTATGAGTTAACAGCTCTCCTTTAACTTGCAGCCTTTCCAATGCAGGTCAATCTCATTTTCCTCTAGGCATTCATATAGAGGAGAGCATCCGTCTGCTGTCGGCTTCTCGTGTTGTCCATTGCTGTTTAACAATAGGATCGTTGAGTCACCGAGAGGTTAATGAATTGCTTTTTTTTTTTTTGTCAGTGGTCCAATCTCTTTGTATAGTTGTGTGGAACAGCACACTGAACAGAAATAATGGGAAAATCTTGTTGGTGGAATGACTGGGGTTGTCATTTTGCAATACCAGGGTAAAGACCTGCTTAAGCTTCAGGCCTCTAACTGTGTACAGGGTGGCTGATTCCAAATCCCTCTGCAAGAATGTTAAATATTAGTTTCTCCACATCTTTTGCGCTTAACGGTGTTGGAGCTCGGGGGATCTGAACAATTACGGTTGGTTCAGCGGTAGCTTCCCATTTAGTGTTTAAAACAGTTTTGTTATGATGAGTCTTTAGGGGTTTGGCATTAGAAGAAGGGTGAATTGTAGCCCTTAATTATGAAGTGCGGGAACAATTGCAGCCGGACAGGCAGGCAGTGGTCCAGCTCCTTTCTTACTGGGCGAGCAATGCTTTTGTGCTGTGCCATCCCACTGCATAAATGACTGGAGCAGACTGTCACTAGATTGATTTGGTTTGATCCCTTTTAGGAAGGGGTTTGAAGGCTCTAATTTTGGATTTCTGACAGTAGTCCTTCAGGCTTCTGCCCTGTTGCTCTGAGCAAATGTGTTACTGTGGCTGCCCCAAAGAGCTTCCCGTGTGGGATTAAAAACCAGCTATTAAATCCAGTTGTACTGGGACACCAATGGCAAAGTAACTGTGAGGAAAGACTTGAAGGCGCAGTGTTTTGCTGGCAACCTGGTCCCTTTGCGCGTATAGGTGATGGAGAGCTTTGAGGAGTCTGTGGGAATTAAGCTTGGGAAGGTGCGGGATGGGGTTGTGCTCTGTGGCATGTGGGTGAGCTGTGACTTGCTGGATGGCATCTGGGGCAGGGAGAGACTTCTCTCCCTCTCTCTCTCTTATCATCCTGTGGGTGAGGGCATCCCATACTCAGTAGAGCTGGGTGATGGTGGGACTTGCAGGAGTTCTTGCCAGCGGCACCGCTCCAAGAAACTCACCTTTTCCCTCCGACACACCTCTTCAGGCTGGGTTTCACCTACAGTTTGAGTCAAAGTGCACCCGATATCGCTGAGACATCATTCAGCCCCAGCCCTGCCTCCTTTCCAAGCATGTCGTTAGGTGAAGACATTGTCAGGCAACTCACCCACCACACTTGCACCGCGGTGTGCTTCCAGTGGAGCTTATGCTGGGAATTGGAAAATACAGGACTCCTCTCTGGGACACAGCTCCACTTTTTTATTTTTTCCTCTCCCGGGAGCTGCCGAGGCTCTGTGGCAGCTGGTGTATGTATGGCAGTGCCTTCTCCTGTTGGGAATGTTAAAAATAAATGCTACAGTTTTCCCTTTCCACATACCAAAATATATTAATGTGCTGCTGCTCTGATTAGTCATTTCCTCTTCCTTTGTTCCTTTCGCAACAGGGTAGAGGACTGTGGGCACATACTTCAGTAAAATCTTGTATGGTTAAGAAGTCTGGTGCTAAATAGATCCTCCTGGTTTAATACCTGTCTTTGTTGGCAGAAGATGACTTCTGTTCTCAATCCATTAAATACACAGTTAAAAATAAGTCTGGATTAAGTCAGTTTTATGGTATTCATACTAAGAATATCCTTGCCGGATTTATTTTTGTAGGGGAAAGAAATTCTAATATGATCAAAGTTAATACTCCTACCATGAATTTAATATATTCTTGCAGGAAAACTTCAGTGATACATTGCTATAGGAAAACTTCCAAATTCTCTCCTTTATTTCAAGGCATCTTGTCTTCCCGCCGTGCCATTACCTCTATGCACCCCGAGTTCCTGCAAGACCTCATTCAGCGTGGGTGGAAAACTTGGTGAAAGCCCCAGTGTGACGCTGTTGGGCTGTACGTTGCTCAGTTATGGGAAGCTTTGGCAGCCTCCATGCCATCAGGGTGTGGAGGTACGAAGGTTAATAAATTCATCCATACGGACCTGCTTAAACATTGCTCCAAATGGCTTGCCAACCCTTCAAGGCTGGATTTTTTTTTTTTTTTTTCTCCATTGCTCCTGCGGCTTTGGTGAGAAATTTGGAGAAAAGCTTTAATATTGGGTGGTCTGGAGACCCACAGGACAAGTGGCAGGTTTAAAACTTCCTTGTGTGTCTGGAGAAATTCAAGCGAGTAGGTGAAAAATGTCATCTGACCAATATGGTTAAGGGCAAAATTGAATAGGAATTTGGAGAATTGAGCAATAAATTAAGACAGACCTTTTTGTAGGTACGTGCAAACCTCAGAAATATGTCCTCTAAACAAAATGCCATCCTCGTTAGCAATCTGTCGCATTTTTCCCGTTGTTCTGGCGCTGGGGACATCTGCTTTGCCCTGGATTCAAAGCGGAGGACAGCTTGTGCCTGCCCAGGCCTGGCAGCCTGGGAAGAAAAGGTGTTGGTGGGGCTGTGCGAGGCTCGCAGGGAGGTAAAATTACCTCTTCTGGGATACATAGGCAGATAATACACTTGGGTCTTTTCGTTGGCTATTTGCAGCTCTTGTATATAAAAACCTGGATTGCTTTTTTTTAAAAATGAGCATTAGCCTCCCAGTACTCAGATGCCATTCATACTTTCACAGCAATCTGCTAAGGCAAAAAAAAAAAAAGCTGGACTGAAGGCATTTTCTTCTTTTGTTTCTGTCTCCTCTTATTCTACATTTATTTTTTTAAAAATATAAACAAGAATACATAATACAGGAGTGTATATTTAGTTAGTTATATTTACTGTGTACACTGGGAAAGGGAAAAGATTTCATTCCAGCTGTTTTTTCTTTTTGCAGACTGCTGTGAAAGTATGAGAGGAATTTGAGTACTGAGAAGCTACTGCTCGTACCTGCTTTCCTCTATCCTTCCATGCTTGCAGAGACTGAATTGTGTGTAAAGAGATGAAAAGGCTGTAGCAGCCTCAAATTTCTCAAGAGATGATCTTCAAATCTTTTTACTTGGAATTTGAGGCTCTGCCTCGTTTGTGGCCAGAGGGGGATCAATTGTGTAATTGCTGTGGGTGCTGTAGAGCTTGTTTTAATCAAGTTAGAGTATGGCAAAGGTAGGTGCAGAAGTCTCAGAATAAATATACTTATGCTAGCGCAACCTATTCCTGTGTCAGAAAAGGATTAATCAGTGTTGGAGGAAGGAATCCTGGTACCCTCACAGCTGAGACCCTTCACCTGCCTTGTTTTGGCAGAATTGGCTTTGGGAACGACGCTACCTGTGATTGTGTCAGCAGATGGAGCAGGGGATGAGATGGGTGACCCAGCTTTGTCACCCAGCTGAAGGACAGTTGTGCTGGTAATGCAAAAACCCTGTGCCCTCGGAAAGGGTGTTGTGACGGCTGAAAGAGCCCCGGCAAAACCCTGAGAGAGCCCAGCCGGGCTGTGCCGCGCTCTGCACCAGAGCTGCTGTGTCCTGTCTGCCCCCAGGTTTGGGGGATGGTAGCTGTGCTCTGATGGATCCAAGGTGAAGATTATACTGTGAATATATATTTATACAGTAGACTACAACAGATGTCAAAAGGCCTTTGTGGAAGTGCATAGTGGCTTTAAACTTGTGTAAATGGCTTGTGTGTGGTAAAGCCGAGCTGCTGTGGACTGACACATCAGCTTGGCTTCTGCAAACCTCTGTGAACTTTCCAGGCAGCTCATCAGGATAACAAAACAGGCATGGCTGATCCCTCCCTCTTGTCCAGGTGCTGGGCACAACGCATTTCAGGTGTGGCTGTGCATGTTTAATGCTTCTGCCTGGCTGACCCAAGAGTCCTGGCTTAAATCCGCACCCTGTTCCTGCTGCCAGATGGGTTTGTGTTGCAGGAGACCCCTTGATGCTCAAAAACTACAGGACATGCAGAACTGCTTCTCAGACTACTGATCTAAACTTGATGTTGGGTTTATGGCAAGGTATTGTTACACCTTGAGCAAACCTGCCAAAGCCATGCATGGCAATGCAGCTGGGCAGTGTCGTGGTGAGAACAGTGGAGGTTGTTTTTAATCAAGTCAGTATGTTGAGACTGTTAGAAATGTAAACTTAATTCTTTTCTAAATTGTGGCTAAAAGGTGCAGCTGGCTGGGTTTGTTGGCTTTGGAGGAGCCTTGACTGTTGCCCAGGTTCTACTGACGTCTTTCCTTGCCTTAGCATCAGCAGAATTGTTCATGCTGTTGGATTCCTATGGCTGCTTGTGCAGCCTTTTTTGCTGTTGAACTGTGCCTTCTGATAAAACGCCCGCCACGGGAAACAACAGATGCAGCTGGGGATCTTCTGGCTGGAGCTGCTGCAGGAGCGAGTGAGTGACCTTGGCTGCCATCGCTGCCCACTTGGGATGCGAGAAAAGCCACAAGCTGAGAAAATCAGTGCCTGCGTTGAACCTTTAGTTTAGAATTTACTGCTCTTCAGTCCTTTGTGAGAAAATGCAGTGAGCGTGGGGTTTTTTTTCCCTTTGTATTTTGAGAAGTGTCATTTCCCAGTTCTCCATGCACAGAAGTGAGTGGTGATTTGAAGAGCAAATGTTGGATCTGGTCTCCGCTTGCAAGGAGAGTGGGGAAGGGGAAATGCTTACCCAAAAGTCTGAGCGTGCTGCTCGGGTGTTTAAATGCCTCTCAAATGGTTCACGGTGGTGTGGGCAGAGCATGTCTGTACACGAGTGTGTGATGGAAGGATCTGGGGAAGCCTCAGGAGCTCCCTGGAAATAGCGATGGGAAGACGCAGACTTGCTGCCTAATGCTGGGAGACCTCTCTGGGCACGGTCCTCCCCCAGCACCCTCCCGTTGGAAGAAAGAAGCCTTTGATCCTTTACAAGCACTTTGGAAGAAGGTAGTGTAAAGATAATTTGTTATCTCTTGGCTTTGGTGATAATAGACACGTGTGTTAGAAGTTAGTGATTTTAAGGGAAAACTTGCAGTTTCTGGTGTCTGGTGGAGCCAAGGATGCTTGCTTCTAGCCCTGATGGGTGCTGGTTTTTATCCGAAATAACTTGCTCTTGCAAATGCGAGAAATGTCTTGTTCTCCTGAACAATATCAGTGTATTCATGCTCATGCTTTGGTGAACCCCGTGGGTTGCTGGTGGGAAGGATCTGTGCAGTTTCGGGGTATTGGGGCAAGCTGCCGGGCAGCAGAGCAGAGCGTGGTTTTCCAGCCTGTTCCTCGCTCTGTGCCAACTGCATAAACATGCATGCTTTTATCCCCGGATAAATTCGAGGTTGCTCGTTCTGCTTTCACTGATGCTAATTCCAACTCTGGGCTTTATCCCACAAGCCCAGGTGGTTTCAGGGTGTCAGCTGCCTCCCGGAGAATCCCTGCCCTGCTGTAGCTTGTCTGAGCTTGCCTGGAGGGCCAGGCTGCGCTGGAAACCTCCTGCCTGCTCCCGGCAAACCCTTGTGGGAGACACTCAGGTGCTCACCGCTTGGACAAGAGCAAGGTCATCTGCCAGACAGTGGTGGCAACCTCCTGTAGCCATATTCCGCTCCCAGCTTGCTCTTGGCACCGCTGCTGCAATTTGTCAGGTGTTGGCTCTAAAGATGTATTAAAAAAAACCAAACAAACCTAAAAGTAAAGGCTTTTGTTGAAGTGAAGCTGCTCTTCTCTGGAATTTAATAAATAGTGTGTCTGTGTTAACTAACATCAAGCAACTGAGAGCAGACAGAGCCCAACAGATGGTACAAACAGCGGCATGTTTGGAATGGAAAATATTTACCTAGAGGGTGTTTGAGAAGCACTGAGATTAAGCCATTTGCAGAGCACAATTGTATCAGCGTAATCAAGTGAAAAAGAGCAAGATTTATTGACAAGTCTCATTCTCCTCTTGCTGTTAGCAGTTTGTAGGGGGTGTCAGGCACTGCTGAGCTTCACTTGAACCGGTCTCCTTCCCAGAGAGGAGAACTTTAATACGTGAATGGCTCAGTCTATAATTTCGAGTGTCTACAGCTTTCTTCTGCTGCCGCATAAATCATGCTGTCAGGGCAAGTATTTAAATAAAAGAGTCTCGGAGCTTGAACTGCTGTTTGTTATGCTTCCCCCCGGTCTTAGTTTTGAAAGGACTTCTGTAAACAGAGCATGGAAATAGAGCTATACAAGTAGAGTTTAGAAAGAATACAAAAAAAGTAGGTTAAATCTTGCCATCCAGGTCAAAACTGGCAGGGCCACTTAGACCTTTAGCTCTTCTAGGTGGTGGGTGCTTCACATGCACCTCTTAGTTGTGCAAATTTAAGTGACTTGTAAGAAGATTGTGTGTGTTTCCCCCTCCCCCCCACTGGAAGCTGTGCCTTTTTCCTTACATAGGTGGCAGATGAGATTTATATGTGATACCTTATTTTCCTGTCTTAAAAACAGTGTTCAGGTGTAGCCGGCTCCTCACTGGTGTTCACTGGGCAGTGTGGTTTTTGGGAATGGGTAACCCTTGAATGGGAAGGTTGAGGAGGATGTTGAGTCATTGCCAGGGCTCCCTTTGTTCCCAGCGTTGCTCACCTGCTGAAATTAGCCAGGTGTTAATGAACTTGGAGCAAGTTTGATGGGCTGAAATCCCTGCCTGCTCTGACAGCTCGGCTTTCACTCGCTACCTCTTGATGTCACCGCGCAGAAGCTCTGCTGTCCTCTGTCTTGTCTTGGGGCATGAAGAACATGTCTTGTTTCTTCAGTGACATACAGGATGGCTTAAAAAAACCAAACCCAAACCAACCAAAGTTCTCAATCTGCAGATTTTTCTCATACTGTAGCAATGCTGATGTTAAATGCCTTTAAGTTTTTTTGGCAGCCCTCCTTCCTAGGGAGCCCAAGAGTGCTTTAATTAGTTAATGCTTGTGAACAGAGTCACAGAGAGCTGGTTGCTGCCACTGTGGCTAAACATCTTGTTTAATTTTATATTTTACCTGTGGCAGATCTGGGTTTAGTTGCTTTGTCCAGTCCAAGCTGCTGGGCTTCCGCTCCCAAAGAGCTCTGGGGGAAGATGAGGTTGGGAGTGAAGCTGTTCCCAAGAGGATCCTCTTTGCAGCCGGCTGATACGGAGCATGTTGCTTCCTGTGTGCAGGTTAAGGAAAAAATATTGTTATCTATTTGAGGAATGTATTGAATACAGATCCTCCTTTGAGACTTCTTGCTATGTTCCTTGTGACTGTTGAAAGTGAGGGCTTTCTTTTAGTCAGCTAGCCAGCTTGAGAAAATCCCAGGGAAATACCCCAATTAAGGAAGCTGTTGCCTTAGCTAAATCATATGTGGTATCTCTTAAATTGCTTAGTATTTTTTTTTTTTTAAATTACCTTGGTACCTATGTTTTCCCCCCCTTAATGTTAGTTTTTCAGAGAGACACAAATCCCTGGAGATTACGTGCATCTCGGGACCCAAGCGTTTCTAGAAGCTGTGCCTCTGATGTGCTGGGGCTGGGCTACGAGTGACTCATTAGCCAGATGCAGCTATAATTTATTTCTGTCTCCTCAGAATGAATATCCTATGAAATGTGGTATCTGTGCAGGGTGAAACTTGAGATTTAAATGCAAAAAGCAAAGGGTGTGTTACGAAATGCAGGGCAGTATTAACTAGCAGAGGAAGTCAGGTGCAAGCAATAATACTGGAGCTCAGAAATAGTTATTTTCTGTGGCACGGGCTCTGTTTCGGGGAACAAAAGTGCGATTCTTTTGTTAAACGCGGGATGGGAACAGTGACCGAGTCTGCACGTGGACTGGGACAGATGCGGTTTGTTCCCCTTTCTCAGAACGACTGAAGGGATGTTGTGAGTTCCTGACTTTATGAAGGAGGCGGGAGCGTGTCTGCAAGTGGGGAGCCTGGCACGGGCGCTGGGCAGCCCGGCTCCGAGAAACGTGCCCGATAAATATCAGGTTAAATATCAATAAATATCATATATGGATGAAAGGTGAGTGTTTAACTAAATACCTTGAACTTTAAACGTAGCAGAAGTCGCTGTGTGTCTTGTTGGCAGCAGCGAGGGGGTGTATACGTGCAGTTTCTCCTGGGTGTGCCTTGCTGGGGAGAGCTGATGCAGCTGCCACCAAAAGTTGTCCAAGAGAGGGCTGTGAGCGAGAAAAGTCCCCTTGCAGCACTTCCAGGGGGGAGAAGTAATATTTTTGTGAGGGTATCGCATGTTTCCATAGCTAAAAAGAATGGGAGAGATGGCAAAACTAAAGCCTGAGCAGCAGTTAAGGTGGTAAGCGGAGGTTTTAAAGTTAATGTAGCATTCACTTTTTTCTGGTTTAATAAAAGGAACTTCTCTGTCCTGTTTCTTTTTGTATGGCATAGGATTTTTTTTTCCCCTATAGGTTGCTTCTGTTTTTTTCTAGACGGCTTGTCAGTGTAATACAGAGGTGTAAATGGGCATGGAGAAACTTTTATAATAATTGTAAGTTGTCGGAGGGCAACTGGGAACTGTGTGTGAGTCAAAACACTGTCTCTTTACCCCATGGCAAGGATGCCACTTCATAAAGATGTCTTGACAAGGGCCAGATGGTGAAGGATGTCATCTTGTCATTTGGCATGAAGGATACCAGCAGCAAAGTATCCTTCTAGAAGTGATTTTTAAATGCCCTTGCTCATGCTGGGCTGAGGTGGAAAACTAGCGTCAGTATCGGAGTAGAGCTCTTGTTCGCCATTCCCAGTTGTTCTTAATCAATTCTAGTTACATTCTTAGGCTTTTACTTTATTTTTTGAACTCCGCTTCCCTGGATTTGTGTGTTTGTAATTCCCCATCGGACTTTGGAGATCAAATCTGCCTGCCTCTGATGAGTGTTTGGGGTGGAAGCTGTCATCTGGCTCATGCTCTGCTTTACCCTGATGAGCGAGAGGAGGACGGGAGCAGTGACTGAGTCCATTGATGCTCTGAAACTCAACGTTGCCAGGCTGCAGGGTGCAAGTGATGCCGTTCTGCAAGTGGAGTTGAGTTGGGAGGGGAGAGCAGGGCCGTGGACAGAGGCTCGTCGGAGCTCGTGGTGCTCGGCCAGCTCTGAGATCAGACGTCATCTTGTCCAGTCCCTCTTCCCCACTCGGCCTAGCAGTTATAATTACATGGTTACAGCTCCTCTTGAAAGCAGCTGAAGCTTTTACACGCGTCTAGCCTCTCTGATCTCAAAGCAACAATCATTTTCTGCTTATAACTTGGTCCTGCCTTGACCATCATGCCTCCTGACACTTGATGTCTCAAACTTTTACAACATGTGTTTTGCTGAGCGCGTGATTCGAGCTGAGCATCTGGTGTCAGGCGCTGGGAAACGCGTAGGGACGGCTGCAGGGTGGGATCCTCCCGGCGTGGCTGAAGCAACGGGATGAATTCCTGGCCAGCTGCGTGCTTCTGTATCGGCAAGGCAGAGGTGGGCTGCTCTGGGATCTTTGTGGTTAGGTATTGCAATTGTTGTGGTGATGTATTATAATGATCAACTTAATTACACTTCTGAAAAATCTGCTTTGATTACATATTTACTTTAGGGATTATCTTCTCCCGTAAGCATTCAATATTGACTTTGGCTGAGACAACTTTTCAAGATCTGCTTCCTTCAAGAGATGACTAATATTAGATCACTTAGAGCAGGAAGCTGGTTTTATCAAGTAGCTGCAACTAATCATTTTGAAAGCTCCAGCTTAGTTTTGAGCATCTGTGCTTTTTCTTCCCAAAAGACAAGCTTTTCCTCCCATCCCTCTCAGCCCTTCTGAAACTTTGTGCTGGATGTAATTCTAGACCCAAGCCTTTTCAGTGAGCTGTGCGTACGCAGAAAATAATTACAAACTGGGAGGAGACTTACTGTTAAGACAACTGATGAATAATTAGTGTATTGAAATGTTAATCTTCTGTTTGGATAACTTAATAGCCAAATTAGAGTTCCCACTCCTTGCTTTCTGTACTGCTCAATGCACTGTACAAATATATTATCACAGTAACTCCTCTCTGTTACAACATACTATACTAAGAAACTATTACATATAACAATCTTCCCTCTTGAGCTAGAGCCAGGCTCCAAACCAAGCTCTCGCCAACATGGCAGGATGACAAGCCAGTTTGATAGCAGCTTCCAGCACAGCCAGGAGTTGAGGTAAAATAACCTTAAATGTAAGACTATCAGGTATTTAAAGTGCAATCCTCTGCCCAGAAGGAAGGAATGCCTGTCCTCTCCCTGTACCATGCAACTTCATGCAACTACATGAATTCTATTCCCTGTTCTACACGAATTTTATTCTCTGTGCCATCAGTAGCCACATATATTTTCTTTTTCTAAGCAGCAGTGGAAATACTCCAAGCAGTATTCTTTTAAGGTGTAGAGCAGTTCCCCCTCCTACTCTCTTGGGGTCGTCTTGCTTGTGTCTAAGGCTATGCGAAGCCCTCATCCTCAGTTTGGTTGAGGAGAAGCAGAAGGACAGACTGATGTATAACTGTGCCCAGAGTCACTAACAGTACAAGCTTCTCCAAGTGTTTTTGGGGACCATCGCATGTCTTGTCTGTGTTGGGGGATGCTGCAGTTGGGAAGTGGCTGCAGAGAAGGTGACGAAGACAAGAATGGGTCTCCCCAGGGACAGTTGAGTCGAAGAGTTGTCTTTTCTTGTGTAGAGGAAAATGTAGTTGAAGCACGTGCTTTCCATGGTGGTTTTTTAAACTGAGTTGGTGAATCAGGAGTTGCACTTGCTTAATTACAGTTTTGATTGTTGTTTTTCAATGGTTGGTGGTTTTTTTTGTTCCAGGCAAAAAAACCCAAAACCAAACAGTCTGGAGAAGATTTGAATTCTGTTGTTGAGTTGTTTTTGAGACCCCATCCCTGGAGGGGTTCAAGGCCAGGCTGGATGGGGCTTGGAGCAACCTGGTCTGGTGGGAGGTGTCCCTGCCCAGGGCAGGGGTTGGAAGAGGATGATCTTTAAGGTCCCTTCCAACCCAAACCATTCTATGATTCTTTCTGCAAAAATCCAGGTCTGTTTGTAGTGATCAGTTGTTAAATAGGGAAATCTGGCTTGTCTTGGCCCCAAATATAGGTTTTTAGCTTCATTCTGACTTTTTTAACTCTGTGGTTTCTGCTTTTTTTTTAAAAAATAATAATAATAAAAAAGAATGCTTGGGGCATAAGTTGTGTTTTCAGCAAATTATTATGGAGTCATTTGGTTTATTAGTGCCCTGGAAGTTGTACGCTGTTACATGCCCCAAATAAGTAACAGATCCCCCTGCTTTCCTGTAATTTTCATGAGTTTAAAGCTGGGTTTTAGACTTCAAAAAGCAGATTTGAAAATACCTGATTCTTTATGGTTGACTTTATGGGCTCTCTCTCCCTCCTTCCCTCATTCCACTTCTGAAGCTATCATAAATCTGGGAACAAAAGGAAGTTGAAATTTAACTCCCACTTGCCAAGATAAAAGTCTTAATTTGTTATATTTGATTTACGACAAAAAGAAAAAGTGTTGCTCTGCACATACTGGTCCTTATTTCACGGCCTCTGAAAGTGCTGTCTCATGTATTTCTGAAATCAAAAACTTTAACGTTGTGGAATTCACTTAGAAAGGGAGAATGAGGAAGACGAAGAAAAGTAAGGAAAGAGGAGAACTACTCTCTTCCAAGATCAGCAGTCTTGCAAGCTGCAGTTCCTTCTTGTCCCAGTTAACAATTTTGAAGCAAATGGTAAATGACTCCAGAAGTTGTTCTATCATTGATGCAGTTTGGTAACTTTACCAAAAGCTATTTTAAGGCTTCTCTAAAACATCGACAAAGCTTTTTTATATTATTATAATTGGTGGGTAAATAATATCGAAGAAAACGTGTTCAAAACCTAATTTTTCTTCTTTTTCCTTTTTCCCCTATAGGTTTTTTAAATATAGCTAAGAAAAAGCACAATGGAGTTTTACGAGTCTACCTACTTTATCATCCTCATTCCTTCCGTGGTTATTACAGTCATCTTTCTCTTCTTCTGGCTTTTCATGAAAGAAACTTTATATGATGAAGTCCTTGCAAAACAGAGAAGGGACCTAAAGTTTCCACCTACCAAGACTGATAAAAAGAAAATGGAGAAGAAGAAGAACAAGAAGAAAGAGGCTCAGAACGGGAACATCCATGAGTCTGACTCTGAAAGTGCACCTCGGGACTTTAAGCTCGCTGATGCCCTGGGTACGGATGAAGAGCACATTGCTCCTGTTCCCTTGAGCGTGACCGAAGCATCTACCGGCGTTAGAGAACGGAAGAAGAAGGAGAAGAAGCATAAGGCCGTTCAAGATGATCATGTAACTAAGGAGTCGGAAGGATCCAAGTCTTCAGGCAAGAAAGTAGAACCAGTCCCTGTTACAAAACAGCCCACTCCACCATCTGAATCAACAGCATCTAAGAAGAAGCCTGGGCAGAAGAAGCAGAAAAATGGAATGGGTATCTGATGTTGCATATGCTTCTTGCACAGAACGCCAAAATCGTGTTCTGCTTTTTGCAAGGCCACAGAGTGTCTCTCTCACAACTGTTCTGCCTGATCTCTATGGGGCAAAGCTCACTTCTAACCTTTTCCTTTTAATGAGCTGTTCACTTTTTCTCCCTGTGTTCATCTGGCAGCAATGCTCTAGTTTTCCTCCTCCCATCCTTGCTTTCCTTCTACTAAGGACTGTTGAGTGAACAGAGTAGCTCATATCTCTGCTTTGCTTCATGATTTGGCTACTTTGCTCTCAAGCTGTCAACATTTTGATTACCTGGAAGAAGATCTAGATGTTTGCTGTGCGCATTCTGATGTCAAGCTATGAAAAAGTGGAGTCCTAAGAGCAGTTGGTCTGATAAGGAAGGGCATCCAGGGAAACTTCGTAGCAGCCTGTGCAAAACAAATCACTGTTTCAAGTGCAGACTTCATGTACAAAGAGGTGTCTGGTGGCTGATTCATGGAAAGAAGCACTTACAGCTGCTTCCCACCTCCTACACCTCTATAACTGAATCAAACTGATGCTAAAAGAAAACTGGTCCAGCCATTGTAATGGAAACATCCAACCTAGAATGGACCAAAAACTGTAGTCAGAATCACCTGTGACTGTCTTGACTGTATCCTCAGCAGAAGTAGACATGTCTCAGTGTCTTGACTTGGTGTTCTGACTATGAATAGAAGTTAAAAAAGAATAGGAATAAGTGAAAACCAAAGGATTTGCAGATCACCCTTTTGAGATGCAGGCGTAACAGGTTTGCTACAGGGAGTGAGGAAAAAGAACAACATTGCTGCTTGATGTGGTGGATTTTTTTTTCTTTTTCTGAAAAAAGGGAGAAAAAAGACTCACCCACTGTAAAAAAAAAAAAAAAAAAAAAATCAAATCTTGTTTGTGAGTGTTCTCCAAAAATCTCTGTGGCATGGTTAAAATGTGGTCTGCAAGCACTGTTCTGAGGGCAGCCACAACTAACTCTTGTCCTTGATTACAGGAGCTAACACCATAACCCCGTATTGTGTGTGTCGGCTCTGACAAGAATATTATATAGCAGGGGCTGTCCAAAAAGATAAAAAATTTCTCACTAGAAACAACTTTTAAAAAGAACAGTTCCCTAATGTGAAAGACTTATTTTCTGCTTCTCACAGTCCCAGTAGCTATTGGGGGTGTGTGTGTAAAATACCCAGGTGGGTTCATGGGAGGGAGTAAAATACTTCCTGCAAATGAGAAACTGGTACGGGTAACGTGTGCTGTCTGCTCTGTCGCAGTAAAACCTGGATTGGATTTGTTAAACTGTTCATTGTGTTGCTGTACGTTCTGCTTGCGGATAAGATGCTTGTCTGTCAAAACACTAGGTGCTGTGGCTCTTGACTCCTAAACCTTTCTGTTACTTTGGGGTCTTGTCTGGTATGGGAAGCGTATGTGTTTGTGAGCGTGTGTGTCCATATATATGGATGACTTTGTGTTCTGATTTAAAATACATGGGCTTCTCTCTTCTGGGGGTGGACTTTGGTTATTGCAGATTTAATCATTTAAAAGTGATGATGAGAGTATACAGAAGAGCATATTGTCTTAATTGTCTGTTACAGATGATCAAGACAGTAAGACTGATTCAGTTGTATCTCCTGCCAAAAAGCAAGACCCGGTCCTGCTTCACCAAGAGATAAAACAAGAAAATGTATCAGGAAAGAAGAAAGTCTCTGCAAAGAAGCAGAAAGTTGATAACGGTGAGAATACAGTCTCTGACTTAGTTCAGATAATCCTGAGCGTTAAACCTTTTTTCTATCTGTACTTTAATTTCCAGGTAGGAAAGATTGTTCAGCCTGAGATGCTGTTATTTTATGAACACCTGGTACCACTGCACATGGGATGATGTGCACCTTTCAGTGAGCTCTTTTGGATCCAAACGTTCACCCTTGAATTGAGGAGTAATATGTTGGCTTGGAGTATAAGCTGAGCAGGCTCTAAGTTGCTCTGAGCAAGGCACGTCTGGAACTGCTGCAATCGTCTGCCCCAAACAAGACTGCAGTTTTTTTAGCCAGTTGCTTTGACCACGTTCCTCTCTTATTGTCCTTTTGTTAGCTAGCTGTTGCTCCAACACAAACTGCTCATCTTTGCTGTGAAGGCCCTTACTGTTCATCATCCCTCATTCTCTGCCAAGATGCTGTTTCTTGTCTCCTGTTGGCTCAGTCTGCCTCTGTGTTTGTTTTTTTTACAATGAGTGCCGTTGTTTCTGGGCCTTTTGGGAAGAGCGTGACCATGAAGTTCTCTGAGGCCACCTTGTTAGCTTCTCAAAACTCTTCTTTACTGGGACAGCTATGAAGAAGTTGGCAGCTGGTGGACTGCTCCTGGAGTAGACGATGTCAGTCTCTGTTTCCGTTATGCTTTGATCAGGCCATTAGGGTCCAGATCAGTTGTTGGCCCTGGTCAGACCAGGTTCTTGGAACCCAGGTAGGGTTCCAAGTAGCGTAGGGTTCCTGTATGTTATAACAACTGAAAAACTTTCAGATTATTCCTGAAAGAAACCTACTGATGGGGAACCTGCTGTGTGATTTGTCTTTTACGGATGTTCTTGTGCTCTTCCTGATGCATCCATTGCCCTTTTTGAGGGACCACTTTATGGATGACAAGCTTGTCTGTATGTGGCTAATACTCAAATTAAGTGTTGATACCGGCTCAGCCAGCATTAAAGCTAAGCTGTCAGTGCTACGTGGAAATAGCTCATGCATTATTTGAATGCAAGCTCTTTTCTTTTAAAGCCACCTCTTCAAAATGACAGAGCAAAAATTAGCTGTGATGGGTATCTGGATTAGCCAAGACAGTACTATGGGGATTTCAGATGTTACTGATGCTGCAAAATGTCTCATTGATATTAAATAGACTTTTGAAAGGAGGGTAATAAAATCAGGAGGGAAAGTTAATGAGGAGAAGAAGGGGAAAGGTGAGGATGGTCAGTGGATTAGATGGTGGATATTTCTGCTAGAGGAGGGCTCTCCTCACTTCTGAGCTTGTAGTGTACCTGCAGGTGTTTGCAGGCTGCTTAAGTGGAAAGACTCCCAACAGGTGACACAAATGGTCCATAAGCCTATTTTGCTCCTTAACAGCAGCCAGAATATAAAAGTGTTTTCTAACCAGCTCTCTGTCAGCCAGGAGTGCATATTCGTCTTGCCTGAAACCTTGCATCCCACCCAGTTCCTCTTCTCTCTGGTCTGCTGTGTGGCATCTGTTGTCCATCAGCCTTGGGTCAGTGAGCTTTCCTGCTGTGGCATGGCTCCTTGGATAGTGTCTCGCGTCCTACAGGCAGCGTGGACCAGCAGCTCAGGCGCTGGGCAAACAGCAAATCCAGCTTTGTTGCTGGCTCTATGTTGTCCCTGGTCTGTCGCTCTTCCTCTCCCCTCTCCTGCTTTTGTCTCAGCACCGCAGGCTGAAAAATTCTTTGGGCAGAGGCTGATCCTCAGCCACATTTATGCAGTGCTGTGTGAATGGAGGCCCGAGGTTGGTCAGTACCTCTGGGTACCTCTCTGAATACTAATGATGCCTAAAGCCTGCTCTGACAGATGAGATATCTTCATTAAGTGCAGTTGAGTCTGCATGTGAAATAAGCTTGATTGCTGTCCCTACTGCGCAATCTGCCTAAACGGTTTAGTGCACTGGTGATGTAATCTGTGTGAGAATGCTGGTGGTAAGGTACTGGTTTTTAACAGAATAGGGGCAAAAGGCTTTACTCGTGCTTCAGGGATGTCGAATGATTTCATATGCAGCCACAAGTAAACCGGTCTCATTTGATGCCATGTTTGCAACTTTCTCATTAAAGTGAAATGAAAGTCAAAATCTAAAGGTTCTTCTCTGCTACTTGTTAAAAAGTAGCTTTGGAAATAGAAATTTAATTGAAGCTATTAAATAAAGGTCTCTAATGCATAGTAATTTAATGAATTTACCTGAAGAGCTTTAATGAGTTAAGCTCTGAAGGATACTAGAAACAGAGAGTGTAACTAACTAGCTCTAGAGATGCTTTAATCCAACTCTCTTGTATGTTATGCACCTTTTCTAAAAATGTTGATGTTAATTATTACAAAGCTTTAACCCATCCTGTGGACTTCTGATTACAGTTTTGGTGGATGAACCTCTTATTCAAGCAACTACTTATATTCCTTTGATGGATAATTCTGACACTGGCACTTTGGAAAAGCGAGAAGTGGTTGAAGTAGCAAAACAAAATGTGAATGAGGGGATCCAGAAGAGCAGTGGCAAGAAACTGAAGAATGAAACAGATAAAGGTAAGGAACTGATAATGCAGTCTGTCTGTGGCACAGCCTGCCTGGAAACCTGAACAGGGGAGGCATGCTGTGTATGTGGGGAGGGGGATGCTCTCTTATTTGCTTGGAAAAAGTGATTTCAGGAAAAGATGTGTAGTTGCAGGGCACTGGTTCTTGTCTGTGCCTGTTTCTCCCCTGTCTTTGGCACTGTTGAAAGGGCGCTGTGCCATCTGAATCCTTTTAACGCTGACTGTAGGCTTTTGTATCCTCACAGTGAGCAAACGGGTGATCACAGACCACACAGATGCATGTGAGCTAGTTTTACAGTAGATAGTTCAGGCATCACTAACAGTGATGGACTCTGGAGCTTCCAGCATGAGCTGTTGGAGTCTGTGTGAGACTGGGAGTGCAGCTCTAGGGCTGTTCACGGAGCTAGTTTGGGCTGATGAGCCAGTGTGTATCTCTGAGTGCAGCACAGAGTTACCCAAAGCAAATCGCTGGTGGAGATTGGGTCTGGCACTTCCCAGCAAGACTTTAGATTTTCGTTTTAATGCAGTTTGACTCGGTTGGGACAGGGGAGCTTCCTTCATCCTCTCCTGTGGAGGCCTGGAGTGATTCATGAGCAGTGTGTCCCACCCCGTAATGCTAAATAGGCCACTGACCTGCTCAAAGCATGCCAAACTTAGTGAGCCGTGAGGTGGGATCCTCAAATTTGTGAGCAGCCAGAGAGGAGAAGCCAAGTGACTGACCGAGCAGTGGCTCCCTGCTCAGGTTTGTACAGAAGGTTGGTTTGCCAACACTGCCTGATCACTGCCTGCACTCTTTGAAACCTCTCTTTTTAGACTTGTCTTCTAAAATGCTCCCTTGAAAGCTTCCTGGTGACGCTTTGTGGTATCTAGATTGGATTCCCGCTTGCCTGACGCTCCCCTTGTGCTTCTAGCTCAATGGCTGTGTATTACTGCCCTGCAGCGTCAAAGCCTCTTGTGTGCACCCGTCCCTTCTCATTTCCTTTGCAAGCTGTAACCTTCTGTACAAGCTCCTAATTCTCCTGTGTCAGCTGGGATTTGCCCTCCCAATATAGAAATCTTCCCCTATTCTAATTGTAAGCTTCTTGGGTGCAAGGGCAAAATCTTCCTGCCTTGAGGGAGCACAGGGCTCAGGCTGGTCCAGGCCAAGCTGCTGTAGACTCCTGGCTGACCAGCCTCTGCTCCCAGGATTTTGACATATTCCTGGTATCACATCATTGATGATGTCAGTGCAGCAATGATGTGATCTGAAGTCTGTGGCCAAGACTCAGTTGGATTTAGGACGAGGAGAAAGCGTGCTGGAATTTCTCAGTGCTTCCCCCACACCTCCCTGGACTCTGTGATTTGTTTTAATGCTCGGTAATTCCTCTTAAGGGCTTAGTATCACCAGTGCTTTTTTGTTCTTCATTCATTTTTCAAACTTTGGAGAGGTTTGGGTTTGTGTGGCACGTTTTTAGTACCTGTGATGGGAAACCTGGATGCTTGTCCATGAGCTTTGGGACGCTTTTTCTGAACCAAACACCACTTTTAAGCTTTTCCTTTTTTTCCCCTTCAATCTCTTCACGTACTTTTGTGCACTGGTGATTATTTGGCAGAGATACTGGATGCCTCGGTCTTGTGCTTCCACTTAGTTAAGTTAGGGGGCCACCTAATGACCTGTGTGCGTGCAGCCTGTTTTTTATGAACAAATGTTCCCGCAAGAGCATAGTTGAGTTGAATTGTGTTTCCTTGTTTATGTCTTTTTAAACACTTACTAATTTATTTTCCTACCACTGAACTCCATCTGCAGCAGTTCATTTCCAAACTTAAAATGATGGAATATTTTTCTATTTCCGTATATTCTAATCGGAAATGTGCCAGTTCTTAAATTTGTTACCTTGCCGTTTGCATATTACTTGTGGAGCCAGGCTGTTCTTTAAATTGAGAGCTCATTTTGAATTACTGTCATAATACACCAGAAAGGACTCATCAAGTTTTCACATTCATGCTATTTTTTCCCCCCAAAATCTGTGTTATGCTTTTGTCTTCTTGCTAGCAACACTGTAAATGTTACCAACTGTACAAACAAAGCGGTGGGATTTTTTTTCCCTAAAACTGTCAGCTGGCAGATTGTTATCAGATTTAAATTGGAGATATGTTGTTTTTGTTGAATGTTCATGACCTCTTGCTTCTTGGCATTTCAGGCTGAAATAAAATGTAATGCATAATGATACCCTATTGCATGCTGTTTCGAGGCAAAATAAATAATTCTGTACAGAGTCCAAAGTAAATATATCCTCCCTTCTGTGTTGCAGAGAATGCTGAAGTAAAATTTAAAGACTTCGTAATGGCCATGAAGAACATGATCTTCACTGAAGATGAGGCCCGTTGTGTAGTGGAGGTGTTAAAGGAAAAATCCAGTGCAATTCATGATGTCTTGCAAAAGGTGAATGACTGTGGAGCGGGGGGAGAGAATACTGTTATTTAACAGCCGAAGTTGAAAGAGATGCTGTCAAATTAGTGATATCAATGTTCTGTTGTGATTTCTGCATTCTGTCTTTGGAAGACTCTTTCCAGCTGGTCGGCGCTTGCTTTGCATGCAGAAAGCAGTTGTCAGATGTCTTGTGTGCTGCCATCTGCCATCCCATGGGCTGGCTAGACAGGCTTTTGACCGCTCGTAAAGAGCAGACATAACCACGGAGAGTAGGGTATATAAGGTAGGGCTGCAGCTGCTGCCTGTGTGTTGGCACAGGGGAAGGCTATCTGGTGACTTCCAGGAGCGATCTTTCACGTATGTGTAAATGACATGAGCGATAGTAGAAATTAAGAAAAACCTGCTGTGGCTGTGCACTTGATCAGCTAAATCTGTGTTTTGTAAGTCTATAAATTCTAGTCTGCTGACTTCTTTGGAAATTTTCCTAGGATTGTAGGGCAGTTTGAATTTGGAAAGGACCTCGGGGGTTTGTAGTCCACCCTCTTACTTACAGGGCCAGCTCTGAGGTCAGCCCAGGCTGCTTAAGGCTTTATCCAGTCTGGCTTGAAACCTTCAGGGGCTGACTGCACATGTGCCAGTGCTCGGCAGTCTTTATTTTCTTATTTTTAAATGTTTGTATTAAGACAGAAGAGAGTGGGTGACCACCAGTGTCTTACAAATACCTGCTCCTCCCTCCTATGACTCATTATGGTTGTCACTTTGTGCTTGTAACATCCTGTTTGTCATATTTGAAGTCTTGCAATTCTGTATTCTTCTGCAGACACGGTACCAGAACAGAAATGGGGAACTGGATGTGTGTCAATTCAAGTAATGCAATATAGTAGCACCTCACATAATGTGGGCTGGAAGGGACTTCAGGAGGTCATGCGGTCCAACTGCCCAAAAGGAGGTCAATGTTGAATTTGGAGCAAGTTGCTTGGGGATTTTTCCAGCTGGGTCTTGAAAACCTCCAAGGACAGGGACTTCACATTCTTTCTGGGCCCCTGTTTCAGTGCTTGACTGAAAACCCAACAGTGGTACCCTTGCAATGGTATTACCTGTTTTATTTGGAATAGCAGCCAGCTTGCTTGCTGTGTGTTTTTTTTTTTTTTTCTCAAGGAAGGTTTGGTGTTAAAGCTAAACCTGTAGGATCAAAGTGGATTCCTGGGTTTGTATACAAGCAAGAAATGTAAGTTTCTGTAGATGGAAATGTATTTTCCCAGCTGTAGCTCATGCAAGACACTGATAGCGTGTTGCACTGCATACGTACACAATACCACTAAACTTCCAAGCAAATTCAGAGTGCTTTTATGGGGCTGACAGTTTGCTGCTTCAGTTATCAGACGTCACGGAGTGAAGTCTGAGCACAAAGCTTTAGAAGGCTTGCCCCTTCCCACAGTTACTTCATTCTAGGGCCAGTATACAAGTGGCAGGGCTGTGGGGATCGTTCCTCTAGTTCTGTTCCCTGTAGGATCTCTGAAACTTTGTGTGTCAGTGTGCCAGCAAAAACGGAATTATGGCAACTGGAGGCTCTCCTGTTGTCTTTGAGCGTGGGTTGGACCAGGTGATCTTGGAAGTCCCTTCCAACCTCAATTATCGAATGATTCAGCATCTCTGCATCTTTTTCCTTTATTTCTCTTAATGGCTGTTCTTTGTTTTCCCCAGTGCCACCACAGCAGCTCTCTTCCAATGCGGAAGAACCTTAAGAGCCCATTTATTCTCTTAATTGGTTTCAGTATGTTTGAAAATGCATTTCCTTCTCTAATGAAATTGGCGCTGCAGGATCCATTAGAGCAGAACTGGGTACCGGTGGTGCCATGTACACCATGGAGACGGATGATTTGGGGGCAGGAGGGGCTGTTTCTTCCTCTCAAGTTTGCTCTGCCGTCTGCTAGCGTGTTCTGCAAGTACTTCTGGCGTGTATCATCATTTTTGTGTACTTTTGCTGCAGGCTAGCAAGGCTGAGTCGGCTGCAGCTGTACATCAGCTACAAGACAAAGAGAAAATGCTCGCTGCGATGAAGGAGGAGGCAGCCGTTGCAAAGGAGCAGTGCAAGCAGCTAACCCAGGTAAATCGAAAGAGGTTTGTGCCTATAGAGAGCTGTGGGAGAGGAGCAGGGGTGTGTAGGACTAGCAGGCAGCAAATGCTGGTTTGCTGAGCTTAGTATAAATTGAGAGGTGGAATTTTTTACATTGGGAAAGCTTACCAAGACGCTATGTTTGATTTTATGCAGAGTTATTTCCCAGTAGTTTTTCCAGAGAACTCATTTACTGAGACTTTCAAGCTGAGACTCTTTTTCTTTTCAAAAGGCTACTTTAAAAACACTTCCTTCATGAGTGTTCTATGGTTTTGTGGATGCAAATGTTAAACACCTTTTCTGCATCGCATTTTTAGTTTGGTACGTATCTAGCATTCACATGCTTGTGTGCTTCTAGGCACAACAATCATCAGTCCCCTTCAAGAAGGAAGCCACAGAAAGTGCAGACTGCTTGCTTAGCCCCTTGAGTTGCTGCTCTGATTGCTTTAGACTTACAGGGTTGCTGATGCACCACTGTCAAAGACTAGTTTATGAAACTTGACTTCATTTAATGAAGATTTCAGAGGAAAGTAGTTATAGTAGAACAAATAATTAGGCAGATATGGAGCAATTGGAGACTTTTGGGGGGAGGATTTTTGGGTTTTGGCTAGTTTGGAAGCATGCGGGCGTTAGGCACGGGAAGGTCGCATTGTGGGACAAAAGTTGGGCACAGAAAACCCTAAAGATGGGAGCAGAGTGGCCAGAGGACATGGGAGTTGGGAGCCTTGGCAGATGAGAAGGGAGTGTGTATTGTGTGAGCTCCTGGCAGGGCACAGATAGGTGTTTATGTGATTGAGAGGTTTGGGATAGTCAATACATAGAGAAAGGACTTGTGATGTTTTGAGGGGCAAGAAGCAGCTCTGTCTCAGGATTGCAGGATGAAAGGGGGAGGTTTCTGCTGGTGGAGAAGCAGAGGGAATGTAGGAAGGAGCCTGGTGTGGGGGAAGCTGATGTGGTTGGGGAGAAAAACATATCTGCAAAGTGGTGCTTGTGAAGGCAAGGCGGGTTCTGCAGAGGAATAGGGGTCGCTAGGCGTTTTGCCATCTCGACTTGGGGAGGGAAGGGAGAAAGAGAAATTAATGGGCATTCCTGAAAGCTGGGAGAAGATGGGCAAACACAAAGTTGCTGCAGTGCTAGAGTATCAGGGGAAAAAGCTCAGCTTGACAGAAAGCTCTTACCTTCTAATTAATATGTTTCCCTGAAAAGACTGCCAGAAGCCATGGAGGGACTTCAATGTGCAGAGATGTCTCTGCAGAGGTGTTGATGAAAATGATAACTGGAGAGGATAAATGAGAGCAAGAGGTGCCTGACCTCGGAGGTATTTGGCAAAACACAAGCGAGGTGAAAGTTAATCTTCCCAGGATCTCCACACTGCCCTGACAGGGTCGCTGGGTCAGCGAGGGCTGCAGATGGATGGTGGAACTGATGGAGGGGTAGGAGGAAGCTGCAATACGTCCCGATGCCCTTATTTTTATTGCATCTCAGCAGATGCAAATACAACAGGCAGAAGGCTTTGCGTCGAGCTGTTTGCACTGTATTTGCAGAAGTGACTTAAAACTTTGGGTGTGAGACTTGGGTTCCTAAACGGCTCCATGAACATGGGCTTGGGAACTCGTGTCCCTTATTTCATTCAGGGGGAACAGCCTGCTGAAGCTAGTAAGTTGGATCTAAAAGAGAGAATAGCTTTTATTTAAATTAAAATGGGGAAGAAGCCATAACGACTCTGAAGAGATGGAGGGTATTCAGGCTAATAATTCAGAGCACTTAAATTATGCGTCAAGGCTCTCTGGCACGGTGAGGAGCTGCGTGCTGTGCTGTGTAGCTGGAGACACCTGAAACTTGGATGCTACAAATACTTCGTTCTGCCACGGGAGCTTGCTGAAAGCTGCACTTAATGTTTTTGCTTACTACAGCAAGTGCGTTTATATTGCAGAGGAGCAGCTCTATGGATTTCTCAGGTGCCTGGGTTGAATTATGGGCTAATAAATGATTAATCTAAATAGCAATGTGTATTTTCATTTGAAAGCTATAATACGGCATCATGCTGGTGGGATTCAGGGCGTCTCTGGCTGTTGCTGGGTACTAATAGCCCATCTCCTCTGGCAAAACTGTTGGCTTTGCAACCTGCTACAAAGCAATTACTTGCTTTAAAATGCTCTGTTCTTTTGCCACAGTTCTTTACCTGCGTTCTTCTGTTTTGCAAAACTTGGGGTTGCCACAGTTCTCTAGCAAAACAGAAGAATGTGGGTAAATTTGGGATGAAAATCTAAGCTCTGCCCTGCGTGATATCCATGGTTTTAATTGTTAGCACTGTGTAATTTGACCAAACTCGATAGAAATAAGTCTCCAGCTCTTCTAAGACAACAGAAGATCAGTGTTTAAATTGGAAAACCTCTTTTTAATAAATGTGAAATCATGTTAAATCCTCGTAAAGGTGCTGGAATTTTGGTCAGGTCTAATGCTGTAATTTCTCTGAGCGAAGATTGATGCTGAATTTGGTTTGGTGCACTCTTGCTATATTTTTAGTTATGCTAAAAGACTGACTATTAGACTTTAGAATGGAGCAGTAGATGACTTCCCTTTTCCCTTTTCCCTTTCCCTTCCCACCCAAGGAGCTGGTTGCAGAAAAGGAGAGAAACGGCTTGCTTACAGCGAAAATGCGAGAGCGCATCAACACGCTGGAAAAGGAGCACGGCACTTTTCAGAGTAAAATACACGTTAGCTACCAAGAATCTCAGCAGATGAAGATAAAGGTAAATGCTTTAGTAAAACTGTTGGAGTTGATGTTCATGCACAAGCAGATCAGCCTGTGCTTTAGCCAGGGTGCAACACTTGGTGTTTGCTCACACAGAAATTGGCTTCACTGATTACCCTGAGCGTTGAATACGATGTGCTGATAGCTGGTATAACGCATCTGCGTGAGGATGGGAAACTGTGTGTTAAACTCAGTTTCCTGACTTAAAGGAAAGACAAAATGTTCTCATAAGTGACTTTTGTAGTCTGTAAAAGACCAGTGCTAGCTGGGCAGCCGGTCTCTGATCCAGTTACTTTTGCTTCATGGCGTGCTGTTGAAATGTTATTCAATTACAGTGTAACATCTATCAGAGAGCCACAAATGCTGTTGACTTACCATCTGATAAATCTAATTTTTTTAAGTTTATAGTACAGAGTGACAACAGCGTAATTTGTAAGAAATATGATTGCTTGGGAGAGTGTTTTGCTGAGACTATTTGAAGGGCAAACACTTGCATTTTTTTTAAGACCCTTGTTACTGTCTCCTGATGTTGCACTGAAATGGAGTGACCTCGGAAGAGTTTGTTTCATCAGATTAAAAAGTTTGACTTAAAGTTTTCTAAGACAAAGGGTCCCTCTTATACCAACTTGACTGGTGTCGCAGGCGAGGCTGGAGAAAGGATGCGCAGAGGAGCCAGGGCTCCGGCTCTGCTCCCCCTGCTGATGTGCTTCAGCATTGCAGAGAAGCTGAAATTTTATTGTCAAAGCTTCTAGTTGTATGGGGCTTGTGGCGCTGCTTCTGTTGTATATCTGTTGGCACTAAAAATAGAAAAAACACAAAGGGGAAGGGGAACCAAGAGAAGCCAAGCTAGAGGTGGTTGCCCTGCAAGGGCTGGCTGTCTCCTCCCGTGGTTGTTATGCAAACCTTTGTTTGGATTTTTTTTTTTAATATAAAAAATTCTCACTGGTGAGTCAGATGTTTGATGAAACTGGGTCTTGGAAATGGTGTCAACCATATCTACAAACTGGCACCAGTAGGAGGAAGAAGATATTACAGGTGTAGTGCTGGAGGGTTTCCAAAGCAGGCTGCTGGGCTGTAAGACCAGCTATAATGTTGTCTGCATGTGCAGAGGCCATTTTTCTTTTTTCCTTTGAATCCTGCCTTTTGTTTTTGTTTGCACTATTCTGAAGCAGCCTTGGGTTATCAGGGCTTCTTTCTGCCTCAGTTTGGAACCATGTTGCAAATGCCATCAAAGCATATTATTGCCTAAATAAAGGATATATTTCATAATCTTGACTTCAGGGTGTTAGATGAGGACTAGCCTTTTGCAGATTACGTGCTGTAGTCTGTGATTGTTAGTTGTCTTATACTTTTTCTGCTTCATTTAAAGGCTTTTGTAAACTTATAATATTAAGCTGTGGTACATTTAATTTATTACCTTTTGGAAACGTCATTTATTGATAATCAGTTATTGACAAGTATCTAAAGTTATACAGCTGAGCATTTGGTATCCTATGAACTACTTGTATTATTTAAAAATTAAAAGTTGCCTTGATGCACAGTTGGTACACTGGTATAAACAGACATCGGTGCTTTTATTTGAGCAAGAGGGTCTGAGTTGCAGAATTTAACTGAAGAGTGGGGGTGTGAGGAAGGAAGTCCCCCCTTCCAAAAAATCCACTTAGTTTTATTTAATTAAACTGTGGTGATATCTTACCTACTGTTTATTGGGCTTTTACTTCTCCTTAGTTTAATCTGTTCTAGAATTGATCTTTTTTTCCCCTCATCAGTTCCAGCAACTCCGTGAGCAGATGGAGGCAGAAATAAGCCACCTGAAGCAGGAAAACGGTATCCTGAGAGATGCTGTCAGCACTTCTACCAATCAAATGGAGAGCAAGTATGTTAGCAGCTACTCAGAGCTCTGTGTGTTTTTTAAGCCCTCCCTGAGGAGTTGTTTTGGCTTCTGCTCGTTTTGTTTCCATCTCCTTGGCTGTCTCTGAATTTGTGGTTACACTAGGAACACAGTTATTTTGGGCTGGGGAGGCAGCTATTTGTATTTGCATCAAGCCAAGGCTTTCAAAACAGATTACTGTCTTCTATCAGTTTGAAGCCTGAGCTTTTAAGAGTGGGTGCTGAGGCTCGAATGGAAAAGTGCAGAAGTGCTCAGCCACAGTTGGTGTTTTTGGCAGGGTATGTATCCCTGCTTTAGGAGAGGGGCTTTAGGAGAGGTGCTGATACTGTCTTCTTGGGAGAACAACAGCTCTGAACTTATAAATCAGTCTTGCAATAAGAAAAAAAAAAAAAAATCTCAACGCCCTGCAGTTAGTGGTACCGCTAGGACGGCACTTGGATTTATCTGCTGGCGTCGCAAATATTTGGAGAAACAAAAAGGCATCTCAAGGTTTTTGCCTTTTATGAGTTGTGACTTGAGCTGCCCCTGAGCTGGCAGAGAGGGTTGTATTTATTGTGGTGAAAGCCAAGCGCCCCGGTAAGGTGCTGAGTCAGATGGGTAAATTGCTGCCAGCGAGCTTCTGCCTATAGAAAGCAAAACCGACACTTTATATGCTCTCAGATATTTGATTTGTTACTGTTGGGGACTAGAATGTCAAAACCGCTGTCAGGACTTAAAAAGGGCTCCATATCTTGCTTTTCTGGCTATGCTGTTCTTGCAGAGGTGCTGCTTCTCTGTGGGGTAGGTCTGTTAATGGCTTCTGCGCGGCCAAGCACAGCTCAGCAGAGGTGCCTTCTGCTCCCTGCACATACATATATTGCACATATATAGGCAGGCCGCTATATTGAGCACTAGGAGAAGGGGACAGGTACTCTGATTTTAGGGGTGCCCTCTTTGTAGCAATAAGTCATCATTATCTCTCAGTTATCTTGAAAAATCCTTCATTCAGGCAAACTTAAAGATAAAAATAATGTTCAGTTAGAGACAAAGGGGAGCCTTTTAGAATTCTTCCCTTGAGCTGTACAACTGCATCTTCTCTCCCTAAGTGAGAGAGCGCATCAGATACCTTCATAAATTAATAGATAAGGCCAGGAGGCAATGTATAGTCCAAAGAGATGTGCGCAGTTTGTAGTCCAGGAGGAATAGCTTGAGTAAGTTTGAGATCAATAATCCTTTATGGGAAGAGGAAAGGAATGTGAATTTCCATGTGAGGCCTTTCCTTATGCTTAGCCTCTTTCGTTTATATAAGCCTGTCTACGTTACACCCATCAGCTTGCAAACATTTTAAAGGAACTGATGCTTGTGGCTTATTGCTGACCTTTTGTTTCTGACTCAGGGGGTTGTAGCTGCTGTGCTGATGGCCAAGAGTACCTGACCCTCATCCCTTTCCTAGGATGAAGCAGTGTGGGGGGAGAAAAACCCCACCCAAATATAGGACTTGATGTTGATATTTGAGTAGCTGTTGTTATGGCCTGTGCTTCTTGTAAGAAAAGCTGTGAAAATGTTTTATTTTTAGGCAGTCGGCTGAGCTGAACAAACTGCGCCAGGATTACGCCAGGCTGATGAATGAGCTGGGAGAGAAGAGCAATAAGCTGCAGCAAGAGGAGCTCCAGAAGAAGAACGCGGAGCAGGCAGTTGCTCAGCTAAAGGTGACTTGGCTTCTTTGTGCCTCTCGAGTTGCACTCGAGGCTTTGTCTGAGCCAAGTTCTGAATCAGGTGGGATGTGAGGGCTGTGAGAATAGTTGTAGCTGTTTCCCTGGCCACTGAATCTCTTTGTCATCTTTGCGTGTGTAAGTATCTATTTTCAGATAGGCTGAGCCAGCCTATGGGATTATTTAATGTTTTTATGTAATACTCTGAGTTTTGAGTGATTACAAACCTCCCTGTGAAGTGAAACTTACCCTTCCAGGTAAATATCTTTAAAAAGCCTAACTGGGGATGTTGAACTCTGCTTTCTATGAGCGTACAGTTCCAGCAAGATTTGATACTTTGGAGTAGTTCATCCAGATGGCATTGTCCTTGTGTGGTTTTTATTTATTTGAAGCTACATGCTTTTGCTTAAATGTATGTTTAAATTTTTAAATATACTTTTTTAAGAGTTAAAATGTAAATGGACTGGCGTCTGGATGCATTTCTCTCCTCTTCTTTGGAAGAAAAGGACTTTTGTATTAATTATTTTTTTTTCAGAAGAGAAACCTAGTGGTTTTGAGTGAGTATGCCAATCCAGAGCTCATTACTTTTCATATTTGCAATTAAGTCTTAGTTACCAGAAGTTGTCCCTGCCTCTAGCCCTTGCAGGTGGAGAGTTGGTATCTAGAGTTGAGACATGTTTTAATTACTAGATGCAGATTCATGTGATGCATGGCTAGTCTGGCTTCTGGTGTTAATTATGAACTTGCAGGGCAAAGATACTACACTTTCATATTACAGAAACCATCCTGTTAAGAGCCTATAATGAAATCCTGTTCACAATTTGCCTTTCAAATTAATAGGCTAAACTACTCTTGGAGGAGGATTACAGGGCACTCTGTCTCTCTGATGTGCCCTACTGGAAACAAGAAACAATTTTACTTCATTGCCATATGTTTTGGGAATAGCACCAAAGAGAGAGGCACTCTGAATGTTTCAAAAAATAAATTAAAGGTTAGACTTCTTTTCATCAACTCTTTCTTCAATGTGAAGGTCCAGCAGCAGGATGCAGAGAGAAGATGGGAAGAAATCCAGGCTTATCTCAGGAAAAGAACAGCGGAACACGAAGCGGCACAGCAAGGCATGTGTCACAAAATTCCCAAATAACACTTACTGCAGTGATTTGGCTGTTGCCATTTGTAAAAAAAGGGGCATTACTGAGTAAATGGCTTAAATAAAGCACAGGTGAAGTCAGTATTGCTTCGGCACCCTGGGGAAATAGTGTGTTGTGATACCAGTGATGCTCATGAGGGAGCTGAACCTTGGCTTGATGGAATGAGGCTTCTAATCAGCCTCCCTGTATACACTGAAAGTTATTTCCCCCCCAAAGTTAAATATTTACTTCTGAATTCAAATCCTGACATTTCTGCTACAGATGTGCAGAATAAGCTTGTGGCCAAAGACAATGAAATCCAGAGCTTGCACAGTAAACTTACTGATACAATGGTGTCAAAACAGCAGCTGGAGCAGAGGATGCTGCAGTTAATGGAGGCTGAGCAAAAGAGAGCTACTGCGGAGGACTCCATGCAAATGCAGGTGCAGGTAATACTGCTCAAGTATCTTAAGGGTTTGTATTTTTCCTCCCACTTTGTGCCTATGGAAACACAGTAGTAGCCTTGAAATGCTGCTTTAGTAAAGCTTTCCCACTGAATAAGAAATGAGTAAACTGCGTGCCAGTCTATATCATCGCTTACGAAGTGAGACCATGCATGTGGTGCTGTGAGGAGGTCTGGGGCTATCTCGGACCTGAGAAATGCTCTGGGAAAGTCAGGAAAATGTGCTGACCCAGGCAATTTCCCAAGCTGTGAAGTGATGCTATGGTCTGGGGAACACCCTGGAAGAGCAGCCACGTACCTTTGATGTTTGAGCTCTTCTGGAGTGATCTCTCTTCTCCTGGCATCAAGTGGTGACAGGCAGCGTGGACAGAGCTCTTGAGGGCTTCAGGGAAACCAAATGATGTACGGTGGGGCAGGGAATATTTTTCTCTTGATACAGAACAGGTTCTTATGCTTCCACTCAAACTGGTTGGTCTTAGTGGGGAGAAAAATAGTGTCTTTGCCAAGTGTCTGACATGTAAATGCTGAACTGTTCTTACTAACGTAATCATGGCTAAGAGCTAATCCTAGGAAAAGTTGTCTATCTGCAGATCTCAGCCTGCTTTTCTTTCTGTGCTCTCTTACAAGGAGCTGATAGAGCAGAATGATGCTTTGAATGCTCAGCTTCAGAAGTTTCATTCACAAATGGCAGCCCAGGTACAGCATGTTCTCAGACTTTCTTTTGTAGTCTTGGATTGTGAATTTTCATTAAAAATCAGATTTTTTTTTTTTTTTTGTAGCTGGGTGTGAGATATGTAATGCTGAAAGCAAAGACTTGTTAGCATCCTCTTGTCTAATGTTTCTCAAACTGGTTTAAAACTTAGGCTTCTGCTGTTCTTTTTTGGGGAAAAAAGTCCAATTATTTCCTCCTGTAGCAGCTTTTGTGTATAACCAAAGGATAGAATGCCTTTTTGAATGTTTGTTTTCTGTAGCTTTGCATGTGTACAATTCTGTCTTGTGGTTCTTTGGTCTTTGCAGTCCTCCTGTGAACCTCCTGATCGTACTTTTTTCCCTTGTGCGTTGAGTTGAGAAACACTGTCTTATGGTAGCTCCCATATAAAGCTGCTTGTTCATTCCAGTGGTGATTTCTGTGCAGAAAGCAAAAAAAACCAAAACCCAACCAAACAAAACACCAAACCTGCACAGTGCCTTTCTCAGTTCTTTTAATGTCTGAAATTTTGACTAGTCTCTTTGAGAAATGATTTCTGTTGTCAACACTACATAAAACCTCAAAAGTTGCTGAAGTTGCTTCCCTGTAGAGCTAGGTCACAGAAGTGGGCTCAGCAAGGCCCTAACTTCCGTGGGCACAAGTGGAGATTGTTCCTCTGCTGTGTTTTCAGTCACCGACGTGCTTGATGTGGTTCGATTAAGTTCAGTGTCAGACTGAAAATGTATCATTGGACCTTGCTTGAAGAGCTTGGTGTTTTAACCCTTTGGGTGGGAAGAGCAGCGAAGAGAGAGACATTCTGGATTTACAGCATCTTCATGACCTGCTCCTTCCATCCCAGTCCTTTAAAAGGGCTTTGAAAATAAATCCCTAGGGAGACCTTACTTTTTTGGTCTGAGTTACACAAGGAGGCTGTTTAAAGGAGGTTTGGGCTTTCCCCATGTAGCCCCACCAGCCATGAAAATGCAGGGCCCTTTTTCCACCATGGAAATCGTGTGTGAAAACAGCACTTTGGGGAGGTCAGGTTGGACTGGATACTGCTCTGGACATCGGGGTTGATGAAATTGTTTTGGTTATTAAGAAGACCCTCTGGGACTGGAATTGTTTGTTCCCTTTGATTATTTTTTTCTCTCTGATGCTGTTCTTTGTGGTGTGACCTGGATAAGGCAGTACAGGAATTGCTGTAGGGTCCCATGGGCACAAGCTCTGTGAGATCCAGGATTTTGGGGGATCGTAAGGCCAGATAAGGAGAACCATGTATCTGAAGCACAAGTGAACATGGAGGTTCTGCCACAGCTGCCACCAAACTGGACGTAGAAGAGTCTGCAGAGGTCCCTTGATAACCAGTGTGATGGGTGTCTCCTGCCCCGTTATGTGTGACCACATAGGAACAGGCTTTTCCCAGGAGGGGGGGAACCCACTTGCTGGTTTTATGCCACTGTTTCTGTTCCTAACACAAGTCCTGATGCACCGTGCAAGGTTTTCTTTTTTAAATTCTTTGAGCGGTTTGTCAGCAGAATGTCCCGTAAAGCACTTAATCCTTGGGAGACAAGTGCTGGTGATCCCCATGGCTTGTTTGAATCTGGTAAAGGGCAAATAAGATGGTTCATTTTTTCCCTTCATGTCGCTTTAGGACAAAGTGGAAGGGACATCAGTATGTGCTGGTATTCCTTCAACGTTCCTTAGCCAGGAAATAGTTGGAATTGTCCTGTGCCAGTTTAAAATAACTAGACAAATCTTACAAACGCTATTCCTGGCTCACTCTAGGTGATGATTCTTTGACTTGCTTTACTTTCAGCTATTTTTTTTTTTTCCTTTTGCAGACCTCAGCTTCAGTGCTGGCAGAAGAACTACACAAAGTGTGAGTGTTCGTTTTTCCTTTGGTATTTGGGAGGTGTTACTGGCTTTCAGTGCTTGCCACCATTCCTCCACGCACGTGCAGCGCGTATGGGAGGGACTGGTGAAAGAGATGTTGCTGTCTGCGCTTCTAACTTCTCACGAGGCTGACTTAAGAGCTGGGAAACTGCTTCCTGCGGATTTCCCTTCCGTGTCTGGCCTCAGGTTTGGAGTCCGTTGTACGTGGCTCTCTGCTACACAGAAAGCAACATCTCCTCTCTTATTTACTGCTGCCTCTGTGCAGGGTTCAGCGCAGCATGCAGGAATGTGCGTGACCATGAGAACCGTTAGTGTTTGGGCTGTATGGCTGTGCCAGGAGATTTCTCCCTTTGGGAGATGGGGCAGTTGTTGTGTTGAGTCAGAGCTAGAGAATGTCCTATACGTTTTTGGCAAGCAAGCAGCATGTAAAGCGGATGGAAAAGCTTTTCCACCCAAAGTATATTGTCAGCAGGATTTAGAGTAGGAGCTGTATTAAGGGCCAGAATGTATCTTGTGTTTAGCCTGATGCTTAGTGTACCACTTGCATCCAAGACCTTTTAGTACTGATATCTCATCATTTCTCATTTGTGCAGGATTGCAGAAAAGGACAAACAGATAAAGCAGATGGAGGACTCATTAGGCAATGAACATGCAAACTTAACCAGCAAGGAGGAAGAGCTCAAGGTATAATAAAAGCATGCGTAAATGCCAGCTGATACAGGGAGAGGGTCATTGGCTGCACATACAAAATAAAGCACAAGGCGGCTGCCTTTAGATCTAGAACCAGCTCCTTTGGCTACAAGTCTCCTGATTTTGTTCTTCCTGGGCAAAGCCAATGCTTGATGCTGGGCAGCTGTTGATAAGAAATTTTGAGGTTTTTTCCTTGCTGTAACCTCTAGACTCCTTCAAAAAGTGACCTGAAGAGTGCTCTTGTGCTGAAGAGTGAACTTACCAACGCAAAGTGCAAACGTATTTCTTTTTCCCCTTCCTTCAGGTCTTACAGAATATGAACCTATCCCTGAAATCAGAAGTACAGAAGTTACAGGCTCTGACAAATGAACAGGTGAAATAAATGTCCATTTAATATTTAAATGTACTCTCTGCTGTCTACCTGTTTTGTTATAAATGCAAATGCAGATCTGTTGGTTTGAGCTGTGCTTAAGCATGTTAAAGGTGTGAGATTAGAGAATCGGGCTAATACGTGATTCCCTGGAGTTCTTATAGCTGGTGGTGGACTTACTGATTACCCTCCCTTCTCCACCAGCGAAATCTGTTTCCTGCTTGGATATCCAAGTCACTGAAGCAATTTGCTTGCTAGCTTTAGATTTGCAGGCATGCTGAGTGCAGGACACTTCACAGGAGTGAACACAACTGTGCCTGAATATGCAGTCATGGCACTTGCATACAAGGTCATAGGAATCCCTCTAAAAAAAATCCAAAAGCACACAAAACCCCTCACCTCACCATAATCATCTTTTTAGAACCAAATGAAGTGCTGCCCTTCTGTTACTGCGATGTGGTTTGTTCATTATAGAGGTGGAAATGAAGCGTTTAACTAGAGATAAGCCTGGTTGTCAAATGAATCTCTTTGAGAGCTTCTTCCCTTTGCGTAATTGCATGCTTGCCTGGTATATATTGGTGTTTTAAAAGTGCATGAAGACAAGCTTACCCCTTTCACTCTTGCTGGTGAGTCATGTGCTGAGAGGCCAAATGACTTGTTCTAGCTTTTTAATATTATGGAATGAAAGGTTGATTGAATCATGTGATGTATCCTAAGTCTGTGTTAATCCTCTTTATATCTAGGCTGCTGCTGCACATGAGCTGGAAAGGATGCAGAAAAGGTAAATAGCTCTGGGATGTGATAAACAATGTTTGTCAGTCTTTTATGTTCTTTTGAATCGATACTTTTTGTAAGACTTGGGTGAGGAAACATGTTTAACTGTTCTTCTGTGTCTCAGCATTCACATCAAAGATGACAAGATAAGAGCTCTTGAAGATCAGCTTCGAGAAGAGCTTGCTCAGATTTCAAACACGAAAGAAGAATTCAAGGTAAGATACAGAATAGCTATCCTTGTGCTTATTTACAGGAAGTTTTCCAGGCTTTGGAGGTTGTGGAGCAGTTTGTGCAATTGAATGTTGATTTGTAAAATAGAACTGATTTTTGGGTGTTAATGTAAATTACAGTATTCTGTTTGCAAGGCAAAAGCAACGTGGGATGTCACAGTAGTAGCAACAGACTTGCAGCAGAGTAAGAGATGGGGTAACACAAGTTACGTGTGGTGTCTGCAGTTTTGAAGAGTGAGGTCTTTCAAATCTGGAAGAGGAGGTGGTTCAGTAGAAGCAATTAAGGTTTCCCTGCATTCTGCCTTCTGATATGACTTCCAAGGCATTGGTGTGAGTCTTTTTTGCTTGGGTTATTGTGCTGTGAGGTCTTTTCCCCCACCCCGTGTCAAGGTAGATGTAAAAATGCTTATTTTTCTCCTACCATCTTCCAAATTTTTTCTCATAAGGCTGCAGCTAAATTGCTGGAGCTTTTAGTTCTGACGTCTGGGGCCTATGCTGCAAAGCTGGTACTTGTTTCTAGATGGAGTATGGAGAGAGCAGCCTAACTCCTCCTTGCCCTCTGCCACTTTGGGCTTTTTTTTTCTGTACTTTACCCGTTAGAAATAGACCTGTTGCCCCAGAAAGGTGGTGACTCCATCTTTTTAACTCCTTTAAAAAGCCCTGTTGAGTACTCCTGCTCTTCTGATGCTTTTGGTGGAAGGTCACTCACACTGAATCTCATCATGTTAAGTTGGTAGGTTTGCTAGCGAGGAACCGAGAGGGTGGGTAGTGGGGGAGGCAGCGTGCTTCTGTAGGGGAAGCCATGCCTCATGAGTCTCCTGGAGCTCTTTGAAGGTGTTAGCAAGCAGGCAGTAAACTTAGATCAGATATTAAAGTGGCACTTTCAAAGAGACTTTGATGAGAGTCCCTTGCAAGGCTCTGTAGTTTCTCTTAAGCTGTCAGAGAACAAGAGGGAAGAAGTTTGCTCAATTAATAGAATAGGAAACAGAGTACAGCTTTAGTGGATTTTCATAATAAAGCTATCAACTGACTCTTCAGTGAAGCATGTGCTGGGTAATGGGTGCATAAACAGTCTGGAGAGCGGAGTGGGAAGAAGTGGTAGGCTTGAGTAAGTTGGCAGCTTTTAGTTATGCTCTCAGGGCTTTCTGGGTGGTGAAACACTTTAAAATGGCAGATGAAGTGGTGAAAATGAATACAAGGAAGAATAATCTGAACTTCCGTTAGAGTGATGGTTTCTGTAGCAACTGTTACCCAGGAAAAAGGCCTTGGAGGTGTTGTGGATGGTTATGTGCTGAAATCAACTCAGTGGCAAAAATCATCTGGAGGCAATCCTGGCAGTTCTTGGGAGGTGAACAGGGAACTGAACGCAGGCTGTCATCATCATGGCACTGTGGAAATCCATAGCCTACTCTCAGCATGAATATTGTGTGCCCTTCTAGTCTCTTTTTCCTCCTGTCTTTGATCCCAAATGTAAGCCAGACCAGCTCTGTACTAAATGCTTCCACCTGAGGAAGTGCTCCTTTTTTTTTTTCCCCATGCACATGAAAGAGAGAACAGGCAGGTTCAGAACAGAGTAATTCTTTTAATTCTCACCGTTGCTGTCCCTTCCGGCTTGTGTCGTCCCTATAAGGCTTTGGCTCTGAAGCATAGATCATGTGTTGTGCTCTTTACTTTTGTAAAGCACCTAGCAAGTCTTTTTAAAGACTTTGTAAAACAAAAAAGCAATAATAGAGGAGGATTTTAAAATATATATGAGAAATACAGACAGGCGGCCTGTCTGTTAAGGGCTGCTGTGGACTGCTGGAGGGAAGACAAGGTCTGCAGTATGGCTCTTTGTCTTCCCGATTCGCCTCTTTCCAGCCTGCAGTTGGACCAAAGTGTGGGAGCTGCGCCAGCCCATCTCCCGCTTCCTTACTGCGCATCCTCAGCGTTAAGGCAGCTGAAGAGAACTGGAGAGGTGATCCTAGACCATTTGCTTTGCCAGATGAGTGTTTTGTAAGAGGCAGCTATCAAATCTTGACACGATGCCGATACTGTTTTAAGAGGAAAATGCAGTTTCTCTTGCCTCTAACACTTGGTCTGATCCTCTGCCAGGGAATAAAGATGGTAACAGCTGAATTTCTCACGGGAACATAAGGACAAAAATATTAATCTAGAAAAGCAAGGAAGAAGGGGAAAGGATTCTTTGTAGTCTTGTAGCTTCCAAAGAACTCTCTGTAATGACTTCTGTGCTGTTTAATTACTCACTGCCAAAATGTAAATGCTGTAGTTAGGGTTTGCAGTTCTGAACTGATACAGCGTTTAAATTTCCTTCCAGGTCCTCAAGGATCAAAACACAACTCTGCAAGCTGAAGTTCAGAAGCTGCAGACTCTCCTGTCTGAGCAGGTACAACCAGTGTTCATTGAGGTTGTATCAAACATCTTCTGTTCTTTTTAACTTAAGTATTTTTTTTAAGCTGGCCCTACGCTGAGCTGGTTGGTGTCAAAGCCTGTTGCTTTTTAGGTATTTACTCTTCCACGGAGGGTTCAAGGCTGTCTTCTAGACCTAGTCAAGAGTGTCCAAACAAAATGTTTGGTTTCCCCACTCCACCTACCAAAGAATGCCAGCTTAACGCAAGCAAAAACTGATTTCTGCAACCCCTCCCAGTTTTAATGGCAATTTTTGGGAATAAAAAAATCCCATGAGCAACCAGCCCCTCCAGGGGAGAGGGCTCTTACTGGGCTGTGGGGAGACCAGAGTAAGATCTTTACCTTGCCTGTTTTATTCCATCCTGGAATGAATCCTCAAACCAGTAGTAACCAAAGAACAGACCCATGGAATAGGAAAACTATTTACATCATGATGTTTTTTTGTCCCTTCTCTTTGGTGTTTTTGCGCATGGCACCCCTGCTGCCACCAGTCTGACTGGTACTCGTGCAGGATGCTGCAGGTTCAAAGCTCTTGTGTTGCTTGGCCCCATCTCCTTTGCGAGTGTTGCCTGGGAGAGCTCTTGTGAACACCCCTGACTTTGTACCGTTGTGGAATGAGAAAACTTCCTGAAACACTGGAAAAAGACTTGCAGGACAGGAAACTTATTTCCTTTTCTGTACTAGTGTCTGATAGCCAGCAGCTCCCTGTCTGGAGCAGCTCCCTTTCTTCTGGCAGAGAACCAGATTTTCAGCCTTATTCCCCTGGGTCTGGATGACTTGCTATCCTCTTGGAAATAGTGGGGCTGATTTTTGATTTCTTTTTTTTTTTTTTTCTTCTCTCCTGGTAGCTGGCTTATGTTCCTCGTGTGGTCTCTCGCAATGTGGTGTTGTGGAGAAGTAATAAATGCTCTACTGAGTGAGCCTCAGGTGGAGCTTGTGGTGTCGGTAAATGCTCGAAAGAGGCAGATTTTTCAGGTACTGAGCTGGCTGCTAGGGATTAGATGCCGCATAGTGCTCGGCATGCTTGACGCTCCCTAGGTTCACTGGGATTCTGTGTCCCACAGCATCTCATCGACAGAACTCCTGTAGTCCATCAGTGTAAAATCATCAAGGCGTTTGGGCTGGATCTGTACCTCTGAAAGGATGACATCTTTTCAGCATCAGTATTACACATACACCAGGAGAACATTCTGCCCTTATTTTCTTTTCCCTTCTGGATTAGTGTGGTAACTAAGGTTCTGCTTAAGTTGATGCACTCCAGTTATTTCTGTTTTTAAAATCCCAAATCATGATTGATCGAATTAATGATCACCCTATTGTGTTTTTCGTAGGCGAACAAAGACTTGTTAGAGCAGATGGAAAGAAGGTAAGAAACTTTTTTTTCTTTTGAATCGGGGATAAAAAAAAAATCCGTTTTTGTTGGCAGCATGGTTATTGTTGGTAGCTACTAAACTGCCTTCAAAAGTTAACTCGCTTTTTCCTAATACTTTTGATTTCTCAGCATGAGAGAGAGGGATGATAAAATCAAGACCGTTGAAGAGCTGCTTGAGGCAGGACTCATACAGGTGGCTAATAAAGAGGAGGAGCTGAAGGTAAAGTCTCTCATATGATCTTTTTATGGAGAAGTAGGGATTAAGTGCTCTTGAGCAAAGTGTATGTTTGAGTGCTTATAGTGCAGTCTGAGATCATTCCTGTTGAATAGGAAAAGCATCTCGTGGAGACAAGGTTAAAACCTTCTTGGTGAGATGGGCTAAGCACGAGCATTGATGGTGTGCAGTAAGTGCTTCTCTCTGCTTGGACTAGAGCAGGTTTTGCTAGGATGCTTGTCTGGTGTCTTGGAATAAAGTGAATACATCTGCAGAGCTGTATGTTTGGCCTAATCTGCAACAAATCTGTCTTTAGGAAAGGGTGTTTTTACAAAAATTGGCAGTATGGGGCTCTTGCATCTTTTTGCTCAGTGGGTAATCCAAAGGGTTAAATGGATTATAAACTAGTGACACTTCTGGGGTGATGCTAAAGGCATTTTCTTCCTGTCCTGTTTGTTAAGGAGCTAATGATGAGAAATCTGGAAAGCCAGTACAAAAATCCCTGCCTGTTTTCAACTGGATTTTGCTGGAAAGCTGTGTCCTGTCTACCTGAGCATAGCCAAGATACTGCTCACTTTCTTAGTGTCCCTAAATTCCAGGTGTATCACTGTGACCCCTGTACTGGGCAGGGCTGGCACGCTAGCAAACTGTTAGGTTACTAAACAGCCAAAGATGTGAGCACATCTTTGTTTCCCTGGATTCTAGCTTCCTATAGATTGTAGTCCACTCTGAGTTGTCCGCAACGAATAATTAGTCCATTGAATACTTTGGCTCCAGCTGCTGCAGAGGTGGGGGGGGTCTCTTTCAGGCTTTCAAAGTCTTTGATTTGTTCTAAAAAAAAAAAAAAAAAAAAAAGACTTTTCCGTCAAGCTTAACACTTTTTCCCCAGCGAATGGGTCTTTCATTATCTGTGTGTCTGCTTTCAAAGGCACTGCGAACGGAAAACTCATCCTTGAGAAAAGAACTTCAAAGTCTGCAAATTCAGCAATCGGAGCAGGTAGTACTTTTCATCTAAAACTTTTATTACACCTAAACTAAATCTAAAAGAATCTTGCTGTGGTTGCAAAAGTCAAGGGAAAAAGGTGAAGATGTCTTTGAAGCCCATTGGCAAGGCATCCTGTTTTCTTCCAGCGTTGGTCTGGAAGCTGATACATCTGTGAAATACCTCCTTTGCATAAGTGTCAGAAACGTGGCAGATGTAAAGGTTCCAATTCAGTGGTGGTTCTGGGTTGGTTTGAGTTTGCCACGTACTGAAATGGCTGTGGGTCACTTTTTTCCCAGAAGCCAAGTGCTGCAAGCATGGTTGGTAGGCAGCTCATAAAGCATCAGCTTCATTATGCGTATTTGAGCTTTCTAGCGTTAATCCGCACTTATGCAAGTGTGACTTAGCCCCCTTCTGTTTATGTCTGTGTTCAGTGGCACTGTCACAGTATTATCATTTTTGATGTGCACTCAGTGCTATTGGGAAATGCCTCTCCTTGACACCCAGCTCTGCTGGGACAGCTCAGGAGAGCACTTAATTTCTAGAAAGTCCTTTATGGGAGAGGAGAAGCAGAATAACTGTGGCGAGGGGTACGGTAGTACCAGTATAAAGGGTTAGCTGATCAGATGCTGGTCCTGAACCTCGACCTCTCCTGGTAAGGATGGAGTGGGCCTGCTTTTGTTTTCCGGGAACTTGCAGCAGACTTGGTGTTATTGGTTTGCCAGGAATCGGAGAGCAATGGCTAATTTTCTCAGGAGCAGCCAGATAGATAAAATCGTTAGGCTGCTCCATAGTTTACCCAGTGCCAGAGGGGTGAAGCTCCCTACTCCTTACCCCTCAACACTTCCGATTGTTTTGCTCTCTTCCCTTTTTCTAAGCTGCAGCTCTGTTTCTGAACAGGTTTCCTTCCAATCCCTGGTGGAAGAACTCCAGAAAGTGTAAGTTACTGCACAGTTTTCATTTCTGATTGTTACTTCTGTCTGTCCTTATTCCATGACTACAAGCGTTTTGCTTCCTTGAAGTGATTTGCTTTTAACTGGGTGAAGTGTGTGTGTGTGGCAGGAAGCATTAGCACTTGGAAAAGCGTCACGTCAGATCAATACCTTCTGAAAATCCAGTTGCTTCTCTACTAAGCAATTAAATTCATAAGCCTAACTCTGACTAGATGAGGAATTGCACTGAATTGTCAGGTAATTTTTCTTCAGTAGGTGCTCTAAAAGGAGTGCGCTTGTTTGCTCTGTGTGTGGTGTGTGTTTGAAGTTGTTAAATACTTTGCTGGAACATCCCAGGGAAGGCTGAAGTTGTGTCATGTCATTTTGGGGACTACTGATACCTTAATTTGCTTTTTTAGACAGTAATAGTATCTATTTGGTGTGTGAACTACTGGTTATATAAAGCCAGCTTGTTCTGCACTATTCCCAGGCTTGTTCCTCCTGTTTCTTTCTCCTGCTTGTTGTATCTGGATTTGGGATTGCAGTGAGAGATGGCACCTGCAGTAGCGGGAGGTCCCATTGTGGTTTCCAGAGGCTGGAATGTGATGTGATAGCAGAACCAAGGCTTATGTATTTGCTCAACTGGCGCATTTGTTCAGCCAGCTGATGTTGCTTCTCTCCTCTTTTTAAGGATCCATGAGAAGGATGGAAAAATAAAATCAGTGGAAGAACTCCTACAAGCTGAAATACTTAAAGTAGCGAGTAAGGAGAAGACTGTCCAGGTATGTGTCTCTGCAATACCTACCTTCCTCTCTGTGTCGATGCCACTGACTACCATTTATTCGTTACTGCATGGCGTTCTATAGTGATGAATTTGTAGCATCCATTTTTGTGGCGTTTTTGTGTTTCCATTGTCCAATCCTGTCTGTTTTGTCATTGAAAAGGCTTTGACACAGGAAATAGAGGCTCTGAAAGAAGAAGTAGGAAATTCCCAGCTTGAGATGGAAAAACAGGTAAAATACCTTAGTCCCAGAAGTGTGAAACAGCCTTGTCTTGGATGCGCTGCTCACTCATATCTGTTCTAGTGTGTGTTCCTTTCACTAGTGAACGTCATTGGGTAAGGGAACCTCTTAATAGTAGAGCTTGCACTATTCTTGGCTATAAAGCCATAAACATGTACTATAACTACTGCTGTCCTTCAGAAACCACATTTCTGTGGATGCCCCAGCTTTTTGGACTTCTTAGTATGAAATTTGGCAAGAATTGCTATAACTTAAAGCATTGTAGCATTAGCTCTGGCTGGGCACGTTGCATACTGTCCCTGTAGTAAACATGAAACCCTGGGACATCCTTTGAGGCTGGCACCTTGGAGGTTCCAAGTGCTGAAGGTGTTTCTCCTTTTGTTGGCCTTTCTGTGTTGCTAGAACAATACTACTGGCCCAAATAGGATTTGGTTTCCAGGTAAACCTAAGACTGTTTTCTTTCCAGTGTCCAAAGAAAGCCTGTCTTTTGGCAGGTTAAGTTTTACTCTAGCTGTCAGGAATGCAGAAATGGAGGAGTATTGGCTTTTTTGGCATGCTCACTGTCTAGCATCCAAAACAACGGGAACCCACGTTTCCTTAGGGAGCCCGTTCTGCAGGCTGCTTAATCCATCGTGCTGGCAGGAAGTTTGCTTGCTGGTGTGGGGGTCGGTTTTTTTGGTCTGCACTTTTTTTTTTTTTTCAGTCTTTCTAGCTACATTCTGACATGTCACCCCCTTTTCTTCTTTCCTTAGCGTTGAAGTTTTGTCCTTTTTAGGCAAAGCTTGATAGAATCTGTTTCCGTCTTGGGCTTTTCCTCCAAAGCAAATTCCCAGGAACTGGAGGAATTATTTGTGTGTGTTTCCTTTCCTGGAGCTGACACAGAACCCAGAACAAAATGCAGTTTAGAGTTGCTGTCTCTGGAAAGCTGCCTATGAGGGATGCTTGCTCCAAAGGTGGTGTATATGCAGCTTTTGGTATCCTGCAAGCAAAAGAGAGGTTTTTGGGAATGTGGAAACTCCTGCCGTGTTGTGGTAGGGGACTAACTAATCCGTTTGGACAGCCAGTATCTACACAGATAGCCACTGTCAGGCTTTTATGCAAAATTCAAAGGGAATATTCCCACTAAATCTTGTTTCTTCAATCCATGTTCAGCCTTAAAATGGGAATTTAAGGGAGTGCTGATGTTGCAGACAGCATCTAAAAAGCACTTGCTTGTGCAAATGTCTATATGACCAGGAATGATCTCTCTGATTTGAGCCGCGCTTGCTAGCGAGATGGTTGTCATTGTCAGTGTCTGCTCCTTCCTTTGTGTCTCGTGGTGCTCTGGTGGGCCTGCTTGTGTTCCCGTTTGCACTGTTTTCTTTTCTGCCCTGGAAGTCACATTTTAAATGTGGAGAAAGTAAATAGTAGAGACACTTGGCTTCTCATAATGTATTTTCCCACAAAAAAAAAAAGCATGTTTATGTTTACATAACTGTGACAAATAGTGCCTATTTTAATAATGTCTAATGGCTTTTTCCCCTGTTTCTCCCTAGAGCAGTTTATAGCATTTACGTGTCTCTTCCATGTGCATTGAACTGAAGTACTGATTATTTTCTCTAGGTGTCGATTACATCACAAGTCAAAGAACTTCAGACTCTGTAAGTACGGTTGTGAACGCGTCTGATCTGCCCTGTGTACACCTGCTCCAGTCTATTTTAAGTTAAAATGTTCTTGCCTGGTGTCTGCACTCCGTGTGAAGTGATCCAGGCCATTAGCGCTGGTCTTAGTAGACGTGTGGCCTTATTAGAAATACCCAGTCCTGTCTGAGACAGCAAACAAGGTGAAGAGCTGCATGGCTTCATGAGCCCCAATTAAACTACAAGGGATTAAATTCAAGTCAGGATGGAAGGATGTAGGCAGGGCGCTATGGCAAACTTAATTTGGTGTAATATCTGTGCTGCAGCTGGGTGGATACATGAGAATTGAGCCACCACAGTTGTCAGTCCTTCGTGTCCCCAACTGGGGAGGGAGAAGGAAATATTTTTAGATGAGGAGAGCACACGTGTGTGAAATCCCTACAGTATATGTCAGCGCAGAATTTGACTGCTTTCACTAAATGAGCAGTACCATTGCTCAAGGACATCTCCTGCTAACCCAGACTGAAGTGGAAGTGTTCACACATTGATTCTTAGCAGATGAATTGTGTTTGTGCCTTTGATCACATATGCTGCTTTTGTTATGTGCTGCAAAGCACAGGATGTCTTTTTTTTTTTTTGGTTCAGATGGATAAAAGAGCAAGGGTTTATGCTGTGTGTCTGTGTATGTTTAATGGTACAGGTTGAAGGGGAAGGAAAAGCAGGTGAAAACCATGGAGGCCTTACTGGAAGAGAAGGAGAAAGAGATTGTTAAGAAAGGAGAATGGCTGCAGGTAAGTTTCCTTTATATTCTAAAGGGAAATAAGTTCTGTTGTGGTATTTCTGGCTGTGGAATAGTTACATTTACACTTCTAAACTTATTTTTTTTTTTGTTGTCTGAAGGGTCAGAAGGATACAATTGCACAATTAACCAGTAAAGTTCAGGAGTTAGAACAACAGAACCTGCAACAGTTCAAACAGGTATGCCCTGCAGAGTGGATGCTCAGTTGAACTGGAAAGTGTTTTTGTCCTCTGCCTCTCTCAAAGGGTTTGCATTGGCTTCAACCTACAGAGCTATTCTAAATCCTGCTTGACTAAACTGGTAGTCTACAGTGCAGAGAGCCCACTAGTCCAGCTGTGTTCATCCAAAGCGGGCTTTACATGGATAACAAGTGCTGAGAGCTTTTCTTTAACCTGGATGATACTATGCATAATGAGTAGCTTTGGTGGTCTGAAGACTTTGAAGCTCATGGACAGAATCGCAGCTGTGTCGTAGGTCCCTCCTTGCCAGACTGAAGTAGCATCTCTGTAGGCCTGTGGTCATGGATGAACTCTTGCTGTAACTGAGCATAGCAGCTCCTCTTGAAGTGGTCAGGCTTTGCTGTGATTCCTTCTGCCTTTACCTGTTGAAGAAGTTGCAGCTGACTGGAATATTTTGGCTTTTGGTTTCCTGCACTGGACTCGAGAACAGGGAACTGGACATCCTTGAAGCCAGGTGTTACTTAATGGGAGAATTTTTCCAATCAGATGGTATTCTAGCTCAGTTTGGATTTTTGCCAATGATAAAGGGAAGAAACTGAATTGCACTCTTACTTTGGGTGGATGTCTAGACAGGCATTTATCCCAGGGGAAAGGTGGAATGGGGAGAAATTGGCTGGTGTGAAGTTTGGGATGCTTAGTGTAAGCTGTGCTTCTAAACTCCAGTATGTGTTTACATATTCTTGGAGCAATGTCTGATGCAGAATTCCTGGTATTTCTTTGGCAAGTATCTTGCAAGCTGTGTGGTAGCCCTGCTCATGCCAAGAGTTGCTGTTAATTTGAAAGCTTTACTGTGCCATAAAAATGAGCTTGGGAATTGCTTTGTTTTTCAGGTACCTGCTGCATCCCAAGTCCAGAACCTGGAGAGCCTGTGAGTACGCTTAGTAGCAGTTTCTCAAGCGCCTGCTGATAATATGCGTTCAGTGCTGGCATTTGTCTTAAATTGGAATGTATGAATTGGTTTCAAGAATTTTATGGGCTTTGCTAAAATAAGCTGTTAGTGCCAATGGACGTACACCAGCCAGCGCGTCTGCTGCTGTGTATAATAGCAAGCGTCTGGCATCCCTGCCTGGCGTGCCGAAGTAGTGGTGCTCATACGCTCTGTAAAAATGAATGATCACCCAGGGCTCTACTAACTAGTGAAGTCGCTGCCGCTTCTTGTCTCTAGTGATAATTCCTCCTTCTGTTTAGCGTGTTTAAAAGAGTGTGGATTTAAGTGCCTGTGGCTGAGGCGGTAAAAGCAATGAACAGATACAGTTTGCCATTTTCAGTCTGAGACGCAATAGCCAATTCTCCAGTTCCTGTTTTATGGAGAAAAGCTGCCAGACTTCCTTCTGCTTTGACTCTGCTTTGTCTAGCTGCTCTAAGTTAAAGGAAGGTTGTATGAGACTGTGCCAAAAAAGGCTCTGTCTTCAATGCAGCTCTTGTAATGTGCTGCCCTCCCAGCACAGCTCCTGTATAGCCAGTACGTGGTACCTAAAAGCAGCCGCACCTTTAGCGGACTGTCCCTGGCAGCTTCAGAGCCAGCTGGCTGGCAGGATTTGCTCAGGTGATCAATGGATTCTCTCCCACTTTGGCTCTCAGTGCTATTGAGATCAGCTGTGACTGCTGTTTGTGGATTGGCATGTGAAATGACTAGCTAGCTTCAGGCCAGTTCTTAGCAGGTAAAGTGGTTGCAATGTATGTTGTTGCAGCTGGCAAGTATTTTTGTTAGCTTCCGTGGTTTACAGCCATAGTGCAATAGTTTCGTCTCCATATGTGTGTGTGCTCTCCTTTTGGCTTCTTATTATATACAGCATACAAAATTTATTTATGTTCTGCTGCTGCAAACTGTCCTAGCTAGAGTTTCTGTCCCTTTTCAGCATAAATTCTTACTTTAACCCTTTTTTCTTACTTTCTGAACCATCTCTGCAGGTTGAAAGGGGAAGAAGAACAAATGAAGAAGTTGAAAGCTGCAGTGGAAGAAAAAGAGAGAGAAATTGCAAGCCAAGTAAAACAGTTGCAGGTAAAGTTTTGATAGAAGTGTCTTGTGTTTTAAGGAGTGTATGCATTGTTCAGTGTACATCTATATGTGTATATATATTGCCTCTTTTCTTTCAACAGGATGTGCAAAAGGAGAACGAATCTTTTAAAGCTCAAATTCAAGAATTAAAGCAGGAGAACTGCAAACAGGTACAGCTTCCAATTGCAGTGTTACTGGGCGAAGTCAAAGGGGTTGGTGGTACCATGTATGGATGGCGTGGAAAACCAGCCGTTCCACTGACCGTGCAAATCCAGCGACAGCTTCAGGGTTGGGTTGCACTAAACCAGCTTTTCTGGCTGTTGCCTCTCTGTTCCTGCTTCCCTTTTTTGTGTAAGTTTGCAGCCTTGTGCTCTTTCTTACGCCTCCTGTGTTCTTGCCTAGCTTTCCACCCCTGTCTTTACACGCTGTGTCGCAGCCAGGGATCTTCTGGCCAAAGGAGGCTGGCTGGGACTCCCTTGAAGGCCAAGAGAGCTGCTTAGTGTCGCAGCGGTGCCTGCTTAACGAGGCACATCACACCCTCTGCATCACTCTTTCCTGCTGATCTGCTCCTAATGAGTTTCTCATCTGTTTGTAGGCATCTCTGGCTGTCCAAAGCGAGGAGCTTCTGCAAGCGTGAGTACTGCCAGAAGTTGAATGTGAGAGATAAGCGCTTCATTTCACTTATTGCTCGGGAAACTTAGAAGATGAAATAAATGCCAAATGTACAATATCAGCATGTGAGAAGTGGCCAGTAAAAAAAAAAAAAATCTTTACTATCTAATAAAGCTTAAACACAGAGATTCTACTTGCATTAATAATCCTCAGCTGCAGTCTTCTGCAGACAGTGCTTGCAGTATGTTGTGCCCACAATGCAAGCAAGCCATGAGTGATTTAATTTTAAATGCATGCCAGCTCAGCTGTATGTCTGAAGAGTTAAATGTTGGTGTTTCAGGCAAAAGTGACAGGCTTTTTTCTTGGAACTTCAGCTTAGTAGAGGGTTGTTCATACTATAAAATCGTCCGGTGGAAATCTCTTCCCAGGGAAAATCTCAAGGGTAAAAGTGTGTTATAACGTAGAGCTGAAGCGCACTAAAGAACTACGTGGAAGCTAATGCCATGCCGGGTTATACTGCGCTACACGAATTGCCGCTGTCACGCATTTTTGGCTGGCTGAATTATTTTTCTTTTAAGTTAAATGACTTATAAATTGTGGACTGGGTGCTTGAAAAAGAATGCTCTTATCCAGCAGGCAGTGTGCCTATTTTGCAGTGTTGTACTAGCGTGGGCTGGCTGATTTATCCTCATCTAATGCCTTGCCTTTCCGTGGCCTTGATAAATGTGTGCAGATGCCTGTTGTAGGCAAACAACAGCTTTACAATAGGCTTTGCTCTGGCAGCCTGCAGTTCACAGAGCAATAGGAAGCGAGTGATGCTGCCAAGTCAGTGAGAGCAGCTTTTTCAAAGAGAATGTGTTGCTGAAAAGGAAGGAAAGTTAGTGTATGTATGAGAGGGTGTCAGGGCTTCATTTGAAGTTTCTTAAATGTCTTCTGACTTGTCTGTGATTCTTTTTGCTAACTCAGGGTTGCAGGGAAAGAGAAGGAAATCGCCAGTCTCCAAAACGAGCTCGCCTCTCAGAGAAATGCTTTTGAGCAACAGAGGAAAAAGAACAACGTAAGGAAATTTCCATCCCCAACCTCCCCCCCCCCCCCCCCCCTGCCCCCATACCCCCTCAAAAAAACCCCAACCCCAAAGAACAGCCAAACCTGTGTGCACAGCACTGCCCAATGCCTAGGGCATTCTGCTTAGAAAATGTTTCTGATGGTTTTCTGCCGTATTGGGTCCCCTGGACACTCCTCTCCTCTTTTCTTAGGAGTGACTAAACATACCTTGGTTTACTGCTCCAAGTTTTCGTCAGCTTTTTGACAAGCTGCTGATTTGATGAGAGGGAGGAGACTTGCTGGGGGACACATCCTGCAGCAAGTTCTCCGACTTGGATGCAAGCCTGGTTAGTCCTGTTCAGAAACACGTCCTCTGCCAAGGGAAGAAGAGGGGGTTTGGGGGGAGAGGGTGGGAGGATGAAGAGAGAAGAGAGCTGTGCTGTGACCGAGTTGTGGTCCTTGTGTGGGGACATGGGAGGAGACGTTACCTTCAGGGGTCTCGGGTCTGGCTCTTCCTGTTCCTGAGAGTATTTAATCCCGATCTTCCGAAGGAGGTGAGGGACAATGAGCCTTCCTTTACAGCAGCCTCTGATGGTGCAGTATGGGCTGTTTGTGGTGGAAATAAAGATTGTATTTTCCATCATGGAGCTGTGAAGTTACCTCCTTGTAATACATTATCTGTGCAGGGCAAGAGAAGGGCATCTTTTGAGTTACGCAGAAGAAAGTTGTTAATATACAGGGGTTTCAGCTGGCCTGTTTCTCCTTGATGGCATATAAAATCCAATGAATACCATGCAATAAGCTTTATTGCTTAAAAGTAGTGTTGCCTAAGTGCTGAAATAAAGCATAGAGGGAAAATGGCTGGGCGTTTTCAGAAGATGGATGAGCTGGAAGAGTAGAACATATGTGTGCCTGTTTCCTGGGGAATTGCAAGGTCTAAGTACCCTTCGTGGTGCAGGCAGAAATGTGGCTACTGCTAAGGGCAGACCATGCCTTTCCACATCGCAGTTTTATCCAGTCTTGGCTTTACGTCCTGTGAAACAGCCCTTTGGATAGCGGGCAAATGGAAGTGGTAAAGCAAAACTAGTGTAGGTACACACTAGGATTTGGATGCCACTTTGCGTGGTGAACTAAAAACATACAGCCTTTCAAAAATAGCCCTTTGCTAAAGCAGATTGCTCTAAGGGTTTGGGAAAAAAAAATACCTAAATCTCAAGCATCGTAATCTCCCCGCAAGGCCCATCATCCTTCCTAGATAAGAGCTGTGAGGCTCTCCTTACAAGAGCTCTCAGCCTCCTGACTGAGCTTGCCTATTGACGTCTTGTGGAGTACACGTTTGATGACCTCGCCAAGAAAGATGCAGGAGCGCAGCACGGCACAGTGATATCTCCCCACGGATCTGGGCTGTGCCCACCACTGGTGAAATCCCAAAAACCTCCCAGGAGGGCACTGGTGAGCAAACCAGTTTTCTTTGGGCACAGTGGAGAGAGCTGCGTGGGGTCAGTGCTGCCAACCGAGGCCCTGAGCTTTGTGTTTCTAAAAAAAATAAATACCAGTGCTGGCGTAGTAGGTTTGGGCTGAGGCATAAGGATTGATGCCGCTAGATCTGGTTGCAAGATCAGGGGCATAAATGTCTACCTCCATGTATACTGGGGGCCATGCTGGGTTCTGCAACGCGACATGCCTAACACTCTGTTGTGTAATCTGTGATTTGGTGTCTGTGTTCCTCACTACTTTTGAAAACTTCCCTCTTTTCTTCTTACAAGTGCAGTCAAAGTGTGGGGTCGCTGGAGCGATACGCTCGGCAGTAATGCTCGGATCAGTTTTGGATATTGGGGGCAGGTTGGGCAGAAATTGGCATTTTTTTTCCCCTCCCTCTTTTTCATTCAAACACTTCGAACATCACACTTGTTTTTGCTAGTGTATGTCATCTTCCCCGGCAAAATCATCTTGCAGTAACCAGCATTTAAATGCAAATGGTGGAATGTAATGCAAAATATATCTCTGAAGTAAAAGCGGAAACAGTTTTGAATATTGGCTGAACTGAAATCATTCTTTCTAAAAATGATTAGGACCTTCGGGAGAAAAACTGGAAAGCAATGGAAGCATTGGCATCAACTGAAAAATTGCTGCAGGACAAAGTGAACAAGACTGCCAAGGTTGTAATGTTAACTGCTAGAAACGATGCGTTAAGCTAGAAGCAGATCTGCAGCTGGTTTTTTAATTGAAATGGAGGCGTTTAACTTTTACTGCAATTTAAATATAGTCTGTTCTGAGTGATCATTCATATACTCTCACCTCTGCTTCTTCCTGTTGTCTTTAGGTTTCTTTTATTATTATTATTATTTTTTTAATCCTTAATTTGTGGGCATGCTGATTTTTGATTTCTGTTTGCATAATTGTTAGAGCTGTTGTGAATCGTTTTTTCTTTGTGGGGAGCTCTAGAACGAAAACTGTGCTGGCGAGCAACCTGCTTTCATCTGCTGGGCTTTTCACTGGGCTCGAATAAATTTATTGGGCCCGTGAAGAACTAGAACTAGATTATTACGTAAAAACCCAGGAACTTCTCAGGAAAACGGTGTCACCACAGCTGTGAATTTCCTCCTTGAAAGCATGGGAAACTCGACAGGTCCCGTCAGAGCCGATGTTCAAAACGATACCAGGTGTGAATTGCTCTGAAAGGAGCTCACATTTTCTATGAGCCTGATCTGGTGTTAATTGTCACTATACAGAATTAAAAAAAAAAATTTAAAAAAAAAAAGCATCAAAATGACTTTAAAAACACAAGTCGGGTAGCTAGAAGCAGAGGAGCTCTGGTTTGGGATTGTGCGTCTGTGTTTCGGAGGTGTCTCCGCTCTCTGCTGGACCCCGAAAAGTTGTGTACCTGCTTTTGCTGTGTGCTGACGCTTGCCTGCTTTCTCTTGCAGTTGGAAGACTTCATCAAACAGCCATTTGCCACTTCTGGGTGGTTCCTAAATCGCTGCAAACTAACACACTTAGCACAACTTCACAATCTAATGTCTCCTGTCTGTTTCTGTCTCTGAATCTCAGCCTACTAATGCCACCGATCTCTTGCAGCAGAGGAACTCAGAGCAGCAAGGCTCAGTAACACTGATGGCAAAGGAAAAAAAAAAAAAAACAACCCACAAACCCAAATATTAGTGAAGGATTTCTTGCTGAAAGCTGCCTTCTGTGATTTCAGGCTTTCTGCATTTAAATTTATATGGGAGCCTGAGCATTGTATGGCTAAATCAAACCAATCTGCCACTGACGCAGCAAGCAAACGTCCTGTGGCTGGTCTGATTTTAATGTTAAATAAATGGAACGATGGACCTGTGGTGCCCTTGGCTCTGTGTAATTATATTTGCAGAGCAATGACAAAGAAAACCTAGAGGTTGTCACACAGCTCTAATAATTATTTCCCATTGCTTGGGGAAGGAGAATGTAAGGGTTTCCCTCTCGAGTTCTTCAAAGTAATATTTGGAAGATACAGTCTTGCTTTCTTGGCCTGGTTCAAATGTGCATTAACACAAAGTTTCCTTTTGACTGTAATGATCTGGTTTTGATGTGGTGATGTTAATTTATGGTGATCCCCCCACCCCCACCCCCCCCACCCCCCCCCCAAAATCGCTTAAAATAAGTATGGATTTTTTAAGAAAATCGTTAATTGACCAAATTTCTTGGGTTTGAGATCGCTCACCTTGAGTGGCAGGGTAGGTGTGATCTGTGGATGCGGTTACTCAGCACAGTGTAGTTTGTCTTGTGTTGTGAACAGGTGAATGATGGTGTAATTTCTGTACAAACAGGCTAGACAGGAGGAGAACTTAATGAAAATAAAAGCTTACAAGCATGAACAAATGCGAAGGCCGAATTCTGAAGCAATTCAGTGTCAATTTTTGAAGCAATTTTACTGGCAATTTTAGAGACTATAGAGCCTTTCTCACTATTAAAAAAACCTAAAAAATGAAAGAGATTTTCTGGGTTAAGTAAGTTACTCTAGATGTAGAAGAGGCTTTTGCCAGGTCTGTGGAGCGTGTTGCCCGACTTCACATGAGCCCTTCTCTTGGTTTAGGAGAAGCAGCAGCATTTGGAAGCGGTCGAGGTGGAGACGCGCCAACTACTCCAGAAGCTCTTTCCTAAAGTCTCTCTTCCTTCTAACGTGGTAAGAGAAGTGGCTCTTCTACTCTACAGCTTGGGGACGGGGAGCTCTGGTCCTGCTGCACTGGGCAGTCTGGAGCTATTTCCCGCAGTCCAGTCTGCCCCAAGGCTTTTGCAGTGGGATGTGAGTGTCTTCTGCTGGTTTTGCCTGTACTTGCCAGCAGCAAAGGGGCAAAACTGCGGACTTCCTTCAAGAAAAGCGTTAAACAAAAGAAAAGCTATTATCTTGTTGGGGCAGTAAAAAAAAAAAACAAACCACCACCATCTGTTTGATCTGCCTGTGTTATCTTGTGTCTAACTGAGATAGTAAATTTTCAGGGGTGGATAACGTCTGCTGCATGTTTGCTCGCCGTCTGGCACAGCAGAGATCCATCCTCCCTGCTTGTGGTGCAGATAAGGGCTGGCCACCCCTTCCAAAGGGGCTGCGCTGCCTCCCTGCCAGTTAACACCATTCTGGAGGGTTTGTTTTGTTCCCAAAGATTCCTTTTGAAAACCACCAATTTCCAATTTTGTATTCTTGGTGGCTTTCACTTGTTTGCGAGGGAAGTGCAATGGGTTCGTGTGGTTTAGATTACGTGAATGATGTGAAGCGAGGCTGGAAAAATGGGGTCTGCATTTGATTTGTAACATCTGGAGGTTTTGAATATTCATATTGAAAAGTATTCTCAAATGTACTAAAGTTAGTCTTCTCATGGCCTAGAAATAGCCTTTAAAAAGGCTGTTTCTGGAAGGTTTCAGTCTTCCTAGCGAGGTCCCTAGAATTACATGGCAAGTGTCTGCTTTAACGGCTCCGGGATTTTGGAAAAGATTCCGTTAAGTCTTCAAATACTTCTTGTAGAGCCCCACCACTTGCTGGGAGACCTCTGTCACCCAGTTGTATTTTGGCACTTCCAAGTCCCCGTGACCTGTGTCTTGCTCATAACCTTGTCCTCCTGGATTGCTGCCCGCCGACTGCCAGCTTGGCTGGGCTGCGTGTTAGCTCCGGGGAATTCGGGGACTGAAACACTGCCCCGTAAGCTTGCAGTTGGGAAACAAATATCCTGAAGGTTGATCTATTGAGGTTATTCTCAGCTTTAACCCGATGCATTTCCCAACAGAGTCATAGCGAATGGATCTGTGGGTTTGAAAAGATGGCTAAAGAGTACTTGAGAGAGGCTTCGGGATCTGAAGATGTCAAGGTAGGCACAAACGGTGGACAGCTTCCTTGGGTGTGCCATAGCGTATTTTTCCGGTATAAATCTTGCAAATTGTGCTCTGGATTGTGAAGTTCAGAGTGGCAAACAGGCGACAAGAAAATTGTTTTATAGGTATTTGCGTCTTGTAAATCAGAAATGTATTTGCCTCTTTGAAAAGCACCTTTATGAAAACATTCATGAAATTCAAAATCCCTGTTTCATTTTTTCAAGTAATTGAGGTTTGTTTTTTTTTTTTCAGGGGACTCAGAATTACTGTGGTAACTCACAAAAAGTTTGTGATTGAGTATTGAGAGTTGTAGGTGAACGTTGCACTTGCTGTTGTCTTTCCATGGGTTGGAAAGGCAGACTTGTCAACGGGAATGATACCAGCTGGTTTGTTGAAATAAGATAAATAATAGAACACAAATCCGTCGGCTGAGACGTGACTCTTCTGGTCCCTTTTCTCCTTTGCCAGGCTATGGAGCAGAAGTTGAAGGAGGCCGAGGAGATGCACATACTGCTGCAGCTGGAGTGTGAGAAATACAAATCGGTTCTGGCGGAGACGGTAAGCAGGATGCCGGGTCGCCTGTGCCTTGTGAAGTTGCAAGCTGCCTTTCTTCTGCTCTAAGCTTTCAAACCCTTCTCTCTTCTTAGGAGGGGATTTTACAAAGGCTACAGAGGAGCGTGGAAGAGGAAGAAAGCAAATGGAAGATAAAAGTTGAAGAATCGCAGAAGGAACTTAAACAGGTATTTCTGAAGATCGGCTTTTTATGGCAGCTGGGCGGTTTCTGCTTGAAGTCACAGGGGGTGTGTGAGGGCTGTGAAGGCAGGTGGAGAACAGCCCTGGCTGCCTGGTTTGATGTGTGCGTGACCAATGGGTGGAAAAGGTGAGGTCTGCAACCAGTATAACAGGACTAATCCCTCCTTAATAACAATAGGATTTTTGGTGCTCTGATATTCAATTTTACGCATAGAGTGACTTTTGGTTTTTTTGAGGAACATATTCCCATTTAAAAACCTAAAAGGTAGAGGAATTGTTGGTGCCTTCAGATTTATCTGGCTATTCCTGTTGCCATCTTTAGAGTAGCAAGAACAAATGAGCAGCACAGATACAAGGTCTTTGATCATTCTGACAAGGCTGTGTCCAAATCCTTCGCAGGTGATGCAGCAGGCAGCCAAGGAGCATGTAGTAATACTAATGCTGACAGGATAGGAAGCCAAAGGTTCAGGAATGTACATGTGTCCCATTAATACGCCCAGGAATATATATTTTTCTGATCCTGACAATTCAAACTGTGTTTCTGTTAAACACCTAGTTGGTTTTTTGCGTTTTTTCTTTTTTTTTTTTCTGAAGTCCATTTGTGAACAGATACAGACTCTTTGTGCTAAAATTTAAGTATCATATAATCATAACAATTTTTTGGAAGCTGTTAAAATAGTGCTTAATCCATTAAAACTAATTATATTTGAAATTGCCCTCAAAGCTTTCCTTTTTAGGGAGGGTGTGTTGCTAGCAGAAGTGCTAAGAAAAAAGCCTTTTATGTTTCTTTCCTAATCTCGAATTAAAAGGAGGTCAAACTGCTTTTTCAAAAGAAATTTTTTTTCTAAAGTACTTCTCCTTAGTAAATTTGATTGCTGGAGTAGGAGCCTGGAGCACACAGATGATTTATAAACATCTTGTTTGAGGGGCTTATAAAAGGCTGTCAGATCTTGAACCATAGATGTGCTACCATCTGCTGCACTTATGCTAAGGCTAAATATGCTGGGTTTGGCTACGTATACTACCTGGATGGAGACAATCTTCCCTGTGTAGGAATGATATTTTTCTTACCATGGCTAATGGACAACTGGTTTAGTCCTTATGTTCCAAATCTTTCAGGCATCTAGGCTCTAAATACGTCAAAGAACTTCTTACCTTGGGAGAAGGTAGGAAAGGTGTTCTAATGGAGACTCAGTATATTGAATTATTTGAGTGAGCATCTTTTATTCAGTCACTCTGGTTTCATCCTTAATATTTTTAAATCGTAGAAGCTAGCTTGTGTGTATATGGAGAGTTTGTCTTAGACCAACCCAACTAAATGGTATATTTATCTCTCTTGAAAACTGCAGATGCATTCTTCAGTCGTTTCTTTGGAGCACGAGGTAGAGAGGTTAAAGGAAGGAATCAAAGAAGTTGAAACTGTATGTGCAGGTGTTTTTTTTTCCTCTTTAAACTTTCTGTTACTTAAAACATGATTTAGGCCTAAGCTATAAAACTAAACTTCCTAGAACTTCCCTCCTCCAAGCAGTGCAGCCTGTGCTGCAGTTTAAACTGAACCTTTTGGCCAATGTTTTTATGGAGCAGAGAAGCTGGGTACTGGAAATTGTCCTTTTATTTTTTTTACTTCTGTACTCACCTGCTGGGGCTCTTTCCTTGTGAGACTGAGCAGTTTACTGCTTGTTGACAATCTTGGGCTTGATTCTCTATCTTTTTGAAGTGTAGCAGTTTAAATCTGTGCTGTGCAATCACTGGATTTGAAATGCTCTCTAAATGTTGTGGAGTATTTGATAGAAATTTATTGCTAATAATAAATCAAGAAAACGATACTGCAAGACGACACTGAAAACATCTGTTTTAACTCTGTTTTTCTGTTTCTAGCTTAAAAAAGAGAGAGAACATTTGGAAAGTGAACTAGAAAAGGCAGAAATAGAACGATCTACTTATGTCTCAGAAGTCAGAGAGGTAAACGTAATTGACCAAACTGTGTTTTTTTTTTTTTCTCTTTTTCTTTTGTTTGGTTACCGGTTGGCTCGCAAACTAATCTAATGCTTAGCCCCTGTGGCTGAGGAGTTTATATGCTTGTGACCTTAGGGTAGAGTGACAGACTAATAACTGAGCAGAAGAAAAGTGGGCATCCTATGGAGACAAATCCTAAAACTCTAAATAAACTTCATTTCAGCTCAAAGATCTGTTGACTGAATTGCAGAAAAAACTTGATGATTCATATTCTGAAGCAGTAAGACAGAATGAAGAGTTAAATTTGGTAAGAAGCTTGTTCTCCGCTGGGTACAAACTAGGTTCCCAGCATACTTATGAAGCGGAGACTATTTCAAATCCTGTCTGTTCTGCTAACCTCTTCAGCTTGATATTTTTGTCCATTGCAATCATTTATGTAGTCTGACTTTTACAATTTGTCTCTCTCTCTGCTCCTAACAATAGCATGTCTGGTTCTTAAGACTTTTTCCAAAGTCTGTAAGACTTTCATTCCTGAAACTTCTTGAGCATCAATGTTTTAACGTGTCGACGTACGCAACAGCAAATACAGTGTCCCTGGAGCAACAAAAGTTGTACTCTAACTGGTTTTACTTGAGGATTATTCTCTGATGGGTTTATTTTTTTTCCAAAGCTTTTGAGGATGCAACTGTGGTATTTATGATCTGACTGTGCAGAGCCTTTTCCATCCTCCTCTTTGTGTACAGAAATTGGCCCAAACCAATGTTAGATGAATTCAGAGTGTCCAGCCGTTCAGCAGCTGGCATCCTGATGTGGCTGAATAGCTGTGCTGGCTTGGTGCATGCTCTGTGTTGCAGCATCTTTGGCTAGAAATGCTCTCCAGCCAATATTGCTCCTGTCCCAGCTTTTCTCAAGAAGGAGTTGGATTAACCCAGGCCAGACCTGTAGACCCAAAGATGCATGGTTTTCCAGTTTGAGCCCTTTCACTTCTCACCTGTCTCAGCGATGTGTGTTTTAAGGCTGCAGGAGCAGTCAGATCCTTTTTCTGATTGTTTTTTAACAGTGCTTTTTTGCTTTTGAGCTGGAATCGGGGAAAGTTGTCTCTATCACCATGCCTTTGTTGGGCTGTTGAGTGGTTGATGGGCAACCTGTCACTGCAGGCTCATCTCACCAGGGTACTGCCACTAACGTAACTGGGTTAAAATAGTTGATTCCTTAAAAAAACCCGCCACAATAACAATCTGCTTAAATTAATAGTATGCTTGGCAAGTCTAGTACGGCATAGATTAGCATCCCGCCTCAGCCACCAAAGCCTCTCATTTTGAAAGCAAGGGAAATGGGAATTGAATGCGTATCTTGGAGTTCATCAGTAAACGCCAGCCTCTTCAATATAAGAGGCAACAATCTATTACATCTGTAATAACAAAAGCTTAAAAAGCCGAGCTCCCTGCTAGGGCAGCTTGACAGCAATGTGACAGTGGTGGGCTGGTGGGAGCGTGAGGAGGTGGTAAACAACTACCTTTGTGCAAATGGCTCGGGAATGCTGTCCAGTGTACGTGAGTGGTTTTTGCAGGAGGCTGAGACATAGAAACGATGGGATTTCAAAAAGCGTTTCCCACTAATTCATAAGGCGAGCAAGGAGAGAAGCTGAATCTCCACAGTGCTTCCCCAAAATGTATAAAACCAGCGTCCACCAGTCCAGGTGCTCCAAAAAGGGGGAACCTTGCAAGGGTGAGACAAATATAATGCGTACGTTTGGAATCTGTGAGAACTCAGGGCTCTGAGTAGCCTATTGTTCACTTCTTTAATCCCCTGCTGGCTCCCAAGAAGATTGACAGGAGGAATAGTGAACATTAGCACAGTGCACTTCAGAGGCACAAATCCAACAAAATTGGCACTCGAGCTTCTTGTTAGCGCTCCTCTTTGAGGCTCAAGCCTCAAGTGCTGTGGCTGGTTCTGCATGCCGTGTTGAAGAGCAATCAAAATATCCTTAAAAAAATGTTTATATCCTTTGGAAGACTGTAGTTTAAGGGCAGCCGGTACAAAAGCATTCAGCCCCCTTGACTGAAATAGTTTCACTTTTTTGGATTGATTCTAAACACAATCGACAACTTAATATAGCCCTGTCAGTGATTCATGCCTTGATGTGACATTAACAGACTGGTTAAGTCAACATAGTTGTAGTGAGTGGTGCTTTATTAAGATGACAAGCGGAGCTTTTTAGTTTATTCATCAGGAAAGTGACTGTGCAGCCTGAATTAGGAAGATGACAATCTATGTTTTTGCATATTTGCCATGAATTAAGCTGAAGCCTGGGCTGACTGGTGATAAGAGTGCTGGAGAGGCTTACGTATTTTCAGTATTGCTAATATTCTTACTGGTGATATAGTTTGAAAGTCAAAACCACTTGTGATCAAACTGATGCCAACCATGTCTTTTCTTCTGTAGTTTCCATTCTTTACACTTATCTTTACAGATGGTGTCTCTCTTCCTTGACTGTCCTTGTAAACCATGTCATATGTGTTGACTAATCCAATGTGTGCGATAATTGTTAGTAGACTTACTCCCTTTGCAGTCAGTGTGCACTGGGTTAATCCGTGGGACAGACAGATGAAAGCTCTGTGTGTGCAAGGGGAAACTGATTTTCTTTGTTAACTGTTTTGCAGCTGAAAACGCAGCTAAACGAAACACTATCAAAACTCAAAGTTGATCAAAACGAGAGACAGAAGGTAGCTGGTGACTTGCCCAAGGTAAGAAGAGGCCCTTAACGGTTGCAGATCTAAATGTCATCGAAACCCTAGAGTTCTGTAATCTTGCACTACTGGAAAACGTGATTTGAGCGGCTTGGGCAGACTGCCTGCCTGGTGGGGTGTCTTATCCACTTGCTGCTTCCCCAGGGGACTGGGACTGTGGGTGTAGGCGCTTATGCAAGATACCCGCATGTCTGCTAAAATGATAAAAATGCAGCAAACAGCTCTGTTTGGTAAGCCTTTTTGAAAGAATCTCTTGTCTGTGATAATTTTATGACAATGGGAGCAAGATTTGGGGCTGACAAATAATTCTTTATTTAAAGAAACCCAACCTACAGGAAAGCTGGGGAGGGGCTGTTTGCAAGGGCATGTAGCGATAGGACAAGGGGCAATGGTTTTAAACTAGAGCAGGGCAGGTTTAGATCAGACATTAGGAAGAAATTCTTTACAGGGAGGGTGGTGAGACACTGGCCCAGGTTGCCCAGAGAGGTGGTGGAAGCCCCATCCCTGGAGACATTCAAGGCCAGGCTTGATGAGGCTCTGAGCAACCTGATCTAGTTGAAGATGTCCCTGCTCACTGCAGGGGGGTTGGACTAGATGGCCTTTAAAGGTCCCTTCCAACCCAGCACATTCTATGATTCTAATAACAAGCCCATCCCACAGCCCTACACCCTCACCACAGCCTGAAGTTTCTAAAGCCAGTCTCAAAGGGTAGCGGTTACAAGTTGGTTTACAAGCTGGCTGCCCGTTTGCACGTAGTTACAAATTGGCTAGAACCCAGGAGAGTGCAAATCTTTATAAAGTTAGCTCTACGCAAGCTTGATGAGACAAGCAGGTGGGTTACCTCTGCTCCTCCTCAATGGCTGCTCTTGCAAGATGGATTGGAGTGGGAAATCTTTAAGCGTGAGAGGTCTCAGTGCTGTCTGTCACCCCAGAAATGAACCTCTCGGGGGAGAATTGATAAATGGAGGCAAGAATAGCCTGCGGAGTGGCTGAGCTCTGCCTCCAGACTGTGTAACACCGTGTTCCTTCTGCGGGAGATGCACAGCAGGGAAATTGGACTGCGTTCCTGCAGGGCTGGAGTGGGGAGAGGTGTTGGTGGGGCAGGCCTCGTCCTGGGACAAGGGACAGATGATGACAAAAGCAGTTCTAGGAGGTGAGAAGACAAAGGAGACCTCCTGCAATCAGGTGTCCAAAACATTTTGCTCAGGATGATTATATTGGATGTTGACGTATGAAGTGAGTGGTGCTGATGTCCCTGGTTCATGGTATGTTCTGCACAAATGCAGATCTATGATTAGGCTTTGCCTGTGCTGTTAACGCTTGCACAAAAAACTTGCTGCACAATTTTTACCTAATAACTTGACACAAGACTATTAAAGCTTCCCCGTAGAATTGCTTTCAAATGCAGGCAGGCTGACATGCAGCATCCTGATTGTAAGGAGACATGTCAATCTTGGCAAACGTGTTGGTCCCCTGGGCAAATCTGCCATAAACCAGATTTCCTCCTGAACAAGGATTTCCTGTGTTCTAGTGCTCTTGGGGAGATGGGGTTTTGCTTCTCAGCCTTTGCTAATTGTGCCTCCTCTGTGGGTTTGTTTTTTTTTTTCTTCCCTCTCCTACAGGCCCAGGAGTCTTTGGCATCTCTTGAGAGAGAAATTGGAAAAGTTGTTGGGGATGCCAATGTTATTGAAAACAGCGATGTTTGCACAGAGTCGGTGAGTATTTCTTTTGAGCCCCTGCTCAGGGGCAACGGAAATCTCATGCAAAGTATGAACTTTGGCAAGTGAGGTCCAGTGAAGGAACAGACTATGTGCTGCTGATGGTAAATTAGGGCTCAGTGAAAATTCCTGTCCTACAGCTTGTCAGGGTGGTGTCCTGGAGCTGAATCCCAAGGATGCACCGGGAGTGCTGCCGTTATCTGGATCGTGACCTCTTTCCCATGGCTCCAATTTGCAAGGAGGAAGGGGAGGAATTCTGGACAGGAGATCTGGGCTTCTAGTGGGTTGTTGGTTTGGTTTGGACAAAAGCAGGAAGATCCCCAGACTTGTCCCTTCAAGAAGGGAAGCTAAAAATAAATCTGCTGATAACTAAATGAGCTTAGAATACTAACTGTTGGGTCGGCACTTGCTGACATCTGTAATGCCAAAGAAAGAAGGTGGTCTTGTGTGCCCTCTAACACCAGGGCAGAGAATGTCTCTTGCCAGAGCGCTGACCCTCCTGGTCCTCTGTAGCTGTGGGCAAGAGCATGTCCTTAGCCACTGATAGGTGCTAGAATTCATCTTCAGCCGGTCCTGGCTCCTGGGAATCTCTGCCTTGTGCTGTGAGTTGGGACTCTCCAGACCGATGGTGTTTTTATTCTCCAGCAATGGCATTGCAGTTGCAGGGTCTGGAATTGGGTGGACTCTGGGGTGGCCTGTTTTCACGCTTGCAGGCAACTCGCCTGGGCCCACGGGCTACTGTTTGCATGGATGACTGCTGAACTGCTTGTGTAGCTGGTGCTCCCAGTGTTGGCCCTAAAAAGACACTACCTGTACAAGTGGCTGAGTCGTGGCTTCGGAACTGGGCTTCCCCATCTCTGGAAACGAGAGCTTTGACACCAAATTCAAAATAGCTTCAGAACAGCTTTCCAGAAGGCAGCTGGGAAGGGGAAGGCTAAAGCAGATGCCTTCCCAGCGTGTTTTACACAGCTAAGTGGTGTCAATGGAACTCATTATGCATTTTCTTCTGATGGATGGAGTGGAAGGAAAGACTGACGTTTGAGGGGGAGAGGAGCGCTTGCTGATAGGACAAATAATTTATATCGACTCCTTTTAGCTGCTGAAAATAAGTAGCTTCATCAGCTGCGGGAGGAAGCTCGGAGTCCTCTAAGGAGTACTGTAGAAAAGCCTTTGCCTCTGTAGTCATTAGCAGAAATGAAATGGCTTTTCCATAGCGATCAGTTATGGATGTGGATCAACCTTTGCGTTGCGGGCTCATCGTGTCTGGGCCAGAGGCGCGGCTGGGCCTGCGAGACCACGGATGTCCCACCCTGAGAGCTGGAGGGATGATAGATCTGCCGAGCTCTCTCCTGTGTTGCCAGCGGAGACCAGGCGGTGACAGTGACAATCGGGTGCTCTGTGTCCCTGTCTGCAGCAGGTTGGAGAAGAAAAGCCCTTCTCAAACCAATGCCTGACTGCTCGCTCTCTGCTGTGCCTTTATGGCTTATCCAAGAGTGGTACAGCAGAACAGCGCTGCCAGCAGCCGTGGCATTTTGTGGCTGGTGATGCCGGTGAGCCCTTCAGAGCCGGGTGTCATTAGATGTGCCCTGCGGTGGCCCAGGTATGCTAGTTTGATTCAATTGCTCTAGCCTTAACTGGCATAACCCCTCTGGCTCGTGCCTTGCTCCGCTGTTGCTGCGTGGGCGTGTTGCAGAACCCAAACCAGGTTTCCTCGAGAATATCCATCGCTTTATTCTGAAGAGGAGTGTGGAAAACCAGTCCTAATAAACCTGTAATTAAGCCTTCGTTATCAAAAATACATTAATTGTCTAAACGGCGCTCTTGACAGGTAGACATTGGCAGAGGCTGGAATTAGAACGTTTTCTTTATCTTCTTCCCCAAGCCCTTTTTGCTTCATTTTTTTTTGAGGGAGGAAAAAAGAAGCTGTCTCCCCAGAAGCCTAAAAACCCAGCTTAAAATAGCTCTCGGATTAAAAAAAGAAAGTCTTCCAGCCACTTCCACCTAGCAACAGTGTCTCTTTTTTTTTTTTTTTTTTTTAAGAAGGACCTGAAAACCCATGCTCGAAAAATGAGCATATTTGTTCCTTCTGGGTACTGGAACCAACCCACAAAATTGAGAAGTGATGCTTGCGTAAACCCTCGAACACATTCTGAGTGTTTTCTTTAGACTCCTTTCTATTTAAAAATAGACCCTTTGGTTTTTCTAATCAGCTTCCTTGTCACTTGTGGGACTAGATGATGACTAAAGGGTGCCTTTTAGTATGCTTTAAGGACGTCATTTATATTCAGCAGCTTGCTTAGGCAGTAAACTTCTTCTGACGCTTATGTGAAATCTAATGTGCTTTTCCCCCCAGATCTCAGTGTAAAACTGTGTGTGCATCATTGAAAACTGGAAATGCTGTACGATTACAGCATGGTGGAGGGGAACCTGTTGCTTTCCCTCGAGTCGCAGAGTGTGGGGCTGGGGCACAGCAACCATAAGGTGGATCTTGCGCTCCTGGGTCGGCAGAAGCCACTGTGTGGCTGTGTTGAGCCGAAATCCGTCGGTAGCTGGTCAGGATTGGCCCCAAGAGGGCTGGGGATGTCTGTAATTGATGAGTAAACGCTGCCTGATAGAAGCGAAGCCACAAACCAGAAGGGGGAGGAAGGACAGAAGGGAGAGAAGAGCTCTTCCCGGAGATGAGGGCTGAGAGTGAATTGAAAGGCTCCTTCATGGCTTTTGCTTGTGATGGTTTCTACGCTAATGCACACGCACTTTCATACCCAGCACTATTGGTCAGTGCCGCCATTCATTCATTTGCTGGGACGCTAATTGCATTTGCCTTTCCACTTTCATCAGTCCAGATGAGATTGCTAAGCGAAGTCTCAGTCTTGACCAACCTGATTTTCTACTTTAATAAGGGTAAACCAGGTTAAGGCTACCCTAATACAGATTCCCAACAATTTTTTTACAGTGGAAAAATTGTTTACTGGTTGCACTTGAGTAAGAGCTTTGCAATATATTGCTTTCTCTTGCCTGAGCCTAAAGTAGTTTCTGTAATGGTGCAGGTGGTTGAGTTTGATTCACTGCCCGCTCTGCATTAGCAGTGAGGCTTGCGGCGTTTCCATCCAAATGGGAGCTGGGAAAGTGGCCCTCTCTGAACTCGCTCTAATTTCCCTGAAACTCCAGGGAGGGATTTGCAACAGCATTAGGCATCAGTCTCATTCTTTTAGTAAAACCACTTTTAGGTGGAGCGCAGTTGGATGACGCTGAGCGCTTGCAAACACCTCTGTGCTCGTGTTGAGAGTGGGGTACTTCGGTATTGCTGACTCCGAGGTGGATTTTACTTATTTTTAGTTGCTAAATTGCAAAGGAAAACTCTCCGACGGGTTATCTGCATGGCCGTATGACGAGCTGAATAAAGAGTAGTAATGTGTTTTAGATGTGGAGTTCTTTGTATGTCTCTGGAGGAGCTAATCAATAAAGGTAATAAAACAGGGATTATATCCCTGTTAGCTCAGTGATACTGGCTTTGGGGAAGGGGGGAAGAATCCGTTTCAAGTTGTGACACTTCCCTATTAATAAACTGTTGAACTCCTCTTAAAAAAAAAAACCAAAACAAAACGCTTATTTTTGTTTTAAAAAGCAAGCTCAGCATTTTCACTTCAGCACAGGAAAACAGTTTTTTAGCTCTCTGTAGCTTTCTTTTTGCCTTTTCTCCATGATGACTGGTCCGTAGGCTGCTTTGTGAAGTCCTTGTCCAAGTCTGGGTGTCTCTGGCAAGCAGGGATTTCACAAGGGCTTGGAGCAGAGGGTGGACCTGTGGGACAGCTGGTGGGCAAGCAGCCCACGTCCCGAGCCTGAACAGGAGCCATGGGTGCTGTGGTGTGGGTGGGGAAAGGTGTGTGTCTCCAGCCAGCTGTTTCAAATGGTTTCACAGCTGGAGCTGCCTTGTGTTGGGTATTATGTGCTGCTGAGGACACCATCCCATGGATCCTCCTACAGACCGAGTCCTTGGTGGTCCAGCAGCCTTGTTGTTACAGCTGTGGGGGTCAGGAGTCATTCCTCCTGCTGCGCTTGGTCTGCGGAGTGAAGCACGTGCTCTCATCTGCGTGGGGTTTTCAGCCAGGCTCCTGGCGACCTGGGCTAATAACTTCTGCTGGGGATATGAGCACAATTCCTGGAAGCAGCGAGTAAGCGGAGCCCCGGGCAGGGAGGGTGGGAGCTGGAGGTCAGGGATGCTCTCACCGCCATTCAGCCTGTGCAGGTAATTCCCTGGAACGGGAAACAGCTTCTTGACTTTGAACCATGTTCTTTTTAAACATGGCCATAACCCTCTGACTTACAAGAATTGTTCCCATCTGTGCAGCGAGTTGTAATTTTATACGGAGGATCTAATTCTAGGCTTTCTTAGTAATTAGATTGTAAATGAGTTTTTAATGATTTTTTTTTTTCTTCTTCCAGGAATTGACTGATAAAAGACTAAATGTGGTGGTGAATCTTAACCAGGATGTAGGTCATCTCAAGAAGCTGCTCGTGTCAGTAAGCCAAATGCTGTCAAAGGGACGAGAACACTACCAGCTAGTAGGTAGGTGCGACTGGTGTCTATCTGGTTGAACTGGGTGGCTGTCAGGAAGGACACTGGTCTGTGATGGCAGGACGCTGTTCAGATTTAACAAGTCAGGTGTCAAACTCTGAGACTTTCTGTGTGCAAATCATCAAAAGCTTCTAGTAGGCAGTGGATTTGTTCCTCTCTGGATCCATACTTCAGTTACCTGGGACTAATCTCACATCCCCATGTCCCTCTCTAGGCACGTAACTCTTTATCCCTCCCTTCCACTACCTCTGCTTCATGCAGCAGGTTTCCCAAAGTTTTGTTCTCCCAGTGCTTTGTTTCCTTCATCCCAGCTCCGCGAGCAAAATGTCTACACTTCCATGCTCTGACTGCTTTGGGATGGAGGATGTGAAGTGTCCCACTGGGCTCTTGCTGAGTTACCAGCAATGGCTCGCTGTGGTCACGGGGATATGAGTATCTGCAGCATCAGTCTGGCATGAACTCCTCATCCAATTATAGACAACAGAAACAAGGCTTTTATTTTAATATACAGCCAACTTGGAAACCTGGGCCTTTGGTTGACTTCATCATTCTGATAAACTTCTTAAATGACCCAAAGTTAGCTAACGGTCGGATAAACTGGAGACACTAAACTTTCTCAGGAAGCAGATGCAGCTTGTGAGCGGGGTCTGAAGGCGGGTTGGGAACTGTGCAATTTGGGGGGCAGCAAGGCCTTGGCACTGAACGAGCTGCTACAAGAAGTGTCAGAATTCCCCCTCGTCTACTGAAGATGAGGATTTGTGGGTTTCTTCATAATTTAGGCATTTTTTTTTTTCTTCTATTCCTGCCTCTGCATGGGTGGCAGAGCTGCTCTTAAGGGCCGATAATATGGTGTTGGTGGTGGGGTGAGGCCAGTCTGGTGGGACGGGCTCGGTGCAGATGGGAGGAAGGTGTTGGCTCTGCCTTGGCCTCTGCTTTTGGAGGCTGTTCTTGCTCAACCGCCACCACCCCGTCTCGTTCCCCCGGGCTTCGTTGCAGGCCGGCGCTAATGAAGCGGCTGGTGAGGCGCGGATTTGCTTGAACACTGCTCTTTGGAAACGGCTCGGCTGACCCGGCATTTTGTGTTTCTCTTGCAGAATGAAGTCACGGGGGAATCGTTAATTTGAGGATAGCAGAAGGCATTGTATTATATTTTGCCAAATTAAAGCCTTATTTATGTTTTCACCCTTTCTACTTCGTCAGAAACACTGAACAGAGTTTTGTCTTTTCTAATCCTTGTTAGACTACTGATCTAAAGAAAAAAACCCCAACTCTGTAGACACCTCCAGAGTTTAGTTTTATAATAAAAACAAACCTGTTTGGATAATCGGACCTTTACATTCCTGGAGAGACAGTAAACACATAATCTTTTATCTTATTTTGCTCAATAAAACTTGTTCAGAAAACTCCAATATGTGGTAAAGTCACCAATGGGATATAACATTTTAATACTGATGTTGTACACTGTTTTACTTAATTACATTTTTGGGATTAGCTGCCTCTGACTTCAACCTCAAGTAAACACTCCTTTTTTTTTTTTTCTTTTTTTTTTTTGGTTGCTAATGTAATCAGTTTTTGTAATGGTGTCAGCAAATAAAGGGATGCTATTATTCAAGGTCTTCCTGCTCTCTTCTTTGAACTGAATGGGAATGACTCGGGTGAGATTTCCACCTCTCCCCTCCCTGAAACGAGCATCAGGCTGTACTTGGTTTTGGGCAGAGGAGGAGGCACAAGCTTGAGAAGAAGCAAATTGGGGTGCTTGCAAGCTTCAGAGCAAGTCTTTCTTTTAAAGAAAAGGCGCTAGGGTTTTAAATAGCCCACAAGAATTCCCCAGCAAACCATCAGGCGAACTGTGGTTCCATGTCATGTAACATCTTTGGGGAAAAATTGGGGGAGTGGAAGGGGGAGGAACAGTTAGAAACATGGGTTTGGATGGCAAAGCTGGCTTTTGTGGGGGTGTTGGCCACCGGTGGCATGCCAAGTATCTCCATTTGCCCTGGACCTGCCCCCTGGATGGGAATCTGCGGTGGAAGGAGGTTTGGGGTGGGTTGGATGCTCTGTTACTGGGGGCTTCATTGGGGACAAATCTGGGGAGGGACTTTGGGACAGGGGTTTTTTGGGGAATGTAGGGTGATGAGGTGGCCCTCCTCTGCTTTGGGTTTTTAAGTGTGTCTTCGGGGAACCCTTCAGGTCTGTGGAAGATTCTCCATTAAGGAAGGTGAGGTGTTGCTGGGTTCTTGGTAATACTTGGGGACATGATTTGTCTGAGGGAAGGCAACAGAACAGGGGCCAAAGTGAATTAATTGGAGAGCTAAAATAGTTCAAACTGCTCACTCTGAGCTTTTCACGCTCGCCTTTGTGGGATTTTTTTGGCTAATGTTCTTGCCATTTGTCATCCAGCCTCCTTGAGCAGCCAGGAGGTGAAGTGAAGAATTTTCTTCCTTGCATGGACCCAGTGGTTTCCTGGATGATGCGAGTCCTGTTGAGGGCTGTGAAATAGCTCAGAAGAGGGAGAGAAAAGTGAAAAACCTATGTTTCATGACAAAAGCTACCCTTGGGTTTCAACAGTCGCCATTAAAACTGTCGTGTTCCTTGGAGATGTTATTTCATTGAGTAAAAACTCAAATGCCGTTAGTCTAGCTGTTTTATAGGTGAAGTAGAAAGCATTTCTAGTGCCAGGGGCATCTCCTGCAATTAGATCTAAGGAAAACCTGAACCCTGGAGGGTCTCCACACTTGCCCAGGTTATGGTTGGAGGCTGATCCTTTAGCAGATGTCTGGAGATCTGTTTTTTTTGGGTAAGTAGCAACTTAATGGATCTGTGAAGATTTGACTGTTTGGAAACTGTGAACATAACCCACGAGCTTCGGTGGTGAGAGTTTGGGCTGGGAGTGTTGTGGTGTTGCTCTGATGGCAACATCCTGCCCATCTGGAGAGTCTTCATGGCCACCCCAGCTGGGAAGCTCCTCTTCTTTGAAGTTCTGTCACTTAGTAAAATATATGGTGGTGGAGGCAGCTGCTGCCTATGGTGGTCGTGTGGGAGAGCAGACTTGAGTTTCTGCTGTTGTATCTGTGTTCCGGTGTGCGGTTGGGTGGAAGCTCAACCTTCTCCTAGATCAGGTACTCTCCTTTGTCTCCTCCATGCATGTGGGTCTGGGCTGTGTGATTTGCTCCTCTCCTTTCCCCTTATGGATAAGAGCAACGGACAGCAGGGAGTCTTCACAAGGAGCTGTTTCCCATCCTCCCTGGGCTCACCAGGTGACAATTCTCCCAGTATCTGTGGGTAACTGGTCTAGGGGTGCTTGGGGCCTTCCTCCATGTTGTGTTGCTGGTTGGAGATCACGCAGAGATGGGTACCAGTGGATTCCCTCCATTGTGGACCTCCTTCCCTGTGTTCAGGTGGGGCAGTTCCTTTACCGGACCCTGAGGAAGCTGGTGGTGTGACACAGGTTGCACAGGTATCAAGTGGAGCAGGGTTGGTTTGCCTGTGTCCGTCCCCAGTGTGGTGCCACGAAGGCAGAGCAGGTTGGGGAGCTGCTGTGTTCATCCCGATTCCCTTCCAACTGCTCAGCTGGAGCTTGGCGCTGGCGATGTCCCAATAGAAACTGGGGTCTCCAGGTAAAGGGATGTCTTTTTTTTTTTCCTGAAAAAAAAATGGGTTTTCAAATGCTGATGGTGCCTCATTCAAGGAAGAAATGCTCCTGGAAGGAACGGCAGTGCCCGGAGAGCCTCTGGGCGCGACCTTTAGAGGAGTGAAGGTGGGGTGAGCGTGGAGATGGAAACCTGTATCTCTGGGCTCTTGATTTTATGTTGGGTTAAGCTGCAGAGCAGGGGCTGACGGTGCTGCTGTAGTGCTTAGTTCAAAAGGGAAGAGATCTGCAGCATCCTTCCCTTTCTCTCTTGGCAGAAATCCTCACAGGAGAGGACGCGAGACCTTTCATTTTGAAATTTAAGTGCAGGTTTTTATTTTGCTTTAGGAGACGTACGGAGGCATTACAGGCAGCTGTAAAAAGATCCCCTGAACAGCCCAGCTGAGCAAACCCTAATCCCCTCTGAAGGGTGAAGACAGGTTAGGATGGTTCCCCCGGAGCGGTGGGAAGGGGAATGGATGCTGTTCCATCTCGGTGTCCTCTCCAGCCCTTGGTAAAATGCGGCTGCTGGGAGTCGTCTCCGAAACTTGGAAGGCTTTAGCTCGCTGATTGGGTCACTAAGAAATCCCTCCTGCCCTGAGCATCTGCTGTGATAAAGTGTAAAGACCAAAAAAAAAAACCCAAAAACCTAAGCCCTGTGTGTGGGGAGCTGATTCATTGCAGCAAAGGTAGAGCCGCTACGTGTGCGTTGTCCCAGCCCCACTGCGAGCCCCTGCTTCTCCGCAGACCTTCAGCCCTTGGTTTCCAGCCCGGCCGGGAGCCACGGCAGGAGGCAGCTTGGGCTCTGCCCGCGCTAGAGGGAGACAATAGCTAATGGATACGGGGATGCTTTTCTTGGAAAAAGCTCAAACGGGGATGTTCGGATGCCGGCGATGGGTATCATTTATTTATTTAACTGCGAGGCCGGGGTGATTGGTGCTCGGTGAAGCTGTGTGCTGTAAGCCGCCTGCGATGCGGTGCTGGCTGTCCGTCGGGTGTTGCTGGGCCCGATTTTGCCTGCAAAACAGGCTTCTCTCACTTTCTGCTCTTCACCAGCCCCTTCCAAATGGAAACGAGAAATGCAGGGGGGGAGGCTCTGAGCTGTCTGTTTACTCCCGCTGAAGTTGTGCTGTCTCTTCGTCCTCCCTAAGCAGGAACCTCCCACCCTTCCCCAGCTGTTCCCAGCAGACGCCAGCAGCACGTTGTTCATCTTGTAGCTGCCGGTGGGTTTTCTTGGGCAATGACTCATCCAGCTATTTATTATCGTGATTAAAAAAGAAATCTCATGCAACTTTAATTCAGCCCTGAATAATTCAAACGATTTCACTGCAAAACCCCTTTGCGGCGGCGCAGCTGTGTTTTTCTCCCCAGGGCTGCTGGTGCCATGGGGCTGCTGGGAGTCCCTGCCACCGTGGTGCCAGTGTCCCCCTTGCCTGCTGTGTGACCTCGGCCCTTTTCTGCAGCACTCGCAGTGCCCTTCGTAGACAGATGGGAATTTCTTTGAATCATTTGCTGGTTGTCGAGGCTCTTGCATGGCCGGTTTTGGCAGGGCTCTGCCTTTCGCGTTGGACAGGGGGGTTTTACTGGGGGGTTCTTCTGCAGATCTTGGTGGAAGCTGTGAGTCGGGGCAGCTGCTGCTGGCCAGGTGGGAGTTTAAGGAAGCACCCAGGAGAGGAGAAACACCATTTCTGCCTGCTTTGTCGGCTAAACTTAGCCAGGGTGCAAAGTCAGGAGGCAATCCAGCTCCAAGGTGAGGACAGCACGGTGCAGGAGCTTCCCTTCATCGCCTGGGCCCTTTGATATACTCAGATCTGTTTGGTTAAACATCATCTTCCAGCAAATTCTTCTCCATGGGTCCAGAACATGCATGTGTCCTGGCTGGAGAGGAAAGGTCTTGTGGAGAAAGAGCCTCTGATGATGCTATGGGATGCTAAGTCTCCAAAAGCTTTAAAAATGAAATGGAGATAGCTTGAATGCTAGAAAAGTAGTAATTTTCTTTCACCTGTTTTTTGGAGATCTAGCTTGCTCTGACAAATCCCTGTGGCTCTCCTGCCACAGTGTCCTGGGGTGGCCAGAGGGGAGTGATGGGTGCTCGGTGGAGGGAGGTTTAGCCAAGTGTCTTCATGGAGGGCATCTTCTCTCCCGGACTTGCTTAAAATAAGCCTGGACTAGCTTCCTGAAGGTATGAATGATGTTGTTTTGCTGAGAGCTCTGCCTGTCGCAGGGGCAGGACTGGAGACCTGAGAGGTGGCCTCAGCCAGTTGGAGCTTCATCTGGATGTTGTCCTCCCTGAGACTCCACCAAAGCAAACAGGTCAGTAAAGGCCTTGAGGAGTTTCCAAAGCCTACGTGTAAGACCAAGAGTGCAGGGACAACCCATGGGGGAATGCCAGGACTTGCTCTGGTGATCACTGGAGGAGGTTGCTCGTGGTGTGTCCCCTTCCAAAACCACCTCTCCTTGTTCCCAGCCACCAGCCGATCCCCCAAACCATGTGCACGTTGCCAAACCAGTGACAAAACCTTTGTGAGGGGCAGGTGTCGCTGTCACCCCCAGGCTCAGCAGCTGGGAGAGAAATTGTGCCAGCCTGATGGAATGTTTTTTTTTCCCCCAAAATTGTTTCCCCAAAACCAGTTTCTCTCATTTTATTTTTTTTTTTTTCCCCCCTGGAAGAAACAAAAACCAGACTCGGGACCAAAGAACTCCCCTTTGTGTTTTTTACTCAGGGTGGGGCTCTTTTAAAGAAAAGTCAATTGGAAGCCATTGTAAATGAAAAATTACTCTGCCGAAACACCTAAACCATGCCCAAGCCTTCAAAAAATTGAATTCCCCTTTTTCAGTTGGTAGAGGAGGAAAAAAGTTACGTATTTCTTTTTTTTTTTTTTTTTTTTTTTTTTTCCTCCTTCCAGTCTGATGTTCTTCCTAGGAAAGAAAACAAAATACCTTCCTTCCGAAATACCCGCAACGACTATTTAGAACAGCTTGGGAAGAGTTTTGCCAAATGACCCGAGCCTGGCGGACATGATGAGCATTTTCCTCTTTCTGCCTGTCTCCATCATTCACGGAGATGAGGGGTGTCCTGCTGCCCACAGCCTTTGCCGGGCACCTCCCGCCTGTTGGGTGTCAGCGCTGGCGTGCGGCGGTGGGATGCTTCAGCAGACGTCCAGGAGAAACCGTGGTCCTTCTGGGGTGGATCAGGTGGGATGCAACCCAGATCTGTACAAAAGACTGATTGTTTTTACATTTTTATTTTTGCCAAGTATATGTTTGGGAAGGTCCTGAGGTCCTTGCCCGAAGGGAGCCTGTTTTGATCTCCCCTGCGCTCGGGGATGGATGCAGGTTGTGCTTTCGACTGGAGCACCCTCAGCGCCACCTGCACGTGGCTCCTCGATGGCTGATCTCAGCTTCCTGCGGGGAGGCTTCTATTTTTGGAGCGGTTGCACCTAAAAATACCTCTCCAGGTGCCTGGGGAAGCTGGCTCTGCGTGGCTGAGGAGCTAATTAAATCTGGGGGGAAACTCGGGCATTTGAGCAGGGCCTGTCCCGTGTTGCAGAAGATGGTGTTTCCTCTTGCCTCTTTTTGCAAAGATCCATGTTCTTCTTGCACCGCAGGGGCAAAGGCCAGATGTTTACCCTTCTTCTGCAGGAGGGGCAGGCTCACAGCCCGGGTGCTTGGGCATTAACGCTTGCTTTTGTGCAGCTTTGCCCCTCCCCCCCCACCCCGGCCTCAAACCCCAAAACTCAGCCCCACTGCAACCGTCGTACGACCCCACGAGCAGTGCTGGCCCCAACCCCCTTCCGTGCTCCGCTGGACGAGGATTGGGGACCAGGCAGACAGCTCAAGCTGTAATAAAGATCATCCTATTAATTTCTAGAGATCGAAGGTTAGTATCTAGCTCAGATGTGCCGAGAGGTCCTGGTGGACTTTTGCTTTCCAGGCTGGCCATCAGCAATTCTTTCTGTTGACAAAGTCACCATCAAATACATCATTGGATGCTTAAGATTCAGCTGGACAGGGTGCTGGGCCATCTCGTCTAGACTGTGCTTTTGCCAAGAAAGTTTGGACCAGGTGATCCTTGAGGTCCCTTCCAACCTGGTATTCTGTGATTCCATGAAATACAGCTGTGGGTCCCATTGATACTGCTGCGGGACCAAAAGCCATGAGATGGATGGAGGCCCGGGGGGGTCCATGGGCTTTACTCTCCTGATGTTCTTGCAGAAGAACATCTTAAAGCACAGAGAAGAAATAGCCGGAGACCATTTGGAAGCTTATATTCAGAGCCAGATGTGTTTCTACAGTACATTAATGCTGCCTGGGGCCATTCTTGAAGACCTGATCTCTTACTTAAGCAAATAGGCTTGTCCTAATCCAACCCTATTGAAAACAACCTGAGCCACATCAGGTGTTGGGATATAATTCTTTAAATTCAATAAATATTTCAGGAGCACTGGGAGCGGGTTCGTATCAGCAACGCCGGTCCTGGGTGGTCATTATTAATGCAATGGATGCAGTTGTAAATTGGGTGTGGAAACACAACAGCCAAAATCTCATGTGCCGCTTCCCGCGCAGCCTTGCTGGATCTTCAGCGAGTCTGAATGGGGGACCAGCAGCCTCCAACCAGTTGTTAGATGTGGCAAAAAAACAGCTGTTTTTTCAAGTTCCCCAGTCTATATCCTTTGACTCTGTTTTATACAGCTGGACTTTGACTCCTCAAAAGTAAGTTGTCTCCTATAGGGTGGTTTTCCTAAATCTCCAGCTTGCTCCCGCGGTGGAGTGATAATCTTGGATTAAGGAGGCTGTGCTGGTGGCTGCCCTGACAGCAGCAGGCTCTGTCCCTCTTCCCAGCCCAGCATGGCATTTCATAACCGTGAGCTTCACGTTTCCCCGGATGAGACAAGGAGAAACTGATACCTCCGTCCTCTCAAAGCGCTTTTGATACCTGCTGAGGAAAACCAGCAAGAGCAACCTGGCATTGGCGCGGGGGGAGAATGCAGCTCCTCTCTTTAATAAGTGTTTGTAGGGAGAATGCCTGAAAATATGACCTCTGGGGAAGGCAAACATCTCTATATATGTGTGTGTGTACATGTGTATAATACACATATTTGATTTATTTTATATACTATATCTATTTTTTACATATGTACATGCCCACCCTTCACCTCCTCTTTCCCCCTGCTTTGCTGGGGACAGGGCGATTGGATTCCATGCTGATTTTGGGTGGAAACGGGGCCAGCATGTGGCTTTGCCGCCGTGTCCCCGAGCGACGTGCGGCAGAGTGCTCTTGCTCTGGCTCTCTGCCCGCCTGATGAGAGGTGTCTTGCGAAGAGCTTTGCAGCACACAGGTGTATTTTAAACACACGTATTCGTGTTGCTGCCGGGCGCCTGGGGGGCCGGAGGGACTGAACAGGCAGAAAGACAAACCCTCCCTGAGTTTTCTTTGCTCTCGAATTCCTGTTGTTGCCAGTTGGGGCGAGTTGATCGTAAATCTTGTGGTATTTGATGGTTTTTTGGCAGGTCTGTGTTTGCAGGGTTGTGTAACCAGTGTCTCTGCTCCTTTTGGACGCTGAAGGGATTTCATCCCTTATAGCTGGGTAAAGGGGAAAAGCTACAGACTGAGATGAGGAGAGGGGTCCCACCACGACTGTGCTTTAAGCACATCTTGTGCCAACTGGGGCTTTGAGATATATATATATGTATACATCATATATATATATATATATGATATACATCATATATGTACAAATGCGTCATCTATGAGACCCCACCTGCAGTGCTGCCTCCAGCTCTGGAGCCCTCAGCACAGGAAGGAGACGGAGCTGTTGGAATGGGTCCAGAGGAGGCCCCGGAGCTGCTGGGAGGGCTGGAGCCCCTCTGCTGTGAGGACAGGCTGAGAGAGCTGGGGGGGTTCAGCCTGGAGAAGAGAAGGCTCCGGGGAGACCTTCCAGCCCCTGCCAGTCCCTAAAGGGGCTCCAGGAAAGCTGGGGAGGGACTCTGGGTCAGGGAGGGGAGGGATAGGACAAGTGATAATGGGTTTAAACTATCAGACTAGATCTAAGGATGACACTTTTTTATGCTGAGGGTGGTGAGACACTGGCCCAGGTTGCCCAGAGGGGTGGGAGATGCCCCATGCTTTGAGCAACCTGATCTAGTTGAAGATGTCCCTGCCCATGGCAGGGGGGTTGGACTAGATGGACTTTAACCTTCCAACCTTTCCATCCAACCTTAACCACTAAGCCCTTCCCACTCACACCATTCTGTGATATATGTATGTATTTAACCCATAAGGTGAGGAGCGCTAGTTCCGAATTGGCAGTTAACGCTGCCCAAGGATGGCTAAATCCAAACACAGGTTTGTTTTTTTTTCTTACTTTTTGCTTAACGTCTGTGCTACAGGCTACAGGCTCACCTTTTACCACCTAAATCCACATTTCAGGATCAGCCTCTCCCATTGTCTCGGCTCTCCTGGCCCCGTGGCCAGCAACAGGCTGCTGTAACAGCAGCCGGCGTTAACGCGAGGGCTACTCTTAATTACAGGAGCCGCTGTTTATCTCCGTGGCTCTGTTTGCTGCTGACAAAAGCCAGCTCAGAGGGGGGGTGGGGGTCTCTTGTTAATAAGCTGCGTGTGTGCCACAGCAGTGATATATTGATGTATTTTTAATAAATATTCTCTTTTAAAGGGCCACATATGTATTCTCCGCTAATCCGCTCATTACAGGATGGCAGGGCGGCTCCGAGGTCCTTAAGCGTGTGCCTGGCAAAGCCCGTTTTCGTATTCATCGCTGGTGCGTTAGATCTTGTGCTTCCTGAAGGGGAGAAATGATGAGAGTAATAAAGGCTAGCTGTGCTAATTATTGTCATCCTTGAAGTTTAGAGGATGGAGGTGCACTGCCTCAATTAAGGAAAAAATGGGGAGCGATAACCCAGTAATAGAAAAACCTTTCACTAATCACTCCCTCTGGAAATGGGAGGCTCCTCCTCCGCTTCCCCCTGTCCCCCATCACCAAACGCCTTCGTTGGGAGGGAATAATAGTGAGAGAGAGGGGGATTATGTGTTGGGGGCACTCTGCAGTGGTGGGAGGTGATGGTGGGGGGATCCTTCTTGGCAGAAACCCTTCCATCGCCAGGCATCATCGTGCCGGGACGGATGCAGCGACGAAGACGTAGGACCACATCCTTTTGCTGTCCAAGCCAGAGCAGAGTGGGCGACGCTGGTTCATGGAGCCATCCTGAAGTCAGCGGGCTGGGAAGGCGTGTCAAACCTTCCTTTCAAGGTGTTTGCCTTGCTCTCCCACTCAGGTCGCACGGGCTTGAATTTTGTTAAAATCTGATTAAAATATTCCGTTACCATTTGCTCACCGCCTGCGTAATAAACGCACTGTGTACATTGGGAGCAGGGTGATGGGTGTCTTATGAAATGGAGAAGATGGCTTGGATTAAAGCAGCTAAGCTTACACAGACCAGCAACCACCCAGACTTTGAGCTGCTGCGTCCTGACTTTATTCAGTCTTCTCCTCTCATTTATTTTTTCCCCATTTTCATCATTTTTCTCCCACAAAACCCCCCTCTTTTATGTGAAACCCCCGAGTCTCTTCTTGTTGCTGCTGAGTGGGGAGAAGGAGGTATCCTGGAGGTAGGAAGACCTCCAAAATGGGCTGGTACTTGACAGAAGAAAAGATTCCCAACTATGTACGTATGGTTCTTCTGTCCGTGATGGCTCACGGTGGATCCTGTGTGCCGGACAATTAAAAATGCTGCACCTCAATTGCACCATTTCCTACCTCTGTCTCCCAGAGCTGCAGCGTAGACACTTTAGTGAAGAGCATCTTAATTAATACCGTGCATCTGAAGTATTTATGTGTTGCACAGAGCACCGGTAGGGCCGGCAGTGTGTGTCCTGCCAGTTTTAAGCGGGTTTGGATGAGTCGTGTCTCTTCCTACCTGGCTTTAAGTTGCTTGGTTACCAGGTACAGGAGCAAGCGGTAAAGGCGGCCTTGGCTTTGCAAGAGCCTTCTGGTCAGGTTTGGCTTGGAGATGAGGCAAGCCTGACCCTCCCTCGTGCCTTTTCCAGTCGTTTCGGTAATGAGGATAGAGACTTTCCTCTACAGCAGCCCACCCTGGGGGCTGCTACAGCACATGTCTCCATGGAGCTCATTTTGGGGGGGGGCTGGGGCATGCTGCTGCTCGGGAGCAGGGTTGTCCCCCCCCTCCATCCTCTTGGTTTGGGATGCTGCTGTGGGGGAAACCAGGGCTGGGAAATCAAGTTCATGGGGGTTACTACATGGCTGCTGATGTGGTCTAAGCCTGCACCCGAGGGTGATGCTGGTGGGTGCGGGTGATGCTCTGAGAGCCTTTGCCCCCATCACTGCTCAATCTGGGCAGCAGCATGCATCCTTCGTGACTACAGGGATGAAGTTTTGGCTGTATTTCTGTGGTTTTTTTGTGGTTTTTTTTTTTTTTCCCCCTCCTCTCGCAGGCAAAGTGGGAGCCTGAAGGGGGAAGGATTTTGCCTCCTGTTTTCCTTTTCCAAGGGCGCTTAGCACTGGAGGAGGTGGCGATGGAAATGAGTCATCCGTCTGGCAGGTTGCTTCTCCCCCTTCAGCGCTGCTCCCACGCAAGAAGGTGGTGGTTTTCCTCCTTCCTCATCAGGGGGAACAATCAAGCTGTCGTAGCCCGTGGTCTCCTGCAGCATGAAGCCCCGGTTGCTTTTGGAAATGCCTTCGGTGAGAGCAGGTGAGGACACTTTGGTGGGGGCCCTCCAGTGCTATTGTGCAGCTCCCGGCCCCAGGGAGATTGGTGGGTTGTTTGTGCTTCACCCAAGCGGGGAAAAAAAAAAGGCTTTTCAGGCAGGGCGGGAACCAAAGGCCTCCAAGGCCTTTGCCCCGTCTCCAAAGCCACCAGCGCAGGGCAGAGCCCAGGGGCTGGGCAGGGACGTCACAGTGTTCTCCCAGCTGTGGCCACGTCCTGAGCCACGTCTGGTTGCCACCTATTTAGTAACCATCCATCAGCTTAACCAGTCCCTCCTGGAGCCCACTTTGGTGTCCCGAGGCAAGGAGATGCACTGATTAAACACGTGTGCTGGTAAGGGATCCATTGTTAAATCCGGTACAGCCGTCGGTCCTGTGTTTGCAACCCCAAATGTGAACAAAGCTCTTTAAAGCCAGCAAGATTTGTTCCAGAAATTCCTAGCATGTTTTAGCAGCTCCTGGGAAACTGATTTCATATTTAGTATCAACGTTTCCCCGGCCCCTGTGAGCAGAAGGCGAGCGAACAGCTCACGCAGCAGCTTCTGATGCCACGGCTGATTTTTAGCCCTAAATTTGGCAGCTCTGAGCAAAGGAGCAGAACCTGCCTGAAGACTTCAGCTCCACAATTTCCCTGTGGGAGGGTTTGATTCGGGTGAGCGAGTGCTGCTCTTTTCCCTGGGGGGAGCTGGGTTCAGACACCGCTCTGGGTCCTAAGGAGTTTGAAGCAGGTTGTCATTAGCAGATGCCGAGAAATCAGATTTACCATCTCCTTGGGGATCATGTGTACTGCTTAATCAGTTGTCCCAGTGATTATAGGTGTTGGGTGAAGCAGCAAAGCCTGGTGGCTTTTTGTAAGCTATTGGAGAGCCCTCCAAAGGGCTACACATGGGGGAAGAGATGCGATGGGATGGGTGATGCTGCAGCTCGTCTGATGATGCCTGGCTTTGGAAGAAGCTGAGGCAGTTCCTTCATGGTCCTTTGTGTCTTCAAGGCAAGTGATTGTTATTCAAGGGTTTTGGGGAGTGAAGTCTTTCAGAAGTTGGGGGAGCGTGGAATAGGGGAGGCTGGCGGCAGGTTCAGATGGTGCAATAGTCCCGTTTGGATTCAGGGAAGGGAAATAAGGTGGGTCTCTGTCCTCCCATGCGTGGGAGCAGTGAGGAGGAACATTGCCTTTCCTTCAAATGTTGACTAGTGGTGGTTTTCCTTGGCCCCATTCTGGAATTTGGTAGCACGTTGTGATTGGTGCCTGGCTGTGACCGATGTCAGAGATGTCACCCGTGTGAGAAAGAAGGGGCAGGCAGAGGGGTATGGTGGACTCTGCAGAGGGGACTAGGGCTGCAATGTGACTTGATAGAAACATGAGTCACACACAGCTCCAGCAAGACCAGGATACTGCTCAGGCTACTGTAAGAGATGCTCTTGGCTGTTGTTTTTCTTTGATTTCCCCAGGATCTTCTTTGGTGTAACCCCAGCTCCATGTGAAGACAATATTTCTGCTGTCAGTGATGGCTTCTCTCATTCAGTTTAGGCCTAAGCTTCCCCAAGACGTGAGCTGGTGTCTCCCACCTTTAGCCCCATGGCCCTTGTTTGGGGCAGCGGTAGGTGCCTCTTCCTGCCCTGGATGCTGCTGGGCCTCTTGGGGCTCTGCACGTGGTGGGTGGTGGCAGGAACCAATAAATCTCCTGCTGTTGTTTGGGGCCAGTCAGGTGGGATTAAGGGGAATCAGCAGAGGGTGGGTGTAGGGGGTCTTGGTCCTGCACAGAGGGTTGAGACAAATGATACGCCCGCGGAGAGGCTGGAGCAATGTCTGGGGTGGATGTCTACTTTGGTGCGTCAAGGTGGGTGATGCTGCGGACATCCAGTCCATCTCCTCCTCCTCCTGGTGCACCATGGAGCTGCCTTTTTCCATCATCAGGCCTCTGCTCCCATCCATAAGACTGGTGAGAGCAGAGGTTTTATCAGCAGGACCTACGCCATTTCAATGCATGAAACGGACCGTGCTGGTATGAACACCCTGATGGGATTTTGCTCCAGGTCCAGCGTCCTTGATGCCAACAGGGTTTCCCAGCTGGTGCTGGGCTCCTGCCCTCATGGAGGTCTGCAGGAGCTGGTGTCTCCTTGTGCCTGGTAGCGTCCAGGCTGCTTTTTGGCTCCAGTGCAAGGAGGCGGCGACCTTGCCGGTGACATTTTGGGATTAAAAAGAAACTCCCTGCCCACACGCACGTGGCTGAGCCCCATCAATGCCGTGAGAGCACAGGCCACAGCGACCCACTTCCCGCCTCTGTCCATCCATCCGTCCGTGCTCTCGTAGCTCTTCTCCGGCCCCGGTACCCACTGGCCCTTTGGCTCTGTTGTGCTACTGAAGGTCAGCACCGATATTAATCTCACAACTTTTTTTTTTTGGCTATTTATAAAGCGTAGCTTGGACTAAAAAGCCTATTGTAGCAAATAGTAGGCTTCTTGTGTGGCATCCTTGAATAGGAGGGGTGTTATCCTGTCCCCATGACAACGAGCATTTGAATTAAGAGCCGTCTACCCCGAACAATTTGCCGTCACATGGTTCGGAGGAAACACTTTGAAACCCTTGTAGTCTTTTCAATAGGCTTGATTGTTAGCTCTCCCAAACTTAATCATTAACAGGGCTCTGCAACAGATAATTACGGTGCTTTGCATTTTTCTGCCCCGCACATGACCCGTGCGGTCCCGGGGACGCAGGTCGCCCTTAGCTCTTTCTTCTCTTTGAGGAGGTGGGTCAGAGAAGTCGGTGGTGGACTTTGGCCGGCCTTAAAAATTTGGGCAGCGGCCCCAGGCACTAAGGGATGGGTGGTCTGCAGGAGGGGAGGCTGAGCCCTGAATGGCGGCGATGTCTGCTGGAGCCCCCATGTAATTCGGGGGGAATTTCTTTCCTTCCCTAGAAATAGCCAACCCCCTGCCATGTTTCCTTGACATGGCAGCAGTTGTAAAAGAGGGGTTTGAAATACATCCTAATGCTTTGCCTAATTGCAGGGCTTGCTGGAGGACAGCTGGCTGCTGACTGTGTTACTCGATGACTGGAAGAGCATCCCTGCGATGGCAACGCCGGCTGCTCCGACATCAACAGGAGCAATTTCATTGACATACAAATATTATGATTGGACTCGATGATGTGAAAAGTCCCTTCCAACCTAGACAATTCTATGATTCTATAAATATCTTGGTTTGAGTTTTTTGGGTTTTTTTTTTTTTTAACTCACAAGTTTGTACAGCCCTGGCAAGGGGACAGGTGAATGCATCCCATGGAAGGGATCCGTGTATCCCCATCACCTGCGAGATGATCCCAGCAGGTCCAGATAGTGCCCGGGTGCGGTGCTGTTCCCCCAGTCCCTGTGGCCTGGTGCCGTGCTGGTTCAGCCGCTGGGATGCCGGTAGCAGCCGGCTGCAGTGAAGTTACCCCTTTGTCCTGCATTAATATAATTTGCATTTTGCGGGAGCAGGTGGCAACAACCTCATTTGCAATTTCTGTGCCTGCCACATGTCCTTTCAGAAATGGTGTGTTTTAACACGGGGCGTTAAAATCGCTGGGGCCCGGCTCGGAGGACTGCTGCTGTGGAAAGAAACCTTCCTCTACCAGAAATAGGCTTGAAAAAGCCTCGTGCACCTCCAAAATGCGCTTGCGTGGATACAACATTCCAGTCTCTCCTTGGCCAAGGCAAACAATGCTCAGGAGCAGCCCGGACTCAGTGGGTCAATAATGCAATTGGCATCCTCATACGCTGCCATCCATCAAGTGACACGATTACATCTCCGCCGGTCGCAGGGTATAATGGAAATTATGTCATTGTGATAGAAGTGTTTGGAGGATTCATTCCTTCTGCCTTTGGAAATAAATACCTTGCACCTCCCTGCATTTGTGGGGAGTCAGGGATAGCGTTATCCCATGACAACAGTCTTTTTGGTTAACGCTATTGCTTGATTAAGGAATATTTGTGTTTTATTTTGCCTTTAGAAGGGAAACCCTGGTGACTTTTCAGCTGGGTGGGGCATGTGGGGGGCAGCGCTGGGGTGGCTGTGGCTGGGGGTGGGCATCCTGCAGGACCCTGCCTGTAACTGCTGGTGAGATTTCCCGGGGAAATCTTCTCCCAGTCTTTCACCTAGGGGGAAAAAAAAAATATTTCCTTGCCTTTGGAAAACCCCAGAAAATAGAAAAATAGATGGGAAATAAATAGAGGACAGGGAAATAAATCCAAATGTGGAGAGTGAGGCTGCGGTGTGCTCCGTTACTGCTGGATGCTTAGAGCAGTGGAGCTGAATTTGACCCAGGAGATGATGGAAAGCAGAGGAATGGTTTCCCCAGGAGCTGCCTTTTGGTCTTTAATCTCTCCAAGCCCTATTCCTGCGATGGGCTGAGCAGTCTGTCTCCGTGCCCAGCCCCCATGGAGCTCATCCCGCCGGACGGGGAGCAGTGAGGGCTGGACGGCGGGTTTGCCGGACCCCATGTCTGGGAGACGCAGAACACCTTGGTACATGAAAAGCGGGGGGGACACGGGGAGAAGGGAGGCTGTGAAGTGCTTTAAAAGCAGTAAAACATTAGTGGCAAAGTGCTGACATGGAAGCGAAGATATTATTCCTTCAACAGGAGCCCGACTGCAGTTGTTTTGTGTGTTTGAGTGAGGAATAATGGGGTTTTACAAGAACACTTCAAAAGGGAAGCAGGGGCACTGCCGAATGCCCAGACAACACAGACAGCAGCTTTTCAGACGCAGTTGCCTAATTTTACAGCTGTTTTGGTCTCTGCTCCTGAAAAGATCTGCCGTTGCTTTTATTGTTGAATGGAGAGCATAGAAGGAAATAAGGAAAAAACAAAAAACCCCCACACCTAAACCAAAAAAAAAGCCAAACCAACCTCTTTGCAAGAGGTGTTTTAGATGGGAGCAAAGCCTTTGAGTCCTCCGCTGTGAGCAGTGGGTCGGTGGGACCAGGGCTTGTTCTCCATCACCGAGGATGCTGCCTGCTGGACCTGAGATGGCTTATCAATGTAGAGCAGCAGGTTTCTGTTGGGTTGGGATGGTGCTGCAGGGCTGCTGCTCCCCAGGGCGGAGGGGCTGATGGGAGCCTGAGCCCAGCAGCAGCAACCGGCCGCACGTTCGGTGTTTGCAGGGCTCAGCATTGCTCTTCTCACTACGTTTCTCATGGGTTTTGTTTTTCATGTGCAGAGGGGCGCTGAGCTGCCTTAGCTTTACGCTGTGATGGAGCCTCAATGGAGCATTGGTTCCAGCCGCTGCCACTGGAAGGGAACGATGCCGGAGAAAGCGCTGGCACTCTGTGCTTGGTGTGTTCCTGCCTGCCATGTAAGCACCGAGGTTTTAATTTATTTTTTTTTCTCTAAAATAGAGGTATTTTGTCCCTGTAGATGCTAAGTGCTCATACCTGAATGTGCTGGGGCTGGAGATGGGTGGCTGGAAAGGGTGGCAGGAGGGGGGGACCTTTGGGGATGAGGAAGACGAGGGATGACGGTGCTGCCTGCTTTAGGGATGCTCAAAGCTATCCTCTGCAAAGGGACCTGGGCAGCATCTGCCCTCAGGCTGGGTGGACGGGCCAGGGCAGTTTCCCAGCCCCTGGGCTGCCTGGCCCAATTTCCCATTGGATTTGCCATTGGATCTTACCTACAATCAAATCCCCAAAAGCTGGAAAAGGCAGATTGTCATGCGACGATGGGTTTCTTAGCAGGCAGGGTCAGCCCATGGGCAAAACCATGTTCCTCTCTGATATGGTGTTGCCCATAAATGATGATATTTCTGCTTATTTTCAGAAACCAGAGCAGAAAGAGCTTTGCTCCCACCGTCTCCCTGTTTTGCCGACGCACTAATTGATAGTGACCCTGGGAAGGTTTCGATACTGTGGACTGATGCCAAACTTGCGTTGCCCCTTTTTGACCTGTGAGTGGTGTAGCCAGGGTGCCGCAGAGAGGTGGTGACAGCCCCAGGGGAGCAGCACCGTCTCCACTAGCCACAGCACCGGTTATTAGGGGGAGGAGGGTGCGCAGGCGTAGGATGCGATTGCATTTGTTTTGGGGGACGGAGACTGCTATCGTTATCCCGGAGGAGCCGGGTGGTGGAGAGGCTGCTGTGCACTGGAGCTGGCCCCCAGAGTGATGCTCTCGTGCCATTTGGAAATATTCCTGGAGCTTGGAGTCAGGCATGGGCGGAATTTCATCCTGGAGCAGCAGGGCTGGGGGAAGGGACCCAAAACCCTGTGGCAAAAGGAGATGTGGGGATGGGGCGCTGGTGACTCATGTTGGATGAGCAGGTTGGGATCTCTGTGCATACCTACTGGCTGGGAAGTGGGGTCCTGGGCTGACCCTACTGGTACGCAGAGAGGGGTCCTGGGTGTAGCTGGTGCTCCCAGTCTCATGGAGATGTGTCCCCATGTCTCCATCTTCCCCATCCCTCCTTGTGGGGAGGAGAGCATGCAGATGAACCAACTCTTCCTCTGCGTGGGCTCTGCAATGCAGTTTGCTCTTTCGTCCATGTTTCAGGGGCCGTGGGGTCTGGGTGACAGCAGTGGAGATGTAGCTTGGGACTTGTTAGCCAAGGGACAGGGCTTTCAGCACAGGGTCAGTCAGTACCGGAGCCTGTAGCCGATGACCGCTGGCTCTGAGAACCCCGGGTTTTCTGCTGATGCAGCAGCACCTTGCTTCTACCTCAACTCTACCACTGGAGCATCTCCCTTTCCCTGTTCCTAGCTGTCGAGTCCCAGCATCTCATTTCTTAATAGCCCTCATGCTGCCTCCAGGCTGTGTTTGCCCGGCTGCAGCTCCAGGAGCTGTTCCCCTTTCCTCTCCCTGGGTAGGGACCAGCCTGGCAGCTACGCAGGGATTTGAAAGAGCCACAGATAATCACAGCCATGATCCACCGTGAGGGCTGGGCTGAACAAGTCCAGGCCCTGGGAGGCAATTGGGAAGGTGGGAATGAGCCAGGGAGGTCAGGGCAGGCAGCCCTGTCTGGGGGTTAATGTGGCTTAATTTTCAAGCTGGAACTTGAAAATGAGAGGGCAAAGGGACAGGGATTGTGTGTTTCCTTTTAGTGTGAGAGTGTGAGGATTCAGTGCCTCTTGCTTGTGCAAGCCCGCAGATGGGGTGTCCTGCCTGGGAAGTGGAGTGAGAGCAGGTCCCGGCTCTGGAATGCAGGCAGAGGGGGAATTTAGGCACAGCAGAGTGTGGGGCAGTGATTTCTGGCACTGGCAGGGACACTGCTGTCATTCTCCCCCTTTGGGGCTGAGTTTTTGGGCACCGGCAGAGATTGGCTCTACGCCTACACAGACCTTTGGTCTCAACCAGCACTTCCATCCTGGGTAGATTTGAACTCTTCTGTGGGTCCAGCCCTAAATACCCAAGGAGTGAAGAGCATGGGCTTGATGCCAGCCATGCAGGAGTGCTCTCCAGAGCAGTATTTTGGGGTGAGAAGGGGCAGAGGAGGTCTCTTACCCCTCCTGGGAGCGATGTGTGGGGCTGGAGGGAGGTTGCTGAGGACCACTGTGAGAAGTCAGGGTTGGAAACTCTTCCAGAGTTTCACCTGAACTGGAGGGGGCTGGAGATAAGGGTTTGGCTGAGGAGCAGGACCACATCCCTGGTGCTGGGTCTACCTCCATGTGGTAACTGTCTCCTCTGCTGCTTTGGGCTCTCCGTTGTGGAGGACGGGCTCCTGTCTCACAGCAGTGTGAGCACGGGAAGTCTCCCCTATGCAAACCTCCCAGCCTCCAGCCAGGCTGCTGCTATGCAATTAAAAGCTTTTTGCCAGTTAGAGGCTTAATTAACTCTGGTTTTCCAGGGTTATAGCCACACGTGTACGTTTTGCAACTGGGTCTTTCTGTTAGGTTAGCTGGAGTTTGGCCCTGTCTGCAAGAAATTCCTTGTGGGACTTGCTGGGGTCATGGCAGCATTTCGCTTGGCTGATGGTTCTGGGATGGTGGGAAAGATACAAACCCTGTGACTGGAGCATTTCCATGGTGGGGGGGAGGTGAATGCAATGGGAATGGAGTATTTTAGGGTCTTGAAAACCATAACCCACCAATGATGGTGATCCCACCACCCCCTGGACAGCCTGGAGCAGTGCTGTAGTGAAGGAAGGTCTCAGTTTCAGCCTGGCTGTCCTGCCCGTCTTCTGTCCAGCCTCTGCTAAATCACCTTCACCCTTACTCCTTCCTGTCTTTAGATATTCAGTGCCCCAGCCCTGCAGTTTTTGGGGTGTTTGAAGGTGTCTAGTGGGTTGTGCGTGGGCTGTATCAGGCCCACAAAGCTGCTCCTGGAAATACGCGGCTCTTACTTGCTTTCACGGCACCCCGTGGTTTTAACAGACTCAGTTAAAAACAAGCCCCCCTTTCCCCTTCAGCTGTTGATTTGTGTCAGCGAGGGAGTTTTTTGGGTCTGAAATAGATACCCTTGGGAAGAGTCGTAGCCCACTGACCTCAAGGGGATGCGGCTAATGTGCGCGGAGCACCCTGCCGCTGGCGGCTGCGGGAAGCAGTTAACCGGGGTCAGCAGCCTGTTGTTTTTTTTTCCCCTCAGCTGATAAGGAAAAGGAAGTTGATATTTGTGTCCCTGCAGCAGCCTCGTTAAATAGGAAAATAACAAACGGAAATATAACATGTTTCCAAAGGTACCCCTCTTTCCTGAAGCTACAAAATATGGGCTGCCTCTTCTTCTGCCATGCAAGAGCAAACGTTGCTTGTCCATTTTGTAGGAATGTGGCTTTTCCCTCATGAACGGGCTCACCATGTGCCCCGGGAACACCCCAGCACCACTTGGAGACTGGTGCTATCTGCTCTTAAAAATTGGGGGTGGGATGGGTCTAATTGGGGAGCAAATGGTCTGTGCCGGCCATTGCCCTTTGTGCTGTGCCCCATGGTTTTTCCTTTGCCCTGTCTCTTCCCGTTCTTCAGACTTCGGCCTTGAGATAAATGCACATAATCTCCTTTTTTTGTTGGCTTTAAACTTCACATCTGGTACAAAAAAATGAGATTTGTGGGGTTTCCAGCCCAATGTTGTTCACTTTTCCCTCCATCCCCTGAGCCCTGGGCAACTCCTCCAGCTCCTCCTTCCTATGGGGCTTCATCAGCAAGGCCAAACGCTGCCATCGCTTGCAAGACTGCATCTGCACACAAGTGATGCTGTGCGCTTGGGTTATGTTGGATTTACCCCACAGTGACTGAAAACTGACACTGAATTCTGGCTCTTGCACCTGGAGTAACTCCCTTTGCTCTTGCAGGTGTCTCTGGACTAATGACCGCCAGCCACCAGAGGAGGAGCCCCCCTGGGTGCCTGCAGATAAATCTCCATGTTCAACTCATCCCATTGATGAAAGATGAACCCTGGATGGGTTCACTTGACCCATTTTGCACTTCTATCTCAGGACGAGGTGAGCTGTGTCTTGCCAGCACCTGTTTCCTCCAGGGCAGGCATGTCCTTGGTGGCCAATGTTGGGGCAGAAGTCCACCTTGGATGAGGTTGGTCCCACCTGGATGACTGCAGAGAAGCCTCTGGACTCACTGATAGTGAGATTTTGGAGATTCACGCAGGTTTCCTCCCAAAGGCAGAGCTGAAGGTGAAGCTGGATGAGGGTCATTGGCGTTGAGTGCCCAAGTTTCTCCAGAGCAAACCCTGGGAGCCTGTCTGGTTTGTGCAAAACATGGACCTGCCCCTGTGTGCTCTGGCGAGCGGTGGCTTATGGATGCATCCGTGAGACAGCAAAAGCCAAGGAGGTTTTGTATCTAAAATTTGCAACTGTGCAGGAATGAGAAATGAGAATTCCCGCTGATGCCGGCATCACAGGGGTTGTTAGCATCCTCCCAGGAGGAAGCATTTATTTCAGCCGGCCACCTCGACAATCTCATTATTATCTGCACACGGCAGATAAATGAGCGCTTCCACGTAGTCAAAGCAAGTATTGATTAAGGCCCGGGAAGCAGCTGATCAATGTGATGCTGTTTTTCCCTGGTTGGACGTGTAGGGCTGCTCGGCTGGAGGCTGTCCCAAGCGCTTGGGGACTTTCCCCATCATTAACAATCATATGCACTCAGACAATAAGGGCCTATTACACTGCCTTAATGCAGGACCAATCTGGGAATTAATCGGGATATTTGGAAGCACCTTAGCTGCTTGCGCTGATACAAGGTCCTGAGTTTCCTCTCCTAATCTCCCCCAGGCAACTAGGATCTCCCATAGGTCCCCACGCTGGATAATGTGCGTAAGCTGGTTACAGTGAATTTGCATGAATAAGCAGGCAATTCTGCTCGGGCTGAATGCAACTTCATTTTCATTAAGGCCCGGTGATAATTTGAGCTTCCTTATTGCCTGTCCTTTGAACCCTGCAAAGGAAGATTTTGAGCAACAATTGACTTTGTGTTTGGGGTCATGGGGACTGCTCCAGCTCCCAGGCAGAATTCTTCCCCGCCCCGAAAAGTCTTTTCCTCTTTGTTTCCTTCCACAATCCCTCTGTTAAGGTGAATAATCATTGTGGAAAGTTTTATTTGTGGAAAAAAAGGTTAACCTTGCGCTCAGGTGAGATAACAAACTGCTGGCTGGCTGCAGAGTGGCATGCGATGAATTAATGGTAGCTCCCTGCCTGGGAGCTCAGCGCAACGGGTCTGCCCAACAAAATCCATGCCTGGAAATCAAATTGACGGATCCTTGCTTGTTGGGGGTATTGCTGTGGGGGAGCTGGTGGGATTGGGGGGGTGGTGGGGATGGGGCTATGGGGGTCTGAGATTGGAAATGGGGCAGGGAGAATTGGGAGGGCAGGGGATGAGCATCTGTGCTCGGGTGGGAGCTGGTAGGACAGGGGAAGCGCTTGGAGAAGCTTTCCCACCTTGCAATGATGAAAAAGAGCTGTGCAACCACAAAAAAATGAGAGTTTTTTTTGGAAGGGAGAGAGCGGAGAGGCCGGGAGGGTGTCCCTGCGGGGACGGAGTGCTCAGCGGGCAGGGTGATGCTGGGGACAAATGCAGCTCCCCATAGAGGGTGGACGCCTCTTGGTTACAGCATTGGCTGAGCACCACTTTCCTCTCCTGGCTCTTCCCATGCGGCGAGGTGTTGCATTTTTCCCTGGCAGCCAGGCATTAATCCCTTCCCTGGATTAATTAGCTGTCACAGACATGTGGGCTTTGCTCAACCGCTGTGTTTCTCAGCCACGCTGGAGCTGCTGGCTCGGGAAGAGTGCTGGCTCAGAGCCACGTGTTGCATTTACATTGCTGACCCACCTTGTGCTCAAACACGAGGATCTGCTTCAGGTGGGCAAAGTGAATATCAGGGTCGGGGCAAACCTTGGGGTCAGGAGAGACATCGGTGATTTACCTGGATCCAAGCAGCACTGTGTAAACAAAGCAATAAATACTGCCTGCTTCGGAAACGTTAAGGAAGGGTTCATTCCTTCAGAAGAAAATTCATTACACGGTGCTCAAATTAGCCTGGCGAGTGGTGGGATGATGGCTTTCAGCCTCGCACCCGGCCTTCAAGCCAAGGAGGTGCCTCCATGCAACGTCTGGGCAGTGTCCTGGCACAAGCAAGGGCAGAAACACCTATTTAATTTTCAGATGAAGCTCAGACACTTTAGGAAAAAGCTGTATTTTTTCCCCTCTCAGGCTCTTGGGTAGAGGTTCTTGGACACACCATATATATCAGTAGCTCTTTTGGGCAAATTACTGTGTTTCGCATTAAGAGTAGGCACTGACCCTTGTTTTTAGGGATTTGGGGATGACTCTTAGATCCAGCCACATCCTGTTTTGACCAGGCTCTGGCAAAATGTCTGTGAGGCCATTCCCAGGAGGGATTTGCCTGGGCTTTCCCCTACTTCTGAACCAGCTCTGGCCAAATAGGTGTCAAGAGCCACGGGGCCCATAGAAAAATCCTGATCTATGAGACAAAACTCAGGTTTCTGGCTAAAATAACCGTGTGCAGAGGTGCTGTACAGTCTGTGTGTGTGTGAGAATAAGTGTCCTTCTTCCCCTTATCCCAGCTGAGTGGCCCCTGAGCCTGTCTACAACACCCTACATTTGTGTTCACACTGAAATCTGTGGCTCATGGCCGATGTAGTGGTGAAAGCAGCAGGCTTCCTCCAGTCTGGCCCCGGCATCAGCAGGATCAGGATTTTGGCCCAAAGCAGGGAAAAGCCAGAGAGATTTTTATGAGGGGAGCCAGGATCTCCTGTCCTTGCAGTAGAAGCCGCTTAACCAGCTGTTTTGCACATCTGCAGGGCTTGCCTGAGCTGGGAAGAGTCACAGCATCATTTAGAATCTTAGAATCGTTTAGATTGGAAAAGACATTTAAGATAATTGAGTCCAACCATAAAGAAAGGCCGGAGTTTGTCCTCATTTACCCCAGTGTCACTCTCTGCTGGCGCTGGTGGCTTTGGTGCCATCTCAATGACAGGAGATGGGATGTCCCACAGCAGTAGGGAGCACCAAGATACGGAGGGGGGAGGGAATCAAGTTTGGGTTGGGGTCTTTGTTTTGGGGGTGCCCAGTGAAGACGGGGAGGCGAGAGGAGGCAGCGGGCGATGGCACAGCTGTGCCGGGAGCCCAGCTCCCATCTGGCTGCCTTATCAAGCCCTGCACAGCCTCCCGTGTCACATTGGGATGTAAATCGCATTAATTGAATTCACTTTGGCTGTGCTTTTGGGAGCAGACAACGACCGAGTCAAAATCTCATTTGCATACTGATAAGACACAGTTGAAAAATGATGCCTTCAATGAATAAAATGTGTGTAACTGGTCCAGCTCGATATTAGCATTAAAGTGTTAATCACTTTGGCATACAAGTTTATAGCACTGAGTAAATTTGTCTTCAAAGGGCCCTGAAACAGAAATCTATGTTTCTGGACTGCCATAGCAACACATAGACATCTTCATTGTATTTCTTGGTCAGAAAGCAGGTGCCAGCTTCTAATTAAAGCCTAATTTGCAATTTGTGTCCTATTCACTGTTTTCAGGGGAACTTTGATGGCTGATATAGCGGTAAGCAATAACCGGCAGCAAGGCTTGAAAGCTGAAATGGAAATTCATCCTCCCCTGGGGCTGCTGGGCTGAGCAGGCACGGGAGAGGGAAAGGGCCAGGGACAATGTTGTGATGTGCGTCCCTCATCCAGGAGGCTGCTTGCAGTGAGAGAAGATGGAAATCATCGCAAGAGAGCTGGTGCCAGCATCGCGGGGGACGGTCATCGTCCTGTTCCAACCTCCTCGGGGCAGCTCCGGCCCTTCCTCTTTGAAGACAGATGGAAAAAGCTTCTTCCAAACTCGCAATTAAAGGATCCAGATTAACGATGCCCGTGGAGGTCTCTTGTTGCACATGTTCTCCAGCCTGCCCGCTGACCTGCGGCATCTCATGCTTCCCAGTCTTCCCCATGCTGCCTATCCATCTCCTCTTTCTGCTTCTAATCACAGGCTTAGGAGCACTTGACAGCACTAATATCAAGGGTAACTAGCAGCAGCAGGTCAGTTGATACATGGACCCATGGCGGAGAGGTGTCCTGAAGGATCTGGCTGCCTTGGGAGCAGAGTATTTCAAGGTGCGTGGAGCTGGAGGGCCAGCACTGCTCTGTAAGAGGTGTTGCTGGTGATAAAGCGATGCTGCTCGCCCAGGGCTGTGTCTGCTTCTGCTGGATGCGGGTTTGGAAAGGGGCCTGGGTGGGGGGGGGGCAGTGCTCAAATCCCAGTGAAATTCAGTCCTGCTTCAGATTCCTTTCGATATTGCAGCCTCGGGTGCTGGCTGGGGGAGCTGTGCCCTTCCCAAAACGCTCAACCCAGAGGGTGGGAGTGCTGCTTGCACAGCGGCCAGCACAGCTGGAGTGGGTCCCCTGGCCACCAGCTTTTCTGAAGTTCTCTGCACCACCCATCAGCTTGTTGTCATGTTAATTGTTGCTAATAATTTTTGTCACAGCAGATTCAAGGGTCAGTGGTCACAGCAGCGCCTGCTGAAGGACCAGGCGGGTCCCTGCTTTGACAAGGGGACAGTTGACACGGTTGGACCTGGCAAAAAGGAGACCCAGGATGGGTTGCTGGCCTGGATGCGTGGACAGACCATTCTTGGTAAGGATTTTTGCATGTGCAACAGGGATGTGTCACCACGTTGGGTTGGTGCTGGGGGATGGCAGGGGACAAGCTAACAGGGAAGAAGCCACACTGTGTTGCATCCTTCAAGAGTGAACCACACACACCCAGTGATGGATCACACCAATGCCGGTGGGGAGGGACATCTGGGGGATCTCCAGTCCAACCTGCTCATTGAAATGGGATTTTGCTGCTTCCTCTTGTCTAGCCGAGCCCTGAAAGCCCCCAGGGAGGGAGATGCCACCACGGGCCCTTGCTTCGAAGCTGCACTACCCCCTAGCAGAGAAGTTTTTCCATGCACCTCTGCTGGCTGCTCCTTCGCACCTCAGCTCAGGTTTTCAGCTGCGATAAATCAGCCAAAAATAAATAAATGAAGCCAATTTTACACCAGCTGAGGCTCTAACTCCTGGTACTCAACCTCCTGTCCCTCCCCTTCCCACTGAATTCATTCCCTCTGTAGACACTGTAGGGTAGGTGTTTGTTAAAGTCCTATAATCCATCATAGAATGTTTCTGCTTTTATAGCAAAAAAAGAAGAAAAAGGCAGTGGCTTAACCCAGGCTTCACTGTGTGTTGCTCCAGGAGATGTTGTTTCAAGTGCATTGCACACATGGCTAAATGGGACAGCAAACATTGCATCCCTCCTGCCGCCAGCCCCGAATTCCCCTCTCCATCCCCTCCTGGCTCAGTCACCATGCAAAGAGGTAAGTCACAGCCGGACCGTTTATCAGCTGCCAATCTCCTTCCCGAGGGATTTGGCTCCCCCTGGGCTGGCCAACAACCACTGTCATCCTGGGAGTGCGATCATCTCCTAATAAGCATGTTCCACTGATTGCCTTAACAGCTTAATTATACCGTGCGTGGTCTCCTGAGTAGTGTGATACGGTTAGGACTCCGCAGCACCTCGCAGGACACCTGATCGTGGACCTGCCCTCTCCCCTTGGCTTATCTCCTGCAGCCCCGTGAGGATCAGGGGTGGCACCACCAGCCTCGATTGCCCCCGAGAGCTGGTGATGGGGCGGGTGGGATGGTTTCAGCAGGAGAAGCCCGGGTGATGCTCTGGGCTCATATCAAGCTTTCTGGTTTAGGTGCAGGACCCTGGCAGCAGTTAGAAATTACAAATTAGAAATAGAGGTGAAGGCAGCACATGAATGGCTTTGCACAGAGTTACCTGATGCTGCTTCTGGCCTGTGAGTGAATCCCTAAGTAATGGTGTAGAAAACAAGGAGGATGTATACATTGGTGTTCATGGGACCCGGGATTTCAGCTTACGGTTTTCTATTTGGTGATATATTTCCTCCACCACATGAAGCTGTGGTGAGGTTTTTGCTGGGAGCCCTTTCTAACCAGTGAGCGCTTTTCAAGCAGCGTAAAAATTATCCTGGGCTGATGCATGTGCACAAGCAGACGTATACACCTTGCATGTCCTGAAGCCAGGGTGAAAATCCCAGTAAATAGGTGTGGCGCGCTCTGAGGTTGGACTAAATCAACCAAATAAATCCGAAATGTCTGAGACAAATGGGGGGGGGGGTGGGGGGGTGGGAAAGAAAGCCACCTAAAACTTTGCTCACATAACAGGAAAAGAATGGCCTGGGGCTCTGTCCACCTCTTTCTATCCGTGAGTGGAAAATGCTCTGCTCCAGGAATCAGCCTATTTCCTGCCTGCTGGGGGATGCAGATGCAAGTGCTCCCCGCAGGGAATATCCTGTTTACCCAAACCCCCGCTTCCCACCGGCGAGCCACACGTTCCAACAAGCACCGCTACCCTTGGAGTGATGTCTCCTAGGGCATAGAAATAGTTGTCTTAATAAAGAAGTGATTAACATAAGGCTTTTGGGGCAAAGGTACTGGTGGCATAAGAGGTCTAGGGAATCGCTGCAGTCCCTGGAGTGGGAGCACCCGCTCTCGGCCAGTGGGGTGGTGGCATCCAGTGACCGCGGTGCCTTCTCTGAACCCAGCACCTCCTCTCCATCCCCACTCACTGCCTTCTCTGGGAGATGCCCCAGAAGCTGTCGCACCTTTTCCTAATGGATAATTCCCCGTGGCTCTGTGGAAACCCATACAGGAACTCCGTTTGCTTTGGTACGTGTTGGAATTGCTTTAAAACATCTGGCTTTAAGCCTCCCTGGCTTTGTGTGGCATTATGCGCCTAAGTCATTTAGGTCATTAAAAAGGCTTTTCCCAAAGGGCTTAGTGCTGCTTCCCACCACCAGGGACGGTCCGGGGAGCATGCGAGAGAGGGACGGCAGCCCGCAATCGAGAGAGGGCAGTTATTTGGCTCCTGGGGTTTCTGCCAGCTGGAGTTACAGCGTGTTCTAGCCCAAACATCCCTAACCACATGATAAATATTATCAGTGTTATTAAAATATGATACCGGAGCCAGAAATGTTTGAAAAACCTGTTACAACACTAAGGTAAGCGTTTTAATGCGGCGCTAGGAACAGGCGCTCTCTGTTCTTAGCACAAACTGGGTGATTCTTTTTTTTTTATTCCTTAAAGCAATTTGCCGCAGACAGAGGACGTGCCGGTACACAGTGGGCCTGGGCCAGGCCTGCCAGAGGGTCCGCGATGGCAGCAGCGGGGGCTTGTGCGGGTCCTTCCCCAGGTCCATGTGGTTCATATTTCGGATTGAGGCACTTTTTGCAGGTCTGAATGTAGCTGGGAAGGAAAGGGGAGCTGCTATTTTTTGGGCATGGAGGGGTAAGGCAGCGTGTGAAGGGAGGATATGGCATCATGGGATGAAGGTGCAGCATCCAAGATGCAGCCTTTCCCATGAAGCCAAGAGCAGATCCAGCCACGTATCACAGCTTCAGCTCATCCTCCCGAAAGCTCAAAGTTGAGACCATGGTGCTAAAATGCCCATTATGCCCAGAATGGAAGCCCATGATTTCATGTAGCAGTTACTCCACCAAGCATTTTGGTGGCTAAACTGGTGTCTGACATCTTGAGATCTGTGTCTAGAGTAGATTATGGGCTCATGACATCAATCGACAATTAGATCCAACTCAGGTGGACTCAACCTTTCCTCCTCCTCCGCTGCCAAAGCAGAGGCTGATGGCAACGATGGCTGCAGAGGCAACAGCATTTAACCCACCTAATTAAAAGCTTGAGCTGGAAGAAGCCTCTGGAGGGAGAGCGGTGGCTCTCGGAAGTTTCACTCCTTGTAGTTTCATGCTGGGATGTGGCGCGTGATGTGCAAGCACAGAGTAGCCGGCGCAGCACAGCTCCGACCACTCTCCGTACACGTGGTCCCGCTTCTCGAGGTCTTTTGTATCTCTCAGTTTAGCAGATATCTCCTTGCGGTGAGACACCTTCCACAAAGGAGCTGGTCTGCAGACGCGACAATAGAAACGGGATTGCTCAAGAGCAAATATTTGCAAAATAAAGCAAAACTGACTCTACAGCGGAGCTGTGACTCACTCGGTTCCTCTTTAGGCTCAGGAGGAATAATTGCCGTGCGATGCTGAGCACACAGTTCAAAGGCAGATGTCTTGTTTTTTGCTGAAGGAGAATAGTTGGGAGTGGATGTATGTGTACCCCGTTAGTTCATATGGGAAATATTTCTTGCCAGTTTTCCCTATGATGTGACCATGGAAACAAACCAGAGTTATCTCCTTTCTGTTTGCAAAAGCAATAGTGGGGCATGTCCCACTGTCTGGGAAAGGTTGTCTTAGTCCCGTTGTGGAGCAAGGACCCTTAAACACCTGTTGTCACAGGCAGCGTCTTTTGAGTACAGGTGGGTGACCACCTCTGATTGCTTTATCTGTGTCAGATCAAGGATGATGTTTCACCCAGCATCTGCAGAACCAGCTCCAGGACCGGCCATGACCCAGCTGTACGTTTCTGTTCCCCTTGGCTGGAGATTGCTCCCATTTGCTGCATTCACAGTGTCATGTCAGGGTGTCCCCAAATGAGACCCACCCCTCAAGGGTGCGGTGCCAGCTTGGTCAATCCCTGCCACTCCTTGTGATGCTCCCAGCAAACATGGATCCCAAATAAAAACAACCGGTGCTTTCAGAAGTGCATTGATTCCAGATACTCCTCCAGCTGCCTCTTCAGTAGGCAAATTCAGTCCATAAATCCCTGCTTAACGCCTCTCCAACCTCTGCTCTACAGTTCCCCTTGCAGAAGATGGAGGAAGATCAACCAGGAGTGAGGACAACATCTGCAGCCCCTTCGAGGTAGGCAGCCTGGTACCGGCGGCTCTCGTCCTGGCAAGGGAACTCATAGACAGCTGAGTAAAAGTTATTTCTATTACAAGCTCATGTGCTTTTTAATTAAAGGGAAACTCATGGCCTCATCCACTTGGTGGAGAGTTTTGGATGGTGGTTAAGTATAAATGCAGATTTCCAGCTTTTCTGCTTGTGAGAAAGAGAGAAGATATGAACCTTAAAAAGCGATGGGGCAAATACACCTTCCTGTGGGTTTCACAACCCACTTGCAAAGGGATCTTCAAATGAGTGAGATGGAGAACACCAAATACCTCCTGTTCGGAAGAGATCCATGGGTGGCTGGGGAGGGCTTAACCTGCAACTCCCTGGCCCCATTAGCTGTGCCAATATGGGTGGCACGTTCCTCGTCCTGTCCATGCTGATCCCCCCACCCCACCTCAGCCTGGGGTGCAGAAAATTGAGGAAATGTGTCCTTTGCAGGTGGGTCTCCATTTCTTTCCGGAGTAAGACAAAGAAAAGAGGGAGCCAGGATCCATTGAAGTCCTCACGGTGAAGTCGGACATCCAAGCGTGTCTGAGTGGCGAAATCTCCTGGCTTATGTGCTGACAGGGGGATGTGTGCTGGCAGAGCAAAATAGACCTAGCATGCAAATATTTAGCCTGCCCTGAGTAGGTTAACAGGCACTGTCAGCCTTTATTTAATCCTTCAGTCTGGCTCGGTTCAGGTTTGCTAATTTGGGATGTCTTTTTTAAATTTAGAGCTATTTCTTCTCAGTCTGTGCAGCTGGAAACATGGTTTCAAAAGCTAAAAGATGGGGTTGTCCCCATCTCACTCTGTGGTCTCCTGCTTCAAAGATCCTGTGTCTCTCCTTGGCTGCCCCAAGGTGCAGTCCTGCGTCATGGCAGAAAAGTCTCCTGACCACGCTGGTGGGCTGTGGTGGTGTCCTGGATGGAGGAGGATGGGCTGGGAGCCTGGGGGCTGCACGTCCCACAGGTTTGCTCTTCTGGAAGCTGTGGCTCATCTCTCTGTGTCCTCCAGTCCTCTGCAGCTTCCTAATCCAGCTCCACACAAGGCGGTATGCAATCTTTTCCTACTTCCCTTCATTAGTGTCCCACCCATTTTAAGAGATGTAGGGTCAGATACCTCATGTGCAATGATGTGCTTCTTCCACCAGTGCTAAACAGTGGTCAGGGCTGACCTCCTGCTTTGGTGGAGTGATGGGGAACACCTTTGTCCTGTTCCAAATCAAAATTCTCTTTTAATGAGAACCCCCACATTTGGAAGCCCAGATTTAAACTTACTTATTTTAAGGTTAGGCAGTAGAGCCTAACAACTCACCTGGAGAGCACAAAGCATGGTCATACAGGTAAAGAAACACTGGGGATGCACAGATTTTTAGCAGGAATAAGTGAAGGTGGAAGGCCGAGTCTGAATATCTGGACTTTGTCAAACACCACCGGCCAAGGATGTGCTGGCTTCTCCCCTAGGTCTGCGGGGAAGCAAATTTCAGTTTGGTTTTGGTTTCAGTCTGCAGTATTTGGTCTGTTTGGAGAGGGATGGCTAAGGCAGGGATGTGGGGAAAAGGAAGTCACCAACCCTCTGTAAAAGCCATGTAAGGATGGTTTGACTTTCGGTCTTGTTTTTGTCTAGCAAGAAGGCCACATGGTGGGGTTAGCTCTTGTGCCAAACTGTCCCTAAAACCCAGGTGGGTTTGGTCTGGAGTATATACTCAGATCAATCCCTGCTTTAGTTTGAACTCTAGGTTTTAGGAACTCGGTTCAGATTATTCTGAAATTTGGGTAAGTATTTCTGGTTCTGGCTTATTTCCAGTTCTAACGTTGGCTTTAGTTGGAGAAGAACTGAGGTTTTAACCCAATGCCCACTGAAGTCTGATGGAGCTTTGAATTCGCTTGATACCAAGCTGGTCTGTGGACAGTCAGTCTTCCAGCAGATCCAAGCCTAATTCTGCTCCCCTTTGTCCCTCTGTAAAGCCAAAATTGAGCCAAGGGAAGAACAGACCTATGGGCATAGAGCCTTCTCCAGGGGCTGGATTTGGCAGGCTGTAAATAAACAGCACACCCAAACCCCTCCGGGGGGAGTGAGCGACGTTACAGCCACACTTGATAGACTCCAACTGCAGCCACAATTACTTTATGCACCTTTTTAGGCACTTATATTGTCATCTTGGTGTCTTATTCAACACTGGCAAACAAAATTCCTTCTTTCCAAATCACGAGGGAGGCTTAAACTGAAGGGCTAGTTGACTCCACTGGAGAAAGACACTTTTACGACACATTTTTGTTGCTATAAACCCAGTCTAAAATAATGAGACTCATGAAAGGATATGACCTAAACTATAAAATGCCCTTATGAAAGTTGTATGATAAATCAGAGAAGGACATGCTTGCCTCTTCCCAAGGAACTGCAGGCGGCCGGACAAGCAGTCAAGGCAAGGCAGATTGATTTCTGGTGTGCAGCGCTCTCCCAGCTGGGGGGTGAAGAATTAGCGCAGGTCAAATTGCTCACAAACCTCTGTCAAGGAATTTATATGTCTAGCCTAAATGTCAGGCTAGAGGAAAGAAAACCCGAGCTCTGTGGTTCTGCTGCATCCCAGCATGGGCGATTTCGTTAGTTATATCCCTCTGATCTTGTGGCTGGATGCTGCATTTTTGCCCCCTTTTTTTCCTCCCTTAATAAACAAAAGTGATGGGTCTCCAGCATGTCCCACTGCCACGTTAGGTGCCCCAGCCCCAAATTGTCAAGGTCTGCTGCTTAATTCCCACTAGTGTTTCCAACACTGATGTCAGTTCTGCCTCGAAGGGTGCCCAGAAACGCCTGGACCAGATTTGGAGAGATTCAGGTAAGTGAAGTAGAATGATCTGCTCAAGGTGGGATGGGATGAGGGCAGTCTGTTAGGGCTGAATTTGATTTTCACTGGTCTCACGTTAACATTACGCTCGGTGGACAGGGAACAGCCACCTGTTTGGTGGGCTGGAGGGGGCCTGGGTGTTGGTGGTGTTAACAGCCCTCTCACGGAGCGATTAACTGCACCAGTAGAAGGAAGTGTAGGGGGGGAAAAAGACCTTTTTTTTTTTGTCTCCTCTAAAAAATGTTCTCATTCTTCAAATGCTTGGGAATCTTTTCTAACCCATTCAAATGATTTATTCTTCTGCAAAAGGTCTGGCTGGAGGGTAGGTATAATTGGGAGCAAAGCAAGAAATGCCATTAAGGAGCTGTGGGATGCTACAGTGGGGGCTAAGCGACGTTGAAGCGGTTTGTTCGCAAAGCTGTTGGGTATGGATGGGTCTGGCAAGATTTTTTTTCTTGAACCCCAGTTCCCAGAACACCAAAACAGTGCCAAAACGACCTCCCATCCCTGCGAGGGCTGAGGCTGAGCCCCCCTGCCGTCCGTGCAGGGCTCATGTCAGGGCCAGTTAAGGTGCAGGAGCTGCATCTCCTCCCTTCGATTCCCCGTGGCACTAAGATGCCTCAGTTCTTATCTGCCAAGTGATTTGCCTTTGGGTAATGCAATAGTGCATGGAAGAGCCTATTATTTGCCAGCACCAAGAGACTCAGCAAGCACTAATTGGACAAATGAGGCTCCGGGGATTTACAAACTAATCAGATGAATATGCAAGTGGGGAAAAAAGGCAAACAAGACTCTGAGCCACCCTGAGGGGCACCTGGGACCATGCTTTGCTCCTGAAAGCAGAGGGGCATGCGCTGTCTTTCCCCAGCTGCAGTGGTGTTAGGGACTGTTCTGTCCAGAGAGGTCCTTCCTCTCCCTCTAAACCACCTCCCACCGCTGCTTTCACAGGAGCATCTCTGATGAGCAGATTTGTTTTACTTCGGGGATAAACAGATCGCACTGTGCGGCAGGTATTTGGAAATATTTCCCAGGCTTTTGGCGTCCTTCCCAGCTCACATTTCCCACAGGGACAGGATGCCACCAGTTCTCCGTGTTGGGCACTGTGCCGGGGGGAAGACTTTCTAGCTCTTCTACTGTTCCCAGCCTAAAAGCTTCCCTCTAGGAAAGGAGGAGGAAAGAGCAGGAAAGCAAAGGTGAGAAAATTAAGATTTTTTTTTTTTTTTCCCTTTTTGCCCTCAAATATTCCCTTTGGAAGAATATCCTGAGCTGTGCTGGGCTCCAGCAGGTCTTTTGGAAGTTCTTCCTTGCAGCTATGGGACATCAGCCCGGCTGCGCTCCTCCTGGCCTCTACTGAGCTCAGCCACAGCTCACCAGCAAGCATGAAGGCAGGGACAAAACCCCGATGTGTGCTGCTATTGCACCCTGGGGACAAGGGCAGGGATTGTTTTGTGTCTCAGGGGAGGCTGATGGCAGCATCTCTTGCTCTGTGTGATAGCTGCTGCCTGTCCTGACCACGCATGGGTGCAGGCTTGGGCTCAGCAGGGGGACAAGGGGCTGCAATAACACCGGAGAGCAGAGTGGCAGTCCTTCGCTAAGCCATGGGGCCAGCACGGGGTTTGGGGCTTAAGGAGGAAGAGGAAGAGAGCAGGAGGAAGAGCAGAAGACGGCAGTGATGGATGCTGCTTCCCTTCTTGTTTCCCCATGGGTAGCTCATTCTCTGGGGACACAGCTTCATCTCTTTGGCCCCAGGGATCTTTTGCTGCTGCTTCCCCTCGTGGTCTGTGCAGGAAAACAGATTAGACTGGGATTTCCAATACACATGGCACAAGGCATTGGAATGTCTTAAAAACGTTGCTTTTTGACTGTTTCCAGACATAATTCATTACCAGTTCATTTCTTCTTCCTTTACCGCTGCCCTTTCCAGCAACCCCTCCATAGGGAGAGGCGTTTATGGCCCCACCATCAAAACACAGCACATCCTCAAACCGCAACGTCTCCGGGCATGAGGTCTGCTGTTCTCCATGTCTGGGTCCTGCTCCATGACCTGGCCACCAAGCTACCACCATACAGTGAATAATAACATGCTGCATTCAATCAGCGTCTGGGGCTGGATACTCCTGGTCCTGCAGCACTTGGGCATAACGCCATGAATGCCCCCGAGAGGACAGCCAAGAAATGACTGATGGTGTCGACTAAGTTATTGCAAGCTCTTCTCATAGGAAAAAGTGGTCCTGGCTGGAGTTTGGATGATAGATCGCCGCATTTTTCTGTAGTGCATTAGCACTTGATCTCAGAGGTCAGGCCAGAAAACTTTCTCCTTCTAATTGACATGCAAAGTGAGCGCTGCTATATTAATTTGGATTGGGGCTGAACTCGGAGCACCAGTGCTGAGATCAGAAAAATGAAGAGTGGTAAATCTGCAGTAAATTGCTTGGATATTTATAGGCTCTCATATGTGAAACATTTATTAAAAAAAAAAAAAAAAAAAAAATGCTGTAGTCCCTAGGGTGGCCTGGCTTTCTGCCAATGGCCAGGGTCAAAAAGTCCACAGCCTAGTTTGGTAGAAGCAGAAAATATGGCATGACTTTAACCTCCTGGAGAGCTTACCAGGGTGGGAGAGGCGGCTGTTATCTACGTTTTCATGGCTTTAAAAATGAATGGTCCGGTTTCCCTGTGAGAACGGTCAGCGAGGAGTGGAAATGCTGAGGCCGGAGTTATGTCAGGTGGTAAATGGGGGACCCTGATGCTCCCCACCTTCTTGTAGTTAAAGGGCAGAAATCAGCCAGGTGAGATACCGCTTTTAAAATCCTAGAAAAATAGCGATGAAGGGACTCTTTTTCCATGGTTTGAGACTTTGTTTGCATCCCATTAATGTTTTCATGCTCCCCACTGTAGCGTTGATGGCCAGAAATGTGTTAGAAAAGAAGATGTCTTCTTCCCACAGCCCCAAATGGTGCGGTGCCCACAAAGAAACCACGGGTGCTTGTGTGGCAGTAGGGGGTACAGATGAATGTTCCTTCAGTTTTGGGGAGCATCTCCTTATTTTTGTGGCACAGCAGGGTTGTAGGTGCTTGGGACCAAAGAAAAGCACCCAAACCTGGGAGTTCTGCTATCACCAATACCTTCTGCCCTGGGATTTTCACTTGAGCTAGGACTGGTTGGTTAACCCAAAGTGCAAAACTTCTTGCTCAAAGAGAGGTGAGTACACACAGCATACAGAAATTATGTGATCACCTCATTCCTTTAGTCGGCCTTCAAAATTACCCAGTCTTGTAAAGAAAAAGCTTCCCAGATCCTCTCTACAAGTCATAAGCCTCAGGAACTGTCTGGCTTCATTTTTGCATGACTTGAAGGAGCTCTTCATTATGTCTTTCAAAATAATGGGAGAAGTCAAAATGAGAAAAACATAATGAAAACGGCTGATGTAAACAGCTGTATATTCCTACAGGTCTCTATAGTTAGCTGCTCTCATTAATCACCGCTGTATCGAAGGGCTTATGAATTTCAACAATTATTTCCTTTGTGTATTTTTCTTGGGAGGAGGACAACGACTAATTGGTCCCAGGCTTCGTTACTGCTCCCGAGTACCGCAGGAGCTAACAACGTGCCTCCGGCCAGGCTGTGTGTGGGCGCAGGTTTGCAGAGGGTGAGTCCATACAAGTGGTTGTTGCGATGAGAAGGGAGAGAAGCTTCACCTGTGGGGCTGGGGACATGCTTGAACCAGAAATCTGGAGATTTGCACCTTTTTTGGGGGTGGGAATTTGCTGGAACTGATCTAGAGGGAGAGGTATCATAGATCCCCTTTTAGCCTGCAGAAATGCCCTTTCCACCCAAGACATCTGTGAATGTCCACGATCGGAAGCATGGCTGTTTGCTTGACCTATTTTTCTATTTATGACCTATTTTGCTATTTTTCTCACCCGAGTCATGTGCCACTCTGATCACATTGGGTGTGAGACGCATCATGAGCTACTGCACAGGGTCGGGGCAACCACCACCATCACCCCCGGGTGCTTCCCTCTCCCCTCCCCCTGTTATAATTAAAGCACGAAGCCCGATTGCAGCGTGCCCATCGTGGTAATGCACAGCATGCTGCAGCCTGCTGCTGTTGGTAAACAAGACTGCTACAAGTAGTTCTCCCCAAAGAGGCATTTGCTGGAGAAAAAGCAGTCTGGTTGCTCCTCCCTGGCCACACGCAATCTGTGGGATGCATTTCAGGTATCTCCAGCCATGCTATAGCATGCACATCACCAGACTGCTGCTAATTATTATCATTCTTAATTATTCTTAATTATTATTAAATATTTATTGTTGTTGCTATTATAATTGCCATTATTATAATTATTACTGTTACTATTACCATCACCATTATTATTATTGTTGTTGTTATTGCTGCTGCTGTTGTTGTTGTTATTATTATTATTATTCTGCTACAACTCCTCCTGACCTCAGGATGAGCTGCAGCTGATTTAAACTGGAGCATGGAGCAGAAATGGGCTGCAGCAGCAACAAGCAGATGCCGGGGCTGGGGGACAGCACATCGGGCTGCGCCTTCATCTTTGAAACCTGGGATGATGCCATATCCCGGCGCATGTGGTTAATGAGCCCTGACTCCACGATGGCCGAGAACTGCAGGGTGGGTGCTCCCCAGCCTCCCGCTCTGGTCCTGTGGGATGCCTGGTCTTCCGTGAAGCCCCAGAGTTTGACTTTTCAGGGTGACGGTGGCTCCCAGATGGTGGCTTAGCAAGCCCAGCAGGTAACGTTGCCCTCCAGAGCCCCCGTTCATCATGGGAGAGGTGAGGGGGGTGCAGCTGGGCTGGATGCGATGCTACGGGACCTGGTGTGCGTTGATTATCGCCTGTGGTGACAATTCAGATGATGAATTGGCTCAGGTTGAAGGGAGTCTGCTCTCGACCCCAGTAAGCTGAAACTTTGCCCAGTAACCATTTGACAGCTCGGTTTGACCGATTGAACCTATATTTAGACAAATGCACTTGTATAAGTGACCAGCGGGAAGGCAACCCTCTCCACTTGCATACTGCAGCCTTGGTCTGGCCCACATTTCACTTTTTAAGGTGATGCTGCAGGAAAAGCACTTCTGTAGATGTTCCCCAATCTCTGCCAACGTCTGCTGCTTCCACCCCCAGCCTGGGTATTTTTTAATCTGAACTTCCAGGTTGAGGTGAATTTTTTACAGTAGGTTTCTGTTGTTGTTAGACTTGCACAAAGAACAAGGACTCTATCGTTTTCACTCCTTGAATCCTGCCGGGACATGACAGAGCGTTTTAGAAGACGCTATTTAATTAAAACACCAACAACTAGAATTTCTGGAAAAACATCAGAGGTTCTCATAAATTATCCTGGTCGCCTGTGTTTCACACTCCCAGGCTTCTACCTTTTGTTTAGTCCATATTATTTTGGAGCGTTTTTCAGGGGAATACTTATGGGCAAAGCATGTTCCTAACTATGATTGGCTTACTTACAAATTACCCTTTAATCAACAGATTTGATATTAATTAATAATTCATAGACTGCTCTTAGGATAAAATTGCATAATAACGTCTTTGATGCAGCCCAAAGTGTCCATTGTAGATGGCATAAAATGTTAATTAGCAGGAAAATGCAGTTAGGAGAAAACTCTTTTAATTATGTAATAGGCCTCATTACAATGGGTAATCAACAATGCTTCCAAATGAGCCCACTGACAGCATTTATCTATACATAGCAAATAAACTTTTGTTTGCAGAAAATACATTTGAGTAGTCAGCTGCTTAATTGCTTTCAGACGGTTTTTAAGTCATTGCTGTCCCTACCAATATTTTAAAAAGGACCACGCTTCTCCGCTGAACAGGCCATATGTAAAGCTCAGACAATAATGGGGAAAATTGTTCACAAATATTTGTTCAGATATGCAAGCAAATTTCAATTTGACCTTTTATAGGACCCTCATCTGAATACTGGAGCATTTTGCTGACAGTGGTGCCTGGAGAAAAATGTAAAGCATCGGTGCATGAATATCCCTTGAATTTCACATCGTGCATTAGGTCGTCCGACTCACACTGGCTGCTTTGTTCAAGAGTCACATAAATCACCCAGCTGGGCAACTGCAAGCCAGGTCGTGTGCTCAATATGGCCAATACGACCCAAGAGCATGCACAAAGACCTGGTTGGGAGCTACTTAGAAATCCAGCTTTCCTTGGGAAGGAAAATGGGAAGGAGCTCAAAAAGCAGATGCCTCATTTGTAATCTCTGTCCCCAGCTGACTGGTCTAAGCCAGAGTCTAGTGAAATGAAGGGGTTTGTGCCAGGATGGCTGAAATGAGTCAAATCACCCAAAGTCAATGCCACATCGAAGTATTTTGCTGTTTCTGCCTTGATTTTTGAGAGTTATCCAGGCTTCTTCAGGGAAACCTGCAATCCTTGTTTCTCTCCAAACTCAGCCAAATCTAGGACTTTCCTAGGTTCCATGCACAGGTGTGGTCCAGCTGGGTCCAGCTCAGGCCTTTTGGGCAGGGATGATGGATTTATCATGTCGCATCCTCTGTCCAACCCAGCAAACCTTCATCTCTCACTACAAATAATCAGCAGGGGTAATAATATCCTGCAGTCAGTTGCTAAGCAGTACTAATGGCCGCTGATCTTCCTCAAAGGGATGGCATGAATCCTTGGGACACGATGACCTTTACTTGTTCTCTGTGGTCCTGCTTGTGATTCTCCTTTTAATATTGTATAATACCGATAGCCCAAGTTTATCCATATTGTCGAACACACGGATACTCTATTATTAGATTTGTTCTTGCAGACACCTAGCTATATTGGCCGAATGTAATTTATAGTCTCTAAAATTTGCGGACACACAGATTTCTGCCTCCTTCAGTGTCTGGTCATTTCTATTCATTTCATCTCTGGAATCTAATGTAATAAAATTATAAAAGGCTCTAACTCCTCAGCGTTTAATCAGCTTAGTAAGAGAGAATTACATCAGCAGCCCTTAGGTGTACTTTATCCTGCAAAGGAAATCTCACATTAGGAGACAATCTCATTATTTTGACTACTAAGGATTGCATGAATTTCTTAAGACCCACCAAGAATACAGAAGACTTGAGGTCGGCTACGTCTTTATTGATGGTAGACAAGGAGCAGGAGGGTTTTGCTTTGCCAGCAAGGCCAGCTGGAGGTGTAGCTTGGACCCAGAGCCAGCATCTTGGATCCTTCACTGAGATCTCGAAATGATCCAGCATCCCAGACAAGACAGTATTTAGGGGTAGGTAGAAACTTGCTTGGTACAGCCATCCCCATCCCTGTTCAAGGTACTTTCCATGCTCACAAGTACAGCTCTAGATCAAACCTGTGTTCAGCAGAGGATTTAGCAGGACTTTAGGACCTACTGACTTCGAGACCCTTTTTTCCTTGCTAAAGAGGTGTTGGTGCCTCCTCTCTCCCCTGTTTCTTGATCTCAATTTCTAAAAAATCTCCTCCTGGGTTACATCCCACCCAGACACCTGGGTTTCTCACCCTGAAAGGATCAGACTATTTCTGGAAAGCTCCCTATGCCCTGCACAGCTCTGTGGGTCTCTCCTTCCCTGAGCACAAGCTCTGGCCGTGGACCACTTAATTCAGTGTATTGGCTTGTAGGGCATTGGTGGGGCCATTCTTTGCCTCTGTTGGGTCTGGAGAGATCACAAGTTTTACTTTATTGTTTTTTTTTTTCATATCCATCTTATTTATTTCAACCTGCAAAATTTCAGCACTTAGGGCAATAAGGTGGACAAAGAGATGGTGCTGCCATCTCCATGTGAGGGAAGAGGAGCTTCAAAGAGTGAGGTGTCAGGCCCACCTGCCCAGGGTTGCACAGAAACTCTGTAGTGAAGCAGAAAGTTAAACCCAGGTCTTGTCTGGCTTATATTACTGCAAAGCCACCGTGCCCCACATCTGCTCTCCAGTCTTGCCTGTGGGTGGCTGAAGTTGGGTGAAAACAGGATTTCTGAGACTATTTTTGGTGCATCCAGATGTAGGCTTGGCTGAGAAGTGGAGGGAAAAGAAGAGGCAGAAAAGGAAAGAGAGAAGCTGTTTAATGTAACACAAGGATTACGGAAGTTTCACTCTCTGGGCATGTTGAGGCTGGGGTTGTCCAGACCTGTCCTTCTCTCCCTCCTCGTGGATCCGTGCCATCCCAATCCCGCGGGATGGTGTTTCTGCCTCTCTGGGCACTGGAGTTATTTTAAAAGAAAACAGCTTGCTTGTTTTCCAGCCCAAGTTTGCTCGGCCAAGCTCAGCCCCTCTAACCACAGTCTGGGCATTTATTTTTGTCCTCCAGACTTTCTGAGGCATTTCTTGAGGTTGTTTGTCTGGTTCTTGGTGGGAGCGATGGAACATGATAAAAATTGAGAGGAGTCCCAGGCTCAGGTTCATTCTTTTGCAAAATTCACAGTGAAAGCCAACACAAGGCTTGGGACACCCAGGGAGGGTCTTGTTGCCAGAGCAGGATACCTGTTATGTCTTGGAGGCATCCATGGGGCCTGGGTGATTGAATACAGCTCATTAGGGTGGCTTCCAGCTCGCCCTTGGGCCTGACTTCAAAATATGAATTTGTTAAAATATTTAAGAAGCCACATCTCCAGCTTCAGCCCAGGCTTCAGGGGCTAAATTTGGTTGAAACATAAAGAGTGGAGGCCCCTCCATCATCATGTTGACTCCAGAACCTGGGGCTTTAATTAAAATATTAACCGTGATGATGCTTGCACCTCAGTTTGAGGGTAGGCAACACTATGTCCCATTCCCTCAACACCTTTGGTAATGCCAATGCGAAGGGAAAGCGTTGGACTGTCAGAGCCCCGGTTTTGTTTCGCAGGCTGGTGTACCACATTGGAGCATCTCTGAGTTGGTCCTGAAGCCAGGTGGCCAGCATCTGCTGGGTGTTTGTCATGTTATCCTCTCCTCTGTGAGTGAGATGAGCAGCCACTCGTGTTGTTTTGTCTCTGTTAATTTGAGAATGTGTTGTTTTGCCTTCCCAAGGTAAGCAAAATGCCCTTTGCACACGATGGGAAGGTCTGTGATGGTTCCTTGAGGAGTTCAATCCCACTGTCAACGACCCCCCTGAGAAAGCACTGCTAATGCACAGCTGAGCTCTGCCGCTCTTCCAGCAGCACCACTGGTAACCAATTTAGCTTGTTACTGGTGTGTTCAGCTGGTCTGGAGCCTGACCACGGGGTGCTTCAAAGATTAAGACTGTGACTTTGAATCCCTAGGGGAAGAAAACACCGAGAGGGGAGGACAGGACAGGATTGAGGACATGAGCTGCAACATCCCCAGCTCCCTGGGGTTTCCAAATTGATGATGACTTGGGCTTAGGTCTGTGCTGCAGCTGTAATTCAGCCCTGAGCTGGCAAGAAGTCAATGACCTGAGGGCAGGTCATTGTCTGCCTGCCTGGGCAGGGGGGCCGTTCATCAGGATGATGGGTGCTGCGTGGTGGCCGAGTTCATCATCGATGGGAAATCAGGAGCCTGTGATGTCCTGACTGGGCAAACAGCTACAGGGTCTTTGTCCCCAGGAATTGCTCCATCTGGGGCTACATGGTGCAAATGTCTTCCGTTTCCATGAGGAAATATCTTCTGGGCAGATTTTGAGCATTTCTAAATATTCAGCCATAATCTTTAGTATTTGTGGACTTCTGTATTAGTAGCAAGAACCCACAGTAGCACTGCAATTTTCTTGAGTGTTGCTGTATGTCCAGAAATCCTGGACATCTGGGTATACTTGGACTACAAAGCACCTAGAGAAGACGACTGATGTGGCCAGCCGAGACTTTTGAGGAGCCCTGGGCGGGACAGCTGTGGATATAGCTCACATGTGCTATGCATCCATGCTGTTTGAGATATGTCATAGCCCTTCCAACTGGCTACACAGTGCACATGCTTTGTGGGGTTGGACTAGATGATCTCCAGAGGTCCCTTCCAACCCTACCATTCTGTGACTCTGTGATTCCGTGAAACTATCTCTGCTCCTCAGTTTTACCTTCAGATAGCTGTTCTTCACATAGGAGCTGATCTTGTCCAATGCTGGCTGGCTACCTTGGTGGTAGTGGCATGGACATCAGTGGTGAGCAGGTCAAGCACTGGAGTAGGTTGAGCGTTTCACCTGAAAGCCTGGAAATCCCTTCAGTGAATGCTTGGACAAAAAATGTGCTGGGATACGTAAGGGTACTTTGGATGTGCAGGGGAAGAAGATTTCTCTCCCTGCTTGACAGGAGGCAGCCAGGAAGCAACCAGTTGAGCTGCTTTGGAAGAAGCCCTCGGGAGGCAGGTTTGGGTCATGTCTTTGGGGCCTGAACTCCCTGGGACCTTGTCCTTGCTTCGGGGCTGATCGTAATCCATCTCCTTTTGCTCCTGCATAGCTTGTCTTTCCAGACCCATAATTCAAACTGGCATTATTATGGTCTGCTGGCTGTTGCCTCCAGCATGTTTCCTCCTGGAAGTTGCAGCACAGCCCCAGTGCCATTATTTTTGAATGTCCTGTAAGGAATACTGTTCACACCTCTCAATTCAATTCGCAGAGAGCGTCTTAGCGTTCCCATCGCTTATCTAAACATATCATATTTCAAGGTTTATTTTGTGGTCATAAAAAATTTTGCTGTTGGCATTCAAAATAAAACTCTTTGCTGGATCTTAGCCTAGTAACAAATGTGTTGGATTGGGTTAGGCTGGAAGAAAAGAGGCTTTAGGAGTTTATGAGAAATGGGCCTCCAAACTGGAACACTTTAAGCTGATCTCCTCACTCCCAGACTGATCGGTTCAGATAAAACAAACTGAGCCTGCAGCACTCTTCCTGGCAAATGTCTCCCATGGAGCTGGCGAAGCTCCCCCAGCCTGGGGCCTTCGAGTAGCTGCTAATGAAGACACTTGAGGCACTGATTGAAAGTTGACCTCTGTTCAACTCTGCAAAAAAGGGGGATGCCAAATGCAAGGTATCGCCACCCATGCTGGCCCTGAACCCATGGTCTCTGCAGCACCCTGTGTGCAAGGGGATCCTCCTGGAATTTGATTTAAAACCCTCCATCACTACTCCCAGCAGCTGGTGGATGGAGATTAGAGATATTCTTGCAGAGGGACTAAGTGGTCCGGGGGCCAGGGAAGCTGCAAGCTGTTGCAAGCTAAGCTGTCCCCATCCTGCCTTCTTGTTGGCCACAGAAAGTCACCCCAAGCCAGGCTGGAAAGCCCCCAGCCTTTGCACAGAAAGACAGTTGATGACGGGAAAAGTGGAGAAGTTGGGAGCGAGTTTGATAAACAAGCACTGTCCCAGACACGGATGTAGCTCATGGGTGGTGGAAATGGTCTGAGCAGGCACTTGTGTGGAGCGGCTGGAAAGGAGGAGGTGTCCTGAGGACAACATCCATGAAAATCAAATGCAGAAGTGTGGTGGGTGCAGGACAGCCCCAGCGAGCATGGGACATGCTTCTGGGAGGGCTACACGAGGACCCAGCTGAGGCAGACAGCAGTGGCAACACAGAACAGCAGAGGTTGCTCCTGCAGGGTTTTGTGGACAAGGACAGAGAGCTTTTAACCATTACCTTGGCTCCAGAAATCATTTTACTCTGTAAGGCACATCTGGCAGATGTTTCAGTGAGGCTGCTGATCCCTGACGCGAGGGTTATGGTGATGCACACCTGCGAGGATGGACACCATGCGTACCCATCTGTAAGCACAGAGGTGAGGAGGGGACCAAACCAAGGTGGTCTCAGCACCAGGATCCTAGCAGGGAAATCGGGGTTTCTTCTCCCTAACCACTTGGATTATCTTTATTCCTGCACTTCCTCATTGCTGCTGTTGAGCAGGGAAGTCACCAGGGATCTGCAATAGCCCCAGGTGCTGCTCCGTAGGAAAGCTTTACACAGGCGTCTTCTCCACTGCTACCTCTTTGCATGTTTCGTTGGGGTGGTGAGGAGGTAAGACATGCAGGTGATGTTCAGACTGGGACCTGGCCAGGCTGGGTGGGCAGGTGGCTGGGCACTGTGTTGCCGTTATATGCAGACAGAGTGTGGGTGCACATCGCTGACCTTGCAGAAATATTCTCCTTTTGCTTATAACTTTATCAGCTCCTTCATTTTTGAGCTCCAGTTCGGTTAATGTGTTTTCTCAGCCTGGAGTTGATGTGCTATGAGAGGTCAGATGGATAGTGATTTGCCCATTTTGTGGCAGCAAAACAAGAAAGGTGAGGAAACGTTTGCAAAGTGGGCTGACCACTCTGTTGTGCCTCCAGGATGGGTGGAAGCAGCTCCAAGTGTGGCAAGGTGGTTGTCCTTATTCTGCAAATGTCTCTTTGAATGGGCTGCAAAAGATGAACTCTAATCGCTTCCAGTTGCATGGGAGGAAGTGGGCACAATGGATCTGGGCGATCCGCTAACACTCCACATGGATTTACATCTCTGGAAAAAGCGGCAGGGTGGAAAGCACAGCACCAAGATGAAGGGGCTGGACAAAATGGGGAAAAAAGCCTCCAAAAAAGGTGTTCTCAGAGCAACAGAAGACATCAAATGTGGCAGAGGGATCTCTTCCCTCTGTTATCAAAGCACTCTCAGAGCTGGATATGTGCTCAGCTGCTTGGCAGGCAGGATATTGCAAATTCCAGCCTGAATCCCAGGGAATTCAGACCGTGCTTTTGGCAGGCAAATGCTGTCTTTGCTGCAGGTAGGCAGCAGACGCACCCTTTGCCAAGCTGTAGATCAAGTTTTCTACAGTTTTGCAAAGCGAAATGTGGCCATTGCTCAAATAGTTATTGAGTGGTAGTGATGAAAGAAACCTGCCATGATGGGTCAGGACCCTGTTTTACAAATACATCTCTCAGTTGTTCTTACAAATGCTTGCAAAAGCCTTTCCTACCAGCTCAAAGATTGCCCCGTAGCCCTAAGGACTTTGCAATCCCATAAGGATTGCTGGGGTCTGCTCTGAGTCAATGGAAAGTGCCTCTGGATTCAGATTTGGATCAAGCCCACCCCAATGCTTGTGCTCACACAAACAAATACCCTTTTATCCCTCGGTCATTCCCGAAGGAATCAGTGGTGAAGTGGATGTAGATGATAACCCTCTATCAGCTGGGTCTAAGGCAGGTCTCTCTCGGCAGGGATGTTTTCCACCAGGGAAACATCTCACCGGGGATGTTTCTTTTCCACAGGTGAAATTGTTGACTTTGAGCCTGCTGGCAGAGCAGTCTGACATCCAGCCTGCTCAACATTTAATGCACGCTTGCTTTTTAAATCTCTCACTTTCCTTGACACCCTTGCTCACCTCTTTGACTCAGCCAGAATGTGGGCGGCACTTGTGAATGCCTGTCTGCACTCTGTGCTAGGTTCCAGCTTTGTGCACCTTTAAAAACAAGGTCTAGCGTGTCTAAATCTCTTATTTGGTTGCCAAAATGATGCTAGTAGTGCATAATCTAAGATGTTAGCTCCTGTTTGTCACATCAGCTCTGGGACCATTTCTGGAGCATCCTGGATGCTCGGGAAGGATCATTGCTTCCTGACAGTGCAGCAGACAAGGAGGAATGGGGCTGGGGCAGAGCGATGGGAAGGGATTTGCCATCCACAACCTGCTTCAGAGGTTGAATTTTATTAATATTTGCAAGTTTCTGCCTATCCATGTGAGGCTGCCCAGTTTCTGCCCCTAGTGCCCGCATGTAAGGATGCGAGGTTTGCTCTTGGAGCAACAAAGCCAGGGAAAGGGCAGGAGGAGAGAGGAGATGTACAGTCTTTGGGGCCTGTGCGTCTCGCAAAGACAACGATTCACAGTTGCCCTTGTTACCTGGAAATCGGTAAGACACTCGGGTGATTAATTTTAGATTTGCTCACATAAGCCTTTTTCTCATCCGGGCTGTGAAAAGCAAAGCAAAGAAGTGAGAACACCTTTCGGAAATGCATTAATGATCAGGGACGTACCGCTCTGCTTTTACAGCCTGGCTTTTAAACTATGCAATGACAAGATTTTCAGCCTGCTGCTGCACAAACAAAATGCCCAATAAAAGACTGTTTTGTTTTAAGGCAACAACATGAAGCTTTATCAAATGCAACACTGGGCCATGTGAAAGAGGGCTCTGCTATAAAGTGACTGAGATCACATATTTTTTGCGTCCCCCTGTGGTTTCCCTCTGGAAATGGAGGTTATAGTCCTTCTTTCCTCCTTGCCTGCAGCAGGGTCTTCAGTGCAAGGGCCGGTCTTGTCCATTGTGGCTGGACACCTCTTTCTGGGCCTCTAGAGACTTGTGTGGTGCAAAAGCCTGCACTGAACAGTTCAGTATCTGGTTTAGCACGTAGCGTGGATGTTGCAGACATTGTGCTGCAGATGTTTTTGCAATAGATGCAGTGAAGGGTTTGGGTTTCATCCAGCTCCACCAGCAGAGAGATGTATGGGAGGGAGGGGAGCAAAGCGGGTGGACAGCCCTGGGGCTTCTGCCTTGAAAAATAGAGTGGACCAGGGACCGAAGGCTCCCAATCCTCGGTAGCACATGGGGTTGTTTCTTTTCCAGCCAACTTGCCATGAGGACAGTTTGGAGATCACTGTAGGACTCTCCTTGGATAAATCCTTGTCCTTAAATACTTTTGCCCTGGAGCTGAAGGAAACGATGCTTGTTCTTCCCAGGCTTTCACCTGCTGAACTGAATCAGCCCAATTCAGGCATCCTTCACGTTCAGCCTTGAGCAGGTTATTTAAATCCCAGTGGTAAATAGATGGTAAATCGGAAGCAGCGTGGCAGGCTACTTAACCCATGCCCCATTCAATCTCTACTGGTTTTTTTCATCATTGAGTTGGACAGACAGAGCCCAGCTTGTGGGGCTCCTGCATCCCTGCAGCCACTCGCTGGTCCAACGGTGCTTCTCCTGGATCAGCTGTTCGTGTCTCCTCAGCCACCACCTCTCCCTCTGCCCACCGTCACTGCTGTCGCTTCCTGTTTTTGGCTGCTGACTCATTTTCGTTTTGCTGAATCTCCCTCCCTTGCTGAGCAGCTTCCTTCGCTCGGTGGGTCGTTTCCCATCAGCAGCATAAACATCTTTCAGTTGTCAACCGAGACGTTTCAGGCTGGCAGTCTCTGGTCCTGGTGACATCTGGTTTCCAAGAGAGGTTGAGCAGGGAGTTTCAAAGGGCTGAACGTGCTTTTCTCTGCAATATCTCCAGGAAATTGGCTTGGGGTGAAAGAGAAGTCCAGAGGTGGAGGAGGGCGGGCAGCATCCAGAGGTCCCCTCCAGCTGGCAAGTCCTCCCAAGCAGGATGCAAGTTGGACTAACGAGGGCAGAAGGAGATGGGCCCTTTTTCCAGAGACAAGGTTATTTTTGCAAGGCCAGCTTTGAAGGGGATTAGTCCAAACAATATAAGAAGGCAACCAAAATTAATTTAACTAGAAAGAGCAGTGAGATGTTGCAGGGCTGGTTTAATGGCTGAACGATGCCAGGTGTTGATGCACAGAGCAGGGTTTCCTTCCGCTCTGCCCCTGTGTCACTCGTGGTGGTGGAGACGTGATTCCTGCGTGGGTGTCTTTGATGATAGAAGCAAAATTGTAGAGGGAACAGAGAAGTGGGCTGATGTTGCTGCTGAGGACAGGTAACTTCAAGCTCTTATCATGTAGTAGAAGATGCATGGTTTTGGTGGTGTGAGGTATTAGTTTTAGCCAAGTCTCTATATCCAGACCATCGCAGGGGAGGAGAGGAACCCATTCCCCATGTCTTTTTGGAGCTGGGAGAAGGAAGGAACAGCAAATCCAGTTGCAGGGTTTCACAGAAATCAGCTGCCCCATTTTCTGCCACGGCTGCGACCGAAGGGGAGCACCTTCCAGCTGAGAACAAGTGTTGTGAGCAAATGTCTCCTTGCTGCCTGGATGCCTGGAGGTGCCCACTGCTGAGGAAGGACTGGTGCCAAAATTTCCGCAGACTCTTTATGTGCCACGCTCTCCTGACAGAGTGAAATGTGCTTTTGCTGGCATTCCCTGGCACGAGTGAAAAGGGCTGGTGATGCACAGGAGGATCTGGGGTACATGGCTTGCCTGCGCCCCAGGAGTTTCCAGTAGAGAATGGTGCAGGTGGGTCCTCTTGGTATCTGAGATACTGAACCAAGCCACATGGACTTCACCATTGAGAGCTGATGGAGGTTCATCAGAGAGTCTCTGAGAGATATCAAGCTTGCTATCACTGTATTTGGTTCTAAAATTGATGCAAAATGTGAAAAGCTAATCAGCCAGCCCTGTCTGCAACTGATGGAGGATGTAATTTCAGCACTCTCTGCTCTTGATAACATTTAAACATTTCATTTAGTCTGGGGAGAGGTGGTCTGAGGTGGAAAAAAGCACATCCAAGCAAAAAAAAAAAAAAAAATACTAGCTCCTCCACTGCCAGAAGGCCAAAACAGATCATTGCCTTTCCTCTGAGGCAAACCCAGCCCTCCCAGACCTCCTCCCGGCTCCTGGGGGATAAGGAGCACCGAGTCCTCTCGCCGCAGTGGCGATCAGCTCCCAGCAAACAACGTGTTGGCACACGAATGCTCTTTTGTGGTGAAGGAAAATATAGACGGCTCCAGCCAGCAGCTGTCCCCGAGGAGGGGCTCTGAGCATGCACGGGCCACGCTAATTACAACCACGTATTCATAACGAGAAGTGCTGTGGGAGAGAAGAGCAAGGCGGATGGGGGTCGATTTCTCAAGCCTCGTAGCATGGGGTATGGCTGAGCAGAACTCTCCTGTGGGTCTGGCCGGGCAGGTAGAGGAAGCAAACGGGGCTCCATCACCTCTGCGTTTCTCGTTAGCCTCTGAAGCTGCCGCCTCTCAATGAGCTCCCAACGGTTCATCCCATTAGCTCTATTTAAGGGTTGGGAAGTGATATGTTTATCCAGACACTGGAAGCAAAACATGTTCACTTTTTCTTTTTTTTTTTTTTTTTTTTCAGTCCGGGACATCTTATTTTAGGTTAAGGAAAACAACAAGGAAAGGAAGAGCAAATATAACTCCCCAGGAGACAGCAAGCCCGCTGTGTCTGCCTTGGTAAGGGCCTGTCGAGGACGTCTGCAAAACTCAAACCACTGACGTGCCACAGAGGGGAGAAGTCAACAACTACCCATGGCCATGCAGCTTGCAAAGAGGGAAAGTTCAAAAGAAGCATTAACCAGGAACAAGTCTCTGGGCTTGGGAACTGGGAGATCTGACACGGCTTCACCAGCCCTGGCTGAGCAGAGCTGTGGGGTGACTGGGAACAGGCCCAGTTCCCTTCCAACAGGTCTGCTCCCTGTCCTGCCCTTTGGCTGTTTGAACCAAATGCTCTCCTGGACAGGCACTGGCTTTCTGAACATACCTCCACACATTTACAGTATAAAACCAAGACCCAGCCATTTCTGCCTGCTTTAATGTGACACACCTCTAGGAAAGCTCCGGCTCAGTTCTGGAGTTTTGAGGGCTGTTCCTGCAGTTGGCAGCCACTTGGCTTTTGTGGCAAAGTGGAGAAAATCTGACTTCCCTTTGGAATTAAGTCATTACTTTTTTCATCTCTAGTAAAGGCTGATGAAGAGCTTTGGTTATGGATGAGGGTGCACTAAGTCCCTTCACCTACCTGAAATGAAGAACATGGGAGCTTGCTCTGAACATACAAGAAAATAAGAGCTCACAGAAGGGTAAGAGAGAGGCAGAGAGACCCAGGAATGAGGAGAATGGAAGAAACACTTGGATGTTTTCTAGGATGTGTTACATTGGAGGATGTTTTTTTACCACAGAATCATAGAATAGTTTAGGTTGGAGGGCACCTTAAAGATCATGTTGTTCCACCGCCCTGCCCTCCACCAGATGCCTCCCACCAGACCAGGTTGCTCCAAGCCCCGTCCAGCCTGGCCTTGAACCCCTCCAGGGATGGGGCAGCCACAGCTTCTCTGGGCAACCTGGGCCAGGGGCTCACCACCCTCAGAGTGAAAAATTTCTTCCTCATATCTCATCTAAATCTGCCCTCTTCCAGTTTGAAGCCATTATCCCTTGTCCTATGGCTCCCCTCCCTGATCCAGAGTCCCTCCCCAGCTTTCCTGGAGCCCCTGTAGGGACTGGAAGGGGCTTGAAGGTCTCCCCAGAGCCTTCTCTTCTCCAGGCTGAACCCCCCCCAGCTCTCTCAGCCTGTCCTCACAGCTGAGGGGCTCCAGTCATTGGATCAAACTACAAACCCTGGAATACATCAGTTTTGAGGACATTTGCTCTGGCAACATAGCAGGATGCCCATCTGCCTTCTTGATGCCCCACTGCCAGCAGGCAATGGGTTCGGTCACTGCATGCAACCCTTGTTGAACAACAGGAGCAGAGTGTCATTGCAGTGCTCAGAAAACCTGCAGTCCTGGGGAACATGGTGCCATGTCTGCTGAAACGACTGCACTGCAATGGGACCTGTCACCCACTTGCTGTGGTCGAATGGGAACGGCAGGATTTGTCCCCTGGCACCAAGGATTGCAGTGCAATGTTCCCAGCATGACTGGTTCAGAGGAAGAAGTCTGAAAAGTGCAGCTCCTCTCTGCCCTGCCTCTGCTCCCTGTTTTTTGCTGCCATACGTGGCCGGGACTCACCCGAGGGCAGGCTTGCTGTAGTTTCCCGTGTTCATACAACATCTAAAGTAATCAACAAGATTTTCAGGGCACCGTAGGGCTGGATTTTCAAGTGCTTGGTGCTCGCTGACATTTCAGGAGAGTCTAGCTCTGATGTAAGCACCTAATAAGGCTCAGAGGGAAGAGGGCAATAACACTAATAGCAGCAGTGATCCCTAATATGATGCTGGCCTCCTCTGTAATTGCCTTTTCCCCATTTTGTTTCTCCAGCACACTGACAAATCAATTGGTTTAAAAACATCAGCAGTGAAAGCCATGTAACTGCACCAGCTTGTAGTGCTGGATTTACTTTGCCTTGTCCATCAGGTCTTATTCACCCATGTCTGATAACCATCGCGAGTCTCTCCCCTCAGTGGGGCATCCATAATGTCTTTCTCTCTGGCTCCAGGTTGGGTTCCCAGAGGGGACATAGACCTCGTCATGGTGGTGGCCAAACGCCTGTCACCTCATTGCAAGCCCACCAGCATGGGACTTCATTGTGCTTGCTGCAGCCCCAACCCTTGTCTGGGCTCTCACCTGGGGCTCAGCCCAGACCTGCAGGTGCCCTGTACTATACCCATGAAAACCAGGATAAAAATCTGGTGGGTGCTGGGAAAACGGCATCTTTTGCTGCTTTAAGATATGGATCAGAAGGGACAATCTTCTTAACAGCCAAGTCCAGCTCTGCCACAAAGTCTGGCTACAAGCCACTGTGGGCCCAGTGCATTAATTTTGGCGAAGAAAAGGCAGGATCCACGAACGATGAGCTGAATTATTTTTTAAATAGGAGGTTTCTGTGTCCACGGCTTCCCTGGCTTACCACCCCATCCCCAGGCTTTGCAAAAAATCAGGCATTTCTGCTCCCCCTGGCTCTGCAGGGGCTTCGGCCCTGATGCCTTGTGGTGCACATCTGCTCTGGGGGCTGTATGCAGTGGCAGGGGGTTCAGATGGGCAGGGTGGCACGGCCGTGTGTCCCCCCGGGGCCAGGGGTGACAGTACAATAGGGAGCCAGGGGCATCTCGCATAGCGGTGCCAGTGTGAGCCGCAACAGAGGCTGCATTCAGGCTGCAGAGGGGTTCTCCTGGAGTGGCACTTGGGTCCCCATTGACCCCAGAGTGGGTTTTCTCGTTTAAATAAAATGCTGGGGAAAAAAAAAAACCAACCACAAAGCCCCCCATGTTTGATCCAGGCCCAGGCAGCCTGATGCTCCTGGCTGGGCCAGGAGGCACGTGGTCACCCAATATTCTCCGATAATGGATGATTTGTGGATTTATGGCAGCAATCTGAAAAATGCGGCGTCTTGCAAGCAAGCCGCTGGAGCTGGGAGGAATGTGTTGAAGGCGAAACATGATGGGAAAGTAAATAGAGAGGAGGTCCCCGAGAGCAGGGAGGAACCCAGCCCAAGGACCAAAGCTCAGCTCTGGGATTTAGGAAAGAAAGAAAAGAGGCACAGGGAGAGGGGAGGATGTGTTGGGTTGGAGAAAATGGTTTGGAGGTGGGTTGGGGGAATGAGATGTAAGGCCATTAGTGTGTCCCCACTGATCCCTGCCCTGCTGCCTTCATTGGTGTATGCCATCGTGTCATGGGAGATGAATTTTGCCTTAAAAACTTGAGCTGGAGTGTAAAGAGGAGCAAGGGATGGCTCAGCCCCCAGCCTGAGGAGGCCCAGCAGCAGTGCTCCTGGGCTGAACTGTCTTGGGTCTAGCCAGAAAGAGGAAAAGACAAGTGTTTGCTTTTTTTTTTTCTGGAAATATGCTGGGGCTTTTTTCAGTGAGGAGACACAAAACAAAGCAAACCTCGCTAGGCAAAAAAAAAAAAAAAAAAAAAAAAGGAGTTTTGTTTTGATTTTCTCTCCACCTTCTTCAATCGGGGTTTGCTTGGGTCAATGTGCAGACAGTTTGCTCACCATCGTATGCTCTTAAAACTTTTCATACGGCATCAGGCATCTCTGGCACGGCGTATTTGCGGTTACTGTGAAAAACAGAGAATATATGGACAGCAAAGAGACACATCACAGACCACTGCCCCCCTTTCCCAGAAACAGCCTGTTTTCCAGCTAGTGGTCCTCGAGCAGAAAGGTGTTTATATGGAGCCACCAAAGTCCACTGCCTGTGGGAAATCTTGGTGGGGGAGGCAGCTCCCATTCCCAGCATCTCTGTCTGTGCAGCTGCTGCTGACAACGTGGGGCCATGCGAGGTGTGAGAGTGTCACCACCGGTGGCTCGGCCCTGGCACGGTGAAGGGCTGCTAGTGTCTGGTCAGGCTGGGGGTGAAGAGGTGCCGGCCAACCTGCACCTCCGAGTGTGCTCCTCTGCTCTGCCAAAGACATTATTTCAACACTGCAGTTTCCTTCATGATCTTTACAGCTGCTGGTTTGAAATGATTTTTTGGCTTCTTGTTCTGGAAGGGATTTGATGTCAGAGATGAAGTGTCTGAACATTTAACCCCTGCTCTCCCCCATCTTCTGCTTCTTTCCATCAGCACTCGAGGGCCTCTCAGCTGCTCTCACCTTGAGGTGAGTGGCTCTGGAGAGTGGTTCAAGGCAAGAGAACCAGACCCAGGTTAAAACCTCACCCAGAAGATGCAGATGTTGATCCTGGAGTGAGGTAAAGTCTCTTGGGCTCCCCATGATCTGTGGAGAGGAAGGAAGCCCAGAGGTTCCAGACCAGGGTGGACAACAGCCCATAAGGATGGTCCCTGCCTCCTACAGGAAAGCTGTTTTCTTTGCCCTGGATTAAGTAGAGCATCTTGGAAACTGTGAAGACCTGAGACCTTTGCAGTGGTAGATGACATAAATCATGCATCATAACTGGTGCATCTGTGGTGAGTTGGTCTACATTATTTCTGAGCTCCCTAAAATGCTGAATTTGCCTTGAAATTGTCTCTCAAATGCGTAACTTGAGCTCACCTTTGGGCTCCAGCCCTCTGGGGTGCTGCATACCTTGACCTCCATCTCCCCTGTCTGGCTTGTTGGCCTGTGATGGGACCAGTCCCATTTCCTGAGTAGAAGAATCCTGCAGTTCCACGATGGGCATGGAGGAGGCAAAAATAGGGGAAAACAACTTTCCCCTCAGCACCCCCTCCCTTGCAAGTCCTCCCCCCTCCCAGCTTCACTTCCAGAAGCTTTCCAGGCTTACATGAATCTCTGAAGTGCTTTGACCTCCTTTTTTCTACTTGGTGGCACCATACACTTTATTCTCTTCCTTCAGAACTCATCCTAACTATGCAGGGGATGTTTTTGAAGCAGCAATTTCTCCCCGGGAAGCAGAGAGCTGCTGCCTGGCCACAGAAGACACAGAAAATATATACAAACACATGGAAAGACACAATTTCGAGCCATGAATTCAACCCAAGTGCGAGGAACTTTATGTCTTTATGAAGGAACCATTGTGTGATTGAAAGTCCCAGATGTAAACAACAGCAGCAGGCAGCGCTCAGGAAAGGTTACAAAACCCGAGACGTGGTTATTGAAGTCTTCAAATGATCCATCAAAGAATGCAAGCCACTCTAAACTGGTGGAGCTGGGAAAGGCTGCGCAGCATAGAAAGTTGGTCACAGAGGACTTGGAGGAGTTATGTGAATTGGGCAGGAAGGCAGACAAGTGTGGAGACGATTTCATGACGGCGATGCTGCTGCTTTTGCTGAGCGTAATTAACACCATGAATGTGTAGGTTGAAAACTGGTGACACGCAGGGAAATCGCATGCTGCGTGGACAGGCGAGATGCTTGATAAAGTGTAGGTGTGAATGCAGATTTAGCATGCTCGAGGATGGAAAGGGAGCTGGAAAGCTCGCAGACATGTCTGGGCATCCTGATCTGCTAGGGCTCACTTCAGCATCTGTCCCTCTCCTCTGGTTTGGCCACCATAGGGTCAGCAACAGACGTGGCTCCTTCTCCTCCCAGGGCCAAGCTGAGGTCAGGAAGAATTTGTTTCTCTTGGATTCAGTGAACATGAGCCGTGGCATGACCAGCGATAGGGATTAATGTCTCATTGATTCAGTGAGCACAAACAGGGTTGCAGAGTTTTAGGTGTCCACCATCGCCAGTATTTGTACTGGATGCCTTGGAGATGTACCCCAGCTTTGGGTCTGCTCCCAGAAGTGCTTCCTCACCAGTGCTGATGTGGGGAAAAGGAAGAATTTGAACTGGCTGCTTGGGGAGGAAGGTCCTGTAATGTAAAATTTGCGGTATCGCCAATACTTGTGGCCATTTTTCACTGCTGAGCTCCACTGTACAGTGTTAATTTCTTTCCTGTGATATCCTGGGGGCAATGGATGACATCAGCAACCCTACAGACAAACTGACGAAAGGCTGTTGAGGAGTGGGTTAGTGTTGGAGGAAGAAAAGCAATCTGGGAGTTCTGACCCATGTCCTACTGGGTACCATCATGGATCAGGTGCTGCAATTCAGGAAAACCAATTTGTGGAGTGCTCCTCGGTTCTGCTCCACCCCACGCAGGAGACTTCCCACCCCATCAGAGGTGTCTAATGCACAAAGAGCCACTCCAATGGGGAGAAATGACCTGCCCTACTAGAGGTACTCATTCGAGGGTAAACCAAATCACGAGCGTTTTCCCTGAATATCCACCATCTCAGCATCTCAGAGGAGATGACTCAATCGCTTCTTTCCAGCCTCTACTTCTGGTCTGATCTGCTGTGGGCTGTGGTTGTGCAGTCTATGAGCCCATTAGAGATGAGCGTAGAGGTTTTTTTAGGTAGGACATTGCATAGAAGAGCCCTTAAATTTACTCAGTTTGCACTGGAGGGTGACTGGGGAAAGTGTGGGATATCTCCTACAGTGTTAGTGCAACATGAATCATAGAATCATAGAGTAGTTTGGGTTGGAAGAGACCTTTATAGTTCATCTAGTCCAACCCCCTGCCACGGCAGGCAGCAGGCTGCAGGGCAGCAGGGACATCTTCAACTAGATCAGCTTGCTCAGAGCCCCATCCAACCTGGCCTGGAATGTTTCCAGGGATGGGGCATCTCCCACCTCTCTGGGCAACCTGGGCCAGTGTTTCACCACCCTCAGTGTAAAAAATCTCATCCTTGTACCTAGTCTAAATCTTTCCTCCTTTAGTTTAAAACCACTACCCCTTGTCCTATGGCAACAAGCCCTATTCAAGCACGAAGGGCTCTGGGACCATGATTAGCGCTCCAAGCTGCTTCTATGATGTTAATACTAAGAAATGATGATGGCGATACTAATAAAACCATCAGCAATGACAGCAGTGCATGACGCAGGACATGTCTCCTGGGGGAAAGTGGAAAGGCAGCAGACGGCTGGAGGAAAGGGGAATGTACAAAGGCCGTCTTGGGAGGGCTGTCTCCAAAAGCACCTTTCCTACACCGTTTCTCAGCTGACGAGCACAGAAGGGTTTAACAATATGAACTCATTAAGGCTGACAATGTCCTGGGGGTGTAAAAGCAACGGGGCATCCTTTCATTTCCATCTCTACGGCTGTTTTTCCGAGCATTGCAGGTGATGGAGACAGGGAGAGGTGTTTCGGAGCAGCTGCTTCTCCTCCTCCATGTTTTTCCCTTTTGCCAGGTAGACCGCGGCCACTGCAGAAGTTTTTTGTTGGTGCTGCATGTTGTACAGCTGGAGCCTTTTGTGCATGGGAGATAAAATGCCCACTGTCTAGCAACTCATTAGCTCTCCTTCGGCAGCATTAGCGGTTAACACCATAATTAGTTTCAGGGGTAAAAGGAGATTTTTTGCAGACCCGGGAGAGAGAGATTGTTAATCTTCTGGCATTTCAGACAACAGCAAAAAGTAGCAAATTGCTTGTTAGAAACACCAGCAGAAATATGGGGTGCTGTTTTGTTTGTGAGTTATGTTAATGTATAGTGATTTTAATGTCATGAAACATCTTGTAATATCAATGAGCAGGCAGCAAAATGTCCACCAGGATCCTGGTGTTCATTACCACTTCTGGGTAGTTTGTTACTCTGTGAATATCTGCAAAACACTGTGTTCAAGCTCAGCATCTGAGTCATCTTCCTGCTGTAGGAAGATTTTATAATGAAGATAAGAATGTGCAACCGTCCTTTGCTAGATGTGTGCCCAGCATTTAGCACATTGGGTCCTAAATCAGGGCAGGACATCACAGGAGTTGCAGAGTAACAGTGTTACAGGTAATGGTGTGCATTCCTCATCTTCAAGCCTTCCTCCAGCATCTGGGTGATGGTCATCCCTGCCTCAGAGCTGGCAAATCGGAGCTCAGGGTAGGCAGCTTTTGCTTGATAAGGAAAGCTCTTTGACCAATTTCTGGATCTTGGGTCTCAAGGATTGGAGCAAAGGCAGGTGGAGGAACACCTGAAGGCCACGTCCACATTGTTGGAGGCCATCTGGAAGCCGTCCAAAGCATCGTCTGGCATTTGACCATGACCCAGATCCCAGACCTCCTGGCCCTGGTCGGCAGTTGAAGCCAAGGACTGAATGCTCCAGGACAAGCGTTCTCTGCTAGTGACACTGCAGACTTCACTAGATTCATGATGTGTTGGTAATCTCATGAGGAACACCCGTTGCCTCACATTTCCAGACTGAAGAAGGTCATGTAAAGTTCAGGCAAGCTTTGGGAAAATATTTGAACTTCAGGATGTTTGTACGAACCCAACCTCTGACCTCCTGAGCCTCACATTTTACTAATTCATAAGTACTGAGGGACCAACCCATCTACGTCCATTTGTGCGTGCATTGTGGAAAGTTGACCAGATTGTTACAAGAACATAAACTATCGGGGATGTGAGTGCATCGCTCCGGACTGTTGTGTCCCAACACTTGGCAGAAGGAGAAGGAACAACTTGGATCTAGACAATGCCTTCAGAAACATGTCTGTCCCTGGACAAAACAAGGTCTGTTACCGCTAAGGACTCGAATAGCTCAACCCCTTTGAGGAAATGGTCCTTACACCCTATTTATCGTCTTGTGCCTGAGTACGCCTCTGTCCCCCTGGCGCAATTCAGGCACCGCGTATAACAGCATGCACATCACTCCTGACAGCGTATAGAAGACTGGCTTGTTGTTTGAGGAGAGAAGGCGGATTTTATCATCGTGGCAGTGAGCTGGGGATGCAAGTGCCAGAATGCAGAGGTGACCTGGGGGGTTTGGTGTGGGCTCGGAGGGGTGCTTCTGGCTTTTGAGAGGTTGTGATTCTCCTCTGGCCCTTTTCCTCCTGTTCTGAGGGCTCGAGGCCCTCAAAATCCAAAAGCAGGATTACGAATTATTTAAAAGTTGTCTGTTGCACGCTGTGTGCATTTATATATGTATATGTAAATGCCACAGGATTGATGGAAACAGGGAAAAGGAAGAAAAATGGAGTGGGGTTTGCTTTTCTGCAGGATCCTTGCAGGGTGGTGAGGGGGATGCCCAGCAGCACGTGCCACCGGTGCCCAGGGCCAGGAGACCTGAGGGCTGGGGACTGTCTCCTCTGGTAGCAGCCCTCACGCAGCCTGGCATGCTGCTTCCCAGCTGATTTCGGGGTCCTTGGCCACCATTGCTCGCAGCTCTGCAGGAAAACTGTGCTGCATCTGGCCCCACAATCTGATCGCTGAGCTTGGTGAAGCATTGCGAGCACGCAGCCAAATGTGCTCGGCCCACCCAGAAAAGGGGTATGGAGAGGAGAGGAGGAGAGATGCTTCTTTAACTTCCCATAAAGTTAAAAGCCCTTTCCGATGGGCCCCGTTTCCTGCTGTTCCACTCAAAAGCAGTGTGCAGGGAAAGGCGCAGCAGTATTTCCCGAAAGCTCGCTTCTGGTAGCTATAGAAACTTAAAACACAGCCACAGTAACAAAAATACATCTCTTTGCTGGAGCTTCCTTCCCTTGTGGGCTGGGGCTTTTCTCCGACATGAGCCGCCCCAACCCCGCAAGGCCCCAGGGAGGCTCAGCCTGGGTTCTGAAATTTTTTTTTGGCCAGCTATAAATGAGCAGCATAATTTTTTGAGTTGGAAGTGGAGAGGTGCAGAGGCAAAGCAGGGAATATGGGGGACCAACAGGCACTGACTCGGGGCAGAGTTCCAATCCTAAGCATAGCATTTGTGATAGCAACGATAGCAGCACGGCTAGGAGTTTGCTACCCAACGGATGGATATATTGAAGCAGAAAGGCTGCCGGGAGGGCAGGGATGCCAGAGAGCGGCGGATGCCAGGAGCAGCTTGTTGGCAGAGTCCTGGTGGCACCCTCCCGCCTGCAGGCCTGTGGGTCGGGTCTCTGTCTCACATCCGTGCGGCTCCGTGCCACATCCGTGGGCATCCGAATGGCTTTCAGGCTTTGCTGCACACCATGGGGCTCGGCCACCTGCCAGGACGAGGCGGGGATCCCTCCATCACGCCTGATGGGCTGAGATGTCTGCTGAGATGATTAGCAAGGACACAGGTGGAGAAGGGATTTTTTTTTTTTTTGCTGGTCTCTGGCTTTTTAGGAAATGTGTGCTCATTGCAGGCGGGATGGTGAGCAGCAGAACCTCCGGAGACATCCATGCCAACGCACATTTCCACGCTCAAATGTGTCCTACTGCTCAGCAATCCAGTGTTGTCCCACATTAGGGACAATGTGGAGCAGAGAGACACCTGAAAAGCACCAAGTGAACAACATATTTCATTGTTTGATCCCCGCCACCCTCACAACAAACAAATAAATAAGCAAAGTCTACTAGACATGGGATTTGTGAGCCTCCTGCATGCCAGCAGATTGCTCTGCTCTTGATCTTGCCTGCTCCTGCGTGCCAAACCATGGTGTCCCTTTTGCAATCCCCTTGGTGGGAATTGCCTTCGGCTGCTCGGTCTGGCTCTGCAGCAGCAGGCATGCCGGCAGGCAGGGGGGTCAGCACAGCACCCCATTTTCTTCCCTTGAATATTGTTCACAGGGAGCAATTTGGTTTAAAGGGAGCTTATGGCTGTTTGCATTGGTTGGTTTCTTGCTTTGCTAGGGCTAGCAGAAGAAAAATGGATTTTTTTTTTTGCCCTTGCAAGGGAATAACAGGTGGCTTTCCCATTAGCATGGACCCCCTGTATGCGGGTGACGCTTGGGTGGGTTTCAGATTAGACTCTGCAAGCACGTTCCTCTGCTGCTGCCAGTGAAGAGGCAGTGCCCACGGCAGTGGGCTCACAGTGGGTACCACCATGCGGCTCCTCCTGCCAAGCGCTGCCCATGAGGGAAGGCAAAACACCCACCCTTGCCACCCCATCTGCCCCACTGCCTTGCAAAAGGCTCTGCCCTTCCCCCAGCCCTTTGAAAAGGGGCACCATCTTCTTAACCTTTAAGCATAGTGGGTCCCCAGGGTCAGGGAGAGACCCTGGAGTGTGGTGCTGTTGGAGGAGGAGGGATGCGGGGACCCCAGAAGAGGTGATGTGATGGGGCAGGAAGAGAGGGGAACCCTGGAAATCAGCATGGGAGAGGATCAGGTGTGGACCACAGAGGATGAGGTGACCATGTTGCAAGAGCTGGTGTATGGGAGAGCATCTCCCATAAGGCCATTTCTTAAAAATATGGCTATTTCCGCAGCTGCCTGCGGTGTCTGTTCCCATGCATTGCTGCACTATTGCCAGGAAGTTTTTTCCTAATAATTTTCCTAATTGATGTCTTTCTCTGCTTCAGATAAAGCTGATTTCCTCCTCTCGTAGCCGCAGCGGATGCGGAGAACAATAGGTACCATGCCTGCTCTGCCCACCCCGTGTGACGGGGGCTGTTATCCTGCTTCCTTAGCACTGATGCCCAGACCTCCACTGGGAATGCAACAAGTTCAGGGAACCAACTCGAGTGAAAAAAAAAGCTACTCCAAAGAACCGATTTGGAAAATAACTGCAAAAAACCGGTGGGAAGCAGCAACTGAATGAAGAACAATGTCTACAGCTGCTCCTGGAGAGGTACAGCAAAATATACATGGGTAGCACAACTTTTATAAAATTAATAGAAATCAAAGAATCTCATCACTGGCATTTCTGTGAGCTTCAGGAGTTAAGAAGCAGCTGCGAGTGACCAGCACGGCGGAGGAAAATTGTGACGAAGCTGCAAAGGGAAGATGCTGCTCAGGGAAGCGGTGGCCCAGGAGCCCTTCACTGGGCAGAGGCACGCTGTGGGGATCCAACCACTGACGTGAAGCTGCTTATTGCGAAATATGCAGCAGAATGTATCCAATTATCACTCTGTCTCTGGGCAAAGTAGACAAAACCTGAGCTGCTTTGTTTGTTTGTTTGTTTGGTTGGTTTTTTTTAAATAGCAGATGGTGAAAAAGTCTGCAGCCCCCAATTCTTTAATCCTTTCCGTGTCGGTCGTTGTTTCCAGACCGCGTCTGGTTGCTCTTTCCTGGACCAGCTCCAGCTCATCTGTATTATCCTTAAGCTGTGGTGCATCGCAGGGAGTCGGAGCATTGGCGCACAAGGAGAGGTGTCACTTCCCACGGATGTGCCCAAGGGTGGCCCTTGCCTGCCCTTTCCCTCCTGAGCAGCATCCTGTCCTGGTTCCGGCAGGGACAGGGTTAAGATCATTCCTGCAATGCGATATATAGATGGGCCTTGTGACCGAGGGGTGGACTTGACCATGGACACTATTGCACAGGTCATCCATGAATGTGAGACATGTGCTGCAATCAAGAAAGCCAAGCATTTGAAGCCTCTTTGGTATGGAGGACGATGGTTGAAATATAAATATGGGGAGGCCTGGCAGATTGATTGTATCGCACTGCCACGAACCCGTCAAGGCAAGATCTATGTGCTCACAATGGTGGAAGCAACCACTGGATGGCTGGAAACATACCCTGTACCCCATGCCACTGCCCGGAATACTATCCTGGGCCTTGAAAAGCAAGTCCTGTGGGGACGTGGCACCCCAGAGAGAATTGAGTCAGACAATGGGACTCATTTCCGAAACAGCCTCATAGACACCTGGGCCAAAGAGCATGGCATTGAGTGGGTATATCACATCCCCTATCCCGCACCAGCCTCTGGGAAGATAGAACGGTACAATGGACTGTTAAAAACTACACTGAGAGCAACGGGTGGTGGGACCTTAAAACATTGGGATGCACATTTAGCAAAGGCTACCTGGCTAGTTAATACCAGGGGATCTACCAATCGGGCTGGCCCTGCCCAATCAAAACTTCCACGTACTGTAGAAGGGGATAAGGTCCCCGTAGTGCACATGAAGAATATGTTAGGGAAGACAGTCTGGGTTAGTCCTGCCTCAGGCAAAGGCAAACCCATCCGTGGGATTGCTTTTGCCCAAGGACCTGGGTGCACTTGGTGGGTAATGCGGCAGGATGGGGAAGTCCGATGTGTACCTCATGGGGACTTGATTTTGGGTGAGAATAGTCAATGAATCAAATTGTGTGCAACACCGTCACTGTATGTCCTCGTTACTATAATTGCTATCAGCTGTAGTGCAGTAAGAATCACCCAAATTAAGGACAGATGGACTTTGATGAAGAATTGAGTAAAGCGAAGTGGTGATGGGATCAGAGCTGACGCCCAGCAACTTCCTCTAGATCTGCATCTTCGGTAAGTATTCCATGCCATGTGAGCCACGCCCACCCTGAGATTAAAAGGAGGGAGGGGGCAGGCAGTGGGGTTTGGAGCGGGCTGGTGAGTCCCGGGTCTGGAGGGGCGGGGAGCGGCGGTTCCATAATCGCGTTTGTATATTCCTCTGTCCGTGTTATTGTTTTCTTGTTCCCTTTGCTGTTCTGTTAAACTGCCTTTGTCTCAACCCAAGAGTTTTGCCTTTTTCTTCTGATCCTTCCCATACCGGGAAGCGCTGAGCGAGCGACACGTGGTTCTTTGTTGCCATCTGAGGCCAAACCACGACAATCCCAAGCTGGATCCCATCACGACCTATTTTTTGGGGAAGTTATAGACCTCTCCAAAAGCCATTCCCCAGCTTGGATTTGGGCTTTAGTTATCCATCCAAAACACAGCTCTCTGCCTCTCTGTTCTTACTGAATTTTGTCTAGCTCACTCAAAATAAATGCCATGAATTTATCAAGATTTTTTTCTTTCTAATTATCTGCCTTTCAAAAACCTTGCAGTCCTCATAGCCCAGAGTCACCTGCACACTTTATAACACCCTCGTTATAATCTGGGTTGCTAATGCAAACGTTGAATATACGGGGACCGGGCTCCCCGTCAGATCTCCTCGCAGCCTGGCAGGGAATGTCTGATAACAGCTTTGCCGAGCGCAGGTTTTCTCCCCTCTGTCATGCCCCCCCTGCCTTTATAACCTCACCTGGATCAGGTTTCCCTTGTTTGTTTGCAAAGTTGTCAGCCAAGATGGTGCTAGAAGCTTCCCTGGAGTGAGGATCTGTCACAGCTACAGCTTCCCTCCCTCAGCCGGGCTGGTTTTCTTGTCAAAGAGTAAAAAGGATTGACAGGAATTCGCTCTTGAAAAATCCCCGTTGGCAATTTCTCTTCCCCTTATTTCCCTCTGATCTAATACTTCTAAATTGCTTTACAATTTGTACCGGTAGCCTTCTGGATGCTGAGATCCAGGTTGTGGCTGGGATGCTCCGGGCACTGCCCTGATACCAACCATCGCATTTGGGTCTTGTATCGCTGATCCCAAACTGGGATTGGTTTGGCACATTTGATTCACGAATTCTTAGGTCAACGAAGGCTGGAGGGGACAAGAGATGTCAGTTCCACTGCTGCAACACCTATAGATTCGTTCTGGCCCTGGGGGGTGATCTCCCTGCTGTGGAGGCAGTGCACGGTGAGGGCATTTGGGAGAAGCTCCCACTCTTTGAGGATGTAGCAGAGCCTTTCAATGCAATGTCAGAGGTTAATTGTGTTTAGGTATTTGGTGCTTGGCAACATTTATGAAGGACAGAGAAAACATAAGGGACCAGCGTATGTTCTCAAATGCTCCATAACGATGTCAGCTGAGGAAGATTTACATAGGAGCCGGAGCATATGGCATGCTTTATCGCTGCAATCATCTGCCAGGACGTGTGCCGTCACCTAATTACACACTCACATTTTGTCTTCTCTGCTTTCCATCTTGTTTTATTTCCTGCAAAGGCATCGGTGACGGGTTTTTTAGAAGTAGCATTGAGTGGTGCTCCATCAGAGCGGTGGAACAGCCTGGACAAAGATGGTGGGAAGAGGTTTCCCTGCAGGCATCTCCTGGGTTTGGTCTCTACTCGTGCTGGTTGGTGTCTGAGAGCTTGCCGAGGAGCTAATGCACCTCTTAGCTCCCATGTGGCTAAAAGCCAGATGGACTGACTCCTGGGGAGATAAAAAGCAGAGGATAAGAGCAATCAGAGAAAATAGTTGTCTACTTAACACGATGTCTGTTCCAAGGTGACACTGTGTTCTGCATCGTTCCTACATGCTTGTCTAACTTGTTCTTAAAGATTTCCAGTGATGGTGACTCCTTTGCTTCCCCAGGTAATCTATACCTCTGCTTAATTAACCTTGTCATTAGAAAGATTTCCTCAAGCCTCACCTGAATGCGCTGCACTTTAATTCATCAGTTCTTGTCTTACCTGCAGTGGATGTGGAGAGCTGTCTCCAAAGGGCTATTTCACCTCTGAGGACTGTTGGGAGATCTTCTCTCAGTCTTCTATCCACATTTCCTTCAGACATTAAGTTTCCTTGACCTCTGATGGCCTTTATTTCCCTCCTTGTGGCTCTGCCCAGTTTGTCTCCACCCTCCTGCAATGGTAGTCTCCGGCTGAGACCTCACCAGTGGTGACCCACGCCAAAGGAAGACTCCATGTGTCTTAAATCTGACAGTTGTGTTAATTCATCCCATTTTTAATGCTTTTTCATTTTTTTCAGGAAAGAAAATATCAATGGCTCTCATGGCCCTGTGGTATTGGTGAAGAAGGGGATAGCCACTGTGGTGGAGAAGACAAGAGGATCTGCCCATCGAGGTGGGACTTCTGACTGCCTACAACCATGGTCTTCCAGTTTAGGAAAAAGCTTTTCCAGAAGAAAAAAAATCTTTCATGATCCAAACATTTTGCATTTGGAGTTTGATTTCGGCGATATTTTCAGACCTGCTTTGGTTTTAGCGTGTCTTGTTTTGCAGGGATGAGAACATTTTGTGCTGACGAGATTGTTCGGCTTAATTGCATGCTAAAAGCATGTTGATGTTTATATTATGTGAGTATTAATTTTAATCTCCAATATTAATCAGCAGCAATGTAAACAATGTATTGAATATTATCTTTGCCAGGTTGTATTTGTATACAATTTAGTGTTTACAACAGGTGTTTAATATTTTATATTGTGTGATAATGTTTCTCTGTTATTGCTCATCAGGGACAGGAAAAGAAATAAAGATTTTAAATGGCAGCAAGGGAGTTCAGATTAGACATCAGGAGCAGTTTTTCTTATGGGGAGGGCAGCAAAGCACTCAAGCATTTTGCTGGGGTGGTGAGGAATCGCCGTGCCCCGAGCGTCCCCAACCCATGCGGCTGCATCAGGACATCAATTCAAGTCCCTTTTGTCCCCATTTTCTCCATGGGGAAGGGAAACTCCAGAAGTGGCAGCCCAGGGGAGGGATTTCCGATAAAATATCCCTGCAAACTCATAGATTTGGTTGTGCTAAAGGAATCATTTTCTTTATTTTGTAGAAAATGAAGAGGATTAAAGGCAAGATCTGGACCTGCTAAATTTTGCTTTGATTGGGACGTTGGGGTGTTGAAGTAGCTTATACATGAACCACCCACAAAACCACGGTCCAATTTCTCCTGCTCCCAGAGTCACCTAAAAATTTAGCTGGCATCTCCCTGGCTGGACTGAAGACCACGTATCCGAAGTTGGATGATAGCGTGTGCCTGAAGGTGAGGGCTAAAAACCTCTGCAATAAGAAACCGTTGGTATTTTTCACTTGTAAAACTGGCATCTGTCCCACAGGTCTGCTGCATGCCTGGAGCACCCAACTCAGGCACAGCATGTGAGTCGTGGCTATTTTCACCCCAAATTTGGAGGGCAGAAGAACCTGCTACTGTTCATCTTTTGCGTCATAACCTGGGGCTAGAAAACTTAGTGGACGTGTCTAGTCTTCAATATACAAAGTGCTTTGGATCCTGCAGGAACCTCATTTTTGCTTTCCAAAGGGCAATGGCCATTAGGTAGTGGTGGCAAGGGAAGCATGGGATGGAAACATTGTCTGTGGAGTATAGTGTTGTGTCACAAGCTATAGGTTGTGAAAGCTATGGGTATAAAAGCAGAAAAAATAAATAACTCAGCCCCCTTGTCTCAGCGAAGGTACCTAACACCAGTGGTGAACTCGTAGCACGTTCACATATCTCAATGAAGGACATGACTTCAATGACATTCAAATTGCCGAGACACCCAAATTACTTTTAAAAAAAGCAATGCCCCTTCCTCAGCTGTTTGAACGCTTCTAGAAGTTTTTCCCATGATTTCCTTACCCGGTGTGTTTCTTCTCGGAAGATGCCAGAAGATGACACCAAGCTGAGGAAACCTGGGCTGTATTTCTGCTGTGTCCTCTAACGCTCGGAGCTACGGCAGGATGATTTCCTCAGATTGGCACTGAAAAAGGGTTAATCCACCCTGTTTTCTGCAAAAAGTATTTTGAGATCTCATGGCAAGAGTTATGTAAGAGCTAAACAACATTATTCTTTTTCACAACTTAACCACACTTTTGACATTTTTTGACTTTTAAATTAGAAAGTTCTTTTTTTTTCATTATTATTATTTTCCAGGAAGCCATTAGTTAAATTGTATTTTAATAGTGTTTCACCAGACTTTAATACAGGAAATAAAGTATTCGCAAGTTATGCACCACCTAAGCGCTGATTTGCATTATATTTCCCCACAAAAAATATATATATTCATTGTTGCTATGGAACCAGAAGTTTTGCTTAGATCAGATCATTTTGTTCTCATGTCATGGATAAAGGGACTGAATGAACAATGCACCGCTAATGGCTTTCACTTTAAATCTACTTAAAGAAACCTTTCACCTCCCACACTTTCCAAACAAATAAGGTCTTTTAAAAATGCTTTTGGTAAGTTTAGTGCTCCTGAAAGTGCCTTCTGCAGCATGGGTGGGAGAGGTGAGAGGGGTGCTGGGGCTGCGCGTTGGCCCAGTAATTTGAGTTTTGCAGTGATTTATGCCCCAATTAAGTCAAGGGGTGGTTTTTCCCCTCTGTGGTAGAGGGGGGCCCTGAGAGCCCTCCTGCTCCTGGGTCCTGAGCCCCAGTGGAAGCCCAGAGTTGGCACCAGGATGCTGATGGTGAGATGTTGATGGCAAGATGTTGATGGTGAGATGTCAATGATAAGAATATAATTTCTGGTCGAGTAGATTTTTCTGGTTGACTTTTTGAAGAAAGCTGAGGTTATGAAAGATTCACTTGACACCTGGATCTGGGTCTTTAAGGGAAAAAAAAAAAAAAAGATGTAAAATGCTAGGATAAAATTGCCTTTGGGTGACAATGCGCCTGGACTTGGGCAAGGCAAGCAGGTCCTCTGTTTCTTTTGGCTGCTTGTGTATATATACAGTGTGCATATATCTATCTGTATACATATATATAAAAATACATATTCATACATGCTGAATTTGTAAATATATACGTACACTGTGTAGCTTTAACTTTTACAAAAATTTTGGAATATATGTATGTGCGCCTGCGTGTATATATATATATACACACACACAGACCTTTCTATCTATCTATCTATATACACACATAAGCATATTCCTGAAAAAGGACTTGAAGAGAGAAAGTGTCTCTTGCTTTTATTCTCATTTATTTCTAATTGTGGATGATGGATTGCATTTATATGGTTTCCTCTAATCTCTTTTATTTAATACAAATATATCTCTGCGAGAATTCCTTGGAAGAACTGTGGGCAGAAAGCTAATTTAGCTTTCGGTACTGATTCATATTCCTTCCTCGCTGCAGACATAACAGTGATGGGCTTGTAAAAGCCAGTGTTTGCAGAACCCCTCCCCCCCTAGTTCAGGGAGACACTCTGGGGCGTCTCGTGAGCCCCCGTCTTCCCCCTGTTATCAGCAGGAGGGTGGCTGCAAGAATAGTGCCTGTGTAACAGCCCAGGAATGGGAAACGAGATGCCGCAGCCAAAACTGGAATGAAAGTCCCTTTTTAGCTGCTGAACAGAAGATAGAAGTTAAAATATGCAAGTCCACGATAGAGCCAGAAAAATGTGCACGTTGTTAAAATTAACCAGCGAGGGCTGTTCTCCGCAGTAAACACCGCGGCTCCTCTCCAAACAGGAGCTGACCTTTGGGTTCACCTTGTGCAAGCTTGGTTCAGCGATGGGTTTGGTCAGAGCTAGGTTGGTGGTTGGACTCGATGATCTGAAAGGTCCCTTCCAACGGAGGCGATTCTATGATTGGTTCTATAATCTTCAACTCTGCCATCTTGACTCTTGTGTTGGAGGCAGTGGGTGCTGCTAGCTGCAAAAATCTGCCCAGCTATCCAGCCTGATGTGTACATATATATATATATGTATGTATATACAAGTCTCTAGCTGCTCTTTTTGCAAAATAAACTTCCACTCTGTGAACTACCAAAAAAAAAAAAAAAAAAAAAATCGACGGTGGGTAAACTTCAAGCTGTTTGGTGTGAAGTGATGCTGTCTGTAAAATCAAAATGTTTCCAGAGCTCCCATTGCTGGCATAGGCGTAAGTCACGTCACGAATTACCTGCTTCACTAACACAGCACTCGTGGCGAATTTACTTTTAGCCAGAGTTTGCCGGGAGCCTGGGAGAACAGCCCTGAATATTAACCCGTTCTCTACCACGGTTGCTTTAAAAAAGGAGCATCATTAACTATGAGGTAGCTCATTAAAGCAGGGATGAAAGGAGAGGGCAGCTCCGAGGGAGGGGAATTAACCCAGCAGGGAGCAGGGAGGGAGGGAGACGAAGGGGGATGTAACATCCAACATGTGGGGCTCCAGGAGCAGGTTGGTAAGAAACATTTCCAGGGAGCCCTTAAAATTTTGGGAAATGCTTTTTCTACTCAGGCAGCAGGATTTTCCAGGCCATAGAGAGATACCTGTCAGTAATTTGGGATAAGCCCGGTGCCACATGCAATCTGCTAATCCAAAAGAGTTTCTTTCAAGATTTTCGCAAACTCTGGTGTTAAACTTCCAGTAGTTATACTGGTTAAACTGGTGGTCTTGTATAGATACAGAGAAGATAAATAAGGGTAACGTGTCACTTTTCCCTGTTGCATCCTCAAAGACAAACTCCCTTAAGAAGGTGTCCTCAGTTTTTGGAGCAGGAAAGGAACAAGATCCAGATTTCTCCCCTTGAAACCCGTGCTAATTCCCAGCTGGTTTGGACGGGAGCAGGAGGGCGATTAGAGGATGCAGAAAATGGAGCTGTTGTGACCAAAGTGAACTTTTGGGTTTGTTGCACTGGGGTGTGATACACAGCACAGCTGTTTATACCTCCACTAGGTTCAATTAGCGTCATTATCCCTTTACGAATGAGTAGGTATTACCGTGCTGCCTCTTAAAAAAAGCAATTACCGCATCTATTGGGCAGTACATTAAATGACACTGTTTAATTACAGCCTAATTTATCTCTGAATGAAAAATATTTAAAATTGCTGTACAGTATATTATTCCATTTAATTACAGCAAATCTCTGTCCATTTGCTGCTATGGATGAGCTCAGTTGGCGAGCCAGCCGCATGCACCAGCGAGCGCTTTTCTCTCCTCTGCCTGATGAATCAGCTCCAAACGCAGCCCCAGTAGCCTCATTTCTGCCTTTGGTGGCCTTTCCGAGCTTTAGGGCAGGTGAGATGTTTTCCAGCCATCTCCAAATAACCAGGGCTGAGTTCAGCATCGTTGCTGCTGAGCCCTCCTCAGAAAACCCCCCGCAACCTGGGCTGCGTCACCAGCAGCATGGCCAGAAGGTCGAGGGAGGGGATTCTGCCCCTCTGCTCCGCTCTGGGAAGATCCCACCTGGAGCACCGTGTCCAGATCTGGGGTCCTCAGCACAAGAAGGACATCAAAGTGTTCAAGACTTTGGGACTTTGAGCAACCTGGTCTAGTGGGAGGTGTCCCTGCCCATGGCAGCAGGGTTGGAACTAGATGATCTTTAAGGTCCTTTCCAATCCCAAACCATTCTATGATGCTAAGTTGCATTTCTGCAGGTGCTGGAGCCCTTCAGAAAGCTCACGCCAAATGGGATGTCTCATCCTTGGAAAAGCTCCCAACGTATTTCCATAGGAGGCACTACAGGAGTTCAGCTTTGCGGCTATCATGGGAATCTCAAATCAAGCTGATACAAGGCTCAGGAAGAGGTTGGAACATCTTTAAGGGATGTGGGATGATATCCCAGCCCTACTGAGGTCAAAGAGGAGTTGATAAGCATACCCCTGGGGCTAGGGTTGCTTCTGGGCCTCTGGTGAGGTCTCCAAGGTTGACTCGGGAAGCCAAGCTGAAATCCAACAGTGGTCCATCCTTTTAGTCCTTCTAGCGGAGTTACATCATGCCCCAAAAGTTTACATTTCACAAAATTCCTTGTGTTTTCAGCCACAGAAGCTCAATAAATGAAATAATCACGGGAAGATTTGCCAATTTGGCATAAATTTGGGCAGCAAGAGCTGTTGCTGTGAGCCAAGGACAGATAATTCGCAGTCAGTGCTGCTAATCAGTCACAAGAAATGCGCCTGTTTTATGCGTGTGACTAATGGACCAGTAAAATAGGACTTTAAAATAAATAAATTAGCTATGCCTCTGGTTATATGCTCTGGGTTTTGGTTAAGTTCTGTCACGTCCCATTTGGCCATGCCACATTTGAAGCCAGTGGCAGGAGGCTGCATGAGAAAGCAGGGTGGTGTACTGGCCGCAGTGCAGCAAAATTTTTGTGGAGTTTAAGAAAACCCTTCTTAATTTGACAAAAGAGAGAGAGAGAGAGGATTAAATTATTAAATTGGGTTTATAATGCCATTTCTGGCAAGGGCTGCTGTCTGAAAGGGCAGACATGGATGTGATTGTGGACCGCTGTCAGATGACGCTCCCTATCCAAATGTCCCCATTGCCGCTTGGGTTCATGGCAGACCCTCGGCTCTTCTCCTTTAGCCCAGCAGAAGGGGAAAGTGCCCGCAAAGCACTTTTCCATCAGCTTTAAGAGCTGGCAGCGGTGCTAAGTGCCCTAACGTGTTTGCGACTGCTGTCTCCTGTTTGCTCAGAGCTGTGGGAAGCGGGAGAGAGGATTTCATGGCTTTGGGAATACAAAGGGCAAACACTGTTGAAACAATAAGCCTTTTGTGCAGCAAATCAGAAGATATACAGCTGCCCGCTGGAAGCTTTTTAAATATATGGTGGGCATTAAACACACAGACATAATCTTGCAAAATGCAGCACCAGAGGGAGGTTATTTCTATTATTCTTATTTTCTGTGACATTGGCATCTTCTGAGCAGCCTGGAATTGGGCAAGAGGTTTAGGGAAGGCTGGGAAATGGAGGCAGGTGGCGTTCCTGCTGCTTTTGCCCCGAGCTACAAACCTCCCTATGTTAAAGATGTTTTCTTCAAACACAGGTGCCATCACTGCTTCATCCCAGGGATATGAAATATTCGGGCATCATGTTGCAAAGGGGAGGAAAAACCCCTTTCCAAGGGCTCCTCCGGCTCCATGGTAGTTCAAGCCCTGGCTCTAGAGCATGGATTTGAGCACATACTGGAGTCCTGGAGGTTTCAGTGCTTGAGCGCTTTGCTGAACAGGTTTGCCTTAAATATATGTTTAAGGTTAGGTATTTTCCCACCTGGGACCTGACACTAACAGACACATCAGCACCTGGCAAAGGGTTTTTCTCACCAGGATCTCACAGTGCCTTGCAAAAGGGGAACGAGGTGCTGATCTGCTTTTAGTGAAAGGTGAAGAAGAGAAGAAAAAGGGAAAGAAAAATTTAAAAAAGAAAAAAGGAAAAGAAAAAGAAAAAGAAAGAAAAAAGAAATGGAAAAGGAGAAGGAGAAGAAGAAGAAGGAGGTGGAAGAAGAAGAAAGAGAAGAAAGAGAAGAAGAAGAAAGAGAAGAAGAAGAAAGAGAAGAAGAAGAAAGAGAAGAAGAAGAAAGAGAAGAAGAAGAAGAAAGACAAGAAGAAAAGGAAAAAGAAAAAGAAGAAAGAAGAAAGAAGAAAGAAAAGGAAAAACGAAGAAAGGAAAAACGAAGAAAGGAAAAACGAAGAAAGGAAAAACGAAGAAAGGAAAAACGAAGAAAGGAAAGGAAGACTGATGGCAGACTATAGCCTTTTGCATGATGCCTTCATGGTTGGTTGGCAGACATGAAAGATGCTGGTGATGGGAAGATCAGACCTAAACCTTTAGGGCTCATTTGCCCTTAAAAACCAACTGGGAGGTGTGGTCAGGTGTGAACTAGGAGCCCTGAAGCTACTTAGTTCATGCTCAGGGCTACTCAGAAACAGCCTGGAAATGCTCTTCTGGACCTCAAGTCCTTCTCCAGCTGCGGAGAAGATGTTGCCCAGCTCCAATACCAGGCTGTGACATCTCTGAACTCCTCACCAAGTGGGTTTCCTCGAAAAGAAAAATCTGTTTTCTTTCTTTATTAAGCAACATTGTTTCTTTTTCTTCAGCCTCACCATTTCTTTTTCATTATGGCTGGGGAAAGGGAAGAGCACTATAGACGCGGGAGAAACCTGACAGCATTCCACTTGGTGGGGAATCTGGGGCAGTGTTTTGCTCTTAGATCTGCACCGCAACTCTCATCTTTATTAGAGAGGTTGACAACTGTGCTTATTTCTCTGTGTGATACATCTACTGTAGTAAAAGGCTGTTCCTGGCTGATAATGGCTGGCATATGGGAGTATACACATATATAAGCAAAATAGCAGTACCCCCAACAGAAACCATCAGCAGGCATCTGCCCATCAGCTGGGCAGAAATTCTTCAATTTTAATGAGGTGTGAAACGTCATGTGAAATGCGTTCACTCGGTAAAAATCACGGAGACTGTTATTTTCAAATGAACTCTTTAATTAAGAATTTTTTCTTTAGTCTAAAACTTTTATCTGGTCCTGGAAAAAGAAAAGAAAAAAAAAAAGCCAACACAGCCAATCTGAGCAAGATGAAACAAGAGTATTGGAGAACTGGGGGAGGGGGAAGGAAGAGATAATTTAGATTGTAAAATGCTAATTAGCTCCTGGGATTGCAAAACCATTTGTTTGGGGTTTACTTTTTTTTGGCCGCAGAGACACTTTCTGTGAACACATACCACTGCGTTCGAGCTGGGGGAGATGAGGCCGGGTGCCGAGGAGGTGCCTGGGAAGGAGATGGGGCAGGATGAGTCCTTTGCTCCCCGAGGCGCGGAGACGAAGCTGTCACAGCTGCAACGTGTCTCTCAAAGCAGGTTAAACTTCCTGCTCTCTATTACCCTGTGATCTAGAGGAAGGTGCTGGCATTTGCCCGTTTGTTCCACATTTGGCTGGCGTGGCTCGCGTTGGCGCCCGCGATGGAAGGCGAGCAGGGCTGGGAAGTCACGCCGTGTCCTCCCCTCCTTCCCTCTTGCCATGAACTTTTTTCTCCTTCTGGCTGCAAATCTAATAAATCACCAACGCCGTGCATTTTGCAAAGCCTTTCATTTAAAATACTAACCCTAAATCTGGCCAGCTTTATTTTGCCATGGATGTTTTTTTAGTTATATTCACCTCTTTTGCATCTTTCCTGGGGTCTTTGCTCTGAATCCCTTTAGACCCACAGTCAGGGTTTGCTTTAGTGATCAAATCTGCCCTCACCCTCCTGCCTTCCTACTCCTTCCCCACATGAGATCTTCCACGCAGCCACAGAAAGGCGCTATATATTGCCTACATACTATATATTGTCTGCTATATGTGGTCTGTGTGCTATATATTGTCTATGTGCTATATCTGGTCTATGTGCTACATAGCTATATATTAGTGTTCCAAAAACACTTGCATAAAGTAATTGTTATACGAACTTTTTGCATAGAATCACCCAGGTTTGCTTTATTTTACGAAGGCAGCTCCCTAAACCCGTCTTTCAGGGACACCCCAGTCCCCAGCCTGCAGGCGAGAGGGTTGTTTTCCCGAGGTAAACACTCTAATATCCACGCTGGCTCCTGCTCAGAACGTATTAGCCTATGGATTACATGTAATGCAACCCATTATGCAATGCAGCCCGGATTACAGCCCGATAAACTCCGTGTAAGCGTGAAGCTTTGCAAAGCTGCAGCCATCTTTAGACAGCCCTTGAGTGATAGTTACCGATGTGAGGCTGCTCCCACATGGAGGTGTTTAAAGGCTCGAGCCCCGCGGTTTTTAGCTTTCCATTTCAAATAACCTGGGGAGCTGAGCCTCTCCTGTGGGGGGACACCTCGGTACGGGGTACCCATAACCCGGGGGGAGGCATTTGCAGGGTTTCGGCTCATGGGCCACATGCCAGTGGGGACGGAGCGGGGGTGCATCCCTGCCACAGGGTGCAATGCCTTTTTGCAGCATCCTCTTGTCCTCGGCGATTCCTTGCTCCGCGCAAACACTGTCTGCCTGACCCAGAATTACACAGCTGGGGTGAGGTCTGCCGTAAGGTTATGATGTCCCCGTGACCTTTTTTTTTCCTCTTTTCCCCCAATCCAATGACACTTTCTACTTTTCCCCCCCGAGCTATAACAGTGCCATCCTTTGCTTTTTCAGAGTATCATGCTAATTGGGTTGGAACAGAGGCTTTCATTACCGAAAGCAATAGCTCGCAAGCAGAGTGGCACCAATTATTTTTCTACTGAACACAGAATTATTTAATCCAGGGCTGGATTTTGAAGCCAGCGGTAGAGGGGGACGGGGATGCCCCACAAGCCAAGTAGGGATATGGGGCTGCTGAAGATTATCTGGGAGAGGGGCATGGGCAGGGTATCCCCTGCTTTTCAGGTGGGTTTTTGGGGGACTGAGGAGGTGTCAGATCTGCCAAAAGTTGACCCACTACAGGAGCCAGCCAATGCCAGGATTTCCCAGGGCCGAGGTTTAGCCGGTTTGGAGCTGCATGTGTCTGTCGTGGAAAATGAGAGAACCTGGAACTGCAACGATCATTCATAACGAGAGAGCTGGTGGGGATATTAATCTTCCTGCGTTCAAGGTTAAGCTTAATTAACCTCCCACTCTTAGATGCCAGGATGAAGCCTCACATCAAGGACGGAGTACCTGAGGGCTGCCAGTTTCCATCCCTTGGAGCACCGGGGATTTTTTCCAGCTTTACCCAGGCGATTCAGCAACGTGCCTGCCTGGTCAGCCCAGCAGCACTCGGGATCCCTGTCCTTCCCTTCCCGAGCTGGGACCAAAGGATGAAAATACCAATGAATATAGGAAAAGCAAAATTTCCTATGGAAGAGGGGGGAATTTGGGGTTGCCACCACCTCTCCGGGTTTGCCACAGCCAAGCAGAAGCTGCAGAAGAGATGCAGTAAAATATACTTGGTCCAGGGGAAATACTGCTCCAAGCTGTTGTAGGGTATTAGGACTGTCCAAAGCCGGGCTGTGCAACAGGGATAGAAACCTCGGGGTCGTGCGGTGCCTGCAGAGTGAGACCTTTTCTAATCCCTGCCCTCCGTGCAGCTAATGCAGGAGATTAAGGGAATGAGGACAGATGCTCCGCTCCCGCAGAAGCACCCGACTCGGCTGCTGCGCCACGCGTTGGGTTTTGTCCTCCCAGAGAGCTGCTGTTGAAGAGGAGGAGAGAGGGAAAGCAGCAAGGAATCATCTCGGATTAATCAAATATGAGTGCACACGTCCGTGGGGATCAGATCAGCCCCGCACAGGAACGTGGGCGCCGCCGTGCTGGATTCAGCCCCCATTCGTCTCCTTCAGCATCTCGCACCGATACCGGCCAGGGCCAGATGTTTCTGGGGAAGGTGTAAGAAAGTCCCAGAGCAGTCAGAAACCCCCCCAATATTTTCTCTCCTCTGTCTCTCTGCCCTATTTCTCTGCCACGCAAAGGGAACTGCAGTGGCTGCGTTGCTCTGGGCTGCAGGACGGGCTCTGTGTGCTCGGGGGTTTCTTTATTTCTTTTTTAGTTTTGTTGTTTGGGTTGCTATTCCTCGCCATGCAACTGGCAGAAAAAGCTGCATTTGTGGCTGGCGGCTGCGATGTGACCTGTGACACCCTGCCAAAAGGCACTGGGGACATGGTGGGGACAGCGGGCTCCCTGGGCTGTGCCACTCGCTCCCGGGGACACCGCAGTGTCCCAGCCCCTCGTCCAGCAGCGTGGACACAGCCTTACAAAGTCCAGCCGGCTCAGGGAGGGGAGCAAGGCAGTGGCTGGAAACACTTTGTGGCATTTCATTTTGTATTTGAAGTTGTCCCTGTCCCCCAGCAGCTCATTCTCAGCATGTTCAATCACTTTGCCTCCTTCTCCCAGCACTAAGCTCGCTGCAGGCAGAGCCACGGCCGCTGCTCCATCCCCAGCCACGGTCCCAGAGGACACAGGACATGGATTTTTCTGAGCCATTCCCTCCAGCAAAGGCAAACGATGGGCGAAGCCCAGGAAGGGTCGGCTGGGGACAGGCCCTGGGTCCCCGACACGTGTCCCTGCCTCGGTGGATAACTTCCCCGCCTCCCGAGCCTTGGGGCAGGACTGTGTCTTCACCTGCCCCTGCTCTCACCTTATTGTCCTCTGTGACACCTGGGCCCTGTTGGTCTTTGCAGGGTGAAGGGCTGGTGCCCCCCATGCTGCTGCAGATGCATCTTGTGTTGAGTCCCCACAAGCGCAGCCGTGCTGCAGAGAGGCTGATTTTTTTTATTTTTTTATTTTTTTTTGAAATAAGGCCTATCTTTTCTCAGACCTGCAAGGCTAATTGAGCGGAGGAATTGATTACCATGGGCATGAAAAATTTCTTATCTCTTTAAATCCATAAATGACTCGCGCTGGTTTAGTTCAAAATTCCTGTAAAGTGCCAGTGGTGTGTTCTGCTGGAGAGCAGAGATGCTCGTGTGGTCCCTTCCCTTGGGAAACACCATATCCAGGGAGCTATGCCCCATTGCCTCATGTTTCTTCAGAAGGGAGCTGTGATTTTCGTCTCAAGCGTTCCCATGTTGCTCCAGCCAGAAGGGCTTTTCACCAGACCATGAGGCAGCTTGTTTTTTGCTGAGGGTGGGACTGATGCATCTCAGGTGGGGCAGGTACATCTCAGCTCACCAGTGTCTTTCATCCTTGGTTTGCCATGATCCACCGGCCTGAAATGCACAGGACTTGTCAATCCTAAACACACTGAAAGCAATGAGGTATACTTGGTGTCAGGAAGCTTGTGACAGCAAAAGACCATGGTGCTGGTTATCTAATATCATAGAATCATGGAATGGTTTGGGTTGGAAGGGACCTTAAAGATCATCTCATTCCACCCCCCCTTGCCCTGGGCAGGGACACCTCCCACCAGACCAGGTTGCTCCAAGCCCCGTCCAGCCTGGCCTTGAACCCCTCCAGGGATGGGGCAGCCACAGCTTCTCTGGGCAACCTGGGCCAGGGGCTCACCACCCTCAGAGTGAAAAATTTCTTCCTAATGTCCCACCTAAGTCTCCCCTCTTTCAGTTTAAAACCATTCCCCCTCGTCCTATGGCTCCCCTCCCTGATCCAGAGTCCCTCCCCAGCTTTCCTGGAGCCCCTTAAGGGACTGGAAGGGGCTCGAAGGTCTCCCCGGAGCCTTCTCTTCTCCAGGCTGAAACCCCCAACTCTCTCACAGCAGAGCCCCTCACAGCAGAGGGGCTCCAGCCCTCCCAGCATCTCCGAGGCCTCCTCCAGGGCCTCCTTTATATATATCTATATATAAAGGTCCATGTCCTTTATATATAGATATATATATAAAATTATATTAAAAAGATTATAATATATTATATTCTTTTATATATATAATGTATTTTAAAGGAATATATGTATTTTAATGTATGCGTTCAACATTTTTCAAATGTATTTTAAACCGTGCAAAGTGTCTGAGCTCCAGGAGGAAATATGATGAGAGGTGCCATCCCCTGATGCATTCAAACAGCTCCGACGCTTAAACTCTGCCTTTTGCAGTGAACCTCAGAATCCCTGGCTGCCATGCATGTCTGCAGACTCACAGAGAGTATCACAGGCACCAAGCGTTAGAGTTTCAAGCCAGGCTTTGGGACACTCGGTGTGCTTGTGACGAATCCCGGGCCATTAGTGATTGCTTCATTTATTATTTTTTTTCCACCAGGATATTACCAGCAGCCTAAATGGATGCTTTCTGTATCTTTTTTATGTATCCTTTGTGGGCAGGACCACGTAGCAAGCAATCTGTGCGCTCCAAACAAGATAATACCATGATACAGTGGGACCCCTGCTTGGCTGGAGATTGCCAGATAATATATGGTATTCTGGTGAGATAATAACCCGAAATGGAGTGAGTATTTCTCCCTGCAGCGTTTACATCAAATACTTAAGGTAGCCCTTTGTGGACAGAGAAGTCAGAGATGGTATCATCTGACTGGAGAACAGAAAATACTTGAAAAGGGGGGGGAAAAAAAGAGCTAGTCATTGAGATGATTTTATTTTCTTGAGCTTGCAAGGCTGAGAGGCTGTGGGATGAAAGGGGATGGAGGGAATAATTGGAGTTATAAAGCATGGGCAGCAAGCTCGCTGCTGGGTGAATTAATGAGCTATATGAAAATTAAATCCCCGGCCGGAGAGCCCTGTGTGAAGAGGCTCTCCCTTGTGTTTCTTCTCACTGCCTGTCAGCAGGTACTAGAAAAAGGGATGCACGATGGCATGGGTTTCGCCATAGATGGTGCCAGGCCAACCCGCTGTCACACGGTTTCTTTCTTTGAAAGACAGGAAACTTTGTAGGCAGGGAAAATACGGCAGCTGCAGTCTGCCTGCCTTCCTGAAAGCATCGCCTGTGTGCTGAGAGGAGATTGCAGCAGGAGTTTAAGGGCTGGGGAAGGGCTGGGAAAGCAAGAGGATGGGTTAGAGGTGGTATAAAATAGGGGAAAATGCCATATTGCAAAGGGTAAGCATATGAATTGGGGGGATGGAGCAGATTCTTTGCTACACTCAGGGCTCATGAGTGCAAATTGAAAGGAGGAGAAAGACCTCGGTGCATTTGACCTCGGTGCATTCGCTGTGTGCAACTTACGTGCGATGCTGCTGGGGAAAAGGAAAATGTGACCCTAAAGTGTCATCAGCAAACTAGATATGAGGAAATATTTAAGGCCCTGTGAAATGCTGGGGAAACCTCTTTGTGAGTGTGCTGTGGGGTTCTGGTCTTTGCCCCAAAGAGGCCGAGTTTAAATCACAGCAGGTGCCGCAAACGGTTGCTGGGGAGAAGGGGCATATTTTAGGCAAGGCCATGAAAAATGTCCTGTGTGTTTGGCTCCGGAGGTTGGGAGAGGACGTGATGCCTGTCTATAAATACAGTGGGAATGTAAACACCAGGGAGGGAGGCAATCTGATTTAACTTGAAGGGCGATGTCAGCAGAAAAACAAATCACTCTGAACTGGGCAGGAATAAATCCACGAGGAGATGGGCGCACAGTTATAGGATCCTGGGATGACTGGGGCTAATAGGATTGTTGGGGGTGAAAGACCTGAAAACGAATTTTGAGGCAGAGCTTGTTAAATTGATGAAAGATCTGACAGGGCCATTCCTGCCGGCAGCAAACTGGGGGCTGAGCTGGGAAATCTCTTTTGGTGCATATTACCGTGAGCTCCCTGACTGTGCATCCACAGCATCCTGGTGACCCGGAGCTCATGGTGATATTAGTAGTGACTATTAATAGTATCACATGATTTTAAAATATTTTTTTTCCATGCCTAAACCATGAAAAAAAAAAAAAAAATTTAGAATATCTGAAAATACTTCCTTGGGCCAGACTGGAGCCAGCTCCTTTCAGCTGGGCTAGGGGGCTGAGCTGTGCCCTGGTGGTGCTGGGAGGTCCCAGGGCTGATTTTAGGAGCACGCAGAGGGTGATAAAACCAGTACGGCTTCAACTGATGAGGCAGGCTTGGGCTGGAGGGTTTGGTGGGGTCTGGACATTGCAAAAGCCGGGGGAGCAGTGCTGCAGGCTGTGTGGTGCCCTGCCCCGGGGACAGGGGAGGCAGTGGGAGCTTGGGGGGACCGGGAGAAAGGATGCTCGTGGTGGGAGATGCTCAGCTCTGCCTGAGAGAAAGACGACTGGGGGAGTGTGGGCACAGCAAAACCACTCTGGGCTGTTGTGTGCTGCTCCTTTTATGGGAACCACATTATTGCATTAGTGCTTTATAAAACAGCACCCCAGAAATGGGGAAAAATTGACTTTTTTGACCTTTTTTTTCTTTTTTCCCCAGTTAGTCTGAATAATTCCCACACGCTGAGAGCCTCCAGACAGATGAATCGTCAAGTCCTCTTAGTGCTTTTTGGGATAGGCCCTCGCAGGGACGTTCGTGGGCTGCCAGCCACACTTGGGATTTTGGAAAGGGTCATGTGAGGGAAGTGGGAGAGGCTTCCCCGGGGGAAAAGGGTGTTTGTTCCACAGCAGGAACAGACCTAGGAATGATTTCGCTATTTTTTCCCCCTAGGCATTTCAGTTTTGTTAATTGGACAAAGCTTGCAGATCTGTTAATTTGTTGGACTGGAATATGCTTAACCTCGTGATGAGGGTGTTTAGATAAAACGTTCGTCAGGCTGTGCTGTTTTGGACACAAAGGGGTTTGCTAAAGCTTATGCGGGGTCACAGTGACCTAATTACGATTTAAGGGAAACGCTGGTTTTGTAAATGGGCTGGGTTTCAGATAAAGGAAGGAGGTACCTGGAACGTGCTGTCAGATGTAGGATATAGCGTTAAATGAGCATGCAAATTAGATAGCTCTCATTATAAAAGGGCAAGTTTGATGAACAATTCCTGAGAGCTTTCCCCGGAATGACGCCTTTGACTTCTGCCGCTCGCCTTATTATGACAGGATAAGGAGGCCAGGCGGGCGGGCGGGATAATGAACTGCTGATAACTGTGCGCCTTGGAAGAGTGCGGCTTTAATGCCGGCAATGAAGAGTGATCATTTTGCTTCTGCGCTAGTAAATCTGTGCATTGTCACAAAGTTTAGCCCAGCAGCTCGGGAATGCAGCAAAAGCCACCATCAGGCCCTGGGGAGCTGGGGTTTGTTTGAAACTCAAGGTCAACGTGGAGTTGGCAAAGTTTTTTGGCAGGTCTTGTGCCTTGTATCCTGCTGGGGTTGGCGTGGGCAGGTGAGTCTCCCCTGGGTGTATTTACGGTCAAAGTCAAGGTTGCATGAGAAGTTCCACCCAGCACCTCCCCAAATTCTCCCCAGGAGCACCCCAGCACCCAGTACCCAGGTGGAGAACAAGTCAAGAGTCATCTCCCTGCACTTGGACAAGTCCTCAGGATGAAGCAGCTGGTTTTTTCCTGCCTAAAATAATCTTCAGTATTAAACCTCAAGTCCTAGACCTTCTCAACCTGATGGTATCACTTCAGAGGCATAAGGTGATTCCCCTTGAGCTTCCTACTTGCTGGAACAACTGGGTTTCAGCTCAGCCTGTGTGTGCTCTTTTGTGGAAACAAAATCCCATTTATCTTTTCTGAACGCCAACAGTTGGGCGATCAGAGATGTCCATCACATTTAGGTTAGAGCAATTCCCACACGCAGGGGATAGATTTTGCTGAATAAGGTGGTTTTTGTTATCAGTCCTGAAACTGAAGATGAAAAGCCTGCTTCTCACCAGCTGCCTTCCTGGCTTCAGTGGCCACCTCCTTTGGTTTATCAGAAATGCGCTATCAGACAGGAGAGCCTCGGGGATTAACAGAGTGAATCTGTCTTTAGGGATCTGTGCTGGATCCACCAAGTGAGGCTGCAAAGGGTTTCCTCAACTCCTCTGCCCACCTGGAAGAGGTATTAGGCTCAGAGACACATCTCCAGCCAAATGTCCCCAAGTGATGTAGGTGTTCATGGTTCTCCTGGAAAAGTTTTCCCTGGGACGAGGAGACTGATACCTTGAGTACCTGTGAGTATGTCAGACCCAAAGCATTTTCCTTTTGGACTCATATTCTTCTGGACCAGAAATGAAAAGCTATCCCGCACATCCTCCCTGCTGCTTTCCTTCACCTCTCCTTCACCCTTGATCTTTAGCCGTGGGTTTGTCAGGGCCAGGACTACCCCTCGCGATGTGTCTCTGCAGGTTTGGGCAATGAGGTCCCAGTGTTGGTGACATCCCTCAGCAGAAATCCAAATTCCCTTAAGCTGGAAACTACATGAATAAACCCTAATTGCAGCAGACCCTACGCTGCTTTCCTGACTCTGCCAACAGCCGTTAGCAGCCCTGTAATCGTCACCGTAATTGTAGGGGACTTGAAAACCCTGAGCCCTGCCAGAAATGTAACTTAATCCTTTCTGAGATGTTGCTTTTGAGGGCTGAGCATGGGGATTTGCTCTTCTCATGCTGGCAGGGGACCAACCCTGAGCCCAGGACTGGTGGGGAGGGTCCGGGGGCTGCTGCACCCCCCCAGCACCTAACGAAGAGCCCAAGTAAGGGCAGCATGTAAGCTTGTTACAGGGACTTATTCACCAGATGGACGAGCCATTCCCAGGTAGATCTTATTTTTCATTAATATGCCATTAGCCTTATTTGTGTGCCCTGCTCACCTCCCCAGATCGTATTCCTTCCCCCGTCTGGCGGAGGGGTTGTGTTTCCAGCTCAGCCTGTCCTTGGCATCGCATTGCCATTGCTCCTCATCTCCCCAGCTGAAAACAAGCATTGAGGGAGCTTGGACCGACTGGCTACAACCATGCCAGCCTGCCTGGGGCTTGGGAAAGGTCCTGAATGTGGCACTGGGTGACAGTCCCAAGGCGATGGGGAAAGGCACTGGTCCCAGTGTGGGAGCATGGCTCTGCCGTCCCCTCGCTGGCTGCAGGCACGAGCAGCCCCGGGTGATGTGCCATGGGATGAGAGGGACTCTGCACCGGCAGGGACACCTCCTCCTCGCTTCTCCTGCAGCCGAAATGGAGAGGTGACAAGCAGAGAGTGGAAAACCACCATTAAAAATGAATTAACTACATTGCCCAGAGAGGTGGGAGATGCCCCATCCCTGGAAACATTCCAGGCCAGGTTGGACGGGGCTCTGAGCAACCTGATCTAGTTGAAGATGTCCCTGCTCATTGCAGGAGGGTTGGACTAGATGGCCTTTAAAGGTCCCTTCCCACCCAAACCATTCTGTGATTCTATGATTTGACTGCAAGAGATGCCCAAGGTTTCCATGGCTTCTCCATGTGCACTCTCCTAGCATTACAAAAAATTCCTGGGAGCTCAGAGCCCCTGGAAGGGTGTTTGTGAGCTTTGTGATGTTGGGGTGAGGACGGGTGGGTTACACAGAACACCTCGAGCTGTGGCACAGGGGAGGGCGATTCGGGGCCAGGAACCTGCTGGGTTCATCTGTAGCATCTATCAAACGCCTCAGAAAAACTGAAGCCTGGCAAAATCCCCCCTACTGTGACATTATTTCTTAAATGTTTTCTGTCAGTACATTTTGTTCTCCATTTTCCTCGGTACGTACTGAAGTGGGAGATTTTATAATGATTCACAGTGTTCTGCTGAGCGGCTTCAAGCAGCAACCGGGGAGTCTGTTAAATAGGCATCCAGCCCAGAATATTTTGTACACTATCTAAATGCAGTGCTGTAATTAAAAGACATGCTTGAAATAAATGACAGAGGGCTTGGGGTTGGGTGGGGTTTCCCCCCCCCCTTTTTTTTTATCCCCAAGGGAGATGGAAAGGGGGAGTTGAAGTTGCACTGAAGTACCAAAAGGCTCAATAAGCATATTTGAACAAATAATAGCAAACAATACAGACCGATGCAATTACTTTCAAATGCTGGATGTTCAGTTATCACCCAGGGAACTTTCTGTCTGATTAAAAATAATTATTGCTGGCGTTAAATCTGTTTAGAATTACTCGGTGCAATTCATCTCCTATTGCACGCCGCTACCATATGCCTGGTTTGTTGAGTGGAAAAATGTCTCTTTCGTTTGGATAAATAATGCTTTGTAAATATTTAGAGATGAATGTTCTGGATCAGTGAGCGGCTAGTTTTTTCTGGCGTTAAATATGTGCAAATGAACTCGGTTTTGGCGGCGGCTGGGCTTGAGGCAGACGCTATATGGGGCCAGATTAATCCCTATGTAGTTGCACAGGGGCTGTGCCAAGATGACTGACCATGGGGATGGCAGAAGGGACATTGCTGCTGCCCAGCAAGTGGGGTGAAAGCAACTCTTTTAAGATTTTAAGTCTATTAAGAGCAGTATCTGCAATGCCTTGTGGCCAGCCGTGGTCACAGGTACCTGGATATTTGGCAAATGCTGCGAATTTCTCTCGTTCCCACTGCTGAAGTCCCATGGGGAGCGGACAAGGGCACAAGAGCTGGATCCTGCATCATGTCCAGACCTGACCCTGCTCCCCAACGCCTGGAAGAAGGGTCTGCTCAAGGAGGGGGACACACAAACCCCTCGGCATGCTCCGGACTCCCTGCCTGCCATGTTGCAGGCTCGTGGGGCTGCATGGGACCGTGGGTTATTGCTCCTGAACCCCTGTGATGGGAAGGGAGCTGAGGCTTTGCATCTTTCCCCTTTTGTGCATCAAAACCGCCCAGCTTGGTGCCAAAGAACATATTTGCTGAGGACATATAACCACCAGTACAGCTGCTCTGGGTGGGTCTTGGTGATTCACGGAAAGGGAATACAGCGAGGGCTGTCAGAGGGTGCACAGAGTATTTAAAGAAATATGGTTTTCACGTGTAGTGCTTTGTCCAGAGGCTTTAAACGGGATGAAAACTCTCCCACCAGTAAGACAACGGGCTTTGCGAAGGGTGGGAGTTCAGCTGAACACATTCCTCCGCTCCTGAGATGCTTCCGAGAAGCGGGGGTCTCGGATAGCACATCCAAAAGATGAATTTCTTTCCCTCGGGATATGCATAGCAGAGGAGATGCAAGTCCCAAGCTTGCTGGTCATCTTCGCTGAGGTCATGTCACCTCTTCGTCTCTGTCTCCTCTTTCTTCCAGGCAAATTAAAACCGGCAGGAGATCTCAGTCCTGGCTGACTTGGGCTGACTGTCTCAGCAAGCACTCTTTGGATGTATATTTGTTTTGCATTCGATTAAAACACAAAGGCAAACAATGGGCATTAATGAATTCATTCGTTTATGATGACAATACGCTTTCGAGTCCTCCAATTGATTTGCCGAGCAAGCTGATAAAATAGCAAGCCTTGCATTATTTACCACCTTGCGTCTAAATGTAACGTCTGAATCAACAGAGCTTGTTTGCTTTTTAAAATTCAAATGAGGATGACAATAATCTCCTTTCCAGGGGACTGGCAGTCCCCTGCAGGAGGCGTCTCACCCACCTCTCTCAAAAAGATGTCATGGCTTGAGGCCAGCTTGAAGGACCTGGGGTAACTCATATTTCCCTGAGCTCCAAGGTCTGCACTAACGCAGACGGGACAGGCACAGGGTCAAGTTGTGAAAGCTCAAAACCCGAGCAAAAAGACTTTTTGATAGTCAGCTGAGTCATCAACTCCTCGTGGTTAATTAGACATAGTTTCTAATTAAAGTCATTATTTACCTTGGAAAGCAGGGAGGCTGGGCTGCTCCAGCCCTTTTTGGGTGCAGGGCTTGGATTTGCCGTGTTTCCTGGGGATGTCAAGAGGGAGGACGGGTGGGAAAGGGAGGCACGTGGCTCCTCCAGGTGCCTGGAGGCAAAGAAAAAAAAAGAAATGAAGAAATAGGGACCATTGTGGGGGTCGGTGTCACTTCTGGTTCTCCAGGGTTTCTTCCGCACTGTCCCACATGCAGCAGCAGCCGTGGGATGGAGGGGGATGAGCAATGGGAGCCCAGCTTACCGTAGGCTGGATCAAAACCACTCCTGTGCAGGTTAACCAAAAAAAAGTAAAATAAGGAGGATTAAAGGAATTCCTTTCTCTCTCTGGAAAATCGGAGACCACAGGCCATGCCTCTGCCTCCACGCTCGCCCCGAGAGCGGATGGACCAAACCCATCCTCTCCTTTCCGCTCCAAAATGCAGCAGCATGTTCAAGCCTTGACCAACAAGGTCATCACAAAAGCAAGTCAAAGCCTTGATTTAAACCAGCTTCTTTAAATATTTTCGCGCTCCCTGTGGTTAGATTCCAGGCTTTTGCTCCCTGATTACTTTAGCCTGGAAAAAAAAGCAATACGTCAGAGGGTGAAAAGAAAGGCCTGATTCACTGATGAGGGCACGGCACTACTGAACACAGGGTGCTACAGTTTCCCCAGGAATGCTTTCGGGTCTTAAAATGCCCTGTAGTAAATAAAAACAACCAAAAGTTGCCAAGGAGCTGGGGAGATAATTTTTCCCCACTTAAGGAGTTACAGGATGCTGTTTGGGTGAGCGGTGGTACTTCCTGGCCCCGATTAGCAATCAGTTTCAGATTATTTTTGTTGAGGATCCTGAAGGGACTTTGGGTTTCCTGGGCAGCCTCTTTCCCGCATGCCCCACAAAGGTTGAGAGGACCATTCCCATCTTGTTTCTCCCCCTGAAGTGGCGTCTCTGAGGGCAGGGGGGGCTGTCTGGGGACTCCATGATCAGTTCCAGCCTCACCCACAAATTATTTATGTTCATTACTGGCTTCCAGCTGCAGCCAGCTCCTGGGATCTTTGGGGCATCTGGTGCCATGGAGATGCTCAGGGAGGAAAAACCTCCCAGCGCGTTCATCTTGATGTCCAGACCTTGTTTGTCCTGCAGCCACGGATGTTCTTGCATGAACCCCTTCAAAAGCCACAAACTCTGATGTCCAGGGAAGAGACTGGGAGATCTCCCCCATACCCTACATCTGACGGACACTTGTGTCCTTCTCCCCTTTCCTTGGTGACATCAGGCCTGGCTGAAAGCCCATCACAGCCATGAGCATCTCTCCCGGGCTGTAGACCAGGCACAGGATCAATGTTTTTTGCAGAAGATGATTTTTAGGAGGAAGGAGGCAGCTGATGGCGGCGTGCGCCCTTTCCAAACAAAGATAAACAAGGGTGCCCCAAATAGCTCTGTTCTTGCTGGCAAGGGGTATTTTTAACTAGCAACACGACATAAAAATAACACAGATGGCTGGAAAAAAAAGGAACAGCTGCTTTGCAGGGAGAGGAGCTTGCTGTGTTTCATGGGGAAAGCAAGAAACATCTTTTCTGCAGCCCTCTCCCAGCTCTTCATTAGACACGCCATTCCCAGGAGGTGCCACCCATGGTGTTTGGATGAACATGGTGGATGTTTTTAAATGGCTGCTATAAAGTAATCAAAGTTGAAAGGTCAGGCTTGAGTAAAAACAGCTCCCAGGAGTCTGCTTTTACACCCTGGCCATGCCCTAAACTGAGAAAGAATTGGTCAGCTTTATGGGTCTGTTCATCCAGAGATGCCTTGGACATCTGGATGCTCTGGCTAACGCTGTCAGAAGGCAGAAAATACAGCTCCGATTCAGTCCCATGTCAAGAAATTACCTTTTTGCAACACACCTGCCTGCCGCCTGCTTTCCCCATCATGCAGCAGAGGCGAGGCTCCCCTGGACCATGCCAGGAGCGGGTCTGAGCCTGCCCATGGCAGGGAGAGGGCTCTGCCACCTCCTTCAGGGTGACCAGGGGTTTCTAGCTGTGATAACAGCCTTTGTGGCTTTGGGGTAATTTATGTAAGTGCCTGTCAGCTGGCTATTCCCTTAGTAAAGAGCAGGAAACAAGCTGGGGTAAGGATGGGATGCACAGCGCGTGGGGGAAGTTTTGGAAAGAGGCTTAGACCCTTAGGCTATGCGAGGCATGTGGAGACCACCAGAGATGTTATAAATTCAGGTGGAAAAGCAGGCGTAGCTCCATGCAGGTACACGCACACACATGCATATGGGAAATTAAGCCTCTCTCCTGGTTGTCACAGCTTCGTTTGCTGAGATCAGTCAGGAAAAAGAACAGTTATGGAGGAAAATCCTGGCCTGTGCTCACATAGCAGCCCCGTGCCGGGGGAAAATCAGGGCTCTGGTCTCGCCGGCCCCTCTCCCTGTTGCCATGATGTGAGTCAGCTGCTTCCCTCCACCTTCCCCTCCAGGATGAGTAATTCAGCCGTGATAACCTTAAACGAGTCCCGGGGACTGTCACAGCTTCATATTTAAATGCAGCCTTGTGTTTTATTAGCAGGGCCCAGGATGGAGACAAAGTGCTGGTGTGGGAAACATGGAGGTGTCTGCTGGGGGCTCGAAGGACACCCCCTCAAGAAATGCATTCAGTTCAGATAGCAGCATCTGCATTCGGTGGGGAGGCAGCCCCGTAACTCAGCCTTGCTGAAATTGCTGCAACTTCCAGTAAATCTTATTTGTGTTTTAATGCTTAAAAGCTCCAGCAGCTGCGAGAGCCCTTGCCGCAGCGTTGCAGCACCTGGAGCCAGCCTTTGCCGAGTGGATCCTTGCAGTGCTAGGGCTGTGCCTGCAAGGGGAGGTCTGGCTGCAGCCTGTCCCCAGAGCAACCTGGCAATTCGGCAACCAAAATGCACGTATCTAACTCAAAACTGGTCCCTCGGTTTGCTTAGGCTGTGGGATCTTTGCAGGACAGATTACTTTCATAGAATTATTTAGGTTGAAAAAGACCCTTAACATCATCAAGTCCAACCGTTAACCTAACACTGCCAAGTCCACCATGAAACCATGTCCCTCAGCACCATGTTTCTGGCTCCTTTTATTTGTACAGAGGCTTGGAGAGATGAGTCCTGGCCTGTCAGTGGGACCTTTGGTGGTTCTGGGGTGCAAATAATGACCCCAAGCACAACTGGCTGAGTCTGGTGGGCTCTGAGATTTCCCTGAGCGGGTCCTGCACTGTAGGCAAGGGGAGCGAAACTCAGACCGAGCCCTCTCCCTTTTTGACTGGCACATGAAGTGTCCATACCACATAACTGATGTGCCATAACTGCACTCAGTTTGGTGAATCAGGGAGGCACGATGTCAAGAAGACTCCCCCCACCCCTTGCAAACTATAATGTACTATATTGCCATTATAGGATTATGATTATGTCTAATAAGTAGGAATTTTGGGTGCTGGCAGCTCTTTAAACTTTACTGCGGTGATTTTTTTGCCTATCCTGGACAAAGGCAGACAGCAAAGTCATGCAAACTGTGTGGAGGGCTGTGGGCCACCCAAAAGGAGATGACTTTTGGAGGCCAGGATGAAAGAAGCCGTTGTGCACGCACGTCTGCTGCCCGGTATGGGAAAGGCTTGGCAGTCAGCAGGGCTCATCATGTGTCAGCTCTGAGCACAGTCACTGCCCTTTGATTTGGAACTGAGGGGTTGGTTTGATCCCCTGAGGTAATGCTCAGTGCTGTGTTGGCCACCATGTAGACCAGGGATGCTTCAGGCTTTGAAGTCATGGGGTTTTGCAGAAGTGTGTGATCATTCAAGGCAGCACAAGACCTTCGTTGTGGTCTTCTCTCTGCACAAAGGGCCTAGAAAGATGCTGGTAGTGATGTAGATGGTGAAAAAGCAGATGTAAAGAGAGTAGGATAAGACGATAGCCACAGGTGAGACATTTTAAAACCACTCCTGCTCCTAGCTGGCTTGCACATGCTGGCCATGTTGTGCCTCTATCATATGTTATAGGTCCTATGCTGCAAGGGACTGTCCACAAAGACAGTGGGTACACATGAGCCATGTCACTTGGCCAGTGGCTGGTTGACTCCTTGGCACCTCTTGCTGCCCATGAGCTGTCCTGGCTAGGGAAAATAACACAGGTGCTATCTGATACATTAACATATAAAAAGCCTTTTGGGTACCTGGGCAACAGGTTGCCCAGAGCTTCTTACCTAACTCAGTTCCTCCACTACCCCCAAAACAGCCCTGCATGGGTTATTTAAATGTAAAATTCATTTTTTCATGGGTAATGAGCAGTTTCAAAATACGAAATCTCAAATCGTCAATGACAAATTAAAAAAAAAAAAAGAATAAAAAAAAGGGAGTGCTTTGTGTAATCTGATTTTTTCAGTGTCAGTCTCAAGATTTTGGGGGGCTTGCTCTATACTTGAACAATTGCAGTGGGTAAGACTGATTTGAAGGACTATTACCTGTATATTAAATCTCTGGTATTTACTTACATGTCATTTGTATGAAAATTGAAACCACCTTCTCCCTCAGATCTCCTGCTAATAGCGTTATTTTAATTTGAGCTTCTTAATGGTCTGTGTAATTTAAGGACAAACCCCTGTGTTTGAAGCATTCCCAATCACTTCAAGTCACTCATCAGTGCTAAGGACTGTCCTGCCTTCACAGGAGGAGGCAGCTGGAAAAAATAGGGGTCTCCAGATCCAAACTACAGGTGGATGTCTCCATCTCAAAGAAGGGGTTATGTACGTGTATGTCTGAGTGTCCAAGAAATCAGGGGGCTGTGCATGCTTGGGAAGACACAGATGTCTTTGGGAATGTCTATCTCCTTGCTGGAACAGCCCTCAAAACCCATGGTGTTGGAGTAAAGAGCTGGGGCAAGGGATCAAGTTAGTCATGCCCAGTTCAGCAGCTGATGCTCCAGCTAGGATTTCTTCTTTGGAGATGTTATCTCCAGGGTTTTTTCTCCCACTGCCTCCCTGATGGTCCGCTGGGCTCCTTAAGCAGGAGAAAGAGAAGGAGGAGAAGGAAAAGGAGGAGGAGGAGGTGGATGAGAAGAAAGAGGAGGAGAAAGTGGAGGAGAAGGAGGAGACCAAGGAGAAGGAGAAGGCCTATCACACAGTGCTTGCTCTTCTGGGGATTTTACAGCACCCATGACTGCTCCCTAAGCTTCCTGCCACGTCCTTCTCCTCTACAGAAGGATCTCAGTCTCCGTGCTGCTGTCTGGTCTCATTCTTCCCCCATGGCTCCTACTTCACTCTTGGAAGAGAGGTCCTATATCTCCTACAGCTTTAATTCATCCACCTCTCACAGTGCAAAACACAAGAGCAACGTTAAGCACATGCACACGTCTCCGCTAATTTACGGTCCAGCTTGGGAACTCCATGGCTTCTGGATGTTGTTGAGTGGTTTTGCAAGCAAAATAAATATCATCCCTCCAGGATTTGGGCTGATAGCTTTATTTTAGGCATTTTCCCCACGGGGGAAATATAGAATCCACCCTTTAATTCCTTGCTAATACCTGTTCCTTCTGAAAAATGTTGCTCAGCTGAGTCACGGGGAGAAGAAATACATCTAGTTGCAGAGTCAGTTCCCACCACTTGGGATTTATGTCACAGACAACGTCATTCCACCAGGATGTAGCTGCTGTGGGCACCTCGCCGGCAAGATGGGAAGTTGCACTGATCCTGGTGTGTGCATGCAGAACAGGTATCTTCACGATAAATCCAGTGCCAGTGCCTCACTGGAGGATTTAGTTTCCGTGGTAGGAGGAATCTCATTAACACGAACTTCAGAGGAATCCAGGTCTGCCAGCCAGAAGACAAATGCAGCAGTGCTGTCATCATTTATCAAATGGAGAATGACCTTTGCTATCCATTAAGATGAAATGAAAAGCTCTGGGCTTTAACTTTGTTAAAATGCACATGGCTGTCTTTTTCAGATCTCAGCATCAGTGCATTGCTGAGACTAACCAAATTGTGCATTTTGCTCGTGTTTAAACGGTATTGTTATATAATTCAATCTCTGCGTGATTTCAAGACAGCAGGAAGAAGAATTACACTGAGCCCGGCTGCAAAATCACCCCGCTGTGGTCAATGGCTGAGGAGGCAGAAGGGGTTTGGAGCCAAGTGCCAACCTAATGTTTTTAAATCACATCGCCTGGATTCAAGTTACTTTTGGTCAAAATTAAATATGTGTGTCCATAAAGCTGTGTGTGCATGCTTGGGAGAGCTCAACTGAAGGCAATGGGTGCAGCTCACTTCGATCCGCATCTCACTTCCCATGGGAAGAGGGTGTAGGGATGTTTTTTTCCTTGTATTTCACTTTGAAAAATTCTGATGTCCCAAGGAAAGGTGGCCATGCTAAAAAGAGGAAGAAGGCGGCATTGCTCTGCTGGCTTTGGCCATCAGAAAGGGGGCCCACGGAAGGAAGCGGGGTAGGGGGGAGGTGGGTGTCTGTGCCTCTATGCCTCTTCCCTCCACGGGATGGGTGGGTGGAAGGGGCTGCCACACCAGTGCACAGCAAATCTGGAAAATCCTCTTTCCACTAGCTATTGAAGCAGGAGACTTCAGGACATCAGTCCCTCTTCTTTACTCACACCTTGTATCTGACAGTCATCTACCAACACAAATTTGACTGCTCCCTATGAGAAGGAATCGGCTGAATGGCCATGTCCAAAGAGTCGCGGTCAACAGTTCAATGTCCAAATGGAGATCGTTTGGTGGTGTCCCTCAATTGCCTGTATTGGGACCGGTGCTATTCAGTATCTTTTTTAATGACATAGACAGTGGGATTGAGTGCACCCTCAACAAGTTTGCAGATGACACCAAGCTGAGTGGTGCAGTTGATACACTTGAGGGAAGGGATGCCATCCAGAGGGACCTTGACAGGTGAGGATTGGGCCCATGTGAATCTCATGAAGTTCAACAAGACCAAGTGCAAGGTCTGCACCTGGATTGAGGCAATCCCCAGTATCAGTACAGACGGGGGGGATGAATGGGTTGAGAGCAGCCCTGCCGAGAAGGACTTGGGGATACTGGTGGACAAAAAATTGAACGTGAGCTGACAATGTGTGCTTGCAGTCCAGAAAGCCAACCGCATCCTGGGCTGCATCAAAAGAAGCATGACCAGCAGGTTGAGGGAGGGGATTCTCCCCCTCTACTCTCCTTTGGTGAGACCCCACCTGGAGTACTGCGTCCAGCTCTGGGGCCCTCAGCACAAGAAAGAGATGGACCTGAAAAACTATGATTCTGGTTAGAAAAACTATCATGTTTATAGGTTGTAACCCAACCCGTATTTATTTCAGCGTAGGTCTGTGCAGATGCTTTATGTAAGTCTAGAAAGACCTTTTTTTTTTTTTTTCTGCTTAATGTATCTGCTTATTTACAAACATAAATTAAATCTAGTTTAGAGCATATGATGTAACAGGGTCTTGTATTGAAATAACGGCATGTTTTGTGTTCCAGCTGGTGTAGCTCAGCTTGCAGATAAGACCATAATATTTTTGCATATAGACAAGCCCAGAAGCAAACTTATACATATTTGTAGCTTCCATGCAAAAAGCAAGAAAAAGCAATGACCATGAGTGCTGGAGCTTTGTAAATCAACTGAGCACCATCGGCTGGATGACAATAGCTGGACAAAGAGAGGCCGATACCTGAGTGGAAATCAATCTGTTAATGGACGGGTTTTCTTGTCTCTTCCTACAGTTAATGCGAGTCTCTGCAAGAGAGAGGATCTAAAACGATTAGCTGGAAATACATACCTTGTTTGAGAAGGATCTTGGGGAAGTGTCTCTTTATCTAAAGTTATGTGAACTTTCAGTCTGCCAGTGACATTGATGTAAATCACCTCTAAAGTGGACTTGATCCTGGATTTTTGTCATACCAAATATCATGGATATCGGTATACAGGATGTGGCATTTATTTCTGGGTGCTTGTAATAAGAAAGTTTGCATCACTCAATTGTGAATCCATGTGTAAAAGTCATTCCCATTGTGGACCGTGAATACCTGGAGGAGCTGCGTGGCACCGGATCCATGTCTTGCTTGGGCCCGGCTCCCCCCTGGGAATGCCTCTGCTATGAGAAACTGAGCTAGGAGGCTTGAACGGGGAACAAGTGACTAAATATTGACTCAGAAAAAACAAAGACCCCATTTAGATGTAAATGGAAAAGGGGGGGGGGCGGGTAGAGAAGGAGGAAGGAAACAGAAATACATAAAATAAGAGCCTACAAGCAGAATTATCTTGTTGCAGAATCCGTTTTCTAGACTTCCCTTGGTGAGTTATCGGCAACGCTCCACATATTTGTGCAGCCAAATAGCTGCAAGGCACAAGTACGTTCTCCAGTAGCAAATAATTCCCTTTCCTGATAACATCTTCAGTAGGGCTTGGCTGCAACGTGCAAGTGCAATGGCACGGATTTTGCTCTGAAGGTGGGGGGGACCCAGCGTGCTGTTTGTCAGGCAGCTCAAATTCAAAGCAAAAGCAATATCTGCACCCAGGAGGGGAGGCTTTCAAAGGCACTGAGGTTTTCCAGTGGGAGACAGGCACATCAGTGGCTGGGGGACCTTTAAGCACCTGCCTTCACCCTGTCTACATAGTCTGCATTCAAACTGCGAAGATGACAACCAAGAGGTGACGGGAGTGTTTCGGTTCTTAGCAGGATGGTGCTTGGGTACCAACTCCACACAAAATTAATTTTTTGGATGTGGAGAAGGCTGGGGAACGAGCTGCTTTGAGCAGCCTGGTCTGGTGGGAGGTGTCCCTGCCCAGGGCAGGGGGGTTGGAACTAGATGATCTTTAAGGTCCATTCCAACCCGAACCATTCCATGATTCTATGAAGAGACACGGGGCAGGAAAATATATTGTTTTTCATCTTGCTTCCCAGCTGTGGTATGGATCTGGGCTGCTCATAGGGTCCTCTAGCAATACCAGGATTTGGGCCTGAGATGTGTCAGGAGTTGGTGCTGCCGGAGCCAGGTCTGGACACTGGCCTTTCCCATGACCCACCAAGTCCAGCCTCCCCCAGCTCTCCTCACCTGTCCACCCTCTCCGTTGCTGACTTTGATTATCTGCAAGCAGACTGTAGCTGTATTGACAATTAAACGAAAGTGCTCCATTGCAGATATGAGCATGGACATCAGCGCCGGGCTGCTTCTGAGTTAGAGTAAAGGGAAGGTCTACCAGGGACAGCCTGCGAATTTAACAGAGTGGTTTCTTCTTTGCCAACAGCACAAGATGCACCTTGGTGGGAAGTGTCAACACTTCAGCACTTGCAAAACAGGGTCTGTCAGACCTCTCAGCACAAATGTTAATTGCTCATACGTGGTGAGGCGGCGCAGCCCAACAGACAGACCCAGACGATTCTGGCCCTGGTTCAGCTCCTCTGTGACCGTCCTGTCTTTGAAAGACAGGTTGCCACCCTGTCTTTCAGGTGCCACCCATCTGCCTTACTTTGGTAGGGGGGTTGTCACCCCTGGGTCTCGGAGTGCGTGGCTCCAGGAAAGGCTACAGACAAGTTGGAGTAGATCAGATCTGGAAAGGTGGAGCTCACCCATCTCCCCGGCCAGCATAATGAGTGCTCAGGACGTGCAAAATCAGGTTAAAACAATGTGATATGCATTGGTTCAGCTTGTTATTTCTCTTCTGTTGGTGTCAAAGTGGAGTACGTGGAGAGAAGGATAACTGCGCTTTCAAGGTCAATGGTTTTTCTGAGCTCCAGCAGGATAATAAAACATGAAGGAAAAAAAGTCAAATCTCTGCTACAAAGCCCTGAGCCCATGTTGCAAAGCTGTGCCACTAGCAGGGGCTCCTCCACTGCTGCTCATATCAGTCCGAGTTTCCCATCAAGGCATCAAACCTTGCTTGCCCACATTGGCTTGGCTGCAGATGTGAGGGGTTACACGGGGTTACATGTGTCCTACCCTCATCAAGCAGAAACACCTCTTTGTTCTCTCTTTTTTTTTTTCCACTTGCTGGGAAAATTGGGGGAAACCCAGGAGTCTATCATCCCAGAGCATGGGATTCAGCCGCTGCTCCGCACTGGAGGTACCAACACAAGAAAAATCGGTGCAAGAGCCCAGCCAAGGGACCCAGCTCCCAGCGAAAGCTGTTTATTCCCGTCTTGAATTTTCCTGCAAGATGACGAGCGTGTTATCCTGGGAGACACGAGCCAGAGCTGTGCTTGCAAATTGAAATCCTGGGCCCTGCACACTTGCAGTGGCAGTGAGCACCCGCAGCAAGCTGTGCTTCACAGGGGCGCATCTGCAGGGGCTTCGCTGCTTGCAAGGGTCTCTTGCTCCACAGCAGGGGGAAAATGTGATTTTCCTGTAGGGTTTTTTTTTTTTTTTCTTTTTAGTGGAAGGTTTTACAGGCTGGGATTTGGAAGCTTTCCCAGTTTTTGCAAAAAAACCTGAGTCTGTCTGTGGAGCGTTGGAGGAGGAATCTCAGGAACGTGGGAGCATTCTCCCTGGAGCCGCTCTGGAGTTTCTCCTCTTGCTGCCTTGAAATACTCCTAAGGCAGTGGTTGTTTTGCACTTCTCCATGTGCTGGAAACAAAGGAAAAGTGGGATGTAACAGCAATTTTATTTGAAATGGGATCCAAAAATTGCAGAATTAGGCCCTGCAGTTGCAGAATAAAAAGAAGGAAATATTGAGCTCATATTCTGCGCAGGGCAAAATTAATACCAGCAGCAGTCCCGGCTTCAGTCATTGCAGTTTGTAAAAGAGCTCAGTGCATCCTTGTGTCCTGTTTTTCATGTCACCACACAACGAAGGCTGTCTATTGGGGCAGCTAACCAGCTTCCCAACCCTAATGGGACTTGAGCAAGCCAAGAGATATGCAATGAGCTGAGAAAAAAAGGCTACAGCTGTCTCCAAGGCTGTATATATTAAAATGAGAGACATTCCTTTCTTGTTGTTCCCCATCTAAATGATGACTAATCATAAAATTTTACAGAACAAAAGCTTACGGGCATTGTAGTCCCTACTTTGTGAGTTAGGAGTCACAGCCAGTTCAGGAATGTGACGAACCCTGAAAAGAAGAAATTTTATCTTCTTAACCAAGGACTGGAGCCGTGCAGTGACACTGGTGGGATAATCTATTTCCTCCAGGCTGCTGCCTTAAAAATGTCAAGAAGTTAAAGGGATTTGAGTAAAAATAGAAAACGACATCCTGGATGACGAGGGAAGTCTTCGCGTCTGGCAGGGAGCTGGGAAAGGCAGGAAGGCACCAGGCAAAGCCCAGTACCAGTGAGGAGCCTGGATCACATGGGGATCCCCAGGCTGGGATGAGAGGAGGGCGAAGAAATCCTGTGGAAAGTCAAAAATCCACCCTGGCTGTCTTCCTGGAGGAAACATGGAGTTGTTTCTACTTCTTCTTGCTACTCTGCCAAGCACATGGGGTCAAAATGAGATGGCGCCAGGGCTCAGGCAGGCTCTGGGGGCTGGTGGGGTGGAGGTGGAGGGTGAAGCACCTTCTTCTTCCCACGGCAGCACCAGCGTGCATGGCAATCCCCTTGATTTATTGTACGTGGGCCATCTCGGCAAACAGGAGCTCTTGAAATTTCCTTTCCGGTTGCAGCCAACGGGCAATGGCAGCGACCTCGGGATGGAGATGTGGGGACAGGGAGAGCTGAGTGGTGGCACTTTTCCAGGGCTCAGTGCTGAAATGTCATCTCAGTATAATTGAGTGAAGAAGACACTGTCTGTCCTCTAACAGCAAATTAAACACAACTTTGTGGGTTTGGTGGTTTGCTGCCAAGTGCCAATACAGCTCCATATTAATAGCTTATGACAGGATTATTCTCCCTGTTTTTGGCAGGAAGGAGCTCTTTGGCCTTAATCCTGCTTGTGGCTAAGGGAAGAAACCCAGCACATCCCCTGTATTTACCAACGGCGTAACTCTTCACTCCCAAATATCGCTTGCATCCCAAATTTTCAGAGATGAACAGAGTAGAATGACCCTGCGTCAACCCAAAAATGCTGCTGAGTGATGAGGAGAGGCGAGGACCCTTCAGACATGTCCCAGGCATTGAGCTCAGGCTTCCCCATGAACATGGATTCCCCTGCATGACTGTGGGCACCCATTGTCCCCCAAAAATATAATATAATTCATCACGTTGTTAAATCAAGGGCTCTTTAAATATTTGTTTATACCTGTAGCAAGCTCAGCATTTAAATGCCTGAAAGAGAGGAAAAATGATAATAATAATAAAAAAAGAATAGGGCTGGAAATAGAGACAGGAAAGGGATTTGAAGTGGTAGGTTTAGGTAAAGTACTCAGCACACAACCAGGTCAAAACCTCTTTGGCGGGCATCTGGATGAAGGCTCCCACAGCATTAATCCTTTTTAAAAATCACAGACTTCAGCCAGGGACCTCAGTGGTCATGGAGAATATATTTAAATGAAAATCTCCAAATTGCACATGTAAAATAGTTTCCTGGAAAGCCCAGCATCCCACCCTTCCCTACGCTTGCAGAGATGAGGAACTGGCCAGAGACGCTTCAAGGGCTGGATTTTTGCGAAAAGCTGAATTGTCGGTGCTAGAAAACTGAGCTTTGCTGAAACTGAACTGGCAGCAGCGCTGGAAATAAAAGCAGGATTTTTCTCCAAGAAGGAATTTTCAAAGTTTGTCAGAGTTTTGACTGGGTAGGTCAGGATTTGCTGGTTTCTGTGTGGGCAGCAGGGCTGGGCTGGCACTGGAGACTTTTGGACTAGGGAGGGGGGGGGGGATGTGCACAGCAAAGATACGTGTGTGCAAACCACCAAAAACCTCCAGGAAAAATGAGGACAGCCTTGAATTTTTATAAGGAGGTCAGCACAGCCATGGCTTTGTGCTTCCCACGGATCTGCGGACAATGTCCCTTCTCACTATTACACATTTGCAAAGAGGAGGAGGGGAAAAAAAAAAAAGTAAAAAAGTCAAACTTTGTCTCCTTTGCCTTGAGGGTGCCAGCCATGCCCTGTGGGCATGGAGGAGGTGACAGGGTGGCCGGGGTGGAGATGACTCCCTGCAGCACCGAGCTCCCATCAGTGCCGCACAGAGCCGACGGGAATTTTGGGAGACAGAAGTGTTTATCTCAACTTCATGCTGTAAACTGCGGAGAGTAACCAGGAGTCAAAGCAGGAATAAATAACTAGGGGGGGGGAGGGGGGAGGGAAGGCAACCCAAAGCCCCCAAGATGCTTGAGTCTGCTTTAAAGCTCTCACGTGGCACGAAACAGAAACATCTGCACTTTTTCTGTGTCCCCTTATCCTCCCGAAAACACAGAGGAGCATGTTCCCACCCGCACGCAAACATTTCTGAGAGGATCCAGGCAAAGACACACTAAAATATTTAAATGTAGGACCACACTCAGTCCATGACCTTTGCATAATTAGAAACTCTTTCTCCTTCTGATCATGGAAATGCCCTGTGGCTTCTGCCTTTGTTTGGCTTGCTTATAGTCTCCATATGCTCCATTTGCATCCTGAAATTATCAATCGGCTGTGCGTCTCAAATGTAAAGATTTACAAGCGGTGGTGGCGGGGCTGGAGGTCCCAGGTGGTGGGTTTGCAGGTCACCGAGGCTTTGGTGGTCACCGAGGCTGCTGCAGATGGGACAAGCAGAGGGGCTGAGCTGCGTCGGGCCGCACTAATGAGTTGCAAGTTGGGCCAGTTCTTGAACGAGGAGGCTTCCTATGGCTCTGTTCCCATCTGTTCCCAAAAATCAGGCGAACAAAACCACAAAATAATTCCCGGCTCGCACACAGGGCTGTCACAGCCTGTTCTTCCTCGTAAAGATGTCAGCATGTTCCCACCGTCGGCTTCGTCACGTGCCTGGAAATCAGTGGGTTTAACAGCCCGCGGAGAAGAAAATGGTACGTGTCTCTTTCCCCGAGCAGGTTTGGGATGCTTGTCATATAATCAGCCTGGCAGGGGGCTGTGAATGCGGCCACAGGGCCACCTCACATTGCTTTCACCCTTTGGAGAACCGGAGCCGTAAGACCCCATCCTTCACCTATTAAGTCAATGAGATTTCACCACCGGCTCTACCGTTCCTTACTATCCAGCTGGGGATTTATAAGGTTGCTTTTGCTTTCCTGGGTGCTTTGGTTTGACTAAAACATCTGAACCGAGGAGTCCTTCATTCCAGAAGGCAGATGGCGATTTTTATTAGCAAGTGGTTTCCTCTTCGTTCTCTTCCTTCAATAACGTATTTTCTGTGGCTGTAGTTGGATGTATGCTATATATACACGATCGCTAACACTTCATGTTATTCATGTTGATTTTCTTTCAGCTCAGAGGCTTTTTTCATTCATCTTCTGTCTCTTAATGGCAAGAGCAGGTATATGTGTGCTCTTTTTGCACCAAAAAATGTCTCACAGTCTTTTCATAACTTCTTCTACTGTTTCCATACAAAAACTTCCCTAATTTAACATCACTAGTAAATCTCAGCAACACATAACAGTGCCTTTTCCCTGTCCGAAAGGCAAGGAGCTCTCAACCTCTTCCAAGATAACTCAGCTCCTTTGTTAAGGAATGACATTATCTGATGAGGTACGAGGCATCTTCATCTCTTAACGATTCCAGTGAAAGCCAGCAGCAATCAGGGGGCCACCAGAATTGCATTTCTCAGCCATTACCTTATTGCTGTGAAATACAGTTTCAGCCATCCATCTGCTAAAGAGCCCATAATAATGACAACTCGACCAGCGTCCCGGCTGATCCTGACAATAGTGAGCCTTTCAGCTTACAAAGCTAATGACTTACTAATTACCCATACTGAGCAGGTGTAGGAGAAGTGACCATCCATAACCATCTGTATCCAGAGAGCTCCCACAACCGGGAGGAAGGCAGCGCTCGGGGTTTTGGGAGCTGCAGTTGCATGTTGATTTAACAGGATGTCGCAGGACGTTGTTCCTTTTGCTGCATCTTCCTGACATCTGCGCCCAGCTGGTGGTCAGGATTTTTGGTGGGATGTTTGGTTTGTTTTTGTTTTTGTTTTTTTTTTTTTTTTCTCATGCTCAGATTTCAAGGTTTTGGGGGCAGCGACAGCCTTTTTTTTTCCTGAGTTTATGCATCGCCTGGCTGAAGGCAGGCTGGAAGCCTGCCAGGAGCACCTGGCAATGCACTTAGTAAATTATAGTAATGAAAAGAATGTCAAATGCTAGGAAGTAGTTATAAGGCTTTACTGATGTATATACTTTGAAGGCCAAAGGCTGCTTTTAACATATTCAGGTATGACCTGGCACCTCTTTACCCTGACCAGATGCAGAGGAGCAAACTGATTAATTGTTAGGTCTTACTGCCAGTGAAGACTGAACTCCCAAGTAGTTATTAACCACAGATCCTATAGTCATTAGCAAAAGGGTTTTTTTTCTTCTCTTCTAAAATCGAATGCACATATCGGTGCTGCAAAGATTGTGAAAGGCAGCGCCAAGGAGTCTGGGGACACGAGGTGTCAGCCCCCCTGTTGGCTCTGTGCTTTGGGCCATGGAGCCGAATCCTGCTTGGGAACAGCAGGGGCTGGATAGTGCTGGAGATGTGGAGGATGTGTCTGTAACCCGCTGATTATCTGCTGGCTGCACGGGAGCCAGGGGACCGTTGCTCATTTCTAATATGTGATAATTTCTAAAACGCATTTCATTTTCCGCAGTGGAAATATGGGAAAATGATGTTTCATTTTAAGTGGCTTTGTGGGTGTTCACGCTTTGCTGGTGGGTGAAATACTTTGGCGTCTGCAAATTGGGAAAGTTTTGGGTCTGAGGTTCCTGGCGCTGACATAGCGGAGCTCCCATCATCTTGGCACTCCTTGAGCATCCCCTGAAAAGCAGATTCCTTGGTTAATAAAGAATGATTGCGTGATACCAGCAGCTAGAGGAGGCTTTCAGCACACGTGGGGATCAGTGCAATTAGCTGACGAGCCCTCGCAACAGGAGTCTTTCACACACGGGCTGAGACCTCGCACCCAAGCTTTGCCAGAGCTTCAGCACTGGAAAAGCAGAACTCCTCTCCCACCTTATATCCTGCAATGATTTGGGTGTTTTCGTTCTGTTCGATGAGGGAAGTCTGGTTGATTTATGGGATGGCTGAATATCTCTTTGTGGATGGGGACCCAGCCATCTGCTCTCGACGCTGCTCTCCTGGGGCGGGGGGGGAGCATCATTGCCAGCAACGGTTCCCGTAGTAGGATAATGTGGTCCAAGCCTGGGGAATCGGTCTCACCAGCTTTGTCTGCTGGGATGAAGGTCAGAGTAGCAGAATTTCCCCTAAATTAGGTATGAGTAAATTGTAGGGAATCTATCCCCATCCTCTACATCCCACCACTGTGGTAGTGTTAAAGTTCAAATGGAGACGAAATTTAAAAGCAAAAAGGGGCAACATGTCGGAGAAAGAAAATCCATTCCCAGGTGAGCAACTGGGGAGGGGGAGAGCATCCTGCAAAGAGGGACGTGGTGATTTTAGAGGGGACTCGGTCCTGGGCTGCAGGTCCTCACCAGGGGTTGGAGCTGTGGACGGACCTGGATCCTCCTGGGGAGAGGGCAAGAAAGGCAACGCTGAGATTTGGGTTGCCAGTGCTTCTAATTTTGGCAGACACATGCAAAATGTGTTTATTCCCCTTTAGCTATCACAAGTCCTTCAGGAAAGAAGCGGTGAACAGGGCGCACAGTGCCGGTGCTCCAGGGAAGAGCTATGGGTGAGCTATGGGGCAGAGAGCGGAGTGCTACCCTTGGCTCTGCCCCACAGGAGAAGGGATATGGACCATCCATGCAGAATAACTGATGTCGTTGGAAAAGACATACAAAAGCTTCTTGGCACATTTTATTTGTCTTTAAGACTTACATTGATCTCTGAGTTGCTCTTTCAAGAGAAGGACCTATAGTGACTGTAAAACCTCAGGATGAGGTTGAATGATAATAGCTCGATTAGAGCCAGTCATTAGACAGAGATGGCTAAGGTCATCTTCTCTTTATGTACTTTACTTGGCCATTTTCTTGCTGGGTCCTTCTATAACTCTTTGCAGTCAGCTTAAAAGTTTTGGCTTCTCAGCAAACTTTCTCCTTATGATCCAGCTGCCTGGCCAGAGCCACCACCACCACAAAACCCCAGCGACAGCCCCTCCCCACTGGGAAAATGAGAACCTATTTCTAGCCTTTGGTTTCTCTTCTCATTCAGCTGCTAATCCATGAAGCCCTTTCTTTATCCCATGCTCATCTCTTTATTGCTTTGACAGCTCTTACAGTGGCAAAGCTTTCATGAAACCCAGGTAGGTGATACACATTCAGTCCCCTTCATCATATTCACTGAGTTCTTCAAAGGATGTGAATGCATTATAAGCTTTGACTTCTTTCTGCAAAAGCCCCCTGTTGCCCTTTCCCTGGTGTATCAGATCTGCTAAATGCATCCCTCTGTATCCATATTTCCCTGTACTTTATTGTGTTTCCTACTAATTTGCCTATTGGTCAGACCGATTGGTCACAGCTCTTAAGCTTGCCTCTTCAGAAACGCTTGCCAAGTTTGCCGTTTCCCATCCGCTGCGGATGAATACTCTTAATTATTCACATAATTATATTTTAATCTCTTTACAAGTCTTGGGCCAGTGACATCTCACCCCAGCAATATGCACCTCTCTCAATTTACCTGTTTATTCCAAAATCTCTGTTGGTGACGCTTGCACTGAAGAAGCTCATCAGATCCATTCCAGATAAAGAGGTCTTTGCTGTGGGATCTCCAGCCCCCCCTCCCACTGCAGACTTTCCCATCCCCAACCATCCGCACTGATGGTTGAACATCCCGCTCCTGGAAACCTTTCTAGTAACGGCAATAATATAGGGCTGGGAATGGAAATCTTTATCCCTATTTTTGTGCCGATTCCATGTACCATGAGCTCCACATGCAGTATAAGCCCCAGGTACGATGCGAGGGTTATTTACACCATACCATACTTTCTCTCTCGTTCAAGCTGGGTCCCTAAGCCCTGATTCATAAAAGGGCTGAAATACTTAATGCAGAGTCCAGCACATCTGTAAGTACTTTGTTGAATTAGAGCCTTATTAATCTCCCTGCATTTAAAATAACTTTTTATTGCATTTTAAAAATAAATGGGCATGTACTATTTCTTCATGTTTGGGATTTTTTCGAACATTGGTTTTTAACGCTCTTCTGGCTCGGCTGGATATCCCTCCTTCCAGCCAAGCAGCTGCTCACAATAAACCTGGGAGCAAACTCCCTCTCACACTGCCGATGCCATCGGGAAGGAGCTCCAAGTTATCTGCAATTCCCACTTCCAGGGGGAAAACAACCAAACCTCCCCGAGGAGCCACGCCGAGCCATCTCAAATCCCAGACCACAAGGCATTTGGAGTTGAAAAATAACGGAATGCAGCTGTGGGTACATTTCTCAATTATTTCAATGGATCTGGGGGAAAATGCCAGCCAAGCATTGCTTGCACCAGTTGCAAAAGGAATTTTTGGAGCTGGAGGAAATAGCAGTGCTGGGGTTCGGGGTGGTGATCTGTGTAGGACAGGGAGCCATGTGACATACAGCAAAGCTGTTCCCTCCTCCTGGCTCTGCTTTATTAGTCAAAAATAAAAAATTTAAAAAAATTAAAAGCAGGTTTCCAGTGCTGGAAGCAATAGATCCTTGGAAAATTATGGTATCATAGAATAGTTTGAGTTGGAAGGGACCTCTAAAGTCCATCTAGTCAAACCACTCCCTGCAATGAGCAGGGACATCTTCAACTAGACCAGGTTGCTCAGAGCCTCATCCAACCTGGCCTGGAATGTTTCCAGGGATGGGGCATCTCCCAGCTCTCTGGGCAACCTGGGCCAGTGTCTCAGCACCCTCAGCATAAAAAATTTCTTCCTTATATCCAGTCTAAAACTTCCCTCTTTTAGTTTAAAACCATTCCCCCTCGTCCTATGGCTCCCCTCCCTGATCCAGAGTCCCTCCCCAGCTTTCCTGGAGCCCCTTTAGGGACTGGAAGGGGCTTGAAGGTCTCCCTGGAGCCTTCTCTTCTCCAGGCTAAACCCCCCCAGCTCTCTCAGCCTGTCCTCACAGCAGAGGGGCTCCAGCCCTCCCAGCATCTCCAGGGCCTCTTCTGGACCTGCTCCCACAGGTCCATGTCCTTCCAACAGGTCCATGTCCTTCCAACAGCTCCGTGTCTCTCCTGTGCTGAGGGCCCCAGAGCTGGAGGCAGCGCTGCAGGGGGGTCTCCCCCGAGTGGAGCAGAGGGGCAGAATCCCCCCCCTCATGCTGCTGCCCACGCTGCTGGGGATGCAGTCCAGAATGCAAGGGGCTTTCTGGGCCTCCAGCACACATTGCCAGCTCATGTTGAGCTTCTCATCCACCAGCATCCCCAGGTCCTTCTCGGCAGGGCTGCTCTCCATCCCTTCATCCCCCAGCCTGGATTGATGCCAGGGGTTGCCCCGACCCAGGTGCAGGACCCTGCACTTGTCCTTGTTGAACCTCATGAGGTTCACACAGACCCACCTCTCCAGCCTGTCCAGGTCCCTCTGGATGGCATCCTGTCCCTCAGGCATGTCAACCACACATTCAGCTTGGTGTCATCTCCAAACCTACTGAGGGTGCCCTTGATCCCACTGTCCATGTCATTGATGAAGATATTGAACGGTACTGGTCCCGGGACAGACCCCTGTGGGACACCACTTGTCACCCATCTCCATCTGGACACTGAGCCGTAATTGCAATGAGAAAACCTACGATTTGCTGCCCCAGCAGCCCTTAAAACCCCTCACGAGGCTGAACCTCCCTCTTTGCTTGCCAGCCTAAATACCCTGTGGGGAGATGCAGAATGAAGAGACTGTGTGTGTACAAACGAAGCACGTTTCCAAGGAAAAAAACACTGCGGCACCCAAGTGGCAGAGGTCATCTCGCTGTCTCCCACCACAGGTACAAGGCAGGCTGGTGCCTCCCCACTCCAGCACAGCTCATCCACCTCCTACAAATCCATCAGGTGCGAATATTCCCCCGTCGATCCTGCTGGGCTCTTTATTCCAAGCCTGCACATTTATTTCTCAGCAATGCAAACCAGTCTAGTTTCTGCATTTAGTATTTTTTTTTAGCGATGCAAACCAGCGCATTTTCTGTAGTTAATAATTTCTGCATTTCTGCATTTAAATACAGCAAATGTGCTGGTTTGCATGCTGAAAAAAAATGTGCAGGCTTGGCAAAAGGGCGCAGAGCCTTGCAGTTACGAGCCTGGTGTGCAAGGCTCTGTTCAACTTTTCCCTGTTCTGCAAAAAGCGTAGTGTTAGAAAATGAGAAAGTGGGGAAAAAGGGACAAAATCAGATCGTAAAGGTCCTTCCTTGTCCCTCCATCCCCACGTGGGGCTGGGGGAGTGGGAGAAGATGCTGTAAATCCAGCCATGTTAATGGAAGATTGGATTTACAGGAAGCCCAGCTGAGCCGAGCTGTTTGGGAGAGTTTTTTGGAAGAGGATTGAAGTTTGTTTGTGCCGTGCGAAAGCCAAGCTGCCGCAAAGGTCTTGCTGTTGGGGGGAGAAATGGGAGAAGTTGAAGAGGATGCAGCCAGGAGGTTTGTTTTTCACACTGTTTTTGGGGCCATATTTGTTTTCTTTGACAGTGATTTACAGCCCGGCTTTCTTTTCTATTTTGTTAGGGCAATAAAGAAGATAAATCTGTAATAATTCAGCTCTCTGTCTTTAATAAAATCTTGTCTTCTTCACACAGCCCCTGGGAAGATCTCCATTTTGCAGCCTTGTGAGATTGGCTGGGTTTTTCCATTTCACCTCTTCACCAGAAACGACAGAAAAATAACATTACCGGGAAAATTAATAGCTAAATACAATTTCAGGCAGAGGAAAAGCTTTCGGCAGGAGGAGCAGGACTCGATCCTGAGTCTGACCACGTCGGCCCGGGGGATGCTTTTCGGTGAAGGCCAGGAGCAATGTGGCGGCTGTTGCAATTACTTTTGTCTTCGTTAACGGGCTCCTGGGTTGGAGACCTCAAACAGCAGCTAATGAGAGTTTCCATCCTCAACACGGATCAATGTCAAGCTAATCTTTGTTGGTTTTGTGCTTGCGCCGGGTACCGAGGAGAAAGGAAATCAAGCTCCGAGTGGAGGCGGCGATGGGGGAGACACCGAGGGGAAAAAGTCCTTGGAAGTTGCTCTAAAAAGTTTTGGGTTTGGGGTTTCTTTAGCACGCCGCTGCCTTTTTAGTCTGGGTTTACATCGCATGAGGCCTTGGTGCCTGGGCACGTGCCCTCAGATGTCCATCTGCCCACCAATTTTTTGTCATAATGACTTCTCTCCCCCAAATTTCTCAGAAATGGAGTGAAAATGGGTTTGCACTTGAGCGCTGTGTGTGGGGGAGTGGTCTTTCAGGCAGGGACCATGGCCTCAGAAATGCCGTGGTCACCCACTTTCATTCCAGACTTTTTGCTTTACTTTTTGTTATGGAAAGTAAGTTTTTTGAAGGAATAAAGAAGCCCTGGCACAGCTTTGGAGCAGACCTGTGATGCTGGGGATGGCAGTGGTGCCTGGAGAGAGAAGTTGGAGCACTGAAAAGTGACAGCTTTGTAAAGCTCTTGTAAAGAACTTGTAAAGAACAAAGGTGAGGGGACATTTCTGCAGCCCCAGAAGAAAACACCAGAGAGAAGAGGCTGGAAGATGGGCTCTACAGCTCCTTCCTCATCTAGGGACAAGAGACCCAAGAGCAGCCATTCCTCGGCCAAAGGCGCAGGAGCTGATGGTGTTTGAGACTGCCATGTTGGAGATCGTGGGAAGGTGTAGGAAGCGGGTGGTGGTCTGGAGCCCTCTCCTTCTGGGGCAGGAGGTCACCTAGGAGCTCCCAGGAGGGGATCCAGAGCACCACAGTAATCTAGAGCCATGGGGAGGTGGTCTAGAGCCCCCCCATCCACCTGTGAGTGTCCCAGAACCACCCTCCCAGGCAGGAAGTGGCCTGAAGCCCCTGGAGATCACTCAGAACCCTGAGGTGATCTAGAACCCCGAGGTGATCTAGAACCCCCATCCCAGAGAGGAGGTGCCCCAGACCCCCCAGGTGATCCAGAACCAGCCCTCCAGGCAGGTGTGGGTCTAAAGACACACACACACACACACACACACACGGCATCTGGACACCCCCCCCGGGGGCAGGAGAGTGATCTAGAACCCCACACAGTGATCCAGTCCCCCCAGGTGATCTGGAACCCAGGACCCCCCAGGCAACTGACCTAGAACATCCCCCCACCATGGTCTGGACCCTTCCGTGATTCAGAGTCGTCATCCCCATCCCCCTCCCCCTCCCCCGGCTCCGCCCCCTGCTCACATCGCCCCGCCCCCGTCCCTGTCCCCGCTCCTCCCGCCGGAGCGCGGCCCCTTTAAGAGCGGCCTCATCCCCTTTACTCTATGTTTACATAACACAGCGGGGCCGTACCACTTGCGGGCGGGGAGGGGGTGTGCGTGGTGTGCGCAAGACGGGGGCGGGGCTCCGCGCGGCTGCGCCCCGCCCCTTCCCCCGGGCGGTGAATGGAAGCGGGAGGGGGCGTGGCCACGCGTGGCCTGGCGGGGGGGGGGGAGGCGGGAAGGGGCCCGCTTCTCTCCTCCCGCCCCCCTGCCGCCGAGAGTTGGTACGGCCCCCTCGGCGCTCCGCCCCCCGCTCCCCCCCCGCCCCCAGAGTGTAGTGGCCGTTGTCAGGCGGCCGGCTCAGTGTGGGGCATAACGCGGAGCCGGGTCGGGACGTGGTGTCCCCGATCCCCCGTCCTGTCTACCCTAGCTCCCCCCCCCACGCCGGCGGTACATGGGACTGTAGCGGCGGGGTGACTTTCGCGGCGGCGGCCCCCATGTTTTCCCCCAGCCAGGAGGAGCACTGCGCGCCCAACAAGGAGCCCGTCAAGTACGGGGAGCTGGTGGTGCTGGGGTGAGCGCTGTGGAGCGGCGGCGGGGGGGAGCGCGGCGGCGGCGGGGGGGGACGCTGGAGGGGACCCGTCTTGAGGCGGGGGGGCAACCAGTGTTGAGGCGCTGGGGGAACCCGTCCTGAGGGGGCGGCGGGCCCCGTCCTGAGGCGGTGGTGGCGGGGGGGACCCGTCCTAAGGCGGGGGGGGTGATGGAGGGGGCATCTTGAGGCGGCGGCGGGTCCGTCCTGAGACAGGGGAGCGGCAGGGGCGGTGTCTCATTTTGAGACGGGGGGAGCGACGCGGGGGGACGGACCCCGTTCTGAGTCGGCGGCCGGGCCCGTTCTGAAGCGGTGGAGACCCGACCTGAGTCGGGAGGAGCGATGGGGGGGGGGGGGCGGAAACGGGGACGACCCCCGTTCTGAGGCGGAGGGAGCGGCGGTGGGAGGCCCGTCCTGAGGCGGCGGCATGGGCCCGTTGTGAAGCGGGGGGGACCCGTCCTAAGGCGGGGAGCGGGGCGGGGGGGCGGCGGTGGGACCGGCGGCGGCGTCCCTGTCCCCTCAGGGCCGTCTGAGGTAACGCTCGGAGACGCGAGACCCCGGGGGTGTCGCGCGCCGCTTCCCGCCCCTGCCGCCTCGCTGCGCGGGGGGAGGCCCGGGGTGACCGCGACCGTGGGGGATGAAACTTTGTGTGCGGGACTGGGGGCGCTGGGCTGGGGGGTGTGTGTGCGCGGAGTTCGGCGGGGAGAGGCCGGCCCCCCCTCTTTCCGCCGGTGCCGCCGGCAGGTGCGACCCAGGAGCGCTGCCGTCCCCGCTTGCCGCCTGCCGAGCTCTCCCTGGCGGCTTCTCCACTCGTCCTCCGCCGTGCAGATTGCAGGGGAGATGACTTTGGAATGAGGAGGAGAGCCGGGGTGGGGGGGGGGGAAGGGGAGGGAAGGAGGAGGGTGAAGCACTTATATTCAGATTCGTGGTGGAAATGTTTATTTTCTCAGTTTGATACGGATCTTAAAGTAATCCGCTTGGTATTATGTTCTTGCCCTGCTGATAAAGCTTGAAGCCTTTCTGCCGAACGCCGTAGAAGCAGATGAGGGAGAAGCGTCTAAGCCGTGCTTGCTGAGAGCCCTTGTGAACCTTATAAGAGATGCTTAATTTTGATAGTTTAATATTTAGAAACATATGGTTAATGGAATAATTTTTAGTAATAAATAGAATAGAAAGGTTTCAAGCCAGCCGTGAAGCAGAACAGTTGCAGCCTTGCTGTGTAATTCAGCCTCCCCCAGAATCTGTTACATATTTGCTGCAAGGTCGTGGAAAACCTTATTCTGGTTTGTTAGGGATTTTTTTGTTTTGTTTTGGTCAAGTCATTTTGTAAAGAACTGTGTTCACCTCCACAGAATAACTGAATTTCTAGGAGCAAATAAAAAGAGCAGTCAGGACTGGGTACTCGTGTGTCCAATGGTGTACCTTTTCCTTAAGGGATGCTAAATGTTTCTTATCACGAGACTAGGTCAAGATACAGTTACCATGGAATAAAATATGGCTATTACCACAGATGTGGCATAGCTGGTACTTGAAAGACTTGAATTGAAGTCGAGTAACTTGATTTGGGAGAAATATCCATATCAAACTAAACTTAATATAGAAACGTTCTTACTGTTTCAATTGTGGAAACAGAGGGTAACCTCAGCTGTGCAACACTGTCTCTTAACAATAAAGTCATAGTATAATGTTGAATCTTTAATTAAATTAGAGTGCATAAATTGATGTTGTGCTGCAGAGGCTTTTTGTGCACAGCTGGAAGCATTTTCCTTTCTGTTTCTTTACTGTTTTTAGCAGCAGTTGGAAGTACAGAAGTATGAAATGTTTTGGCTCTGATCTTAACCTAGCAAAGCCTGGTGTGCTTTTCCTTTAATATGGAAATGCATTGATCTCAGCTTATCGGTTCTGCCAGAGGTCTTGATCTTCACTGCTGTGTGTTGAAACATGCCAATAAAATTTAAATAAACTTTATATGACAGAGTTTAGGTTTTATTTGAGTATCAGCTGTTCTCTAAGGCTATTGAGGTTGTACCTTCTGGGTGTTACAAGTACTAAAAAAGCAAACAAATCCTCTTATCCTTGTAGTAGAATCATGAAAAAGAAGTCTGCAAATGAGCAGCTGAAGCTCCCTGCTCATTCTGTCTCTGTAAGCTACGCTGAAACAATAGGGCATTGGCTCCCACAGCTTACTGACACCATGTGCTTGGTGGATGTGATGTAGAAATAAGTAGATGTGATGGAAACAATCCAGGAAATGCCATGACTTCAATAACTATGTTTTCTATTTTTTTGGACTGGAGATCGGGGTTTTAAGATCCATTTGACACTTCAGGAGTTGATTACTGCATTTCCTGTCAGATGTCTTAAATGTTATATGTAGTGCCATAAATAATACAAACACATCTCTCTTCTTCTTCGGTGACTCAACATTTGTGACTAGGAACTCTTGGAACAGCTTAAGCATCTGTTCAGTATTCTAAAAAAATAAATTCTTAATACCTGTTTTGTATTAAAATATTGTAATCTGGAGTTCTATTTAAATAAGACAATGTAAATCTGCTCTCCTCCCCATAGTGGAACTGAGACCTGTGAATCGCAGAAGTGTAGCATTGCAGCTCGTGTTACAACTGCTTGATTAAAATTGATAGAGTGACCTTGCAGCTAGATTTTTTAAAAAAAAGTTCTTTTGGGACACTGTGTGGTTTGTTGGTTTTTATTTATTTATTTTTAAAAGCATTGATTGTGATGTTGATGAATAATGAGCTGTGAGACTTTTAAATTAGGTGGTGAAAAGGATGATGAAAAAAAGAATTGGCATACCTGGCAAACTGCTGAGAGTCCTGTTTTTAAGATGACAAAACTTTCCGTTTATCTTTTGCTCTTACTCTCTTAGCAGCATTAAAGTAAGGTTGTTCCATACTTGACCTTTAAACCAAGGGGAAGGCGTTCTTTTGGCAGTAGGTAGGTCTCCCACCAGAACATGCTCCTGTATTGTCTCGCAATAGTTGTGATTGCTTGTCTGCACGTTAATGTGATCAGAGGGTAAGGCCTAAGGCATTTGAAGTCAGTCATTGCAGCAAATACATTTCTAATAACCTTCTTGCAGTAGTCCGTTATGTATTTTCTGTCAGTGATGTGGCAATGCATGTTTCGTTAAGATTTTGTCGAGGTTTACATAATCAATGTTGTAGTGAATAAAAACAGTTTATGTAAATCAAGCCAGACAGGTCAAGATGGCTGGTAAAGAAGAGATCATCTGCTGATTGTGAATCTGCTTGTGGAATCTGATTGTGTACATCTGCTCGTAGCATCATCTGTTCACAAAAGGCTATGGATTTCTTGGTGAAGCAGAAACATTAATATTCTAATTTTTTTTTGGGGGGGGGGGGGGGGGGCGGGGAAGAGAGGGGGAAAAAAGCTGTATTTGAAGTCCTGTTAAAGTAATGGCCCATTATATATTCCTTGGAGCATGGGGCTGGAGGGAGTTTTGAAGGAGATATTGAATACAGTAAGGAGTACCTGGATAGAACCTCATGGTATTCTTATGTTTCTTGTCAGTAGCCTTCACTTGATTTGTCTGGTGTCTTGAGGTGTATGTCCTGTCTCTTTCCTCCTGCTAACCCTTTTCTCTCCATCTTTGAGTTGCACTGTGAAGAATTTATTCTGGTATAATGGCATTCAGGCCAGCGTGGCTTTGTCTTGTGGTGCTGGTCCCTGACTGCGTGGGGTAGCTTTTACTGAAGGCGGATGTCAGTGGCCTGCTGCTGTTAAATCTCCCTGCCTTGGGGACTGCGTGAATGTATCTTTGTAGACTTTTCCAATAATTAATGTTGGTGGGCAGTTTTAACTTCTCAGAAGAGTCACTTGATTAAAATTATATAAGTTGGAGGAGGAATACCAAAGCAGCTTATGTTTTACTCAGTGGTTGAGTTCTTTAGTGATGAAAGAATTCTGTTATTGACATTAGATACTTTCAATGTGGTGTATTGCAACCAGTTCTAAGGAGTTTTGGATGGGGTTTCTAATAGATGTGTGCTTGTAAGTGTAATATTTCTTACTAACCAAAGACTTCCGTTAGCTAGGAGATGCATCCTCAGCTGAGGAAGACTTTGTCTTATAGACTTCATGGGTTTTGCAAACCTAATCAATTTTTTTATCTTACTAGGCAAAACTAAGGGCTGTTGCTCAGTGTTGTTACAGTGGTTGCTTTGAAATCACTGTCAACATTTGATGTATAAATTTTCCAGAGTCAACCATTAAAATAAATGAATATTAACTTACAGGCTGCAGTGCGCAAAGGAGCGACTATGAATTGGTATGTGAGCTTTGTTTAATGTGGACTGTTGGATATCCTTGGATAAACAGGATGTAGTTCTGCTTAAATTTAACCTTTTGGAAAAATATAATAAAATTCTCATCTATGTTTACAGTGATAAATTCTACAGTAACTTTTGGAAAGTTTTTCTGATTGGTGGACCACTTTATACTTGGAGCAAATCCAGATTAGAAACATGTCTTTTTGTGTTATTCTGAAGGGACCTTCATTTTTAAACTCCTGTTTCTCCTACAGGCTTTCTCTGATGGATCAAAGTTCCTCCGTAACCACTACCTCCTTGATGAGCTAAATAAAGTTACTGAAGCGTTTCCTACTTTTAAGCATATTTCCAGTTTTTAACTCATCTGTTTGGCTTTTCATGGAACTCTTTTGTTAATCTCTTGCTGTGCAGTTCAGAAGGAAGCTGCTGCAGTTTTCCAGTAGTGTTGACAAATACAGATGCAATGTGGTATCTCTGCTTGTCCTTGATAGCTGTTTGTTTCTTTTTATGGACCAAAGACAGAGGAAAGGTCATCCTGGCTATGGCATTAAACTGGGGACAAATGTTGCATTTATATGGATTTGCTGTTTGATATCAAGCTGAAGCTTTGTTTAATGATTTTGTAATTTTTTGCACTATATGGTGTAGATGTATGGGTGAAACTGCTCAGATGACTTGGGTTCTGCTTTTAAGCCTTATCTAAAAATATACTTTAGGCTTCATTTAAAGGAACGTCTATAGCAAATAATGGTAGCCACCCGTTAAATACGTTCAAGGTCATGATTCTCTCTGAGAATCATTTGCTTCAACAGTCGTAGCTGGAAGGCTGCTGTTCTGGAGAAACGAATTTATTTTTTTTTTTTATATCGACAGTGGCTTCTTGGAGACTTTTGTCTTGTGCTTAGTTTATGATGGATCTTATATGCCGCATATTGAAAATATGCGACCAGTGCCAGTTCAGAGCTTGCAAGTAGATTAATCAAACACCAGAAGTATTGTTTCTGAATAGAACATTAACTGCAATGCAGAAAAAAATAGTAGAAAGAGTTATATTTGAGGGAAACATTCATGAATTGTTTCAGCGAAAGCTTGTGTATGGCTGGATAGAGCAAAGCTTTTGCTTCAGTTCAGCTGAGAAACAAAATATACCCAAGTTGGTTCTCTGCAACTATTCTATTCCTTTGAGTACTTTTGACTTTCTCAGAGTGCAGATTTGTATCCAGCTAAAGGCTTTATTCACAACATCTTGTAACTGATGTAAAATCAGAGAACAGAAACTTCAAACTCCAGAAGCTAAAATCTATATTTGTTGAAGCAAATCAGAGTATCAAACATCTGCATGTTTAATGCTTGTTATAAAAAGGAAACTGAGTGCACTGTGGAAGTTAAACTGTAATCCCTTTGGCATGTGTACAGGTAGTAGGTCACACAGGTAGAAGTGGAAGACTTAATTTTTTTTTTTCTTAAAATACGGGAAACGGACTATGTACTCTGAGTAAACAAGTCTGAGAAATATAAGACGTTGTTGCTTTTGACTGGTGCACTTCCCATATAGAACCAAATAGCTGCTCCTTTCCTATCTTGGCAAAATCAGGGATGAATAGTTTTTTGTTTTCAGCTGAAATTTATAAATGAGTAGATACCATGAAAGTCCACTTGGTTCTACTTTAAAATATGTGTATAAACCTAAAAATTACTTTCTAGCCTATTAAGACTTTTTTATTGTTGCTGAAAGTAGCATCTTGCTTAAGCTATTTCATGCTCTATCTTAACAGCAGGCTGTTTTTCAACTGTGATTACAAGGTTGCTTGAGAACAGATTTTTCCGAAGAAGTCAGGAACCTTTTATTATCCAGTTCAAATTATGGCTGGTTTATATTCATTTATTATGGAGCTAATGCTGCTCTCTAACTTGCTTAGTCCTTATTTCTCAGTAGTGATAGCACGTATCAGCTTGATACTTTGAGAAGATGCAACCTTCTTTTCCTGTAGTCTAAGCTAATGAGCTGCTGTGTGAGCATAGTATGGCACCGAGCCTGAGCCAACATGCCTTGCTGAAGGTAGGGTTTATTAGTTCAGAGTGCCAGCAGATAAGTTTTACAACTGTTTGTAAAATACTATATACATGCCTGTAGGCAGCAGCTGTTTAGGTAGGCTGAACCAGTCATAATGTGCCATTTTTCTTGTTGGTATTGTCTGCACATGCTTTGGTTCTGAATCTGTCCTGATTATCTGTGACTAGTATGGGTATGAAACTTTCCAAAGACAACTCCTTTAGCACGTTCTGCAGCTGCAGTCTGTCTTCACGTTTAGTAGAAGTGCTTCTCATGATGTCATCTAGAGTTGTGTTTGGTTATTCTGTGCTGTCATACTCATGGCTTACTTGTCCTGTGGTCAGCAAGGCAAGTGAAGTAGAGGAGGATTCAGTCTGAGCGCCCAGCTTCAAGCAGAAGCTCTCATTGGTTTCCAGGTGTACTTTCTGATGTCAAATCCTGTTCTGCTTGTACCATTTGATAGCCTAAATCTCATTTGTGTTGAGGATGCTTTTCTTTTTATCAACAAATATCCTTATGTTTATTCTCACTCTGGCCCAAGGTGACCACTGAAAAGCTCACGTGACTTGTCACAAGCTTAAACCTTGAGGGATGGGAACAGGAATGCTGGCAGAGAGAGCATGCCTGCTTCCAGAAAGACTTGTAAGGCAAACCTTATAATTTTGTTTGTTTCATAAATACATCGCTAAATGGTATCCTCGCATTTTTTCACTTTTATCACCTGCCTATCCTATTACTGTGTTGAAGGGGTCGCACTTTTCTTTTAGATGACTTGCTTCCTTCTTGACAAGGTGCAGTTCAGCATTTTATGCCTCCCTTACCTTTGTTGTGTATTTTTCAGACGTCTACTAGTGCAGTTTTCTGCAGGTTAGTGCTGGGTCTTGAGATCATAGTGTCATTCACATACTTTGGGGGACCAATTGGTAACTTCTCTGGGAAACTGTAAGTAACATCTGGGATTACACTGTTTTAATCCTATTACTTGGTGGTTTAGAATAGGTCTTGGTCCTCATATTAAGCAAATAATACAGTTAAGAGTTGTAGAGGCTTCCAAAACAGCAGATTAGTGTGCTGTGGGGGTGTGTGTGGGAATAGCTGGAGCAGTGCTGTCCCAGCTCTTCAGCTGTGGGACACCATCATGCGTCCTCCCTGGTGACCAGATGTGCCCCTTCTGTGAGATGAGTTGTACATTTAACCTTGTAATGTGAGCTCCTGTGCATGTACTCTCTTGCTGGCTCTCTGTGTACTGTTGATGACTATATAATGGCTGCACTTCTGGCTATGCAATTTAAGACCAAATAAAGACTGAGGGGAGGGGAAGTGTGGCAGGCAGTAAGCTGTTTGTGGGGTTTTCTTAGTGTCCGAGTCGGCATTGTGGTGCTGGTAGGTCAGCAGTAAGAGTAACTTGTATTTTGGTTTGACTAACTCTTCAAAATAAATGTCTTTCTACTGCCCTTCCCACAAACAGCAGTTGTTGGCTAGAGTTAGTATTGTTTGAGATACAGGAAGAGGATCCTTATAGGAAATCTTTGCACAGCGAAGCTTCAACAGTTGCAATATAAATATTCAGTCTTTGCAAACTTGTTACTAAGGGGCTGTATGGCAGGAGGACACGGCTTTTTAATATGGTTGGGTTATGAATGATATGTGAACAAGGTATCACTGGACTTGTATTGTCTATCTTTAGCTTTTACTTGTTCTGATTAGTAAAACTTCTGCTCCTAAATATAGAGGGTTTCTGAGCAGTATATGCAAGTATCAGCTGTTTTGCACTGGAGTTTTGTTCAGTTCTTCCAAGGCTAGAATATGAAGTCTGGTGAGGTCAGTCAAAAACATGCACGCAGCTTCCTAGTAGCTGCAGTTATTAGCTCATGGTGAAGAAAGAATAATTCAGCTAAAAGCTTTCCTCTGTTTCACAACAGAAGTGTCATGTAGACAAAAGATATTATAAACAGCAGTGGTGAAAATGGATACAGACAACACCTACACTGCTGAAGAGTTTGTTTTATTAAAAGCAAAGTGGTTCTGAGATGAGCTGAATTTGATTACGCATGATATGAGGGTGCTGATTGCTGAAGGACCTATTAGGCATGCTTCTATCAATAGCGATTTGTTTCTCCTGTAGGGAGGGGAAAGTAAGCAAGCCCTGTTCTCTGCTTCTGGAAGTGATTTACTTTAGGTAGTGGGGTTTTTTCCCCATTTAACAGTATCGTCTTCAATATTAGACTTGGGCACGCTGCGTATCCTGACCTCACTGGAGATAAAACTAGCATGCTTCAAGGAGGATGAACTAGATGTGGGCCTGTTCCGAGTCTGATGTAGCTGAAGGCCTCCTATGCTAGGGAATAGTACAAAGGCCACATGTGCCCTCATGAATTGTTTGGTAATAAAGACCTAATGTTCATCTGCCGTATTTATTGCTTTTATTAACTATGATACAGCTACATTTACTGTGTAGCAACTGATTGTATTAAGCAGAGACGAAAGCAGCCAGTTCCACAGTGAGAGAAACGCTAACTTAAAATGTCAGTTTACTGCGCTGCCTGCCCAAAGGGATGGGGACAGGCAAGAAAAGCTAGAGATAGCTGGCACATAGTATGTTAAAAAGGAGGAGGCCAAGAAGCATTATTTTTTTCTCCTTGAGTATTGTAATGTTAACTGATCCCAGTTGTTGCAAAATTCTCCTTTTTCCTTTTTACATTCAAAGAATTGCAGACAAAGGAGAAGTGTTGGCATAGTCTTTCTCTCTGACTGATAAAAGCTTTGGGAAGGCAGTCTTCATATTCAACTGTAGTGATGTGTCTGGTAGGCTTTCAATTTAGTCTTCTGCGTCAAATATGTATGCTATCTTTATTTTAGAATCCAGTAAGTTCATAAACTGTCATGAAACCATCATGAACTTCAAACTGGATGGCATTAGTAATGCCTAAACAAATAGGTAGGCATCAGACTTATGAGGTGTATCCTCTTAAGGCATGTGAGTGTCATGGATGAGGGCAAAGTGGTACTGACTGTGAAGACCATTAGTCACTGTATGAAAGTAAACTAAACAAATTGAAGCATATAAAAGCTTAGATCTCCTCTTGCATATTACAAATAGACTGGTGACCAAATGTGCAAAATCTGTAGCACGTGACTGTAGGAAGAGTGAAAGAACTGTTTAGTCTAGACACAGAAGTTAATGGGCTGAAACTTTGATATAAGCACAGCTGCATTTCTTCATGTGCGACAGCATGACTTTATTTTGATTGTTGATGTCTGATTTAGTAATGGCGGAGTTGTAGCCTTTGAAACAGGAGTAGTATGTCCTTCTTTGATAGGAAAGACCAAGCTGTTGAAAGATACCGAGAGCTGTACGGTTCCCGCTTCCCTGCGTATCCTGTGGCAGGGTTCTGTATCTCACAAATGACTGGTTTTTATGGAACATTGACTAATGAACCCAAATGTTGCTGTAGTTCCAACTGCCTTCCTCCTAGTCCATGCTTGACCTCTGAGAGCAAACAGCTGTGAAACTCAAAAATCATTTTGGCATTGGAGAGGAATCTTTCAGACCAGATAGGATTCATTACCTTGTAGTTGTCCTACCTTTTCCGCTAACAGATGTGTAAGACCTACTTTGAATTGCTTTCTGAATCTTAAAATTTACTGTAATAGTTTCCCACTGTATCAGTGACTGAGTTTTGAATTAATGAGTTTAGTGTGTGGCCTTTCGTTATGGGATGTGGGCAGAAGTCCTTTTCCAGAACCGTGTGTGTGATGTGAGGGGTTACAGTGCCTTACTGCAGGTCTGCACCCCCTCTGGCAGAACAGTGGTGGAGACAGAGGATTTCTTTGTAAGTGTGTTCCCTAATCTGATGCTGCCAGAAGATTTAATTAAATGGGCTGTCAGTACTTTGGTGTGTTTTGCCAAAAAATTACCAGCAAATTGAACAAATTGGTCTTAGGGCAGATCTATGAGGAGGTAAGCTTTGATTGACGTAAGTGGCTGAGTAACTACTTCCATCAGAGCTGAGTCTGGAGAATGCAGTTTAGCAATAGCCAAACAAATCAGTCTTGTGTGGTGTTTTTTTTTATTTTTTTTTTTTTTTTTTTGAAACTCCTCTTCTGTCTTTTGCTGGTCTTCACTGGATTAATGAAAAGTCTGAAACACAAGAGGCGCCTTTAAACACCACTGGCAAGGCAGCTCTCTTGGGACCGTATGGGCATTCCTAGAGGTTACAGGAATGCGCCTCCATGGGCAGTGTCTGGAAGCTGCAGTGCTTTAGTCTTACTGGCTGTGGTGAGACTTTTTTCCTGAGGCAAGATGTCTTGCTGAAGGTGCCAGGGTTGAGATTGCAAGCTACTTATTTGTTTTTAGGGATGTGTGCTGCAATTTTTTTCCACAATTCCAAAAGCATTTCTTAAATAACCCTTTTTGTTAGTGAGCCCCTGCACGCGTTTAAAGACTTTGACAGAGTTTTCCCAAAAACTGTAAATATGTTCTTCCTTTTGCCTTTGAGAGATAAATAAGCCATTGTTTACAGTATTTTCACAGTCTGCCTGCTGTCAGAGCAAAAAAAGCCTTAACTTTGACTTTTGTTTTGTGCCTTACTTTCAGTGTTTGAGCACAAAATACTGCTGTTACATTGCTGACTCAGCCCTACCTTATCTCTTTGGTTGCACAATCACGCTTCCAGCTGCAGTACTTGAGTGCTATGTATCTAGTTTTATTGCAAGTTTTGAGTTTCCAGCATGCAGAGGCTGGTGTAATATAGCAAATACCTTTCCATGTAAGGAGGCAGGAAGACTACAAAACATAAAGCACAGTTCCCTCTGTAAGCAAAGCTAGGGTTTAAGTGATTAGCAGTGTCTAAGTCAAGCTCGGTGTACCTTCATATTTTATTATGTGCAATGTGACTTTAAATTCAATTCAGGAATTGGCCTCTGATCGTATAATGCTAGTTTGCAGCTTAAACTCTTTGGAGGAGAATAGTTTATTTTAAGGCTTTACCTACTGGAAATCTCTCAGCATAGGGAGAACAACTGTAAAATAGTACTTTGTTAAAGGGTAAGGAGATTTTTGTGGCAAAAGTGATTTGCTCTTTTTCCTCTGGGCATTTCATAGTCAGTGCAGGCAGGAAGGAAGGAACTGGATTTGGGGTTGGCTAGATTTCAGTTGCAGATTCTATTCAAACTCAAGCCAGAAAGAGTATGGGCTGATTTGTGAGTCGTGGGCAGAGGTGGCAGTTGAGAAAAAACAGCTGTCTCAGTTTTGTGAACTGATGAAATTTTTTATTAATATGTCAGATGGTAAATGTGTGATGCTTTGTGCTATGTAGAACTAGAGAAATGTGTTAAAAATCAATTGGACATGTATAGGTCAAGGGAACAAAACACTTAGTTGAGTTAAACTAAAAACAATATTGGTAGGTAAGCATGTATGATGCTCTTTAATATCCAGAAAATAAGTGTATTCATTTGTAAAAGCAACTCATTCATTAAAACCAGATGTGCAATGTGACCTTCTCATCTCTGAACCCCTCTGCCCCTTCTGATTTGTGCATGAACTAGATGAAGTTTATGTAAGTGATTTGTAAGCAGTCTTTTGTTTACTTAAATGGAGGTAACTTCACACCTATATTCATGACTGAGTCTAAAGAGTAGCCTGGTTAGGGATAACCTAAACTTTTCATTTTCTTCTTTCTTCCACTCCAAGGTTTTACATGTGCTGTTGCCCATTTTTGGAAAAAGAGGAGTTTTATTTGATGTACAGACCTTTGCAGAGTGTGACAGCTCTTGTCAAAACTTAAAAAAAAAAAAAAAAAAAAGTGGTATAGCATGCAGTATTTGACAGGATCGTTTAGCTTCCTGTTATCTGTTGTTTGTTTTATCTTTCTTTGCTTTGGAAGAAAAGAAGTCCAAATAATGACTCTTCAGATGTGGAGTTTGTCTTGGCATAAATTAAGCCCAGTTAAAATCTAGAGAAGTTCTGAACAAGTACCTGCTTCAAACTGATTGTGGTGGTTTGAGAACTGCTTGGAAGTATTGAAGTAGTGTGGGATGAACTGTTTAAGGATCTGGTGCCTCTTTGAGACTTTAAAAGGCAGACATTGTATAGGGGCAGAACAAGGTAGTCAGTTTTTGGGATGATGACCCAAACAGATGGAGTGAAGTCAGATGTCTGAGGTAGTTACTGCTCCTGGCTGTCCAGGCAGTCGTCCTGCTGGAGGACACCACATCCCCAATCCTGCTGGCACTATTAGCTCCCTATTCCAGTCATTTGCCATCTGCCTCTGATGAATACTCCGTGATTTACTGAAATGTAGTGACAGGTGAGGCAGTAGTCTGTAACTGGAAATGAAGTATGTAATTGAACTGATTTTATTCCAAAGCCTCCCAGTGCTGTTTGAGCTCTATTAAGGAGAGTCTGCAAGATGAATGAGCCCCCACACTCCCCTGCCTCATTAGACATCAGGGAATCCACATGACTATGATTCTCACCTCCAAGGAAAAGCTTCAATTGGAGCTGTCACCTTAGTAGACAAAGAAGGAATCCCACTGCAAGACATGTACCCAGAGGAAATCATGCTTTGCTGGTTCTCTGGCTTATGAAACTCCTTGGTTTTTGATTATTTTCTTTGTCACTATGATGGCTTCACCTCTACTGCATGCAGTAATGGCGGGATGTCAACTTGGAGTGAATGGGAATGGACACAAACATTTGGGCACTTAACTAACTATGGTGAAGAGGTTTGGATGTAGAAGAGTGGTGTAATCCCTAGTGGCAGCCTGGGCCACACGTAAGGTCTGTTATAGGTGTTTGTGAAGAAAACTTCGATATAGTAAATGTTCATTGTGTTGCATGTACCAGGCAGCACGGTGCCTTGGGGTGAGAAATTTTCTGGTTGTTATTGGGATACCTTAAGTAAGTGCTGCTTCATGAAGTGCTCAGTATAGAATATAGGTCTTGTGGTGATATATACTTTTGCTTTGCATCGGTTAATCTCTGCTTTTTCAGTGGAAGAAGAGGTCCCAGAAGAGTAACTCCAAGTGTCTGGATTTTTTTGGAAAATAGCTTTTTGGAGGCATTTTGAACACAACCTGAAACTTTGTTTTGGGAATTGCAGATAATGTCCCATGTAGTTCAGCAGCCTCATACTTTTGCCTCTCATGTATGAGCTCCGTTCAGAACTAAGATTAGTAGTCTGTGTTACTTGACATAAACATTGAGTTTCTGGATGTCAGAAGTCTGTCTTTCCAAGTGGTTGTAAAATAGCTTAGTTGAGGATTTTTGTCCTTGGCCAAAACTCTGAAAGAAGTTTGTTTGGGATTTGTCCAGATGTGAATGCCTCTCTAGAGGACTTCAGCTGTGTTCCATTATGATGGGCAGTTCCAGAATATTTACTTCTGAGTTTTACAGGCAAAGATACTGAAAAAGGCTGATGGGGCATGTTTCTATATGTCATTCGTATCTTATACTCCCCCTCAAGGTGGTAGAGCGATGGCATCTCTCGCCTGAGAGATTTCTGCATAATAGAAGCAAAGACTGTAGCTCTTTCTTCTGCCTTTTGATAGGGCTGTAGGAGGAAAGTAAAACAGTTGTGGGAGACCCTTACAGATATTCTTATGCCAAAGTATTGACAGATTAGCAAGGGAATGTGCTCTTTATTTTCTAAAATGCATATGCAGTATCTTTAGCTGGGTGAGGGAAAAGAGGTAAGAATTTGGGTACTGCAAAACCCACATAAAAAGGAGATAGGCTCAGATTCTGTCTGTACTTGTGTATCCTCGTGCACTGGCAGGGGAGTGGGATGCAAAATTGCCTAGCATCCTACCACTCCCTTATTCAGTTGGAAACACTGTATCGTGGCCAAGGTGCCCTTATGGAGAGTAATGTCAGATGTAAAAACTTGAGGGCAAAAGGGAAATCTCTTGAGCCAGCCAGCTGTAATTGATTACTTGATTTCTGTGTCTCTGAACTAGCTCTTTTTAGACATGCTTTGCTGGGGAACCTACTTCCAGTTTCAGTCTTGGGCTCATGAGCTTTATTTCTACAGCTGAATTTCCATTTGGCTTGCAAGTGCTACTGCTAAGTCCTGAAAATACTGTTTGAAATTATAGCCTGTACTTTGGGAAACATTGCTTTAAACAGATCCTCTATTTTCTTGGTCTGGTTTGCCCCATAGGGCATCCTTGCCTTTAAAATCAAAGAAATCCAGATAGAGAAAAACATATGGGGTGGCTTGTTTTTTGAAAGCTGGTGAACAAAAATAGTAGTAGTATGCTGGCTGTCTTTGTGGGTTTTGGCTAAGAAAAAGAGCTGGATTTCCAAAGGAAAAAAATTGAGGGAGAGCTATATGTAGTTTTAACTTGTTTTCTGTTCTACAAACCATTGTGCCACTTGTGTGCATTACTTAATATCTGTTGGAATGTATAAATGCAAATTTTATGAAACTTCTGTTTGTAGAGTAAGTAACCAGAAGTAGGCAGGCTGGGTTAGCGCTGCAAATAAGCCAAGTGAAAATTTTGGTCCTCCAAGAACCTTGATCTCTATAGATCCTTCAGTGTGTCTTAGGTTTTCAGTGGTTGCATCTGTATATAAACACAATCTTGCAAAAAAAAAGTTAACTTGCATAAAATGTGTTGCTGAAATGACGTGCCTTCCCATCTGGAGACAACAGTAGTACAAAATCTCTTGTTCAAGCAGTTGCCGCAAGAAGCTGTATAGTGAGATACTTCTAGAGACCAGAATTTCTGAGCATCTTGAAATTAAACTTCAGGAATACATCCCTTCTGTGACTTTGATTCATTCTTAGTAGGTGCATGCAGATACCTCATAATTCTTGATATTTGTGATGGTTTTCTGAGACACGTAAAAGGTCAGTTCTTATTTGATGTAACTTTTTGGAAGCCCTCTTAAGGGAAAAAAAATCTCAAAATTTTGTGGGTAGAAGAGTGAGACTGAAACACTTTGCTATCATAAAGCTAAATAGATGAGAACTAGTTTTGCTGATCAGCAATAAACATTTAACAGCCTTGCAAAAATTTTTTCCTGTCTGGAGGTGACTGATTAACTTTGTTATAAATTATGATAAAAGCAAACACCCAAGGTCTCTGTGAGTTAGTAAGTTGTCAAGATGTTTTAAGTCTGAAGAAGATATATCAAAGTCTAGTTCACTGCATTGCTGCACTGTTAATTTCTGGTTCATTAAGACTTTTTTTAAAAACCCCACAGATTCAGCTGTGCTATGATGCTTCTGTACTTACAGTACACACACTGATCTGGTAGATTTCAGGTAGTTCTTTAAAACTGGTATGAAGAATAATTTGTCCTGTATGTTTTTTAGGGTGCATAACAAACTGCAAACAAAAATACTGCTTTGCTTCATGGTGCTCTCCAGACTATTAGTGTTGTATGGTTCTTCCAGCCTTCTGTGTGTTCTTTATGTCTCACTGGTTTTATTTCTACATCTATCTCACAAAATGCCCATTCTTTTCTTTTTTGTATCGTTTGGAGAATACAAATTAAAAGCAGGAACCTCTGACAGTAACTCACACTGAATACTACATGCTAAATGTAACCACAGAATGTTTCTCAGCTAGGCTGGTACATCTGGTCCAGTGATATTAAGGAAACTGTTGTGTTGAGAGGCAGTAATGCTTGCAAGTGCTATAAAGAAGGAAAGCCATTTTTTTTTATTTTCTGTTTCCAAGACAAACATTTGGGATTCTTTAAAGCAGTTGGGATTGAATAGGGAGCTGTGCATTTGTAAGGCTGTCTTTTTCCCTGGGAAACTAAAAGGGATGTTAAACTTGATAGGATCTGACACAGATGTTGCAGGTCAGGATACAGTAGTTGAGTGCTTCACTTTCTATTCAGTACACTGCCTGTGTGATCACCTATATTCACAAAATGGATGCAAATTTTATCTCTCCCTCTGTGCTAAAGGATTCTGGAATGAACCTAAGAAGATTCTTGTCATGCTTGAGTGTTCGAAAAAGCTCTAAGTAATAGACGTCCTGGAACTTCTTGTCTGTGGAATCACAAAAATGATATTTCAACTGCTTGTATTTGGAGGATAACTGAAGTTATAAGGAAGCTATCACTTTTTCTTATGAAAATGTGAGCTGTCAAATAGTCCTTGATAGTGTTTTAGGGAAAGCATTTGATTGCTTAGGAAATGAATTGTCTGAATTGTGCATATTTTTTTAATGGCCCAGATGGTCCTCTGAATCAAATGTGGTTTCTCCATAAAGTTTAATGTAGTGAAGTTTCAGATGTAACATTGTGTTATTACTATTCATTCCTCAGACTAAAATTTGAACAGCTTGTTTTTGCATCTTCAGGCATGCAGGAAGCACAAATAGATAAGATAGGTTGGGAGCTTGTTTGGTATGTCAGGGCAGGTGTGTTTTGAGGTCTCTTGTCCCCTTGTGTTAGATGAAGTCTAATTTGTCTTAATTTTGAAACTCTCAGCCTTTTTTTTGATCTGGTATTTAAGAGAAGATTGTAAATTGTTTCAATACAAAAGTGTGTGGATCCTAAGCCACTGGTGTTTTGGATAAACAGTATTCCTCCTTCACTTCTTTCTCTCTCGCATCAAAACCCAGCTGTGCCTAGTACTTTCCTTTGAATGGGATTTTGTGTCTATATCTGACTTGTTTTCAATGCAGTAAAAGCTAGATCTCGCTTTCTATGGTATCTATCTGTATTTAGTTTAACAAAATGCCATATCAAACAATTTCAGTGGCATTTGGCTGGATTATAGATAGTTCACAGATGAATAGCATTTCCTCTATAGTATGAGAGGTTTAGGGTTGGAAAGAGGATTCACTAAATATGGTGTTTTGCCCACCTGTTATGCTCTTTTAGCTAGAATAAAAAGCATGCTTTGAAATGAACTTGATTAGTTTATACCTTGTATTTTGCTGTGCGCTAGCATTGTTGGTTTTATGCAGTGGTGAATGGTTTTAGTTGACAGCTCTGGAGATGGGCTTAAAGCACTGAATAAAATTACCTCCTTGTTAAATGAATGCTGGGGGGAGCAACAAAACGTGGGAAATAAGGATGGTTAAGGAAGTCATTATGGGAAGGAACAAATTCCCTTACCCTTTGCTTTCTAAAAGGAAAAGCCCTTGCATTCTAATGTTCTTCTGGCATATTACTTATATTGGAATTCTTGTAATACTGTCTTAAATGTGATTGTGGTTTTTTTTTATTTGGGGGGGCGGGGAGGTGGGTGTGTGTCCTGTTAAAGGTAGGTGCTCCTTTTCCCTGCTAGTATCATGGTTATGGATGGCTTCTAAGAAATCTGTGTTGTAGGTGAGACTATAATCATTCCTTTCTCTGGCTGTAGTACTTAACTGGTCTGCCTGTATAGGTTTTCAGCTATTAAGTTATTTGGAACTATCAGGTTATTTGACTGCTTTAATTGAAGCTTATCCTGATGCTCTAGTAGTTTGCATCAGCATGCTCCTTAGGCTCTTCTAGTGTGTTAGCTTTTAATCAAACTCTTGTGCTGCTTATATAGTTGTCTTGCAGAAGCCTATGCAGCAAATATCCTTCATTACTGCCTCTTGAAATACCCATTTCCATGTTGTCATTAACACATGCAATTGAAGATGTTGAATTTCTTTAAACTGAAGTTGCAATGCCAGTTGAAACTTAAACAGAAACTTAGGTCTTTCAAAAGTGGTGACAAGGGTCTGCTGTCTTTGATTTCACAAAAGCAGAAGTAACAAATTGTTTTCCAGAAAAATAATCTGGGGCAAATAACAAACCGCTTGCTTAGGAAAATATGGTCAAAGAGAATTATAAGAATTTTCTATAGTAAGTTCCTCACACCTAAGAAGAAATATCAGTTAATTTACACAAGTGTCAAAACTATGGTCATGACTAAATCTCAGTTGTCTCATGTTACAAGTAGGTAGAGATAATAAAGCCCTGACTCCTGTGGCCCTCACTTTGAGACTGGTTACTTTTGCTACTTTGCTTCTGTATTTTCTTACTTTATAATTTATTTTTTTCCCCCACATCAGTGAGAGAGAGAGTATCAAAACAGTAGAGAGGTCTGGGACTTTTGAAGGAAACTAGATGTATAGTGTAAATAAAGCTGATTAAAAGCAGTCCTTACACAATTGATTTGGTATTTGCAAACCAATAGCATCCTTTAACTTTTTGTATAGGATGAAGTTAATACAGATCAGGTACGTGTTTAGCTTATGTAATATAGGCAATTCAAGAAAATATAAATGAGGATTAGTCAGCTGTATGTTCTATAAATATTCTCCCTAAACCAAACTTGATTATTTTTTTAACTGTTACATTTCAGTTGTTAGAATACTGGGGTAGTCCTGTTGACAGTGGAGGGAATGCGTGGAGTGGAATAGTTTGAAAAGCAGTGAAGTAGTCTGAACTGCAGCGTATCAGATCCTTTCATCATTTGGGGGTGGGGGGAAAGGGAGGCCATAGCAGCCAGCAATAGGCTTTTCCATGCGAATAGCAACCACTTTTGTTCCAGAACACTGAGGGAGAAGTAAGGTCACCCTGGAGAACCCCAGCTACTTCACATGTGATTTCTTGCGGTGTTTTCAGTAGATAAGGTTCTACTTAATTTGTATACCTCGTGAAGGAGGGAAGTAGGTTCTAGCTTATCTGATCTGTTGTAGGTGCCTTTGGATTTTATTTTTTTTCCCCGTGGTGTGCATAACCTTTTAGCCTTGTGTTCGGATAATCCACACTTAGGAATCTGATGAGAAAGAGGCTGGTTGTACTTGAACATAAAAGCACCGTAGGCATAGTATACAGTTTTTGGTCAAGCTGACTGCTAGGTTCCTAATGGTAGCAGGAGCAATTAGGAGCAACTTTTGAAGGGAAGCTTAAAAATAATTAAAAACAACCCCTAATCACTAGGCAGCGATGCAAAACAGCCTTCTCTTTGAAAAATCTGCCTAATAAGTATAGGGGTTATCAGGTCAGACTGCATTTCACTGAACCACTGCAACCTCTTTGAAGGCTCTGGGGCTGTACAGGTAGCAGTAAACTAGGCAGGCAGTGCTAAAATATGGTGCTAGGGAAGAGGAGGCTCATGGTGACCACACAGGATTGATCACTATGCCAACGAATATTCCAAAAGTACTAGAGAAGGCAATACTTCATCCTAAAGTGTTTTATGAGAGTAAAATGTCTTCACAGATGCAATTTGCAAGAAGAAACTCTTCTCTCAAACAAAAAAAAAAAGAAAGAAAGAAAAAAGCTGACTATAGCCACAATTAGCTACTCCAACATACCTTTCTCAGGGATAATCAAGTTCACAGATGCAAAAACATTGCTCTTAATTGGGGAAAGAGATGAGATTATTTGGGCCTTTGTAACTTGCTGGTTTGGATTTTCCTGCTCTGCAGGAAGACTGCTTTATTAAGCTGTACTGCTGGTAGTGATTAGGAAGCATTTATGCCTATAGAGATGTCTTAGCCAGCAGAGTCTGAGGTGGGACTGTTTCACTCAGGACTTCCTCCAAGGTTACATAAACCAAAGGTCTTGGATCAGAGGCTTTTGTTACTCAAAGGATGGAAGCCCATGAGTAACCCATGAGTTACTCATTGCTATAGTTATTATAATAACAAAAACTCCGCTTAAGGCTACTTTAGTTTGCTTCTGTAACTTCTTAAAATGCTTTCCTTTAGAAAGAAAGAAAAATCAAATGGGAATCAGATCTTCTAGCATGTGAGCCTGCTGCGAGAAGGAAAAGAGAACAGGTTGTTTAGGTTGATTGGATTTTTTGGGGAGTGCAGGAGACTTGATTTGACCTGAATCTCCCTTGCTGTGTGCATGGGGAGCGTTTTAACTCTAAAGATGTAGAAACGAGGTAAGGAGGCCTGCATTTCCCAGTCTGAAACAGAAATGTCATGAATGGACTGGATCAAGCCTTCGAGTTGCCGATGGAATAGGTGACTCCTTGAAGTCCCATCTAGCTCTATTTTCTGTCCTTCTGTGAGCAGGAAGAAACTGTACATTTTGCCAAAGTTGCATGCGGTGCAATGGGGAAAGTGCAGGTTTGGAAGATGGAAGGGAACCTTCTGGTCAGTCCAGGCTTGTTGAGCTGCTCGTTGACTGCTGGGGATGATGATGGCGATGAGGACAACAGTATCCTCCTTCCAACCTCCAAGAAACTTAAACATTAAAAGTTTTTGGTGTAATCTGTGAAGCACTACAGTGTTCAAGAAGCAGGCTTGCGTTCACTGCCAGAACTTCACCACAGGAACAGGCTGGTGATTAACAATACCTCTGGTGCTGGAGGTGGCTTCTGAGACAAAAATTGATGTGTGTAATAATCGGCTGGAGACAAGCTTAGACTTAAATGATTATTGAGTTAATATCTCTAATACTGATACACAGTACTGGAGAATAGAGTTCAAAGGAGAAAATAAACCAGTGCTGTCCTGTTGGTACAGAAGTACTACTTATCTTTGCTTTTCCTGTTTGGAAACACTTCCCAATGAGATTAAGTTTGTGTATAACTTTACTGTCCTATTTCACTGAAATTCTCAGATAATTGGCAGACAGCAACTACTGGTTTTATGAAGGTCTGATACAGAAAAATATCTTGGGAATAAATATTGTCTTTTTAAAAAAAAAAAAAAAGAAAATCCCAAACCATTCAAATTATTTGGCTGAAATAGTACCTCAGTTTGTCTAGATACAAAATGAATTGTTCAGTATGATACAAGGGGGTAGTGTAAAGAATATGGAATAGCGGCAGTGATATTACATAAAAGGAGACTTAAGTTCACTTATTTTGTTGTAAATGTTGCATATGTTGCAGCTTTCTGTTTGTGTTATGTCAACTAGCATGTGGCTTTTTTTCTTTTAGTCTGTGTTCAAGGGAGTAAATGTTGGATGCTTCAGCAGATGAGGGCTTTCCAGTTAGTCAGGACTTTAGCATACAGTCGTGGAAAGCTCCGGGACTGGATATTGTGAAGGTGACTAATGTATCTTTGGACTTCTAATGTAGATGTCATGATAACTGTAGGCTTGCAATACTTCCAAAGGAATCTCTCCTGCCTTCCGTGCCTGGTTGCTGATAGAAGTGCTTCTGAGGCTTTGTGGTGAACTGGAGAGCAAGGAATCGATGTGGTTTAAAACTAAATTTAAAACATAAAACTGGTTTTGTTTCCTCTTCATGTGAACCAGGGAGAGACATAGCAGGAAAAAACTAGCAAATGGAAGGGGGGACTGCTGCTTTTGGCAGCAGTGTTGGCCCACACTAGTTCAGTGATGGTAAAAATATGGTGTAAGCACAAACTGAACTTTTGATATGCGCTGAGTATATACTACTGTATGGTACCGAACATGGAATCAGAATGTACTTAAAAGGAAAAAATCACTCAAGTCTGATGTCACAGTGGAAGCTGCTGGTAATACTACTGCAGCTTTGTTGTTTAGCACAGTAAAGATGTGCTTTCTCTCGCGCATTAGAGCTATGGTAACAACTGAGCTCTAGTATGTCATCTGTTCAAAGCTGAGTCTGTGAAGCGGGATAGCATCTAAAAATGACAGCGTGTGTAGTAGAACTGTTAGCAGTAGGTGGAGAAAGCAAATCAAAGTTACTCTTTTTTATCCAGTGGAAATACTCCGTGTGAAAGTTTAACTTGTTCAGATTGTAGTCTTTTAGGAGGTAGTTTGCATAAGTATGGAGAAGTATTAAAGTTTTATGACAGTTTGTATTCTCACAGCATTGTTAAAATAGAAATAAATAAAATAATCAGCTACATGCAGCAGCTTCTGTGTCTGGTAGCTCATAGATATTCCCCTTAATTTTGAGGATGACTTCCCTGAATTGAAGTCTAGCTTTTCAAGGTGCAGATCAAGATTTTTAGAGCTCTTGTTCTGCATAACAGGTGTTGTTTACTCTTTGCCACTGGCTAAGCCTGATTCTTTTTAAAAAAAAAAACCAACCCAAAACAAACCACAAAAGCTTGTGCAACAAGCCATCCCACAAATGGTTCAAAACTTGATGATGATCTCTGAAGTAGTCAAATATATTCCTACAAGACTTGTAGAAAATAAGGAACTCGCCACAGTGTTCGGACTGTGGGAGAGAGCGTGTGTGGTCTTGTTCTCCAGACAGCCATGAATCCATGCAGAGGAGAGGCTTTCATTACATATCCCAACCATGGGAAAAACTTAATTGGAGTTTGCATTTCATTATATACCAAAGTCCTCGACTGTTTGATGTAAATCTGTAGGAAACTGGCTTTGATAATTATGGTGCCCATAGCCTATGCCAGCACCACTCCCTTATTTGCAAGGAATAGTGCTATCAACACACATAATTATCCCACGAGGTTTCATAATGCTAGTTGACCCAGTATTGCTGTTGCTGAGAAGCATTTGAAAAAAGTATAGGGCTGTTTTTACCACAGGTGTTGGTCTGATGTTTTGGAACATCTGGAGAACTTCAGAGGTGCCCCTTAGGTCTGCGTGTGAGCAGGATGGTCTCAGAAATGGTCATTCTGTCTCTGAAATTTAATTTCTCCTAGTTTTTATTAGCTGTGAGCAATGTTTGTTCTAGGCTTTTTGGTAGGATGGAGGGTTGCAGCTTCAGGTTGTCTTTGGTATTGCTGGCCATCTTGGGAAGCAAGAAGTTGTCATGCTTATGTGCTGGTCCCTAAGGTGCATCAGGCTTCTGGATCTATTGGAAGAGTGCAGGAAGAAAGGAAATGGGATGATGCTTGTGGAGAGGGGTTGTGAGAGGACTCAAGAAAGAGCCTCTGTTCTGTTTATGAAGCTCCTGTTGGCTCTGGGGAAGCTTGGAATCTCCCAGTGTTCCATGATGGGGAATTTGTGGCCTTAGTTCTTGTCCCTCCTCTTCCTGTGCAGTTCTGTCCTGCTCCTGCCTGGGAGGAGGCAATTGTGGCTCATCCAGGCACTGCTCAATAAAAGAGTTGAGAAAAATGAAGAATAGGAGAGGGCTGCTTCTCTTGCTATAGCTCCTTGTGCCTATGCTTAGAAAAGCTGACTTGGCAAGGTGTGGGTGGCCATGCCTATATTCCTTCTCCTGAATGCTGAAAACCACCATGTCCTGTGGGACAGCTCAATTAAGAAAGGCAGGGACTTGCCAAGAAGTAAACGCGGGTCTACTGCCTCAAGAGCAATCTTAGTTGTACACTTTCCTGGGCAGAGACGCTGGGTGAGTGGGTGGGTGCAGGTCCTGTTGCGGCTGACAAGATCCTATGACATTAATATCAGTTCATTTGCTGTGTTGATTGTTTAGTAGTGGCAAGGAAAGGTGTGTCCCAAGTGCCATGGGGAGGGTTGGCTTGTGGTGAACAGGTTGAGTGTCCTGGCCGAGGAAAAAAAAAAAAAGGAGGTGTCTGCTAGCTGTGGAGAGGAAAGAGGCAAGTTCTCTGATATTCACATTTTTTCCTGTAAAGCACATACAGATGCCTAGTAATTGTCCTAGCTCTTTTTACCAGTGTCAGATCAAAATAAAACTTGCAGGTCTATAATTAAAGCATAACAAATAGTAAAACTATCACTCAATTTCTCCTGCCTTTTTGTGCAAATGAAATTCAGAAATTGGCACAAAGAAAACCTTCATGAAAACTTGTCAGTGCTAATAAGGATGAATGAGTTGAACTTTCACTTTGCTTGTATTTCCTTCCTATTTAAAGTTTCTAAAAGGCCTTTTAACCTTGAGAGACTTCTTTCTTTTTTAAAAGATAATTAAGCCTTTTCCAGTTACAACTGTTTTGTGAACATGAGAAAAACCAGGTAAAATAACCCCACTAGCCTGGTTTTAACTTCCAGTGGACCTACTTAAATTCAGTACTGCTTAACAGTTACACAAATACAAAAAAAATTGATTACAGAATATAAAACAAGTGGTGATACTAGTTACGTATTATTTTTGAAGTGGTATTGCTTTCTCAGGTTTTCAGACAAAAATACAAGAATGCTGTCTTCAGGCAAGTTAAAACTTGCTGGCATGTTCATGGTAATATAGTGTCTCTGAAAGAAAGAATGTATATTTATCTAGGCAGATTCAAGCTGGAGAATCAAATAATTCCTATTTTAAGGGCTAGTATTTAAGTTGCCTTTGGATTGTATTGATATATCTTTCTAGAAATTGGACTCTTATGACGAGAATATGTTGTGTTAACTGAGTGCTGCTCTTCTCTTGTGTAGGGTTAATAACAAGTTTTCGAGATATGAGTAGGCCTGGCATGAAATAATAGTGATTTACTCTTGTTGTTTTTCTGCTGCGTCGGGGAATCTCTTAATATTTCTGAGAGATACAGTAGTCTTCCCTATGAAAATGGGAGTGAGAGAACAAGTTTAATTGTAGCCCAGCTGAAAAGCTCATAACTTAATATGTGTCCTTCGGATCATCTGTTAAATGTATATTTTAAAAAGTCTGCTTTTATGTTCTAGAGTACTTTGAGATTACTTCAGTCTTAAATCTGCTCTTGTTTGTGCTCACAAACATTCAGCAGTCCTGCAGTTCAGATCACTGGTGCTTAGACATTGTACGTGTGAAGTTTTAAACTACTTTCCTGCGTGATGCCAGGCGATCCTTGCCTGAATTGAGCAGTCAGCCTTCTGCAGGGCAGTACTCCAGAGCCTTAACAATGAGACCACTTGCTTTCATCTGCTACTGATTTCTCATTTGTTTGCAAAAGGATACAAGCCTCTCCAAGTGCATTCTCTTGTTACACAAACTGGTTAGTTACATATACAGAATGTAATGATAAGAAAAAAAAATGGTTCTGGGTTACTACATTGCTTTTGCTAGTCAATGATTGTCATAGAACTGCTCTTGCAGCCTGAGCAGTGAGTGACTATTAGCCTTCTGCAGGGCTACAAATGATTTTCAACTGCAGATAGTGTGGTGGATGTAGAGACGAGCTGCTTCTAAGTGTATCTCTAAGCAGATAACGAATTCTCCTAACTTTTTTTTTAAACCTCTTTTGCTTTGCAGGGAGTTAGTCACCTTTAAATCTTCCTCTTTGTTCTTTTCAGATTCTTTTCCTGACTGCAATACTAGCTTTTAATCATAAAGACTGCAGGAGAGGGATATATGTGATCGGTATAGAATAGACCTCACCAGTAAGACAACTGAGACTTATAAATGGAATAATATCTCTAGTTCTTCCGGCGAAAGCCTGAAATCTCTGAAGATCAGGAATGGAAAAGGCATCCATGCAGTAAAGCGCTGAGAGATCTTCATAGAGCAGTTGAGAGTTATCAAGAATGCTACAGGTGACAGTGCTGTGAAGAGAAGCATCTACTTGTCCTAAATCTTCAGGGTGGGGTGGCGGTGAATTCAGTGCTTGTGTTGCAAAGAAATTTCCAGTTGATTCTTTCCCTGTGGAAGAAGCACATCCCCTTGAGGCTTAAGTCTTCTCTGAATAATTAATCCATTGGGTCTCTGTCCTCAGAGAGAGGGAGACATGAAAGAACTGTTGAAGGCTACTATGTTACACCTGAAAAAGGAAGTCATTAGCAAGTCTTCAGATACATTCACATAAATTAAAAACACTTGCATCCTCTTTCCTTAATAATAGATGAAGGCTTTAGGATTAGAGTTTAAAATAAAAAGGAAAAAAACAACTAAAAAAACCCCCTATGTGAGTAAAATTCCCTTTCACTTAGTTTGACTTGCCCCTAAATGACTCTGTTTTTCCAGATCGCCCTCGTTCTTCCTCTTGTCTTCTCCATTTCTGCATGAGATGTGGGGAAGGGAACAGTAGGGTAATGACATCTTTAAAACTCCCCATGTGCTGAAATTGCAGAGAAGACTTATGATTTGTTCTCAACAATTCCTTTAATTCTAGACCTGAAGTATTTTTCTGTGGCTGAACAGTATTTTATTTCTAGTTGATGACTGTGTTAATGATGAATAAAATTTCAACCATTGGTAGGGAAAGAATGTTTGGATGCTCATAGTTTGGAAATAAAATTTAACATGGTTGTGTACTTTCTTTGGTTTTGACTTTGCATTCGATTGTGAGCAAATTGCTGCTCTCCTTTTCTGTATTCCAGATTGGTGGTCTCTTATGCCAAACTCTTTTTGTTTAATTCTAGGTATAATGGATCCCTCCCTAATGGTGACAGAGGACGCAGGAAAAGCAGATTTGCCCTTTACAAGCGACCTAAGGCAAATGGAGTTAAGCCCAGCACTGTTCACGTGATTTCTACTCCTCAAGCATCAAAGGTATGTGGCAGTGGGGCAAATCCTGTTTTTTCTGATGATTCTGGGTGGAGAACAACTCTTGTATTACTGTTGACTTACTTACCTTGCTACCAGTTCATTCTGTGGTAGTCAGATATATTTATTTTAACAATAAGTCTGCAGTGGATTTTCTTTCTAGGTGTGTATATCTTTAATGCACTTACCTGTTTAAAATAGTCTTTAACCTCAGGTATGAGATAATCTGACCTTTCTGTCCCTGTTCAGACAGCTGGCGTTGTCAATGCTGACGGTTTTGTCTGAGCCATAAAGTAGTCACATAATGCAAATACACTCCAGTGAGAAAGAAATTAAAATACTTGTCGTAAGATTGGTATGTCTGTTTTCAGAAAGATAACTGATGGGGTACAAAAAACTTAATGATCCCTCTGGGCCTTTCATTTTTGTTGCTATAATGATATTGTATATGTTTTCACTTGAAGTCTAGTATAGGTGAAGGACGAAAAGCAGCGAAGTAAATATATGAACATAGTAATATATTAATGTATAGAACTGTCTGTGTTAAAGCTCTGGTGGTGGAACATAATTCAAGCTGCAAAAAAATCATCCTATTTCTTCTCTCAAACCCGTTTTCCTAGCAGCAAAAAGTGATGAGAGTTCTGGCCAAACTGGAGAGGGAGTTCTGTGTTGATGCTCATAAAAGTGGGTGGTTTGTAAAAGGTGTACATCACTTTTACCAAAAAATACATTTTCGGGCAGGGAATGAACATACACCATTCTTAGAAATGTGTTGTCTAATTTAGACAAAGATCAGAATATTGTTTAATAAATAGTTCAGGATTATGTTTTCTTTTATAATACAGTACACAGTATATACCTAAACTTACCAAAATATACAATATCAGAGCTTGGTTTTTTTAAAGATTGTATAGGGCCTGCTTAATGCAAATAAACATGTAGTCTTTTGGGTTAAAAGTTTCTGTAAATATTTTTCAGTGTTCATATTCTCAAAATAAAAGCACTGGTGAGTTAAATCTTCCTGATGAAATCAGCCTTCAAAATAGAAGGTCTGTAGTATATGTTTGTATGTTGGTAACTGGTCTGTTGATAAAATGTAACAAATGGAGGGGGGAAAAAAAAAGGAAAGTGTTTTCCATAGCTGATGGAAATATACGTGTGTTCTTACTGGATAATCTTAAGCAATTGGACTGCAGATAGTATTTCAGCATTTGAGTTGCAAAATATTTAAACACCTGGCAGACACCGCAAAGTATCTGGTTAATGTTCATCTGCATTGTTATTGTAGTGCAGATAAAATACGTATGCTGTACAAAGTAGTGCCTATATAAAGATAGCATAGGGTCTGAGACATTAAAGCCCCTCTGAGGATTTGAATTCAGGTAGATGTGTCAGGTTGAATGTATTCTTTTGCACTTTCTCTGAACCCTTATAAAAGAGCTTTTGTGTATTTATACTGTTGTCTGGGGCAAGACTGGTGGACATGTGCCACAACAGTGATGCAGTGGATTTCAGTTGCACAGAAAGGATGCACAGAATTCAATGCACAGAAAGGACGTTTACATTTTAAGATGCTTTTATAGGCTTTTCTGACATCTTAAACAGCAGAGCGTAAATGTGTTTTACTAGGAAGGGCTTCTGCATACGACTTCTGCAGATGGTTCCAGAAACACTGACTAATAGGGAAAAGAGTGAGCTGCTTTGTTCTTAGAAAATAATGTGCAACTTGACCTCGAAAGTTTTGTTCTGCTCTCAGTCTTTCAGTCTAACTCTTATTTAAGGAAGATAAAACAGTGGGAGCTTGTGCTGCACAGGATATTAACAAGTTTCCTCCCTTAACATCCTTCCTTCTAACTTTTCATATCCAGTTTTCTGCTTTCCTTTGCTTGTCTGTCACTGTGTAAACTGGATCTTTGAGTAGAAAGAAACACGTTACTTTTCAGAGTACTGATGCTTTTTGGGTGATGGATTTAGCAGAGGTGGGTAAAGCACTCACTGTCTCCATTTGTTTTGTCTCTGCTGTGGCATGGATGCTTGAATAAGGTACATAGCTGGTTTTGTGCTAATTCCATTAATGCAGCAGCTCAAGAACTGTAACTGTCACCAGTTTTCAGTTAGTGTGTCAGCCTGAAAACTGCAATAGATCCTAAGAGGATGCTTGTCATGTTCCATTGTCCCTGCTATGCAGGTGTCAAGGACAGCTGGAATAGCAATGGTTTCAGTAGTAAATTTAGCTGAGCTGATTGCATATGAATCAGTACCTTTTGTTTTTTCCACTGAAGTGCTTGTTTTTTGCCACTCTGCATTCTGGAGGTGCTGAAGAAAATTTAGAATTGTTTGGCCTTCTCAGGGTATATGGATATATTTGCGGGGTGGGGGTGGGGCGGGGGAAGCACTGCATGGGGTAATAAGTCTCAAGTTTTTTTCAGAGTATTGTTAATATGTGCATGCATCTCCAACATTAACACTTGACTTTAAAACCTATTTTATTAACTCTGTGCTTAGGCACCATTCAGGGAATTTTCTAGTGTCCCCTATTTTACAAAACTGAGACTGTTTGAGACAGACATTTTCCAGCATTTTCAAAATTGGTGTTACTGTATTAAACAGATAATAAAGGAAGCTTTAACTCTTATGCTGTCTCTTTTTTTTTTTTTTTGTGGGTACATGTCTGGGGTGTGTGTGAGACTGTTTATTAACTGCGTATGAACCTTATTCAAGATTTTAATAATGCCCTTCACTAGGCTAGAGAGCTTTTTTTCAAAATCAAGTCACAGGAGAGGCCACTCCTTGTATTGGCTTGGGTCTCGTGGTGAAGAGGAAGACTGTCATCAGTCAGGATCATATGATCTGTGAAAACCTTCCTGACTACCAAACTCTTAGGTATAAGTTTGCAACTAGCCCATCATGACATAGCTAGGATTGCTGATTTTTATTTTCAAGCTATTAGAGCTACTTAAAAAACCCAAAAGTTAGTTGTAATGTTTATTTTGTTTGGTTGAGTTGTCTTAACTGTAGCTTTCATGCGCAATAGTTAATGCTGTGGAACTCCAAGTCTAGGTCTGCTGGTGTCTGAGATGATTACAAGGTTTACTTGTGCAGAAATTTTCCAGTGAGTGCTGAACTTCAAGTGAGAGGGGGATGTAAGTTTTCAGAATAATTACCTGGAAATTATAAGATGCTAACCTGGAGTTTACTAGGTTTTTTGGGGGGTATATGGGAGACTTTTTCTGTTTTTTTTCGTATTTTGGAGGTTTGTGGGGATTTTTTGGTCTGGGATATACATGTCTGACAGGGGAAGAGGTATCTGTAACTGAAAAAACCAGCTTAATATCTCTGCAGCATAATATTTGAGGACAGAAGATCTGTAAGAAAGACATAAAGTAGGTGAATAATACACCTTGTCTAAATAAAACTGTATGATCCCAATTTCTGCCAAGCAAAGACGCTCATCTTCCTGTACACACCCAATCTATGGGTTCAGTGGGCTTTTAGGTTAACACTTCCCCAGTGCAAACGCAGGTGTATCTTCATTCCTGTTTCCTCCCCTACATAGTCGTCACTAACTCGTTGGAGATTGTTAGTTGGAGTTTTTAATTTTGTGGAACCATGGGAGAGAACTCCCCCAGTACCGTATGAGGGGTACTGGCAGCTGGTGTTAACAATGAGGTTACTGGTGGTACTGAACACTGAAGTCATGTAATCCCCCATGACTCTAGGTATGTATGCATTTAGACTCTTCCTTGGTTTCTAATGTTTTGGAATTACTTCCATGGGTGTGAAAGCTAAAAAAATGAAAAAGGAGCTTCATGTGCATTTGAGTTACTGGAAGTATGGCATTAGGAAGCATGAAGTGTTGACATTAGGCCTTCAGGATTCCCTAGGATTACTCTGGAAGCATGAATGAATTCTATTGTAGCAGTATATATGGTATTTGAGACCTTCTGAAATACTGAGTCAGTGGGCAAGAGAATATAATTAGCAAGCACTAGAAGTATTAATTTCTAACAAGTGAATGTTGTACTTTGATACCTAAGAGCTTGTATTCTTAATTCTGACTTGATAGAAGATTGTAAATGTCTTTTGAATTGCTGCAGAGTACAAAGCAAACCCACCTTTAATACCTTTTTACGGTGGTATGTCTTCGTATTTATTTTGTCTGCCTTTCTTGGGATCAAAGTTTTCCTTTGGTAACCTGTGGTAGATAAAGACAACCTATTTTCTCCTCTATGAAATTACTATTTCAAGCTGATGGGGGAAGATCTTCCCGACTTCAAGTCCAATTACCTGCCGAGTTGGCTTCTGCTTTATGCTGTCACAACAGCAGCTCGTATAGTCACTGGCTGCGTTCCTGCAGCTCACATCAAGTTTCATGCTGCTACTGGAGAAGAACAAAATGCAGCAATACGAATAATTATTAGGTTGGGGAGAGAGATGCAATTTGTGCTTTGAGTGATGAGATAAAATGAGTGTATGGGATTCTTGTGATTAGTTATCTACTGTAGATATTGCATCTGCTTTGACATACTTCATGAATTTTGAGTAAAAGGACCAGAAATCCTTTTGGCACTGACAGCTTTTTGGTGTTTGTTCTGGATGAGTGTTGTAGAGCTCAGCTGCTGTCAGGAGGCAACTGTGTCTGTCAGTGACTTTTCTCTTTCCTATTCGGCTTATTTATGGTATAATCAGTTCATGGAGCACTAATTTGTTCTGAAGTAACTTAATCACATAGGTATCTTGAGAGTCCTGAGTTGTGCAGAGGCAGCTTTTTCTTGGCACATCAGACTGAGCCTACTTGAATAATAGCTTCCTTGGTGTAGAGTGTTGTTTTCTTCCATTAAATGCACATCATCTTAACATGCTAAGTCCCTATCCCCTTTCCCTTGCAAATAATAGGGAATGGTTAGACAAAAGAAAATGGTTAGACCAATTTCATTACTGGGATTTAATAAGTAACAACTGTTACTTGGTTTGAAGCTCTGCTTCCTGAGCTTTTGTGACCTATTGAGCAGAATGCATGTCAAAGGTTTTGGAAAATAGCTTTACAGTGTTTTCTAACAAAATCCAGATGTTTGGTAAAGGAAGGGGAATTAAAAATTGCTGAGGACTACAACAGTTATTTTTTATGACTTAACATTGTTTTTTGTTTTCATGCTTTCCCTTCAGAGGGTAGACAAAAGATCAAAAAATGCTTTCCTTGTAAACTGTGTTTAAACTACATCTGCTATAAATCAATATTAAGAGCAGATTCTACTTGAATTTGGGTGCCCTTTGAAAGCAGAGCAAGGTGCAGTGATCACCAGGGCTAGTGTTAACAAACTCATGGGTGTTGGGTTTCCCCATACACCTTCACTTCCAGCAGGGACCCAAGCTGTGTAACCCACCACTGCGCAATATCTATCAGTTTGCAACTTCCTGTTACCAAAGCATATCCTTGAAATATTAATAGTAACTAGTGTTGAAAGGCCTTATGTGTGTTTTCACAAATAATGAGGATTTTATCCTTGAATATGTCAAGTGTGAGTTAAAGAAAAAGAACTCCTAATCAAAGGAGGCAAGTAATGTATCATTCTTGAGGAAGCACATCCAGCACAAGGACCTTGAGGATGGTACTAATCGACACATTTTGAGAAATTTAGCCAACTTGGCAGGAAATTTTTTAGTGTCCTAAGCTGAACTGCCTTCCTTATAATACTAAAAACCATGCCCATAGGTCAAGAAGACCCTTGCCCAGGTGAAGACCCTTCCCTTGAGCATGTGTGGTTGGATTACACCAACTTGGTGGTGTAATTGTATGTAAATTACTAACCAATCAAACATAGGTAGGAGGTACTAATATTGTAATGATGTTGTAAAATGTGTATAAAAATCGTGTGGAGAGTTCTTATGGAGGTGCTTGATTTGTGGAAATCACAAAGCACCCAGCCTTGCCTGCAACTCTGAAATAAATAATCAATGTCTCGTCCTGGCATGTGAAACTGGCTATTGCACACTGGGTAACGGATCCAACTTTTCAGACAACATTCCTTTACCCTGTCAGAAATAACCTGGAGGAGTTAAGTCTTTTGGAAATGGAGGGCTAGGGGAAGGCTGTAGTGTAAGGTCACATGCTGCAAACCTTTGCTGTCCATCAGGGAATGTCCTCAATTGTTTCTGCCACTAGAAAAGCTGCAGGTAGGATTTGTACTGCAGGCAGCAGAGCCACTCATTTCACTGAAAAGTAACAATTTCACTACTTTAGCTTCAAGTAGCACGACTTGTTTAAAATGGTCTTGTCCCAATTTGACTGGTTTCTGCATGTTTCCCCACCATTCCTCAGGAATTAGAGTGGAAATTTTGGACCACCTACTGTAGTGGTGCAGCTCTGTTCTGTCCTGTTAAACATTTACTCTCTTTGGACTCTTAATTGGCTGTAATGGCTCTGGTCTTAGGAGTGCATGTCTCCTGAGAGTTGGGCTGGTCTGAGCTTCCTAAAAGTTAGAAGAAAACCCCAAACTTTCATGTGAACTTTGAACTGCAAAGCCCCTGTAGAGAGAGACAGTTGGATTCTAGCCTGTATAGAATGTAGTTTTATAGAACATATGACAGAGAGCCTGTCCTTGACTTAAGACCTTGGACTGCAGAACTGAAGACACATGTTCTGGCACTGTTGAAGAGGAGTAAGGCAGTGTGCATCTTATTCTTATGTTACACTTTTTCAGTGAAATTGAAGGTTCCTGGAGTATTTGTTGCTAACATCATGTATATAGGTTATTTCATGCTCAGAAGAAAATGTGGTGACAAGGGGAACATACAGCTAATGATGTATGTGCTTTTCCTGTTATTTCAAACTGTAGTGTCCAAACAAAATTGTCTTAAATGGATGGAATGTTGTGTTTTGGAAAAATCAGGTAGCATATACTCAGTCACAGCAGTGTGGAACAGCTTTTCTGTAACAGAGGAGTTGGAACTGCATCAAAGAGTAGATGAGACTCCTATGCTCTAAGGCTTTGTTGAGGGGGGCAATTATTTTGAAAACACAGAAAGAGATTCAAGCTTTGTGGGCCAGCAGCAACTTTTCAAAGAAACAAACAGCTGCTATTCCTGTTTTACAAATTAGAAAATACTTATTTTCCAGAGTTCTTTGAGATTTTGTTGATGGAAAGAACAAAATCTAAATATTTCTCTTTTGGGCAGTCTTTTATGACTACATCTGTAAAATGAGTATTTTTATCTCTTCACTAAGTGAAATACTAGAGGGGTGACTGATTTGTGAGACTACAAGACTCCTCTTTCCACTGTTTGGAGGTCTCTTGTCTGAAACGTGTTTATGCTTTCTTTTAGATGCAGGACTACTTTGTTTTGGGATCCTGCTGTCTTGCTCCTTCTTAACACCAAAGACCTCACAAAGTTTTCTAGGAGAAAACAGGGAGTAGTTCATCAGGATAATATCTTTTGAAGGGATGTATCCCCAGCAAAGTGCTTATGGTGATGCTTCATTCACTGAATGCTCCAAGCTCTTGAGCTCTGCGTGCAAAAATTTTTTGTTATCTGTGTTTGGCGGCCATAAGAGCAATTCAGAATTATTTAGTACTATGGGTTTGCTTCTACAAGGTCATGATCTTTTTTGATCATCTCAGAGCTGTCCTTCCATGAAAACAAGCTTGTCGAGCCATTGGATCTACATTAGAGCTTGTACTTACCTGACCCCCAATGCAAAGACCGTGTGTGGTGTGTACAGACTTGTCTTTAAATTCTGCATATGTCTCTTGTCCGTAGTGATTCTGCCAGTACTTCAGGAAGTTCAGGAGTCTGCAGATGCCTGGTGTGAGATAATGCATGTGGTAATATATACTTTGGCCTTCTAATTTCAGTAACAGCAGATGCCTATTGCTTTGACTTAAGGAAGCTCATTAAAGGCCTATAACTGCCAGCTTGCTTAGTTGTACAGTAGTCAGTTTTCCTCCAGCTCCATATCAGTGTCAGCTCAGAGTGATCTCTCCTACTCTGAGTTCACCACAGTTAGGGAATGATGGATGTTTTCTCATCTGCTTTTTGATATTGGCAACCAAGGAGAGGTATCGGTCCCTATCAAGCTGAAAAACTGTAGATTTGGTGCACTGAAGTCAGATTTGCATATTGCCCGTGGAACTCTTACTCCAGTGACCACTGGCCTGGCATTTGACTGGTTGGTCATGAGAAAAGTACTAGTGTCTTAACAGTGATCTGGCTCAGACTGGGATTATCCGGAAGGGTTGTGTGCTCAGCCTTGGATGTTGAAAACTACTGCTTTTTTGTGGTTCCAGAGATTTCCCTGGGAACTATCCCTGTTTTTTAGGTTCATGATGCCAAGACATAATTTCTTCTTCTTTTGCCCTAGCCCAGGATAAGGAAAATGGAAAGCAAACATAGGTTTGACTTCTATTTAATTAGTTTTATTTCATGGCTCCCATGTGATCAAAGAAACTGTGGTTCCAGGGCCTGTTGTGTAGTAACTTGTAGCTGCACAATTCTGTTTCTCCTCCCAGACTTCTCAACTGATTGGAAGCTTAGATGACGAAGCACCTCCCATCTTGTAGCTTGAATAACTTCTGTGTCTATACCAGTACTGTTCTACTTCAGTAAGGGATTTTGTTCTCAAGCAGGGAAATTAGAAAAGAATCTGGAACTTTCCCAGTGATATAAAGCATTCCTGTAGAATGGTTCAGCTCCTGAGATTGGCCTTAGTTACATGTCACCAGCGTAACACAGCACTATTGCTGAAATATCTAGATGCTGTATTTGGAAAAAGCTGTCCTCTAGTCCTTTGCTTAAGTGTGAACTCTGGGAGGCTTTTTCCCACAACTGGGTATTCGGTTCATTCTGCTTGGAGTCCCTCGCTGTATGGATGGACATAAGCTGATCACACAGGTAACCAACCAGCCTCTCTCTTTGAAGCTCTTTCCTTCACAGTATTTTAACTGTGCATCTGTTTAACATGAAATCTCCTCCTGAGTCCAGATTTCCAGAAGAGGTAATTAAGGAAATCATGTGGTTGAGAGAAAGTGAGGGAGGTGCATTTTTTGTGCTTGAGGTTTTAGTGAGTGTTATTAAAGGAAAACTTTTCATCTGTATACTGCGTGCATGCAAAAAAGAAGTGCATGAATGGTCAAAAACTCTTCAACAATTATGGATTGATTTCTCTAGTTTGCACATTTGTTGGCACTGTACTTCATATATCCAAACCTTACTAGTTTTGAATTTTCTACAGAGCAGGTTTGGAGGAAATATCAAATAGGACAGTGACTGCAAACCCACAAAAACGGAAGGAGGACTGAAAGGAACTTTGGGGGTCTTTGTGGATTACTTTTGACTGCTAACCTTCATAGGAAATGTCATTCTATTATAAACTTCAGACAATAGACTACTGTGTAAGATACACAGAAATTTTTCCTCCTCCCTTTTTTCTTATGCTAGCATTTGGTTTTCCACAACACTTTCTCTCTGCTTCAGCCCACTAAAGAATCTTCCACTGCTGAAGGTCAGCAATAAGGCAGTGCCTTGGTGGTCCAGGTGGGAGGCAGGCAGGAACAAAGCTGACCTTGCTTCAGCATGGGCAGCTGCTCTTATTTTGTTCCAAATGAAAAGCTGGCCTTGGAAAGCTGGATTGTGAAACTTTATAATTGCTCATAAAGTGTTCTTCCTAACTCATCCTTCCCCCTCAAAGCTTTCTCAAGTCTTACTGTTTGGTGTTTTGTCACAAAAATTGACTCTATTGCTGCTTGAGTGTAATAAATAAACCGTAAGTCAAAACAAAATGTTTGCAGTTTTGTGCAGGAGACAGCCTGTGTTAAATATCTTAAAATATTGCTCTGTTACGATCTTGACAGTTACTGGGAAGATCTAACTCTAGTTTCCTTCGTTAAAAACATCTTGGTTATTTAATGTTGTATCTTAGTATCTCTGTACTGTTGTGAAAAGATCAGGCTATTGAGTTAAGGTAGCTCCGTTCATTACTGTAATTCAAAACTTTTCCAGAAGTGTTTTTGTCAAATACCTATGTAATCTACATATTTAGATGATGCAACATATGGTTTACAGCTGTTTTTCTAAACTGGTTTTATGGCTTTTGCCATGGAAATATTTTAGGGATTCGGGAGGGAAATATTTTAGGAATTCCAATAATTATTTAAAGAATACTGGAATTTTTTGACAAAAAGGATTTGTAGCTTTAGATCAGTGGATATAAAACTTGTCACAGTAAAATTCGGGTACAGAGTTCATTAAATAAGTCTAAACAGGAGTATATGTTCTATACCTTGGACTTTGTTCCAATACTGGATGTTGGACAACTACTACTTCTTTACAGTCCCTTATTAAAACCCTTTGGCAGAATGCTTTTCTTCCTCTCTGCTGTGGGGTGTAATCCCAGACCTTCAAGTTCAGAAGCCTTTTTCCGGGGGAGTGGGCGTGAGGAACATCCCGAAATCCTGAGAGATCAGCCTGTACCTCCCCTGCAAACATTCTCTGTAACATCCAAGGTTTATTTCTAATCCTTAGTGCTCTGGGATTGATGTCCCTCTATACCAGTACCTGCACACTTCCTGCTGTCCTGTCTGCTGTTGCTTTAGTTCCAGTTTTCCTCACTTCGTAAGCTCTTGATGTGGAGCACTGTCTAATGCTTTGGAAAGTCGACATTTGTGTGATGGTGGTGGTGAAGCAGTGGCATTGTATCACTTGATTCTGTCAACTTAAGGAGGGATTTCCCTTCCTGCCATCTCTTTCTGCAGATGAAGATCCTTAAGGTGAAAATGTAGGGCCCTGATCTTTCTCTGTGACTGCGTGAGTAAATGCTCAGGAATTCTGTGTAGAAACTACTCCGATTAAACTTGAGCCATAGTGATAAATAAAAATACATGTATGCATACCAAATACAGATGGCAAGAGGGAACACCATATAGTGTGGCAGTATGAATGTACTGAGTGTTTTTTCCAGTCTGAAGTAGTAATTCGTTTTACTTGGTGGCAGTGAAAGTAACCACATTTCGCCATAAAAGCACTAAACCACTTTGAAACCTGAACACAGAGGCACCCTTTTAGGTCAAAGGGTTGGATGGCTTCAAACAAATCTCTGAAAATGAGAAGATTTTGGAATGTAACAAATTGTACCTGTGCCTCAGGTAGGATTGCGAACTATGCAAATGCTGAGAGATGATAGTTCTGCCTCAACAACCAAATGTTACAGCTTTCACAAAGCAGTAATCCTTTCTGTTCTAGTGTTTGCCACGTAATGCTTAGCTGCAGTGTTGATGGCAGAGCATTAATGTGAATTAGATGATTTCTGATGCCCAAATAGTCTTGCTCCCAGCTGTAACAGTCCTGCCTAGAATTGCTCTGAATAAGCTGTTTTGCACTCGATAAAAACAAAACACCACAACAATGCTCAAAGGTAGATACAGAGATGGTCCATCACTTTGGCAGCTTAGCTGTTTCAGCAGATCTTACTTGTGGAGGTCATTGAAAGGAGTGTCAGGGCCATTAAGGCTGGACTTGAGCCTGAGACTAACACCTGTGGTGACACACTTGTGAACACACTTTGACTTCACACTTCGTGTATGTGAGGATGCTGAAGCCTCGTCTGTGCTGGTTGAGTCTGTATGTCAGCGGAGTCTAGAATGTGGCTCAGCTGAGCAGCATGTGCCTGTTTTAAAGCAAACTGATTTGGTCAAGGCTTCATTGACTCAGTAGCTTAGATGTCTGATGTGTACAGTAGGTCACACCAGTTTAGGCTTCTTAATCGCTGATTTAATGGCAGCTGAAGATGACTCCAGAAGGAACTCTAGCAAGTTTGGGTACAGTGGATGTTTACGCTTTGGGACCCTCATGTAATCTGTTGTCCTTCGGTAAGTTTTCTGCCAAACACTCAAGGAGTGTTGGCAGAATCTCCTTTTTTTTTTTTTTTTTTCTCCTTTACACCTGCCAAGATTCAGATACTCTTTGTTTTGAAGTCAAGGAAGCCTTCTGCAAGGAAATGTCATACCCGGAATCATTTGTTAATTGTGCATAGCTCTGCTCATATTTAGGGCTGCCTTTTAGCCCTGAATGCTCTGTCTTTTCTTGGCTTTCACTTGCCAACTTCTGATTTGAGTTGTTAGTACTAGTAAAAGTTAATAAATCACAAATACCTCAACTCTGTCTAATTATCCTGTTCAGTGTTTCAGGATTGCCTCAGTCTCAGGTTTCTCAGGCTTGATTAACAGGAAGGAGAGAGCGCTTAGTAACACTTGTTACAGGTACATAATGTCTCTTCTTTATCATATGTAAACTTTTCCTGTTGTGTATCAATATGTATTTAAAGGACAATGAAGACAAAAAGTAGATTTTTTTTTTTTAAATGGAAAACATCCTCATTTGCATATTAAGACTCAGTCTCATTTCAGTGACTGGCCAAAGTCTTTGCATTAATTTGACATAATGGTTTGCTGTTTATGCACTTTATTTTTGGGTTTGTTTTTTCTTTATTTATACATTGGTCTAGATGGCACACTCCTCTTGTTACTAAAATAGATGACTAGTGTCAAAGGAAATTTACAATCTATTAGGGGGTTGGCATGCAATTTAGAGTTGCAACCATTTTTCATGAAGCATCTTGGATATATTTGAATCTGTTTTAGTGCCTGCTAACTATAGCCAGTATGATGTTTGAATGCTCTTTCATCCAGACTAGTAGAAGACTTTGGGTGGAATAAGATTCACCTTTGATGGAATTCACTAAGAGAACTTTGTCAACAGCAAGCAAATGCATGTGGAGCAGAAAGGCCAAAAAAAGTACTAAGTGTCTTGACACTGTCAGTGCCGTATTAATGTAATTTATGATTGTGCCTTGCTGTAGTAGTTGTATATTAATAGTTTGTTACACTGAGTGTATGTTTTGCTTCACATTAGAGGGAAAATACCTTGCCTTTAAAATAGAGATTGTGGTTCTATTAAATTGCATTTGACAGAAACTAAGATGGATACCTTTCCGAGTCAGGTTGCCTTCTCATCAGATATGCAGTTTGGCTGGCTGTATGTGTAAACAGAGTGAAGTCTTGCTCCCTGATGTGGTGTTTTGGGTGAATTACTTACTGCAAAGTTGTTAGGTTGGGAGTTAGTTCCTAAATTTGCCAAGACTTTAAAGCATTAAAAAATGGGTCTGAGGGACTTGCATTAAACTCTTAAATAATTGACATACCGGACTGGGCTGTGACATAGTTGTGTAAGAGCGGATTATAACTGCTTTTTATGAGAAGATGGCACACAATGTGGAAATAAGGTGATAAAGATGCTTGCAATTTGTCATTTTCCCTTACACATAATTTCCTGTGCATCTTATGAAAATAGATATAAAACATAGCTTAAAGAAGTGGGCCTTTGAGTTTTTTAGAAAAACGCTGCTGGACATTTTCTTTTGGAAAGAAAAATGTTAAAAGCATACTCATGGGGTTTTTTTAAGAGAATTTTCCTTCTCATTTTGCATTTAATATATAAAACATATATGCAGTGTGCTTAGCACTCACTACTGTCGTAGATCCTTGTTCCTACTGGAATACATAAAGTAAAAATTGTCCAGTATGCTCAGGAATTATAAGACTTGATGTGTCCCAGTTTTCATTCGTACCACTAACACTTGCACTGTGTTGAGCCATTGTTCCACGTTGGTAGCATTTTATTTATTTATTTTCCTTTTGAGATGGCAAAATGAGAAACTTGTTTTTACCATAGCAAGTTTCTTTCCCCGTCTCTGAACACAAATTATGGTAGTGTAGCAGCGAAAGGGAGGGGGATGTGTTGACAGAATATTCACATACAGCATTAGATCTGGAAAAGGTATTTTAATAATCTGAAATGTAGAACTAAAATTGTTCTCTTAATCATTTGTTTTAAACGCCTGTGTTCATGAAAGTAGTTTAGAACACTGCTGGTTCTGGCTTAAGTCCTGAAATCTTTATTGAATCCTGGTTTTGAATCTTCATGAATAAATTGGTCTTAACTTTGTAAAGTAGGAAATAGCATTGCTGTTTGTTCATGTTTCTGTGAAGGGGAATCTTGGAGCAATAAACATGCTTCTATAATTAGAATATTAGTTACACTAGATTACCTCTTTGTTTTACTATTTCATACTGAAAATCAGTACTTTATATGCTTTGCTAAGTGAGATGCACAGAGACAAGCATTAAAAATTACATGTTACAGTTGACTTCAAACTCTTCTGCTGTCTTTATATTTTCCTTGGTACTGAGACCTTTTGCTACTGAAGGGAAAAATGTAGGATACATGCTGTTCTTTCATAGCTGTCGTTTCCTCAAAACTATTATTTTGCTTGGAAGCTCGTCTGAGCAGAAAGTGTCAGTCATCTATCTGTGTGTCTAGTGGCAGAACACTGATTTGTGATCTCCTGGTGTCACAAATCAAATAAGTCTTTCCAGATCTGGACAGAATTTTCAGCTCATTTTTCCTGTAGCATTTTCACTGGAGAAGCTTCAGAGTAACAACTCAGCTTTTTTCCTCCAAGAGGAATGTCTGTCTTTTGTTCTTACAACTTAAGCACATTGTTCTTTTATGAATGCCTTTTCCATAAGTGCTGTGTGGGTTTTTTGTTTGTTTTTTTTAACTAAAAATTGAAAAAAAAAAAAAAAAAAATCTTGCATTAACTTGTGAAATTGCATTTGAACTTCCTAACATAAGTTAGTCAGGTTGATGTGCAGTGATACAAAGCTGCAATTATCTCTATCTTTGTATTCCTGTGGGACTTCATTAAAGTGGCTCCTCTTTAGCTGCTTCTGTTTCCCAGCATGGGGAAGTTCAGGATTCAGCAGACACAACAAATACTTTTTTGTGTGCAGTATTTCATACCTGTGGATGGAACATTTAACTACCCTTTTTTGCTCTTCTTGTAGCAACAGGAGAATCTGTGTGAGTTCTGACAGACCTGCAAGTATTTAAATCTACTTGTTTGATAGCAGTGTAGTGAAAGTATCGACTGTTTTGCTGCATCAGCTCTTTCCGTTGCTGTCAGCTAAAGACAGGGACAGTTGCATCTCTGAAATGGCTTTAAACTGGTGTATTTCTAATATTGCTTAGTACAATTTGACTGACACTTAATACTTTAACTCTTAAAACCTTATGCTGTAACAACAACTTCATGATGGGATAGTGTGTATTTAAGCAGGCTTTCCTGAAGTTTTAGGTTTGATAATCAACCCTGAGGGCAAGTATTTAATACTTCAGATCCTCCAGACTATATTGGTTGTGTATCAGTAATATTGTCCTCTTCAGGTAGTGCTTTGTCTTTTCGTAACACTTAAACTTTCTTTCATTTGACAATTTCAGCTATCAAATCCTAAGTTTGAGCCTCAGCACAAGACTGTAATAAAGATGCATTGGGTTATGGAAATAAAAACTGTCTGATGCTTGTACTTTCCACTGTGTAAGAATGTGTCAGTTGGGCACCTGGTATTTCAAGACCCTTTAAATGATTAAACTCCATATAATTCATATTAGAATTTTTTTACTTACAATTAAATGCTCTTTTTTTACTTACGTATTTTAGTGGGGCATAGTTCTTTTTCCGTAGTGTATATGGTGATATCTTTGCCATCATTTAAGTGTTGAGTGCAAGTCAGGGAAAATGAATAGTTTATACATGCATTTGTAGCTCCTTGTTAAGAGAACGTCTATAATCTTTTGAAAAGAATGTGCTTAAGTTGCTATCTGCAATTCACAGTGATGCCTGCAAAATTAATATGAACTACTATTCAATACTTACTTTTAGAAATAGAGGTGATATGGGGTGGTCTATCCCAAATATTTTTTTTAAAAGAGAACATATCAATATATAGATTTGGCAGCATGCAAATCCTGGCTTTTTCAGACTCTCTCAGCAAGGAGGAGGGGAAAAAAATGTACCATGACCAGTGAGAATTAAATGTTAGTGTTGTGCATTGTTTTGTTCCATTTCAATGGAAGACAGGACTATATGAAGGATGACCCTAATTTTTTTTTTTGCAAGTAGGATTATCATCTGGGTTGAAGACAATTTAGAGCACCCAGGAGAGCTGTCTATGGCAAATGTGTTAAGCAGCATGTGTGAGAAACTCATTCGGCAAGTTTTAGTCCTAAGCAATTCCTTTCTTGCCTACATAATAATGCAAGGAATCTCTAAGTCATCACTTGAGAAGAAACTTTCTTTGGCATTTCTGTAACTTGCTGAGGATTTGTGTAAGTGAATGCTCATATAGTAAAGGACAATTTCAGAAAGCATATGGGGCAGTAGAAAGGGGGAATGTGGTATTCTAAACTACTTATCCTCCCCTTCATTGAGGAAGAGGGCAGGAGCATAGCAGGAATGCCATGATCTAGTTTCTCATCCATTTCATTTAGGTTGGGCCCCTTATGGTATCTTTCCTATAGTTAAAGTAATGAGCCATTCTTTAAGTTCCTTAGGAATATGAGAGAGCCTGGCTGTGTTTCCTTCCCAAAGGTTGGTGGGCATGATGAAGCTTGCACAGTACCTCTTCAGAGCCTTTTCATCCCTGTTCACACGTATTTGTTGCCTGTATTTGGGGTGAAAAGCAGAACAGTGTGTGTCTATTCACTGCAGGGTTATAAAGTGAGTCCTGGTCTACTGAGTAAGTTCTAGAAAAAAAAAAAACCAAAACACTTTTAAATGGGAGTGTTTCCAAGAATCTTAAATGGCCTAAGAGAGAGAGTGAGTGAGAAGGCATGCTGGCTTGGTAATTGATTGCTAGTATTAGAGCAGTGGGGGAATTTCTGAAGAGTTTTAATGGTCCGCTAAGAGTGTGAAAAGGTAAACTGGATGATTAGGGACCAGTTCCCACCTACAGGATGGGAATACAATGCTAGTGAACACAATTTTGTGGATAACGTGCTTTTATCAATAATTGACAGATTTATACAGGACCTCGGCATGCAAGCTTGTCTGACTAACTGTATCAATACCCTGTTGCATATAATCCTAAACAAGTTATTGTGGTTCAGCTGCCTGGTGATAACAGTCTAACTGTGCTGTTACTATGGAGAATGTGAGGAAGCTTACTTGTTTTTAACTGAGAGGGATGAAATAACTCCTAGCGTCCCACAGTATTGTATGATGCTGTGAAGTGAGAATTGTGTACAAGGGTGGTAGAGCAGTTGATTATGATTTTCCTTATTCTTTAAGATTATTTTTTTACTTAATGATATTCTGGTATGAAAAATCAAGAAGAGAGAAATGGGAAGGAGCACTATGTGGTATTATTATCTTAACCATTATCAGCTGGCTAGAATTAATTTAAATACCAATAAATTATTTGGGAAACTTAAATTCCTGATCCAATTATTAATGGGGTTCCATAGAGGTAAGCAATTTCCTGCATTAAATGTGTCATATGAAACAAAGCTAAAAAAAAGGGGCAACAAAAAAACCCCAATTACTGCAAAACCAAAACCCACAAACTTAATTTGACAAAACTTGTAGCAGTTCCAACTGTCAGAAGGGTAAATGAAACAAAGGTGGCTGCATAGAATTGTCTAGATGACTTGGTGATACAGGTTTTTTAAAAAAGACATGTTTGTAATCCAACTGTAAACAAAATACTAGCCAAGCTAAATATTTGGAGGGTTTCAGTAGGGTCTGTAGCTATTGCAACAGGGACTGTATCTCGGAAAGCAGAGTTTTCTACAATCGGTAAAAAGGTGTAGTAGAATGCTTGGCTTGGATGGAAAGGGAAGTAGTAGCATCTTACAGTCTGTTGATGAGGCTGCTCAATGAAATACTGTGTGTAGTTCTGCTGTCAAGTTTTCAGAAGCATTTTGAAAAACTGGAGAGGATGCAAACAGGGGTTGCATAAATGATTTGAAGGAGGGAACAGAGGGACTCTTACTTGTATAGCATCAAATGAAAACTGTCAGCTTAAACTTGCTATTCTACAAGTTACTCACCACAGCTACTTGAGAAACTGCCATTTCCATGGCAGAAAGTGGCTTGCGAATTTGCTTCTGAACTGCAGCAACTACCTAGCCATTTCAACTTGCTGCTGCAGGAAAGCTGAAGCTCCTTGAACACTCTGTTTTGCTTCTCAAAGACTATTGAGCTCTGTTAGCATGCATCCTGTGGCCATGAAAATATGGGATGCTAAAAGGCATTCTGTTCTAGCAGGAGAATCAATAATGAGAGCTAGAAGCTGAAGCCAGACGGACTCAAATGGGAAGGTTTTTAGGAGAATAGTTAACTATTGGAGCAAGCTAGTAAGAAAGATGACTTTTAATATCTCGATGAAATCAAATTAGCATGGAGCAGATTGAAAGATCTTAGCCAAACATGGTCTAATTAAAAAATCAATACAGGGACAACTTGATGAAATTGGAAGATGTCTGGTATGGGGAAAACTGGAGCTGATAAAGAAATGATAATTAAGATTTTTAAACTCTGAATCAAAGTGCTTTTTTGGAGAAATAATGTTAAGTCCACAAAGGTATTTGGTTATTCTGAAGCAGTTGTTCACTGTTTTCTTTAAAGTTGGGGTGGGGGGTGAGGTAAGTTGTGTCACGGTAACTATGGTGTTGTCTTGAGAATGATGGAAAATGTTCTTGTGTGTTATAGTACCCACTGTTCGCAATGCATGAAATGTGGAGGGTAATAGATGTTGTAAAAACAAATTAGGGCTGTTTGTGAGTAAATGACAAAATTGAGACTTTTTGTTTTTTTAAGGTGTAAAAATGATAGTGCTTACTGAGAGAGAGTAGTTAGTATCTGTGTATACAATGTGGACAGAAAACCTGGGAAGCATTAGTCTTGGAAGATTAAAGGAAGATACCAGCTTTATTGCCCATATGTGATCTGTAGCTTCAGCTCTGTCTGCAGAGGCATCATATTGCAGGGGAGGAGGTAAAAGCCGATGCCTTTGTGGATGTGGAGAAACCTCAGCTTTTTGTTTCTGGTGCTTCATTAGACAAAGCAGATGCCGTCCATCTTTAACAGAGTAGAGATTTAAGAGATTATTTGCTACATTTACAGAGGCTGAATCTCCTCAAACTGAAGTTTGTATTTCATCTGCAGAATTGTAAATTTGGAATGATACTCTATGTAGTGTAAAGAAGCGGTTTATAATCTATTGTAAATTTTGACTTATAGCTTCTGCTGTAATTTTAAATCCCTGTGTTATCCCTAGTTGCTGACCTAACTTAACAGTCAGAGGGTGAATCTCTGGAGTGAAAATAACTTTAAATTGCTTGCCATGTACAGAAACTAAAAGGCCAAAATCAGCTACTTTGATAAAAGATGTTCTGAATTACTTATTATGTATAATAGCTAATAATAATAATAGAGGTTGATACAGCAGGACAGATTAATGTAGTTGAAAAACCTTTTAGTTGTGAAATGTTTTCTACTTGTTACCTCACTTACTGGGCTTTCTGTTAATGAATGAATGTCATTATCCCAGAGATTAAGTAAAGCATGGGAAAGTCAATACAAAAATTAATGTTTTTATAGGACAAAACATGCTGAGACAGTAAGTTGTTCAAAGCCATGTTGCAGGTGGTGAGTGCATTGAGTTATTGAGACAGACTAAACCCCTTCCTTAAATGTTTATAGAATAATTAAATAGGGGTTCCTTTACAGTTTTCTGAAAGTAGTTCTTTAAATATAGCCACCTATTTGTGTACAATCTGTAAATAAAAAGCATTCTTTTTTTGGTATTGCACTCTGTGTGGTCTGCACTTCTCTGACAATTCTGTTATTTAATTCTTGTTTTTAAAGATCAGTGAATCTGTACTAGCTTGTTGGGTGGTTGTTACGAAAGCTGATAAGCTTTTTTAAGTTATAATCATATTAAATGTAAATTTGAATACATTCTTCAGTTATATTGACTTTGAAGAGATTATCTTTTTCTTTGGATTTCTGCTTATTGTATTTGCTCTAAAAATATGTAAGTTCTTAATTTTTTTTTTTAAATCTGGCATTTGATCTGGATTGCCATTTTCATCTGTTGTCATTAGTCTTCCTGCTGGTTTTTGTAGCTTTACAGTTCATACTTTATGAAAAGAATCAATTGGTTTCAGTGCAGATTCCCACATTAACTATTCTTAAATTACTTTTTTACCTCAGCAGAGTGGTGACTGATCAGTTTTTGCAATTTGATCTTTCATGGTCACTGTTTATTTTATTTTTTAAAAGTACATTCATGATTTTTTTTTCTACTGTTGCCTGCATCTCATCATTTACTTGCAAGTTTGCTCCAAAGAGTCCCTGTAGCTGCTTCCTAATTCACCCACACACAGCTGACTTCACTTGCCGTTTGTACATTCAATGTCCTGAGGATTCCTTTGGATACCATCCAGATATTCCAAAAGTGTGATGGAATTTGACTAACCCTAAGCCACATGATTTCAATGTTTTTCATATGTGATATCTATATATGTAACTTAACGTAGATTTTTGTAACTTATGCAATTTTTCGAATCATGCAACAACTGTCATTAGATATTTGATCAGGAGCATGTAAAGTACAGATAAGTGAAGGTAGGTGCAAAAGAAAGGGACAGCGCAAATTATTTAGATGATTCTGGGAATGCTTTTATGTGGTAGCTCTCTGGAAAGTGATAATGGGGCTTTTTGGCAGAGGGCTTGCAAAAGGGAATGTTTTCTTCTGCAGCATAATTTTTATGCTGAAGTCAACAAAGCTCAGAAACTTTTATGCATGTTGGTCTGCAATGCACAGCAGTTAGTATGTATTAATTTTGTGTGCCAAATAAGCTTAAAAACCGCTGTAAGGTGAATAGCCAACAGACTAAGCTTCAGACCCAGTTGTGTGGATGCAAGAGGTTGCCCTTCAAACTTGTTAGTTTGTCAAAAAGATATTAAACGGGTGGGTATCAGCTGGCTCAGCTCATGGATCCAAACAGGTTAGGGAACTTCTGCACAAACTGTTCCATTGGCAGCAGTTGTAGTCACGGGCTGCAAAGACTGAGTGAGTAAGCAGTAATTTCTTCAGCTGGATGCAAAATGTGTAGGTGTCTGTACCAGCGCTCTTTAACTGGCAATCTCCAGCTCACGTGCTGCTTGCAAGGGAAAACAATGAATGTCTCGCCAGCAGTCAAAAACATTAAACCTGGGGCAAAGTCTTTCAGAAGTTCACAGAGCTGTAACTGGAATGCAGTGTGGTGTCATACAGAGGAGTCTTTGTGGTGTGCTGCAGCATAAAAGAAGTTAAGAAATTAAATACGGGGGGGAGGGAGGGTTTGGGGTTTTTTTGACCTACTTATTGGTAAACTTGTAAGATTGTGGATGGTGAGGTGGTTTGATTCTGAAACATGTTGAATATTGCTGTTAAAACTCTCAAACGTATATGTAAATGTATGAATTCTTAAATGTAAGCAATAACCTTGAACTAATTTATCATCTTTGTTATGGGCAGCCTAATAAAGGGAGTTTCTCAGATGGAGTGAGATTCGAAGCTCTACCAGGAGAAAAGTTCAATGCAGTGAAGATTTTTCCAACTTGTTAAAACCTGGTTTAAACAAGTGATTTAAGAAATCAAGTAGTTTAAGACACCAAATTAAAAACATCATTCAAATTAGTTAATACTGCAAACATGATTAATTTTTATGTGAAGAAGTTGGGGGGAGGGAGATGTACTTGAAGTGCTTTTTTGGTCTATGTAATTTCCTAAGCCGCCTATATTCTCCACATAAATGTAGGCTGCTTGATATTCTATATTCCTAATTAAAACTGTGCCTTATTTATGCTGGGGCTGCCAAGTGCATTGTGTCACTGTTTGATATTGTTTCTCAACATGTGTTTCACTCAATATAAAGCCCCAAATCCCATACGTGGCTGAGTACTAGTCTGTACATTTCATAGAAATAGTGACGTACCCCATAATTTCGCTATTGCAACTGTAGTCTTGTGCTGTACCTCTAAAAACAAAAAGTCTTTTTGACCATTTGTTCAGATAACCTGGGCCTTATTAAAGGTACATACGGAAGAAATGTGTTAATGCAGGACGGAGTTCTGCTTTGCTTATTTCTGAGAGTGCCTGTGTGTGTATTTGGGGGAAGGAGGGAAACAGGTCATATCATTGGTAAAATCACATTGTATGAAGTGCATAGCTTTTGATGAGCTGTTCTCTTATCTAACATTACATATGAACATAAAGCAAGCTGCCTGTAAAGCTGGCTTTAAATTTTAATAAACTGCAGAAGAGATAAGTGGTAACTTCTGGATATGACTGCATCTAGCACAGGTTGCTAAAACCAAATTCCAGTATTATAAATTTTAAAACAAATCTTTGTGGCTTGAATTTTTAAGCTGGCACGATAGATTTAAATTTTAGGGACATAATTTTTCCTTTCTCCCCTCTGTTTTAATCAATCTTACTGAAAAATGACAGAAGATGTGAATTTGAGAACACAATGAAAATAACAGGAACTGAGACCAATAGAAGCGACTAATCCTCTAATTACTTTCTCTGAACACTGGGAATTGTGCTGCAGAATATCCTTCAGTACAGTCTAGAGTAAGCTAAATTTATTCCATTCCAAAGCTATAGAGGGAGGGATTTTGCTGCCAAATCGGAATAGTAGTGGGCTGTGGTGGTCTTTATCTGATAGAAGTGAAACAGATGTGGCTACTCTGTCAAATGTCTGTCTACAGGCTTGAATTTTCCCGAGTGTTAATTTCCTGGGTGTTAATTGCCCTGACCTCACCCTTTCACACCCTGGGTTTTGAAATTTAGCTAGGTGATCGGGTAGGTAGAGCACTCAGGGGGGGACTCAGAAGGTCCCATATTTGCAGCAGTGACTGTTTATGTTGGACTGATCTATAAAAATTCTCTTTGTCTCCATTCTGATATGAAAGCTGTTTAGTGGTGGACATGACCCGTATTTTGGCTTAAGTGCTCTCAGACAGTTCTTTTGTACTTGCTTTACTCTGTAGTGTACTGTTGATAGTGACATTTTCCCCATCTGGTATTTCATACTGGAGTTAGTAAATAGATGAAGATGCTGAAGTTAAATACCTGGCTCTCAGTTGAACCTCCCTGTGCTACTATTGAATATATTTTGTGAACGTAGCTGTTAGCTTGGACTGTAAAATTTCTGGAGTGGCAGCCAGGGACAAACCATTCTGATAAATTAATTCTGAATTCGGTTGTTAACGCTTTGTTATAGTTCTGGTGGGTGACTGAGATGGGACACATAGTTGTTGCCTTCTCACTGTCTTTCTCAATTTGCAAGTGGAGAGGCAGTGCTAGTTACTGCATACTCCCAGACATGTGGCATCTCCTGCGTGAAGAGATGGTCTGTCTTCCCCCCCCCTCCCCAGATAATTTAAAAAACCCAAAAAGTCTGGGAATCGGGGCCAGACTTGTTTTCAGTTCTGTACGGATTCAGAGACAGCAGTGGAGGGGCTTGCAGTCACTTATGTTTTGAAATGAACTTGGCAACGGCACGTATAGTGAAGAAAGCTCCTTGCTTCCCACTTGTTACCAAGTTGATTTTTCAACTCCTGTGCAGCAGCATAAATCAGGATTACATTTTCACTGCTGTTTAGTGTGTTACCTTGTTGACTTAAATCACTTAAGTAGCTCAGTTAAACAGAATTCAAACACAGAATGTGTGCATTTTGAAATATACTAAGTTTTGTATAAGGAATGTGAGTGTGTTCTGAACTCTACCAGGAAGATGCTTGGTGATACGTACAAATAACTGGAACAATTAGAATTGCTTTGGGGCCTCTTCTGTCGAAGAGTGCTTTCTATCAGGACAGTACTCTAGCTATAGTGTGAAGTCTAGAAAGCAACTTCTGTCGCTTGTTGAGCTTTATAAAGTGTAACTGCTTTCTATGAGCACTAAATGGCTTTTTGGCAAGAGGAAGTTCACTTTTTTTTTTTCTCTTGAGATTTTTTTGTGCAGCTGCTTAACAGGTCTGTTAAGGTAACCGTCTGGAGAGTCTTTGGCTGTCTTAATATAAAATTGATTCATGTCAGATTGAATTTATGGTTTCTGGAAGTTCCAGAATGATATGCAGCTTTTCATCCTGTTATTGTGTGTTCTCCTGTGGCAGGCAGGCTTAGATTGGTGCTCATGGGTGCTTTGATTCACAGAAGCATTCACTGCTGATGTGCCGAGTGTACAAATCTTTCAGTCTGTGTATTGATAGAAGCCCTTGAGGGGACTTTATCACTGTATATGTTGTCTGGTTTTTAGTTCAGGATTCTAATTTGTGGCTATGTTGTGTGCTTGGCATACCCAAGTACATAAGTGTAGCCAGGCATCTGCTGCTTTTGTTCCTGATGTATATAAATGAATTGTAGACTGTTGGCACCAGAATGTTCAGCTACAAACACTGTTGCATCCTTCTCTAATTACTGGTATTTTTGTGGGTGTATCAAGAGTTTTGGGGGATGTGCTCCAGCTGCAGTAGCAAAATCATGTTTATGCCTTCATGTTTAAATTTATGGGCTTCCAGAAGAAATGCTACCCTTAGTGAACTAATGCCAGGAGTTCGGAGGTCAGAAGTTTTGCTCTCAGAATGTCACACATCATATGTGATCTTAGTACTGTAAACAACATATTCAACATAGCTCTTGGTATAGTAGGCTTTTTTCCAGTCAGCCATTTAGTCTCTTTCTCCCTAAAGTGACTGTAGCTGAACTGTCTCTTGTGCAAAGTCTCTTTTAATAGACTGCTAGTCTCTTCAGCTTCTCTTGCTTTTAAACAAGAAGGTTTCTTGGTTGCCTTTACTCTGGGGAGATGAGGAGAATCAGCTCCATTGTACAAAGGTAGTAAGCCTCAGTACTGCCAAAGTCCTAGCAGCATGACCAGGATCAGTAGCTCTCAGCAGAGCTCAGCTGCTTATCTCTTCCTTTCTTCCCCATTTGCCGATATACTGAGCATTTAAGGTCCTCTATATTTTGTAAGAGATCTTGTTCCAAAGCAGTATCCTGGCAGGAATGCGCTCAACATTTTGGTCCTATGTTTCTGGGCTGTGTTGCTTCCTTTTCACAAATGGCTATAAAATACTCTGCAAAAAGGCTTTGCAAATTCATGCCCATGTGCATTTTTCTTCTTGGTAGTGCTATGGGCTGCGTGATGGGCTGAAGCTGAAACAGGAACAGATGTGTCTTCCAAAAAGTATCTTAATTGTTTGGTTGTAATCTGTATCAACAGGTACATGCAGCTCTAAGCTGTAATACAGTGGGTGGATCTCTATATATTCTTTAGTGATCAGCTGAGATAATGCAAAGAAAATACCTCGTGAAGTAAATGAGAAGTTGTAGTACAACTTCTTTTTCTTTTTTTTATAAAGTATGAATAAATTATTGTTGCCTACCAATACATGAACTGCAAAATTTAGAGGAATATGCACATACTGATAGTCTGAAACAAATGTTCAAAAATCAGTTAGGGTCACATATCAAATAAATGAAACTCAGCACAGGACAGTGAGAAACATATATGCATATATGTCTTCTGGGTTTCCAAAGCAGGTGAAATGTGTCCTCAACACAGGACTACAGCAGACAACTCTGGAGCAGTTGCAATAGAAAGTGCAGCAGCAATGTGCAGGCAGTAATTTGCCCAAAGGAGGAGCATTCTGGAATTTGGAGGTAAATGATTTATGCTGTGGGTAGCTGATGATCTGACACTGCCACAGCTTTGTGTTACGCCTCTGAGCTGTCTCTAGCTCCGGTCTGCTTGGGGGAGGAAATGTAGCAAGCTGACTAAAGGAGGAAAACTGCAGGCTTGATTTCAAAATTGGATGAAAGACCACTTGCAATAGAACATTACTGAACATGGATAGAAGAAAATGGAAAGGGAAAATACAGGTTTTGAGGGTTAGCAAAACTAAAAGGTGAGATTAGGAGGAAAATGATTCACAGGTTAGGTAGGTAAAGTGTTGATTCTCAGCCACCAAATATTCATGATTTACAAAGAATTCCAGAGCTACTGTGTCATATAGCGATGCCTGTTAGTATAAACTGCACCTATTTTGAGCTGCTTTTAATACTTTGAATGAAGTGGACCAACTTCGGTTGCTTTACCAGAGCTGGTCAGGAGTCCTAGGTACGAGGTGGGACTTGGGTCTAGTAAGTGGCTGCAAGAATGATGGTTTTGGCCACCTAACTTTAGTCTGGGCAGTTTAGTCAACACCCACTATGCGTTTTTGAAGATGGCTTTTGAATATTTACTTGTGTGCAGTCTGTCAACCCCAACATGGCTTTACTGTAGCTTATCTAGAAATACTTTTAGGTTGTTGCCTCCTTACTTGTTGCAGTACTCAAAATAGAGAATTACCAGAATAGCATATTTTGATGCTTCTTCTGGAGAAAAGGTGGCGTGTGCTGTATTGGCTGGTTGTCTGAAATTGCACACCAACACAAATCCAGCAAATGGAGCAAATCATTTAACATCTGCCTATTGTGTTGATAAATGGTAACTTGCTTGAGTAGTAGCACACAGTCTCACATGTACACTTGTAGCAGATGGCTTTGATGTATGCAAGAGACAAACGTGTTGTCCCTTCTGTCCCCTCCTCCTCAAATCCCCTAGCTCAGCATGAAAGAGTACATAAGAACAAACTTGTGAATGCTTTGAAAGCCATAAAAGCTTGAAGTGTAAATAAACTGGAGTATTTGCTGAAATTGTTTTTGCGTAGGCACTGAGCCAGCGTATTATGAGTTTCAGGGACTGATTTGCATTCAGTGAATGAAGAGGGGTGGCCTGCAAGTTACCTACATCAACTCGTTTATTGTGACTGGGATCGCAGAGAGTGCCATATACACATAGTTTTGAACTGTTTCTTTAAATGTCAAGTATCTGTTGTCCAATTGCTTGTTACGTGTGCATTTTTAACTTTCCCCCAGTCTGTTAGTGCTTGGATCATTTAACAAGGGAACAAAACTATCTGAAACTGATCAGGAATTTGTAATATTTTTTTTATAGTTAAATGATGTTTTTCAGAAGGCAAGCATTGCTCTATTCAGTTTACCATATAATGAAGAAAAAGAAAGAATTTGCCTGTAGATAGCTGCAGCATCAGTATGTGTATTAAAAGGTTTTTTTCAGAAATGCTCACTAAGTGCAAAAATTAATTTCTTTATGGTGGCATATTCTCTTACTTTACCTGCATTTGCTGACTCATGGTCTCTTTTGACCATTTCCTAGCACTCGTTTCATTGTCAAGGGAATGTTGACAACTGAAATGTTAGAGACAGACAAGATCTTAGCATTGATATTCAAAAAATGTGTGCATAGATGCTGTTGCAGTTCTAGTGTAGACTTGTTTATAAGGGAAGGAAGGAAGACCATTGAAGGATGGGCTTGTATGGAGCTGTGCAGGAAGCAGATGCAGACTTTTCAACAGCTGGGCCTGTGATTCGGGTTGGTACAGTTATTTCAGCCCCTCCTGTAAGCACATAAAACCATAAGGTTTCCATGATAATATCTCTTATTTTCTTTGCAAAAGGCTAGAGGAAAATTATATATAATAGCTGTATCAGTAGCCAGAGGTCAGTGTAGATTTTCAGTGTTATTGAAATCTAGTGTTACAGAAGCAGTAATTCTGGTCAATTACTGTTGGGTTTAAGTTGAGACAGAGTAGAACTGCAAACAGTCTTTAGTTAATGTTATACAAATTGACATTTGTTATAATCTGCTGGGAAACTTGCGAAGTGGACAGGCTTTTCTGATGGTGGGCAAAATGTCATTGTGTCATGATCATGAGCTGTTTTTGTGTTTTCTTATGGTAACCTAATGTCTGCTGGCTCTGGCAGTCAGTCTGTCCAAAAATCCAGTCGAAACGTGATGTGTTCTTTGCTTTAAAAGGATTCCTTCCTTGCTAGCTAAAGCTTCCTTTCTCTTAAGTTGCAAGATCTTTTGTCTGATGACCCTGAGTGTTGCTTGTGTTCTCTTTTTATAAAAGAAATTGAAGGCCGGCAGCCAAGTAAGAAAGCATTTAACTCATGAAGGCACTGCTGTCATTAATTTTAAACACGTCAGTGTGGTGTCAGTCAGCTTGACTACCAACAAAGAAAACTAAAGTGTTCCCATAAATCATTTTATTGTCCTAATCCAACCTAATTAGAACGGGATTTTTAGTTTAGTTAATGGAGCAGCCCTTCCTGCGAGACATCTGTCTCTCTCTGTTAATGGATTTTAGCCTCCACTTCTGCTATAGGGCAGAAGAATTGGTAACCAAAATAACGTTAAGTCCCTCTCGTGATCTTTGGGGAGCTAGCTAGGCACAAGTGAACTGTGAAGTTTAAATTTCCAAATGCAGAACTCTTGGTTTTCTTCCTTTTCTTGGAAACATTGCTTCCAGACCAAAATAAAGTGGCAAAATCTCCGTTTCTAGAAGTGGATTAGACCTGTTAGACCTGCTCCCTGCAAGCCTTGCGAGCAGCAGCCTAAAGGCTGTGAGAATTTGGGGATCTGCTTCTTTAGTTCATTGACGTATGCCCCATACAGAAGGTTTGACTTAATAGTGTTAAGTTAATGTAGTCATGCCGTGAGCTCCTGACCTGTTCTTGAACTCTTGGGCTGAAGATGACGAAGGGAAATGAGCAACTTTGTCAGCGTGCGGGAGAGTGCTGCAGCACACCAGAAGATGCTGCTATATAGGGAACATCTGGCTGAGGGTGGTTATAAAGTCTGTGTAGTAGATAAATGGCGAATCTCGTAATAAAAAAATTAGTGTCATTTTGGGGAAAGAAAAAAAACCAACAAATTACCCCTGTGTACTTTGCAAGCCTTTCTTCATGTTTGATCCTTAAGTCAGAATGTTTGCTATAGCCTTGTGTCTGTTGTTGGTCAAAACAGTGGCTTATTACAGAAGACAAATTTTAGGAATATACGCTAGTTCATCATTGTGTGCAAAACAGGAGCAAAACAGAGCTTTCAGAGCTCTCCAAGAATAGCCCATAAAAAAGGAGTGCAAGGAAAATGTGGGGTTTCTTGTTGCACTTGGATAAATCCAATACTGGTATAGTTAACCTCCTGAAAAAGAATTCCATTTTAGGTCAGATTATTTGACAGACATTTTGTGTGCTCCTGTAGAAGGGGTGGTCTGCTGCTGTTTTGCCTCCTTGTGGCTTGCTGGTCAATAAGGGCACTTGTGGAGATGTGTTTGACACTAATCTGTCATTGTACAACAGAAAACAGTTAAAGTTTTTCAGATGTACTGACCTTTCTGCTCATTTCCAGGACAGTAGCTGCTTACGCTATCAGTGGTTAGAGGGGAGGTGGCACTCTCAGTGGAGTGGTGTCACTCAGCGCAGCGCACGTTCCTGCGTAATGCTTTTTGTTTGCAAATGTGGCGGTTGTGCATCGCTGCCAGTCTGTTGGGCCTATATCCTGTCTGGAGATCTATCTTTTTTTTTTTCAGTTTTGTGTTCCCTCTTTTTTTTTTTTTCTGTGACTTTGCAAAAAAAGGAGAGTACTAAGAAATACTGGTTTGGTTTTTTTTAAATGAAACCTTTGTGTATCCTTATTCCCCTTATCTGCAAAGTGTTTTCATATGTGGGATGAGGGAATTCTACTTTCTCACTTCTTGAAATGGTGGTAAAACTGCTAGCAGCTACCTTGCCAGGGGAACGAGTGGAGAGCAAAGAATTCAGGTGGGCTGGGATGTTCCAAGGGCTGGCTGAGTTACAGCATTGCTGCTGGGAAAACAGTCTCTATTTGATCTCAGTTCCTCTGAGACCAGACAGATTTGTAAGCCGTAGCCTTTAGCTGCTGCTTTGATTGTGAGTGCAGAGTGCTAGAACGAGGTTTTGCTCTCAAAATGGAGAGAAAGGAGCAAGAATTAAAGGTGTGTGTAAGGAAGCGGGGGAAAAACCAAGGCCAAGTGTAACCCCAGACAGCAGGAAGGATATAAGTGAAAACTTGAGATACTAGCAAAGATAAAAGATATAAATAAGTAAATAAACTTGCTCAGGCCATATTAGCATGGGGGTGAGATAGTGGGCCTGCAGATGCAGCTCCTTTCAGTCTCTGATAACATATGGCAGTTTTGATGCCCCTAAATCACTGGAACACAAATCCCAAGACAGTGGGGGTAGCTGCAGGGTTTACTTTGCGCGATGGGGAGGAGAGGAGCCTTCCTGTTAAACTGGCTCAACGTATAGTGAGGCTTGGAGCTGCTACACGCTGTTCTCCTACTTCAAAGCCCTATGGAGACAGATGGATTACTGTGCAAACACGAGCTCTGTCTTGGAAAGATGCTGGGGAAATGTGTCCCTTCATGCCAAGTGGAATATGGCACCTCAGGATTCCCTTGTTGCTTCCATATGGCATTTGGACTTCCTAAAATCCCTCAGACCCCAATGTGGACATGGAGTCACTAGCAGTGGAATTATTCTGGAAAAATCTCTTGCTGCTGTTATCTGTTCTCTCTGTTCCTCTGCAGGGTTTTTTGTCAGTTAGTCTCCACTTTGCTATCTGTTTCTTCCAAAGGGAATTACTTGAATTCAGCAGCTTGAGACAGTTAACCATATAAAACAAAATGTTGTGTAGGCGGCGGAATTAATCTATCCTGTATCTCTCCACCAGATTCCTGCTGGACAAGAGATGGCATATGCTATCGCCAGTCTGGAGCCACATGTTTCTGATTTGTTTGGCAGACTAAGGCTATATATGTTAGCAAGGTTTTTCTGGCATTTGTTTCTGTTGGGGACTAATTTTAGTTGGTAGGGGTTTTTTTCCCTATTGTTCAATTGATGATTTTCATTAAACTTTTAAGAACCTAAAAGCTATGAGAAAACTCTCTCAAAGTAAGGTCAAGTTGGCCCACACACTCAAAAGTTTGGTTGACTCTGTGAGTACAAGCTTTGAAAACATGCACTGTTGCTCTGGTGGATCTTGGCAGCCTTGGGGTGGAGGTGAGGAGGTACAGGTGCCTAGTTCTTATTCTTTTGTGTTTTAATTCCTACCTGGAAGGTGGAAATTGTAGTGTCCAGCCTGAAACTCTGAAGTCATCTGCTAGAACTTGTGATGCTGCCATATGTCTTTTGAGGGTCAGGGCTTCTCTCACAACTTCAGGTACCACAACTAGTGCAATTATGCGACAGCATCAAGGGGTTTTTTGGGGGAAATCCTACTGGCAGAAAAAAAGTCTAGAAAATTGAATAGTAAAAGCAGTAAAAAGGCAACCTCACTATCTTGGTTGCTACAAACCATTTTCAACGGGGTTGGGTCAATCAATCTCCAGACACTTTTGGGACTCGTAGTGGTGAGATTCTGTAGCTTCTTAAGCTGTCAAAATCCTTCATGATTTTGCCTGTAACTATATTGCACTTATAATACTGTTTTATTAAGATATTTACCTTTCACTTGTCTTAGTCCTTGTGAATAGTTCATAGTTCTTCTGTTTTGTGTAGCCCCTGAAATACTGTTGTTACCTTTTTTTTTTTACTTGGAAGTGGCCAATTGCTTTGAGACCAGCAATTAAAATGCCTGTAAAATGTCTTTGAATTGGAGCAACTGTTGGTGCTGAGCAGACTGTGAAAACACACAAGTTGAAACATTTCTCATAATGTTCTTAGCTTTTTGAAAAATTATTACACAATTCCAGGAAAACAAATGAGGCATTTCACACCGAATAGAACAGGATTTAAATAGCGGCAAACAAAGAGGAGGGGAGTTAAGATGAGGAGGAAGAACTGGAAGGGGAAAGGAACACGCACAGAAAAAAAAAAAAAGATTATGTTCTACCCTAACATTTCAGAGGAGATGCTGACCCTGGTCACCCTAATGGGAATTATTAACGTGTCCAAGCCCTAAGTTCTCTAGGCATAAGACATGACCTTACGAAGTAATTCTGGAAGGAATTCTAAGGAATTCTGTCTTCCATTGTATCCTCAGCTGCAACACAATTTTGTGGAAACGAATGAAAATTTTGTGTGAAAGCTATTACTTTTTGATGATTGAAATCATGATATCGGATAATATGAATATAAGTTGATTATTGCTGTATTATGCTTAAAATTCAAGGTGTAAGGGTCTCTTGTTCATCACTTAATATTTCATTTATATTGTAGTAAGACCTGCTCAGGGCTCGAGATCTGCTTGATAGTTGTCAAACATCGGGAAGCTCTTGATACATGGTTTGGCCCTACAGTTAGTGTCCTAGCAGGTCGCAAAGTGTTAGTGACTTCGTTTGAATTGCATCTCAAGATGCTGTTCGTTCTTGCAACAAACGATGTGCTGGCATAATGGTTATTACAGAACACTATAAGTTTAAACTGGGAAACTTAGAATCTGTGTACTGCTGATTACCAAATATGTTTACCTCACTTCTCAGCTGTTGTTACAACTGTTGGAACAAAATCAGGGAAACTAGACTTTATGGCTTGAAGTTTTGTTAAAAGCTTCATTGTAGGAAAAAGAAGTACTGGAAGAGACTGGGAAAAGTCATCTTGTCCCAGTCCTTTGCCTCCAGGTATTATCACCTAAGCCTGAATCTTTAGCAGGTGTTGGCACTGCTAAGAGCTTTTAGCAAGAGGCATGTTGTAAAAGTAGTCTGTGATCTGTTGTTGTAAATGCATGAGGCTTACAAAAAAAGAAATATTCCATTATGTTTTTTTCAATAATTCTGTGTCAAATACTTTTACTAAACCTTAGTAGGCTTTTCGTATGCACATAGGTGTTTTTAGTACCTCCAACATTCAGTAAGACTTCTTAATGATTTCTTTAATAATTGATCTGTAGCTTTGGGATCATTTAGACTTTTGTGAGAGATGACAGGACAGATGAGTGGAGTATATTTAGTTGCTTAGTTTAATCATCCCTATCTGTGAATTTTGTAAGTGAAGAGCAGCGTGAAGGAATGGAGATAGCGAGGGACCCTCTTCTAGAAAATTACCCCCCCTTAGCAGAAAACAGGAAGAAGCTTTAATTAACCTATTAATTCAATACTTAAGTGTCTGCAAAGTGTTTTCTGAGCAGTAACAGTCATTACTGTACATAATTGTGTGCAGTTATAAGGACCTTATATTTACATCTATTTTCCTGTTAGCCAATAGATTTAGTTTCTCAGCTTGTTCCCCCCTGTCCTGGAGCTTTTACTAGTGCATTTACATTGTACAGCTACTGCAATTACACTTTGACACCACTTAATCATTTGAAGTGAATGTTAGTCTTTAAGCTTGTGAAGCGATCATCAGTGCCACAAAGATTTCGTGTGCTGAGTCTCAGAGGTTCTGAAAGGATTGCCGTACCCCTTCTTGTGGCTCTCTGCTGCGGCAACCACGCTGTGTGTTTGTTTATTAAGGAAAACTCATTCTCACTGTTTCTTTCTGAGTTTGGGCTGCTCCTGTGTTGGGGTTATGTCTCTGTTCTGTTCTCTGAAGTAGTTTCTGGACTAGTAAAAAGACAACTGGGCTTTTTGAAAAGGACAACCTAGAGATGTAAACCTGGGAAGTCTTAACAAGTAAAGAGTTCAGTCTTAGACACAGCAGAGTTGTCCTCGTCTAGTCTTGTTTTAAATACCGTTTAATCTTTGATGCTATATCCATAGTTACAGAGTTCAATTTCCTTTGACAGGTAGTAAGAAGTACCCTTTAATGAGGTTGAAAGTGCTCGCTCTTTGTCACAATTTCTAAAAAATTGCTAGGGACTTTCTGATATAACTAGAAATTTACTCAACTGTAATGATATCCCTCAAATCCTGGCACTTCTAACTGGAAATCAATTGTCTTGCTCACTTGCTTTTAAAAAAAACCAAGCAAAACCCCAAAGAATCCTAAACCCCGAGTCTTTGCTGGGGTATAAGTTCCTATGAGGGATAGGAATTAAATATAATTTCAGAGAGAAAACCACGTGTTTGGAATCTAAACTATGAAAATGATAGGTATTGGGTACTTCTGAACTAGAAACAAACAAGTGCAGCTTGGGATTTTCCATTAAAAAAAAAAATCCCATTGTATGTGTTTACCCAGCCTTGTAATAAAATGTTATGATACACTGCTTTTTCTGATCCTAATAAAGGTGTTTATATAGTGAAATGAATTTGATTATAATATTTATGTGAAAGCTGTGTGTAAATAGACATTTTTTTTTCATTCAACAGGCAATCAGCTGTAAAGGTCAGCACAGTATCTCCTACACATTATCCAGAAACCAGACTGTTGTAGTGGAGTATACTCATGATAAAGATACAGACATGTTTCAGGTAAGACTCTATGCAATATGTATTGTTTTTTAAAAGCAGCGTATAGAACCACAGATCTGGATCGATGGGCTGAGGCCAATGGTATGAGGTTCAACAAGGCCAAGTGCCAGGTCCTGCACTTGGGTCACAACAATCCCATGCAGCGCTACAGGCTTGAGTAAGAATGACTGGAAAGCTGCCTGGTGGAAAAGGACCTGTGGGTGTTGGTTGACTGCCAGCAGTGTGCTCAGGTGGCCAAGACGGCCAACAGCACCCTGGCCTGTATCAGGAACAGTGTGACCAGCAGGACTAGGGAAGTGATCGTTCCCCGTACTTGGCATTGGTGAGGCCCCACCTCAAGTGCTGTGTCCAGTTTTGGGCCTCTCACAAGACAGACATTGAGGTGCTGGAGTGTTTCGAGAGAAGGGTAACACATCTGGTGAGGGGTCTGGAGGACAAATCTTAAGAGGAGCGGCCGAGGGAGCTGGGATGGTTTTGTCTGGAGAAAAGGAGGCTGAGGGGAGACCTTACCACTCTATACAACTACCTGAAATAAGGTTGTAGTGAGGTGAGGGTTGGTCTCTTCTCCCAAATAAGAAGTGATAGGACAAGAGGAAATGGCCTCAAGTTGCGCCAGGGGAGGTTTAGAATGGATATTAGGAAAAATTTCTTCACTGAAAAGGGTTATCAAACGTTGGAACAGGCTGCCCAGGGAAGTGGTGGAATTGCCATCCCTGGACGTAGTTGGAAGACGGGTAGATGTGGTGCTGAGGGACATGGTTTAGTGGTGGTTTTGTCAGTGGTAGGTATATGGTTGGACTGGCTTTTACTGTACTCTACTTTTTCTGCAAGGACAGCATAGCAAAATGGTACTAATAGCACTAGAAAGAAATGTGTGCTGTGTTTGGATTCATGAATAAGCACAAGAATACACCCCCTCACCCTCCAGTTCATCACATAGCTGGAATAAAAAGGAAGTGGATATAGGAGTAGGACATGGAATGGGGAAGGAGTAAGGTAAAAGCAAAGGTAGAGAGGAGAATGTGGGAGCTGTGCACTAAAGGAGACACACTGGTAATGGAATCATAAAGAAAACTGTTCCTGAAGGGTGTGCAAATACATCAAATGGTGTAGGGCACTGTGCTGAGTTTCTCTAAGCTACCTTCCATCCAACATATTTTCACTCTCCCATATAGGCATCTGTGTTTTTCTGCATTATCTAATGTTCTGGTAACCTAAGTTATTTTCTTGTGCAATGCTTATTTTTATATATAATAAGAGCGCAGAAATTCTGTACAAACTTAAACCTCAAACTCAGAGGAAAATAAACACGCACAACCTCTTCCAATCTAGACTAATCAGGTCTGTCTTGTCGGTGACCTCTGTAATTAGAGCATCTTATCATGAATTATCTCTCCTCATTCAGTCATTCATATTTAGAAGGGTCAGCAGCTGAGCGTTGTTGACAGAATAGGAAATGGCTCTGTCAAGATGAAAGTGTTTTTTCTTCATGTGGCTTCTGTTTTTTGCTGTATATAAAAATTTTCCTAGTGTGACTTTGGAACAATTAGGCCCAAATAGGGATTGATAAAAAACAATTGTGTTCATGTGGTGCTGCAGGAACAGGTAGTTAGAAAAGAGTCACACAGCAAGAGTGAACTGAAATAGGTTTTTCTATGTTAACTAGTAAAAGGAAAAATGTAAGCCATCCTTTTGGGTTACTGTGTGATACTTGTTTATCTCTGCAAGATGCTTCTGTGCCTTGAGTGAAACTTTTTCTGTATGTAAATTTTGAAAAAACATTTTTGAGAGCTGGAATTTTTCCACTTGTATATACTAAAAAATGAATAAAGAGTTGCAGAACAGCTGCTTTTCTGGCCATATTGTATAGACAGCTCTTTTCTTGATTGCATAATGTCCTAGTGGTGGTTACAGCTTTTTTTGGGGGGGATATTGATGAAGAATTAGGTAGGTTGAGGTGCTTAGCTGTCACTCTAATGAAATCTAGCAGCCCCAGTTGAGGTGATAAAGCATAGGCAAAGCAATGCTCCATAGACCGCAGTTGAAGTGACCCTTGTCTAAGGCAGTAGGTTAAGGGAGCTAATTAAGGATGCTGTGTATCTAAACTAGGGTTTTGGCTCTGAGGAATGAGCTGATTAAGCGTAGTGTAGCCCAAGTAACAATGCATCTTGTTCTGCTCCCTTTTGAGATCCACTGATGCGCAGTAGAGGAAAAATTTGCACTACCCAGTGCCCTCAGAAAGCCTGGGCTGCCCTGCCTGACCCAGGCACCTACTGAGCTTCCGTGGCTGGCACCGGAGTGCACATCTCTTACTACCACTTGACAAGCACAGATCATGCTTTCTCCTTCCAGCAGCTCTCAGATGGCTGGTAAAATGTCACAAAAGCCCTAATTTGGCCCATGTACTAATTCACCTGTCAGAGGCTGCCTGGTTTAGGCAATTATCTGCCACACGTCTGTTGTCACATGACTGGTTTGGCTTGTAGCAGGTCAAACTATCCAATCTTAATAACAATAAAACTTTTTGAGCTGAATCTTGTGTGGCTCAGTCCTTCTGGTGTCCCCTCAAATGGCTGATGTGTCAGGGTTAAAGCTTCCATATTGCTAAAATTTCTCTTTTCAGTGCAGTCTGTTTCTTCTGTCTTGAAATGTGTAGACTGTCATGCTGTGACTTGCTCTCAACTTACCTCGAGCACTGTGTCCTGGTTCACGTTTCAGCTCTCTGTAGCTGTCTTCTGAGAATTGCACTGTAAGCACTGGCCTAGAGGGGCTGACAGCTGTGAGAATGGGAAAAGGAAAGTCTGTTAGACTCTGGCAGTATTTTGCTGATGAAGCAATGCCACAGAGCTGCTGTGCCACATAGCCTCTTCAGAGGCTTCCAGTATTTAGAGAAGCCATTAAGTTTTAATTATTCTCAGTAATATTGTAGGAAGTCAGAGGAAAAGTTACTTGAGGGCTGTGTTGTGCTGCTCTGTGAACATGATGGCAAATTCTATGTTGTCTTTATTGATCCACGGAGGAAAACCTTACTGCTGATCAAGCATGACTTGGATAGACAGTCCTTGGAGTTTGCTGTTTTTGTTTCAAGTGTGTTTTCCTGGCTTTTGTAGAACATTGGCAAAGATGAGGAAGCTGAAAAGAGGAGGATAATGCCAGGACCACAGGATTACCTTGAGGCTTGAGCCCCCTCCTTGGCTGCTGCTAACATGTATTATCTTGGGCAAATCACTTTTTTTTTTATCTCAATCTTCCCCTCTGTAAAATGGGGTAGTAGCACTGCATGACTTCACTAAGGAAACCATAGTAAGGAGTGGGATAAGCTTGGAATGGTGGTTGTTAGTACCACGTTAGTCACTGGGACCTGAAATAGGGAAAAGAGAGGACAGAGTTCTTGCTTTGTTTTCTTGGCCAGCGTACCATTTCTAACCTGTGAGGTCTGAATCCATTGGGTTAGAGCTTATTTCCTGTGAAAGTGAGGGAGATCCACAGTTGACCAAAAAGCTGTCACCTTTTTCCTTCTTACACTTTGAGATTGTAGTCAGTCCGTTTCTTTGAAGGAAAACGTGAGAAAAGTTGTGTTGGTGACTTAGGTTGTGCAATTTTTCCAGAAACAAAGAAAATTTTGAAGCCTGCAAACCCACAGTAGCTTCTTGGTTTATGCTTTCCAAGCTTATAACCAAGAAGCATGAGTAGATGTTTATCAGAAGTGAGGCACATATGGAAAATATGAAGGTACTATACAAAGGGTGGTAAGAAGATTCAGAAGGCATTGAAGAGCAGCATCCAGGCTGTGTAAATACCAACTTTCTTGACATTTTCGGTAATAGAATGACCATATTTTCATGCATATAACTTAACAGTTAATAAGGGTTTAAATCACCATACATGTACTCTACCCACCCCCCATGCAGACATGCATCGTTTGTTAACCATGCAGGTTATGTGTGTATTCAATGCATGCATGATGAAGTTTCATATAGGAGTAGATCTGCCCCCTGTTCTACTAGATTTTTTTTCTGAAGATAACCATAAAGAGTTATTTACAACTAAGGATACTCTTTTAAGAATGTTTTAAAAACATTACTGAAAGCACTAACCTGGAATGTTCTTGCTTTTTGAAAGCTGGAAACAATGCAAACATGGGTGCTTTTATCTTCCCTGCTTACTTGTATCCTGCTCAGTCACCCAGCAAACTTCTGCTGGATTGCTTTAGGAAAATAACTTCACAACCTCCTTTGGAGATGCTCTAGAAGGTTGTTCTGGATATCTCATCTCATGATTCTATTCTTATGTCCTGTACTTGGTTTTGAGAGTACTCTTTTTCTTTTCTTTATTTGTACTGTACTTAGTGAACTATTGTCCTGCTGTGTTGTGTGTGTTTTGGTTTTTTAAATGTAATTTTGAAGTATATAGTGAAATCAGTGTACAAATGCTACTGTGTAGTTTTGTCTTAGTCACATCCAGCTCAGATTTCTTCATGTAATAACAAAAAAAAAGTGCTAATATGTTCTACCTGGCATCTCCCTAAGTCTATATGCTGCTGCGTCTATATGCTGCTGCATCTGTATGCTGCTTAAAATTAAGATTTTCTTCAGAGTTCGGTAGCCATTCTGTTGATGATGCATCAGTTGGAGTAGAACCTGGTCCCTCACAGTTTGATTAGATGAGAATGGTTTGATTATACCTGTTCGTACCACTACAAGGAGCCAAAATGTGTAGGCAGTACCCTAAATAACTACAAGTTTATACAAGAAGCAGGTACATTCAATGTGAAGAATTGATTTTTTTTCCTGAAGAACGGCTCTTCAGAAGATGCATCGTCCAATTCTCCCTGCCATCAGAGTGAAATTCTGTTGAAGTCCAAGAATCTGCAGCTGTTAAACTATCTGTTGGCAGGTTGTCTGGTTTTTGCCTTGTCTCAGGAGGGAGTGTTTTTAATAGCACTTCTTTGATTGACGGTAGACACTCGCAAATTGATTGACTGCCTGGCTTTTACACAGCTTTTAACAATAACCCGTAGTGTAGACAACAGAAGCTGTCTTATGCATCAGTTGGAAGATTTATGGTTTGTTTCTGGAAGTAACTTAGTGAAATAATATAGAATATGACACAGTTAACAAGAAGAGTCCCAAAATATAGCCTTAAATTACTAAAAAGTAGAAAGTCTTCTGTGCTATAGAGGAAAATGGAAGAAAAATGAATAATAAAGTCTGCAAAGATCAGTTTTGAATAGTAGAACTAGGTCTGTAGTGACTGTAGTCTGACTGCAACATCAGATGAATTAAAATTTTTGGTGGGTAAATGTTGATAGCATAAGGTTCTTCATTTGTTTCTGAGGGCTTTCTTTTCTGGTGATCTCAAACCCAACATTTTGAATTTATACGGAGCACAATGAAATTGTGTGTTTTTGAAAGCCACTTCTTAAAATAATTTCTGATGTTGAAACGTAGCACAATACAGGAGACTGATCCTCTAGAAGCCTTTTCCAAGAGCAAAAAAAAAAAAAGAAAACCAAATGCTTAAAATATTTTACTTTGTATAGACATAATTGTGACACAAATGATATAAATAATTACTTTGTTGCTTAAAATATTGCATGTAACTTCAGAGATTTAAAAAAACACATAAAAGCTTTGTAGGTAGATTTTAATGCTTATATCCAAACATATTTGAATTTCATGTTGGCTGATTGGTATGATGGGAGGAAACACTTGCATGTTTTGTCATCCTTTCAGGGAAAATAAGGCAGGTTTTTCTCTAATTGCATCTAAAAGCTTTGAGAGTGATCTATTTGAGAGACTCAACAGGCAGAAACTTGTTATGAAGAAATTTATTTCATGTTCATTATCGATTATCCTTTAAGAGACTTTGCATACAGATAGAGAATAGTCAAATGTTAGGAATGAGCTTCCTGCTGCTGGTCGGTGCTGACTGTCAGCAGGACTTGCAGTGGGTGGGAAATAGAAGCCTGTTAGAAGTAATACTGTACAAGGAAGAAGAATATAGCTTTATAAGTTTTAGCTTCAACTTGTCAAGTTATATAAATCAGAAATGTCCCATATTAAATAGTTTCTGAATTCTGTCTCTTGGGTATTCTAGTAGTCACTTTACTTTTTGTGAAAAATTGAAGTGCATACTTTTGATTAGGCCTTTTTTAGTATTTCCATAACGCTGCTTCTGTGGCAAGCTCACAGCGTTTTATATTTGGGTTGAGACCCGTGCTATGGAGAAAGTAACTGGATATGTCACTTAAGACATGAATTTCGGCCTGTGTTTGGGTTTAACACTGGAAAGTAGAACTGAAAACGGAAGCATGGCAGAGATCCCTGTACTGTTGCTATTGCTTCAATTGTGACAAGGGTTAAGTGTGTTAATAATACCACTTTCCTTGACTCTTGAATAACATTTCTGTGCTGTTCAAGCAAGCACAGCAAATTTAGTTTGCAGAGATGTTGGTTAATGATGGAACCGTACATGTGTTCCCACAGCTGGCTTTGAAAAGCGAGAAGCTGAGCAGAGTGTAACTTCTTGGGGGACAATGAGATTGTGTTTAGGGAGCAGGTTATTTTATATAAATGCAGATTCATGATATTGAAGGTAGTTTCATGTGAAGAATATTCTTAATTTTCTTCTCTTTGATCACAAGGTGTCTATAAAATTCTGTTCCACTCCTTGTTCCTCAGCTCCACCTTCCCACTTCAGTTATGCTCAAAGTTGGTGTGACACTGATTTGCCTCTAGAAGTACTGATAAAGTCTCACTGTATGTTTGATTGGCAGTCAGATCCCTCTGTCCATTTTGTAATGAAGTTTTCGGTTCCAGATGCCTAGATGTTTCCAGTTTTAGAATTAAAATTTATAGATATCAAGATAGGAAAAATATTCTTGTCTACTGATCAGCTGTGTTTTTATTTCTGCCGAAGAAGGCTTTTTAATTTCTTTAGTCATGCATGTGCATGATTAGGAATAAATTTAATTGTATTTTGGATTTTACGTGAAAACTCTTCTATTCTGGAACTACAAATTCAGAAAACGTGAAGGTGGGTAGTTTTTTGTTATGAGGCATCAAAATAACTAAGTTCTGGGTCTAAAAAAAAGTCCTTTATTTTCATGGCAAATTAACTTGGAACTAGAAATGTGAATAAAACTTGTCTTTTCAAGCTAGCATTTTCTTAATTGACAGAATATTGTGGTAAGTAATGTGCTGTGGTTGGATTATGAAATATCAAGGTGATAATACTTTCACACTGTTGATGATACTCTATCAAACAATTCATTGCAGCTGCATTGGGCAAGCCTGTACACCAATTGTAGTAAGTGGAAATTTGTCTTGCAATGTCAGTGATGTATTTCTGCCTAGGACAAATATGAAAATACAGATTAGTCTCTGCTTGGATCTTGCCATTCAAAGATTCAGTAGACAATAGTTTACTGATGCCATCAACTTTAACTTGGCAAAATGGTGTCCTTAATGCTTGTTATTTCTATGGTTCTTTCTAGTTATACTATTATCTTGTTTTTATTTTTTTTGGCAGGTTGGGAGGTCAACAGAAAGCCCCATAGACTTTGTAGTAACAGATACTATTTCTGGAAGTCAAAATAATGATGAAACCCAGATTACGCAAAGCACCATATCCCGTTTTGCATGCAGGATTGTTTGTGACAGGAGCCCACCATATACAGCAAGGATTTTTGCAGCTGGATTTGATTCTTCTAAAAATATATTTCTTGGTGTAAGTACTACTAATAATTGTTATGTATGAGCAAACTCTGGTTTTATTCTCTGTTACTTTCAAGTCCCAGCATTCCCTTTTAGTAGTTGATAACTTATACTGTCATTAGACTTTCATTGCTTCAGTGTACCAGCTGCAGTGTTAAGTAGAAACTGCAGTTTTATGTGCCTGCTTTATTACCAGCATGGACTCATGGTCATAATTGTCGTTAACAATGCAGCCCTACTTTAGTAACTGATAGTGGATTTTCTTTAGGCTTGTTTGATATATTCTTGATACTCATTGTGAATAAGCTGCTGTTGCAGTTCGGAGCACTAAAGACCAAGGAGCACATCAGCTGCTTTATGGAAAAGGATTTGCCCATTGCAATGGTATTCTTACGGTGGTTAGGAGTATCTGTACTGCTGACCTCTGAGGCCTTAACTCGTACCTGACCTGCAGTCAGAGGTACTCAACTGAGTTAAAAATAATAATATTTAAGATAGAATAGTAATTGAAGATGCATAAGCAAAAGATGTTACCACCCCGGCACGAGGTGTTCTTAAAGGTGTTGGGGTTTTTTTGTAGATCTATGTCTAAGCACTGCCGGCTGATGAGGAAATGTTGTGTTTTAGACAATGCTTGTAAAACTTTAGGCTACAAACTTTTAGACAAACTTGTTCATTTTCCTGGAATGGTTGTCACACACAGGAAAAAGCAGCAAAATGGAAAAATCCTGATGGCCACATGGATGGATTGACAACTAACGGGGTGCTGGTCATGCATCCAAAAGGAGGGTTCACTGAGGAGTCCAAACCTGGCGTTTGGCGGGAGATCTCGGTCTGTGGTGATGTGTACACTCTCCGGGAAACCAGATCTGCTCAACAAAGGGGGAAACTGGTAAGTTGGAAGTAACTGGTAGTTAAAACAAGGGATCCTTGTTTTCCTGGCACTGAAGGGAGACAGTCGTAGGGTGACTGCAGAGTAATAGCGTTGTCCCTACATAGCAAGCACTGAAATTATCTAAGTTATAGTAGATTCTGCACTGCTATTCTGTTTTCTGCCTAGACAGGAGAACACTCTTAAATTTTCTACTAATGTCACATTTCCAACTGAAAAGGCATAGAGTGTAAAAGCTAAGTAAACTTTGCTCTTGGATCTCCATCTCTGAAATGTTCTCCTGGGACATGGGGACATCTGGAAGTTCGTGCATAGGGAGCTGTCTTTTGCAGTACTATCTTACAAGGAAGAGTCCACTTGGACGCAAAACAAGTTTGGATAACGCACCTTCTGTTTGATTTACCTGCCACCAGGAAGATAAGAGAAGCCCTGCTAAATATATTCCTGTTTTATCCTATGAAGCAGGATGGGCTCTGCCTTTACCAAAAATGAAAGGTTTCAGACCTGCGGCATACGTAACCAGGAGAGAGGTTCCCATGAAAGACTATGTTCACTTCTCCATAGAAGATGGAATGGAATTCCTATAGTGCTCTCATTCTTTCCCCTTCCTAAGATCTGTGGGGCCTAGGAAGGAGAATGCTACCATTGGTCATCCTTTTTTTTTTTTTCTTTTTTCTTTTTCTTTTTTTTCTCCTCCTGCTCTCAAAGGGAGAGGAATCAAACACCCCCATATAGAAGTAGCCCAGCATACACAAATAAGAATATTTTCAGTCAGGCAGATGAGCTTCCCCCAAAGTCCTCCTTGCCTCTGGTAGGTTAGAATGCTCTCCTGCCTGCAGACCTAGAAAAGCCTTTGTGATTTCATCGGTTTTGCTCTTTGTTAGGATTCAGGAGGTGGTGAGAGGATATTTAATGGGCATCTTCACAGGAGCTGAAGGTGCCCCTTCTCTTTCATAACTTCATCATCCAGCTGCCAGAGTTTAAAGACTCTGTCAGTGCACGGCGAGGGGAATATCCTTATCTTCATGCCAAAGTTGCTTTTGTGCTGCTACTTTGAGTTCCCATTAGCTTGATGGTGTTAGAGGTATCCCACACACTTGCACTGAACTGACTTTGCAACTTAGCCATTGGCTTTGCAGAAAACTGACTGTTTAAAGGAGTGAGGAAAATGGGGTTTGAATATTTTGTTCTGCTTTCAGTAGGCAGCCTGCAGTACATAAATTGCTTTGTCATTTTAATGGTGGCAGGCAAACATCGCCTCGGGGACTGGGACAGATGATGTTGCAATTGCGCCCTTTGTACGTGGTTAGCAAAACACCTTTTTAGTGCTGCTAAAGAAAGGCGATGCTAAAACAAATAAATTCCCTTCTCTGCATCCAAAATGACTTGAATTCTCATTTAAATAAAATTACATGGCATGTTGGTATTGATGTGATCAGTATTCGTTGACTGGGTTCATAAAACCAAATGCACACTGTATAATGAATTGAACACGTTGCATATGAGAAAGCTTTTTGCTTTGCTGTTTGTGAAGGAATTATCTGGAAAGTGCATCAAATTCAGGCTTTGCTCATCACTCCTGGAACCGCTGAATTTTTGTGCTGGAAGTACTTTACACTGGTGACCTTTTATCTGTAGTCTGTATTGTACCACCCAGGTGTTTTGTGCGAGGATGATCCACAGTCAATCTGTGAATGTAAACTGGATTAAAATATAAATGCCAAATTGGTTGTCATTCGTAGTATTCCTAGGCAGATGTGATGATTTCATGTGACCTACTTAATGCGCAGGTTGTTTGTTTTGCTTTAGTGGTATTTTCTACACACTTTCTATGTATAAAGCCAGGCAGTAGGCCTGTTTTCCTCTTTAATTTCATAAAGAACCTTTTTAATGTATTCATCACTACTGATCTGGTAGCAATAGCATAAGTTGTTTATATGTTTGTGACATTAAAATAAAGAATACTTCAGCAAAGTGCTACATGTGTTTGGCATAATCCCTTGAAAATGTTTTAAGTACCTGCTTTTAGTCAGATGAGAGAAGCCTTTAGGCAGCGCACATTGGGGTGATATTTGCATGGAATGCCTCATTAGATAAAGAGCCGAACTAGTTGGGGTGGTTAGTTCAGAAGTTGAGCCTGTGTGGCCTCAGTTGCAGAACTTGTCACTTGAGAAATTCAACTGGTAATTCACTCTGCTGTAATGATAATCTATGGAAATACCTGTGCATGTAGCTGCTATTGCATTCGTCATCTATCCCTAATGGATCTGTGGAAGAGTTCTGCTCTTGATGAGGTAGGCGGTGGGAGTTCATGCTTCTGCAAAATGCTTTACACTTGCCACAAGCCAAAAAAAAAATGGTATGTGAGTAGCAGGACAGCTGGTCTGTCCTGGGTAGCAGTTTTTAGTCCAAAAAAGATCTTTTGCTGCATGAGCAGCCTCCGCCAGTCTTCGTGGGCAAAGAATTCCAGGAGAGCAATCTGCTAATACAGCCCTTAAGGAATGGCAAGTTTCCTCTTCAGTCTTGATAGGATATTTCAGCAAATATTACCTTAAACATGACAGAGGCATGCAGAGAAGCAGTATTCGAGAGGAGAAATAGGGTGCTCAGAGGTACAGGGTATTTGTGAAGAAGTTGGTGATTACTAATGGTAATATCTTTCCCAAAGAATTACAGGAACGAAATGTGTATAATAATTCATATTGCCGTAGCATGTAACAGTTGCAAGTTTAGGACCTGCTGTACAAGCACAGAATAAGAGACCAGTGCTCATTATAACCTTAAATATAGGATAAGAGACAAGAGATGGATTCAGACAAATGGGTGGCCACAAGGAAACAATATGACACAATGAAATACTAGGGAGGGTAATGATTTGATGAGAAAGACTACATGTTTACAGAACTAACTCAGTTGGCTGTAAAAGCTCTCAGGCTTAACTACTTATCCCTGTGTTCTACCACTAGGTAGAAAATGAGACCAACGTCCTACAAGATGGCTCTCTCATTGACCTGTGTGGAGCCACCCTTCTGTGGAGAACGGCAGATGGACTGTTTCACACTCCAACTCAGAAACACATTGAAGCTCTGCGACAGGAGATAAACGCTGCCAGACCACAGTGTCCTGTTGGGTTAAACACTTTAGCATTTCCCAGCATCAACCGTAAAGATGTGGTAGAAGAGAAGCAGCCTTGGGCGTACCTCAGCTGTGGTCATGTTCATGGCTATCACAACTGGGGACATCGCAGTGACACAGAAGCCAATGAGCGGGAATGTCCTATGTGCAGAACCATTGGCCCTTATGTGCCTCTCTGGCTTGGTTGTGAAGCGGGCTTTTATGTGGATGCTGGTCCTCCAACTCATGCTTTCACCCCTTGTGGACATGTGTGCTCTGAGAAATCTGCAAAATACTGGTCTCAAATCCCACTGCCTCATGGTACTCATGCATTTCATGCTGCCTGCCCTTTTTGTGCAACACAACTGTCTGGGGAACACAACTGCATCAAGCTAATTTTTCAGGGTCCAGTTGACTGATATCACTTTGCAATGACCACAATAACATTGTCTTTAACAATTTACTGTGAAGATTTTGCCACTAATGCTAGATTTTACCTTTTTTTATAATGTTATTAATAAGGTGGTAGGGTGGGGATGGGGAACTGACAAGGAAATTGTGAGGGACTGTGGTGGAATTGGGATATGTTGATACCTGGAACGTGACAGATATCAGTGGCGTTGCATGCTCAAAAGCAGCATATTCATGAAGTCTTCTTGGTCAAATTGTAGTATATTTGTAATCTTTTTATTAGTACCCTGGATCAGAAAAAGGTGTCTTAATGATTTTTTTTAAGCTAAGATTTTTTAATGGAAAGGTTTTTTCTTCTAAACTTTGACAAGCCTTTGAAAACCTATTTTTCAAATCTAGAAGGAACATGCAGAATGTAACTGTCTTTAATTTGCAATATAATTTAACTTGAATAGTTTCTCAAGGAGCTAATACAGAATGTGTGGACAACCATAGGTGAATGTTCACTAGAGATAATTGGATATGTAAGAGAAAAATTAGCTGCCTAAATTGTAGAGTATAAAAGCTATTAAAATATCTATTACGGTATAATACAGCTGGCCAAAAAGGCATCAAGGATTACTTGAAACTGAGGAAATCCTGTTTGCATTGATTTCCTTTCAGTGTAATAGATATCCAGTGTTCATTATGTATGGCGTACGGCTGATATTTTTTTCTTTCTTCTTTAATTCACTGTTTAACCTGCATCTGGTGAAACTGCTTTACTTTTTACATACTTAGTTCTGTTTTTTTTAAGCCAATGTTCTGTATATGTGTAGTCTGGCCTTTTTTATTCCTGCTTAAGTTAGCTTGCCCTAACTGCTCCTTGCATGCCCAGGACCATTGGGTTAATTGAGATGTAGCAAGCCTTTAAAAACTTCATTAATGAAGGGGTAGTGTTGCAGCAAGACAGAAGGTTTAGGTACAACTTACTACAGAACTTATTTACATAAACCTGAATTCACAAGAGCACTTAGTTTGTGTTTAAATATAAGCCAATGGATGGGGCTGTTTAAATTCTCAAGTGCTTCAATGGATTGTGGTTATATGCTGTTACGTTTTGAAATAAAAAAGCAGTTAAGAATAAGTTATTTTTTTAAGCTCACTTACTAGCCAGACTGCTGTAAGGAGAGCATCATTTCTAGCTCAGCTGAGTATTTTTGTTCAGTTTTCAACTTGCTGCCATCTGTCACTTTTTTTTGCAGATTGAGATGTGTTTGTATCCTTTTTTTTTTTTTTGAATGTTTGCAAATCAAACAACATTCAAATGTAATCAAATATATGCACCAGGGTGGTACATCTGAAATGGATCACTTGAAATTCCTGACTTTTTAAGAGAGCCGATAAATGTTTACTGTGGAAATAATTAAATCAGAATTTCATATGAGATGTACCCTGCCCACTGTTAGTTTCATTTCGTACAGAATGATAACTCTTTGATTTGTGGGTTTTTTCTTTTGCTTTCTGTACTCTTGGTATCTGAGGTATCAATCTATCCAGGTTTAAAAAAAAAAAAAAGAATTTGGGAGAAATATTATAACATCTCTAGATGAAATTGATCATTCAAGCTCAGTTCTGTTTAATCAACTATAGCTTTTTGCTATACTTGTGCCCTTTGTATAAATATATAATTTATATGATTTTAATATATTCTGTATATATATATATACTTGAATTGGCCTGTTCATATTTTGGTTGTAAAATTGTTTTATAGTTAACCTTATAAACATTTTACATGTCCCTTGCCAATGGTGATGGGATGTACTTTGTCTGCTGCTGTTTTTAATATAATTTTGCTGTATAAATGTTCAGCATTTTAATAATTTGAAAATAGCTTTACTCTTCTTTTTATGCTTTTGCTGTTAAAAAAAAAAAAAATCTTTTTTTCTGCAGCATTTTCTCTAACAATCCCAAACTGTACAGGTTTTGTCCTACTCAGTGATTGGAAATAGGATGAATCCCGTTAACCTAAAACTATATGCTTCTTCCTAGTGCCTTTTCAATGAGATCCTCTTGTGATTCTGTATTCCGAGTCCTTACTCCCACAAGACAACCTTGTGGCTAATCTTCATCAAGAGTGGCAGCCCAGCCAGACAGGGAAGAAACGCCTTTGGCCTTCAGTTCCTTGTCGTGGTTTCTGTCATAAACGTGAAGGTGCCTCTTCCTTGTTGCTATTCAGTACAAGTTCCTCAGGTCCCATATGCATACTGCAGCATTATTTCTATTTAGCATATACCTCATCTGCAAGAGGCAGCCTCACCTCCACCTCCTTCTTACTGGACTCTGTGAAATACTTAACTCTATTTCTCACAAGAGATACTATGAAAACACACTTTCAGGAAATGTTCCTTGTTGAATTAAGGTCACGAGTCCTGTGTTAATTCTGGTGGCCGGAGGTCTTGAGCTCCATGTATGACAGCTTCCAGGGTCTGGGGTGGCAGCTGTATTGCTGAGCTGATCAGGACTTGCATGCGTAGTCTTTCTCTGAGCGTAAATGGATTGTAAATGCACAGGTTCCCAGGCATCTCTGTTATCGAGCTGCTTTACTTTTTTCCTTCACTCTTGCAGTTTAATTGTTGCTTCGGGGCTTTGTATAGCTACGCCCTGTGCAAAGTGAATGTTAGAGGAATCCTCACTGGAAATACTAGCACACCATCTGGTTGTGGTGCATCTGGCTTGCGTGAAGTGGTAGACTGGCTACTGGTTTGTATCCGAGGGAAGTGTCCATTTGAAAAGACTGTTTTCAGTGAGATTTTTGTTTCTTTCACTGTTGGCAGTTCTGTATAACACAAGAAATACTGCAGGAAGGACAACTCTCCTCTTATCTGAGAAACAGACTTCCATAGTTCTTTTGCATGAATCCAGGTCCTTTGCCATTAATTGGTATTAAAATCTAGGGTGAATCCTGCAGAGCTGGATTTACTGGGAAGGCAGGAGACTTTGTAGAATTATTTTTCTCAAATGCTGCTGACGTGTGCTGCTCTGATCAAATGAGGGACCTTTTGGCTGCTTAGCCCTTTTCTCCTTCCCTCCGCTCAGTAAACACACACCTTCACTGGTCTGGTAACTCAATTGGAGGAAGGTGTTTCTGGATAAATAGACCGGTTCTGTTTGGAGGGAGTAGACTTGAGAACAACCCTCAAGCTTTGTTTTGAAAGTTTATTTCATGATTTCGGTGTTATGCTATTTCTTGCATACCATTTCAAATGCTGGCAATGTATTCTGTAAGGATTTTTTTCACCTGTTACTGTTGATTCCATTTGAATGCTTCAAAACCAGCTTTGACTGCATAACTTACAGCTAGAAGTATTTTTCTAGTCTAATCTTAAAAAAAAAAAAAAATACCAAACACACAAACTGTCATATCCAGGCACGCTGAAGCTATAACACTTTCCTTTTTCCTGGCAACTTTTTGATAGTGCTGAAGTCTAAATAGATGACTGAGTGGTGAGTGGTGTTCTTATTTTGAATCATGGTCCAAGTTGTACAAAAGAGTTGGCATGCATTTTAATCACAAATTTTTTTCAAATGTGGTCACTCTGTGCCTCAGGGTACAGTAAATAGTACTGTACTGGCAGAGTAATTAAAGGAAGATTTATTTTTTTCTTTGTGAGGGTGGGAATGGGACTCAGAAAAGATAAAAGCCTTTGTCAGGCTGGTTCCAGTAGGGACAGAACCACCTTGAAGCAAAGACATGCCAGGAACTGATCAGAAATGTGATTGTAGCTGTTCCCGCTTTCAGACCTAAAGGATTCTCCTTGGGTCGTTAGAAGCTCTGGGATGACATGGAAAGGCTGTGATCTTCCCAACAAAACACTCTGGTGTTTTAATGGCAGTTCCTGGAATTCGAGGGTTCCACTTAAGAGCCTGAGTGAGGAGCAGAGATGCTGACTGAATCACAGTAAGAAGCTTCAGTAGTCTCTGAAGGGAACTTATTTCTTAACTCCACACACCACCCAAGAGAAACTGTTGGTTTCAACTGTGGTAACTCCCTTCAGTGCTGTTGCAGTAGCAGATTGCTTTGCTCACCATTCTTTCCTTCTTCTGGAAGTGGAAGGAAGCTTCTCCAACACCATCATGTTTTTCTTCATCCAGCTAACGGTCTTGACCCTTTTCTGGACTCAGAGAACTGTCGGCAGTGATCCAGCCATCTTGAGACCTGATAGAGGCATTTAAATGGATTTTTAGTGTGGTAGGAAAACTGCCCTGGCTTGGTTCCTCCTTTTGCTTAAGAGCCGCACATATGCTTTTGAAGTGAGCTGTGCCTGTCTGCTTTTTGCAGAGGAACGCTCCGTCACGGGTGGTTGAGTCTTGTTTTCCCCGAGACTTGTTAACATGCTGCATTTGGTGCCGACTGGAATTGCCAGGTAGAGCTGTTGATCGGAACAGGTAGGAACAGATGTCTCTTAGGTGCTTGAGCCGGGTAGGTGTGGGCAGCCCAGCTATTCTGCAGTGTTCTGGCCAAGGATTCCTCCTCTTCCTCCTCTGCTCGGTTTTCAGCCTCTTGTGAGTCCTTGGCTCCTCTCGCTTTCTATTTATCCATGTAGTTGCAGGTAAACAAGTAAATACAGCTTGGAAAGAAAACAAGGAAGAGAATTAAAAAGATACCTTCAGGCTTGCTTATCTCTTCAAGGAAAATATAAATTGGAGTTGCAAATGTCTCTTACAGATTTTTCTCATTATTCTGATTTTTTTTTTTTATAAGCACCCTTCACAAGTCTCCACACTTGGTGTTGTGAATTAAAAGGAAAAACGTACAAGGTAAAGCTGGTTTTGGGGGGGTGGAGGGGGGTAGTTTCTAGGATGAAGTCGCAGTAGTTCTGCAGGCCCCGTGCAGCCTCGTCCCATTGACTGCAGCAGATGCTTCGGTCTTGAAAGAACAGTAGGGTCAGCCTCGGCGGGTAGGAAAGTCAGAGCTTTACTTTGTGTTGATCAGAGTTTTCATTTATTGGCAGCGGAACAAAAATATGAGTTGCTTGGACCACCAAACTACTGACAAAGCTGGTGGATGTCAAGGTTTCCTTTTAACGGGGCATATTTCTACTTTTCCTGGTGGGCAAGCCAGTCTCCAGGTCACCTGGAAGTCCCTTCTGTTTGTGTCACAGTGATTAGGGATGGGTATCGCTTTCCTCTCAGATTAAAGACACTACGGAGAGCCCCTGGAAGGCTCGTTCTCATGGCACAACCGTAGGAAAAGTCTCGTTCACACACAGCGAGCCCTTTACGATGGAGAAGTGATGTTTACCTTTAAACAGTGTTAGCAGCTGTTAAAACTTCTGGGTATATTTGTAAAATTGGTCTTTTATACACCGTGTGAAATGGACTGAAATAATTTCTTTGTTGTTGTACCTGTGGAAGTACAAGCCATTTTACAGGGGGGGGGAAAAAAAAACCAAAAAAAACCCAATTAAAATATTATCTCAGTATTGTCACAGACTCCTTCAGTTTTTTTCCCTGCTGGTTGGTTGTCAGGGTTTAACTTTGATTTGCAAAAACTTATAAATAACTTCAAAAATCTACAGTTTCTCTTACTCTTTTTATCCCCTTTCCTCTACTCCTGAACAAACAAAAGCCTTTGAGGATTCTTAAGCATTCAAGGTAGTGGAGTGTATTCAGGTGTGAGTGCCCTGAAATTTCAGTTACTTCACTTCCCTGATTTTTAAATTGAACTGTTTATTTTCAATGCCAACTGCCTTCTTGCAGTGTTAACATAATTGCTAAATAAAAGCAATTTCCAGGAATAATATGCTTTGTGACTCTTAAAATTAATTTCCCTAATGGTAATTCAGTGTTTTGTTTGCATCTGTGTATTCATCCCTTTTTGTTTGCTGTCCCTGGGAGTACATAAGCTTCATTTCTTAAAATGAGCTAAAATGAATTGTCTTTTTTTAAGTAGGAAAAAAAAAAAAACGTTGGCGTGAGCATAGGAAAGGGAAATAAGGATATTGGCAACTTTCTGTGGATGTAGTTGTCTGCCAGCTGGCGATCGGGCTGCCTTGTAACTGAAGAGTGATAAATACTTGCCAGGGAAGATGCTCCCAGACGAATGGGAGAAGCTTTTGGGTTATTTATGTGTAACTGTGTCCAGCTCTCGATAGAAGAGCGAAACCTCTTTCCTCTGGAACTGTTGCTGCCTGCATAGGGAAAAGCTTCGTTTCAAGACATCTTAAATGGGCTCAAAGTGGGCAAGCACTGGATGGATGTGGTCAAACTGGTCTCTGCGCCAGTGGGTTTCTGAATTAGGGATTCTGTGCTGGAAGAAAAGCAGCGCCCGGGTGAGGAACAGCCGCTCATACCTGAGCAAAGATGGGGGTGAGCCTGTTTTCTTTAAAACAGTTGGAGGCAACCTGAGAGAAGTTGTCCTGCTGGGGACATTGGTGGGGAGAGGTTTGTGCTGATCCTTAGAGGAGACAAACCTCAGGGCAGGTACAGGGACTAAGAGGGAGGAACAGGGAGCACTCGGAGCTGAGGCGGTTGGCAGCGTCTCTCTCTTCCAAGACAAGTGGTGCAGCTCAGGTGCAAAAGCATCCCTATAGTACTCCTCAGTGGTAACCTTTTCTGGGTTTATTTATGCAAATTGTGCAGATTTTGTGTCAGTTCTATCAGACAACACCACAAATTTTGGTTTTTGATTCAAACCTACAGCTTTCAGTCTGTTCTCAGTTCACTTCATGCAGGACAACAGGAGTAAACATCACCCTAATGATCCCATTCCCTTGCTGCTTTTCTCCTTGTTCTTCCACCTCCCCGATGAAAGATGCTGTGCTCTTGTTCCCCTCCCGGCTGAGGAGAGTGTGTGTTCCTGCCTCCGTCCATAACCTGGCTGCAAAACTTCACTTCTTCGTTACTGCAGCTTGTGCTGCCAGGAAATGATCTTTGTGAGAGGTTTCCAGAGCATTTGTGATTGCTGCTGTTCTTTCCCTTTCAAGGTATCGCCGTATGGATGTGTAATATTTTTAGCAAGGAACTTAGTAAATCTCTTTCATGTAAAACTAAGGCAGACAGAAGTTTGACACAGGAGTCTGAGCCTGATACTTCTTTTCTTTTTAACTCGATGAAAACTCATGCCTGAAGACAGGCTGGCGATGAGGGAATACTTAACAGCAGAAAGGCATTCAGTAGAACCCAATTACATCAGTGCTTAAAATTATATATATGCATCTATATAATTATAGATGTATAGACATACATTTTGTGGAGTATTTCCCTTAAATGCTGTATTCTTAAAACTCAATTAAAGCAGATGGCAGGGGCCCTGGTCTTTGAAGTGGGCAGGAATTTGACACTTCTGGTAGCGATTGTCCTCTGCAAGAGCAGCAGAGGCAGGTAGGGACGGGAAGAAGGCTGTACTTAGGTCTAAAACTAAGTTTGGACTTCCTCAAAACACAGGGAGGCTTTGGGGATTGCTGCCACCCTTTCCAGGGAAGCAGCTCTGACTCCCCTCCTCGTCTGGGGGTTAAGACGCAGAGGGTGGAGGGGCCTGTGCTGGCCATGGGGCAGGTTGAGCCTGCAGACGCTGCTGGGTTTCATCACGGGCGGTTTCTTTGTGGTCCTTCTCCACGTCACCTTGCGAAGCCGAGGGAGGTGTGCCGTGGCATGTTGGCTGCCGAAATCCTGCTGTGGCTCTTGCGGAGCAGCTGTGCGGCCAGGTGTTGTTAGCAAGGAGAGGAGCTGGGGCTTGGCCTCGGCCTCAAGGGCGACCTGGGATTTGGGCCAAATTGCCTGTCGAGCCCAGACTACAAATCCCGCTCGGCAGCCTGGGGAGAGCCATCAGTAACATCTGGCCCATCTCAGGTCTGTGGCGCGTCCCCTCCCCTCTTTATTTCCCTCTGATTAAATAGAAGCGAGGAGCCAGGGAAGGGGTGCAGGGGAGGGAGAATGGGCCAGAATAATTCTCCCAATGATGGTCTGGACGAGGATTGGGCTGAGCTTTGTCCAAGCAATGTCTGTACAAAGTGGAGCCTCCTTGTGTTAGATGCGATTCAGCAAACCCTGCCTGTGTGTGTACCAGGGCTTGGGTGTGTGCCCCAGCCCTTGTTGCCTCTGCCCTGCTTCGTAGTCCTGGGAAAGCTGCTTTGCTTTGCTTTTCCCACGGATTGTCTTGTCCTGTTTGGAAACCTTGGCCTCCATTGAAATCCTCAGGTCAACGTGGAAAGGCACTTGAGTGCTGCCACGGCCACCCTCGCCATGGGGGCTGTATGGCAGCAAGTGAAGAGGGAGAGCAGGTCTGGCTCCTGGCTTTCCCCTGCTGTGCCCCTGGGGTGGGCATTTTTCATTTCCCCTTTCCTAGCTAAAGAACTACAGGACTACCCAGCCCTGCTTCGGGGGCTTGAAACAACGATTTGAGGCGTTTCTGAAAGAAATTTGGCTTTTGACTAAAGGGTTTTATCCCCCCTCCCTGCAAGCAGAAAATAAACATTTCCCTTTTCATGAGAATGTTCCCTGCGGAAACCAGTGTCTTCCTCCATGTGTCTGTTCTTCCTTCACCCTCCCTGTGCTCCCAGGACCGCTATTCCTCCGGTAAGATTTGTTTTCTCCCTCCCCCTCCCTTCCCATCAGGATACAGCACCTCAGTCCTGGAGTCCTCTGGCCGGGCCCTACATCTCAAGATCCTTCTGCCTTTCCCTTGGCCAAGGAGAGCCAGCCCCTCCTCGGGAGGAGAGCCAGGAGGGTCGCTCCGAGCCAGATCAGGAGCGGCTGGGGATTTGAGCTCATGTAATCGAACATGTCTAGACAGCCAGGAGCCTCCAGCGGAGAGAACAATGAGTTTTACAGGCGATCCCTGATGTACAAGGAGAAATCTTTCCTCCTGGACACACGTGTGGGCCAGATGTTCTGCTTCGATTTGTCTGCTGTGATCTTCAGGCTCCCAAACTGTGTGGACAGCATGCAGTGATGGTGGGCTCTTGGTCTCCTGCCCAAGGTGAGGTTCCCCAGGCAGGGACATGCACGTGTGTGGCGAATGCAGAAAGGACTCGGATGTGCCAGCATGGACAAGGAGCTCTCAGGGAATCTGAGAAACTTCAGGTTTGGTCTGTCCATGCATGGTTCGACCTGGGAGCAGTAGGTCTGGTGCATCCTGATGGCTTGCTGCAAGCCATCAGGTTGGAAAATGCATGCCGAGCAGCAATCTGTATGGGACTTCCAGCATATGGAAACACACAAATATCCAAACCTCTTTTCTCACTTGGATAGAATTTGCAGGTGAAGGAAGAGGAGATCTGTATTACTTTAAATAATTCATAGCCCTGCATCAAGAGGCATCTCTAGGCTCAGTGGAAGGCTGGTGTATTTAAGGCAAAGGAGCAACTTGCTTGTCTTCATCCTAAGCATTGTCTCATCTAATTTCCAGGAAAGGTGATTTCTTGTTGGTCTTCGCTCACAGATACAAAGCTCTGCTGCTGTAGTTGGCTTTAAATAGAAAAAGATCTGGTTTGCATAGTTTTCCCCACTCGGAAAACTACCACCAGTGTGGTGTGAGTAAACTCCGCAATGAGCATCATCGCTCCTCCATCAATGTCCGGACAGAAGTGTCGGGAAGGGTTTATTCTGCAGAAACACACAGCATTTTAAACTCTGTTGCGAACAACCAAATTTAAATACTGAAAAAAATCTCCAAGACGACATTTCCAGCAAGATTTAGAGGTTCAAGGCAATGACTCCACAGTGGTTCTGGTCACTGGAAACATCACGTGTGCCAGCAAATACACCAGAAATTTCCTCAAAAGCTCAAAGTCTTTTCAAGTGATTCACGACACCAGGCCAGCTCGGGGGAGAACCCAGACGTTGTTTGCAGATTCAAAGGACTTGGCTTATTTTGTATTCAAGGTCTGCGATTAATAAAGACAGAGCCTGCTAGGAAATAGGGCCCTGCCCCCTCATCTCGGCAGAGGCTGATCAGTGCCCTGCTGCAGGGGCTGCGAAACTACCAGACTACCCATCTCCGGAGATGGCTTTTTTTTTTTTTTTTTAAGGGAAGTTTTTGGAAATTGAGCTGGGTTTGGGAGGAATTGTCCACAGCATGGCTGTGGTTAGGCTGGGAGGATAAAGCACCATTAACATCCCTGCCTCTACGGCAGCCTCCTTCCTCTGCATCTCCCGTGCTCTACAAGCACGGATCAAAGCAGCCCGGTCCTGTGTGAGCTGAAGACACTCTCACACTGACAGATTTCTCTGGGGAAAAAAAAAAAAAAAAAAAAAAAACAAACCAAAACAAAACCCAAAACAAACAAATATCCTGGTTTTGAAGCAAAGAACAAATTCGCAATGGGAAACCAGAGCAGCTGTTGGATGCCAGAGCCCAGGGTTCACTCCAGCAGCCCTGCCCTGATGCACAGGTTTCCTTCGGGATCCCGATGTGCGGAGCACGGAGCAGCGCTAACAGCTTCCAGCCCTGGGGCTTGTGTAAACACTTCTTTCAAGAGAGATGTGAGGAGGGTTGAACTCTCACATCTTCACCTGCTGGTGAAGCTGTGCCGGGGTGTAACAGGGGTGGCTCATGTGTCTCAAAGGTCGAGGTTTAAGTGTTGTGTTTTCCCTTTTACTAGAATCAGCAGTTTCTGCTGTGGTTTTTTTTTGCCCCTGTTGACAGAATATCCCTGTGGGATTGTGCACTGGTGTGGAGTTGCCCCCTGCTTTCCTTGAGAGCTGCTCTGAGCCCCTGCAGGGCAAAAACCCAAAGCTCCATCACCCTCAAGCAAGTGCTCTTTGTGTTTCTGACGATCTGCTGGTTTCCCAAAAAAAACCCAGCCTGCGGGCTGTGCTGAAGGGCTGTATGGAAAGGGCAGTAACTGTCCCAGTGGCTGGGCACAGCGGGATGCTGTGGGTGGAGGCAATGAGGGGACATGGACACATGGATGGGAACCCAGGCGGGATGAGCCACCACCATCAGGTTTTTGCTGGGGTTTTGGTGGCTCTCGAGGCTTGTGGGGCAGAGGACATTTAGACAACGCTTTGCTGGTGTGTCTGAAAGCAGAGGGATGGTGAGATGGCTGCTGAGAGCCTGTGCCACCTATGATGGTGCCCACTCCTGCTGCAGTGGTGCTCCGCAAACCTCCCTCCTCAGGGTGCCGCTTGGGAGCTCAACCCGGGATCTTAGGGGCCACCTTGCTCCACAGGACCCACACAGGGGGTGAAAAACCCAGCCCAGGCTGCTGGATTCCAGCCTGGTTTGAGCTTGCATCCAACTAACGCTCTCCCAAGATCACGACTCATCTTCGTTTTTGAGCCATTTGGAGGGTAATATACCTGAGTTTCCCTTGGAGGCTGTCCTGCTGTTACTCACCCTCCCCAGAATGATGTCCACCTCCTTATTTCATCCAGTCTGGCCCTGCTTTTCAACCGTCCTCTTTCCAAACAGGCTACGAGCCCTTTTGCTCTCAGGTTTTTCCTGTTCAGGTGCACAGACATAGTCAAGCCGCTGTCAGTCTTCTTTCCTATTAGCTTAAGCACGATGAGATCCTTTATGAGCATTTTCTCTGGCCTTAAAACTGTTTCTGTGCTCTTTTTTTCAACTTTCTCTACTAGATCCATGCATGCACTCCTCAGTGGGAGATGCAAGATGACATCCCATCCTTCCAACCGCCCTGTTCATACCCGCGAGGCTCTGGGCAGCTGGTAAGTGATGGCAGTTACTGGTTTTGCTGAGCCGAACCGGGTGGGATTGGGGTTCCCCTGGCTGCAGACCCCCACCCCATGGGGCTGGCAGCCTCCCCCAGCCCCTGAAACCCCCCCGCTGCCATCAGCCCCGCTCCTGGGGCTGCGCTCAGCCTGCGAACGAGCCTGTTTGCTCTAACAACCATCCTGCCTCCCGCCTTACTCGACACTCTGCCTGCACTCGGCAGAGATGCTCGGATGGATTTCCAGCTTGTTAACAGCAAAGTCCCCCGGCAGTGGCTCAGCACAGATCCCCCCGCGCCAGGGGCAGGTGTTGACCACTCTGTAAGCCACTTTGCCTGTCTTTATCGATATTTTACAGTCCTGCTTTCAAATGTCAGGGTGTTTGAAGTCAGAAGCCTCCTGGGCGCTGCTCATGCCGGGCTGTTGGTAAACCTGAGTGTTGTCTCATTAAGAACAAAAGCACGTGTCTCTGGTGCTTATTTCCTACACAACCACCCAGCGGAACCAGTTGTTTTTGCATTTCTGTATTCTTTGGGTTGAATCCTGCACAAATGAACGTGGTTTTCCACCCAAGACAGACATCTGGCGGGGAGCAGCCTGGGTCACCTCCCTTATTTGCTCCTGGATCTGCCCTAAACCACCTCTCCATTTTTCCAGGATGTCCTTGCTATCTGCAATTAATTAGACGTTATTAGCAGCAGTGTTGGCTGCCGCTTGGCTCCATGAGGTTTCTTGCCCCCCGTTTTTTACAGGAGTGGAGCCGTGATGTGCTGGGGTGACTGCTGCTTCCACTAGCACCAGTAAGAAATGCCCTTCTCCACCCAGTCTGTTAATGCACAAGCACCCTGCACCCAGGTTGTGCTTCTTACTTCTCTGTTTTTCATTTTTCTTTCTTTTTTTTTCCCGTAGCAATAGCATCAAATTGTGTACTCCAGGATTTACAAGGTAAAGCTGCTCCTTGGAGAATACTACAGCAGCGATCAAAGTCCTGGGAGCTTTTATTCCCTGGTGATTAGCTGGGTGCTCCCACCAGCCCTGCACCGTGCTGAGCAGCATATCCATTTTATTTAATCGGATTATGCAAAGCGTTTTGCTGTGCGACCGACGGCGGGGTGAGGCAGGCACCTGGAACCATGGCTGGGATCATCTCCATCGTCGCTCGGATTTGGGGAGCGCTGCGAAGCGCTGGTCGGGGATGGAGGAGCCCATGGGGAGGGCTGGGTGCTGCTGGGGGGCACTGGTGCACTCTCCGGGGATGCTCACTGGGTCGCTGCATGGGGTTTTCCTTTAATTTCCTCAACAGGAGCAGGAATCGGAGTGTGGTTTTTTGTTTGTTTTTTTTTTTTTCTTTCTGCCTGGTCCTGGGTGCAGGATGCAGCCATGGGAAATGAGGATTCGCCTGCCGTCGTATCCAGCTCCTGGGAGCAGTGCTGACTTGTTCAACAGACATCCCTGTCACCTAAAAGGGCTTTTTCCTAGGATTTTACCAGCAGTTTTATGGCCATGTCCTGCTTTTCTAGCAAATCCAAATCCAGCAGAGCAATGAGGTACCTGACACCCACTCCATCACGGCCCCAGCCACTGCTGTTGAGCACGGGATGGGGCACCTCCAAGGTGCCTTGGGTACCAGAGGGAGCTTTGGGGGCGGAGGCAGATTCCTGGAGCTTCCCACCAGCTCTTGTGGCTTCATCCAGATTTTTCTCCATCCCTTTCCCCCCTCCTCCCTTATCTGCTTTGTTTTAAGGATTAGCATCTGGAGCCGCGTGAATGTATCAGAATTGCAGCTATCTTTTCTTCTTCTTTTGCTTTTTTAAAGCCCATATGGTTGCAGGGAGAAACACAAACCCGAAGAGAAGATACATGAAAAGAAAGCCAAATATAGAACACTTAAAAAAAAAAAAATTAAGACAATTTTGAATAATAGCAATGTACAAGAGAGTATCTAAAAAATCTGCCGACTTTGAAGCCAGTCTCATGACTTATGAATATTTAGAGCTGACAGTCTTGGATACAGGCGTTTCCTTGAGTTTGTTTAGAAAAGTGGAGCTAAATTCGTGCAAAGCTGAGTGTGCTGAGCTCAAAGCACCCCGACCCGGTTGGAGTATGTTGGAGTTTGAACATGGTTTGAACATGGTTTCTTTAGTTTTGGGGTTTTAGCAGGAGGGTGATATTTCTCCCAGATACACTGGGGTTTTGGAAAGGAGCCCACCCTATGAAAGCTGTTCCGTTAGTCCTTTCAGCGCTTCTGGGTGACAGTCCTGGGCTCGAAAAGGGGATGTCGGGGCTGTTTTACTCTTGGCCACATCTTTACCTGCCTCAGGAGACCCATGTGGTCTTCCTGAAATGCTGTGAGGTGTGAGAAAAGAGCAAGCTTGGGCTTTATTTCCCCTTAGGAGCATGGGCTTTCAAAGGGCTTGGTGCTTTGGAGACCCAAGACTGCAGGCAGGTCTTAATAGGAAGGAAGGGCTGGAGGAGATTGCTGAGGAACAGGCTGGATTTCCCTCTTTCCCCCATGTATCTCCAGCTTTTGGGTCCGGCATGTGTCCTGGGGGTGGTGTGGGATGCCGTTGTGGGTATCATCCCTGTGTATGATGTCTGTCATGTGAAGTCCACCAGAACCAAGCTGCTGGTAGGAACACAGCTGGTAGGAACACAGCTCGCTGTGAACAGGCATCACTGGTGAACTTTTAAAATACTTTTTTCTTTTTTAAGGTTGAACTTCTAATGTGGACGTATGAACATGCAGGGTGGGCAGAGGCCAGGTGGTGGGGCTGCGGGTGGGTGTAAGGGTGCAGGAGGGCTTAGGGCTGTTCGAGTCCATGGGGACTCGTTGGCTTGGGCACAGGATACCCAGTGATTTTGTGCTTCTCCCCTCTCAGTGTGCTGGGCTGGTTTGCAAAGCTTGTCCTGGGGCATCTTTGAGCAGCTCGGTGAGTTACGGTGGAGTCACGGCGGGGGACCAGCTCGTATGTTGTGTGACTGCTGGTGTTGGGCCCGTGCTCTATGGCACCCTGCCATAATGCTGTCACCAAACGTCATTGCACCTACCCAGAGAGAACTCAGGCTCCCAGGTAGCCCCACACCATGACATGGGAGATGCTGTGGGACCATCAGAGCAGCATTGCTCAAAAGCGAAGCTCAGATGCAGCATCGGGTCCAGCGAAGGCCCCGGAGATGCTGGGAGGGCTGGAGCCCCTCTGCTGTGAGGACAGGCTGAGAGAGCTGGGGGGGTTCAGCCTGGAGAAGAGAAGGCTCCAGGGAGACCTTCCAGCCCCTTCCAGTCCCTAAAGGGGCTCCAGGAAAGCTGGGAAGGGACTCTGGATCAGGGAGGGGAGCCATAGGATGAGGGGGAGCAGTTTTAAACTGGAAGAGGGGAGATTTAGATGAGACCTGAGGCAGAAATGCTTTGCTGTGAGGGGGGTGAGCCCTGGCCCAGGTTGCCCAGAGAAGCTGTGGCTGCCCCATCCCTGGAGGGGTTCAAGGCCAGGCTGGACGGGGCTTGGAGCAACCTGGTCTGGTGGGAGGTGTCCCTGCCCAGGGCAAGGTGGGGTGGAATGAGATGATCTTTAAGGTCCCTTCCAACCCAAACCATTCTATGATCCCCAGCTCTGCGGGACCCCACCAGCCCTGGCAGAAGAAGAGATGTGCCTAGTTCTTTTCCTCAGAGATTTACTGTTTTCCTCCCCTCCGCAAAGCCACTTTGCTTTTACGTTGAGGGCTGCATTGTCACCGCTGCGCCGTAAGTCACAGGAGAGCATCAGCGCCAAGGCAGCCAAAAGCACTGAGCCTTCAGCAGATGTTCAGCTCCTGCAATATACAGCCCTGTGCGGGCCATGCTCTCGCTGTCTAGCACTGAAAATTAGACACACACCCACACCCCCCCAAAAAAAAGAAAAAAAGCCAGAGGGCTTTTCCCAGTGACTTTGACAGGAGGAAAAGTGAAGCTCAACAAATAACGCAATGAAGGCACAGCTCAAGGTCTTGCTGGATAAAGGTCCCAGGGTGCTGGGAGGGGGCTGTATTTCCAACGAAATACTTGTGGTAATAAATAAAGCGACTATACGGTTTTTTTTTCCAGATGTATTTAGGGCTAGGAGGCTAAGAGGGAAACTCCTAGCTGAATTCCCATCTGTGGGATAACGCTGTTTCCACGGTTTTCCCTGCCAAGAATCACTTAATTATGAGTAATTAAATAAAAATTAAAAAAAAAAAATGCAACCCAAAACAGGGCTTTGATTTGGCTTCGAAATGCTGAGGGATTTGGGGATGGGGAAAATGGTAGAAGGGAATAAACAAATAATGAACCCAGTGACCTCCAGCATGGGCCGGACGCGACATGGAGGGGGATGCAGGGGTTTTGGCCACTGAGGAGCCGCGTCTGGTATGGCACCATCCCATGCCCCTGCTGGAGTCAGGGATGCTTCTCCATTCCTCAAATAAGCATGGCTCCCCCTCGCCAGAAGAGTTTAGTTGTGTCATTTCCCTCGTTATTCTCCCTGGCAGAGCGAAACCCTCGGATTGCTGCCGGGATTTGGGGTTGCTGCAAAGGACTCGGGGCCGGTAGGGGGAAAGATGCAGCTTTCCCAGGAAAACCTGATGTGTTTGGACGAGGGGCTGGTTCCCAAATGAGGTGAAAAATCTGAGCCCTGGAGTGTTTGTGGTCAATGTTTTTCTGGGGATTCATTTAATTTTCCTTCCCCTGCCAGGGATTTGAGTACAGACCCTCCAAAATGCTACACTTAAGGCAGCAAAATGATGCCAACGTCTAACTTTATCCCTGAGAAATTAAAGATTTTGCTCAACCCTCATCTTATAAAAAACGGTTCAATTTTCTGGACCGGGGAGGTGGGTGTGTGTGTGTGTGTGTGTGTCCAGTTTTGAGATTTCCATCCCTCAGCTCCAAGTCCCTGAGGAAAGCTTGGATACTTTGAGACGTTGGGTTGAAAAATGTCTTTTGCCAACTGTTTGCCCCTGAGACACTGCGTAAAACGGTTTTATTTTGAAAGTGCTGAAAAACCATGCACAGGTCTGGGGCTGTTGAACCCCGGTGCTGGTTTTGGGGGAGCCCCAGATCCCCACACATACATTTAGCCCTGCCAGGGCTGTGGGGTTTAGGTCCTGGCAATAAATTCTCCTGTTTCTCCTTGGCGTGGGGGCCCGTGTGGGACCCCACACATGGGTGGATTTGCATCGCAGGGTGTTGCGATGAGATACGTATGGACACCCTGCATGTCCCAGCCCATTGAGGACAACCACTTGGGCTGGTGGCTTTGGAAGCACTCCCAGTTTCGTGGGAGAAGGGGAAAGAGCTGGAAGTGGCGGAGGGAAAATATGATGTTGAGGGAAATGGGTCGGGGAGGATGGAAAAGGAGGGACAGGCTGATCCTTTTGCCTGTTTAGGTTACGATAGCCGTGAGGGCAGTAAAACAAGCGTGAGGTTGGGATGGAGCCCATGTCCATAATCTCTTTCCCCAGGGATTGGTCCATCCGTTTTGGTGTGTGGCCCGGCTCCCGTCCAGCCGATGGATAAGGTGGGGAGGGGGCGATGAAAAGTGCTTGCACCAGTCACACCTCTCCAAATGCAGTTGTGGCCACAGAAATGGCTCCCAGCTATGATGTTGCTGTTTTGCTTTGGGTGTCGAGAGATTCAAGGGCAAAAGAATAAAGTCATTAGCACAGAGCTGGAGCAGTGAGTGGTCCTGGAGTGGCTCCAGGTGCGGATCGCAGAGGGACCAGGGATGCTGAGCATCCCTGTCCTCGCCTGATGTGTCCATTCATTGCCCAGAGGTGGTAAATGAAGAGCGATGGGTGTCACCTGCCGGCTCCCATGGTACAGATCCCCACATGCTCGTGTCCGGGTGGGTGTTTAGATGTCTTATACAGAGGGTGTGTGATAACGTAATGTGTATGAAACGAGAAGACGCAGCCCGACGGGACCCTGGGTTCCTCAGCAGCTGCCCAGATGCAGCCGTGGGGCTGGAGAGGAGCCGGCGACAGCGGGGGGAGGGGGGGGGGGGGGGGGGGGGGGGGGGGGGGGGGCAGGGTGAGGGCTGGTGGCCACTGCAGGAGCAAGTTTTACAGCAAATACTGAGCTTTGCCTTATCCGCTTGCGCTAAAGCTGCAGTCTTCTTCAAAAGGGACCGAAATCCGACGCAACCAGGATTTTTGTGGTTGGTGCAAGGTATGTAACGTTCCCATTTAATCTGGGCAGGGGTGGGATTGCAAGCAGCTGGGCTGGGATGTGCTGGGCTTGCTGGGTGGGGGCAGATGCATGTTTGCTAGACACTGGGGGGACAGGACACCCCCATGCGCCCATACACCCCCAAGACTCTTCCTTAGCAAATGCATTGGGGAGATTTGTGTAGGATGCTGAATGTGGAGATGGGGAGGAGGGGTGAGGACGGCAGCCAAATGCCTCCTCTTCTTTTAAACCAGATATTGAGGCAGAGAAATCTGTGCAAAGCCAAATATTTCCTGTCCTGATGGAAGACACTGGTTAAAGTGTGCACTTTGCTTTGGTTAATACAGCCATGAGCATCATCTCGGAGACTGATTCAGTGCCTGCCCATTGTCTCTCTAGGACGACCGGGAATAACAGCTTGTATCTTCACTCCCTGGCTGTAAAATTCTTTTAAACCTTCTGCAAAAAGCCTGTAGGTTTTGACAACATATTCCTTGGAGGGGGGGGGGAAATAAAAAGTCACAGCAACAGTCTTGAGCAGCCCTGGCTGTGATCTTTAGCTGCCTGGGAGCAAGCCATGGGCAGGGACGCGGGCTGAATAACAAGGACTCCCACGGCTGCGGAGGACAGGATGATATATTTTTGCAGGGCAGTAAAACCCGCTCGATGCCGGGCTCGGGCAGGAGCTGGGGCTCTGATCTGCTCTTTCCCTACCTCCAGGTACAGCATTCCATGGCTCCAGCCCCGCGCCAGCACAGCACATTCCCGATATCCCATCCTCGCAGCGGTTTTCGAGGCGTGAGTGATGCCGAGCAGGGGCTCGCCTGGACCCTGCGGTTTACGGGCAGCTGTTGAAAGAGACTCTATTACAGAGTGCTCTGTATTTAATCTCCCCCCTGCCTATCTAAACCATGGGGAAAGGTTTTATATATGGCTCTGACAGCGCTGAACGGCTCTACCGGAGAGGGATGCGGGCAATTTATAGCACACCGACTGCTGCCGGGTAATACGTAGGAGAGGCTCCAAGCGGGGAAGGATTTCTGGGTTTATCGGAAGGGGAGTACAAACCTAAGGCAGAAGCCGGCTGGGAATCTTCCCAGCTCAGGGGGTTTAACCTGCGGGACTGAAGGCTTTTAGGGCTGATGCGGGGGTGTGGGGATTGCCCTGAGGGGTACCTGGGCACGCCGTCCCCCCCTGGGGACTGGGGAGGGCATGTCCGGGGGGGATGCACAATTTTCTGACGCCAGACAGCTGCACCGGGAAGGGGGTGAGAGATGAGCTGGGTTTTGGGAGGTGGGAATTGATGCCCAGCATCCCAAGAGCTGCATCCCAAGCCTGAGCAAGGCTGGGTGAAGGTGCAGGAGGGGAGCGGAGGGCACCTGTCTTTACCTTTTTGCCCTCCCAGGCTCTTCCACAGCATCGGCAGCACCCTGGGTGCTGGGGTACATCACCTTAAACCAAAAAAGCAGCCTGTTTTTGAGCCCAGCTGGGTTTCTGCAGGTGGAAGAAAAGGCTGAGCTTGTCCTGAGCTCACTGGAGGCTGTTCCCTCCCAGGATGAACCCTTCCCCGACCGCACCGAGAGGCTGAATCTCTGCTTGGAGGGTGGTTTGGGTTAGCGCTGGGGGGGGGTCTTTCCTCCAGCATCCCCTGCTCTGCACCTCGTCCCTAAACTCTGCCCACCAGTCCTGCACCCGGAGACTCCCTTTGCGCCTGCTTTTCCGTTTTAATCTCTTGTACTCCCAGTATTTTTGAGTCTTCGTCAGCTCGGAGATATCTTTTTTCCCTCCTTCTCTCTCTCTTACCCTTCACGCTACCATCAGCTTTCTGACATGGGAGTTTTATTGGAATAAAAGTAGATTTTTATCTCTCAAGCCTGTTTATTAAACTCTCTCCCTTCTTTCACTGTAAGCTACCACCCACCCTCCCGGACGTTTGTCGATTCAAATCAGGTTTAATCAACTCACAATATTGGACACAGTAAAATTGGATTTCTGAAAGCCCAATAAAGTTGTGCCACCGCGCTGTACCGTAGCTCGAGGAGCTCAGATTTCGTCACATCATGTTGGCAGCCACAAGAAACAGCCCATAAGAAACTCATCTACTGCACTCTGGCAAGCTGCTAAAAATGGATGAAGCCTCTCCCAAAGAAATATAGACTATTAGTATTCTTATTAACATTCTGCTGTCAGAAATGACCAGTAGTAATAAATATGGCTGTATCTTTTCATCGTCCTGCCTGTTCATCACTGTCTGGCTGAGCTTCCCTCGGGGCCGGGCACGGTCCCTGTTACCCTGCATCGCCCTGTCTCCTTGCCCAAAAGGAGCCGTTTGCCCTCATGCTGTAACCTTGATTATTTTTGTTATTATTATTATTACTGTTATTTCCTTTATTTCTTTTTGATGCAGCGAGCAGCAGAGCAAGTCGGAGCCCCTGAGAACAGCTCGCTCCGCACCTCTCCCGACAGAAGGTCTCCCGGCGATGGGAAAGGGCAGGATGAGGTCCAGATGCCCACGATGCTTCTGCTCCCCTCTAATTTAGATTTCTATGGTTATAATGAGAGATATTGGTAGACTTGGATTATCCTCACGTCTCATTTCTTCCCTAATCTTGGATGAGCTTTAGCACCGGGGTAAATCAAGCTGTATTTATGCCATTGCTTTGTGCTAAGCCTGGCAGAGTTGCCTCCTTTTGCCCATGCAAACCTTCCTGGGGCCGCCCCGTAAACCTGATCCGGGAACCCATCCCAATTCAACCAACCTTTTTCTCCTTTCTTTGCAGGCTGGTTTTCATCCCAAGGAGCTCCCTGATCCAGCTGGATGTGTCTGCAGGTTGGCACCAGTCGTGTACGGGAAGGGGAATAAGCCGTGGTGGGAGCAGAGGGAGGAAAACTGCTTTTTTGGGGGTATTAATGGGACTGGGACGCTGGTGTGAGGCAGCAGGTCTGGTCTTGACTTTTTGCCAGGAAGCGTTACCTGGGTGAGAGCAAATTGGCAGCAAAATCCCTGTTTACAAACTCATTTAAAGGCAGACCAGGGCCCCGTGTCTCTAATTCTGGCATTTTCCCTCGCTCGCTGCAAAACCAGCTGCCGAGCAAGCGTGTGATAGATAATGATGTAATTAATGCGGAGGGGGAGCAAATTCATGTATTAACAAACATTTTTTTCCCAACGCAGGGCAAAGGGAGGGGGAATTTACTGCTGTCAACCTGGCAATTTCCTTCCTCCCAAATTCTTCCAGCTGTTCCGTTTCACCGCTCCTTTTCGCAGGGCTCGCAGCGTTCAGCTTTGCCTGAGCAGGTGGGATTGCAGGAGCCTGGACCGCTCCTGCCCACGCCAGAGGGGGAATCCCAAGGAATGATTTCCACATTTAACACCAACTGATCATGAAGTGGCTGCAGCTCCGTGGAGAGACGGCTCCTGGAGACCAGCAGCTCCGGGCAGGCTTAGCTTTCAGTGCAATCGATGGCATAAGCCCTGGATGCCCCTCAGTGCCGTTGGTGTGATGGAGATGGAGGATGCTCCAAGGGTGAGAGGCGGTCTCTGGCCATGTCACGGCCATACCTTGTCCCATGGGGTCAGAAGGGGGTCCCTTGGCCACGTCCTTCTCCAGGGTCTCTGCTGGCTGCAGTGATGCTTCATAAATTCATCTGAAGGCAAAAATCCCCCCCCCAAAAATGGGGGCTCAGCCACCAGCCCCACTCGTAGTCACCATGGCCATGTCCCCACGAGCGTGGGTGGTGACAGGAGGGTGGTTGTGCCCTGATGGCAATGCAAGGGAGCAACTGGGAGATAATGCAGCCCTTGCTGGTTGCCAAAAATAGCCTTTTCTTAATAAATTTGTATTAGCATTGCCTCCGCAGCCCGGTGTGCTCCCCCATCCCTGCAGCAGCACGGCGGGTCCCTGGGGAGGGGACACGAGGGCTTTCTCCCATATTTAGCCCCAGGGGGAGGCAGCATCCCATTGCGCCATGCCCTCCACCTTCTGCTGGGCTGGGAACGGGGACTGCGGAGCCAAATATTCCCCCGTGGATAAAAAGATAAGAGCTTTTGTGGGTCTGTGCCCATGAAACCAGATCTTGGGGCGTTTGGGATGGGGTCTCAGCACCACTCGGGGATTTAGCTGAGGGGCGATGGCATCCCTGCCCCAGCGCACCAGCGTAGCTGTGGCCAACAAGGGCCAGCTCAGAGGGGGCTTTGCTGCTCTGGGGGAATTAAATATTCACTAAGCAGCGAGCAAGCTGTCTCTGCTGCTGAAAAGCAGTGTTTTAATGGCTGGGAACCAATGCTTACTGGCCAGCCGGGGGTAAAAAGTGCCGTAAAGGCAGCTTAAAGCCAAGCAGGGGGGGTTAGAGCAGGTTTCCCCCCAAGGCATCGGTGGCCATTAATTATCCAGAGGCAAAAGCATGGGCATGTGGTGCAGATATCCCCCTCGTGGTGTGCCTTGACACACAGGACATCTCCAGCAATCCCCTCTGGCTCCCCTCCCAGCTCTGGGAATGAAATCCCAGCCAATTTCCAGGTGTCCCGACTCAATTTCCAGGTGTCCCGACCCACCTGGTGCAGAAACTGTCCGCTCCAGAATAAATCAGCCATGCCGCGCAGGCAAGGGGATACGAGCGGGGAGATTGGATTAAGGCACGAAGGTGGACAAGACAGATGGCGGGGTCAGAAGGGATGAAATGGGCTAGTGGAAATCGAAAGGGAAAAGATGACAAGGACGCCGGGCTCACTAAAAAAGACAAAGTGCTGGGATTTTCCTGTGGGGAGCTGGGAGAAAAGGAAACCACCGAGGAACGTGTTATGTGGCCATCAATGCTGGTTGCTTTTGAGATGTGATGGGCTTTGCTGGGCTGAGCACAGCGGGACCTGGCCCCATCATGGTCCCAGCCCAGCAGGAAGAGTTTGTAATTTTTTAATTAAGAAGTACTATAACCCATTTATTAAATATGTTTTGAATGGCTCCATCGTAAATTAAGGTCAAAATACGATTTCTAAATTCTCAAGCTATGACGTAGGATTAGCTTTATCGATCTTCTGCATGATTTGTGGCAGCCGCCAAACATTATTTTGACAGTTTTATCATGAAGTAATAGACTTCCTTTTAGATAATTACAGTGACTATGTTCAATTTCAATCTTCTGTAGGACTTTTTCCCTATATAATCACACCTTGATCGTGTCTCTTTCTTTAGTCACACATATGCGATAAACTTTGGAGAAAAGCCGTAATTATTTTAACACTGTAATTTTAAGGCTTACCAAAACACATTCAAAGGTTAATCGTACGAGAAAACTTTCATCTTTAACATCTGTTGCAACGCTCCTTTTGTAAGTGATGAACAGCTACTGCAGGGAAAACAAAAAGCAGAATAGGTAAATGTTGATATGTAACAGGAGTTATTGGAAGTTGTTAAGTTGTACGCCTCTCGTTTCCATTTATACCCGTTTCTCATCCAGGTCCATCCCCAGTGGGTCACGGAGGGGTCCCCAAGGGCTGCCAGGGAAAATGCTGCCACCTCCTTCACCTGGCCAAGCTCCCAGCGTGTTTGAGACCATTAATTAGGCTTTGCCGTCAGTAACGAAGACAGACTTCGCCTCCAGAGCAAGCGCGGGCAGGTGCTTACAGCCGACACTCCGGCCACCACCGGGGTCAGAAATATCCTTGCATCTCCCAGACCAGAGCGATCTCTCCCTCCGGCCCCCGGTCATTAAAAGGAAATTAATTTCACTGGGCACTGAAGTTAGTAAATTCTCTGATTTCTGGTCTATTATGACTGTTAACCAGCTAGATCTCACTTTAATAGCTTATTTAAAGCGCTGGGCCTCTGACAGCCCCGGTGATGGATGGAGCTGTCAGCGTCTGCTTCGTTTGGAGAGGAGAGGAACATCTCTTAAACTAGAAGCTCTATAAATCAAAAGGATGAAAATCAGCAAGTGCATTTTTCTGGACAGGGGCGTCCTTCTCCCTGTGGAGTGTAACTGGCACTAAATTGAGGTTGGATTTATCGGGTCTGAAACCCCTTTTGACAGGCACTTTCGCAGATGGAATGGAAGAGAGCCGGGCACAGAGCAGCAAATCCCGGCGGCAGCCCAACCTGGCGCCGTCTCCTCCCCAAAGCCCAACCCCAGCAGCCCCTCGATGGCGATTTCAGAGTGGTTGTGGGTGGATACAGGGCACTGCTGCTTTTCCCCATGGGCAACACTCCCCAAATCCCCTGTGCTCCCTGGAGACGCAGGGGCTCATCCTGCTTGCGATGCCGGGAGGTTTGGCAGCTTCGCACGGGGAGATGGCTTCTGCATCTTCCCTCACCGGGGAAAACACAGACCCTTCCTTCAACCCCTGGAGCTCAAGCAGAAAGCAAACTCTTGGGTTTTTCCAGCATTGACACAAACCCACCATCACAGGGCACGAGGCTGAGCGATATTATCTTGCGAGCGCCTCCAAATATGAGCAGGGCAGATGGTTATTATCACAGAATCATAGAATTGCCTAGGTCGGAAGGGACCTTTCACATCATTGACTCCAACCATCAACTAAACACTGACAAAAAAACATCGCTAACCCACGTCCCTCAGCATATTGCTTCGGGCTCTGCCAGATTTGAGACCCCGGTAGCACGAGAGCCTTTCATCTGTGTTTTTCCAAGGCTGCCTTTCCCACAAAGCTGATGGATGGGAGCAGAACCGCCTCCCTCCCCCGCCCAAGATGTGTTATTCGCAGCACCTGAGTTTTGTTTAATATTGAAAGACGTTTAAAGTGTGGCTCTGACCTAGATTGGGAGCTCTTCGGGGGAAGGCTGTTGCTGGCACAGGCGGGTTGGGGAGCTGCCGGCGGAAGCAGGGCCTGTGCCTCGCCGAGAAGTGCTGCTGCGATGAAATGATCATTTAGGGGTGGGAATTAACCCACTTAATCAGCAGCACTCTTGGTTTGCTCAGAGGTGACGTGAGGTGCTCTGCTCCTGCTTGGACATGGTGGTCCCTCTTTGTTTGTCCCTTGCCTTGTTTCCAGGATTGCAAAATGTTTGAGCCTTTCTCCTTTCTCCTTCTCCCCCTTCCTTCTCCTTTACCTTTTCTCCTTTCCACACAGAATCACAGAATCCCAGACTGGCGGGGGTTGGAAGGGACCTCTGGAGCTCATCTCGTCCAACCCCCTGCCAAAGCAGGGTCACCCAGAGCAGGTGGGACAGGAACGTGTCCAGGCAGGTTTGGAATATCTCCAGAGGAGACTCCACAGCCTCTCTGGGCAGCCTCTTCCAGGGCTCTGGCACCCTCAAAGGAAAGAAGTTTTTCCTCATGTTGAGGTGGAATTTTCCATGTTCCAGTCTGTGCCCGTTGCCCCTTGTCCTGTCACTGGACACCCCTGAGAAGAGTCTGGCCCCATCCTCTTGCCCCCCGCCCTGAGATGAGATCCCCTCTCCTCTTCTCTTCTCCAGCTGAACAGCCCCAGGGCTCTTCTCAGCCTTTCCTCAGCACAGAGATGCTCCAGTACCTCATCATCTCCGTAGCTTCCGCTGGACTCTCTCCAGCAATTCCTTGACCTAGGGAGCCCAGCACTGGCCCCAGCACTGCAGATGTGGCTGTGCCAGGGCAGAGCAGAGGGGGAGGATGACCCCCCTCCCCCTCCTGGCCATGCTCTTTTCAATGCGCCCCAGGAGACCATTGGTCTTCTTGGCCACAGGGGCACAAGGCTGGCTCATGGGCAACCTGTTGTCCACCAGGACTCCCAGGCACCTCTCTGCAGACCTTTTCCTTTTCTCTATTTCCTTTTCTTCTTTTCCTTTTCCTTTTTCCCCTTTCCCTTTCCCTCACTTTGCTGGGGCTCCACGTCTGCAGCCCCCAGCTCCACCACAACCACCCTGCCCTGCCGCACCAGGCAAGCCGAGGGGGGTCTTTTAGATGCGAAGGACGGTCATTTTTTGGAAAGCACACCCAAGGTGCTCTTTTTAGGTCAAAATTTGCATTTTTAAACACTTCCCAATGTGAAAGCATGCCTTTAAAAAATTCAGAAGCGCGGCCACGTCGCCCTGGTCTGGGGGCCTGTAATGGCCTTTAAAAAAAAATACGAATTTTACTTCTTCTTCCCCGAAAATGTAAGCGGGGCTGCCGGGACTGTTACCTCGGAGTACGTGTAAGCTGAACCCCCACCTTGATTTGTGCAGAGGATGCGGGGAGGAGGTTTCAGGGGTTCCCCCTAAGGGGAGCCAGCACTGGGGAAGGGGCGCAGGGATCGGCTGGGACAATTCCCCCCCCACACAGCCCCCTTTGCCAACCCCGATGTCTTGCACCAACACAGGGCTTCACCTTGGGGGCTGGTGATGTGCAAACCCCCTTTGGCTCTGAGTGCGAATCTCCCGGTCCATCACAGTCAAGGTTTGGGTTTGACACACGAACCCCGGGATGCTCCCGCAGCTCTTCCAGGTTCTTCTTAAATCACTTCGACCTTTCCTTTGCGGAAGGAGGAGGCATTTCGTGCCATCGCCATGGCAGAGCACATCTCCCTGCCTGTCAGGTCCGGGGTTTCACAGCAGAGCCGTCGAAAGGAAAGGGAAAAACTAGTGAACCACATAATTAGTTTTTGCTTCAGTGACTAATATCACTTGCAAACAGGTAATCTCAGCCTGAGCAGGCTCCTTTGCCGCGCTTTTCCTAATGAATGAATGTAGCTGGCTCGTCCTTTGCCTTCTAGAACAAATACAAACGCGGGCAGCTGCGTCCGGAATAAAACGGAGCATCTCGCAGCGAGAGCAGAGCTCTTTATTCAGCATCACAAACTCCCTGAGGTTTCCCCAGCAGCTCTTCGCTGATACCTGATCTTAAACCATCCCCTTGCAACCTGCCCCAGCCCAGCATCCTCCCTTCGCCCCCGCCATCCAGCAGCAATGCTGGGGGGCCCTTCCAGCCTTCCCTGCAAATTGATCATCCCGGTTTGCTTTCTGCACGTGGCAATCGGCCGGGAGAATCGTATTTGCTGGTAGGAGCAGGGGTTGCAATTCAGGGCGCGGGAGAGGCATTTGTACTTAAGTAATCAGATAGCGGCGGTGTATAAAATCATAATGGCTCTGTAATCTTGTCCTACAATAATCCCGCGCGTGGCTGTGGAGCGCAGCTCCCCTCAACCCACCCAACCCCCACCCCCAGCAGAGCGCTGCCCTCGTTTAAATGTGATTTAATGAGGCTGGAAGAGCAAGCTCTGGTTGCTGGGGTTTTTAACGAGCAGGTGGTGTGGCCACCACTGTGGAATAATAATAATTTTTCGGCAACGTCGTGCCGTCTCCTCGGCCCGGGGACCCCAAGGTTGGCCCCAGCGTGTCCCCAGATGGGATGGCAGGTGACGCAGCTCGGTGGTCCATGCTGTAGCCCCCCATGCCAGGAACCTGGGGCTTCTCTTTTTCTCATTTCCCCTTTTATTTTTAACAGCCTGGGTAGTTGTCTGTGCCAGTTGTCCTCAGGGCATGAAGAACTGCTTCTTCTCATTGATATTTTGGGTGCCAAGTTTCCATGGACAGGCTGTGCCTCTCTTTTCGCACCCCAGTCGCCGATAACTGGGGTCACGACTCAGTGAAGCCGGGGCCGCGAATGACCCCATTGCTATAATCTCCCGGCACTTCTCGTGTATTTCAAAATAGAAACACCGATAACGATCCGTCTCCCTGTCGAGCCTGGAGGGGGAAGCAGCTTGATTAGCTTATAGATCCCCTCGTTTATGTGTGAGTGACTGCGGTGTCCGGGGAAGGGGATGGAGGAGGTGGGGATGCGCAGGGAGACTTTGGGGAGCAGCTGGGAGGGGAGACCCCCCCTGGCCGCATCCGTGGGTCATGGTGTGGGTGTCCAGACAGTGCCGGTGTCCCCAGGTTTGTGTCCCCAAAACCCCCTCAGCGGCTGGTTTTCGGCAGGGCGTCGGACAGATGAGTGGGAGCCTTTGGGGCGCCGTGCCGGGCTGCGTCACCGTGATGGATAGTGGGGAGATGGGGAAACATGAACAGGGAGAAGGATGAAAAATGTAGGAGTTCGTGAGTGGTTCAGTGGCAGCTTGAGATGTGCCATACGTGGTGTGTGTCGCCTTTGTGTCCCTGCACCCAAACCCAGTGTCCCCAAGGAATCCCTGGGGGGGTGTATGGCGGGGGCTGCCCCCAGCTCTCTGCTTTCTTATGTGACCGGGGAGAAGTCACTTCATCTCCCTTCCCAAAATCCAAGCTGGCATCACGGAGCAGATTATTTTGCAGCCTGCGGTTGCTGCCCTCTTCAATCCAAATGAAACCCCAAATCGGTGCAACTGGGAAAGGAAGAGGGGAAGGTGCTTGGGTCCCGTCCAGCCGTCGAGGGGGCTGGTGTGGTGGTCGCAGGCATTCCCTGGCATGGATTTAACGTATGGATTTGCCACAGGTCAGTGCGTTCAGCTAGTGGGAGCCAACCCTATGGGAATGGGAAGCAGATCCGGGCAGCGGTGTTTCCCGCTGCACCAGCCGGGAGCGTGCAGGATACAGCAAACATCTCCCCGTGGTCAGGGAGGGACCCGCTACATTTCAAAAAAGTGATTTATGCTCTAATCGGTCTTGAAGCTTCATTATTCCAAGCATTAGCGTGTCTGAGCCAGTGGCCTTATTTGTTAATGCACTGAAAGCGGCAGCAGATGTGCTATTTTTCATCTGTGACCTGATCAGCTCGCTGATTCATCTACTTCCATTTTCATTCCCCTGTCACTGATTTATTAATGATGTCTTACTTACCTGGGGCTCTTTCGAAGGGCCCCTATAGCTCAGCCCACGGAGAGATGCTGGAGGAGCCTTCTCCCCTCCCCAAATATCCCATTTTTCAAACCATATTCATCCTCATCGCTCCAGAGATTAGACGCTTTGATCATTTAGTAACTGAAGCAACCTTTGCAGCTTGTACAATTTGTGGATAATTTGTCTGCTGACAGAGCAACCTCCCTTTGTTTCCACCGCAGATGGGGTACCCCATCCTCTGGGATTGTCTTTGGGCATGGGGGGGGACACGGTGTCTCTATCCAGGAGCTTCAAGGAATGCAGAGGGAGGATGTCCAGGCTGCGAAAACTGACTGTTTTGTCTTGCTTTTCTATCTTCTCTGCATTGGTCCAGCCTGGAATAATCCCAGGGGCAGAATTTGTGCGAGAAGCCCAATTTCCCCCTTACTTGGAAAAGCTGGTGAGTTTGATCAAACCGTGGGGAGCTTATAGGGATTTTCTTGAACAAGCAAGTCCTTTCTACACTGCCTGTTTGACCTGGGCCGTGCTGGATCCATGAGAAATTATTTCTTTTCTGCCTCCTAGTCTGAAAAATGTCTTTATTCCCACATCTCTCCTAATGGTGAGCCTGGAGCAGGTTGTTGGTTTGCTTTGCCGTGTAAGGGGATTTTCCTCCTGCCTCTGTCCCATTGATGACTCTCTTCTGGACAAGCCACCAAGCAGAGGGAGCTTTGGGGACCTGGGAAAAAGCTGTGGCCAGCCCTGTCCCACGGTGTCCCCAGGGATGTCTGTCCATGGCTGCTGCCAGGCTCTTGGCACCCAGCATCTCTCAGTCTTTTTTCCTCCTGAAACCTTTTTTGGCTTGGCATTACGCTTTGCCAAGCTGCCCAGAGTAAACCCGTGCCTAAAAAGCCCTTCTTACTGAAAAGTGCCTTTTTGCTGAGCAACTCTGACCTTCGGGGCTTTTCAGAAACCAAATTCCACCGTTAAACACACACGCAGAAAACCCCTGGATTTGGGGAAAGTCATTCGAGGTTTATTCATAAATCCTCTGTGCTCTCATTCAGCCACCCCTAAAGCATCATCCCTTCCATGATACCAAGATACTCCTATAAATTGCTCCTTGCTCCCGCTTTTCCTGCTGGGAAAGGCTGGAATATGCTCTCTGTTCGCAGTTGCTCGGCTGAATCCCTGGGGAGAACCATCTTTTGCTTCTGAGGCTGAGGGATTTACGGTGTTGTTCAAGTAACTGATCCCTGAGCCTCAGATGTGCCAGTGATCTCCTGGCTCCATCGCATCATTCCTTTGATTTCCAGCCCAGCTAACTCCTTGGCTCTTTGCAGGATGGTTGGCTCACTATTCAGCATCTTGGCCTTTACTGGAAACGTGGCTTAGCCTCCTTTTTTTTTTTTTTAATTTTTTTTTCCAGGGAAAATAAAGTTTCCTGTTCTTTTTTCCCTTTGCATCCTTCTCACATGACAAATTTTACGCGCTGATAAGGGACTTGCAGGATGAGAGCCAGCAGCTCTGCGTTACGTTATTGGCACCCTAGACAAGCCCTTGCCACTTTTATAAATGTAAGTACCTTTCCAAATCAATAAATCAACATTAACATTGCTTTAAATTGGTACAACACACTGAGGGAATTTGCTGGGTAATTCTTTTTCTTCCTGATTAATTTACTATGTCCGTGTAAAATTCAGAGGCTTCAGGGGCAGATCCTCACCTCGATGGCCGGGATTTTGTACTGATGCCATCTCCGAACGCTCGCTTGGATGCTTGGATGTAGCCCAGCTTCAGCTGGGCGCTGCGAGAGGAGGGGGAAAAAGTGGTCTTGTGGTTTTGTTCTCTTTCAGAAAGGAAAATATCCAGCGCCACAAATAGGGATAAAACCCTTTCCCCAGACCCTCTGGGAGCAATAGCTCGGGAGGTGCTATTCTCTCTCCCTGAGCCACACATGCTTGCTCTCTAAGGCTGCCCAAATCTGCATTGAAATGGAAGAAAGGAGCACAGTGTTTGGGTCGGGGCTGGGAATAATACGCATTGTGAATGGCCTGGGGAGCTCGCTGCACCCCACCTGCTTCCCCCCCACCATTCCGGGCCGCTGAGCTAAAGCCGCCCTCTTGGAAATGCCCCAGAGCCACGTTTGCACATCGGACACGGTCCGTTACCCGATCTCCACCGGTTTTATTGGCACTATTTATTAAAGAGTCTGGAAATGGGCAAAGCTGCCTCTTTCTGCAAGGATGAAGGCTTTTAGGGGGTCAGGGCAGACCAAAATCCCAGCCACCCCCATGAAAAATCACTGCCCCCCACTCCAAGGGGTGAGAAAGCCGAGACCTGCTCCCAGGGTACATAAGCCCAATTTACCCCCTGCATAAGAAACTTTCCCTGCTTCTTTTTTTCCTAAAGCATTTTGAAAACAAAGCAGCAGAGCATCTTGGCTGCTGGGCCCTTGTGTCATCTCTTCCCTGGCAGGGGGGGAGCGCAGCCCTTGCATCGGGGCACCACACTTCAGCTCATGCCTCCCCCCATTGTGCTTTATTAACCTCCCATGGACGGAGGGTATGGATTAACCTCTTTCAAAATTTTCTTGCCCACAGGCAGTTTGCAACCTTACGGCTTCAGCCTCTCCATCCCTCCAAACGTGGGGTTTCCTTCTGCCTTTCCCCTGTGTTTTCTCTCCCAGCATTTTTGCATCTGATTTTTGGGCTGGAAATACCTTTTCTTCTTTTTCCTTTTTCTTTTTTTTTTCTTTTTTTTTTTTTCCCTTTTTTTTCCTTTTTTCTTTTTTCCTGTTTTCCTTTTTTTTCCTTTTTTCCTTTTTGTCCTTTTTTCCTTTTTCCTTTTTCATTTTTTCCTTTTTTCCTTTTTTCCCTTTTTATCCGTTTTTTCTCCTTTTTTCTTTTTTCTTTTCTTTCTTTCTTTTTTCTTTTTTCCTTTTTCTTTGTTCTTTGTTCTTTTTTCTTTTTTTCTTTTTTTTTTCCTCTTTTTTTTTCTTTTTTTTTTTTTTCTTTTTTTTTCTTGTTCTGCTTGCTCAGAGCATCCTAATAGCTTGGCGTGCAGATTTGGGAAAAGCCAGGCAGTGATGTGGCGGCTTGGGCTGCCCTCTCTTGGCATTGCCGCATGTTGCACAGAGCAAAATCCCCAGCCGGAAAGAAAAATAAATCCACGTTTCAAGACAGCATCTTCCCCGCTACGGCTGCCTCCCTCGCAATGCCTGATGAGAAGGACTGCTTTAAAGCTCCTCCATCCTCCACCTTCATTACATGGTGGTCAGGTTCCCTATTTTAAGGTCAGGGACCATATTGCGACTCCGTGATTCGGGCACATCTGTCTGCCAACTTCCTTAATGAACCTTTTCAATCCATTTTTTTGGCCCTACAGAAGCTCCGAAACAGCCCCTGGGGGAGTAATTAAGGATATTTTTTTTTTTTTTTTCATGCCATTTGTGAATGTGACCTCCTTCTTGCCCCCCCAGCGATGGAACAGTGGAAATCACTGCAGTGCACATGTGATAAGGCACGAAATCCCCCTGAGTCATGAGGGCATGCTGCTCGATAGTCCTGTAACTCCTCCTTGGCAGGCAGGCTGCTGCATCTCATCAGCGAGACACAGAAAGGTTACAGCCGAAGGTTATAGGCGATTTTTTCTTCTTTTTTTTTTTTTTTTTTTAATATAAATTTGGATAATATTGATCTGGTTAACTTGCTTATCTGCTAGTTTTTCCACTTTGCCATGCTCCAACAGGAATATTTGGGTGGGGGCATAAGGTGCCAGACCCGCAAAAGGGTTGTGGCCCAGGTTTGGAGACAGTGGTCAGCTCGTCTGTGGCATTGTCTGTAGCATCTCCAGTTCTGGTGTGGGGGTTTTTGCTATGAAGGCTTTGCATTTGCAAAGATATTTGGGGGGGGATGCTGCTCAGAGGGGGTGGGTCGCTCCGTGTGCTGCCTCGCCGGTAATATAGTAGGTAGGGATCAGCATCTTTCCTTGGGCTGTGGAGCAAAACGACCTGAGTGTTCAGCCAAAAAAAAAAAAACACCGAAAAAAGCGCCTTTTTTAGCTGAAGCAAAGACTTTCTTGAGCCACTTCACAGTCAAGAACCCCTCCAGTTACCAGGGCGTGAATGTGCCACTCCCTGCAGGGTGTGGGTATGGGTGCGCTGGGTGTTTGCAGAAGTGGCACCAGGAAAAAAAAAAATAAAACCAAACCTAAATCCACATCATCTTTCTGACCCTGTTTTGTAAAACAGCCCTTTGGTTTCCAGGCACCCCTATCTCCGAGGGGCCAAAGGACACGCTGCTCTCTGTCCCCATGTTTGTCACACAAACCTGATAAAATAGCTGCTGATTGCTAATTTCTCTGCTGGGTGTCTTCTCTGGGGCTCTTATCAGGATGGCAGATAAGACAATGTGAGACTGAGCGAGTGGATATGTCAGATAAAAAAATAAATACCGTGCCTTACAAGTCCCCTCATGCATCCACGGATTTGCTGCAGCAACAGCAAAGAAGCCTTTTTCCATTGTCCATTTTTTTATGAAGTAATGTCTGTTCCTAATGGAAACCAAAGCAGAAAGCTAGGGCTGAAAATATTGCTGTTTATGAAAATACCCGTGAAACGGCTGCTCTCCAACTCCTCGGGCTGGGGTGCGGGGCTGAGGGTGCTCGTTGCCAGAGGACTGCATTGCAGTTTACAGCCGCTTCCCAGCAGCTGGGCCACGCTCCAGTGCTTTGGATGGAGCAGCGGCTGCACATCACCCCACTGCCACCCTGGGCTGGTGGCCAGCTCCCCTCTGCCATAGGCTGAGCACCCGGCCCCAGGGAAAAGGGCCCCCAGCATCTCCTGAACACCATCCATGAAGCCGAAAAGCCCTGGGGCTTTCTTAACTCATGCCTGAGACTTTGCAGAGCATCCCTCTTTGTTGATTTAAGGGAATTGCCCATCTTTGCTGCCCCATTGAGCTCTAGGGATAAGGGCATTTGTGCTGTGTCAGTGCTGGTGACACCAGAACCCTGTGGGATCCAGACTGGTTAGCCTGAAATCATGTCTGGAGGTGGAGCATCACTTTCCCTCCTGCAAATTGCTTCCAAAAGTCAGGCAGGGTATCCCAGTGCCCTCCCCCTTCCACCCCACCACCCCAAACTGCATGTTGACCCTAATATGTGCTATCAAAAGTGATGTTTTTCTGTGGGGTTTTTTTTTTTTTTTTTCCAGCAGGTGACCTCTCAGTGGAGCAAGGAGGTGACCTTGCATCTCCATACGGATTGGTGGAGGCACAGCCTGAGGGAGCCGTCCCCAGCGCTCTGCCCCCACCACCCGTGTCCTCAGCACCATCGCCCACCCTGACCCTCCCGTGGTACCCCCTTCTCTTCCAGCCTCAGCCTGGGAAGGGGGTAGAGCTGCTTTGGGATCAGTCCCAAAGATGCTCTGGGGAGGCAGCGCTCTGCAACGCATCCGGGATAATGCTGACAACCTAAAGCTTCTTTCCAAAATACCTTCGTATTCTCTGCCGATGGCCAATATTTGCTGCCGCCCTGTAATGCGCAATACGAGCCAAAGCCTCGGGTCTGCAGAAATGACCTACAGCCGGTAATTAGGTCCTCGGCTGGCACAGGGGAAGGCGCGGGGGGGGGGAGGGGGGGGAGGGCGTGCTGCGGCTGCCCGGGCCCCTCTATCCCTGAGCGCTGCTGCCATCTAATGCCCAAGCCCGGCCGGCGCAGGGAGGGTCGGGCACCACACGGCCGGACCCCATCGCCCGGGAAAAAACCACACGTGGCGGCTTTTTGGGTGCTAAGAGAGAAAAAGAATAACTCCCTTTCTTTAAGCGCAAATCCAGGCTGGGCGGAGAATGGATGGAGAGCAGCCCGGCAACGTCCGCTGGCAGCCCAGAAACCCCCCCGCAGCCTGGGCTGCATCCCCAGCAGCGTGGGCAGCAGGGCGGGGGGGGGGATTCTGCCCCTCTGCTCCGCCCTGGGGAGACCCCCCCTGCAGTGCTGCCCCCAGCTCTGGGGACACCAAAGGACATGGACCTGTTGGAGCGGGGCCGGAGGAGGCCCCGGAGATGCTGGGAGGGCTGGAGCCCCTCTGCTGGGAGGACAGGCTGAGAGAGCTGGGGGGGTTCAGCCTGGAGAAGAGAAGGCTCCGGGGAGACCTTCCAGCCCCTGCCAGTCCCTAAAGGGGCTCCAGGAAAGCTGGGGAGGGACTCTGAATCAGGGAGGAGAGCCATAGGACAAAGGGAAATGGCTTCAAACTGAAAGAGGGGAGATTTAGACATGAGGAAGAAATTCTTTGCTGTGAGGGGGGTGAGCCCCTGGCCCAGGTTGCCCAGAGAAGCTGTGGCTGCCCCATCCCTGGAGGGGTTCAAGGCCAGGCTGGACGGGGCTTGGAGCAACCTGGTCTGGTGGGAGGTGTCCCTGCCCAGGGCAAGGGGTTGGAAGCGGATGGTCTTTAAGGTTCCTTCCAACCCAAACCATTCCATGATTCTGTGATTCTGCAGGTGAACAATGCTTCTTTCCCAAGTGCTAGACTGAAGAACATTATCAATAACTGTGAGTAGTGGGATCATCTGAGCATGGCTGCAGGGTAGCCCAGGAAGCTTTTTAATTATAGTTTGGCCATTTTGGCTGAGCGCACCCAAAGCCTGCAGGAAAACCACCCTCCAGCTCACCATGGCCAGGACTCTGATCCTCCCAAAACTGCTCGTCCTCAGCCTTTTTCTGCCGTGGAGGTAAAGGAGTCGGTTTCTTGGGTAGCCGGGTTGAGGGGCTGGCCAGGAGGGCTGCAGAAGGACAAGGGAGTTTCTTGAAGTAAAATCTTATGGGTTCATTAATCTCTGTATTTAAGTAGTGTTGCTGCCTGTAATGACTTTTTATTTATTTATTACTCATTGAAGTACTCAGTGGCAGGTTCCTTACTCTGTGTCACTTCTGCAGAGGGGTATTTTTTTCCATGCGGCTTTATATTCACAATTATCGCTCGCCCAAAGGAGTGTGCATGCATGTGAGATGGATTAAAAAACAGCTCTTGTCCTGCCCAAAGAGATCCTCAAAGTCGTGTCTATTTAATCTCCTGAGGATCTTCCAAGGCATTTTGATGGTTTCACCAGCGGTGACTTTATGTTTCGTTCCTGCTGGTGGTAAGGGATGCAGGGGGCAGGAGGTCCACGTGGCTGAACACAAGTAAAGGCAGCATTTGGAGGTCACAACATTTGGGGTTGCCTTTGTCTTTGGGAAAGGTGCTGCTCATCGCCGGGGTGGGGGTCCTGGGGGGTGAGGAGGGCAGAGATGAAGGGTGCCTGGTGCACCCCTGTCTGACGGACCATAAGCTCAGGGGATCCAACTAAGAAGCTTCATAAGGACCATGCCAAAAAAACAGACCTTGATTTTATTTAGTTACCACAAAGTTGTTTACTGCTGTGCAGGTCACGATGCTCCCAATGGGAGCTCCTGGGCCTCCTGCCAGCCAGTGCAACCCCAGTTTGATGTTGAAGCTCATGCAATTGGGCATGGAAACAGTGTGTGGCCTCCAGGCTTTGTGTCAGGTAGGAGAAAAGCTTTTTTCCTTTATTTTTGCTTTACCACTGGAAAGTCCCCATCTGCACACACACATTTGGTGGTCACAGGGCATCCATCCACTGTCCCTGGCTTTGGATCAGCCCAACATTAGAGATGGTCTCCAAAGTTTGAAGAGCAGATACTTTTGATCTGGGGATGAAGGCTCATTGCAAAGGCATGGCCAACTGGAGACCCCTGTCCTCTGCAAGGACCTGGTCACGCTGTGGTCTCCAGCAAAGGGGACCTTTGGGAGGGGCGGGCTGTGTTTGCAAAGAGCAGGAGGGATCAAACTGGGAGACCTTTCTGCCCTGGTGCTCAATGAGGTCTGGCCAAGGCTCCCTGGTACCCCGTTCTCTTCCTGCTGTGCCGGCAGGTGCCTGTCTGAAGCCATTTCTATGTGCAAAGAGATCAGGTAATACCGGCTCTGTGTTTGGGTCTGAGTGCTTCTTTCAATTTAGCTTAACTCAGTGAGGAATTGACTTAAACTAGATTGATATAAGCCACTCTTAAAAGATTTAAGCCCCATCGTAAGAGGATGTGCTCATGGGTTTACACTGTATTAACCCAGGCATTTGAATAACAGCTCCAGGCTAGGTCTATACTTGGGTTTTATATCAAATTGTTGCAGTTCAGACCTGCCTGGTTTTTTAATTAAAGCAGAGAAAAATGTTAATGTGGATTCACTTACGCTGATGGGAAATTATCTTAGAGTGGGTTAACTTTGGGAGTCACCTAGCTTTCCCAAGAGTGGGGACGAGGAGAGTTGCATGCTCGAAGGGAAGAAGGTTTTTACCCAGGTAGCATTTAATGTATTTTAATCAGCAGGGAGAGGAACCAAAATTTCAATTTTAAAAAAAATTAAGCCACTTCACTTCTTCCTGTGGCCAACAGCCTCCAAAAACAAGGGAGGGCAGAGATGGCCCCATTCGTGGGGTAGAGCCGGGACACTAAATCCCAGGGTGGTGGATTCCCTGCGGTTTCCCACTCTAAACCCAGTGATTCTGGCTAACATGTCGGTTTTTATGATGTGCCCGTGACTGTGCCAGCATCTTTCCCCACTCACAGCTCTGGCTGACAGGAGATGTTGGTCCCACGTTGGGTCGGACACCTGCCAAAGCAGAGCTCAGCTGCAAAACAGCAAGTTTTGGCTAATCCCTCTCCTAGCACATATATGCCTCTGCTCTCTAATAGTATTAATAATTCTCCCTTTATTTCTCACTCAAACACTCTTGGAAGGATCATCCAATTTAAATCACAGCTTCTCTAGTTAGCATGTGTCACCACGAGAGGGCAATAAATCATCTAATTACAATGATGGAGCCGGTGTCTTTTCACAAAGCCACCCATGATGAACTTAAATGGATTTTAAACATTAATATAATAGGCATTTAGTAAAGAATGGGAAGGAAAAAGAACATTTTAAACAAGTCAGCAGGTTTCCCCAAATGTATCTGGGATGCGGGGCTTGGATTGGCCACCAAAACCATCCTGATGTGCAGTGAGATGCCAGAATTAAAACTGGGGAAGGGAGTCCTGCCTCTTTGAGATGCTAATTCAGGTAAAAGCTCATTTTGAGGAGTGCAGACGTACTGACCCTAATGATTCAGAGCTATTTGGAGAGCTAATGGAGAGTTACTAATTTCAAAACATATCAGTCTCATAAAAAGTGTAAGAAGATGGTTCCTTACCCGACTGTCCTGAGGTATGTCTGGGGGCTAACTGGCCCCTTCCTGAGCTGGCCGCTGGCCCCATGTGCCAAAATGTTCTGCCACTTCCATCACTGGGGTTTGGCCCTATGAAAGACATGGAAAAGCTGTTTTATCCCTGAGGGTGTCAGGAAAGGGGCTGGAAAGCCTTGTGCTCTAACCCATGGCCACTCTAACCCGGGGGGGGGTATTTTTGCTGTAAGATGGTCCCGCTCTTTGCTTTTTCCCCCTAGGGTGATGCAGCAGGGTCCTGGTGGGCGTTTTGTGGCTCCTGTTGGCAAGTACCCAGATGAGGTGGCATGAGCAGATGGTTCCCACCTCTTGTGGGTTGGGTGCTTGGGGTAACCTTAGCTGGTTGCTGGTCATGAGCTGCTGGAGGAGTGAGGGTGGAAGACATCCCTGAGTCACCCAACTTTGGCAAAATCTTGTCTTGGCATTCATTGGTCTCTGGTGGGAGCCCCACATCCTCAATGTCCTCATGTTCCCACTCCTGTCCTGCCTCGTGTGTTCCTATCAGGCATGACAGGAAGCACTGGATCCTGATTGAGGTTTCAAAACATCATAAGTAACTTGGACAGAGTCCAGAGGGGAGGAACAGAAGTGATCCTGGACCATGGCCAGCGAGGGTAGATGGGCTAAGAGCCTCCCGGAGCAGGAGTTGGCCCTCCTGTTCCTTGAGGAAAGATCAAACAGCTGCCACTGCACTTGAGGCAAAACTGGTTTGAGTTGGAAGAGCAATGACATGATGAAGGAACCCTGTGGAGCATCCGCCTTGGAGCTGCTGGGGAGGGACTGGGTCATTCAGACCTTCCCCAGCACTGACTTTGTGGCCACCAGGAGCAAAGCAAGGCTGATGGGAGCATTATTAGATCCATCCTGGTGCCAGAGCTGGGGAGGACTGGGATGGCTGCTTGCCATCACCTCTGGAGGTCCCCTGCAGCCCCCTGAGCCCTGTTCCTTTGTATCACTTCAAGAATGAGGCTGGTGATTAGCCTTAAACCACAAGAAAAAGCAAGGAAGACAACGTTAATCTGCCAACGAGACCTACAGCACAGCCAATGCTTCAATGCTATCAAGAAGAGGGATGCTGCAGGCAGGAGAAGGCTTTGGGATGAGACAGATCTGCTGTAAGTAGTTATTAGAGAGCAAAGGAAACCCATGCTACAGGTTCTTTTGCAACATAAGGGGCTGGCAAGAGCTGAGGTCACCTCCTTTTCAGCAAGTCCAAATGTAAGGTTTAATGAGATGGATATTATGAGTTCATGCATAGATTTATCCTCCATGTGGCATCGCACATGTCTGGGTCATCAAGGAGGGCACCTGGGTCCTCCTGGTAGCAGTTTTCAGTGTCTTCCGCTTGCATGGGCAATGGGATGGAGGAGGACAGTGCGATGGTGGGGGTGGTGGACACCCTGACAATTTGTTTGCAGCAGTCCTGGACTAAAATCTCCCAGGCTTTCCCCCAGATCAGCACTGGGAAGGCTGTGAGGGTGAGCGAGTTCAGTCCCAAACAGAGCATGAGACGGAGGAGGAGGACTCGGAGACACAGAGCCCAGCCAAGTTCTGCACTGATTTTCATAACTAATAAAGATCTGGTATGAATATGAGATAGAAGGACCTCAAAGCTGATTAACTGTTTGATATTTGAGGGTTTCCTCCCCCTCCCTCCCCTTTGTTAAAGGACAGTCTCTTCCTTCAAAGTGAGTGATGGTCTAAAGTCGTAATGCCGATTATTGCTGAGATTCTTACACCAATGCAGGGAGCGGGGGGGGGGAAGAAATAAAAATCCCTGTAGGGTAGTTTAAAGTCAGCGTGAGTAGTGTGTAATCTACCCAACAGGATTGATCCAGGTCAGGCATTAAAGGCTAAAATGGATTAAACAAAAGACATTCCCCTTGTAACAAGAAGGAAAAACTTCAAAGGTGGGATTTGTTCTTGTTATGACAAAAGAAGTGGATTTACCAAGTGCCTGGGGGCACACCCCTCCGCGGCTTTCAATTTGCTCGAGTTGCTATGAAGAAACAGGACAAAATGCGTGGGGGTTTTCACCGCGCACTTCGGCGCTGCCGGAGCCCTCCCCGGGGTAAGAACGTTGGGTTAAGAGGATCGGCTTGGCACTGCTTTTCCTTGTTTTGTTTTGTTCGCTCTTTAAGGGGAAAAAAAAAAGAAGGAAAAAAGAAAGGGGGGGGGTGGAAAGTAACAAAAGGCGGTGAGAAAGGGAAGGTTGGTGGCATGTCAGAGGGAAACGTGATGTTTGAGGGTGGTAGGAAAGGGTGGGACAAGTGCAGGCAGAGATGAGATGGGATGGGGAATAGGCCCTTCAAAGCAAAGACTAGATTGTCCCAGACAGAGGTGAACGGTGGTGTGAGTGCTGAAAAAGGGGCTGATCCTGATTTAAATACCAGCCACCGTCTGCATGGAGATGCCTTTTTCCTCCTGCTCCTCACCAGTCACACCATGGCCAACATTGGCGTAGATCGTCCCCGGCCAGTGGAAATGCAGCTGTGGGCTGGCACGTCCCCAGCTCTGCGCGTACGGGGGAGGAAAGGGGACCTTCAGGCAAACAAACCTCGCCAGGTCTCCAGGTGAGTATTACAGCTCCTTGCTTTTATGAGACTTGCACCCTGCCGTGGTGGGACTATTGGTTTCTTCTTGTTCTTGAACTCACTCCAGATCAAAGCAAATTCTCCCTCCTGAGAAAAAGCACAGTGGCGGTAGGCACAGTGGCAGCAGGGCATGGTGGCAACAACTCATGGTTGCAGTGAGTCTTGCTGCCTGCAATACCGCTCCCTCCATCTTCTCCAGGCCCTGCTACCACCACAGAGGACCTGCTGTGACTCTGGCACCAAACACCCACATGACTCACCAAGGAAGCCTGTAATACCCCAAACCTTTCCCAGCATTGTGTTCCCACAAAACCTAAAATGCACTTTTGTGGTTGGTGTATCCAAATCTGGAGCATCTCAAGTTGGGCTGGACTGAGCTCTTGGGTGATCCTGCAATGGTGGGGGTGTGCTGGCTTCCATGGTCTCTGATACCTCTAGTTGCTGGGATCCAAACTACAGCACAAAAAGGAGGCTCTCTGGAACGAAACTGCTATCATTTTTAACTATTCTTTAAGGTAACAAGCTCATGGATCTAATCTGTGTGATTACAGCTGGGTTAAGTTGTATGTCTCCGTGTGTGTACAAGTTTTCCACATTAAAGCCAGGCTAATTCTGTTAGGAGGTGGATCCTCACTATCATGCAGCACAGGACTACTACATTTCTATCTAATTATCCAGGTAATGCAATTAGGCAATCAGGTCTAAGCTGCCATCAAGAGGAGAGGTCCCCAGGTTTGAACAGGGGCAGGCCTGTGGCAATTAAACATGACACACTCAATTATTAAAGTGTGAAAGCGTCTTTGGGAAACTCCATCTCCACCCACGCACGTTCACTCTGTTAACCTACAGATCTGAGCCACAACTCATTTATTTGTGGACAGAGAAGAAGGGCTTCTTTTCTTTCAATGCCCGATGCCCATAATTAGGCTTATTATCATAGACAGCCCTTGGAAGCACATTGCAAAAGGCTGCCCCTGAACAGGAGCTGCTTTTCACCAAGTGTCAAGCTGAGGAGCTAGGAGCAAGCGGACTTGTCTCTGCAGGTCCTTCTGCTTGGGGTCAGCACCCTCCTGATGAGACCTTCCTGGGCAGAGAGCAGGAGGGACCATCTCACCTCTAGCTGGGAAGGACAGTGGAGGACTGATTAGGACTAATAAACAGCAAATAAGGATGCTCACAGTTACCACAGAGCACCTTTCCCTTTTTTTAAGTCCAGTAATTTTCACAGAGCATGCCCAAATCCCTTCAAACACAAGTGTAAATGGTTCCTGTTGAGATCCCATCCCAACAAGAGCCCCATCAGGAAGCTGTCAGTAGAAGAGGCAGAGGTCTGCAGAGCCTGCAGCAGTGGGGACGGCAGAGGAGGGCACAGCATTCCATTTTGTCTTATAAAACCAAGACTAACAGAGTCCTCAGACAGGTCAGTGCATCATTTCCGAGTTGCCAAAGGAAGCCCTTCCTTGCAGGACACATGATGAAGCTGTGGACCTCTTCACTGCAGGAACCCATGCAGAGCCATAGGACCACCCCTGGCTGGAAGCAGTTGTGTGGCAGACACTGTGGAGGTGAGGAAAAGATGTGAAGGCACCACGTCATGCTTAAACTAGCTTCTGGCTCAGGCAGCGCTGGAGAGACTGCCAGCGCTGGAGAGGGGCCGTAGGGTGCTGTGGGCTTCAGGGCAGCATGGTGTGGCTAGTCCTGTCCTTCTCCGATACTGCTGCTTGGACAGCTTGTAGTTAATAATGTCTGTGCAAAGCTTTAAAGACAGTCCCATTTAATGGTAAGTAATTTACTTCCACGTGAATGAGTTGTTGAGTGATTCCTGCTGCGGTCTCTCCTCATTCCCACCTTCCTTGGTGCTTCAAAAATCTCCCCCACCTAAACCACGCATTGCACCACCTCTTCTTTTGCTTCATCTCAGCACCCATCGATACGCCAGGGCCACAGCACGGCATCCCAGCAGGCATCCTCGAGGAACTGCCAACTCCTCCGTCCTCCATGGCTCTCCCACCTCCTGCTCCTTCTCGGGTTGCTTCGAAATCCCGCCGGGTTTTATTAGGGTTTTAGCAAATACCCTCTTGCCTTGGTTTGTTTGTTTTTCACCTTCCTATTTTCTGCTCCCTGCAAAGGGGCTTACGCACCCCACGAACTTGGCATGCCTTGAAAAAGATAAGCACGAGTTTGCCAGCTCCACAGGTGAGCTTTCTGCGCCAGGTTCAGCAAGGAGCCCTTCCACCTAGGGAAAACCTTCCCCTGATTACGCTCTACCACCGCTGAAGCTCTCATTTGCACCTGGTATTCAGGGCAGTCAACTTTAAAAAGAGGGGGAAAAACATCAAAATCGAGCAAAAAAACCCTCCATGGTGTGGAGTTCATATGACATGGGTGTCAGCGGGGGAAGCACGGTGGTGGTGGTGGTGCTAAAAGAGCAGTAAAACAGGGATGCTGGGCACCACGGAGCAGAGGGTGGGGAGATAATTCCCCGTGGCAGGAATACGCCATCTGTAAAAACCCATTTGGGCTGCTTTTATAGGAACTGAGGTGGTATAACTACATTCGCTAGCAAATAATTTAAATATTGCCAGTCACGTCACATTGTAGTTGTTTGGAAATAATTATATCCATATCACAGACAGTAAATAATAGATGTGCTTTCACTAACATTTTATTCATGTTCTGTTTTAATATGGCAAACTTAGAAGTAATTTAATCTCCCAGTAAATTGAACTGGTAGGGGGTTCTTCACACAGAAGATTGCAAGTTATTAATTCCAGGCAGTCTTCATCTTGTACAATTAGTCACTGTTTGCAGCTGGAAATGTTTTATTAATTTTCCATTGCAGTTGATTTTCCACAGTTTTCTCAGTTTAAATTAAGCAGCAAGAGCCACTGTTTCTTCTTAAATAAATTTCCTTTCCACAAAAATACATGCCTCTGGCTATGTCAATTTTCCCGTTTGATTAAAGTGCCAGCAGGCAATTAATAACTTAATGCATTTTAAAGTACTTTTGGAAAAGTAATTTGAATAGCCAAACTTGTATATTTGAATTGATTGTTGCAGAAGATTTAACACACGTTCTTAAATCACAGAACCTTGTAAAGGACAAATGAAGAGTTGCAGAAGAAGTAGGCACCGTCCAACACTGTCTCCTAAACACAGAGGGATCCTCTAAGGCTCGTCCTCTTCTGGGATTGTCACCCTGCTCCTGGGAGAGGGGTTCAGCCTCAGTTCATCTGGAGTCCAGGCGCAGGGTTGCAAAAGGACAAGGGACTTGCTGCATTGGCTGAACTCTCTGGAGGTGAGGTCCTTGGTAAGCCCTAAGGAAGGGAACTGCTCTGGTGAATAGTTGTCACTTCTTCACCACGTGGGCTGGGACACTCCCAGTCCCAGCATGGGCTCCCACCACCACCAGGCACCCAGAGGGCCCTTGTGGTGATTCAGACCTAACTTCATTGCTCATCCCCATGTTCATGTCCATGTCCATGCCCTTGTCCATGCCCATGCCCATGCTCATGTTCATGCTTGTATCCATACCCTTTCTTGTGTCTATCTGTGGTCAGTGCAGCACAGAGGCAGGGCCCAGCTCAGCATGACCATCTCCTGTGAATCCAACCCATCCATTGCACAGAAACCAAAATTAAGGCTAGAGGGACCTCAAAAAGCCACCTAATCCATGTTTGGTCCTCAGGTGGGATCAGTGATCTCTAAACCAGGCAGATGTTTGTCTAACTGGCTCACAAAGACCTCCTGCAAGACCCCATCACCTCCCCATGCCACTATTCAGGCTTTGCTGTCCTTATTGACTATCACGGCTGTACCTTCCTTTGGGTGTGCCTGCCCATGAAGCTTGTGAGCAGCTCGTAGCGGTGGTGTGTGCCGAGGTCATTGCAGGCGGGCGAGCAGGGTGTTTCGCCTCTCACACCTGACACCGTGATCCAGCAAAACACTTAAGCCCCCTCACAAATATAACCAGATAAACAACCCCTTTGAGTCGATGGCATTATTCCTCTGCTTGCCTTAAAGCATGCGCTTAAGGACTTTGTTGGATTGGATTTGAAATGCTTTAGCCCTCATCTTTATCTGCCTTACAGTCTTGGAATAGGACTGTCATGTATTTTTTTGTAATTTCTTTTAAGACGTAAGCAAGTCTATCACATTTCCTCCTTTTGCAGAAGTTAGTGAATGTCCTCGCGTCACCAAGCTGTGAGGAGCTGTGGGCACCATAAAAGACAACCACGAATTTCATCTGATGCATCCACGATCTGGAAAAAGATTATTTTTCGTGATGCTGAGCTGACTTTTCTGACCATCTCAATGCAGACTTGGAGTCAAGTGTGGGGTCCCAGGAGGGAAAAGGAGGGGTGATTCATGTTGCGGCTATCAGCGTTCCACACATCTGCCAGCGTGGTGTGCCCCAGCTGAGAACTTCAATTCACTTCGTGCAAGATGAAATGGCAGCTGCGTTGGATTGATGAAACAATAATAATCGTGATGAAATAATAGGATTAATGCCAGCAATTGCTGTTTAACCAAAAGGTCATTTTGACAGATGTAACTTTTATCAGGAAGCATCAAAATATCAGATTTGTTTTTGATTTTTTGAGGAGAGGGCACTAAGAAGACAAAGTGGGGATGATGAACATGCCAGGACTTTTCTGGGGTCTGGCATTTGGCTGGAAGCAGCTCCCGGTCTGCAAACGGCAGGTCCTCAGCTCCAGGGACATCATGGCCACAGCTCTGCCGTGACCAGCTCCAGGCTCCGCCCTTTGGCTGAACTCTCGGGCTTTTTATTTTTCACTCATCTCCTGAAACTGTGGGTAGGTTTCTGATTTCTGCACCAGAAAACATCTTCCTGCCTTGTCTTGAAAACTTGATGCAACATCACTTTGGTTCCCACTTGCCCTCGGTGGCCTGTCTGGTCCCCACGTGCGGCCTCAGCTCTCCAGGGACTGCACCAGTTATGCCAACACCACCTGCTCTGCCTTTCCTCCCTGGACCAGCCTAGTGCCCATCCTAAGGATGATGGGGCTAAACTACATACACATGAAAAAGATGGTTGTGTAGCTCTGCTCCTTGCCCAGGGCTGTGTCAGAAGGAGAAAAGCTGATTGGGAAGACCGAGTCTTTAATTGTGTGTCTCCCTTCCGCCGGTGGCTTTGCTGCATCTCCACCTCTCTGCTTTCCCACCGGAGCCTGTCCTTCCCCTCCACTGCAACCCTGGATTTGCCCAGCGGGTCTCACGTCCCTCCCGGAGGAGGGACCCTACTTCGTCCTGCTGCCGGACTCTATCTGGGCTCTCCATCCTTCCTCGCTGCCCCATGGGCTGTGCTTTTTCCCTCTTCTGAAGGTCAGAGTGGTGTCCTAGAACCTGCCATGACATGCATCCTCACCGCCATGGGTTACCGTGTCCAGGGACGTCACCTCTGGCTTCCCCACATCACAATGCCTTGCACCCAGACATGCTCCATCGGCCTCAGGCTCCTCATTTCAGAAGATCCCAGGGTCTCCCAGCACCCCAGGGACAGAGCTTGGGGGCTCTCCCCACTCCTGCCTGCTCAAGCTGCCACTGCGGGTGGTTTCTAACTTGCTGGGTGTGCACCTGCAAGCAGAGCCCAGTTAAAACCAGTGCACCCCAGTTCAGCGAGAGGAGCAGCAGGATGGCTTTATTTTTTGTTTTGCAAGCAAGAGGCGCTTTCCAGCACAATCCCGAAGCGGGTCTCCTCTCGGCTTTGGCGACTGAAGTGCGGGACTGTGCTATTTGCAGCCGAGAAGCTGCTCTCCCACCGCTCCCAGATCAAACGCAAACAGGAGCCGTGGGAGGCCAGCCCATCTCTAACCGCGCGGATCAATCTGAAGGGAAGAGACAAAATCCCCAAATCTCAAAATAATGAAAACAAAGATATCCGAGTAATAAAATCTGCAAGAAGCACAAAGACAACACAACTCAGATCTCAGCTGGCTCAAAGAAAGCGTCCATTAACAAGGGATTAGCGGGAGGGAAGTACACCACCAGTCCATAGGAAGTGAAAACACACCACACAGTCGCCTGATATCAGAGCCCAGCGCAGGGTTAGGATGAAGGCTGTGTTGGGCAAGTTAGAATAAGAGCTATTCCAGAAATCTATCAACTATAAAAAAAAAAAAAAAAAAGCTCTGCAAAGGCTGCCTTTGCTGTGGCGCCTGCTTTGTAAGAAACCTTGAAGACTTGTAGTTTTCAGTCAAAGAGAAAGCATCGTGTTCTTTTGCTGTGCCCGCTCCCATGCATCCCTCCTGTGCTGCGTTTCACCGTTACACCTCAGAAATCGAGGTGTTTTTTTTTTCTTGTCTTGAGGGTTGTGTATCTCCTCCCACAGCCCAGTCTGGTTTGGACTTGGACCTTTCGGATGCCCTGGTAACACAAACAGGAATAAAAAAAGAATGAGCTTAATTATGTTCTCCCCACGGCTGTTTTCCAGCTCCTCTGAACGGGTCCAAAACTCTTCCATCCCTAAATTTCATTGAAATCAGTTATTCTTTGCAAGGCACTGATGGACTGTGGAGTATTTCTTAAAAAGGCAGGGCAGAAGAAAGTGCTGTGTAATTAAATATGCAGAGAGCGTAGCGTGTGTGGGTGATACATCCATTTGGTGTAATGCACACGCTTGCACTTCCATCGTTATTTAGAGATTAAACTGGCACAGCTCCTTAGCGCTCACGTCTGCCCGAAGCCCCCGTGGACTGCGGCAGGCGTTGGGGTCCCTCCTGAAGCCATGAAGCATTAAACCCCATCCCGAAAGCCACATGTGGTCCTACTCTTAAATGAGTTTTCACAAGCCAAGACTTATTTTAGTAACTCGGTGTTTTAACCGGTACCCAACACCCGGCTGCGGTGATTCACAGCCCCTCGGGGGGGGGGGGCGGGGTTAGCCCAGCTGCATCGGAAACAGGTTCTAAATAGGGGCTTAATCTGAGTTAAAATTAAATGGGCTTAATCTGGGCTTAATCTGAAATAATACCTCCGGTGTTTTGGATGTATCAGTGCTGCCTCAAAGGGTCGGCAGTACCAGACACTGTCCTTCACGAGCTCTGGGTAGTGCTGTGGGGCAAGGCAGTGGTGCAAGCCGCATCCCATGGCCTCCCGCAACCACCTCTGGGTCTCTGTGGCCACCAGCAGTAGTCGGTGATCTTGTTCTCAACCCGCCCACGATCTGGAGACCTCTGAGTGCAATACATCGAAATTTGTGAATTTGCAAGTTTGTGAACGCCCTCCCAGGCCTGCCCACAACTCCGTTATTTCCAAGTGGAGTCTGTGAACGTCCTAGACCAGTGCAGACACAGCTGTAGGTAGCACGTGGCTGTGGGACCAGCACCTGGAGGTGGGCTGGACATGGCACACATTGCCCAGGGGCAAAGGCTGTGGTCTAGTAGCCCATCCCACTGGATGCAGGTGAAAGCCTCTGCCCGAGTCTGAAAGAAAAGAAAAATGTAACAGGTACAACAGGGAGAGTAGAAATGACATCTGATGGTGACAGAACTCAGTGGCAGGGTCACACCGGGCACCCAAGCTAAATAGGACCTTGGCGATGCTCAGCCAGGCACTGGGATCAGATACATCACTTGAAAAACAAGCAGTAAAAGAAGCAAAAGGATGTTTCAGGAGCAGATGAGGGATTCCCCCATCACCGAAGGCTGTGTGAAGCCCTGGCCAGCACTTCCCTTGACAAGCACAAAGGGGCGTCTCCACCAAGGAGTAAGCAAAGGAGGGATAAAGGGACAGGCAGGACAGGGCAGCACACTCATTCCTCCATGTCTCTGGGGGCAGGATGAGGCAGAGGACAAGCCATGGAAAGTGAGCAGATAGATGCAAATCCTGGTGCTAGATCTGATCCCGAACTCTCAGATTTCCATTTGCTCTGAGATGGAGGAGTTGTGCTAACCTTATCTAATATTTCTCACCCATCACCGCCCAAACCATCCACCGCCAGGCCAGTGGGCCAAACCCACTGAAATCCAAAGGAAAGCTTTTAGCTGATTTACGGCTGCTTTTGGATGCAGCCCTGGGGAGAAAGCAATGTATAGTTGAGTCCTTATTCACCCTCATGCCATCTCAGCACCCATCAGAGGCAGCAGCAGGTCCTGCTAAAGGCCTTTCCCAGCTCTTCCAATACCCACCAGTGAGGGGAGGTGGTGTGCCCAAAGTCGTGTACCCATTGCCAGAAGATCAGGGCACCTCCAGCTCTGCGTTAGGCTTTGTTTCTGCTAGCCGGCTCTGCAAATGTAAAACAAATGTGGTTCCCAGGACGTGTGCCCTAAATCCCGCTCTGGCCTGACAGATTGAGGTAAGCATTGGTCCGAGCAGCAGCATCACGCCTCTCTGACAACAACTCCTGTATTGGGAGAGAAGTTTTACAGCTTCGCTTTCCTTTTTGGCGTGCAAACACCCGCTCCCTGGAAAATAATGTATATTGTCTCGAGGATTTACGTGTTGCCAGCTGCAATTTATGAGATTCTGCAAGCTCTGCTGGTAGCTTTGTATACTGGAGGTTTCATTTTAGTGTCATCAGCCACAGATTATGACTGCAAGGGGTGCCTGTCTTTAATCTCATTTTTGAAGGAATTAATGTTATTAGTTTTGATGAATTAATGGTATTTAGGTGTGCAAGGTTGGCATGAATTAACATCCACCTATTTCTGTTGTGTGGCTGACTATTGTAAAAGGACTCTGGTAAGCAATCTTTACACAGTCTCTTTTTTCTTCCTCTTCATTCTTTTGTAATGCTCTTTCAGGAGCTTAAAAATAATGTTTGGGATTTTTTTTCTTTCTTTTTAAGTAAAAGGAAATATTGAAGATTTTCCCCTGGGTAGAGCTGACATTAACGTAGCCACTGCTGAGTCACAGAAGGCTAACAAGCATTTGGGAGCCCGACCAAAAGGCTCTGCTTTATGGATGCTGCAGGTGTAGGATAATTCGTGGCTTTCTGAGGAGGCCTCGCGTTGCTGAGACGGCTGATGGAACAGCACCAAGCAAGAGCGGAGCTGCAGGGCCCCTGCCACCTCCAGAGTGGATCGCAGGACTGCGGGACGTGCTGCCACGTGGAGCCAGGGACCATAATCCCCTTTATTATCTGCTCACCTTCTGCTTGAACCACCTTATTTTCCTCCCACTGCTCTGATCAGAATCAACCAGCCCTGAAAATTACAAAACTTCATTTCTCCACGCTGATCAGTTGAACCTGGTGTGTTTGGGGTCCACGCTGTCCATCAGATCCAGGACACCTAACATTTACCAGGGTTTAGATGCAATCGTAGACCCCTGACGGTCTTTCTTCCTTGTCTGTGTAAGTCCAGCTCCTTTGATCTCTTCTCACAGGAAAGGTCTCCAAACCTGATGCCGCTCCTTGTGCTCTTGGAGAGGGTTATGCACACACTTGAGGTCCCCTGCAAGGGCAAGGGTGCTCCAGGAGGATGTGCACAGGCTACAAGGGAAGAACCTACATCTCGTAGTGCCGTCACCACCCTTCACCTCAACACCCATCTCTGCACCCAGTGAAGGCCACCCATGACATGTGCGTATGGGAAAACTGAGGATGTTGTGTTTGCTGTAGGACGAGCATGAGCATGGACAGATGGTCCTATCAAAGCATGAGGTGGATTCATCTTGGTCAGCTCAAGATGGGCTCTTCGAGGAGACAACACAGCCCAGCTACTTTAAGTCCCAGTCAGAATGGCAGAAGATGCTCTCCAGAGGTGTTTCTCTTTTTCCAGGAGAGGAAATCTGCACTTTTAACAAAAACTGGAGCCCTAATTCTCAAAAAGCTCTAATTAAGTGACATCTATCCTGTATGTCTGCCTGGATGGAGACAGTAAAGAGCCTGGCAAAGGCTGATACCAGCAACTGGTTTGATACGCATGACCCTTGGATAGCTAATGGGCTTCTTCCACTTGTTTGAGATGATTCTCTAGATTAACATCACTTTTGTGGTGGGGAAATAAAAAATTCAGCATAAATATTGCATACTTCATGTCCAAATGGTTGTGACAGCTCATGTTCTGAATTTCTGTGTGTGGGCTGAGAAGGCTTAACTTTGAAATGGTCTAAGATCTAATGATCTAAGAGCTGGCAGCGTTATCTGGGAGGAGGGAGCTTTTTATTGAGCATTTTGTTTCTTTCCTAATGAGGAATCTCCAGGAACATGCAGGGAACGTTTGTACTGCTGGAGGGATACAGGTTTTATTGTGTTTCCCTGTACGAAACGGCATGTTGTCTGGTGACAACTGCAGATCCTCACCCAAAATTGGGTTTGCTACAGCATGCTGGCTGAAGAACAACAAACACAAAATATCTGAAACACTTTACTAGAGAAGCACCTGTATTATGTGATAGACTTCTTTCTCCCATATAGGTATATTTAGGAATAACTAAAAGTCTGCGTAAAACTGCCTTGAGCTGTTCTTTAAGTTAATTATCACTTCTTTTGGTACTATGAATGGCTGTTCAATGACACTGTCAGCGAGTGGAATGAACCAAATTACTTTAATTATGGAGTAATTGCACAGAGTGATGGTAATTAAATCTTGATCAGTTTAAGTGAGTGAATTAATTGCTCCAACTTGGAATGCACACCGCAGCAAGAGGAGTTGTTTTGTAGTTTAATTAACACCAACCACTAAATTCTTATCATATCTAAAATGCAGACAATTAATGAGTTTGATTCTGCTCTCACCTTAATAGGAACTAGGACAGAATGCATTCTGAGGAAGGTAGCCGTGGTAGCAAAACAACAGAAAACTTAATATTCCTGTCAGTTGTGGAGATATATTAGTTATACTCTCTGCTTTGCCTTCCAGTGAAATGTGCAAATAGAAATATTTCCATATAATTAGCTTCTAGCCCCATTTTGTTTCAATACTCACTGATCTGCTAAACAGGAGACATTGCCAAATTTGTTAATGTTTTAAACTTCAGCTGCCTGTGTTTTCAGGTGATTTTTACCTTTTTCTCCTTGTATTATCCAGCATGTTGCTCCCACGCTTGATAAATGAGCTGCTTCCTTTCCCATGCCATGTGCAAATGAGTTGCCATAATTTTGCTGTGTAATGGTCACCCAGACCACTCCTTAATGCAATGTCCACCTTCTGCCTCACCTGACAGCCTTCCAAAATTGCCTCCTCTCATGGGTAGTGTCTTTGATTCTCTTCTTTTCACTCCTACCGTGGTAGGGGCAGATGGGGAAGACCTTCCAAGCAGCAAAGGTAAGTTAGAGAGTTGGGTCATGAAAGCTGGTAGGATGTAGGTATCTGCTGGAGGAGGCCATGGTCACGGAAGGAGAGCGACATGGTGAGGACAGTTCTGAAGGAGCACAAACAAAGGGTGAACGGGCCCTGGGGACAACGCAGTGGTTGGGGCCACTGCCACGCTCCTGGGAGGTACAGTGCAGTCACGGGCTTGCCTCTGTGGTAGGTCCTGGTGGTTCCCCAACTCCTTCCACAGCCCCATTCGGCTGCTTGTCTTGGACACAGGCAGAGCTACGAGAGCTAATTCCCTGCTGAGTGATATCTCCTCTGATTTGAATTGCCACCGGCTCATGGCATGACACCATCCTTTGGAAACGAAAGAAAGACTCTGCCAAATTAGAGGTATTTCTCTATCCATTTGTAAGATTTCATGGAGTTAATTCAAATTCATGGCTCCTGTGACTGCCATGACAAAATCATTGCCTTATAGATGGCCAAGGAATTCCCATTTGTAGGGATTTTTGATCCCCCAAGGCATGCTTAGCTTCTGCTAAGGACACAAGCCACATAAGAGGTTTAGATAGCAGCTCCCTCCTGCTCTGTACCACCATCACACTCACAAACCAATTTCCATTTATTTCAAAGCATTCTCTTAATGTTTTACCAAATTAACGTGGCCACACGATGGCTGGGGCTCACTATCCAGCATCCTAGCTTTTTGTTTTACTTACTTTTTCCTCCTTCTTTAGTGGCTTTCCATGATGTGCGTGATGTTTGACAGGGTTAACAGTTGTGTCCTGAGGATATCTGAAGGTAAAAGTTGTTTTTTTTTTTTCTGGAAAATTAATCCCTTCAGTGAAAGGTCCTGCTGTTTGATTGTGGTTATACTAGACCAGTTGGCCAAAGGAGTTGGAGCAGCCCAAGGTTGCTGGGTTGAAAGCAGTGTCAGCAACTTATTTCCATACCGGCAAGTGTTGCCTAAATTGCATGACAGGGTGGGAAATGCCAAATCATTTTGTTCCACATTTGCCTGGAACCAAGCAAAAGCCGAACTTTTGATGCTTTTTCTTATCTATCTGTCCCTTCCTCCAATACCTCCAATACACCGCTATTTCTTCTCTAGGCTTTACGGAGCGTATTTAAGCCCTGAATGAAGCAGGCTGTGCCAGACTGGGTAGACCTTCATCCTCTTTGCTGCAACCATACAGCTCCTGGCCCCATCCATGTGCATGGAGAGCCACCTCCCTGCACTTTTGTGTGACACCCTGTAGGGATGGGACAGTGGGATCCTAAGAAAGAGAGAGCCAGGGAGACATCCCGAATCCCCTGAGTCCCAGCACAGCTTCCAGCCACACAAGTAAACACTTTGCCCTTCCTCAGAAGGTACCACCTTCATTTTGGCAATGGAGAAGAGACCACACAGCCACACATGTAACACCACCGCCCCTGTGCTACCAGTATGCCTGTGCCACACACCAGCACCTGCCTGAAAGACCGGTCAAAATGTGTGCCACTGGGAAGACACAGATGGAGGGGAATTGCTTGTCTCCATTATAGGGAGGTTCTGGACCCACTTGGACCTGAATTCCCTCCAGGTCCCCATCCCTATTGCTTTCCTGGGGGTGGCCCCAGCCATGCAATGCCCTCCCTACGCCTCCTGCCTGGCTCTCAGAGGGTGTCAGCCCTCTCCAATGCCATCAAGGTAAGTGTGACTAAGTGATTTGTAGCGATGGTGCGAAGATTCGAATGCACACCCTGGCCGGCGTCTCAGCGCTGCAGTCCTCCTCCACGACCCTCACTGCAAGGAACAGCACATAAATTCCGCTAATCCCATGCAGCCGTAGAGACCTTTTCTTTCATTTGCTGAATGTATGAAATCCATATGTCATCAATCTCTTTCTGGTGGCTGGAGCCTGTTTATGAAGCTTAAATCTCTGGCATGTGGCTGGGAGCACAGGGGCCAAGTCCCGGCGCCTGCCAGCGCCAGCTTCCACCTCCTCCTTCTCCCGCTGCCCCCTCGCCTCCCTCCCCTGGCAGCCGGCACCCCCTGCAGCGACTCTTAGTTCCATTTTAAGGCAACCAAATGGTTCCTGTTTTAAACAGGGTGGTGGCGGAGCAGCCGAGAAGATGTGCTGTTGGAGCAAGGAGGAGGCAGAGCTGGCTGCGTGCCTTCCCCCGGGGAAGACGGTCACCCCGGCTCTGTGCTCCAAAGCTCTGTGCTTTCTGAATTGCCTGCCAGCCCCCCCAAAACCCCCAGATAAGCAACTAAATGAGTTGCAGCAGGGTCAGCTGCCCGGCCTCCACCAACATTGGAGAGCACAGGCTGCTTAAAAATGATGGTTTTGCTAAATTTGCAGGTCCTGTGCAAAAATCAGCCCCTTATGGATATTGCCTTTGCTTCAGCACTGGTTTGGGCTTTCCAAATTGCTCTCCAGAGCTTGGGCAAAGGAAATGGGCAGAGAGGGCTGGTTTTGGAAACAACCCAGCCCGCCACAGTGGGAACGCGTGGCTGAGGAAGTCCCGCGGTTGGCAAGGAGGAGGCTGGCAGAGGCTGAGCATGATGGAGTGGTGACAGACCTGCTGATCGGGACCAGGGTGCCAAGAATGCTGCCCTGCCACCACCGCTGCCAAACCATCCCTGAGCCCTGGGGCTGCCCGGGCACAAAGCAGATGTGTGGGAGAGCCCGGAGGGAGACAAGGAATGTCACCACGTAGAGACACACAAGGGGGAATGGGAATGAAGCGCAGGAACGGCACATGGTCAGGATGAGGGGTGAATTCACGTGGGGTCAGAGCCCTTCTCCCTTTATCTTTGGGAGATTTGGGTAGCTTACTTTATTTTAGTCCCTTACGACACATTTACATAAAGCTGCTTTGGGCTGAGTGCTTCTTAGTGCTGGTCTCCGTTCTATTTACACATAAATGTTTTAAAGTGCATGGATAGGTTTTTAACAGAAAAAATTGCATGTGAATTACATTTATTTCTTGTTTACCCACACAGCTCCAGCTGACACTTATCGGCAGATTAACTTTCACTAAACTTTCTATGTAATATGTTTTAAAAACCCACTTGAAGTACAGATTCTATTAGTTCCTGACCTTATGTTTTAAGAGGAAGAAAGTGGCTTTACACTCCATGAAATGTGTTAATGCATGGATAGAAGCCCTCTTATCCTCCTGCTTACATTAGGTCCAATCAGGAGAATGGATTATGTTTTTAATAATCTGACATTAGTATTAAAAGTAATATTTAAGGCATTAGTCTCCGTAACTAGTGCAGCGTGTTCAGAGCTTTCTCTTTGTGTGTGCGTGTGCGCGCACGGCTCCGTTAAAACATATGTTTACGAAACAATGCATTAGCCCAAACTGCCCAAATATATGGGGATAAATTGGGGCAGCAGATTACTGCTGACATCACTTTTTCAATTAGAGGCAGAGGGAATATTTGATGGCCATTTTAAAACTGATTACGGAGGACAGGGATTAGAGGCTGTTAGAAACGGGATGTCTTATTCTCCTCCCAGCCTTGGCCTCCTGGAGCTCCATGGACTTCAGGAGCGGATGCTGCTTTACGGGGTGGAATAAGGCCAGGGCCACTGGTGGCACTGGTGATATGTACAGATCATGCGTTACATACAGGGCTGGATCCCTCTGCCTGTCTTAGTGCCTCAGAAACATCGCAAGGGACAGGGGAAGAAATCTGGAGTCTCCATCCCTAAAGCAAATGCTTTAGTGGAAAGACAAGTCCTCCCAGCTGGTCTGGGAATTGGGGTATCCTAGCAGGTAAATGCTGAATCCCCCTGGCCTGGACCTAAACCATTCTATGATTCTATTCTATATGATTCTGTCGAGCTGTTTGTTATTGTCTCTGTCTCCACACATGGTCTGAGGGACTTTTAAGTCACCTCAAGTCCTAACGTCCCCTAAATCCCCTGGAAAAGACAAAAGGCAGCTAGAAAATAAACAGGGAACATCACGAGGAGAAAGTGGTGTGAGTGGCCATCATCACGCAGAGGAGTGAACGAAGACCTGCCACCCCAGGCAAATTTCTCCAACATTTAATTCCCTTCACTCAGGACCGCTCACCTTACTTCTAGGTGTAGTTTATCTAATTGCAGCTTTTAGCACTTCAGGCTCACTTTGCCTTTGTCCGCTCAATTAATCAGCCTTCCAGTGTCAGAAATCTTCTCCTCATGGGGTACTTACAGACCACAGTCAAGTTACCACCTACCCTCCTCTCTGCTAAGCTGTAGATTGCTAAATGGAACCGCAAAGGGGTTTTTTGCACCTCTACTGGTGCTTACAGCGATTTTTTGATCTCTCCTATGTTTTAACAAGTGTCCTTGGGAAGCGTAACCTGAGTCTAACACTCCAGAAATGCTCCCGTCAAGTGCTAGACACAGATATAACTCCGCACCCGCTATCTCTGGGGCAGATGCGCTCCCTGTTTGCAAGGAGTCGAAGCCAAAATGCTTCGTTTTTTATTCCTCAGCTGCTGAGAGAGCATCCTTCCTTATTTTCACATGCACCTTTCGCTTTTGCATCTCTTTGACAGCAAGACTCTCAAATTGTGGCAAGCCTCCGGCTTTTCCTCTACCGATGGCAAACAATGCTTATCTTTGCAACATATGTGCAGTAACTGTTGTCTTGCGGCAGAAGGGAAATCCACAAGCTATCCAGCCACTGCACCTGCCTGCTTGGACCGAATTCCCCTACTCGTGTTTGCTCACTGGAGTTAAGCAGGTCCTGGGCTGGGAAACCAGCTGGGAAATCCAGTTATTACAGGCAAAAACAAATGAGCGAGGGGCGGAGATGGGCAGCCGTTCCTATTTAACCACAACCGAGGGAATTTGGCAGCATGCGGTCCTGACTATTTTAATTCCAGCCGGCCCAAGATGGGAGAAAGTCAAGTGAGCCAAAGGAGGTGGGAGACAGGCTATCCCCCACCCTCCAATCTGGACTTCTGACACATCTTGTCTGGAGTGTGGGGCTAACGCAGCAGTTCAAGACGGCTACCCTGGAGTCCGCAGACTGTCCTGCCTTCCTCCTGCTCTGCTATGGCCTTTTTTAACGCTGAGAGTCTCTCTGAACGGTGTCTCTTTGTCTCCAGCCTCTAGGCAGAATGGCTGTTGCGGGGGGCCTTACTGGCAGCCTCTTGAGGTGTGATTTTGGCCAGGGCAGGGGAAGGAACTGCCAGGTGAAGGGACGGGTTATACAAGGCTTACGGCGTTTAGCGCACAGCTTCCTTCCACAGAAGTGCTGCAGAGCTGGGTCCTCTCTGGGAAGATGAGACCCCGTGGATGCCTCCACCCTGCCCTTGGTGTCTCCCAGAAAATAACAGAAGCAACTCCCTCAACTCAGAACCCGATGGGTTTCATCCATGTGTACAAAAATTAAATGCATCTTAAAGGTTTTTCTTGCAGTTTTCCTGATGTTCTTTCCAGTCAGTCAGCTGCAGTGGAAAAAAACCCAGCCTCGATAAGCTGAAAGCTATATTCATGAACAACCGGTGGATAATACACCGCTTTCTGCAAAAGCTTTGTTTGGGAAGGTCAAGTTGTACAGCATTATCTCATATTTATGAGTGAAAAAATCCAGAAGGTTCCTAAAAATCAGGAAAAAAGGGTGTAATTATCTCATATATTGCAGGAGAATTATCTGCGCTGATTAAGCTGTCGCTCATTAGCTCATCCTGCTTATCAAGTCACCAACCGGCAACGCCTTTGACCCCAGCAGTAATGATAGCGCAGAACATTTGGATCACCTTGGGTCAGGATGCACCCATTTTGCCTTTTTTCCTGCTAATATCATGTGTAAATATATGCACAGCTGACCCTGCTAGAGACTCCCCCGGCCCCTGCAAGAGGCTTCAGTTCCTCTGCGTTCCATTCCGCAGTGTAAGTTCAGACAGATTTGTGGAAAGCGGGAGATTTTGTTTGTGCCTAAATCTTTTGGTAGGATTTTCTTTAAAGGCCTTAATGCCATGGAAAAACAGCAAGAGGCAAATTCTGCCTTCGGTTACACCAAACGGGGAGTAAATCAGCTGAAGGCAGTGAGGGATGCTGGATTTATCCCAGGGAAGGCAGAAGCAGAGCTCAGTCCCTAGCACTTAGCTATTTTCTGCACCAGCAGTTCTGGCCTTTGGAAAATGACATGTATTTTTCTATTTTTCTCATTCTGACTTGTGAGGTGCCTGAAAATACCAGGCCACAGAAAGCAGAGGAGGAGAAGTCTGAGGCTTTTAAATTATAAGCAGTGGCAACATCAGGCACATTAACATAAAAGCAGATTTTTTAGTGACTACTGACCACGTAACACTGTAGTCACCCTCTCCTGGGCTCTTAGAAGCAAGAGAGAGGTGAAGGAGGCTGTAGAAGCTGTTCCCCTTTAGTTAACATAATATGAAGGTTTCGAAGGTCTCTAGAACTGCCCTACATACATATTGTTTCTTTCTATCCACCCTTAAAATAACAGTTTTAGGAAACATCATTATATTCTGCAAAGGCCTTTGTCTCTTGCTTTATGTTAAAAGTTGTTTTCTTGTGATTGGCAACAGCTGTTTGGTGTTAGAAAGATGCTCAGGGCAAGATCACTCTACCTCTAATCCAAGATTAGGCAGTGCCAGATTGGAAGTTCGCTGTGTTAACGGGACCAGTCCAAGTGTCCCACTTCCCTCCCTGAAAGGCCTCTGTTGCATGGAAAGAGCAAAAGCGGTTTTGGCAGAAGATAAACCCCATTGCGTTCTAACACTCCTCACCGAGGTGGGGGGCTAGGTGCGGCTGGGTTTAAATTCTGAGTGATGCCCAGTTCAGCACTATCAGTCCAATCGCGTTTAATATGTATTAAACTATTACGATTTGGATACACTAAGAGTGAACTGCACCTTCAGTCTAGTCGTGCTCATGAACTAGCACAGCCACTCTCGGGTCTTTGGTCGTGTTCAATGAGAAACTGAAACGACTAGCTACTTAAACAGTGCAGTTTATTTAAACAACAGATATATCGGTTCTTAGGATTGCCGGTGATAAATACACTGTCTGCAAAGCACATGCAAATGAAAGTATTATTACGTATATCAAATGTGCGACAAAGTTATAAACGATACAGCCTGGCTATAAATGTAGGAAAGAGATTCTCGAGAGAAATTTCTAAGTTTCCTGAGAAAGTACTCGGTATAATCTAAGTCTTACCCAAAGGTCTCCCTGTGGGGGGGGGAAGAAAGGCTCAGGCCGTCGGCTGATCCCGGAAGTCAGTGATGGAGTTCTCCTCGACTTGTTCACGATGGTGTCTTCCCCGGGTATCCCCCCTTTCTTGGGTTATTTTTATACTATTTTTTACCTTCAAGGTGGAGTTTGAGTGACTTTAGTCATAAATACTTTAATTACGATTGGTGTAAAATTCTCTCGCTTCACATTTAAAGGTATAGTTTACGAGAAATTCAGGGCACAGACTCAAGAAGGAGTGGTCGCACCTTGGAGGCGGGTAGCCTTTGGGATGGAGGTGTGTTTTGGTATTATAATGACATTATAATGAGCAAAGTTCGCACAAAGGACAGCATTTCATCAAAATTTGACAAAATGTTAGCTTTGAGTATCGAGCAGGCAGCTAATTGGCAGCTTATCTGTTTCATGGTATCGTCCCATTCCCATATCTGCTATACATCATAAGGCAAAGCCGCGGAATAATTGCATCCCGCCCCGTACCTCATGTAGCTTCACAAGCATCCTTATCAGGGAACTGCGGATGTTGTATTCTTCATGCCAGCTGCAGCTGTTTTCTACCTCAGAAGTCTCTTGATTTTATACTTTTCCTTAATGTGTGAACAATGCTGTGCTTTTGTATTTTTAGCCAATTTAGTAATTATTCCACAGCCTCATTCACTTGACAATTTACTGGGACTCTGCCTTTGGTCCCCCTTTCATTTGCACAGTCTGCAGCCCCTCGTCCCAGCCACTTCATCGGCTTCTTCATCGATGATGGCATCTTCATCGGCTCTTTTTGATTATGAAAATGGTCCCTAATTTATTTCCAAATCACCATCCATCCCAGGCATCAAGTGAGGCATGACCTCTTGAAAAAAAAAAACTAACAAAATCCAGCCATAGGCATTTGGGTAAAGGTTGTTTTAACACTCATGCCCTAGAGGGGCATACTGAAGTTTTGTGCTGGTGTTTTCTAACTCTTGAGAGCCTGACATACAGAAATTGGTGTGTCCCCCTCTGTCAGCCTCAGCAGGAAAAGCTCTGAGAGTATCTGTGATCTAAGCTGTATTTGCACATGGGCCCATACCCCAGATCACCTAATGGCCATCCTATAAGGTTACCAGCTGATGTTCAGATGCAAGCTTGAAGCAAGCTTTGGGGCATGCCAGGAGAGACCTGGGTTTGGGCTGTGTTTTAACATGTGCTCAGTTGTGATGTAGGCATCTTGGACAGAATGTGCTTCCCTCCCTCATCTGGTCTTTTGCTGTCGGGCCCCGGCTTCTTGTGGTGACATCCCACAGCTGCGTTCTGGCAGATAAATTGAATTTGGGGTCCTTCCTACAACATCTTCCACAAGGCAGCTAGTTTGAACATGGGCTACTCATGCAATGCTCTGGCCACATGGGCATTGAGCAACTGGCAATGTGAATGGGCAAGTCAGGTCTGCGTATATGCCAGGATTTAATCTGGATTTAATGTAATCCATTTAATCTGTTTCCTAGCCTGGCCTTCTACAGGAAATGGAGACGGAGCCAAAACGTCTTGATTCTGTTTTTGTGCTTCCTGACCTCTAAGAAGAACAACTGCAGGACCTGGACAGACCTTGAAAAAAGTGGATGGAGCACATCCAGGAGCTTTTCTTGGAAGACCATGTACAGAGGGTAGAGGTCGTCTGAGCTGGTCCATCTGAGAGACCCACAGATACACATCTGCTCTTGGACGTACTCCTCTCAGCCACCAGCATGCTGAAGGAAACATGGATGAGTTTTGGCAAAAGCTTGGTTTTTGAAGCTATGGAGAATCTCACTGTCCCAGCCTGAATTTTATGGGAGCCATATGTTTAAATGGCTCAGCCATTACTGAGAACGTAAAATTATTGCTCCTGTGTAATAAAAATATAATCTCTAGGACTGCCACCCACTGGAGCAAGGACTAAGAGGGCTGAGCCACAGATCTGCCCCTAGTCGGCCTAGGAAAAGCAAACCACTCCACTCAGCCTAACAAACTCCAAATCCTGTCCATGGGCTAACCCTCCATCCCTCTCTCCTCCAAAATTTGGATTTATTACATTAGAACTCTCCAGGTAACAAGAACTGCCACAGAAATGGTATGTTCTGCATGCTGGCAACACCTCTAAGACCTCACATCAGCAGGGCTGCTTGTATACGGGGAAAATGGGAGTCCCTTGCAAAGTCCCTTCTCTTGAAGGTTTCACAGCATTGTCTCCCCAGAGTCCAAAGCTGGAGCAGCTCTAACTTGCAATTGTAGGAGCAGGCAGGGCTACATGCCTCCAGAGACTGCTTATAAGCACAGTCCTTGCTCTGCCTATATATAAGGCTCCTCACTGCCTTCTTCCTAGGAGGCATGTGCCTGGCAATGGGACATGAACGTCTTCTTTGTGGAGCAGGTCTATAGATGAAAAGAAGGGAGTCCTTGGCTGAAGTGCATCTTAGATCACCTTCTCTCCTGCTGTTCTACACTACCCGCTCTTGTTCAGCACCTTCACAAGTTAATTTTGGTCATATATCAACACATCATGGTCCTGGCCAGTAACCTCATCTCCGCAGAACAGCTTGGAGGAGAAAAGGTTCCTACTATAACCTTACCATGAGACCAAACCAATGACCTTATGGGAGAACACAGATTTTTGAACTGACTCTGGAGTTCCACCAGTTTCCAACCAGATTAAAAGACAACCTGTGGCAGCTTAACCCCTGGCAGCAGCACCAGAGATCTGTTCAATGCAAGAACACAATGGAGAAATGGCAGGCCCAGGTAAGAAGGCACTGGGAAACCCATGGAAGGAGAGTGATTATGGAGGGTGCAATTCTTGTCCTGCTTGTCACTCACCCTTTGCTCAAATTCCCTGAGCACGACCCTCAGCTGAAACAATCCGATCACAGCTTAATAAACAGGAATGAAACAGAGAGGACTGGATGTAAGGTGTAAAATTCTTACCTAAATGAATTACCTGATGAATTTTACTGGAATTGCAAATGCAGGTGAAGAAAGGAGAGACTGAATCTCTGAAGTACTGTCTGCTGTTGCTGACATCTTGCATTTGGGCATTTCTCGGGCCAAGCTGTGAGTTTGGCCACCAAGGCACAAGATGGCAACTGATGTCCTACACCTGTAATTAAAAGAAGGATGAAGATTGTTCCAATGTGTTTTGTGGTGGTAAAAAGTGTTCCCTTCTTGCAAATACTAATCACAGAGTAATTCAGCGTTCTGGGGGTGAAGGGAACAGGGCCCTCATGTGGTGCATCAGCCGCACTTGTGAGAAGATGGTCTCTAACACGATTGTGGAGTCACTGTGCAGATCAGACACCAGACCTGGGTCTGCCAGCAAGGCATGCGGATAAATAAATAATATTAGTTTAAGGAAATCAGGTGTGAAAACATAGAGCTGATTGTCAGAGTTCTGGGAAAACAGCTGAGACAAACGGGATCTGTGACTGCTCAGTGTGTCAGAAAATCAGCTGCAAGGCTGCTAAGCCCAGTGGAGGCAGGGACTGGAGGTCTTCTGCAAGAAAATAAAGCCTGTCTTCCAAAGTTGCGAAATCGTGGGAAATAAGATCTGCATGGGAAAATCAGTTCAGTCTGTTTTTTTATTTGTAGAAGAAAATGAAACTGATTTTTGAAATCTCCCAGCCCTCCGACCACAGCCACCCCTGGTCCCCTTCCCCACGCCAGAGGACCACCAGCAGGCAGGCTGTGCGGATAGCCCAGCCAGTAGCCCCGGCTACAGCCACATTCCTCCTTCCCACTTTACACACTGATTTGGTTATCTCCCCTCTGTGCAGCTCCACAAGAAATGGCCGTGACTATAAGAACATAAGGGAGACCTTTATCTTTCTTTTGAATTCTGATAGGTTCACAAGGCACTGGGGGTATCACAGTGGATGTACAGTACACAGCAATCACATGAAGCTTGGTCCTTTAGATGACCAGGGGGAGTACAAGGAGCCACCTCTGTGCCGTATCCAGGCACACAGGTCCCCACGTGCTTTGGGTCACCAGCCACATCCAAACATGTCCTCGGTGGCCCATCCTGGAGTCCGTTCGCTTCAGCAATACTGAACATGTGTGCTTGCAGGATGGGGCAGTGAGAGCTCCACGACCAGGCTCAGAGGGATGCTCGCTGGACCAACTGAGCTTTCATTCCAACTTTATTCCACTTGGAAGTTCCCTCTGCACCATGTCTACCTACTGCAGTCATGTTGCTGTAAACATGGGATACAAGCTTGGTCTTCCCCCTGCAAAGAAACTAAAACAAAGAAGTAATAAAATGCAGCTTATTGAAGCCACTTAAGAACAAATAAAAGTAGCATAATCTTCCTTTTCATGCTTTGCAGGCAGGCATATATCATCAGTGGAAATACTGCCAAACTTCTTGTTTAAATGTAGAAGCGGTGCTTATTTGTATTGTTAATGGTCCCCATGAGGAGCTGCTTTCCTTATACGGGTATCTTGTTTACGATGAAGACCGGGCTGGCTACTTTGCCATTAAAATTCTGCACCAGCCCAGTGCTGACAATATCGAAGCTTTGCTAAATATGTATACATGTAAGTTCATTAAATGGATGCTGACTGTTGTTACACAAGTACAGCAGTTGAGTGCTTTCTGTATTAACTTTATCACCTGATGGGCAAAAGAAAAGGTTTAACTAAAGCTTAGGACTAATTGAACAGTATTTCAGTATTTTCTTATGTAAAACTGGTTCTGGTCTATTGTTTTTATTTATTTGCAATAACTGTGCTCATTCAAGTTTGTAATGACACTGCCATGGGTGAACAGAATTTGCTTTAAGTATTATTCTCCCTTTTCCTATCTCCTGCTCCCTCTAAACCGTGTCTCTCAGGAGAAAATCTGCAATAGAGCCTGGTGAAAAGACAACTCTCTAAGTACACAGCCATTTGGGTGAGATATGTTCTCAAGCTGTGTTTTTAAATTACTTTAGAAGTTCCTGTTTATTTTCTCTGCCTGCCTTGGGTATTTCCTGTCAGGCTGAGTGTGGAGCACGAAGCAGGAGGAGACAGGAGAGAATAAGCCTCCCGTCGAAAGGTGGGAGGCATCTCATCATCAAGACATTGCACAAACCACCAGCACTTTCTTTGCTTAGTTGCCACTAGAGTATGCTCTCGTGCTACAAGTTCCAGGGATTATTTTCTTAAATAAATCAATATGTGTAGCACAAGGCCATCTTTCAAATGCTTTCCACTTGCCCTAGTGTAGTTTTTTTTTCCTAAGCAATACTTCTTTTTTATTGCTGTTGAGCCCATCCTCAAGGCTTTGAGAAAGCCCAGAGGGTCACTGGGTGTTGCTCTGCGGTGAGGTGAATCTAACTTGGGTTTGGACAACTCTCAACTTTCAGAGAATGAATAAAAACAGTTAAAAAAATATCTGCTTGGCTCCGACAAAACCAAAAAAATGAGGGTCTGCATGTTCCTCTTGTCTTGGCCGGACCCCTGGGTCGCGCCTGGCGAAGAGGGGGGAGTCAAATCTCCTGAATTAATAGATTTCTGCTTAGAGAAGAAAAATGTAAATGCACTCTCCAAAGCGTTTGTGCCAACATAAAGTGTGTTTGTAATCCTGGCCTTTGAAATGGTGGTAGTTATTCAGTAAGATAAAGGCTGTTGTGAGCCTGCCCTACCATATTACAGCAAAGTACTTTGTCACTGGCACCCTAAAAGTTCCAGTTTCTGCATGACAAAGATATAAAACAACTCGCAGGACAATTAAAGAATAGTTTGTCCTTACTATATTATTACCAGCCATTCTTTCACATTTCGATATTTGCCTTTAAATTGCTACCTCCCCCATCAATATAATTGTAATCAGTCACGGTTAACATTTGTCTTTGGATGCCTTTTCCAAGTTAAATACAAAGAAAGAAAAATACCGCAAAGAAAAAAGCCACGCTTCGAATAAAGAGCCTCACCACCAGCCTGCTTTCACACACAGATTGTGCACTTTGCTGCTAAAATTACATTTTAGCAGCCCCAACGGGTGCGGGAACAATGACCCCTCTCATTACCATAGTGACAATGGCTGGCGGAGGACTGCAACGTATCTTTTACTTCTCCCCGATGAACCTCAGCCAATAACGGCAGAAACCTGCCAACCAGTTGAGTGTATTGAAGCTCACTTGGTCACCACAGAGCCAAGTGGTTGCCTTCTGGATGGAAGGCAGCCACATGGGCCCAGCCGTTATTCAGCCAGTGTTTATACCCTCAAATACCAGTTCCTTCAACCAAACAGATTTAACTTCTGAGCGGGTCACAACTTCAGCTTCTTTTGCCATCTCTGTACATACCTGCTGGAGTGTGTACAAAGACCTTCCCTCAATTAATACCTTTCTCGGTTTCGGCTTGTGTCCTTTCGGGGCTTTTGTGCCGGCAGTTTCCTTCGGCACTAGCTTCTCCAGTCCCCACAACCTGATTCACGGTTTTTCAGTCGTGTCAACCCTTAATCCTGCTCTTTTATTTTAATAAAGGCAAACCTAATTTTCTGGCATCTCCACATAGATCTAATCCATAAGGCTGTTTATTATCCTAGTTACCCTCTTCTACACCTTCTTCATTAGTATTCAAAAGCCTCTCTTTAATCTGTCTCAATTCTCCAGGTATGGCCTTGCCGCTCTTTTGTACAATCCCATAATGATTTCCACGGATGTGTTTTAGTCATCTATTGATAGGTCTCAGGATGCTATTTGCCTTCCTTAACTACTCCCACAGCGGGAATCGCTGCTTTTAATATTCTATATGCTGACACTCGCAATCCTTTTCTTCACCTGTGTCTTGTGTAACCCTGTTCGGGGCATAAATCTTTATTCTCTGTGTACTGCGACACTTGGACATAGAGCTGTGAAGCAGCTAAAGCGCAGTGAAGTGGGCCACGGCCCGCGCCCTCGGCCTGGACCTCACACCCCACCAGAAGCGGAGCCACTCACCCGGGCCTACGGTGGGGTCGAGGGTGGGCAGAAGGCGCTGAGCCAAGCTGGGAGAGGGGTATTTAAAATACATTTTAAAGTTGGTGATTCAGGAGGCCTCAGGCCCAGCCCAGGCCCGGGCCCAGGTCCACGCCCAGGCCCAGCCCCAGTCCCAGCCCTATGGGCACCAAGGCACCGTCACCTCGGCAAACCCCGCCCTGCCCCTCCTCAGGGCGCCTGGCCCGGAATCCCGCTGGGCCACGAACACCTCCGGGCCCGGGGGCAGCCCCGCTGAAGGTAGCACCCCGTGAAGGCCGCGGCCCGGTCCCGTTTCCCCCCGTCCTGCACCGCCGCGGTGGTTCCGCCCCGCCCTCCCGCGCGATGGTCCCGCCCGGCCGCCCTCACCGAGGGCCCCGCCCCCTCCGGCTGTACCAACTCCTCTCTGCGGGGGGTGAGGGGGTGGGAGAAGAAGGCGGGAGGCCGCTCTGAATCACCCCACCGGGCCCACGGCCCTATCTATTGCCTATTCGAGCGCCGTTGGTGACGGGTGCTCCCCGGAGGGCGATCTGAGGGGAACGGGGAGGCGGGCGGGGCGGAGTGTCCTCCCCCCCGCGGGATGGCGGAATGAAACGCCCCGCCCGCCCCGCCCGGCCGAACCCGGAAGTGGCGGGCGCGGCGGCGCACATGGGGGCTGGTAGTGGGGCGGGCGGCGCCGCCGGGGTGGTGGGTGCTGCCGTGGCGGCTCTCTACACGGCCACACTGCCGCCCGCTCTGCCCGGCGGCGATGCGGGTAACGTACCCAGCGCCGCCGGCCCGCCCGACGGCGGGGAAGGGGCGGCTGGGCGCCCCGTGGGGCTGGGGCGTCCCGTGGGGCTGGGGCGTGGGGTCGCGGGGTCATCCCACCGGCGAGGTGGCTCCCTGGGGGCTCCGTGGGGGCTGGTGCATCGCGGTCACCCTTCGGGCGGGGCGGGGCTGAGCCCTTAGGGGCTGGGGCATCGCTGTCGCCATATAGGGATGCTCATCCTATGCGTTGCTGTCGCCCAGTCAGGTTTCTGTCACCCTATAGGGTTCTCCCCCATAGGGGCTGGGGCGTTGCTATCACCCCATAGGGTTGCTCACTCCATAGGGGTTAGTGCATTGCTGTCACCCCATAGAGTTGCTTATTCCATGGGGCTGGTGTGTTGCAGTCACCCCATAGGGTTGCTCTCACCCTATAGGGTTTCTCCCCCAGAGGTGCTGGTGCATTGCTGCCACTTCATAGAATTACTTCCCTGTAGGGACTGGTGCATTGCTCTCACCCTATAGGGTTGCTCACCCCATAGGAGCTGGTAGACTGCTGTCACCCCATTGGGTTGCTCACTCCATAGAGGCATTGTCATCACCCTATAGGGTTCTCCCCCATAGGGGCTGGTGTGTTGCTGTCACCCCATAGAGTTGATTACCCCATAGCGCTAGTGCATTGCTGTCACTCCATAGGTTTGCTCTCACTCCACAGGGGCTGGTGCATTGCCGTCACCTCATAGGGTTGCCCATGCCATAAGGTTGCACCCCCATAGGCACTGGTGCGTTGCAGCCACTCTGTGGGGTGCTCATCCCATGGGGCTTGGTGCGTTGCAACGTTCCCATAGTGGCACTGGCCCCACAGGCTGGTGCATCACGGGCACCTCCAGAGCTGGGGCGCTCGCCCCACTGAGCCCAGTGCGTCACTGTCACACCTCGGGGGAGGGGCTTATCTCCTGGGGTCACTGCAGCATGGTCACCCCTTGGGGCTCTAGCCCTCTGGCCACCCCATGTTGCCCTAATCCTCTCCCCTGGCCTGTTTGCTTTGCAGCAAATCGTTAGTCTCCATCTGAGCCTTCCAGCGAAGGATTTAGGAGCCCTGGGGATGGCTGGTGGCATCAGAAGGCAGATGTGTCATCCTGACAGATGTGGCATCACTGCTTGGGCCGTCGCTTTCTCCGGCCTGTGTGGCCACAGCAGTGAGATCTCCGGATCTGCCTATCTGGAAGTGCAATTTGCTAACAGTGACAAACTAGATGATATTTTGTGTTTCGTGCTGCTGATCCCACCAGACAGGACAAAATTCTCCTGTTTGGTCCTTCTGTGGGTTTGCTGGTTTAATCTGGTCTTGCTTGAAAACCACCTTCCTTCTGTAGCATCTGTGCAGCTGTGACTTGGGGATAGGAGAGCTTGGATTTTCTAGGTGATGTTTTTATTTTTAATTTTTCTTTGATGGGGTAAAATACCCAGATATTTTCCTTCTTTCCTATCCCAGAAGAGCATTGAGTGGATTTGTTTGACTCTGTGCCTCGTGGCCATTGCTGGTTTCGGATCCAAGCAGGGCATAAAATTCCTTATAAATAAATGGGCTTTTAATGGGTGCATATATTTTACAGCTTCAGTATGTGTGGAGGGAGAGATACATGTTTTAACTATAACTCTTTAAAATTTGCTGTTATTTTTTGTTCAGTTACGTGAAAGACAGCGCTACTTGGTAAGAGCAGGATGGTTTTGCCTAGCCGGCTTTAAGGCAGCGTGTATTCAGCGTGGCTCTTTGCACCCAAATGTGAAGTTGAGCAGTGGTTCAAGTGAGGGTTATTTGATATGAAGGTAACAGGGTGGAGCTGTGTTTTCATTACACCAAGCTCTCCCTGGTTCACTGGGATTTTGGCTGTGGATGGACACTGCTGCAACCTCGTGTTGTCTGTTTTCCCTGTTCGGATCAGAGGGACCCTGTTCTCAGAGCTGTACTAAAAGAATTTATTTTTTAAATCCCTTCTCCATGGAGCCTGCATCCCGTGCTCCAGACTTAGTGTACGTGCATTGCTAGGCTGGTCGGTGTGACCCCTGATGGCTTTTGCTTCTGCTCCTAAGCTTGTAAAAGGGCTGGATTTGCTCCTTCTGATTGTATCAGTTAATACATGATGATCAACATATTTGTAGTTCTTACCATTTTGTCTTTTAAAGTACTCTCTGTTGGGAAACGTGTATGAACGTGCAGGGTGCCAGTGCTCCGAGCTGTTTGTGCTGCACGAAGCCTCGAGAACCTGGTTTTTAATCGTACTGGAGTTTGGGTTTTGCTTGTGGGATGCAAATAACCATTAGCATCCTTTACAAAGTGGGATGCGGGTTCTCCCAAGGAGATGATGCTGGGATCTGTTCCTTACTTGATGTGAATTATCCTGGTAGATACAGCGAGCGGCCAAGCAGCATGGGCATGAGTTCACCACACTTGCTCTGTGTTTTCATGGTTATTTTCATCATATAATCATAGAATGGTTTGGCTTGGAAAGGACCTTAAAGACCATCCAGTCCCACCCCCTGCCCTGGGCAGGGACACCTCCCACCAGCCCAGGTTGCTCCAAGCCCCGTCCAGCCTGGCCTTGAACCCCTCCAGGGATGGGGCAGCCACAGCTTCTCTGGGCAACCTGGGCCAGGGGCTCACCACCCTCACAGCAAAGAATTTCTTCCTAATCTCTCACCTAAATCTCCCCTCTTTCAGTTTAAAACCATTCCCCCTCGTCCTATGGCTCCCCTCCCTGATCCAGAGCCCCTCCCCAGCTTTCCTGGAGCCCCTTTAGGGACTGGAAGGGGCTCGAAGGTCTCCCCGGAGCCTTCTCCAGGCTGACCCCCCAGCTCTCTCAGTCTGTCCTCACAGCAGAGGGGCTCCAGCCCTCCCAGCATCTCCGGGGCCTCTTCTGGCCCCGCTCCAACAGCTCCGTGTCCTTCTGCTGTTGGTGCCCCAGAGCTGGAGGGGGGTCTCCCCAGAGCGGAGCAGAGGGGCAGAATCCCCCCCCTCGCCCTGCTGCCCACGCTGCTGGGGATGCAGCCCAGGCTGCGGGGGGGTTTCTGGGCTGCCAGCGCACGTTGCTGGCTCATGTTGAGCTTCTCAGCCAACACCCCCAAGTCCTTCTCCTCAGGGCTGCTCTCCAGCCGTTCAACCACTTGGGGTTGCCCCGACCCATGTGCAGGACCTTATTTTATCCCATTTTGGAGGCGGGACGGGGATTGCGCTTTCCCTAGTTTCTGAAGGCATCCTGGTTCTTCCTAGCATAGCAGCTGCATGTATAGAGATGCACGTATATACATGCAGCGTGTCACTCCTCTGCTAATAACTTTAGTCAGAGATGTCAAGGACATTCACTACCTGTGTGCTGCATGCAGCAGAGAGATGTCCCGGGAGCGGCCGGACTGGGGGCCTGGGTGATTTTAACAGGCTTCCAGCAACCCACATTAGAGGAAATTACATTAGAGGAATTCTCTTGGCATGAGTCCCTTGGCTGGCCCAATGACCTTGCTCCCTGTCTCTTGTTATTTGATTTTTTTCACATTTTCTTCTAAATCTGCTGCCTGCGTTGTATGTATTTACTGGAGCTGAACAGAGATGGGCTCGTCCCCGCTGTCCTCTTAGGCCTGTCCCAGCCGGCAGCCACCCCATCGCCTTGGTGAAGACTTTTTTGGGTTATTCCCCTGGTTTCCCATGGCCTGAGCAGCCCACGGGTTGCTCCAGCGCTGCCACCTGGCTCCGGAGTCCCCTGGGAGGTCTCCGCACGGTCCCCTCCACACAATGAACTTCCCCGCGGCTGGGCACGGGGCTCAAACTTATGCCCTGAAAGGCACTGAACCTTCTTGTGTGGGTAAAGAGGTGCTTAAGGATTTGCTGTATCTGCTTTCTGGCAGAGAGACTATTATTATATTCTTCTTTTTTTTATGCTATCTGTATAGTTTTAATTGTTCCTGAAGGTTTGCAGTAATCCTAAAACGTAAAAGGCAATAGGTATTTTCCTTGGCACGTTTCTGGTGTTACTCCTAAAAGAAATGAGAGAATGAATTTTAGAGCTAATTCGGAAACAATGACAGATGTTAAAACAGCTTAAAAAGGGATCAAATAAACTCAAGTTAAAAGAAAAAAAAAAAAAAAAAGAAAAAAAAACCCCAAAACCCAACCCAAACCTTCCCTCTGATATTTCAGACATCAGCTCCCAACCTGGCTGGGGATAAATCCATTTTTAGGCAGCAGTGGGTCTTCGACTGAACATCTGTATTGGGGAAAGAGCTGGATGGTCAGAAATTTAGTTATACCAAGATTTTTCTGGAATAAACTCTTCCGTTTGAGTCAGCATTCGAAGATGCCGCGGGTCGTTTTCTGTCACGAGAAATATATCGAAATCAAGTCTACGGATGCTGTAGTCTTCCTCTGTGCGTGTGTTGCCACTCGATAATGGTGCTGTGCCCCCTGAGAGCCTGTCCCCTCACTGCCGCAGCCCCCGGGGGCGGTAAGGGACGCCCAGGTACGTGGGTGGGAGATGGAGAATTAACCCCCGCTGAAGTGTTGGGTGTTCTGCGCTCCTTTTGGGTTTTCCCAGTGGAATTCAACAGGCCTACAACCTGGGAGCTCATCTTAGCAGGTTTTCTTGCTTTTATTTTTTTCCTTAATTTGTGGGAGGCAAAGCGGTGCTGGTGGCTTTCAAAGCCCAGCAACGGCATCCACCACTATTTTAATTTTTATTTTATTTTTTTTGCAGCTTTCTGGTCAGTTTGTGTCTCTCTTGCTTTGGGGTTATTCTTGCCCATGATATGAACCTATATCAGCCCAACGTGCGTGAACTTAATCTTAAATCTTCAGCCGTTTTAGATGCAGATATTGCTGTGTCCCAGAAGGACTTTAATGAAGGTGAAGCCCTGCCTGGCTCAGGAGCAGCGTCCCCACGATGGATGGGCACCCGCTGTTACCCGCTGCATGGACAAATTTAGGGTTTCCTTTATTATCATCATTTTCCTTTCTCTGTCACCTTTGTCTGGGTGCAGGGGGGTTCAGTTGCTTCCCAGCCCTGGAAATATCAGAATTTCTGGAAATTAAAGGGCTCAGCTTGGGATGGGTGGTTTTCCCATTGCGTCCGATTAATTTTTTTTGGGCTGTCTCGCACTAGGTTGAAACTTTCTTAAAACGGAGTAGCAATAAAAACAGCCGGCATTTGCAAGCGCGGTAGAATCCCCATGGGAGAGGCTTTTGTGCAGAAAGCCGCAGGGCCCGTCCCCTGGGCTGTCGTGTTACAGCAGTTGCCAACAGCAGGAGCGGGTTGACTCACATCTTCCTTTTAAAATATATCATTTACTGTAACGTCAGGATTTAAAGGTGCCATTTGTACCATCCTCCTCCTTTGCGTCGGGTGGTAGGGACGTAATAATGCGAAGAAATACAAAATATTATTAATTTAGCCAACATATAATTAATATAAAGCCAACAGCGCCCTTTTTTTTGCGTCTTTACCAGCTAACGATGGGACAAAGCTCCCGTGACCTTGGCGCTTGCAAAATGAGCAGGAGCAGTGAGACCAGGCTGTGCCAAACTGGATAGTGAAATTTGAGGGGAAAGAAGGAAAACCAGCCATAATTTTAATTTTGTCGCCCCTCGCTTGTGCCCTTCGTCCCTGAATGCGTTGCGCCTATTGAATATATTTCATAGACGCCGTTTGGGAGCAGTGCAAAATGCTTCAGCGTCAAACGCTCTAAAAATGTCAAGTATTGTTAGCTGTTATGCTAACGTGGATTTTTTTTTTTTTTTTTTTTTTTTTGGTGGCAGTTATTTGTCCTGGCGTAAAATACAAATGAAATGCAAGGTCTAAGTGGTGTTTCTAATGGGAGCGGCTGCTGGATGCAGCAACCGCCACCAGGTAAAAGAGTTACTTGCGAAGCCGATGCTGCAGGAGTTGCTTCGGCATCAAGGCAGAGCAGCGTTCCTGAATACAGGGATGCAGATTTGCACGATCGACAATTATATTTTCCCCTCTTTAAAACTATAAAGCTGTGGTTTTATGGTTTTTTTTGGTGTCTTTTTTTTTTTGGTTTTTTTTTGTTTTGTTTTGGTTGGTTTTTTTTTTTTTTTTTTTTTTTTAATGAGAAACAACCGGGTTGTTCAAGAGACAATGCAGCTTAAGCGTTGCAAACCCGTAGTGCTGGGAAGTTACCGAGTCAATTGGTTTTAAATTAAAAATACACGCAGACAAATGTCTGCGTTTTTGAGTATCTCGGGCCACTCTTTACCCGAGCCTACCTATGCTTTCACTTATCTGTTCATAAAAGTCTCGCGAAAACATACAAAAGATATTTTGTGCAATGACATCAGAGGGAGAAAATATTCTTAGAAAATTTCATGCTGCTAAATCTCTACAGATTTACAGTTTTATCCAGTCAAATTAATGCAAAACCCCAATGCAAGCATTTGGATTTTGAAAACTTTGGAGGAGTGTCATTTCCTAATAGTAATTATTGGTTTTACATTATTTTTTCACAGGGGAGCTGATCACAGCCGCATATGAGCTTGGAGTAAGTATTAGTTTTATTGTTTAATCAATGCTCTCATTAACAGTTTTAGGAATTAAGGAAGTTTAATTAAGCATGGCGTAAAGTAGATTAATTTATTTTCAAACCACAGTTTTTACTAACTTATAAGTACAGCACGCGACAATTTACTTCAAGTTTTAAATCCAATTAAACTAAATTATAAAGCAAAGGCTTTACTGTATATACAGTAGCTGGCTTATTATCAACCCAAATTTTGTATAAGCTGGGGAGAATAAAATAAATCGGGTTAACAATTTTAATAAGTTTTATTATTTAATAAACTTTATTATGGTGCATGATCCCTTTAGGCAAGACCTTAGGACTGTCAGCGCGGTGGTAATCCGATAGCAGTGTGGTCTTTCAACTTGCTAACCAATAAAATGGTTGAGAAGCTGCTTTTTTAAAAAAAAAAAAAAAAAAAAAAAAGAAAAGAAAAAAAAAAAAAGAAAAACAGCCTTTTGAATGACCCTAATATAGTGTGAACCCAAACAAGGAGCCCTTTAAGGCACGCTAATGAAACGTGGCACCTCCTTTTCTCGCCTCCTCATTATTATGGGCGAGGCGTGGAGCCAAATCCACTCCAGAAAAATATTTGCGGAGTTAAAATGGGTCCGAAAGGATGGGTCAGGGAGAGGCGCTGCTCAAGGACACGCCCTCACCCCCCCGTCTCCTGCTGCTGGACCCCAGCGTGCCGCTTTCCTTTTGATTTCCGTACAGTTTTCCTCTTTTTTTATTTTCATCCCGGTATTGATCTGTCCGTAGGTTGCCCACCCTCCCGGCTACCCCCTCTTCACGCTGCTGGCCAAACTGGCGACGGGGCTGCTGCCCCTGGGCTCCCCTGCCTTCCGAGTCAATCTCCTCTGTGGCTTCTTGGGAGCGGCTGCTGCCTCTTGCCTTTTTTACACAGTTTTCAGGTAAAGTCACTGGGGGTATTTTTCCTGGCGGGGTTTTTTCCCATCACTCGGGGTGTTCCCGAAGGCTCTGTTCCCCTCTGGCCTTCAGACTAGTGGTCCCCCCACCTCCCTTTCCAGCTGTAATTAGTTCCTCTGATTAACCTAACAGTGGTCTAATCTGAATTTGACCTTCTTTCCTGCACAAAAGGTCCCTCCTTTTTTTTTTTTTTTTTTTAATTTTCTTTCTGTTAAATAATAATAATAGTAATAATAAAAAGTGCGCCCGTTCCCTTACGCAGACGTGACAGGTTGCTCGGGCTCATTATCACAAATCACCGCTTGGTTTAACTAACCAGAACTAATGAAGTTTGTCGTTCTTGAAAGATGCAGATGGTCTGTTTAAATTAACAGGATGAGCTTCACCTATCGGGGAAGCCGTGAACTTGGTTTAATTGCGGCTCCCGGCAGAGGCGGATGGGCAGTTGCCTGCCGGCGGTACCCAAGGACCAGGGCGAGCATCCCCTGGTGGAGATGCTGCCATGCACGGAGATGGGGGAGACACACAAGACACTGTCCGGAACCCATCTGATTTCTCCAGCCCTCTAACCTTGGGGGGAAAAACCAAAAAAAAAAAGAGGGAACAATCGGGACGCGCACGTGATTGGGGGGTTTTGTTAACCCCCCTCATCTTTGATGTGCAAGTTCTGGCTGCTCTTAACCTCAGCCTGACCCATATTTGAGAGGATTATCGCCACACGTACAAACAAATTCTGATGTTCTTTTGCAGGAAAAATAGGGCACGTTTTTGAGGCTGCAAGCGGTGAAATCCGAAGTGATATCGGGGTGCTTGGGGATGAGACAGAGCGCTTCCTTACCGAGATTATTTTGACAAAAGCCCTTTTCTCCCACCCGGTTCCAGAGTCGCAACCCCCCTTGGGGAAACCACCTAGGTTGCACTCGCTCTCTGAGAAATAAAAGCAGGGATAAAAGATGGGGGGGACAGATGGACAGGTCCTGCACAACCCCAGAGCCCTGAGCTCACTTAAACTTCAGTCCCCAGGGTCCGTCTGTTTGGCTGCATCTTCCTCTGCCGAAGAGGAGATGCTCTTTGCACATCACTTTTCACGTGGTGCGTCAGCCCCAGAGCACACCTGCTGGAATTTGCTTCAGTAGTTCCTAAATATTTCTACAGGCATTTAAAGCGGTTGCTTTTTACTGTTGGGTAATACGTGTAATTAAGTCGGCGTTATTTAATTTAATATCCTGTATTTTACAGTGTATTTGGGGAGCTGCCCTCCCGTGCACAGCGCCAGGCGCAGCGGCAGAGCACAACTCTTTGTGATTATATGAAAAACTCCCACGAGGAGTTTCTAAAACATTTGAATATTAGTTTCTGATTATTTTTTTTTCGTTACAATTGTTCCCATTATTACAATTACTATGAAGATCTGCCCTGCTTTTTAGTTTTAACTCCGACGTGACGATTCCTTGCGCGTCCATTTCGTGCGTGTGAAATGATGCGACCGTTGCTCTAGAGAAGGAGGAAAGCAGGGGAGAAATCACAGGCTAAATTCGGGAATTATTTTTACACTTCTAGAGGTTTAGTATTTTTTTTGTTGGCTTTTTTTTTTGTTGTTGTTTTGTGTAATTGGATTTGGAAGATGTTGCTTCTGTCAAATTTAAAACTTGCAGGAAAGAGAAGGAAATGTGGAACTGAGAGATGATAGAAACTATTAGGACTTACAGAAAATTGTTTTATAGATAAAAGGCACCGACAGGATCAATTATTCAGAGTGGCAGTGATTGATTTTGTTGGAAATGAATTGTAAGGTATTGAGGGTCAGTTTTATTTCCAAATTACAACGTTGTATTTTTCCTTTTCAGCACCTTAAAATTGGTTTGTTTTTTACCACATTCATTCAGCAAAAAAAGTTTCTTCTTTCTATTGCTACCTACTTTAAAAAAAAAAAAAAAAAAAAAAAAAAGAAAATCTTTCAGAAAGTGTTTATTGGTACCGTCTGCGTGAAAGCCGTAAATATCTGAAGGCAACGGGTTTTGATTTTAACCGGGCTTGTCCGTACTCACAAAGGATCTAAACCCGGTCTATCAAATCCCCCCGCGTTTTTGTCTTTTAATTAAAATTTAGCTGATGGGGTTACCCCCGCCCGGTAGCTGGGGGGGGGGAAGCGCCTGCTCCTCGTGCCGCGCAGAACGCGGCTGCTAATATGAAAATATGTAGATGTTAGGAACACAAATAATTGATGAAGTACACATCCTTCGGGAGCAACACGGTTCAAGTGGCAAATCTCTCTCCGGGAACAATAGCCACCCTTCAGCGGGGAGGAAGCCATCTCTATGGTAATGGGGCTGACGCTGCCCTATTGATCGCCTGGAAGAAGACATTATACAATGTCAGTTGGGTTGTTACAATTTCATTTGTTGTCTTGACCCGAACTTAACCTCGAAAAACCTTTCTTTTCTCCCCACCAGCCGGGCAGGGTTGCCGTTTACCCTCACAGGGGTTTTTTTTCTCTGCCTCCCAGCATCCCCGTACAGTAAATCTCTCCCCCCTTTCCCCCCCCCCCCCCAATTCTTTTTTTAAGAAGTGTTTCCCAAGTTTATTCCTCAGCAGGTCGGAACAATTTCTTTTACTGCTTAAGGAACGCGTGGCGGTTCGCTCTGTGGCCGGGTGGTGTTTGGAATGTTACGGCACAGGCGGGATTAGGATGGAATTTATTCCTTAAACAGATTTCTCCTCTGCCAGGTGATGGCTGTCAGGATGCTCTCTGCAGGCACTGCCAGGGTCAATAGGAAGCAACCCCAACATCGTGTTTATTATTCATTATATTATATTATATTATATTTATTTTTCTTTATATTTTTTTTTTAAGCCCGGATTGTGCTTCTTGAAACGAAGTTACATCAAACCACATTGATGCAAAAAGCCCTTTTGTCAGTAATCCAGGCTATCGCCAAACGAGCAGCTTACTCTTTTGAATTCCTTCCCAAATATGTTGGGGATTCCCACCCCCACCCCCCCCCCAACTCTACACAGTCTTAATAATCATTGGTAATTATCGTAAAATGGCATTTACGAAGAGTTTTTCTCGGACTGCCTGTAACTGAGGCAAATAATTCATCTTTGCTTCGAATGAGGCGGGAGCTGCTTTATGTTTTTAGGACGCAGCGAGTGCGGCTGTAGGATTGTTTCTTTAAACAACTACTTATTTGTTCTACTGTGGGAGGCAAAGCATAGCAAGTTTACAAAGTAGACCAATTATCTTCTTGTAATATGATTGCCAAAGCGTCATTTTCTGCAGAGATGATGCATTCTTTGCATTCTCTGTTGCGAAGAGAAATAAGATGCTTTCCCCTGCTTTAAGTGCATTTTTTTTCCCAGCATATACCTTTCATAGCTTGGCTGTTTTGCTGTATCTAAATATACAAAGGTAATTTACTGCAAGGGCTGTAGCAGAGGAGGAGGTGTCATTGCCCGAGTACTTCTAGTAAGTTTTTGCCAGCTTTATTCTGGCTGAGTTGCACACGGGGTTTTGAAAAGGGGGAAAATGTTGCATTAAATTAAGCGGTTCGTGTCTCTTTGGTTTGCTGTTCTGGGTATCACGTTAAGTTTTGGACTTTTTTGTATATATATTAATATATATATATATTCCCTGCTCCCCAAACCAAGCAAGACACTGTGAATGTATATGAAAACCGGAGACAACTCTTCTCTCACCACCACCAAAAAGAAGTGTTAGGCATGTTGTATGATGAAACCATCAAAGGGATTCGATCATTTTGAAAGCATCAAGGCATTTTGGAAATGGCCCTTGACCATCCTGATGGCCCTGAGGTTTCCCAACCCAGTGCCGTGTCTCCTGGACCTCTTATGGGAAGGTCCCTGAGAAGGACCAGGGGTGTTGGAGCACCAGGAGGATGGGTCACCTTCCATGTCCTCCCTGGGGGCACCTCATGGCTGATGCTCCCCTAAAACCAACTGGTGATGGGAAAGGTTGTCTCCTGCCAGCGACGAGTGGGGAAATACTCTGTGTCCTTCGGGTACGTGGCTTTGCTGGAGCAGGAGTTGTCCCCAAAGAGTTTGACTCATTTTTGGGAGGGCAGGGGGGGGCATGGTTCGGAGAAGACAGAGGGATGAGAGAGGAGCGCTCCCACCTGGCGTGGGCCGGTGCCCCCTCGGCCATCATGGGAAACTAAAATATTGGGCTTTGGGGAAGGCGGAATCTCCTTGTGGGGCATATTTGGATTTTTGCAGACTGTAGATTACCGCCGTTGTAGCACGGTGCGAAGATCTCAGCCGTTTCAAAAGCAGCGATGCTTAGTAACAAGTAATTATGAAGTTTTAGGAGGGAGAGAAGAAAGGAAGGTACTCAAGTATTAATTTGCTTTTAGAAGAATATCTACCATGACCTCTGGCTAATTGATCATATATATATATTTATTTTTTTTCCCTTGTCCCCGTAATAAACCGGCAGTGAGTTCAGTCTGTTTGACGACGTTACCAAATCTGTTCATTTGCATTTTACTCTAAAGTAGGCACATTAGGCTGCAATAACTCTGCTTCGTTTTGAAGGGGGCGGGGTGTGGGGGGGGAAAGCAGGGCAAAAAACTCTTTTTTTTTTTTTTTTTTTTTTAAGACTGAAGAGTCTTTTCTGACAGCTAGTCAGAGTTAGAATTAGTTCAAGGAAATGTTAATAATGCACTGCCTGGCTTAATCCCTTTGATATCACCAGGTATCCTCCTGTTCATGGGTTAATTGCTTTAAAAGCGGAGGCAATATTCTGAGCGGTGGGCTGCTTCACCTTTTCACAGCTGTTACCATTGAGTGACAACTAAATCCCATGTGTAAGATGAGGAAGAGCTCAATCTCCAATTGGGAGAAAATTTATGTAAACCGCAATCCCTTCAGAATGTGCGGAAGTCACAGACTTTCTTGATTTACTCTGCTTTTCCCAGAAAGCTCCATTGTTCCCTTCCCTAAGTCCCATCAACCCTTTGTAGCGGAATATCACAGCGGCGGCAGATAGCTTGAAATATATAAATGCTATCATAGCTCTGATTAATAGCGGCGCTTATGAGTCAAGTCTGATAACGGAGCAGCTCTCCACTCAATTTCAGATACTGCTAATGGAATCTGTCTCCTGCAATTGTAATGTGAGAAGGGCTAATTTGCCATGGAGCTTGGAGCTGTCACCAGCCGGGGATTGGGGGGTCAGATGGGAGCTGCCAGGTTTTTGCCCTGCAGCTTGTATCTCTCGCTTTGAATAGCGCAGCCCCCTGCCTGCCAGGGAGCTGATAGGCCGCCGAGGGGGTTTATGCCACTCCGTACAATAGTGAAGGGCTGCATGGGATGACTTGGTAATTGTGAAGCCAGCTCATTTTTTATTTTATTTTAATTTTATTCTTTTTTTTTCTTTTTTTTCCCCCCTCTCTTTTTTTTTTTTTTCCTGCCGCTGCATAATTTTCTAATAAGGGGTTTTAACAAATGTCAGATTAGAAAAAGTTTCTGCAATTACAAAAAGAAAAAAAAAACTTATAAAACATTTAAATAGCTGAAGTCGGTTCCTACTGAGGGTTGGGGCTTTTGGAAGTAGGCACCAGTTATTACGGGCGGCCGGAATAAAGGCGTACCTTTATCAACCTTTGTGAATCAAATAATGGGCCTAACTAATATACCCTTCCTGCTCGCAAAGACACCGGGAGAGAAGTTCTCATTTTTAGTGGCTGGAAGCACAATTTTTACAACTCATTAGTGGAGAGGTGTGACTGCGGCGCGGTATTTATTAAAGCAGTAGGGCTGTGCGTGCATTTATCGATCTGTCGTGAGTTGTGCTACTGGTTGAGCTGCTCTGGGATAGCTGGGCATGGAGGTGTTTGATTTAATTACCAGCCTGGCTTGGGAAGGGGCTGCTGAAGGCAAGCACCGCTGCGGTGTGGTGCCAGGCATCTGCAAACTTACACAGGTGTGAGGTTTAACATTAGGAAGTCCCATTCCTAGAACCCTTGTGGTGCGGTTCTCCCCATCCTTGGTGTCCAGACCCACCAAGGTTCCCGCTGCCGTCCTGGGGCACCTCGCCACAGGGGTGGCTTGGTCCTTCTGGTGAGAGGAGCTGAGGTGGCATGACCCCAGGACCCAAGGGGTGGCATGCAGGATGCTTCTTGCACGTGCTGGTGACATTCATGGTCCAGAGGACAGACAGAGACTCAGTATTATTCTACAGAGGTGATGTCCTTACTTGGACACATCCATGGCGGCGTCCTTACTGAACACATCCAGTCCAGGAGGACGTATGCAAGAGGGTGCAAGGAGTAGCTCACCTTAACCAAAATCCTCACTGGCTCAATACTCCTCATCCAGGCTGGAGTGTCCCCTCTTGAACTCATGGTGTTTTGATGAAAGAATTCCAAAAAAGGGGTAAATAAGTGGTGGCAGTCCGTAGCTGGACTGAGGGTGTATTGAGCAGATGTGGCACTGAATGCTTCTGGAGGGTGGTGAGGATACTGCCTGCTTGCCCCCACCCCAAGACATCACGGGTCTGCTGAAGTCACGTGATGCTGAAGTCCCATTTGACGTGAAGAACAGCAGTCAGTTATAACCAAAGTGCCCACTTTAGGTTTTGGGGTATTTTTTTTTTTATGGTGGCCCCCCTGCCCATTTGCTTGGTTTCTATTCTCTCCCGGTGGCCGTGAAGACTCAGCGGCGCTCTCCGTCCTCCTCCTCCAGCGCCGGGAGCGGAGGCTGCGGGCAGGGCTTAAGTGGCTCTTCAGCTCCGGCTCCTTGAGGAAGAATGAAATCCAGTTTGCTATTCCCTGTAGTACCTGCGCCGGCTCCTCAGCGCTGAGAGCAAGAGAAACCGCCATTTCTCCATTGAGTGTTTGTGACTAAGAGGCAGGCAAACCCAGAGGGACTGTGGTTTTTTGGGGATAATTATTATTATTTAGGTCCTAAACTCATCTTTATTTGTGTTTTATTTTTGTTTTCTTTTATTTCAGTCCCAGTGCACCCACACGCTTAACGCTTATCTGCGGAAAGCTTGGTTGTGGAGTCTTCTAAGTTGTAGTATTTTTAACCTACATCAAAAAAAAAAAGGGTGTTTTTTTAATATATCAAGCAAGTGAAAGCTCTTAAGTGCAATTTGAAATTTTTATGGTCATGGAATGTGTCTATTATGAAATAAAAGTCAATTGAAGGGATATATCTCCGCTCCCGTGAAGCGAAGTCACAGCAGGGCAGAGGCGGAAGTTGTCGGTGGTACCTGGAGCCTGTGCAGGGAACTGCTGACATCAGGGTCATCATCTGCAGGTGCAGGGGGAGACTGAAATTTAAAAAAAAAAAATAAATAAAAAAAATCCATTAATTAGTTTATTAGTAGAGATTTTAAAAAGCAGGAGGGTTTTTTTCTTACTCAGCTGACTGAAAAATAAAAGATGCGAGGCTGAGATCTGCTGCCTGTAAGGTTTTGGAGGGAAGAGAAGGCAGAAATAATCAGCTTATTTCACTAGGTACAAATAGGTGTTTCCAGTTTAATACATCAACTTCAAATATAAAACGTTCCAATTACTTCCTTTTCTTCTTTATGAACAAGATTGCATGTAACACAAATATTTTAATTAAATTCCAGTTCCCATCCGTATATAGCTTTATAGCAATCATTGGCAACTTATTAAATGTAAAATGGCTGCCGTTATTTTCTAAATAAAAGGTAAAAACATTGATCGAGTACTTTGTTACATGCATGTAAATGTGACCTGCACTCTTGGCTAACAAAAAGTTTTGCCAAACTTAGAGGAGAGGCTAAATTTTAAATCGTGAACTGACGTGGTTTAGTGATTTGCCACCAAATGAGAACCTAAAAAGTATGATTGCAAAACCAAATTAAAATACCTATTTTCAGTTTTCCCAGTTGTTCCTGCAAACTCTTAATAAAAACCCTGTGGCTAAAATATTCCTGATTAAAGCAAGTTTCTAGCGCCTGTGTCCTTGGAGCTGAGGCCCATCCACACATTCTTTCTCTTGGGTGCCTGAAAAGGAAAACAAAATAATAATTATTTTTATTTAGTTTTTTTCTTTTATGTTTAGGGATGCCATGGGAAAATACTTCTCACAAAGGACTGTGTGACCTCTCCTTTGCTGACTGTTTCTGTCCCTTCTGAGTGTGTTTTCAGATGATGGGAGGGATCGAAGATTGTAGTTACTGAACTGATAGGAAGGGACCTTCTTCCCCCTTGTTTTGTTCTGAAAAAGTGCTCCATGTGCTTTGAGCGGGTCTTGCCCCAAACTAGTTATTTTGCAAAATCAAAAATACAAGCTGTTCCCTTGGTTTTTCCTCCAGGTGAGATAAACAAGCCTAGAAGGCAGCTTTTATTCAAGCTTGGTGCTTCAGTCCTTCTCAAAGGGGTGGTGGTAGCTGGAATACCCCTGGGAGAAGTCATGAAGACTTTCCCGCTGTTGCGTTTGCTGTGAATCTTGTCTTTCATGACCTGATTTCTGCATGGGGTGGGGTATTACTACTCTGAATGCTTCCTTCCTGGTGACCCAGCCTTCTTCTCCAAGCAATAGTCCCTACCTACCCTAAGCCCTGGATCCCCCCTTCACTGGACAGAGCCTTATAGCGGGGTTTTGCCCACCTTTTGCTCTTTGTAAAGCCCATCATCTTGAGGGAGTCACTGCGAGGTAGCTTTATGCCTACACTGTGTTGGCAGATGAACACTGGATGGTTATTACCATTGCCATGGCTTCATTGTTGACAACCCATTGATCCTCTTTTCCCAGTCATCTGTTCTTTCTCATACCAGTTCCAAAGACTGGGGGAAACATGCTGGCTTTGGGGGAGCAGGAAGCTACCCTCCCTGCTCCCCAGAAGCAACGGGATAAAGCCCTCCTAGATGTTGCTTTTACATGCGATGGGTGGAGGATCCAGCTGTCATGGTCTTGCCATGTTTTTTGTAGCACCTCAACTGTATTTGAAGAATATGTTTGAAGGCAAAGGCATGAGTAAGTGTCAAGTGAGAATAAATCTCCGTTACTTTCTGGTCTGGAGCCCTTGATGTGCTGTCAAAAGGAGAGACAGTGTTAAGCAAGTAAAAGGTGTTTTCAGAAAAAAAACCCCAACTGTTTTCTTCTCCTGACCGTAGTGCACCTGCAAGCCTCCAGCCAATGTAGATGAAAGAGCGTGGGTCTCCAGGCTGGGGGACAGAGACCAGAGGCTGTGTGCTTCCTTCTTGTCCAGCAAGGCTTTACTGCAGGAAATATTTGCAATGTCTGTGTCAGACCTGGTGGTTGATTTTGGTGAGGTGTGTGTCTATGTATCTAGAGAAAACCCTGTCTTTCCTTCCACACAACAAATGGCTTCTTGGCCTCATTCCCGCCTTGTCTTGACATTGGTAATTGGGTTGTTGAGCTTTTGCTACAGTTATGGGAAGTCTCCTTTATCTCTTCTATTAACCTTCTTCCACAGCACGCTCTGTCTTAACCACAAAAATGCTGTTTATGCCTGTAATTAAAGCAGCCATTATCTTCTGGCTTCCTAATGCAGTTCTTCCGTATGCAACGTGTTGTCTCCAACAGCATCTTCAGTTGTAGATTGCACTGTCCTTCCTTTCAAATCTTTTCGTCCTCTTTCTTGGGGTCAAGCTTCTTGACCTCAAGTCCAGAGCTCTGCCCTATCCCGTTGCTCTTTCAAGTCTTCCTGTCTCTATTTTACTCTCATCTTTGTGCCTTTTCCATTCTTTCATCTCTTTCTGCCTTACCTGACTGAACACTCACCCAGTGTCTTTCCCACCTTAAAGTTGTTCTTTGGTTCAAAGTGTTGTAAGTGGCTGACCTGTGTTGTCCGTGCCTGAGTTGCTCTGTCACCTCCTTGGACGTGGGTTTGAGGGCCACCTTGGCGTTAAGGCAAGAGAGATGCAGCACAGTGTCACTCTGTGCTGGAGAAGTCCAAGAAGCTGCCAGATGGCGCAGTGCAGTGGTGCATGGAGATCCTTATGTCAATCAAAATGAGCAGTATAACCATGTTAGCCCGGCCGCAAGGCAGGGTTGATTTAATTTGGCCCCAGCATCATGCTGACATGGGGTATGTAGTGATAGGACGAGGGGCAATGGTTTTAAACTAGAGCAGGGCAGGTTTAGATCAGATATTAGGAAGTTCTTCACAAAGGGCGTGGTGAGACACTGGCACAGGTTGCCCAGAGAGGTGGTGGAGGCCCCATCCCTGGAGACATTCAAGGCCAGGCTTGATAAGGCTCTGAGCAATCTGATCTAGTTGAAGATGTCCCTGCTTACTGCAGGGGGGTTGGACTAGATGGCCTTTAAAGGTCCCTTCCAACCCAACACATTCTGTGATTCTATGATTAATTTCTGCTTGTCCTGCTCGTACCACTTTACACTGTGAACTGTGGACCTGCTGGACGTGGTTGTTTTTTCTGCCAAGTGGTCTTCATCCTCATCTGGACATACCTGCTCTGATCGTTTCTGCTTCCAAGAGTGTTTCCTACTGAGTCAGCAAACTCATAAATCCATCCTTTCCATTGCTGGTAACAGAATCTGCAAAAAAATCTTCGTCTCCAGCTTGCATTTCCCAAAGCCACTGTCTTGATGTTCTTCAAGAATGCAACATATTTCCATTTGTTTTTTTAGCATCTAGTATGCTTGTAGGAGCATAGTGCTCCGCGCACCCAACGTGCTTTCACAAAGTAAGCTTAGCAGCCTGGTTTTCCCACAAGTTTCCCAGGAAACTACCAGCGATGCCACCTCTGTTGACAAACAGATCTGAGGACTGTGCTCAGTGCTGGATCCTGACCCTGCACCACTCGGTGAGCAGAGATGTCCCCTGCCCCATACAGCTGGGGTAAGTCTTTAAGCTTTGGGTTGAGTAGCTTTTGCTTAAGCCTTATTTCATAAAACTTGAATCGTGGGTTTGAGACTTTTTCTCAAGAGCACAGGATTTTCTTTCATCTCATTTGAACTCTAATGATACGCTCGAGTCTTTTCTGGGAAAGACAAGGAGAACTGGTAAATGCTTGGGACGTTTGCCTAAAATACTGCTTTTCATCCAAAGGTTTTTGGGGCAGTTGTTTTACCTTTTTCTACCTTATTTCCCTGCAAGAATTTCAAAGGGATTTACAAAATTGTTTCTTTTGACTAAACCTTTTAAACTTTTAGTTATAAACTTAGAGACGTTGTGTAGTGGGGTTTGGGTATTGGGAAATATCTTGAGTTTTAAATACACGTGACTGTGCTGCCCTTTCCTGCTATTTTTCTTTAGAAGCAGAAACCACTCCTGACTTGATTCCTGTAAGCTCCATTGCATCTTTCCTTTTTCTGTTCAGGTGCCACATCTTTCTAGTAGCAGGGAGGAGGAGAGCACAACCAGAGGCCTTGAGGCTGAGAACTTTGCCAGACAGGTCATGTGCGTCCCACCTCTCCCTTGGAGGAGATGGACTCAGGGCTGCTGGGCTGCCTTGGTGGTAGCAAAACTGACGGAGCAGCATTCATGCCTGTGAATGCCTTTTCTCCATGCAGTTGTGTGATTTTGAAACGTTATATTAATGCAGTGAGTGGCAGGTCTTGCCCTGGAGAATTTTGTGCCGTGTACCCAGACCTGTGTTGAACCGCAGTGAAGTTTAGACGTTGCAAGAGTCCACCATGGTGGCATTAGTGAGCACAACAGTAGATACTGGTAGTTTGCCTGATTTCCTACAGAAGAGGTTGCACGTCGCCTTTCTTCAAAAGCTTATAGGGTACTTTGCAGACACAGATTTGGTCTGAAACAGTCCCACCTGCTGTCAGTTGGGAATTTTAGGACTTTTTTTTTCCCCTTCCACTGATTTTTTTCAAGACGCCTTCCTACAGTCTTGATGCTGAAGCTCCGTGTCACCCTGAGCTTGTCTCGCTCTGGCCTTGGACACCTGAGAGTTGGTTTCTTTTTCCCCAGCGTTAACTGAACTACCTTACTTCTTACCCTCCAGAAGCTGCAGATCTCAAAATGCTTTAGAAAGGAGATAAAAATCATTAATCCTATTTTGCTGATGCCTGGGGCAACACCAGTGGAGTGGCTCATCCCAGACCACCCAGGATGTCCAGTGTTGGTGGCAGGAGGAGGAATAGAGGCCTGGCCTTCCAAGCCCTCATCCCAGTCCTCTCCTCCCCATGAACCCTGCTTCCCATTCTTACTGGATTAAAAATTCCCGTTCTGACCGCGCAAGCCCTTCTTTGACATCTACAGAAATAGGTTGGCTGTAGTGAGGTTGTTTTGGGAAGGTGGAGAGAAAGCATAGCCAAGGAGAGGAGCCCTTGCGAGAGAGTGCTCTGCCAGCAGCTCCCTCGTCTCTGTTCATAGGGGCTGTATGTTTTGTTTCCTTGGTGTCCATTTATCTCAGTTACGTGAGGAACCTCATAAAAAGTTCTACATGGGCATCCGTTCTCCAATCTCTGCTGGGCAGAACAAGCCACCTAGGGACTTCGGCTGAGCTAGAGGATATGGCCAGTATTTAGGAGCAAATTACATGTGAAGAAGTTGGCTGGCTTATACTTTTTGGCTTAAACCTGCTGGAAATGTTAGGACTAAATGGAAGTGTGCGTACCTGGAGTGGGACTAGAAAAATACCCAGTTTGTGGTGGAGCCTCGCTTAGTCTTACAGTGGGATGGTGAATCTCTGGAGAGGAGCTTTGACCGTAGCCGCAGCTATTTCTGTCTTTGGATAAGGCTTAATTGAGCTGGTTTTGGTGCCCTACATGGCAGCTTTTCAGGGTGACTTTCTGAAGGGGAGACCTTCCAAAGATGCAGAGCCGGAGCTGCCCCTGATGCAACTGGGCGGGAAGAGCCACTCTTGCAGAATGGCCATAATAGGTTTCCTGGGCTAAATCTCACCTCGTGGGCTCCCTGTCCTGGCTGCAGCATCCAGCTGAGTTGAGCAAGCGGCTCTGTGGGGAGTGTGTGCCGTAATCCCATCCGAGAGTCACAGAGGTGCCCAGCTTTTGGGCTCGCAGCCATCCCAATGGCAGGCGCTTCACCTGCTCCCTTGTGCTTGCTGGACCTGGCACCCATTTTCCCCGTTCCTGACCCCAACAGGCACCTCTCCCTGCTGGGACCACGGGCGCCACAATCCTCACCCACCCCCAAGACACTAAACAGCCCCACCCCAGGAAAGCTCTGTTAATGCAGTCCATCATGAATAGCTCTAATCTACTCTTTATTCAGCGCCTTGATGAATTTAAGGCTGCACCCTTGCTGGCGTCTCCTCCAGCGGAGAGCATCCCGTTAGAGGCGTGACTCCCTGGCTCGGGGGAGCATGACCCGCCGGGCCATCGCTCATCAGGGTTTCTGAATCCAATTCAATACTGGAAGTTTTCATGGCGCTTACGAGAAGCCGCTGACTCTTTGGCGTTGGGTGGCTTGCAAATAGACAGGCTGGCTAACGCCTGCTCTTCCTAATTGAAATTATTAGGAAGATATTAACCATATAATGTTTTGGCAGGGTGCTGGGTGTCAGTCATCATTTCTGCTGCTACAGTATGTTTAAAAAAAAGAAAAAAAAAGAAAAAAAGAAGGAGGACAATAAAGTAGGCTTTTTTGTTGGAAAAGAAGATTTCATGTTATCTGTGTTTGCAGGCTTTCTGGCTCATATGCTGGAGGAATCCTTGCTGCGGGGGTGTTTTCATTTTCTCGTCTAACATGGCAGTGGTCCATCGCAGCGGAGGTTTTTAGCTTAAACAATCTGTTTGTGGGGCTGCTGATGGCTCTCACTGTGCGTTTTGAGGAAGCATCCACCGCAAAAGAGAGATCAAAGGTAAAACATCTCAAGCAAAGTGAATAGTTCTTTATTTTTTTTTTCAGTTAGTCATCACTGTCTGTTTAATTTCCTGTTCGTTTAGCGCTTAGTTTTGTTTAAAGAAAGAAGGCCAAATCTGGGGACTTGGTTCAGCACCTGTGCTGAGTGGTGTCCATCCCTGACCTACCTGGATGTTCAAAAAGCACCAACCATTGAAAATCCCATCCACTTTGCTTAAGGGTTGAGTTGGGACCTGTTGCATAGGTTTGGGGTTGGTTTGTTTAATATGCACAGGCTGGGAACAGGAGAAGCAAAATCATTTTCCTCTAAATGTTGTAGTGCAAAGTTTGGTTTCCTGCACTAAAGACTCAAACTAGGCTGTGGGTGTTCAAGTTCTCGTTTTCAGAACTGATATTTTCCCTTGGGGTAGAGAGATATGCTTTACAGAAAACTTATCTAGCCAGAACCCCAGGTTTCTGCTGAAAACCAGAAATGACCAAATTTTCAATCCATTCTTCTTTTGAAATCAAGTGTCCCCCTAAAATAATGGCATTGTTAAATACAGAGACTTTAAATTTCATGCCATATTCTCTACTTTATAAACAGACTGGGCAGCCAAGTGATATTTTTCCTCAGCAGTCTTGTTCTTTCTACTTTTATTTCCCTGAACGTCTGATCTCTTCTCTCCCAGACTTGCCTTCTGTGACTCCTGTAAAGTGTGTGAATAAAAGGATTTTTGTCGGGCTAGGCTAGAATTTCAGGAGTCCACAGTGGTAGTTTACTCAGCTTTGCGAGTTCTCAAATAACATGTTTTACCAGTGGTTATAGAGACCTTGTTTCACCATTGCATTTATTTTTTTTTTTTTCTTTTCTGATGAGTACTGTCCCAAGATCTCTACAACCTGAACTCCACAAAGATGGAGTTGGGCATTTTTCCAACCTGCTCCCGCATTTCATGTGCCCGATTTTCAGAAGCAGTTAAGGAGCTTGTTTCGATGTTTTTTTTGGGTGTCTGGCATCCCACGCCTTGGAGAAGCCAGGCTGCCAACAGCAAGCTCACAACGCTTTGCATAAATCAGATGATCGTGCAAACATCTTCGGGGACGTGCTTGGAGTTCATCAATACACTTGAAAAATTACTGAGGTTGCTCTGAAAATGCACTTTTAGACTAACAAGGGATATCACATTTAATTCCCTTTGCTTAGGAAGTTTATGTAGCCCTGACTAGTCCTCTGTGCCTGAAGAAGAGGAAAAAATCATTCCTGTTATGTAAAATGACATCTCTGTATATAATGGCATTATTTGAGGGTATGGCTTCCAAAAAATTTGCATCATTTGGAGTTAATTGCTGGGCAGTCTCCCCCGTGCAGCAGGGGTTGGGGAATTGGACCCATCACATCATTATGACGTGATAGTGCTAAACAGGATCTCTGTGTGCATGGAGATGTAGCCATTCAGCTGGACACGTCTTAACAAATGTTTTCTCTTGAACAAATGAAATCTCCCTGTAAATAATCAAAAACAGCCTGTGTTGTCTGTGTTACAATTGACTGGTGCTCACCGATGTATTTGCCTTTCTCTGGTAATTGCTGCACTGATGCTCTTTTGGTCTCTGGATGTTCTTGCAAACTGTAAAGAGTAATTGTGAACGTATTGTTGTGTTTTTTTTCCCTTTCAGATCTCTAAACTTGGTGCCTTTTGCTGCGGGCTCAGCTTGTGCAATCAGCACACGATAGTGCTTTATATCGCTTGTATCGTGCCTTGGGTTCTCTCCCGGCTTTTCAGAAAGATGGTATGTATTTTGCTGACCCATACCTCTATTTTTGTAAGGCAGCAAGTAATTCTTCTTTCCACGCACTTGTGCCACTTCGATGTTGATGTACAGAGGGACAGTCAGTGGTCTGTCCAATCAAGTTGGTCATAACCCACTGAAGTTACAGTCCATCGGTCTGACACCAGAGCCACCGATCACAATTTAGGGGCTTTGCTCACACCAGCCATCTGTGACCTGCCCGTGTCTCCTGGCACAGGAGAACTTTCTGCCCGAGCTGCTTGCACATACCCTGTGAGCAACCATGAGACCGATACTTGGAGCTAAAAACTGCTCAGCCTGTAGGAAATAAGAGCACGTTCAATGACCTACCAACCAGGAAAGCAGATAAATACCTGTTGGTGAGAAGTCACAGGCATGTGCCGTCTTTGTGCACTGCTTCTCCTGCCTGATGGCAGTGGCCTTCTCATGCCATCAACTCATCTGGAGATGCGTTGACGTTGATTCCCTGGTGGTAGCAAACAAAAGCTGTGTCCACTCGTTGCAGAGCATCTTGCCACTGCTGTTGATAGTTGAAGGTGCAGCCAGAGTAAGCAGCACGGCAAGAAGCGTGCAGAGGCTTGTCTCTAGGGGGAAGTCGTCTTCAGCATCTCTTTGGGATGTGCCAGGCTCAGTGGCCTCCAACTCTGATGCAGCCAGGACTTGAGACTCCTACAAGAGATCAGATCTCAGATGAAGAGCACCTGGCTCGTGTCAACTGGAAAAGACCAAAGCAAGGCTGACCTTTGGTGAAACTGCAAGCCCCTGGTGCGGTCAAATATGTCCCTTTCATCTCCTACTGGAGATCTCGTTCTCAAGATGTCCCTCCTTCTACACCTCTTTATTAAACTTGCTCATTGCATAAGAAGGTGAAAACACCTTTTTGCATGCCTGGCTTGTGAAGGTGATACGTACCCATCTGCTTGAGGCTCCCGGGTGACGTTCAGGGGCCCTGCAGTGCTCTTGTCTTCTGTAGGTGTTCTTCTGTGGGTCAGTGCATCAGGCTGCAGGCAGGCATGTTGTAGAAACTCTGCTTTGCCTGAAAACTGCACATCTCAATCAAACAGAGCAGATGCTCTGATCACGTTGCAAGTGGCCCTGAGAAGCCTCCATCTACTCCCCCTGCTCTCTTTTGCCACCCTGAAGGTGACAGTTGGGCAGGTTTCCACTGGGCCAGTCCTGCCTGTATTTTTCCACCTTTGACCTAATAAATCAGATGTGATTCCGGGTAATGGCACAGGGTATAATAACTAAGCCTGGAGTGGAGCATGTGAGCTGCAAGAGAGAAGATGTAACTCAGAGAAGCTTGATCCAAAATCTCTGCAGCGTCTCCAGCAAACCCCTTTCTGTCTATATATTTAATACAACGAAGACTCACTTCTGCAGTGTGTGTGTGTTCTTTAAACAGAGCTTTGGTTTTTTTTTTAACCGGGGAGATCCAGAGACCTCTGTGATGTCCAGCAAGGACAGTCCTGTGCCGATATAATATTCCTGGGAAATACTTTAGACAGCTCAGTAGTACTTGCTGTAGAAAACCGGCTAACGAGAAGGATATTTGATGGAAAACAGTGCCTTTTTAAGCAAAAAAGAGCCAGCTTTCTTCTGAAGGAACTGTGGCCACCACTGTTATCAAGCTACTTTTTCTGCTCTGTAGATCATCACTCTGAATGGTGCTTCTTCCCCATAACCCCAGCTGCCAAGGAAGCGCTTTGATTGACAGGGCAGTGGCTAACGCTGATGCAAGTGTGCAATATTCTAGGGTGGGATTTTCCAAAGCACTTAAAGGAGTTAGGCACAGAAGTCCCTTTGAAAGTCTTGTCTTCCTGACCCCTTAGGCAGTCTTGAAAAATCCCACCCCAAAAGTTGGCCTATCCAATTTAGCCAGGGTAATCGCGATAAAGTAAATGGCAGAACCAACTCCTGATGATGGTGATGGTGTGTGGAGCCGTACTAGAGCAGCATTTTTTTTTTTAATTTTTTTTTTTTTTTTTTTTTGCCAGATGGAATACCAGCCAACTCTTAATCGCTGCAAAGTGGGTTATCTCAGCCTTGCAGTGCTTCAGCCATCTATGCATGTCATGCCATGATTTAAATGTGAAAGATGCAATGAGTATGATACTCATGAGTCCTAGCTAATATTATTTGCTTCACTTAAATTTCACCCTGCCATGCAAAGGAGATCAGTTTGATGCAGTTTCCTAGTAATCCACAAAATTGTAAGGTTTAACATAGCATTTTGTAGGGACTTACTATAAATTGAGAGATCAGCTCTGTGTAAATATATTTGATGTTTTTTATTTTATCTGTTCTTGAAGTTCCAGCGTGATTAAACTAAAATAAACATTGTTATGCAATATGACATATTTTGGTGCAGGAATTGTCCCTAGGCCATTTGCTGAAGTTGGGTTTATGCTTCTCGGCTGGTTTGCTGCCTTATCTCTATCTGCCGGCTTCATCCTACCTCAATCGAGCCCGTTGGACATGGGGAGACCAGACGACTTTTCAAGGATTTTTGACCCACTTTCTCAGGGAAGAATATGGGACATTCAATCTGGTAAATAAGGGTCATTTTCTAAATGACTTTATTTTAACTTATGCAATAGCAGAACCTTTCTATTTGTGACAATTAATGGCTTGCAGAGGCAGAAATTGACAATGTTTTCTTTTTTAAAAATTTATTTCTGATTTTGGCCTTCTGATCCATCGGGTTTTCTGGGAATGGATCACGTGGCTGGGAAAGCAAAGAAATAATTCTCTTTGCCCTTACGGGGTGAGCCGTGTTATTTACTGGGAGCTGTACGGGTGTCTCGTATTTGTAAGAGCCCAAAGAGCAAACTGTGCTAAGAGGGAGATGGTGACATCAGTTTTGTGTTTTGCTTGTTTTAAGACAAATAATTGTCTTTTTTTTTTTGATTAATTTTAAGCTCAGCTGTTTAAAGAGGCCGCAAGCAGTTTTCATTGCTGTACCTTTAGAAAAGACTCCTCTTCACTTACTTCTTAGTAATGTTGAATTTAAATGAATGGTAGGTTTGAGGGATCTCAGAAACCTCTGATTTGAGGTCTGTCCTCTTACCAAGGGAGGGAGGTATTGCATGGTTGCCTGTAGAGCGTAGGGTTTGCATCAGCCTCCTCCAGCCCTGATTTAGATGTTTGGCTCTGGCCACCCAAGGAAAGCAAGTGCCCAGCACCCTTTATGTCCTTCCTGCTCCAGAGGTTTCAGTGCAGAGGTTTGGGAAGTCGCACCACTGGGGAAAAGCAGAGAAAAAAGTATGGTCTACATATTGGATCACTTCTTGGGGTCCTGAAGCCCCATGTCCTCAGAAATTAAGCCCCCGCATCCAGCCAATGTGATGCAGTGAGCACCGTTGCCATTCCATTACAGACTTCTCAGAAACCTGGATGGTTGTAGGTTGTGAGGCAAAAGACTTGATAATTCCTGCTGCTGCGCTTAATATTTCCAAAACTGCTACCGAGATAAGATCCACCCTCTGAAGGACTTCTGAGATTTCCCCTGTTGTCCTATTCCCAGCCATCTCCTGAGAATGAGACTCCGTTGGGCAGAGCAATACCAAGGCATGCAAATCCCTTAACTCGTTTCTCCATCAAATGTGATGAATTCAAGTTGATGTTCAAGAGGCTTACGGATGGACTGCGTGTAATCCTACACCACAAATCACATTTACAATGAATTCATCTGAAGCAGGAGCAATAAATGCAGCAAAATCCGAGTGTTTGGTCCCGACACCAGTTGGGTTAACGCCAGAGCCCTGCCTGGATGGACGGACAGCCTTGCATCCCACGACTCCATTTTAAGGGCAGGCAGGGTCAAAATAAAACAGAGAAGACTCAGGAGAGGGTTCTACCTCTAAGCAGGATCAGAAATGTCATCTCCAGCGAGGGGTGTGTCTGAGGCCAGAAGACATTGGCTGCCAGCAAGGTGGGGCTTTGCAAGGAACAGAGAGGTAGCAGTGGTACTTCAGGAGCTGCGGGCTAGCTCTCCATCCTCTAACACTTTTATCTTATAATTAAATCTTGAATGCAATTAACTGTTCCATTTTTATTGAGATTAAATATTCCTTACAGACCTCCTGGATCCGTTTACCTTATCTTTTATCTGGTAGCCACCACTTTTCCAACAGGCACCTATGGAGGTAATTCCTCACCTCCACCGAGAATGACTTCTTTCCCAGACTTGTGCCATGCATTGCAAATCTCTGCAATGAAAGTTCTCATGTATCTCATATAAATTTCGTACAGCTCTGCCTCCTTCAGGGCAGAGGGGACAGGGACAAGTCTGGTAAGAAAGCAGGAACTGAGGCTCACATGTTTGTTTCAGCCTGTGGGGAGATGTCCCAGAAAATAATTGCACCGTGCAGATTTCTAGGATGAGAGGAAATGGCCTCAAATTGCACCAGGGGAGGTTTAGATTGGATATTAGGAAAAATTTCTTCACTGCAGTGATTGTCAAGCATTGGAACAGAGAAGTGGTTGAGAAGTGGTTGAGCCACCATCCCTGGAGGTATGTAGATGTGGTGCTGAGGAACATGGTTCAGTGGTGGACTTGGCAGTGCTAGGTCAGTTGAACTCGATGATCTTAAAGGTCTTTTCTGACCTAAATGATTCTATGATATAGCTAAGCCATATGATGTGCTCGAGTCACAGGGTAATGGGTTGGTAGCACCTCGTAAAAATGCTTATCCAGGTGGTAAACCCTGCACAGGGGCATAATGTAAAACAAGAACGTGGGAGAGAATCTTGCAATGAAGGTTTTAACAGAGTTTGCTGTCTTTTTGTTGTGTTAAGCAATTCCTGTTCCCTGTGACCACCTTGGGGTACCACCTGAAGGAGTTTTGTGGAGCCCAGACTGCTCAGGGCTCTGCAAACAGAGAACAAGAAGACTTTTCCTTGCCCCAGTGACATGACAATCATCGTGTGTGTTTCTCATGGGTTTTCTTTTTTTTTAATTTAGGCCAAGTCTGAGACAGGATCCAGTATGAGAGAGATGCTGGTGTGAGTAAAATCTTGACTGTGCCTTTTAGTGAAGAGAAACCTGTTGCTGCTGCTGTGATTTTGGCCAAAGTGGCTCCTGTCCTGCCTTTCCTCACCTTGGACCAGAGCTGGGGCTGTGTGTGTCCGGCACAGGGACAGCACGCATGTCCATCTGTCTTCCCCATTGAAGGAAAAATGCTGGATCCCCCTCCCCAGTGATTTTTCATGCAAAATCCTGACATGTAAAGCGAGCTTGTTCCCATTTCGGGTAGACTTAATCACAGCCAAATGGGAAGATGTTATGTTGTGCTTATTCCCTGCTTCGCTTGACACTTTAATTGAGTGCAAGGGGCGATTCGTGGCCAGCAGATCGAGAGAGGTGATTCTCCCCCTCTACTCTGCTCTCGTGAGACCCTCACCTGGAGTACTGTGTCCAGCCCTGGAACCCTCAGCACAAGAGGGACATGGACCTGTTGGAGCGGGTCTAGAGGACGGCCACAAAGATGATCAGAGGGCTGGAGCACCTCTCCTGTGAAGACAGGCTGAGAGAGTTGGGGTTGTTCAGCCTGGAGAAAAGAAGGCTCTGGGGAGACCTTATAGCGACCTTCCAGTCCCTGAAGGGGGCCTACAAGAAAGCTGAGGAGGGGCTGTTTGCAAGGGCATGTAGTGATAGGACAAGGGGCAATGGTTTAAACTAGAGCAGGGCAGGTTTAGATTAGACTTTAGGAAGAAGTTCTTTACAATGAGGGTGGTGAGGCACTGGCACAGGTTGCCCAGAGAGGTGGTGGAGGCCCCATCCCTGGAGACATTCAAGGCCGGGCTTGATGAGGCTCTGAGCAACCTGATCTAGTTGAAGATGTCCCTGCTCACTGCAGGGGGGTTGGACTAGATGGCCTTTAAAGGTCCCTTCCAACCCAACACATGATTCTATGATTTGGGGATGATGCATCCATGCACTGATTTCTCCGCAGTTTCCAGCTGGCGCAGATGAAGTCGGAGCTCTCGCTTCCCGTCCTCGCCCTGGTGCTCGTGGCCTGTGTGAGCACAGCGCTGCCGTAAGTTGGAGGAGAATATTTGCTCTGACATGCACTTTCTTATTACTGACTGCATGGGCAGCTTGCTTTGCCTTCTGCTTGCTGGCGCAAAGATTTCTGTGGTCGTCTACTAACTAAGAGCAAAATGTCCCTGCTCCTGGTAACCCTGTGGCTTTGTAGACAGCAGGCTTAAAAATCTTGAAAGCCTGATCGTTTTGTGCTTTTGAAAACAGAATTTTTCATAAATTGCAAAGGTAAAGGAAGGCTCATCAGCTCCTTGTATTAAAGGTATGCAGAGAGAGAGCAGTTTTCAAGCACATAAAACTTTTGTCTTCTTTTTCATTGTGCTACTAGAGTGCTACTTTTTTTTTTTTTAATAGGACAAAGCAGCAAAAATCAGCTGTGATCTGGCTCTTCGCTGGAATGCTCTGTCTTTATTCCCTTTTCTTCGCTTGGAGAGCAAATTTGGATGTTACAAAACCTCTGTTTCTGGGCGTGGTAAGTTACACTCCAAAAATTGCTCTGGCGTGTTGATTTTTGGAAGAAGCCTTAAAACCGCCTCGTGAGGAGCGGGTGGTTGCCTTGGAGCTGCTCAAGGTGCGAAAATATGGCTACTTATTCCCTTTTCCTCATAGCTGGGGCAACAGAGATAGGGTCTGTGGGGTTTTGTTCCCTAGGTGGAGCGGTTCTGGCTGCAGAGCAGTGCGGTGGTGGCTGTGCTGGCGGGGCTGGGGCTGGCCGCGCTCGCCTCGGTCGGGAATGCCGTGCTGGAGGGCAGCCGGGCAATGCCGTGGATGGAGTGGCTTTCTGCTCTCACTCTTGTCACTTCTCAAATTTGGGCAAATTACAGGTAACAAATCCCCCAGGTGCGTGTCTTGGTGCAGCCCTCGTGGGGCTGCAGGGTGCTGTGCGGATGAGGGTGATGCTCTAAAACCCCCCGTCCCTGCTCATGGGGTTTCTGTCCCTGTCTGTAAGTGGAAAAGGCACTTTTCACATCCCACCTAAGCTTGCGTGGCTACAGTCTGTGGGACTTCTTTGATCTCCCTCAAAATCACCAAGCACCAATTCCAGGCTGTAAGTGGGGGTGTTGTGTAGATTGAAGGAAGAAAACTGTGTAGATACGTAAACTTCTAATGAAAGAAACTCGTAAATCTTTTTTTTATTTCCTAAGGAGGCTTGCAGAATTCATTTGACGTGAACAGTCACCTTCTTCCCCTGCTTTGCTTCAGGAAACCTTGTGCCCTGGGTTTTTTCTTGTATTTTTTCCTTTTTGAAGAGCTACTTCTGTAGCGTAGGGCTTTCTTATCCCATAACCACACCAAAGACTCTGCAGTGGCTCGGTTAGGGATCAGTGTAGCAGTAGGGATGCTCAGGTAGAGGTTGTCCAACTGGTGAAGTGTAGAACACGCAGAACTTCATACACACATCTTTTCCCAAAGGCTGGTCCATAGCTGAGCCAGTCATAGCTCATCTCCTGAGCCACATCATGGAGTGTCCTCTTCTTGAGTCCATACCTGGAGTGTATGCACACACGACTGTTTAATGAAAAGGTTTTAATCTCAGGTAATGTGAATCTACTTCTGCCTGATGCTAGAAATACATGGCTTTTTAGTGCTTAATTAAAAGCATTTGAAGGATGGGGATGATTTCAAATGCTTTACAGAATCATCATTGTACTGGCGCTTCCAGCTCTGACTAGTAAGTCTTTAGGTTTAGCCCAAGGAAAAAATCAGAATTAAGGTGAAGGCATGCAATGAGTGTGTATTTTGGCAAAACCGTAGCGGCTCATGTCTCTGGTGCTGGTTTCTGGGAGACTGTAGTGTAAATGCCTCGTTTCTGTATCTTGATTTCTCTGTAAATGGAGATGATGCTTTTCAGCAAGATCTCACCAGGGCAAAAGACTTCAGCTGTCAATGCCTGTTGCATAAAATTCTTCTGAAGATACGCAAAACCATGCAAATACCTGTTTTTAAGATACCAGTTTTCATCTGTTCTCTTAAGCGCTTGTGATCAGAGCAACAACTATGTTGTTGATAAGTTTGCAAGGAATCTGCTGTCCTCCATGCCGACCAGTGCAGTGATCTTGCTAAGAGGAGACTTACCCGGGAATGCTCTTCGTTATCTTCATTATTGCGAGGGGATGAGGCCAGATATCACCTTAGTGGACCAGGAGGTAGGTTGAGAAAGTAATATTAAAAGAGGCAACAGGCAGATTTAAAAATAGGAAGCGAAAGTTCAGTTGTTCCTTTCTCTTCTTGAGGGAGTCTTTTTTTTCAAATAGAACTAATGATGCAGAAATAAAATTCATTTTTTTTAAAGGGTTATGGGTGGCTCTGGGACAGAGCATGGTGTGCAAGTCCCATTCAAGCCCCAAAAGCCAGTAGCAGGTAGAGAGAAGGGGAAGCCCAAGTTCTTTATCACAGCAGATAATCCAGACATGGCACAGGGCTGATGTTTGCCTTGCTGAGGAGGCTTTGGCCCCGCTGTTTTCTGGGGTTGCCCCGAAATACAGATGTCAGGGCAGCAGAAGACTTTTGGGAGCAGCCTGGAGGGCAGCAGCTCTGCAGTTGCCCCGTGGGCGATGCAGCTTTGGGGTTTCTCCCAAGGGATTTAAGATGCCAAGCCTCATTCCCTGAATCCCCTCTGTTATCTTGGTCCCCCAAAGGTGGTTTTGCAGATCTCTGCCTCTAGTTTTTTACATTAAAACAGAAGTGCTGCGTGGCTCTGGGTGGTGTTTGCACTCTTTCCTTTTTTTCCTGAGAAACTGGAGAAGAAATATCCCCCTTACAGAAGGGGACACCGACACTTCCACTGCCACATCGGTCCCTGCACTTGGCTGGGCCACAAGAATTTGTGACTTGTTGGGAAACCCCGACCCCCAACGCCTCATATTTAGCCAAACCAAATAACTGAGCAGAAAGAGTCATTCCTCCTGCAGAAACCATTTGCTGCAGCTTCTGGATGTAAAATGGATGAAATCTTTGTTTCTTGTTTTAATTCTGCTTATATTTTCGGTGATAGATGATGACTTATGAATGGTATTTACCCAAGCTGGCAAAGCATTTACCTGGTGTTTATTTTCCTGGGAACCGGTGGAATCCTGTGGAAGGAGTATTACCCGATGGGACACTTGCTTTTAATCTCCATCATTTCCTCAAAGTAAATAAACAGTAAGCATTTCTTTCATATGTAACAGCTTTCCTAGACTCTTCGACCTTTTTTTTTCTTGAAATTGTTTATGGAACAGCTTGGTACTGCATCCAAAAGACCAATTTTCTCCACTGACTTCCTCCCCGGTGGTGAGATTATTTTTGCAATTAAAGCAAATATCTGTGCACAAGTAACTCCATCCGGATATAATGTTGCTTGTTGTTTTGAGGTTGGTTTGGTTTTTGGGAAAGAAAAATAAGGAGGTGATCGGCAGAGAGTATTTACCGATTATTTTTTTTGTTGCTGTTGATACAATTCATCACAAAAAAAAAAGGAACATTCCCATGTACTCAAAATGGTGATGGCTGGAGAGCAAATTGCTGCTGCTTCTCCTTTGTGAACATTGCGGCCAACTGATTAGCATAGAATGAATGTATTCCAGGAATAATCATCATATAAAAATAGCTTAGTAAGAGTGGAGAAAGGATTAGATACTCACATGAATAAGAATAGCATCTGCATTTAGACTAGCCAGGGTGACCCCTGTGAGTGTGGGTAGGCAGAAGAGCATTTACCGGGTGCCATCGGGAAGAAACGGGCTTCTCCTACGGCTTCTGACACCTTCGTGAGGTCCAACGCAGGGGAGAGGATGTGTCACCTGTGCTGGTGGCACAAGATGTGCAGTGCCAGATGGGGTATTCGCTTCCAGCGGGAGAGCTGATTTGCTGGCTGACGCAGAGCCATGCCCTTTCCAATGTGAAATGGTCTGGACAGGTATCTGTGCCACAGAAAATGTTGCGCTGCTTAAGACCTGTCCCCTGGCATGGGGTGTGTGGTTTGCTCAAGCACACTGGGTGGCCCACGGTCTCTGGCACGGCTTCACGATTGTTCTTTCTGGGGTTTTTTGGCAGCAAGGAAGTGTTTGTCTGCATAGGTCTTCATGAAGGGGACTCAACCTGGAGAAGGAGCTATTCGCTCTGGCCATGGGGTACGTGTGAAAAGCTGGTTCCTTCCGATGTTGCCTTTGACCCAGAAGAGTGGATTCATCTTACAAGAAATCTCTATAACTGGACTGAAGACTATGGCAGGTACGAGGCAGAGGCACGACTCTGCTCCTTCCTGCTCATCATTCTTCCGCCAGCATCTGCCACATCCATTGAGAAATTAAACATGAGCTGTAATCGTAATGTTTTGTGTTCTGAAACATAACAAATCTGCATGTGGTATTTTTATTAGTGTTAAAAATGGAGAGGACATTTCTAGTCAAATATTAGGTCCAATTCCAATCTTAAAACTTGATCAGGAACCAAAAAACATTGAGGGCTTGGGACATCCAAAGCTTTAAATGTCATAGACTGAACTGTGATGGGTGGTAAAAAGCATCTCTCCCTTTGAGGATAGCTAGGATGCTGTGAAACACCTGATAGACCAGAGGCTCCTTCTATGGAGAGGGAGGAATAAAGTTTTATGAATGACCGAGGGTGAGCTGAATTCCCTGCTGTTGGAGCCATAGGCTTCATGACGGGTTTTCTTCTGCCTGGGGGGTCTGTATCTGCTTGGGTTACAAGGGTTGATTGCATGGTGACTGAAACACAGTGACGTGGATCTGATGGCTGAATTTTATTCTCATTCCCGTTTAGTTTCAAGCCCTCTTCCTGGGAAGCTGTCGCCAACGAGGAGATGTGGCAAGCCAGGTGATGCTCCTTTGCTCCCTTCCAACAGCCGGTGGGTGATGCCAGCTCACTGGGGTGGAAATACACACCAAAGCTGGCAGCTTGATGGTGCATGGCCTTATTGGATCTAAATGTGCCAAGCTTTGGAAGGAAAAGGTTGGCAGAATGTGATGAAGGGTGCAAGACCTCCAAAAAATCCTTCAGGAAAATGGTGATTTTATTCACTGGAAGGTTTTGCTCCAAGTATCTCAAAGGAGCAGAGGGTAGTTTGGACATAGGGTGAGAAAATACATTACAGAGAGAAGTTTGTGTCACAGATGACTTAAATGGAGATGCTGGTGTACTGTCCCATACGTGGGTATGTTTAAGATATGTATAACCATGTGAGCTGGTTACATTAAGCAGTTATTATATGGAAGTTTTTCTTGTTTTTCTAGGATGAAAACAGCTTTTTTTATATTTGACCTTGCAGAAACTGCCAGTGTGACTGCAGAAATGAAATCACAACTTTACACCTTGGCGTACACCGTAAGTCATATATTGGTTATAAATGATCCTTGCAGTCTCTGTCCTTTTCTTCTTTCTTTTTTTTTTTTTTAATTTCTCAATTCCATAGAAACGTGGTGTTCTCATATAGGTCGGCAGTCCTGTAATCTGCGTTCTCCTTTGCTCATCCAAACCGGGAGCACAGCAGTTTCAAAGAGATTTGTTCAGGGATTTTATCCATTCCTACTTGCCCCCTCGGTCACAGAGGATGCCAAAAGCTGACCAGCTGACACCCTGCTTTTGCTATAATTATGTTGTCTGTGCTGGGCTCCAAACCCAAGCCAAGAGATTGCTTGTCCTGAAGTCCCCTCTATGCACTTGTCCCCTCTGTCATTACACAGTCTTGCATCTGAGCCAGCAAGTGTAAAATCCGACAGTTTTCTCGCTGCAGATTAATTCTGCTGCAGTTCGCACCAAAGAATAACACCCATAGAATCATAGAATCGCCTGGGTTGGAAGGGACCTTTCAGATCGACGAGTCCAACCATCAACCTGACACTGCCAAAACCATCACTAAGTTGTGTCCCTCAGCACCACGTCTGCCTGTCTTTTAAATACCTCCAGGGATGACGACTCCACCACTTCCCTGGCCAGCCCGTTCCAATGTTTGGCAACCCTAGAAATTTTTCCTAATATCCAGTCTAAACCTCCCCTGGTGTATAAGTGGCTGTAGGTATCTCTGGAAATATCGGACTGCCGGAGATGCCAACAGATGCACAAAACGATCGGTGTGTGTCAGCAGAGAGGAAGAGTGTTTCAAACCCCAGCGAAGAGTCAACAAATAGTTTCCTTTCAACTCATGCCCATTTTCCTCTGATTTTTGCCGTTCTGCAAAGTTCTCGGGTGCCTGTCTGCTGTTGAGCTTTTGAATATTCCTACTCAAGTCAACAGACTGCTTAAGTCCTGTGGAACATGTCCTGATCTCCTGAAATATTGAGTAAATAAATGTCTTTCCAGATGCGGCAGTTAAATCTCTTTTTTTTTTTTTTTTCTTCCCCCCGGCCTGGTGTAACACCTCTCCCGGGGAAGCGCAGAATGTGTGGTGGGGCTACCGTCATCATCTGTAACGTTTCTAAACAAACAGCTGCTGGAGGAAAGGACACATTTCAGCCCCCCCTTAGATTTCTGATTCACACTATTGTGTGTTGCACAGAGTGAGTTACAGAAATGCTCTAACTCTGGACTTGGCCATCTAAATAGCATCTGTTCCTTTACAGTCAGTTTTGAAGCACTGTTAAGAGCTGCTGGTCCCATCCGTTCAATTAATTTGTGTTGTCCCCCCCCATTTTCTTTTTTCTTTCTGTCTCTTTAACAGTCGTACAAAGAAATTGTCAACTCTTATCCAAATCACCCGGTGAACTGGCACAAAAACTACGCCATCGCCTGCGAGAGGATGTTGCGTCTCCATCGTGTGGATGTGGATCCCGAAGCGTTGCTCTCGGAAACCGTGAAACATTTCCTTCTCTATGCCCAGAAAGCAGAGGATGATCCCCAGTGGCAGGATATTCTGCAGGCGGTGAAGCACCTGAAGAAAGAGCTGCAGGGGCTGAGGAGGATGAAAGACAACGTGAGGTGGGGAGCCAGGTAGCGGCTGGTCCTCCGCCCGCCCGCTGAAGTGCTGAAATTTTGCAGTCGGGACTTGAAAGTCTGAATTAGTCCTTCGACAACGTGAGAATGTTTTTAAAAGGCGACTGAAATGGCAGTGGAGAAGAAATAAGTGTGGTGTTTGGTCTTCGATTGCTGTTGCCAAATGAACTGTTTGTGTTGTTTTTTGGCGGGGGGGGGGCAGGGCGGGGCGGAGAAGACACGAACTCATCACTAAATAAAATACTGGGTTTTCAAAAGGAGGGTTTTCTTTTAAAAGAAACCTGCGAATCTGTTGTTCATCAAAATCTTTGAATTTTTTTTATGAATGCAGCATCCTCTATAGATGCAAAAAGTGTCTTTAGCCTTTAAATGTTTCTTCTGTTCCTGAGCCAAGAGGTTTTCTGCAGCCACTTTTCTTTAGCTGTGCTGTGTCTGGGGGTTTTTATGGTTGTGGGGCAGCAAGGTTGCGTAGGTTTCCATTAGGACAAGGATGTGGGATGGTGCCCTTCACGAGAGCGTGATTGTTCGCTGTTCTTTGGCTGTTCCTGTGCTGCAGACATAATGTCCTCCTGGTGTGGGATGGTGGGTAGAGACCAACCCAGCTCTTTCTGCCTCCCTTGCTTTGCGGGGACGTTTATTTTCATTACGTTGGGGTTTTATGCTGGCATAGACTTTATTGCACTGGTTTTCCAATAGTGAGCAAGCAACTTGTGGATTTTCCCTTGCAGAGCACCGTGACCGCAGGCAGCAGCCTGGCATCTCCTGTGCTGCCTCCACCTGGGGCTGAGGGACCGTGGTGGTGAGACCCTGCGCGAGGACACCAGACCAGCTCCCCTGGGACACTGCTGGCTCCGTGGCTCATGGCATCTGTCCCGTGGCCTCTTTTTGTGCAAGCCCATAATGCTCCTCTACTCTGTCACGTCCTCGCAGATACCAGGGATGCCAGAACTGCAATTTTAGAGATCTCAGGGGCTTTAACCAAGTGTGAATCCATCCTACTTTAAGATCTACCCCAAAGCAACTCAGTTAACAAGAGCTCAACTATGTGTTTTCAAAAAAATAATTACACAAACCAGCACATCTTTCAAAATGTCGATTGACGTGTCCTTCAAATGCTTCAAACAGACCCAGAACTCTGATATTGTTAGTGGAAAGTTGTGTTTGTCAAAATTGCCATACTTGGTTCTGTGAGATCTCAGCCCAGCGGTTTTGTGGGAGAGAAGTTGCTGCCAGGACAGGATTTCGTTCGGACTAGTAAAATTTTCAAAGAAGAAAGTACCTTCTGGAAAGGTTGTGTTACCAAGTGTCACCTCTGGAAGCTTCCCAGTGGCCGGGAGGAGCAGAGCAGGATTTGTGTGGGAGAGAGGGGTGTTGCGTGTGGATGCTCTGTTGCTCTCTGGTTTGAGGTGCACATAGGCACAGATTTAGGCTCATGTGGCTACTAATCCTAATAGATCCCTTTAAAAGTATAGAATACCTTGTTGTTGTTCTCTCCAAGTGCCGAGTTTTCCCAGGTTGACTTTCATTGAATGCCAGCCGTATAAAAATCATGCTGCCATCTAGGAATCTCACTCCAGTTGCAAAATAACATCCTTTATTTTTCTCCCTCTCCTTCTGATGTATTTATATAGTATGATTCCCATAGGAATTCCCCGCGTTACTTCTATAAACGATTCCCGTACAAACAGAGATATGTACAGCAGATGAGAAATGAGCACTAAAAAGAAATAAAACGATGGCTTCTGGGTCGCAAAGCCACAGAGCAGAGGGGAGAGAAGGAAGAGGAGCGGTTCAGGGGTGTCATTTTAACTCTTTGTGTTGTAATTGACTACATTTCAGGTCGATCGTGCCTCACAAATCTCTTCCTTTCTCTCAGTCCCCACAGAAGTGTTTGTACAGAGCCGGGGAATATCATACGTTCCTCCGTGCAGCTTTCTCAGGGCTGGCTTTCTTCTCCCTTCTCAAATTCAGCCCTTCAGCCTCGCAGAAAGGCATTAGGAATCCGATTTTTGAATGCTTTTGTTACCCACATTATTGAAAATCCATTCAAGCAAATATACTGAGCTGAGGGTTTTCTTTATCTTGATTAGATGCCCCTCCTTAGCTGCATAGTCTTGAAATAATGGGAAGCTTTTGTGGATTCCACTATCTGCTCAGGGAGAAAAGAGAGGCTGGACAAAGGTATCCCCAGCCTGCATCCCGTGTTGAGTAACGTATCATCGTATATTGTAATATACTGCGAACTGCAAGGAGAACTTTCCCACCAGCAAAAGCTTTCCCAGGTGTGAAGAGCGGTGAAACCGTGATGCTTTTTCAAGGAGCAGAGCAGAACCGGTTGACGTGTGCCATGTCCCTATGGATGCTGTGACACGGGTGTCCGCGCTGGGTGCTCAGCTCCAAGGTATCACCAGTGGCCGGTCGCAAAGGGGAAAAAATATTTTAACAGAGACGGAAGATACGAAATTCCTTCCCCCCTGAATCTGTTCAAATGAGATTTGCTGGTGCTTGTAGGCGAGGCGGCTGCATGGGATGTTTCCGAGCCTGTGTGCTAAAAGGCTGACTGAGGGATGCTGGCAGAAGTTTAATTTTTATCAGCTCCTCTTAGGTGGCACCCTTAAGTTTATCAAACAAGCAAAGCTGATTTGCTCTTCGTTAGTCTCAGTTGCATGAATCAGTTGCCAAGTAAACAGGATTTTGCATTTTCCTAATTACTTTCATATTTGTGTTTTACCTCTATTTGTTCTCTTGCAAAACTGGTCCTAATAATTAGTCAGGCTCCTGCTGCCTAGACCTTAAAAAAAAATAAGGGGGGGGGGGGGGGGGGGGAAGAGGAAAAAAAAGACTTCTGAGGGTTTTTTCTCCCATATAAATTCATTTTTGTTACAAGCATCTTTTATACATATTACTAAAGGGAGCACACTAAGAAATGCAAATAATAGTTCTTTATTTTATTATGACAGTTAATTAATAGCAACCTGTTTTAATGAATAAAGTCACTCAGAGTCCTTCAGCACTTCCTAAGTAGAGGCCAGAATCTGTAGGGATTCTTTTTTCCCCCCCATTGTATAGCTCCGAGACTCCGCGCACTATATAGGGCCTGTATAGAAATGCTCACTAATGAAGAGGGAGGGCGAGGAACTTGTCTGCATTCAAAGATCACTGGTGAGTCATTCAGCGAGAAAAGGCCCCTTGCTAGGAATAGTCACAGTTCCGCGGCATTGTGCTAGCAAAAGGGTTTGATCAAAGGTCTCCTGCCGAGCTTGCATGGTTTCCTTTCATACGACGACCATAATTAAAACCACTAATTCTCTTTTAAAATGCTGCAGGATGCCATGTAGGCATCTGTCTGGAGTGTCCTTTGTGCTGTCGGGAGCTGTTAAGGACCAGCGCGGAGGGCTTTTCAGCGACATGCCAGTCAGGAAGGTGATTCGACATAAGGGTGCCTCTGAAGGCTTGACAGGGCCTTGACTACACAATTCCAGCTGAATTTGCCCCTTGTCAGCTGCCAGTAAATAAATCTCAAAGAGAAGAGAAGGGGGGGAAAAGCTGAAGTTTCATTACCTGATCGCTGGGGCTTTGTTGGTTTTGGCATGGCCCAGGGGGAAGCCCTCGCCCCTCCGCCCGGGGAGCTGGAGATGGCCATTGGAGACCCCGGCGCCCAGGCTGTTTGAAGACCGTCAATACTTGTAACAGTTCAGCTGTTAGGAAGACAAATAAATGGAAGAGCCCATTAATCCCCTTTGGGTACTCGGTGCCTTTTGCCCTTTTATCGCAGCCTTATTAGGTTCCTACTCATCTTGAACCAGGAGGGATGAATTGAAGTTGTTGAGCGCTAATTGGCAAAGACTTTTCATCATGGGCCAAGAACTTTCACTGACTTGAAAGTAACTTCGCCACAGGGAGGATTGGCAAATTCTTGCATCGCCATTAAAACAAAACCTACAAATCCTGTTGGGATTCAATGCAGTGTTTAAAAAAAATTAGGAAGAAAAAAAAAAAAAAGAGGCAACTGCTAAATTGTTGGACTTGTCCTTCATGAGGATGTTGGCAACTTATATTTGCTCTTTAAAAGAGAGTCAGAGCCAGATGCGGCAGAGGGAATCCTGAAATGCAGTTGAAATCCACATGTCTGACGTGTACGCATCCATTACCAAAGCCTGCTCGTGGACCAGGCTTCCCAACAGCAGCCTGGGAGATGATCTGTAAGGTGGCACCATCATTCGTGACAGTTTGCAACCAGTCAAGGGTGGAGCAGAGCGATGCTGAGGTTTCCGTATGCCCGGGGACAATTCTGGCTGCCCTCAAGACATGCCTGGGTTTGGTGATGGGATTTATACACAGGAGATATTTCAGTGTGGAGGCACTTGGATGTTCTCACATGAGTTGTTTTTTAATGTTGATTTTGGTAAATGCTGCATTAGTTTGAGCGTACTTATTGCCCTCTCTCCCCATGTCCCCCATTGCATATTTTAGACAAAGAATAAAGCTTTTGCCAGGTTGTGAAAGTACCTTCTGTGTGGTAAGTGGCGTTGTCATGGGCCACCTCGGCCTGGAAGACATCAAGCTGTGGATTTTAGAGCACAAAATCCTATCGATGTGTTCCCCAGCCTCTGCATTTGGGGGGACTCATGAAACAAGCTGCCCACATTAAGGACGGCATCTCCTGCTGGGATGTGTGTACTCCCGCGAAGCCCACCCATACAGGAGCCCTCACCATCTTTCCAGGGACTTCCAGGACCGGGAGCTTGGCACGGTGCTACCTGAGCAAACAGGCAGCTAAAGCTCCTGCACCGCTCATGGTAGGGAATGAAGACATTATTGTCACCTTCCAAAAGGCTGTTTGGTTTGGATCTGCCCGATGATGCCATGCAGCGTTGCAGTGAGGATGGAGGGCACTGGTGGCACCGCATCCTCCGCGCATTGTCCCGTCTATTAGGAGTGTTTGAGGGCTCTTGGGTGTTTTAGAGTTGTAACACATTGTTTCTGGTCAGATACAGCAGCAGCTTGGCTGAACTTTGGGGAAAAAATACTTAAGAGGAGCATGGTTTTGGAAGGCTGCTTAAAAAAATAGCATCTGAAGAACTCCACTGCTCATAAATCCTACCCAGGGAGGATCTGCTGCCTGTTTCAGGCCAGAATGAGGACTTGCGTGCCCAAATCATTGCCATTTTTTCCCTAAAATTTATTGTTTCTCCCTTGCTGCCACTTGACACTCCTGTTATATTCAAACTTGACGTTTCAATAAAGGCTTTTTCAAAACAGAGTGAAAACAAGGAATGAGTATAAATTGGAATAACTTTATTCAGATGAGTGGAGCTGGGGGAATTTGTGCCGGCGGAGGGCTGGTTGGAGATGATGCACTGCGATTGACAGCCTCCATCCATCCAGTGACCCTGCACAGCCCGCTTCTAATAAATCTGAGATTTTGCCTTTGTTTTGAACAAACCCAAGGCAAACATACTGTTTATCGGTGGATTTTATCAGTAAATCCTTGTTGGTCAAACTACAGCAAAAGTGGGGTTTGGTGGTGAGTGAGGAAGAGACACGATGGCCTCAAGGAAGATGAAAGTCAGCCTGGATACTTGGTGTACACGAGCGTTGTCATTGCTGGTTAGAAAACGAGGTCAATGAGGTACTTCTCAAGAGAAATTCTCTGTAAGTGATTATTTCCTGCCAACATTTGGGAAAGAAAAAGTAAGAATTTGCTACTTGATTGCAAGCTGTGGTTTGGCATCAAGAAAACTGGATTATTTTTTTTTTAAAAATCCACAATCATAATTTTGATCCTTAAACTTAATTGAGCTAAGTCAATCAGATGATGCCAGTCTTGCATTTGATTGAAGACTGCAGTTTGGTTTTGCTAGAAGAGTGAATCATGAATAATCCTGACTAGGTACAAAAGGGGATTTTTCCTCTCTTGTGGGGGTCCAGGGGGGAGGACAGAGCCTCCTTTGGCGCTGTGTATGACAATTCCCCAAAGTGAGAAGGTATTTTTTGCACAACTTATGCTGGTACTTGGTCAATACACCCTGCTCATCCATCGCATGGACTCCTCCAAACCTACAGAGTCCTGTTTTCTATCACGTAAAGATTAGAGTCGATGACATGACATAAGGAGGATCCAGCTTCTTCATGTGCTGTTTTATTTAGGACCTTTTGGGTAAGTGTTACCTTCAAATAAACTTAATTCCAGGAAACATGAGAAACGTGGGCAATATGGGCCAGGTGTTTTGTTCTGTATTTCCGCAGGCAGCGTCCTATCGAGGTCCCCAGCACACGGGTGATCTCGAATATCATTGAAAATATTGGGGTTTATTGTGTTCTTAAATTCAGTGACATAATTTATAACACTTTAATTCTTCTTGTTGTCTGTGGTGTTAAAAGCGACTAGTTTTAAGAAACCCCGTTGACCCCTAAATACCCTTTTTTTTTTCTCCCAACCGGGATCTAGCTTTTTACCATTTCCTTAACGTTTGCAGCTAGAAATACAGCTTAAGTGGCATTATGCTAAGTAATTATTCTTACAGGATGTGAAATGAAACAAATTTTGCACAGCATGAAATTATTCCTGCCACGTATGGCGTTCGGTGGCAGATTTTTTCGTTTGGACCGTAAACAAGGCTCGGTGGCAACGAAACAACACGGAGCGGAGGAGGGGGGAGCGAGGAGGAAAACACTACCAAAGGTAAGTCCTTGTAGCAAAAATATTTTTGGCTGGATCAAATATTAAACCTGCTACTACAAATTTCACGCTTTGCATTCCTAAAGCAGATGCCAAGTGATGATGCCAAAAATTAATTGGAAATAATATTGCTTGCCTTGTGTGCTCTATCCAGCAGAGGGCACAACGCATAAATGATGTGTGTGGTGCCGAATTCGCTGCCGCTGATAAGGCTGTTTGTAATTATTTCTGTAAAAATATGTAGCAACATGCTTGTGTGCCTATTTACATTTGGGGATGTGGTCTGGAATGGAAGGTTTAGATTTATAACTATTCTGCCCCTCCACTTCCATCAATACATAGGAGACTTTCATGGTTTGCCCGCTTTATGTTTTGTTAAATTGCTGGGTTTGCTCATTAAGGTACAGTGAACTGGTTCAGCGTTTGGGTGATATCTTGAATTAAAGATTCAACTCTCGACTGCTAGTGGGGAGGTGATGCAGCTTGTAGTATTGCGTTCTTCCAGCAGTATTTTCACATAGGTTTCTCTGGGTAAATAAAAATGTCCTTACGGAGTGGAAAAAAAAATAAGGTGGAAGATAATTATAAGGAGGGGAAATATTGTCCCTTTTATTTATGGAAAAGTGTGAGTTGCTTGTTTATATGTAACAAAATAGTAATTGGGAAGAGAAAGTTTCCCATTAGTTTCACGTACTGTAGCATAAAGTATCTCTGATTGCCTTAGGCTCAGGAGACATGAGGAAAAGATGTAAGAGAAGTGGAAAGCAACAAAAATTTTTAAAAATCCGCTATTATTTGCATTCAATATACTATGCAATTAGCAAAACGGACTAGGATGGTGGGGAATAGCATTGCTTTCAGTAGTGCAAAATGGGTAGATATTCTTCTTAAGTACAGACCTTTGTATTCAGCAAACACATCAACCAGGAACGAGCATTACCCTTAAATCATCTGGCTGATGAGGGAAGAATTTTTTTCATAAATGATACAGATTAGGAAAAAAAAAATGTTGACATGTGCTTCCCATCCAAGCCTCGTTCAGAAATCCCAGTACTTCAAATTGTTCCCGCTGCTTCCAGGCCCCTTTGCACCAGTACAGATGAAGTGGGCAGGAAGGGAAGGGGAGGGAAATGGGTGCTACAACAAACGCAACGGTGCGGTCTTTCTCAAGCGACTGCAAACTATATGTCACGCTGCTTCCTTCCAGTTTCACACCATAGAAATCGATGCTGCCTTGGAACAAGTCAACATTTGATACAAACAGCCTCAGAGCTCAATCTGCGCGAGGGGGAAAAAAAAAAACGAAAAAAAAAAAAGTCTGTTTTCAGGTTCTAGTCTCTCTCTATCTTGTTTCAGGGTTATTGTTTAAATCAACACTTTCCAACTGTGCAGATTTTAGCTGGAGGTTTTTTTGCTTGCTTGTTTGTTTTGGAGAGGAGGGGGTTGTGATTTCCCGACGTATGGGAGATAAATGAGATGTTTAAAGCGCCTCAGTGGGGTGGCATAAAAGTTGGGAAATCAGAGAGATTGTAAATCTGTGTTTGTTTTAGAAATAAAATAAAAATAAATCAAGCAAGAGCAGGTTAGAGCTGCTAATACTGAGCTGATTAAGAGCAGCAGTTACATAAAAAGCAGCCAGAGTCCATATTGTAAGTAAGTATTACTGGAGCCATGAGAAACACAGCTCCAAAGCTTTTAAGGGCTGGTATGGCTTTTTTTTTTCTTTTTTTTCTTTTTTTTTTTTAAATTTTTTTGGTGAATTAAGTGCTGATGAAAGGTATGGAATTGACAGTTTTGCAAGCTCGGTGCTGCTGTTTCATCACGTAACCCGTGGTAGTGGCTACAAGTCCTGCAAGGAGCAAGTTGTCCCAGACCTTTGTTGACTCTATTTTTACGGACAGAGATCCCTGAAACCCCCAATCCAGGCTGGACGGGTCTGAGGTCTGCTTGGAGATCTCTACAAGGAGAAAGCAGCCAAGAACTCTTGCAATCCCAAGTCATTGTACAATTGTTGTTGGGTTGGCAATGTTGTCCCTCAAGACCCTAAATGCCTCCCACACCTTCTACCAAACTTGAGACTGGTGAGAAGTGGAAACCCACAGCTCCAACGAGACAGGAAAGCAATGAGTGCTGTTACTCTGTTGTGACTGACTCGAGACCCCCAAAACTGGAGGTGCAGGGTCCAAGGAGGAGGAAAGGCTGCTTTTGCCCTTCCCTTTGGTAGATTTTCATCCAATATGTTGGAAATTTGCAGCAGCGCCTTCCCTATAAGCCCGCTGGTGGGTAGTTCCTTTTCCCCTTTGAGGGAGTAAAAGCTGTAGAGAGTGGCTGAACCTGTTAGGAGGAGGTTTTGTGTCCGCTTCCCTTCAGAAGAAGAGGCTGTTGGCCCTCCACAAGATCATGGCATCACAGCCCTTGCTCTGGCAAAGCGCTCTCATTAGCCCGTCCATGTCCTCCATTGGAGGCCTTCCCTCTGCAGCTCCTCCTCTAAGGTGAATGTCCCAGTGTCTGGGGTTCTCCATCTCCCACCGAGGGATCCAGGTCAGGTTGATGGTAGTGGGTATTTCTACCATCCACATAACAATGGCATGTAGGAATTCCCACTGGGAATTCTAGAAATTACTGGGTTTGGAGGGTTTAGATTAGTCTAGGTAATTTTTTCTGTTGTTGAAACATTTCCTTGTGATGCTCCAGCCAGACAGCAGTGAAACCGTTTGCCTCATTTGGAGGATTATTTGAGTCTTTTGCTTTCACAGCCTTCTTCCTTATAGGTCCATTTTAAAATGGAAACTGTCCATGTTCAAAATGAGAAGTCATACGTTTTGTTTTAAAAAAATCCACGCCTGAATTTTCAGACCTAAATTCTGAAAATAGAGAATCATAATATTTACATGCTTGCTTGCTTGCTTTTTTTTTTATTATTTTTTTTGTACATTTCTAATGCATTTCTTGTGGCTGAAATGTCCTGAAATCAACCTGAGTACAGTGATGGTTTTGGTATCTCGGGACTATTTTTGATTTAGCTAGTGGCTATTCAAAATGTCTTACATACCTTTACCTACCACTGCAAACAAGATTTGAGGTCCTTGTGGGGGCAGGTAGATATATTTCCCAGTCCTTTTTTACTAGAGCAGAGAAATACGAAGATATAGGAAGAATAAAAATGAGTTTACTTGCTGTATGGTCTTCTCCAGGGTCATGGAACCCTTCCATGGTTTCCAGTAATGTCCAGCTCAGATTGGAAGGTGACTCTGGAAGGTCAGCACATCCCTGCAATAGTAACTTCAACCCTCTGCAGGTTTCCCTTGAATTTCCTATGGTTGCCTCTGTTTCCATAGCTTTACTGATGGCTCATGGAAAATGGGACACATCCTGACTGTGTCTCCTGGGTGGGAGCAGCGGGGCATGAAGGCACCTCTGCAAATGCCCCTCGCAGGATCCCCTTTGCAGCTCAACCTTCTTTCTCTCCAGCAGCCATGGGGAGCCTCTCCTGGAAGGGGACCAGGCTGCATTCCAGCTGGCACAGTGCCGGGTGATCCATCCCATCCCAAGGCAGCAATCCTGGGAGGATTGGGGGGGATCGTGCGGTCAGGGGTTCCCTTCTCTTGGCCGGCGCTGGAGGAAGCCCAGGCTGCCAGCTCCGGCGTGGGCATCTGCAGTGTAGGAAATCCCACACAAGGTGGCAAACCCTTCTGCAGCTGCAATTTGCATTTTCTGACCACAAGCAAAAATAACACTGTTTAGCTCTCTTGGCATACAAGGTTGTGAAAAACCAGGCCTTACACAGACATATGTATAAGCTAAATATTGAAATAGGACTGAAACAACATTTTAGAGCTCAGGCCTGCTGGTATATTCCACTCAAAGCAAATGTGCAGCATCAATTGGCAGCTGCCTAGAAGAAAAGATATGAATAGAGACAGCGGGAATAAGTTGCAATGGACCAATTGAGCTGTTTTTAAGAGGAGAAAATAAGCACAATTGCTCATTTCTTCGGCCTTATTCTCAACTGCTCTGTGCCATGGCACTAACTTTGCATGGGCTTAGCTGCTACGCAAGGCAAAAAAAGAATCCTCCTCTCTGTTACTTTGTTTTAGTGGCACCAAGAAACTACCTTCTCCTGGGCAAGGTGGTGCCCAAGAGTAGAAGAAAGAGGAGGGGTGCCCACCCTGAGCGCTGCGACAAGCGGCCAGAGCAGAGACTGAGCGGGAGGGAGCGATGCAGAGTGTCCAGGGAGGGAAAGTCTTAGCTAATGCAGAAAGAAAAGTGAGTGGTCTATGGTCAACGATGAGGCAAAGGTGATTTTTGTGAGTCCCTCCTGTCCCACACAGCTGCCTCCTGGTCCCTCTGAGGAAGGCTTGGTGCACCGAGAGCTGCCCGGGGTTACAGTGAAGGTGTTCACTGAGCAGGCAGCCGCACAACCCAGCGCAGAGTACCTGGGAGGAGCGAGTGGCGTGTTCTGCTTCATCCTGGTGGCCGAGAAACGGAGGAGAAACTCAGGAGTGGGTGCATAAATGCTCCTCTAGAACTCAGGTTTCACCAGGTGCAGGAAACGTTTTCCAAAATTGCATGTTACTTTCCACTGGGGCGTGTTGCCGTAGCATTAGCCTGGAGGAAATCCATCAGCTACCCCTGGAGATGCGAAGGGATGACCAAGGATGCAGGGATACAGCAGAGCTTTGTCCCTGTGGGTGGTACCCATGCAGTGGGTGTCCCCCATGGGTGACACAAGGATAAGCTGCACCAGGGCCCACGCTGGGAGGTCTGTCTTTGCCTTTGTGCTGCTGGGCATCCTTGCCCGCGAGTTGCTCGTGCAGCCGCCCGTACAGCGCGGTCCTGTGGCTGGTCTCGCTCGCTGCAGGCAGTGCTCCTGGTGAGAGTCTCCCTGGCCTCTTCGGTGTTTGCATGTCTCTGAGTTGACATCTCCACAGACGTAGGGCCAAAACATAGAGGGGATGGTCTTAAATGCAAAAGCCTGGCACAAGTCGTCTTGAAAGCACTAATTGCTGGAAGCTGAGGGACATGGCTGGGGAAGATTGTTCTGTACTTCTTTCCTTACCCCGTTTCTGAAGTGTGGCTGGTGTTGGAGGTGGGACAACACACTAGCTGGACCCAAGACCTGACCCAGTACAGACCTGACTATGTTCTTACAGCCGATGTTACCTTTTTTTGGCCTAGGCTTCAGAGGTTCCCTGCAGGTCTGCCTGTCCCTTGTTGGCAGGGGAGAAATCCCCACCTTTCCCCCAAGCAGACGAGGGGACAGTGAGGTCCTGTCTTCCGCGAGGGCCAACCACCGCATCCCTTTTCCCTTCAATTTCAAGTGGGGCTGGACCAGATTGGTAGAGCCCTAAGCACATCCCTGTCTCTCAAACCTTTTTGGCCAAGTCTGAGCCAACTTGGCCACATGCACTGGAAACCTTGGAGCGAGTGGACGCCTGTTATCCTTACTTTGACATGGCCAGCGCTCTGCAGGATGAGAGGAAGGGCTGGAAATGGGCAGAAAGCACACACCAGCACTGCACGCTGTTCTTCCGCTCCTGCCTTTAAGTCCCTGACATATAATCTTGGTCCTGATTTGGTCTCCACCTCATCTGGCTTGTGTAAGCTGCTTCCCGTGACCTTTCCTCAGCAAAGGGAAGAAGGGGGAGGGATGGGGGGCATGTTAATAGAGCCAGACCCTCCTGCCAGCGGGCAGAGGGTGCTCTTGCCTAGCAGATCCCGCTCCCTCCGGATAGCCAAGGCTGTTCCCCTATAAACCAGCCCTTCCCACACGCTCGGGCCCAGGGATGCCCAAGCATCCCCGCTGGTCCAGCGTGTCGGTGATGGATCTGCTTCATTAATATTCCTGCTCTGGTGGGTGGGTGGAGGGAGCACCCTCTAACCTACTTTATTCAAACAGAAAATGTGTGTGGTGGAGTGAGAGGGGGATACAGGCTCTGCCATAATTCCAGATTTAATTGGAAATTTAGTAAATCTGCTAAAATATTTAGTGGTTTCATTTTTTTCCCCTCTTCTGTAAGAAACAAAGGATCCTGGTTTAGCATGTGTCTTTCAACAACTTTAATTTCATTTGTAGATTAAGGATGGAAGCAGCATTTCCACTCGATTGCATACTGGGCATTAAGAAGACAAAAACGTTCATTGTTTGCCCCAAGTCGGAGGGTTTTTTTGCAGACATTAAGCTGTAGGTGGCATTCTTTATACCTGACATCAGGACGCTTTTGTCAGCTATTCAGTTGACAGGATTTTCTGCTGACCCGTCAGAGGTGTGTGAAGCAGTAAAAACAACCAAACCGCTTCTGGCAGGTGATGGGGACCGAAGGAGAAGTGGGACAGTCTCATCCTGACCCACCGGGCAGCGGCTGCTTGCAAAATTGGTAATTCATGGGGGTTTTTTTGAGGGAGCATCTCAGGGAATTAAAGAGCGAAGATTTGGTGGCCTTTCCCATAAAAGTCAAAAGCAACCCCTGCCCAAGAAATGGTCAATGGAATAGGTTTTTCCCAAAGTCGTGAAGATCTCATGAGTTTTTAGGTGCCAAAGGGTTTCCATGCTCACTTCTGCCTCCTTTGCTGGTGGTGTTGTGGACAGAGGTGAGGTTGGAGGGTGGGATCCTGGGCTCAGACCCTGGATGGGGCAGCCCTAGAGAGCCACCAGGTTGTGGTTAAAACCCGCATCAGGCCCATTTCAGCATGGTAATTTGTATCCAGGTGGGCCAGGGAGTGACCACATAGATAACAGAAGTTGCAATTCCATGGATGATTATACAAATAAGCTCCTGTTTTGGCCTTAAATGTCCACCTTGGCCTTAAATGTCCACCATGCATGGAAGTAGTCTCCCACCCGACAGCCCAGAGGAGTTTCTTGGGCTCTCTTGCAAGTTTTGCTGGTTTTTTTCCCCAGCACCGGCCAAATTGCTCCCATGAAAATTAGTGGGAATTTGGCCCTTGGCTCAGATCGGAGCAGGGCTGGACAGGGTGCCTGTGCGAATCCCATCTCCTTGGGTTTATTGTTATTTTTCAAAATAATCCTTTGTTTATATTTTTTCCTCGAAAACTCAGCCCAGCCTCTTCTGAAGCCATCTTTCTGTAATTCTCTTAACTACTGTAGTGCAAACTCACCACACAAGCTCCTCGAGAAATCGAGGCTTTTGTGAACACCAGGCAAAAGGAAGAAAATTGTCGCCTAACCTCATTTTCAGGGGAGCAAAGGACAATCTCTGGAGACACAGGGCTTTTTATCTGTGGCAGTTAAATCAGATTTATTAACATACCACCTTATGAAGGTGGGAAGTAACATTTGTTTTCCCGGGTCTTTAGGGAATTTATCCTGTCATCATTAAACTGGATTTTAAACCACCATTTAATGTTTTGTTATTTTTCTAGGGTGGTTTTTTCTTTTTTTTTTTTAGCATCCAGTGTTAATCCTGCAATTGGAAACCACAGTGGATAAAAGTACTGTGTAACTTGCTTCCAGAACAAATAAGGTACAGCAGCTAATTTTAGTTTTAGGTTTCAAGGAGGGGGAGAGGAAGGGGGTAAGGCAGCACCTTCCCTTTATGCCGTGAGACAGCTTTCAAGTGCAAAAGCATAAATTCCCAAGCTGAGATCTAGTGAATGTAGAAAAGGTTCATTTTCAAAATTGCAACAGCCTGTACTTAGGTGATATTAGAAGACACCATGACAGTAAAGTAGTTTTATGCATAGCGGCTTAGCTAACATTTTGAGAACTAGTTTAGTGAAGCTATCAGGTTTAAAAATACCGAGCCACAAAGTTTTAATGAAACTATGCTTGGATCAAAGTACCATAAAGAGCATCCAAGAACTGCTTAAAAGATCCTTGAGTGGAAATTAGAATGGATCTTCAGGATTTATTCTGTAAAGCCTGTCTATTTTGACCTTTTTTCAGTCTCATATTAAGGCTGCTGAAAGTGTGTTTTGTTTGGCTAATGCTTGGGACTCGCTGCAGCTATTAGGTCTGTTAAACTGAGGCTGCCACTAAAGTTTTAGTATTCATTAATTGACTGATAAGGACTTGGGAATCAAATGGCTGAAGGAAAGGGCTATCATAGATTTATTTTTTTTTTCCCTTTGCTTTATTTCTCTTTGCACTTCATTTACATCCTGAGCTCTATTGGTGATCCAGATTTGAATAAAGCCACGGCTTAAACAGCGATTAGATCTCAATAACTTGGATTTTCAATGAAATTGTGGCATCGTTTTTTGCCACGCGTATTTAGTAAGAGGTGTGAAAACTGACAGCCGGTGCAACTTTATCTTTTAGAACACTGCTTCATTTTATGCATATACGTACACAAGTGCACAAAACATTTGCAGACGTGCATAGATATATGTATATATAAAATCCTCCTGAAATTAGGGTATTAGTTGATAGGCCTTTGACTCTGTCAATGTCAGGGGTTAGTGGGAAACAAAGATGAGGCTAAGCAAGGCTTTGCAAGAATGGAAAGAGATAAGAAGACTTCCTCCTTCCTCAAGTTAATTTTTTAAGCATGTCATCCAAACATTCAAAGCAATGATCCTGTACACGCTATTAGAAGAAGAAAGCCATCAGGAATACATAATGCAGCAAGGGTTTTTTTTTTTTTCATTCTGATGTTATTATCATTACTGTTATTATTATTATTTGGAAGCAATATGTTTAAAGTTCACCTGCTAATCCTTAAGCTGTTGATATGACAATGTCAAAAATGATGGGATTTGGTGATTCTCATTATTGTTATGTATTGTTCTTCACTGGCGTTCCATATTAATATCTATAAATGCCAGGAAAAGTAGTCTTTTTATAGATATGAGAGCTCCCAAACTCCATTTTTATTTTCTTTTTAACCAATAAACGTCTTATCCAATATAGATGATTACATTTTAGAACAAAAATTATTTCCCAAGCAATCCTCTTTACGCTGATTGTAGTTTTTTTAGACTTATTTTTCTGTGAGCAAGATGACAACCTGCAGATGTGATCTTTCTTTACCACCATTCACAACAATCCTTCTTCAAATTCAAATAAATACCGATTGAAATGAATATGATCAAACTGACACAAATACTGAAATGAGTTTCAAATTCCACCAAAAGGTACTTCAAGCAGCAGTGAAATAAAGCCAATGGCTAGGAAGGAATTTGGTGGTTCTTGGTCACCACCTTAATTAGAAGCCCTGCATTTCTAGGGGTCCTGTTTTTCTCCTGTGTGAATTGTCACAGAGTTGAAGTCCTGAGGACCAGCTCCCTCCCGCTGGCTAATTGACCGTTGGTACATCTGTCACAGAGGAGGATGGTACTTAGGGTAGTCTTCTAGGTCATGGAAAGCCCATCTTGATTTCTCTGCTCTATCCCAAATTCCTCTCCAACCTTGGGAACTCATGTGTGGGGCTCAAGGTCTTCACCAGGGTTAGCATGCACCTGAGGAGATGAATTATCTTATGACTGCTGTTAGTCAAAGGACAGTGAGGAAAGGGATTGTTGGCTGCAAGAGACGTGTATCATGGGACATGAGCCTGGCCTTGACCACCTCCAGGGATGGGGCATCCACAGCTTCTCTGGGCAACCTGGGCCAGGGGCTCACCACCCTCATAGTGAAAAATTTCTGTCTGATATCTAACCTAAATCTATCCTCTTCCAGTTTGAAGCCACCACCCCTCACGCTATCACTATATGCCCTTGTAAAAAGTCCCTCTCCAGTGTTCTTGCGGGTCCCCTTCAGATACTGGAAGGCCGCTCTGCTTTTTGAGCACTCTGCTTTTTGAGATAGATCTTTCCATGGGCTCCTTTGGTACACTGTCTGGGCTTGAGGCTGGGGACATCAGATGGGAACAGGAGCAGGGGACTGTTTTGGACTTGGGGCAGGAATGAAGAGAGGAGATGGGCACAGCCAGGATGATTTCTCCTGACTTGATGCATGCTGAAGGGGATGCGGCTGCTGGTTGTGCATAGAGTGATTGTGCAAGGAGTAAGGCTGCCTAGCTTTAATGGACCGTGCCGCTGCAAATACAGAGAGACATGAACTGATGAAGAATATATTCAGGCTGGATATCAGAAGAGAGTTTGAGACTCTCAGACAACAGAGATTTGGGAATGGCCTTGGGGCAAATGCTCCAGCTCATTTGAAGCTGATGCTTGTTCAGCCTGTGAAATGGGATTGTATGACTTGGTTGCCGGGGAATGTGACGGGAAGGACTTGGTGATTAAAGGGGACCCTTCTTGTCCTCAAATGGGTTTTAGGATGTTTTAGTTTCCTGTTTGGTGCTGGAGGTGCTTCCCAGAAAGTCCCGGAGCTGCTGTCGTGTTTTGATGACCATGGCAATTTACACCGCTTTTCAGGCTTTTGGCATATTCTGAAGTGTGTGGCCTGGTTGAAGTATGTGCCCTGGAAGTGTTGTCATACTCTGCTTGTGAGGTGAAAGGCTGCAGTTTTGGTATAATCAAATGTTCTGTCTTGACCTCTTGGTGGTCTGCACTGCTTTCCTATCCTTGACAGGCAGGAAACTGGCAACCATTCATTAGAGACCCTTCCTTGAACTGTGCTCTCTAATGTGACATCACATACATTGCAAAAGCCCATTTTTAGGACCTTTCAGTATTTCAAATTTTATGTTTGAAGTAGCCACTCCACTGGCTGCCTATTGCACTTCCTGTAATACAAACTTGGTTTGAGTAAGGGACCATATGATGTGACTGTAAACAGGAGTTTGGATTTGATAACTCAAAAAATCCCCCCCTGCCTGATGCTCAATTTCTGCTGCAGGCTTGTGGGAAGATACTCATTCCTTTTTCGTATTCTTGTCAGCTTCTCAGCTCCTCCTAAGCCACTCGCTTGTGGGATCTTGCAGATCTTTTGCTTCCAAAAGACTCTGGGTTTTCCCAGAGGTTTATATCCTACAGCGTACTATATACAGACACTTATATGTCCTGAGCCTGAAAGATTTCTTTCTGAACTGTTTTCCCTGTTCTTTAGTTATCTGTAAAATCAGCGTGTTGCACACACAGCCATCAGCAGAAGAAATAATGCATCAATCAATGCTGGGCACTTAAATCACACATTATACTGCTACTACCTGAGCAGACCTTCAGGACCAGTGAGCACTGTGTAAGCATTCCGTTTCCAGATGCTGCTGGCTTGTTAATAGGTTTGTCGAAGAGGAGGACTTGGGATGAATTCCTCTGTACCCAGGGGTTTGGTTTGAGCGGTTCTCAGCATACCTGTAAAACCAGCAGATGCTCAAGTAGATGCAGCTGAACAAAGTGGAACTGACCTTTGAAGTGGCGCCGCTGTCTGTGTGCAATGAAAACCCGGGATTGAATGCATCTCTGAAATGGTGAAACCCTCTCTGGGAACTTGTACAAAGGTATTTTTCCCCTGCATATTAAGAAATAAGTACACTCCTGGGAACAAAAGGGTAGTCAACACCCCGAACACACAATTCAAGGGATGCATTGCTGGCAGCCACTGCGGGATCAGACAGCCTCTGCCCTGCATCAGCTAGATTTGCACCTAGCATCAGCTCCGCTAGCTGCTATAAGGTCACAGACCCAAACCACGACAGGTCTCCCTGGAGCCTTCTCTTCTCCAGGCTGAACGTCCCCAACTCTCTCAGCCTGTCCTTACAGCAGAGGGACTCCAGCCCTCGGATCACCTTTGTGGCCTCCTCTGGACCCACTCCAACAGGTCCACGTCCTTCTTATGTTGGGCGCTCCAGAGCTGGATGCAGTACTCCAGGTGAAGTCCCACCAGAGCAAAGTAGAGGGACAGAATCCCCTCCCTCACCCTGCTGGCCGCGCTGCTTTTGATGCAGCCCAGGATGCAGTTGGCTTTCTGGGCTGTGTGTGCACACTGCTGGCTCATGTTGAGGTTCTCATCCACAAACACCCCCAAGTCCTTCTCCTCAGGGCTACTCTCCTGGTGGTGCTTTTCTCCCAAGGGATGCTTCTGCCACTGCTCTGCTAGTGGAGGCATCTTGAAAGCCGGCCCAACTACCTTGTCACTGCTCATGGCCTGACACAGCCTGCGTGTGCTGCAAGGCTGCAAGGGAGGATGTACGTGTAACAGAAGGGTGAAAGAAAGTTGACATGAGTGGAGAGATGGAGGGACCTGATGTCTGGGTTGCTCAGTGGAAGGCTCACTCCCATCTAAGCAGGGCAGAGGGGAAGGGGAGGGCTTGGAAAGCCTTTCCCATGAGGGAAACTGATGCCCCGTTTGGACAACTTTTCTTCTTGCTTTCTGTGCTTATAATTTGTTCCGCCTATTCACAGGAGAGGCTCAAGCAAAAGAGAGGGCTTTGTGCTCCTCCGGGCCTGCCTTAACGAGGGGGGAGTTTCAGAGCTGGCAGTGGGGAGCGTGTGCTCACACACCATGGAGAGGAGACCTGCACCACCAGGCTGCGGCCTCAGGGCCCAACTCCCCACCGGGGAGGGGACAGCTGGGAAACTGGGGGCAAAAATAAAAAGGGAATTTTGTGGCCAATCTGTGGCTTCTAAAATGGGAGTTTCTTAAAGATGATACTAGGAAATACTTTCTGCTTGTGAAGGTGTTGAAACCCTGAGCCAGCCCCAAAGGCTCATGGATTACCCTTTCATCAGAAGTTCTGTGCAGCATCTCCCAGGGATGCTCTAGACACATTTGTGCCTCACAGGAGGTCAGTCCCCTTCAATCCTGCTTGTTTATAGCCAGTTTGCCTATAAATCCCAAAGGCACAGATTGCCAGAGGTGGAGGCTTATTCTCAGGAAGCAGAATTACATATTTATTCTCCTCTTGTTCTAAACAGTGCCCAAAGTCGTTGATCTGACTGTCAGTTGCCTGACCCAGAATGGTTGCTATTAAATAGTTAAGGCCATCGATCCTAGCAAATAAAAATGTGCTTGAAATCAGGATCATGCTGGGTGTAGGGAGACCTGACGGGTCAGTCTATAGCAGGGCATCTTTAATGTGTCCTACTAGAAGACCGATGTTTCTTTTCTGCCAGTGGTTCAGACTTGTGTGGGTTTGGTGATTGCGTCACATTCATTTTGCTCCTGCTGCAGACAATGGACATTTCAAAGAAAACAACGATGATTTCTTGGAATAAAATTTGCTTGTAAAAAGAAAAAAAGCTCAGAGCCATTTGCTGAGCTTTTATCATCACACTTGGGAGCAGAAAGGAAATTGGCCGTATGCTGCCTGTGAACAAAGTGCTTTTCACGCCCTTCTTGAAATCCACCCAGGTTTGGCCAAGTTATCAGTAGCGTGCATGTTCTTTAGAGGTTTGCTGAAATTTGGCTGCTTCATTTCTCTGAAGGCATAGTCTGCACAGCGCCTGCTCTGGCCCAAGGCCGTTGAATGGGAGAAGGCCTTTTTTTTTTCCCCCCAGAACATGCCCGATTTGATTCCCTCGCATTGACCAATGAGTGAGCCACCAAAGGGCCCAACCACTTTGTTCCATATGAACAAACTGCACTTTATTTTTCCCTCCCAGGTTTCTTTTTTGGGGTAATATACAGAAAAAAAACAGTATCTTAGATAAAATCTGGCTGATTACAAATCTAGGTTACGAACAAGCTTAAAATGAGTGTTCAAGTTGCAATATTGAGCACTCGGTAGCTGAGGAGCTCTCAGAACTCATGCTGCCTTTGCAGGCTTAATTTGCCTTCCTCCTGCCTATGGCTTATGATAATTTTTAATTACCCCATCACACGATATCTTTTCCCACAGGATCCTTGCTCCTTTGCCACAAAGGATGGTCAAAGATCTCTTAACAGGTATCCAGTTAGTTTTCCTTTTTATGCTTATCCATCACCTTATCCAGAGCCAGAAGTAAATATGGATCTCCTAATTAGAAGATAAATTTTAAACAGCAAAAGAATTTCACTTTTGATTTATACCATATTGTAAGTAGGGCCCCACCATGGGAGCAGGGAAGAGAGAAGGCAGCCGGAAAATCTGACTTTGACCAGAGTCTTAGCAACCATTTGTGCTGTAGATGGCCTCGAGACTGTCTGCCTTTAACCATTTAACTTTTTATAAAACTGGAATGACAATACACCAGTATCCGTCTGGAAAAAGTCAACCTCTTTATTGCTTGAGAAGTGTTGCAATACGACGGTGATGGGGTCCTCTATAAACCCAGATAGGCAGCAAAACTCTGTATTTAATACATGCCCGGCACACAAATAAAATGTGAAAAATGTTTCATTTTGGTCTTTAAGTAACAGAGGGAGTCGAGGAGGAGGTAGCAGGAAGCTTAGAATTGGAAAGTGATAGCTTTGGCAGTGCAGTGCAATGATTGAAAATGACATCTTCCATACACCCAATTAAAATTCATACCTTTTAACCTTCGCAGCAATCTGAGATCTGTATCGTTAAGACTGATTCAACAAGATGCCTTGATATTCTAAATTATTTGTATGCTTGGTATTCCAAATAAACATTTGTGAAATTCATTTCAAAAGATGTTAACACTCGTGAAACCCATGTGCCCCAGAGGGATTATATAAATTTCCATGTCAAATATTTGAAGCAAAGCAGTTGTACAGAAACAGTGTTTTTTGTGTTTTGATGCCTTTCATTTCCATAAACTAGATTACTTTCTGAAATTACTTTCACACAGAGAACGGTTTCTATTGAATTCCAGTCAGTGAGCTCCTTGGAGTGTGATGTGAATAAAATATTACTGGGTTATGTAGCTTCCAGGATGCATATGCATCTGTGCTGTATAAGCAGGGCAAACCAAGTTTGGATTTTATCTTGAAGTGGGTTCACGCACAGAGATTTACTGTCTTAGAGTAATTGCTAAACAACCATTTCATTTATAGCCTAACAAGGAAGCTCTCTAGATTTCTGTCTCCAGCCCCTCTACCTGGCTAACAATGACATGATCTCCCTCGGTAAGTAGAGATTTGCTGGCAGGCAGCAATTCCGGGCTGTCAGTGGTTCTTGAACAGAAAAGTTTTATCTGCCGCTTGCAAACACTGATTCTGCCAAAAATTCACACGCGCCCATACACACAAAAATAGATCCGAGCAAACATTGCCTCCATTGTGCTTGTTTTGCCAACCCTGTGAAATGATCAAATACCAGGTATTTAAATGGGAGATGGAAGGAGAATTTTGCCGAGGGTGTAGGGGAGGGAAGCAGCTGTGAGATTAAGTGTTTTTACATAAACTACACACACACAATCTCCATTGTTATATAATGTCCCCCATGCGGGTGTCTTAGGTCAGCTTCTGGACACGCTTCTGGAAATGAGGGTGAAATGGTAACTTCGGTGAAAAATTGGGGGTTCAGCCCTGGATCCTTTGAGTACTCCTCGGTAAGAGCATAGCTAAAGCTGGGTGGGCTTGCTAGGCACCCAGGAGAAACACCTTCCTGCTTGGATTTGTACTGTGTTTTGCAGTTGTTGCGTACGCGCAGCTCCCTCATTTACATCAGTAGAAATTTCACATGTGGAAATTCAGGAGCCGGGTCGTCACAGCCAAGACTGAACGCTGGGTCTGAGCTGTTCTCTCCTGCTGTGGCAGCTGTCCCTCTGCCCAAAAAGCAGATGCACGCCCTGGTTTGCGGTATGTAAAGATTCATTTGCAGGCCAGTTTGCTTTCCATTTGTTTGTCTCGTGATAATCCTGGGGTCATATCCTCTGACCAGCAGCAAGCAACAGATTCCCTTACTTTAGCCTGGAAGTGTAGAATTGTTGCGGGTGGCTATTAGGGGTGCAGAAGAGGAGTCAGCTTGTGGACGCACGGATGGGTTTTGCAAATGCCACGGCTGAAATAAGCCTGCCGCTTTGAGCTAGGATGGATGTGGGCCCGTGAGAAAGGAAATTTGCTTTCAGCTCGCAAGAGAGGCGTGAGGTTTTTCATGTTTTTCTGTGGAGCTCAAACCAGTACAGCCCTGAGCGGTGAGTGAAGGAGGAGTGAGTTACAGGACAGGCAGAGACGTGATGATATGAGCCGCTGATTGAACTGGTCACAGCTCTGATGAAGCTATGGTTCTCTTGTATGTTGGGTTTTTTTTCCTCCTTTCAGTTTATAACAAACCAGAAAGCTCCTGGTGTCCTTGACAAAGTCAAAACTAGGGGCAGAAGGTCTTTTTCTGTCCTTTAATGATTTATCCTTCTTTCTGTTGCCTCACTGTTCCGGGACGTGGACTCCAGGCCAGCACTGGCTCAGGACAGCAGCATCTTATTTCCCCATGTGTCACCTGCTATTTTCTGCTCCCCTGTTGGCTGTATTCAGACAGATCCTTGATAAGGAGAGCCGAGGTGAGTAAATGCTGATACATCTCATAGCTGAGGTCAGCAGGCTACAACATTCCTATATTTAGGATGTTTTAAACATTTTATTAAATGTGGCTTCTACATAGCAAAAAACCAGTAAATGTTGAAGGAGTTCATCGAGGGGAAAAAAGCGCGCTGAAACCAGTGGCACTGAAAAGCAGAGCCTCACAGAAATGTCCCAAAAGACTTCAGGCTTGATTCCCCTCTGCAGTGGCTGTCGATAGGCTTAAAGCAGTGCCGAGAATGCCAAAGACCTGCTCCAGGCACAAGCCAAGTGGGTGGTTGCACCTGCAGAGGGGAACAAGATGTCCATGGCTCTGCTGTCTGTTTGGTTTGGGCAGGGGCTGCTGAGGGAGGGTGAGAACAGAGAACAGGAGCAGGAAATCCAGCTCTCAGGTGTCTCCTTGCTCTGCTCCTCCTTCTGCTCCTCCCCATGGCTGCAGTCCTTTGGCTGTGGTAGCAAAACCTGTTTCGCCTGAGTGCAATGAGGCCCATATTGCTCAAAAGAAACATCTGCCAGAATGCCGCTGCTGGCTCCCATGCACATAACTTGGTGAGAGCTGGTGGAGGGATGCGCCACTGTGCACCACGTTTCTCTTGAGGAGACCAGGAGAAAGGCCCCCATTCTACGTGTAGCCCCCAGGGCATTCTGCAGCCACATGGGTTCCATCCTTTTCAGGCTGCAAGGCTTTCTTCCCTTCTCATCCTTTTCCAGCAAGGACACCTGACTTGATCAGGACAAAATGCAGCTCTGCTCTTGCTCAGACACCAGTCCACAAACTCCTTACTAACCATTCCCCACCACACAAGGCTGACAATGCGGGGACCAAAGCGTAGGAATAAGGGGAGCGGAGTTTTGATGTAGGAATACATTAAATACAGCCTTCCCTCCCTTTCAGAGATCCACCAGTTCCCAGTGACACAGCTCACCTGAAGGAGCTGCAGGGAGAGGATTTTTTTCACTGGTTAGTGAAAGATAAAAAGCCAATTCCCAGCAATTGCCAAAGAACATCAAGCTAAGAACTAAATAGGGTAAAAAGAAATGGACTTCAATATATGCCCAGTCTTTGGTGCGTTTCTTTAATGCCAGTCTTTAGGGGCAGACTTTGCAAAAATCCCCAATTATTTTAGCTGGTTAATCTGGTCCAAAGTAGGCTGTTGGCCAGCCTGTATGCTCTACGTATGATCTGGCTTAGCTAATCTGATAAATTCCAGTTTATTCTCTGGGTAGGTCCTGCAAATCCAGGACTATTTTAATTAGAGAAGCTGGGCAGCGACAGTTTATCGGGCAGTGGAGGTAAATTCACAAGTCCGTGGGTCAGTGCTCGCCAGGGACGCAGGTCATTTGGGTTAACGAGTTGCCACTGCCCTAAATGATGGCTTTTCCTTCATCTCACTGCTGTTAGGCTGTTTTTAGCCTGTTTTTTATAGATGAGTAGACCTGAGAATATTACTGACCTCAGTCTTGGCCTGTGGTTTTAGCACAAAGCACTTTTTGCTCAGTTCTTTCTGTTTTCCAGCCTTGGTTATGCTGCCTTCTGCACCTCTATGAACTTAAATACAAAATGAGAATTGATTTCTAAGAGAGAGGATTTGGCTCTTTAGTTTTCCTCATGTTATTTCTTTTGCAGTGGAGCCTGCTTGAGAGAAAACTTCCAGCCTGTAGGTTCTGTATCCCCCTTGCAGACAAGAGCTTGGGCTGTGAAGATCTGCAGTCAGGAGAGACAGGACAGACAGAAGAAACCTACAGGCCATGGTTTCTTGAGCAGAAAGGTCCTGGTACGAGGAGGTAGAGCTGGGATGCTCTGCCTTCAGCCACCTTCTCTTCCTCATCACAGAGCAGGCAGTTTCTGTTGCACCCAATATAGCTCCATTTTTACTGGCAGGGGCCAACCATATAAAAAAAGGTCTCTTCAAGCCCATTTGTCATTCTTTCTCTCTGACAAACTTCATGTCATTAAAATTGAGGATGAGGTGCACAGAACTTCCCAATTTCCAACGCAGATCATTTGTCAGAATGCAAAAGCTTCTGTTGTTTTTCTTCAGAAGGATAAGTGAAATGTGCCTATATCGGGACAAGAGACTATAAATGAAGCTGAAATAATGGAAGATCACTCAAAAATTCTCCACGCTTTGGAAATATTTCCACTTGCATTTGTAACACTGAAGAAAGTTGATTTTTATGTAAGAAACAGGCTGCAGAATAAGGACATCCATGTCCTAGTCCTATCTCTGCCCTAAACTTCCTGCAAAAAAACCCCTTCCTGGCTGGTCTCTCTTTGCTCTCCTGTGAAATGAAATTCCTTGTCCTCCTTTTGAGCAGAGCCACTTGTGAAAGGTTTGGATTTGTGTGTGCAAGGCACTGCTGCAGGGGTGAAAGAGCAGGCAGGGAAATGCTGGAACAGGCTTCCCAAAGAAAGTGAACCGAACTGCAGCCCAGAGCTCCGGAAGCTGTGATTCTCTGGGTACAGAGACGATGTCCTTGTGTGAAGGATGGGGGGGGGAGGGGGCGCATCTTAGCCCCATTGCCACCCCCGAGGTGGGAGCACAGAGCCAGGCTTGTTCCTTAGCACATGTCTCAAAAAACTGTATTTTAAGGAAAGCCAAGAGGGAACTGGGGTTTGTTTTTCTCTCCTGACTTTGTCCTGGTGCTGGAGTACTTTACTGATGTGGTGGAGGACGCTAACACCTTGATGGGCCCCATCTGTTCCAGCGAGAAGAGTACAGCTGAATGCTTCAAGGGTGCCCCTGTGCAGCTTGGGAACGCTTCTTGCTTTATCCATGGTGAAGCAGTTGGCATCAGCCTTAGCTCCCTGGCACCCGGAGGGGGGAAATTCTGAGGTAAATTCGAGTAGACGTGATGTTAGAAAAGAACTAACCGTTAGGGCAAGTCAGGGTCGCCAGGTCTCCCAGCAGGGACAGGTGCCTGCCACTCTGCGCTTGGCCGGCAGCCAAGGACTTAGCGGTGGGACTCATGCCAGTCACGCATGAAGAGCAGACACAAGGCTGGATCCGCCGCCGCTCCGCTCCACCGCAGACAATAAGGAGTTTCCTTTGCTCTCCCCGCCTTTCCCTGTGCGTGTGTTGTTTGTGTTTGTGTGCAAACGCAGGGTGGCTGGTGCCCAGGTTACTATGTGGCATCTCCAGGGCGAGCAACGCCGGCGCTGAGGATGCCGGAAGATGCTGTGAAGCTGGCAGTGCCCCTTCATGATGCTGCCGCAGCCCAGAGAATATTCTGCACATCCCCGTCTGGCCAAGGGGGTGGAGGTGGCAGGAGGAGAGCGAAAACGGGCCTCCAAATTCAGAACTGATTTCTGCAGCTATCTGCACGTACAAACCGGTATTTGCCTATGCAAGTATTTAGCTGTGCATTCATGCCCTTGCTTATGCCGAAGAAAAGCCAGGCGTGCACATGTTTAATGGATCCTGCTCAGAGCTCGCTCCCTGAGACCATGGTTGCTGCTTCCATACTTCATCATGGGAAGTATCTGAAGTGTCTGAAAATCTAGCTGGCGCATCGTATGATAACTGGAAGCTTTTCCTCTAGCCTTGTATTTTTGAGGTTGGTTGTTTGCCACCCTCAGATCTTTAGAACATTCTTTTAGTACATTCTTTTTAGTAGAAAACACTGAATATTTTTCTGTCATATAACACGAGCATCTCTGTGAGCACTCTGAAAGTTGTGCCCTATGTACTTCAGAATGGTACAGGTGAAGAAAAGGCGAGTCCGTGCAAGTCACAAAGAAAAAAATATTTTTTTTCTCTTCCTACCACCACTTTTCCCGCTTCTCTGCCTTCCCTTCACTCATCTGCTAAATGAGATGTTTCCACAGTTTCATTCAATGCAGGATGGCAGTGGGAGAGCTTGGCAGCCATGGGAGCAAATGACTTACAACCAAAGGACAGCTTGAAAGGCAAACACGCGATTCACTGAACGTCTGGCAATCCGGAGTCTGTCAGCGGCCCTTTCCAACCCGCAGCTAAGGAGCACTGGAGAGTCCCTTAAATAACACACATTTCTCTTTAGCGTAGCAGCTGACCATGCTGACTTCTGTCATCTCTTACATCTTCTCCTATTTTCTTTTGCATTTTCCATGTGTGTTGTTCTGCTGATCCCAGTTCTGAGGGGAAATGCAGCAATACGGCTGCTGTGCATTTCTTTGTTATTTCTTTTCCTGCCTTGGCACCTGTAGCCACTGTAACTAAGCACTTTACAGTAATCTTAAAAGCCTTCCAAAAATACTGTGACTCATTAAAACTGACTCAATAATAAAATCAATGGCAGCCTTCTATCCCTTCTGGAAAACTCATCTGCCCTGCAGTTCCAGACAAAAATAAACTAGATAGTTTTAGGTTTGGGTTTTTTTCCCCAAAGCTTGACTGAAGAAACAAATAAGGTCTTATGTGATGTCAGGGCTGCCAGACTTTGAATTTATAGGTGTTATCCCTGTGCACACATATACTGTTTCTGTATTTTTTCTTTATTGTCAGTCCTAAATCCAAGATTGTGTAGTTTGAGAAAAGCACCGAGCCAGTATTGTAGCAAATATTGAATAAAAGGGAGTGATAGGGAACAGCTTTGTCACAGCAGCATTTACTAGACAAAGAGCTGCATACTCTGCAGATGGAATGTGCACAACCACATGTGTCATCCATAAGTCCACTTCCTCCAGGCAGAGACACAAGCCTGGAAAGCATCGGGACAAGCGGCTGGTGCCTTCAACTCTACTCCTGCTCCACCCTATGACCTGTGGGGTGAACATAAGCTGGTTGCTAGTAATACCTCTACACAGCATGGTAAGGAAGAGGAATGAGAGTAATCACGATATTTTGTGACCGACACATGCCTCTCATCCACGTTGCCAAGCAGTCAGCGAGGCACAAAGCATCTGCAGCGTGCTAAGAAAGAGCTGGTCTTATGGTGTCTGCTGATGGACTTAGACGTGGCAAGCTTAGCTCTGCTGGGGCCCAGCTGGTCTGCCCACACAGATGCACAGGCTGGAGGTGTTGCACTCTCCATCTGCAAGAAGGGGTGAGCACAGCCTGGATCTGCCTCCCAGCAGAAAAAGCAGCTCCCACTGCTGCTTACCTGGTACACAACTCAGATCCGCACACCTGGGTGCACCAGCGAAACAGGATCACTCTGCTGACCTCCTTAGCAAAGATCTTCGCGATCAACAGAGAACATGTTCTGTCTAAGAGCTGGAGGTTATCTGGTTTAGAGTGTCTCTTTCTGCAGGATGGAGTAATTTTAATTTGTTTTTTTTTTTTTTGTGCAAAGAAGAAACCAGAAGATTATTTTCTTTCTTCAATGTCCCAAAACTCTTCAGGGCTGCTTATCTCCAATTGTGCTTGTCAAACACGCCCTTCTGCTATGCACTCTTCAGGGGAATGCATTTAAGAGCTTAGAAGATCCAGCCAGGAGAGGGGACTGGTGCCCATATGACTTATGTGATGAATGCACACGCAGTGAGACAATACCTACAATGATGGGCTGAGAAAGACCTGTGCTACTCATAAAACCAAAGAATAAGGCTCAAATGGCTTTTAGGAAGCTATGTAGTCCATCTCCCAGACCCAGTACCCAAGAAAACCAAAATCAGTGCTGCTAGCTATTTCCCCAGCCTGGTTTTAAAGATCTCCAGTTTAGAAGAAACTGTACCACCATCAGCCTAGTTCACCACTTGTCAATGTGCACTCTGCAGAGATTTTCCTACTGCCTAATTCATATTTTCCTTTGCATCTTAATCCTGTTTCTTCTTGTCCTATCCAACTTGGAAATGCACAGCAGACTGGTCCCTTCTACAAACTGCACAAAAATGCCTTGCCTGGGACTGAGGTAACGTCAGTCACAGACCTCAGTTTCAAAAGGTATGTAAAATAGTATTTCAACACTGACATGTTTTTCTGGAAAAAAAAGAAAAAGAGCTCAATTACTCCTCTCTACATTTTTAGCAGCTATTAATCTTGGGCTCTAGCTTCCTACCCACCTCCCACATTACTAGCTGATTTGCCTTGCCAGACAGCAGGCAGGTCTAGGTCCCCTGTCCTTGACTTCAGTGCAGCTGACTCAAAGTGTTGGCTGAGATTTCTGGAGCTGCCAAATCCTCCTGAAAAGTTGAGCAGGGAGTAATGCCTTGATCCAACAGTAAACGCAGGTGCTGTGGCTGCCAATGGTTTCTATTACTGCTGCAGGCTGTAAGCAATTAGAAAACGCCTACCATCAAAATGAGCATTTTTAGTAGTAAACTTTGTGCCATGAAGACAAATGTGGAAATCACAAGACCTAATTACATCTAATTGCCAATCCATGGGAAACACTCCAGTGAACTGGCACTCTGCAAAGGGAGGAGACAAGCAGCATTGTTTTAAAACACAAATTTACCAAACATGTAATTAGCTAAATACCCACACACTCTTCTAGCCACTTGTTTTACTCTGAATCAGAGCTCCTCTGAGTGCTGAACATGGGGAAGGCATCCTCAAATGGTAACTGCTTCTTTGTTAAAAGGGTTTCAAAGGATCATCTTAGTAGGTAAAGATCAAATCTAAATATACTTTGTGATTTCTTCAAAGGTTGCCTTGAGTCACTGGTTTTTTGTGGGCGTTCCCAGGCTCCATCGATGTGTTGTCATTAGCAGGAAAGCTCAGCAAGAGCCCTCCTGGCAATTTTCAGGGAGCAGCTCGTTTCCAAGTGATGGAGCATCTCCTTCCTGCTGGTGAAGCGTTCAGGGACATGTCATGAGCACGTTATTTACCTTGACTCTCCACATGGCTTACCAGCTTTGAAACATTTGTTGTTTCAAATGTAGTTTGCCCAAATTGGGGCACCTGCACAGCGCTGATGCTGCTTCCCCATGAATTGGTGTTAAATCCCATGTGCAGAAGGGTTTGATCCCACAGCTTTCTCTGGCCATGGGACAGCCAGCACATGGCTCAGCAACACCAGTGTTAAGGGGTGATGCTGGCCAGCCATCCTGGTCTTACTTTGGGTGAAAGTACGAGAAATCAGCCCCACATTTCTGCCTGCCTCCAGCCCCACATTTCTGCCTCCAGGCATCTCAAACCAACCCAGGGCTTACTTTAGCCTCCTCTTACTTACAATCCCCTTCCTCTTCTTCAGCCAAAATATCTGGCCCAAAGGATTAAAATGGCCTTTTCCCCAACAAGACCGTGGGGAGGCTAAGATATTACAAGGCATCTGATTTTCTTTAAGGAAACAGCTGGGTAGAGCCATCCCTCTAAAGTGTTAACCCACTATGGCCTGTGCTCCGCCAGCCTGGCTCTGTGCTGAGCTGGACCCTGGTACACAGTCTTGCTGCAGCATATGTGCTAATCTAAATGTTATAATAATATAGTAGAGGTATAACAATGGAGGTTATTATATTATAGTGTGTGTGTATATATACTATTACTAAGTAATAATACTGCTGCCCTCCAGGCACCGTCCCCTCAGGGCTGCCATGGCAGGAAGCCTTGGCAGGAAGCCACAGCAGGAAGCAGCACACACAAAATGGACGCCACCCCGTGGCCCTGAGGGGAGACCTTACCACCGCTGCATGGTGGAGGATAGGTTGTTGGCTGGAGTGTTTCCTCACCAGTGACAGGTCCTGCTGTGCAAGGAACCATGCTAACTGTGGGGAAAACAGAGAGATGAGGGCTGGACTGTGGCTGCGACGACAGGCTGTAATGGTGGGGCTTGTGTCCTCCACCTGCATGGCCACATCTCCTGTGTCCTCCATGAGTAAGAGCTGTGGTGCCTCAGTTTCCCCATCTGTGAGGGACATGATGCTGTTTGCTACATATTTAGAGGTTTACCAGTAACAAATATAGCCCAAAAAGCTCCACAGTGAGCAAAGTGTGGTTTGTCTCCCCATCTTTTTTCATCTTCAGGTCCCTCTGTTTTCTCTTCAGGTTCAGCCACAGCAAACCTGTGGTGACACCTCCTTGAACAAGCTACCACCAAGTGCAGGTGAGAGGACTGAAACTGGGGCTGAATGCCCTTTTTCTTTTTCTTTTTCTTTTTTTTTTTGTATCTTAGCAGCTCCATTCCCTGTATGGCACAGTTACATCTGGCTGGTTTTGCTCATTTTCAGTTTAATATAAATACCAGCCCTGGAAGTCATTTGGGAAGCTTGCATATGCTAATAATTTGTGGCAGAATTATTATTATTTTTTTACATTAAACAATAATATTGATATTTTCAAACTTTGCATGCCAAACACTGAAATTGAATTAAGTATTGTTTAAAATAACAATAATACAAATTTGTTTTAAATGAATTTAGTGTCATTTCATTGTTTGAAATGTAATGTGGGAAAATATTACTGCTGGGGCAAGAGTAAATATCTAAGTCTATTAATTTTATTGAAGTAGTGGATAGATCCACATGAACTATTTCTGTGTGTGTTTGGTTAATATTTTATTGAAAATTGGTGTTAGCTCTAACTAATGAAAATCCAAACTCACTTCACATATGAAGGTGTAAAATGCATCCAACAACTTAATAACCCATTAACTCCAATGGAATTTTTTATGCTAAAATTTTAAAAAAGGTGTTTCAGAGATGTATAAAAAGTGGAAATAGCCAGTACAGTCAGCCCTTGTTCCGAATGAACAGGGAAGGATAAGGAGGATGTGCAACCGAGATCCCTCATTGTTCAGAAGTTGCCAGCATCAGTTGTTTGAAAGGATGGCACAAGAAAGCCCAAAGTGATGACAATGACATGAATGTGTACTTCTTGAATATAATGCTTTTCATGTGTCAACGTTGGAGCATTTTGCAAAGGGCAGTGCAGTTAGCTCCATGTTACAGGTGGTGAAACTGAAGCACGAAGTAGGGATGTTATTTGCCTGGGCTCACCCTGTCAATGGCCAGGGGTAGAGCCAGGAATAAATCCCCGTCTCTTGACAGCTAATCCAGTGCCTAAGCCAAGATGGTCTTCTGCTTCAGGAAAATGCTTCCTTTGTAGGTAGCACTTGAGCACATGTTAAAGTCAAGGGGACTGAAACGTCTGCTCAAAGTTAAGCCTGTACTTAAGTACTTTCCAAACAGAGGGTAAACTTAAACCCAAGTTAAAGCGCTTTCCTGAATCCGGGCAAAATCTGTCCAAAGCGCTTGATTCTTCTAACTGCCATAATTAATGGTGTGGAGAAGTTGAATTCTGGAGATTCCTCTCTCTTTCCATCTCTTGCTTTCTCGTTAGGTTTTTCAGAACGAAGAGGACGTAAGGAGGCTGTTTCAATTTCTTAGCAGTCCTCCTAATTCTAGCTCTGCATCTTCTTATCTTGATGAAATTTCAGTGTTTATTATTACTGTTTTACTGTGGATCCTGCTACGCTTGAGACTTGCATGCTTTTACAATGCTTGAGACTTGCGTGCTTTTAGTAATTATCAAATCTCAAATCTGTGTAACATGAATAAAAGTGTTTGTTAGGAGAGGACCAAACAGCCTGAACAACACAGTGAAAAATAACAATAAGCCTAAACCAGTATCATGTTGGGTTTGTTGACTTTAGCAAAAACACATCCTCGCTGCTGTGTGGCTGCGTATTTCTGAAGTTATGAAATTGCAGTCATGGCAGACCAGAGCACGTATCTTGTTTGACAGAAGTGAGGGTGAATATCAAAGTGGTATTCTTCCTTCCAGCAAATTAAAACTGCAGGGTTTATGCAGTGCTCCACTCAAGAATCCCATCAGAAGGCAACTTATTTCTGTGTAACACCGATAACAGTTCAGTCGTGCCAGTGCAGACTTGAAGAGAGACATGTGTAGCCTCAATCACAGAGGCAGACAGTTTGATCTATGGGATGATCATAGAGCAGAAGAGTTGTTACCTGTTAACCTGGGTTCAAAATCTCAACTGGTGCTTGGGGTATTGCCTAGGTTTCAACCAGGGACCATAAAAAGCAGCAGGCTGTATATCAGAGCCCAGGCCAGCAAAGTCTCACACCTTCCCTGTTACTGCAAAGCTGCCTAGAGCTGGGAAGACAGCTTGTGTGGACAACCATTGAGGATTCATCTCGCCCTTAACTGCATAGCTAGTTAACAAATGTTAACACAATTAATGGTTTCAGTCCTCCTGTAAGAAAGGCAAAGAGAGGGTCCCCAAACAGTACATAGTTTTCATGGCCAGCAGTAACTCATGCTGGTGTCTAAAGCAGGTGAGATTAGTAGGGCAGGACAACTCAAGGGTTTGGACATGTAGAATGCTGGCAATTTCTTTAAAAGAAGGTGTAGACATTATCTGGAATTTGCATTGCTCACCAGTGAGAAGGGATTTAGACCTGAGCAGGTAAATAGCCTTGAAAAAGGTATATGGAGTGACATGGAATGTGCTAGCAATGGAAGAAGGGGTAGATCAGGTAAAGAAGCCATGTCTGGAAGGCTAGGAGATGAAGGTCTAAAGTTAGGATATGAAACTGAGAGGATCTTGTACAGTAAGGGAAAGAAACAATAAAAGGCTCGCTAGCCATATAAATGAAAAGAAAAAGAATGAATGGGTCTACCACACAATAAGCATGGGTTAAGAATTAGTATGTGTCATCCGACCTCAGCTTTCCCTAGTGATGAAGATGGCTAACGGGAATGAGCGACTAGAACTGGAGAGGGTCATGTGCAATATGCAGAACTCCAAGTGCTTTGTGTGTTCAAGTCTGTAAGGATCACATCAGTCTCAGGGGAGAAAAGGAACTGACATGTGAAATCACCATCCCTGTAGCAAAGATTCTCAATAAACTGTTCAAAGCCTGAGTACTGTGCCCTGAGCATTTGACTGGAAAGTAGCAAACACGGTACCTGTAATAAAGGATGGAGCAGCTGTTGAAAAGTGATTAGGGAAACTCCTGGCTGTACCTCAATACTATGCAATGCATTAGAGCAGCTTTTAAAATCACCGAACATGTGAAGGCACGTGAAAGACAGGATAAATGCAAGATGGGTTTGTGAGAGAGAGGTTGTGCTGGACTTCTTGGGGAGCTTTCTATGAGGAGAAGTCAAGAACAGTGGGATGCCCCAGTCTCGCTGGGTTGCTCTGAAGAATTGGATATAATGTGCTGTACAGGGAATTTGTGATGATGATGGAGAAGGTGAGGATTAAAACCAGTGTTCTGTCATAGGGCAAAGAGTGGTCAAAGGGTCAAGGATGGAAGGTGCCTTGGGAAGAAGAAATGAGGAACTGGAAAGTGGTTACAGAGTTGCTTAAGTTAATGAGATACACTGCTGATAGAAAATTTGGGAGGACTGTTGATTTGGATCAACTTTCAGAATTTGGGTATTGTGAAGTACAAAGTCAATGCACATTGGGACCAATAACAGAAGCTGCTGCTTTAAATCATGGACCCTTCAGCTTGAAAGACAGACATAGCGAAAGACTGTGTTAAATGCTTAGGGAATGAAGATGGGCCACTATGCAACCTGGCTGTGAACAGAACAACCACAATCCTAGAATATATGCATTTTATTGCAGAACTATAGTAACGTTCGTATTGTTGCAGAAGACACGAAGGAAAACCTGAGTGGGACAGCTGTGGTTACCCATGTTTAAGATTCAGACTGGCAGGGTTACTGGGGTGATTAGGGAAATGGAGAACCTCTTTTATGAAAGAAGGCTGAAAGAGCAGGGCATGTTCAGCCTAATAACATGAAGGCTGGGAAGAGACAGGCCTGCTCTCCAGAAATGCATCGGGGGGGTAAACACTAGGGAGGGATAAGAGCTATGTAAGCTGAAACGCTGGCACAAGAACAAATAGGCAGGAACTGGCTCTGAATAAATCAAGGCTGGAAGTTAGAGGGAAGCTTTTAACTGACAGAGGAAAGGGGCTCTGCAACAGACCCCATCAGTGTGATGTGACAAAAAAATTCAATAGTTGTTTGGTGTTTGATGGTGTTTGATAAACCAATGAAACCTGTGCAGTTTTGCTCCCTGTGGTGTGAAGAACCAGACTCAATGACTTGGAACAGCCCTTCGAATTCTACAGTGAATTTAACATCCTAAGATATGTATGACAGATAACACATGTTGGAGTAATTGTTTCAGGCTCTCTGCAGCCTCTGGCAAGCTCTGGCAGTAGCAGCACAGTAGGAAGGTGGAGCAGGGCAGAAATCAGTTCCTGTTCACTGCTACAAGCAATGTAACTACCTACAAAGTCACTGAGAGCAACAGTGTTTGTGCTGTGCTGGAGCCCAGTATTTCTTATCTTCACCAACAGAGGCTTCCTGCATCATCTGTGGTGCCCGTCCTCGGAACAGTAACTCTTCCCGTGATTAGATAGCAGGAACTGAATCCCAGCAGTCAGCAAAGCATCTGGAAATTGTCACCTGAAATACTCTGTTCTGCAACACTTTCTTGGCTCTGGTAAGTCCAGCAGATAATCAAGGCAGGTTAGAAATGGATGTTATCATGAAAGGCTGCAGCCAGACTGTGACGTATTTAACTCCAAGTTTCCCTGTACCCTACAGATGTTCCCAAGTACCTTAGAGATGTTTCTAGCCCCTCAGAGAGTGTTTCTCAAAGAAAACCCTCCTGAGACTGCATGAGTTCTGCAATCTGCTGTATTCTAAAATGATCAATTAAAACACTAAGTTTGCATAAGGTAAAGATAATGTGATGCAAACCACCTGAAGGTCACAGAGACTGAATATAAGGTCACCAAGGGTTCTCTAGGTTCATGTCATCAGGTGGAAGAATAACGATGGATGTGTTTTGACAATGTTTATGTTTAATTTAACAATTAACACTGGCCTCACCTATTGATCTTTAAGCAAACATTTGTTACGGTGCACAATGACATTGTAGTTAGCAACTTTGGATTGTATTAGTGGCAGTTTCAGCTGAGCTGCATTAAGAAATGCTAATTGCCACAGTCTTGAGGAAGGAAAACTGAAACAAAAGGATAGCCACACGTCTTTGATGAATGTCCCTTCTCTGGGCAGAAATGCCATTAACAGAGGCCTTAGAGGGGAAACGGCTCTTTTCTTTTTCCCACTTGGGTGATACATATTTAAGTCTTATCTCATTGCCAGCTCTGAGTGAAACTGATCATTTTTTAATTTACCAACCATGATTTAACCCACTTTCACATTGATGTGAATATTACCAGTCTTCAGCTTTCATTATTCCACTGTAGGAGCATGAAAGTTTGCTGGCAGAGAACACTGAGGACACTGAATGGGCAAGCACTGTAAGAAACTCAAAGTACAGCGTCAGGCCAGCCTATGGACAGAGCAATACTACATGCAAGACCCTGCTCTCTTATTGTCAGTACTATCCGTACTCCAGGAGAGCTCAGAGGTGGAGTCCAAAGCCATTTGCTGCCTCCATGTCCAAATATGCATGTCCACCTTCTCGCTTGTGCCCACTCCAGAGTTCTTGTAGCTCTGCAGTGAATTGAACCTCAGCCCTGCAAATAATTAAAATTTGAGTGTATCAACCAATATGAAGCAAGAGGAAAAATGCAGCCCTGTCCTTTACTGGCAGCTGTGCTGTTGTAGATTGTCTTAAGCCAGTCCTGAAACCAGCCAAGAGGCTGTGCTGTGCATGCTTCACACTGCCAAAGCAAGAGGAATTCCCTGGGCAGATTTCAGGTGAAGGAGTTAGGAGGCTTGGCAAAGGACAGGAGGAATTAAACTACAGAATTGAGGTGATGCATCTGGTCACAAACAACATTAGTGGTGCAGGCAAGAGAAGCAGAGCCCACTATTTAGCAGTCTCAGCTCAGTGACTGTATGCTAAAAGTCTTAACCATTTTAAAAAGTCATGTGCATTTGTTGTGTCTGCTCGGGACCCGTGATGGCAAGTGATTGAGTTAACATTTCTTAGCAAGTTACCCCTCATCAGCTGAAACATAGCGATGGCTTCTGTGAAAGGAATGGAGCTTGATAGGATTGCATTGGAGGGCTAGGAGGTAATGTAGTGGTAGGAGAGCAAGACAACATGTGTGATAAATCAAGGAAAGAATTTTGAACAGGCTGGAAGAGAAGGAGAGGAACTAGAAAGAATGGGAAGTCAGGTAGGTGACAGGAGAGGTGATCAGAATAGAAATTGATATTTTAGCAAGGGAGTGAGTGAGGAAAGGGCTAACTTGAAAGCCTTCTCTGGAAGCTTCCTAATCTATTTTTATAACCTTCCCCTGACCCTTTTTTCATCGTGTCCTCAATTATTTGGGGTAAGCATTGTCTCTATCTTTGTTAGCTCATCTATATGTGCACGCACCCTAATGACATGGGTGAGCTACTTAATCCTAGTCTGTCAGTGTCATCCTGGATTAATTTACTCCCTGTTCAGCACAGACTGTCACTTGGATGAGTGTCTCTTGCACCTTTTCTTTCCTTCTGCTCTTTTCTTACCCTTTGGTCATGCCTTTGGCAAAAGGCCCCATAGCTGAAATGCCCCCTGTGACATTCCACCAGATCCCCCCATCCACACTAAATACTGCAGACATGCCTGCTTTGTCTGCTACCTCCATCTTAATTCTTTATCTGCTTACATGGTTAGTGTCTGCCCCCCCCCCCCCCCCCCATTACTGACCTTGTGGATTAATGTATAGTACGGGACTGTAAGCTTTCTTGAAGGCTGGGTGAATTGTGTCCTCAGCTCCCCATCTGTCGACATCATCTCTTATTGCCTTCTGTACAGTGACACAGACACAGCTGAGACTTATAGGAAGCAGATGAAAGAGATGGTTTTTTTTTTCCTTTTTCTTTTATAATTTTTGACAGGGAGTTTCCAGTTTGGCAACTGGTCTCTAGTAGTGTCTTCCTTGTGGGTGTCTTGTTTAATCAAGGGATTGCAAAGTCTGAATATTAATCAGCTCTATTTAAAGAAGTTGGAGGCAGGAGATGTGTAATTGCTGTGATAATGTGGAAACCTAGGTTTAGTCCAAGGTGTCTAGTTTGTGTGGCTGAAATGTAAAGGCTAAATATTTTGGAACAGACAAGAGAACAGAATATGAGACTACAGGATAAGTAACTGGGAAAGAGCTTCACATTCTGGGTATTTTAGGGTCTCTTCCAAAGCTAGACTGGGGAAAGACTTTCCACAGGTATCTGAGGAGCAAAGCCCTCCCTTGGCCAGATGTAACTCCCTGGTAACAAGGCACAGTAAACAAGGGACTACCGAAGATACTGGGGAGCTCATCCTTTGGCAAGAAAGGGCATCCCATGGAAACACAGTGTTAATGACAACCAAAAGAGCAGGTATTCCCGTGCAGGGTACCTGTTTTGTGAGGGATGGTTTGTGTGATGGGGAAAAGCAGTGGGTGCCCAGACTCATGCTCAGGGTGTCAATACAAGGCAGTCACACATAGTGGTCATTATTCACATTGTGTACATGGGGTGCTTTCTGGTGGCTTGTTGTTTGAGATGATTGGTTTTTCCTGATGTCACTGTTTCTCCACAGAGCACTGGCTGGAGGTGTGCAGAGAGCTGGCTTCCCTCTTTTGTTTCTGGCTCTTACTTTGCATTAAAAGATGACGAAAAGCTGCTTGAAAATACATTTAGCATTTTCCTTGCAGTCAGCTTTGTAGCATGACTACCGTGTGCTTTGGTGCAAAGAATTACATATTGCTCTTCCTGAATGTTTACTTTTCCATTTCTCTCTGCTCATATGCTGGGATCTGCTGCCCTCCCTGCCAAACACACACAATCTACAGCTCCACATGCTATTGTCCATTTATGAATTCCATAACTGTGTTGTTCTTCCCAGAAACAGCTGTTGTGTCGTTGGATATTCGAAATAGGCAGGAAGGTGATTTGCAGTCATGCCTTCATCTGTTTAAATGGGAATAGTAATGGAGTCATCCAGGAGTCAGACAGGCTCATCCGGACCAGGTATAAATCAGCCTGGCTCCATTTTGAAGCCCACAGAATTGAGCTGGTTTACAGTAGACAGGAGTGTTGTCACTCTCTGCTAAGAGTTAGAAAATGCCATTGAAACCATCAGGAAGACTGTGCAGAAGGAAGGGAAGTACAAGAAGCAAGTTCAAACACCAGATCCCTTGTCACCTGTCTGTACAAGACCCAGACACCACCAAGGTGATGAGGAGCCTGCAGTAGAGGGCGTGCACAGAGAAACTGAGCATCCTGGGTTTGTTCAGCCAGAGGAAGGGAAAGCTAAGAAGGGATCTACAAGCACGCTTCAATGAATTATTTGTCGTAGAGGAGACAGAGACAGACTATTCTTGGAGACGCCCTGCAGAAGAACAAGAGGCAACAGCCACAAATTGCATCATGGAAAATTCCAGTTGGATATTAAGAAAAAAATCTCCACACGAGGGTATGCTGGAACAGGGTATCAGGAAGTTGTAGAATCTCCTGGTGCACTGTGGCTTTGAGATGAGCATTTAGTCCCTGACTGTCTTTTATTTAAGTTTACACATAGCCATAGAAAACAGTGGCTGTGAAATAGAGAAATGACCTCTCAATAGAGACAGTTCCTACTGCTCATTTAAAAATAGAATTTCTGTCCCATGGGAAATTCTGGTATTTTCATATTTGTTTTCATCTCAGATTGTAACACATAGTTCCTAAAAAGAATTGATTTGCAAATGTCAGAGTATTTCATGTTGACATTTTGAGCTAAAATGAAATATTTTTGCTTGAATCAGGTCATCATTTGCTTTTGCCTGAACAGCCTCGTGCTTAGAGGAGCTGTAGCTCTACGTCTCCTGTGACCCCAGGAAAGCCCACCCCTGGCTGAACTGTGTCTACCATAACGTGCCCTTATTTCTTCCAGCAGTTGAGTTACCAGGGGGAATCGTGAGTCTTCTAGCATGCAGTGTGCTGGCTTAGGTAGATGTAGAACAAAACAAGAACCATCAGTTTTCCGACTGGAACATTTTTGGGAAACACTTATTCCCTGTACGGAAAATCTTGGTTTGTGCAAAATCTCATTTTCTGAAGGAAAAGTAGTTTGTTTCCACTTTTTTCTACAGGAAAATGTTCAATCGATCCAACATGCAACAAATGGGTTCACATATGTATGTGTGTGCGAAGGTGCTTCTTTTCTACTATAACAAATGCCATGTTCTGTTCTCACTTCCCACATGTGAGCTCAGACTTTCCCCCACTAGTTTCACTGGAGCTAATCCAGTCACAGTGACATAGCTAGGACTAAATTTGGCCCAAAGAAGAGATTTATTGTCTTTAATAATAACACCGAGATGGAGCCACAGCTGGTAGGAACCTAGGAGATCAATGGAATTTGGATGACTTATACCTGCCAAGGGTCAGTCCCAGAAATATTAATAGCTAACTACCTGTAGTGCTTACAAATGTATTTACAGTCCATTTCCAGTGCTGCTTTGGGCAGAAGACAGCACATTTGCAGGCTTGCTTACTTAGTCTGGCAGGAAGGGTTTTTCACACTTTCTGCTCTGTTAGCAGCATCCACGGTAGATCTCCTCTCCCGTTCCTTTTCTCCCAGCCAGGGCTGTTTGTCTAAAGCCTCTGCAATATCTACCTGCAGATCTTCTGTTGTTTCTGCACTCTAAACTGTGTGTTCTGCAGTCAGTGTGAGTTGAACACAGGCATCTGAGGACATAATTTGGGCTTAGAATTTGTAGCACATTAGGAGCATGCTAATTGCCTAGGGTGACATCCAGCTGACAGCTGATTTGATGGTAACTATGTTCTGATTCCTGTTTAAAATTCTATCATCTCCTAAATAAATGAGTGATGGGATAGATAGCCTCGCTTTGTTAACAGGAGGGCTGTGGTGCACCACTGTGATTTTGACTTCACTGTTTTCTTTGCCAAGTAATTATGACAAAAATGACATACCAGGTGATCTTTCCTTGTTCCTGAGACACTTTTAACACCACCTCTTAGGCACTTTTCCCAGAACCAATGGCTTTTGTCATTTGCTTCTCTGGTTTCCTGTTCATTACATTTGTTGACAAGTGCTCAGATGAATTCATCTAAATTGCATCCTTGCTGTTTCCTTGCCTGTCTGGGATGTTTCCTTCTGCATGCCAGGGTGGGCATTTAAAAAATATAGCTCACTTGATTGCTTGCACAAATGTTTGCTGATGAAGGTATCTACACAGTGAGAAAATGTCAATCAACTTAATTGCATGTGCAAATTCCACTCTGCATGTGTAAACACTGTGTGCAGTTTAAGTATCTGTACTGGGAAATGGGGCTTTGCTACCTTTTAAATACTTCCGTTAAGAATTCCCTTTAAATCCTGCAAGGTGTCTGAAATAGATGTTTTGCCTTGTGATGCTCAGGCCTCACAGAGATTTGAAACCCATTAAAGGGGATCTGGTGGACTCTGCTACAGCTGGAGGTGCTTGCACACACGCTCCCTGTGATGGAGATGGCAGAAGGAACCCTGAGTGCCTTTGACTCTCAGTCCAGCACCCTGGAAGTATAAATTGAACAGTAACCTTAAATCCAAAGATTGCCGTTTTGCCCTGGCAAGTAGGGGTGCATATTTCTTTCTGTCAATGCTTCGAGGGATGAAGTAAGCACCAGCAAAAGTGTTAAGATGAATTAAGGCAGCAGTGATGTCTCCCATCAGGCAGGGCTGGGTGTCAGATCCCTCACACAGCCCTGGTCTGTGAGCACACATGAGATGGACAGTTAGGAAGGGTTAATGTTACATTTACATGACAGAGAAGAAACAACTACGGGAAATGCCCAGTTTACTCAGTAAAAAGTAAAAAGATGTGGATTGGAAGGCTCAGGGGAACAAAAGACTCACAGATAACTTGAAGCTGTACATCCAGAAGAGAGAACATCTATTTTAGTAGCCTGCTAAACATCAGAAACCTCGTATCTATATGGTCAAATCTTTGCATAGTCGGTTAACCTGGTCATCATAAAAGAAGTTAAGTGAATTTCTCTCTCTGCAATCTTTGGATGAGATTTTCTTGCTTTGCTCCAGCACTTTCCATGGGAACTTCTCTATTAAATCAAAGCAGACATCCCTCTAGCCCTCTGTCTGTTAGGAGCCAGCACCACTTGCTTCAGACTAAGGTGAAGCAAATCCTGCAATGGGAAGCTAAGGAATAATTTGCTGTAGATAAAGTTACTTTGCTCAGGGGTTATCTTCAGCCACAAAGCAGAAGGCTTGCTATCTGATCCCAAACAGCATGCATCTTTACTTGCCACTCTGCAGGAGAATAAGATCTCCCCATTGTTCCTGGTCTTGGTTTCCAAAATCTATCTTTTCTGCAGGATACCTTGTCCCTAGATGGAGCTGTATGTCACTGGTGTGACAGGTATAGGACCAGCAATGCCAGACTGTTTCACAGTTTATTGTCAGGATTATTGCTAGTTGCTGCCTGTTGTTCTCCCTGGTGCTCAGTTCTGCCTCTGCTTTTGCTTTTTCTAAGGATGCTTGTGCTGAAAACAAAAGAAAAGAAAAAGAAAATGATTGTGTAACCCCCAGTACAGGAATCTGATTAGGAACAGGCACAGCATTTCAAAGAGCCCTGGGAGAGGTAGGGGCAAATTGTCTGTACGAGTTACTTTGAAAATTGTCATGCATTATATTGCCATAAAATAACAATCAGGAGCTGGAAGAACAAGGATTATTCCCACGAAAAGCCACTTCTCCCAAACGGCAGCACTGCATTAAACCAGTTGTGTACATAATATTTCATTAGAAATAATATCGTTACTAACAGATGTCCATTTTCAGCAGAGCAAATGTAGATGGGATTTCATTGTTTCTCACTTCCACATAAATGGATCTTGGATGGTGGTAGCCCTGATTATGAAAAGCTGCAATTAAATGTTAAAGTAATAAAGCTCAGGTTAGCCATCTTCCCTAGAAATTTGTGTTTCTTCCAAAGAGCAGGCAAACATAAATGCCAGGTTTGTGGAGTGCTAACCTGCTGCAGTTTTGCAGTTGTTTTCTAGGTTGTGTCTGCCTTCTTTTCAGATCCACGCAAACAAACCTGCAGATTAGCGCGTGTATGTGTGTGCGTGTGTGCGTGTGTGCATGTGTGTGTGCGTGCGCAAGTAACCCAATTTCTGCCTTTCATACTTGGCCCAGATTAGAGGCCAAGCCCTGCAATGTGATGGCGAAACATCCAAGCTGAAGTGGGGGCTTAGTTTTTCTGTATTTGATGTAACAGGTAGATAGAAACATTCCCTCATGGGAACAGGTTTATTTGGTGCAGCTCTATCATTTTATTTATTTACTGATAGTCACAGTCTTATTTTGATGCAAAGTATGCCTGCCTCCCCCATCCCCCTTCCCCTCCTGCCTTCCCTAGAAGTGACATGATCAAAAGCTATTTCTTCTTCAGAGTGATTTCCAGTAACCTCCGGAGCAGTTTTTTTAATTAAATAAACCTCATCTTGTCTAGCTTTCTGGTCAGCATTTTGAACCCCCTGCAGATGGGTCTGAAGGATTAACAGCAAATCCTCCTCGACCCAGCTCAAGCAGATGGGCAGCATGTGTCTGATAAATACTAGGACAAGGTCTGCTTCCTCGTGTTTCCAACAGATAGACGGTATACCTTGTAAATTAAATTTAAAATGGTGGCCCTTTCAACCCTTAGAATAGCAGAGGAAAAGGAATACAAATGATATGAATTTCCTATTTCTAGCACATTGTCACCTCATGACCACAGAGTCAAACATCACCTGTTGGGCAAGTGGTACCTCCAGGGAAGGCTGCATCAGTAAAATGCTGAACTTACTGAGAGCACAATGTGTGTGAGCCCCCAAGTGTGTCTGCTGCATCTCCTTGCTGATGGCTTTTATTTGCATATCAGTTTGCAGAGTATCCTCTTTCCAAATGAATGTCTTTGACATTGGTGCCCATACAGCTGTTGCAGTAGGAGGCAAACTCCATGCTCCTGGGTGTGCAGAGAAGTAAAAATCTCTGCCATGTGCCAGAGAATGGGCCGTTTTCCCCTGCTATTCACTTGTGAGGGTCAGGAGTGCTCCTGGGGGACAAGGGCGAGCCATGGAAACGGAGGGAGATCTCCATCCTAGCCTCACTTGCTCTGATAGAGGTCCTCCAGGCCGATGGATTTGCCAGTTCCTTAGCAGAGGTACTTTGTAGAGAGGAAACAAACCCATTCTCCTTCCTTTGTGCTATTTTTCTTTCTTTTTTTTTTTTTTTTCATTTGGAGAGGAAAAGTATAAGCACTTTTAAGTGTTGCACTTTATCTGTCATTCTTCTTGTCATTTCTTGTCCCCTAGGATGGTAGTCACTCAGGAACTGCTCGTGGACAGAAAGATACGTCTACAATTGCACTGTGCATGGCCACTGCCTGGCAGCATTAGTGGAAACTGCCTTTCCCCAGTGACCTTGCTGCTAAGCTGGAGACTGCCGGTGACTGTCACCTCCAATGACACTGCTCAGAGGGTCCTTGTCAGAACAATTACCACTGGTATGTCACTATATTGTCTTGCAGAGCCTTTGGCTCCTGAGTCAGGGTACCTGTGATATTTGGGGTAAAAGGTATTGCGTTTAATGGCCAGGTTTCAGGGATGTGGCATGTTTGCGAAGTCAGTGACTCTGCGTCTGTGCAAATCAGGGGAGGAGGTGGTGGGAGCAATGGTGAACCAGCAAATAAGGATGTAATTTGAAGACTCATTTAAAACTGAAGATGGAGAGACTGGGTCTGAGGATATCTCCTATTAGAGACATGAACAAATAGTGGACAGTGGGTTTTCCTTTTCTAAAACATTGGTTTTCACTCTCAGATAATTCAAGCTATGCTTTAAGGAAGAAAAAAAATAACTAAAGCAGTTTGACAGTAGCAGGCAAGCCACCAGCCTTTCCTCCCAGGACATTCAAGTAGCTGCAGGGTCATATCTTCTGCAGAACCCTTTGTAGATAAGTTGTTGTGGGTTGGATCCTCTCTTGGAAGGGTGATAGCGGTGGAAAAATGGGAGAATTAAAAGGAGTTTAAAATGCCATGAAGCTGGGGGACTAAGTGTTCAGCTGTTGCAAACCAGCTTACTCTTGACTGTGGGTGGACTTGCATCATGTTACACAGCTAAAAATCTGGTCCTCAAAATCAGAAATAGTATAACAGAAAGGAGGCATCCAACCTATCTTCTTGCCCCTGGGCAGGTTTTGATTGTCTCTGGGTGCTGTTTCTGCTAGTTCTCATTTTTAATTATCTAAATGACACTTTTCACATTGTTTCCTTCAGCAAGATCATTGTGGGCATAAAAAAACACATTTCCTCATGCATTACTCATGCCTCAGGATTGTAAAGTGCCAAGGTAGAAGAAGTAATTTCGTTTATGATATATGCTCATGTCAGCTCACCTTTAATCCTTGTGATGAGAAACATTTAAACTTCTTAATGATGGCTTGGAAATTTGAGTAAGTGAGAAACAAAACCGTTCACAGACTTATTTTTTCCAAATGATCGCAATGGTTTAGCAAATGAGTCAGCAATTTTCTTGGCTTGCCCAAAACATTTAAATTTTCATCACTTTAGCGTTCCTTTTTGTCTTACCTGCTTACACAGCTGCGATATTGGAGTTAGATAAGTCCCTGCCTTTTCATGGCCTAGCACAAGAAAGCTAAGACAAATGAAATGAAAAAGTTTTATTGTCAGATAATGTAATGTCCCTGACAGCACATACCTGTCTGCTCACTGAATGTTTCTTCATTTCCCTGTGGGGCATAAGAACATACTTTGAGCCCGAGGTCGCATTTAACTGCACTCTCACAGGGCAAAGTAGAGCTCAGTCATCAGTTTTAAAAAGCACGGGGCTGGTTTGTTGCAGAACTGCTCAAAGAAAACTTCTTATTTTTTACACTAAGTGGAAAAATTGATATTTAAAGTGACCATGCAAAGGATTTCTTTCGTAGCTGAGGATGTAGCAGTTAAACAATTTGCACTGAAATCATCCGTTTCTTTTCTTTATCTCTTTTTTTTTCCCATCAGGATTGCAATTTTAAATTTTTTCAAGATGGATTTTTCTGGGTTTTGCTAAAAATACTGACGGACAAAAATGTAGAGTTTTTCAGCTTTCAAGATTTAAAACGTGTTTTCTTTTTCGTGTAAAATGTTTCTATCAAAATATTTCTACTGAGTTTAAAGAGGGTTTTAAAATTACTGGTGCAGGAAAAAGTAAAGAAAATTCCACCACTTGTCTTTTCAAGCAAGTTTCTGTGAGAGATGTTTAGAGCTGCTTCTCATTACTTTTCATACAGTGCTTCTCCAGTGCCTGCTTGTTGGCTGCGGTGTTGAGGGTGAAAAGATGACTAGACGTACTCCTCATCCAACCAAACCATGCTGAGAGAGAAATAAGTGTCCTTCCTCTCTCCTCCCTGCTGTGCTCCATGGTGGAAGGGCAGGGAAACACCCCAGGCCATGGCTCGCTGCAGGTGAGCAGCTGGACCAGGTGCAGGAGGGCCATGTGCTGCACCGCCAGCGCGGCCACCCATCTCTTCCTGCCGAAGGACCCCGCAGAATGGGTAAGCCTTAGGAACAATTATGAAGAGCGGTGATTTATTCTCCACTTTCAAGTGATACCGTGAACCTTTTGAAGCAAAGTGAGGTGGTTATTTTTTTGTTGTTTCTTTCTTTTCCCAGGGATTCCCCCAGTGGATGGCTGTCAAAGATTTTAATATACTGCAGGCACAGCAGCTAATTCTCAAATCTCTTGCAGAAGGATTTTACAGAGGGAAGCTAGGATGCAAATCCTTTTGAAGGCTTTTTCCATTTTGAAACCTATAAATAGGAAAGTAGGGCAAAATGACTTTGACAAGTTTAGACCTCACCTTCTTTAATTACTCTCTTTGGATCAACAACCTGACTGCAAATGCTTATCTGCTCCACCATTACGCACAGGTTTGGAGTTTATTTTTTAAGAGCAGTGCATGACAATTCTGCATAATATTTTTAATACCCCTGGCCTCCAGAGATTTCCATATTCCAAATTTATAATTGATATAAATGGTGAACAGGGCTGATGATTGCCTGAATTATCCTTTCAGTGTAAAAAGTCTGTTCATTTATTCTTCTTTAAGAATGGTAATTTTTTTTCCTAATGCTGTTTTTTTACTTCTTCGCCCATTTTTAATAAATATAAAAATTTAAATTGGTTATGTCTTCCTACTGATTAGTAATAATAATAGCTAATATAAACCACTAATACAAGAAATTATTAATAAATTAGTTATAAGAATGTAATTTTTATAAATGTTTAAAACAGAGCATGTCTGGTTGTTCTTCCATAATGTATAATATTGCTTTAATAAATAAAATAAATATTGCATGTACACAGTGTAAAGAAGAAGGTAACTTGTATCACTTTGCATGGAGCACACATGAAAAATAACACAAGTATATTAAGTACTGTACTTGATTATGATACAAGCCTCTGCCAAAAGACCTGAGTCTTGGATATGGTAAGGTGCTCTATGCTTCTCTGTAGTATAAAAGGCTGTAAAACACGTTAATTTAGTATGATACCATTTTGTGCCTTGTTTCTCATACCAATATCCAGCCCTGGAGGATATAGGACAAACACTGAGTGCAGGGGCGAAGGTTTTGAGGAGTTGTGTGGAGGTTAGTCTGTGAGACCAGGCTGAATGCATGAGCCACCACACAGCCTTGCTGTGAATAATTTAGTCTGCAGAGGACCAGTTTGGTTCTCCATTCGTTAAGTCCTTCTCTGTTATCTACCTGACACCCAGTACCTGAGGACAGTGGTCTGTGAGAGCTGCCACAAGGGAGAGTGTGTAGTTTATAGGCAAAAAAAAAGGATCTAGACACAGAGCTGTTTGACAGCAAAGCCCAGAGGCATACGAATCATCTAAGCTTAGGTAAGATAGACATCAGAAGAATCAGATAACTAAAAGTGCCTGTCTTACTCCATTTATTAAAAGGAGCTGCAGATAAATAGCTCAGAGAGACATTTCCATTGGGGACATCTGTGTTTGCTCATGAGTCCCACTGTGCTATGCTGTAACTTGCTCTGTCCGTCCATCCATCCATCCATCCATCCAGTCATCCATCCATCCATCCATCCATCTAAAACACTTCTCAAGAACTGCGGGGCTGGAAGATTGTTCCCTCTGTTCTATGCAGGTAGGGACAAGCTTTGCAGTAGGTGCCTAGTGATAGTGGTTTACTCTGGTTTTCGGTTACCTGTTGCCATCTCCCATGCATTGTGTTGCCTTTGCTTTTGTAGATGATTCATTTCAAGAGTCTGCCCCATATGCTTGCTACTGCATCTCTGCTGTGCTCCCACAGATCAAGACATTGTTATGGATTGGGAACTTTTCCTTCTACAAACAACTTTATCTGACTCAACAAATTTCCAGTTCACCTGTTTACCCCATTCTGCAGTGAGTTACATCTAAACCTTAGTAAGTACTGGAGAAGGACAATGCAGTAAATAGTGAACAAGCTTGCACCGTAAACTGTGAATCAAAATCTATGCCTGTAATACATGGTTTTGGCCACAGGCTTTTTACTGTAAGCACAGAGAGATGTTACACCTTAACAGCAGAGGTGAGAGGGGGGTAATTTGCAAGTCTAAGAGGAGTATGCACTGCCAGCTGTAATTCTACACCATCCCATGTGCTTTATTGCCTACAGTTGGAGAGTTTGACCACCAATGTGAAATTATTTTGAATTCTCTGAGTATTGCTCTCACTTGGACTGATCACGCTGAATTTGATTACAGATATGTGAATGATATGACAATTTACCTTCAGTTCTTTAGAGGATTCTAGTGCCACCTCCACAGTCAAGGTCTTAGACAAAGAGTCCAAGCTCCGTCAGTACGTTTTACTGCTCATGTGGTCTACTAAACGCTGGCTGCCAAACTGTTTTTTAAGCTTCTGATACCATCTCCGATCACAAATCATTAAGGCAGCTAGCTGGTTTTTATTCTAAATATTTTAAAGGAAATGCATAAATGCAATTACTGCCAGATATTTTTGTCATTGTTCTGCTTTTATTTCTTCAAATGTGTTGATTTTTAAAGCAAATATTTTAGTTTATTATTTGCAACAGGGCTCTGTACAACAGGAACAAATTCCAATTGAGGATCTGGCTCAACTGCAGTAGTGTGACATTGTTGGTTTCTTCACTTTGCTGGCCCCAAAACAACCAATCAAAACCAATTGGTCTGGATCAATTAGTCTGGTTTTGAAACAAGCTGGAGCATTCTCTGATTCTTCATGACTCCTTTTTATGCTAGAGCCTAATACGTTGAGGCAATTCCTCTTTGCCTTGGGCGGCCCCTGAGCTTTCTCCTCAAGGCAGGCAAGGGTGAAGTTAAGCATGGGGACTGGGGGTACATCTTGGAGCTTAGTCCAGTGTGTCTCACTATTACTCTGTGTATCTCCTAGGCAATTATGCTGCATGTTGCAGCCTTACTGCTCAAAACAAAAAGTCAACAAAGCAATACCTGATTCGATCCCATCAACACATTGGACGTTGTCTGGGACTCATTTGATTATTTAGTCAAGAAACCTCAGAAAGATGCAAGTGGAAAGAAGGAATTCATGGTAGTTAATCTCTTTGTAAATAATCAGATAGGTTTTTGTGTGTGTAAACAGGAAAATCTAGCTGCCTGCGATGTCTGTAAAATGAGAATCAAGATAAGGTTCTCGGGACACCCAGTAACTTTATATATGTTGCCATCATACATTCCTGTGTAGAAACAGCTTCAGAGACTCTGCCTACATCAAGCTGTTAGCTCTCACCAAGTGTCCTGGGAGGTGTGTCAAGCGAAGTACTGAAATCACCAGTAAGCTTTTTAAGTCTGCCTTACTCGCTCTGTCTCCTGTTTAGTGACCATCAACATGTTTCATGTGCTCTGGAACAAAACATCTGGAGAGAAAGTTAGAGAGTAACTTCATCATACATATATCATTATTGTTTTACTCAAACAACGATGGGAGGCCTTTGCTGGAGTTCAGGGCAGAGACTTGGCAAAAGTAGAAAGATACCATTCCTGCCCTGAAGAGCCTGGAGTTAAACCAACACTGTTACCGAGTAAACAACACTCATGGCAAAGCATGACAATACAAAGTTAAGATCTAAGCCAGCATTTGTGCAACAAAGTGGGACTTCTGTTCCAAGTTGTCTTTGTAGATCTGTACCTCCTTTTATACTAACAAGGCACAGACTTTTGTGGAGGTCAGAAGCCTCATAGAAAGGTCCTGAGTTCACAAATGAACCAAGTATCCAGGATGTCTGTCTAGATGTGCTGGTTGTCAGTATTGAGGATGCACACGTACCCATGAACTGCCAAGTCTATAGGGAAGGCAGAGGTGGATGGAAACTCAGTCAGTGAGTATGGATGCCCATGTGCAGTGGGGGTGCAGAGCCCTAAACACTGCCATTTAGCCTCTGGCCCCATTTTTGTGGTTCTTCTATGAGTCCCTTAGAATACATCCTTTGGAGGCTGCAGGTTAAAAGTAAAAGCTCTCTGTGGTCCCCCTGTCTCTTCCTCATTGAGTTCTGTGAGCACTGTGTTCAACAATTACCTCTCTCTTCCCATTACTGCAACACAGACATCTTTCATCTTTTTTGGGTAATCTGCAGCTGATGTGGATGTGTAAATGCATGAATAAAGCCCTTGACAGCTCCTGCAACAAGGCATTGAATTTCCATGAGGGAAGGCATTTATCTACTAGTGGGAAGATAACAGATTTGAATGGTAGTTGTGTGTAATATGGGAGAAAGGTGTCCACACCATGCAGATATATTGAACAGCTATAATAATTCAGTGGTGTTGCCTTTGACAAGGTTGGCACAGGAAACCCTTTCGTGGCATGGCCCATTCTTTTCTCAAAAGCTTGCAAGTGTTCCTGGGAAGAACATTAGGCGTCCTCTGCTCTTCTGGGCTGCGTTTGATGCAGATACTGTAGTTAACCAATTCCTGATGAACTGAACCAAGGCAGAGTAACTTTTGATATTTTTTGAGGTAGGTGTATGCCTATGCCGCATTAGCTCCTTTTTATTTTATATAGCCAGAAGCTGTGGCTACAATTTTGTTTTCCTAATTGTGCATCTTGCTTTCTCTGATTTTAGTAGCTCTTGATTATGAGTAATCGTTCAAGGTAGATTGTTAGTGTAAGCTGCATTGCAAGGTCTGTGTCTATTCAATGTGTTGCTGGCTATAACAGAAGCCCCAGACTAAGGTCAAAATTATTATGGGGAGATTAAACTGTAGAATTTAATTATGTATTCTGTTGCTCCTAGTACATTTATTAATTTAGCAGTACAAACTGACTGGAGCTAAACAAGCAGGGCTGATTAATTTGCAAAGACATCTAGGTAACAGATTGTGATCAAAGTGGAGACCTGATCCTGTTAGATTGAAATGTGTTGTTTTGTGCTACATGAAGGACATAGAGCAGCATGGTTTATCTTTATCAATGCTTTCCTCTGAAGGAAAGGAACAAGCTTGCAGATATAATCAGCGCTGAGGCAATGCCACTCAATAATTACCCACTGTCTCATCATAATCCCGGAACTAAGCCCCTGCCCAATCCATCTGGGACACTTTTCCATCTATTGCACAGCTCAAGAATACGTGTGTAAGCTATTACCTCTGGTCGTGCTATCTGTCCCCTGAGTAAAGATTCATAGCAGTGACCAATTATGTTGCAGGGGGCTTCTCTTTCTTTCTGGCTTTTTTCCCTCTTTGCTACTGAATCGTCCTATATTTCTTAATTACAGTAATGGCACATTAGTGCGCTGCTACTTTGGGATGCAAAAAACTACACACCTTCAAAAGTGATGCTGTTTGTCGCTTGTAAGGCAAATGTTAAAGTAATAGGGATGTAAGAAAAGCCTGTATTTATGTGATCAGACATCTGAATGCAAATTGAATGCTCTACAGGTAGAGGTTACTGTTCTCGGGAGCAGGGAAAGGACCCAGTTTGCATGGCAACTAAGATTGTGGAAGATCACAGCCTGAAACCCTTATTTGTAAAAAAAAAGATGGCAGGAGAACCAGTGGCCAGAGTATGGGTTTGAGATGACATTAGCTCAAAAAGGATGGAGAATGGGCCAGGTTCCTGTTCTTACAGACACAGGATGCAAAACTGAGATCAGCAGTGTGCCAGCAGCTACTCTGGGCTACACACCGTGCCCCCATTGCCAAGAAAAAAGGCACATCATCAGCCTGTGGCCAATGCTCCCGAGGTTCAAGTCAGTGTATAAAAAGGGGAGCAGAGGAGCTTCATGGAGCTCTTTGCCTTAGACTAAGCAGGATCAACAGGGACAGCTGCAGGGTCTTGAAAGTCAGGACACTCATTTACCATGGATTTAAGAGGGTCTCTTGAGGTGTTCTGTGTTGATAATCTGGTGATTCTCATGTGCTAGGCAAAGAAGAAAAGTGGAAGGAGGAAAGAGATGTCAATGGCTTGAAAAGGATGAAATCCCAAAGAATTTTTTTATGTGATTGCTAGATAAAATGTTTTGTAGGCATGAATTGGATTTCCTCCCCAAGACTGACCATTGTGAGAAGTTGCTGTGAAGTCTAGTTCATGTCTGTAAAGTATTTGAGTTCAAATGAAATGCTCTGAATCACAACTCTGCCCAGCACTGTTATCACGAGAGTTAGATTCAAAGATGACTCTGGATGTCTTTTTACCTGTTTCCTTGTGTGCAGCCATGGAAAGACATGTGGACCTTTCCTTTTCTGGCTCTCCACTGAAGGAACTATATGAAGTACACATACTGATAATGAGCTGTGCAGTGACTTTTGGGCACAGTGGAGCCTGGGGCACAGAGGTATCAGATTTTGCGGTCTCTATGGGCAAGACAGACAAAGTATAGGTAATTAAATAGAAAGAAAGTTGAGAAATGAAGTGTCCTGGCTAACAGATCAGGTCATTGACAAAATCAAGGAGGCAATTCCAGCCTGCCACTCTAGTCATCCTCTAAATTCTTGGAATTTAGTAACAGAGACAGTTTTACTGTAGGGAGGCAGTGAGTTTAGCAGAGGAATCATATTCATATAAGTGGGACTCTTTCTAGATGTGCCAGTTTACAGACAGAGCAGAGTTAAGTGCAAAGACATACAGCACTGAATTGATCTCTGAAGAACAGAAACAAGTGAGTTTGGTTTTTTTTCCAAAGACCAAGAGATAAATCCATATTGTAGTGTTCTATGTTGTAGTGTTCTAACAGGTGGCCTTTCTTTCAAGGAGAGAGCTGAACAAGGCTGCTGGATGCTAAGAAATACTAAAAATCAGGTAATTTATTTTTGTGAGTCATTTGAGGATTAATCCCCTGACTATAAATTCCTTCTGAATTATTTCCGCTTCATTCTGAAAATCTTGTCTATGGGTGAAAGCAAGCCTTTAATTTTTTTCTCAGCAGAGCTACTCACAGTAAGCATTCTTTTGTCTACATACATTTTTTGGTTACAACTATACGTGCAGCAGAACAAACATGGAGCATTTCTAAAGGACTTATCTTCTGGAGAATGAGATCTTTAGAGATCTGCAATTTTATTATTATTTCTAGAATGATTCACTGATAGAAATGGGGAGAAGGGGAGCATAATTTCCTCTTTTCTGACTAATAACTCTGAAAATGACAGGCACTGTCATCACTAGCCATGGTCATGGAGACTGGCTAGACCTGGTCCAGATGGTACCATGTTGGCTAACTTCCTGTCAATACTCTTAACGGCTTACAGATAGGTTTATCGGGAACGTGCAATAACTCAGTCTAGACAAAAGAGTCTATCAGGCATCTAAACTAACAGCAGGAAGACAGAGGATATTCCTAATTTTCATGTATTGGTTTGGCTGCCCATTTAAGAGCTGGTATGAGCTGTTTTCTGTGAGACAGAAATTGCTTATTACTAGACTATGCTGAACGCTACCCTCTGGCTAGAGACTGTTTCCCCCTACATTCCAGCAAAAATTGCTGAGGTGGATTCCTGCAGAAGTGAAACTGCAACCCCGAAGCCTCCCTTCTCTCCCGATCAGTGTCCCCAGTCCTAAATTTGTCCTTGTTGAGGAAAAATTGCCCCGCACAGGCCAGGCTAAAAGTTGTCTTTGATCAAAAAACAACCTCCTTTGGGCTTCCAAATATTTTAGTTGTCCTGAATTCTTACTTTTTGTATGATCCATTCTTGTGGGGTTCAAAACAGTCCACAATTGGTTTCTATGTGTGTGGGTATCCCCCTTGTCTGTAGGAATGTGAAGAGCCATTAGGTCGCTGTGGAGGCTTGTTTCTAATCTGGATTTTGCTTTTGATATTCGCTATATAACCGACGTCCGAACACCTCAGTGACTGCCGTTGTCCACTTCATGGCCAATGTAAAACAGAAGTCTGCTTGGAAAGAAGGCTAACGATGATGCTATCCCCTGCTAGAGATTATTTTTTGAAGTCTCTGTCTTTTCAGCAGACTGAGAGGTGATCAGAGAGCACTGGGTTGTATTGGCTGCCTTAGGTGAAATATTCTGTGTGAATCCTGTAGTCATGGTGCTTTCAATATGCTGATGTCTTTGTCTAGGACTATTGAATCTTCTTCCCATTCTCACTCAATGAAACAGCCTTGGTTTCCCTGTTTTACTCACTGCTCATGAAAAACAGTGTAATAAAATAAGTACTACTGCCGCATATCTTCAGCTTTATTTCTTTTAAACCTCCCTGTTCATGCTAACCTCTCTCATGATTGATATTCCTCTTCAGGATGGAATCAAGGACTCCTCCTTTTATCATTGGTAGTAATGTACCTTCTATTGGGTCTGATGGGACCATCTGCAGAAGAAGGCACAGCCTAGGATCAATTTGGATAACGGAACAAGGTCCTTATTCCAGAATATGCCTTCGTCTCTGCCATTTGATAGAGCTGGGTTGAAAGTTACATTTTTTAATTTTATTTTATTATTAGGCTTCATGGTTGAGGGATATTCATAAATGGTTTATGATAATTTATCAACCCACTTGGGTGAATATTGAATTTTGTATTTTACATGGCATGCCAATTTCCCATCTGTTGTATTTGAATAATATACAGAATAGACACTATCACTCAAGTAATCCCTTTACTACCAAATCAATATACACTACATATGGTGCTGTTTGGCCCACAGATATTTATTGTAGGTCTCTTTGGATAATTACCTTCTAACTCCCCCTGTGTCCTGGTTCTGTAAGCCCTGATCCCGCAAATGCATATGTACATGACTGGCTTCACACATGTGAGCAGTTCCGTCATGTTTACTGAAGGCTTATTTGTAAAATCTTCAAATTCTTCTGTTCATGGCATGTTTCATTTTTCGTAGGAGAATACTTGTAATGCGATGGCTGGTTGTTGCATATGATGCTGACCTTTTCTGTCCTTTGCCAGTGTTCTCTGTTCACGTATCGATTTGCATGATGCCTTCTACTGGAAGAACAGTTTTAGGAACATTAATAAAGACTGAGTCTGTTGTTTTAAAGAGAAGACAGTCAAATAACTTGGCAAAAAAAGAATAAGCTCACAAATGCAGAGAGGCATTTTGACCCTTTTTGGTGGGGTGTTTGTTTTTAAAAGGTTAGTTGTTTGTGATCATTGTAAATGAAACTTACACTTCTGCAAATGTAAGTTGGGACTGAATTCTAACAAGACATCTCTAGAAGGTGCTCAGCTACAATACTGATGTGGGAAGGTGCTTTTCACCCCATGATGACATTACAGTTCCTTCACCAGGTCACTTTGGTGCCGCAGAAAAATTGTTTCAGGGCTGCATTTCCCAGGAAGCAAATATGGAATATTTTAGGATGTGATTGAAGGGCTGGCAATATTTAGGAGATTTAAAATATTTTTTCTGTTTCCTTTGGTAAAAGAAAGCTCTTTCTACGCGGCTGCACCACATGGAACTGAGATTTAAAGAACAAACAGCCCAACCTGGACTCCTTCCAGCCTGAGGGGATTCTGTGGGAGGTAAAAGTCACAGAGTCTTTCCCTGATTCACCAGTGCTTGAGGCTGCTCAGCAGTATTAAGGAAGATCGATTTTATTTGCTGTCCTCCTTAGGGCATCAATATGCAATTTTACAAGAAGAACATAACAGGGTCTGGGTTGGAGCTTGGAAAGAGGCAGGTGGAATCTGGTGAGGCTTGAAGGGACAGTGGGTAGGGCTGGGAATGGGACATCCAGTTTGAAATCCCTGTTTTCATTAAAAATAAGTTGGTTTATTGGTCATATTAATACTGGTTTAAGATGTATTGTCCAGCCCTTTCTTGTTTGCATCCCAGCTGACTGTCTGTGTGCTGCTCTCTGGGGAAAAATCAGCAGGTTTCAGGAGCTGTGGGAAGCTTTGTGGTGATGTTAAAAAGTATAAAACCACCAGAACTTCAGTGGTGTTTGGGTGCGGCTGGAGGTGACTGTTGCTTGGAAGGTCCTGGGCTGACAGATGCTTGGGGTAGTGGGTTCAGGACCAGGGTCTTCCTCCTTTTATCTCCCATGTAATCCTTGCTGTGCTCATCTCTGCCTTTGGTATTTTGAGATGAGCCTGAGCAGAGGCTCTGACATTAGACCGTTCGGGCACAGAGGTATTTATAAGAGCTCCTGCACTAACCAGAACTTTACAGGCTGTCAGAGGCCTGGGGACAGCTGGCTCTAGAGCTTGAGAACAGAATTAGACCTCCCTAGTGCTGGAGGTTTGAGAGAAATGTATTCTCATGTCCCATTGCTAGAAGTGGGCTCAGCAGGGACATCAAGTAGGGTAGATGTGAGTGAGAATTGCTAGTGTGTTGTTTTGGAGAGTACAGATGTAAAAAGCAACCTTACCCTATCTTCCATATCCCCCAACTGGGTCAAGCCTCACTGACACACGGTACAAGGGTGGGATTGATATTTGATGTGTGGTACAATGAGGGAAAACCTTGGAGACGAAGCACCCACCTCTAGATCCTGGTAACTCATCAAACCTGCTGCAGTTGGGCTTGTTTTCTGCATTAGAAAAGGCTCACAAGCACTGCATAGGAACTGAGCCTGTGCTGTCAACGTTGAGAGAAAAAAAACTCCCTTTGACATCAGCAGCATTTCATTAAATGCCCCTAGTACACAGGTATGTTTTGAAAATTAGAAACAAAGAAATACTAATGAATCAATCTGACAGCTCTCAGATGTGTAACTGGGCAAAGGTGCCCTAGCTCCAGGTAAGCAGAGAGGAGTAATTAAAGGAAATAATTATTATGTGTTTGTTTAATTGAAAATTGCCTGAGGGAAAATGAGATAGTTTTAAGTAAATGCTTTCACAGTGCATTAAAAACACATTTGTGATCAACTCTAGATTCTTGGAGGCAGATGGGCTGGCCTGGCAGGGGAACAAAGAGCTTCTGCAGCGGCCCACTGCAACAGTGCATTGGGATGGAATTTTGTCATAAGTGGGGAAAGATAAAACTAAGGGAGTGATTTTTTTTTTTGAAGCCTGAGCAGATGCCCACAGAGTTTCTTTGTGGCAGTTGGTAGAAATGGCGGGTTGGATCTTCTCATCTTGTGCATGTAGAAGGAGAAAGTATTTTGGAGTTGGTGGGAGAATATTTTATACCTTCAAAATCTATATACATGAGAGTGGGTGTGTCTCTGCATGCAGAATATGCTCATTTGCTCTCCATAGCTATACTAAGTTACATCTACTTATGAATAGGATTTTCTCAATGTTTTCTTGATTTTGACATGTTCAAAATAAGGTTTACTAAAAGTCCTTTTGCAATTCTCACCTAAAATTTTGAAATTTGCTGATTATCTTGAATGTTAAGTCAGAAACAGGTCAGTTTTGGCTGATGGTTAGTGGGAAACTGGTTTAAAATGTATCTAAACCCTGCATTCGGTATTTTCTAATCCTAATCAGTTCTGCCAGGGTAATAGGGTATAAGAATTCCTACAACATAAATATGTAACTCTCTGATCTTTGCCCTTAAAAGTCCGAAGACCTAAAAATGTTACTGGCTCACAACACTATTGAATATGTGCTAAGGATGCGACGTCATGTCTAAAATTGAAACCTGTTCTCTTCATTCTCCTGGGCCTATGGTGGAATACATACTAATATTTTTAGTATTTTGCCAAGCAATTATTATGATAAGTCCTGAGATAAAGCAGACATGGTAGATGTTAAACAAGCATTTCATTCCTTAATGGGCCATTTCTTTATTACCTTGCAGTTGTGCCATATGTGCCCAGGTCTGGAACTTTATATTTTTAAGTAGTTTCTTTGTCTTTAAAAAAGTGACTTGCAGGGTAACGCTTCAATTCAGATATTAATGCAGGCATTTCTAAATGATTTTGCTCCCCCCTGCCCACATGCACATTCTTCAGTCTTCTGCATTCCATCCCCTTTGCTTGGTTGAGAGCACGATGGCGAGATTTTTTACTATGCAGAAGGTGTCTCCTTAGCAGCTCTGAATCTGTGGTTGAGATGAATTATGTTTCCTTCTGTGTTTTAATACTTTTCCATTCACACCTGTGATATAAGATTGTGTGTGATCCTAGGCAATTAAATCCAATCAAGCTGCAACTCTGCAAGTACCCTTGGACAAGACAGATTGCCAAGTGGCCAGCCTTCATCTCAACCCTCTGCCCAGCAATGCTGTTATTTCAGCTACAAGAGCTGTGACTTTTTGGTGGCAGGAGTGATTTGGCAGAGCAGGAGTCGGGTAGGATGGCTGTATACAGGAGCAAGTGCATGGGGGGCACTGCAGGGAGGGACACGAGAGGTTTAAGGGGAAGGGGGGCAGTTATTCCTGAGATAGGAAAAAGAAGAAAGGAGGGTAGCCCAGGCACCAATTCTTACAGCAGTTCACTACCTAATTCTGACAATCTCTTAGGGTAGGTCTTTTTTTTTTTTAGTAGGTATGTATCTATTTTCCACTTTCTTGCAAGGCTTTTCATGAAAGCCCATTTATAACTTTTAGTGGATTTTTTAAGGGTTCTCTTTCCATTTGAAAATAGCCTTCACCACTGAAGGAAAAATGTAAACGATGGGAAAACATCAGCCTGTGTACTGTGGGCTGACAGACCCTCTCCTCCCTCTGCTGGCCCTCACAATCCATGCACAAAATCTCATTCCAAAAAATGCTATTTTTTCCTTTTTATTGAAAGCTGAATTTCTGCTGTGAAGTAATTTCAGGAAAGTTTGGGCAGGTGAAACATATGGAAAATACAGAAAACTTCAACCAGCTCCAATCTTTGGGGTTTTTTAACTACCAAAATCTCTTCACTAATTAGAGTTTCATGGAGATTTTTATCTTTGTGTCAGTGCATACGCAGACATCTGGAGCGGAGCTCAAGGGGCCTTGACTCAACCTCTCTATTCTGTCAGAAGTTAGACAAGAACCTCCTCCATTTCCAGCTTGTCCCATCCCACCAGACTTGCTCTTGCAATTTATATTCCTCAAAAGACTTGTGAATTCCCTGAAAAGGGGTGGTGAAGCTCTCTGTGCCATAGACTCACCCGCTGACAGTGCCCAGCTCTGTGCCCCAGTTAGCCCAGCCTGACTGTGCCATTTCCCTCCTCTTCCAAAGTCTGGCTGAGACAGAGCGGTGGATCGAAGCCATTTGGCTGAAGGTCAATCCAGATAAGGCAGAAGCCATTCTGCTTGGCAGAGGGAAAGTCTTGAAGAACTGGAAGACAGTGCCTTCTCCATCTATTAAAAGACCTTTGTCCTTTTCTCTCCAAGTTGTTTGTGAACTGATGTAGCCCCAGTCCTGAATATCCCAATAGCAGCAATGTCTGGAAATGTTCTCTCTCATTTTTGTCTACCCAAGAGATAACCTTTTTTCTCTGGGACCTTCACGTGGTTATCTTTGTCTCTGCTGTTCCCAGGCTAATCTAAGGATGCAGGCCCTACCTTGGGCTACCCTGGAAGGCTGCTTGGAAGCATCATCTAGCGCAGAGCACAGCTGCCCATCCTCTGAGCAAGGCAAACTGGCAGGAGCATATCACACCTGTGCTCCATGCTCTGAACTGGCTGCCAAGTCACTTCTGGGTAGCATCCAAGACTGGTTAAATATCGATAAAGCCGGAAATGAACTAAGCTCTGACTAGATCCAAGTCTGCTTTTCTGCCTTGCCTAGTCAAAACACCTGAAATACCACCTGAGCCCAGATCCGTATCCTCATGGCTGATGCCCTGCTTGGTTAAAGATTTCCATTAACAGCCCATTGCTTTGTGGGGCCTGAACCCAAAGCCGAGGAAATCAAGGAGAGTTTTCCCATAAGCGATGTGGGGAGCAACAGCTACAAGAGCATTCATAGAATCATCATAGAGTCATAGAATGATTAGAATTGGAAGGGACCTTAAAGATCACCTAGTTCCAACCCCCCTGCCATGGGCAGGGACACCTCCCACTAGACCAAATTGCTCGAAGTCCCATCCAGCCTGGCCTTGAACATTGAACATTATGTCAAAAGAGGAGGAAGAGGGAGCAGAAAAGCAAAGAGAAGGATGAATGCTTATCTTTGAGCTCGGCTTCCTCATCAAAGGATGAATGAGGAAAGATTTGGGAGACTATAAAAATGGAAGGTGAGGAGATGGCTTTTTCTCCTATTATGCTAACATAAGACAGCTATTTTCTGTGCTTGTGCAAAAAGCACTTGCAACAGAGGACATCTGAGACCCGTGACTTAAGTGTATTTGGTGTTAGTGCTGATGTGTAGCACACCAGGCACATTAATCAGTTCATCCTCCAAGTTCCCCCAGTATCCCCATAAGTATGTTTTAAGAGTCAGCGAAGAGGCATGCCAGGCAGCAAGCAGTGTGATTTCTTTGCAGTGACATGAAAAGGTATTTGGGATTTGTTTGTCTTACTGTGTTTTGGCTTTTTAAGATTTCCATCCTGGGAAACAATGGGAAGACATCCCCTAAAGGAAGGGACTCCCAGTCCACATATGGCTACCTGCAAATCACTATGGTGATTTTCATCACTGGGCAGAGACAAATCTTCGTGGACTCCAGCCACCTGCCTTAGAGAGATGCAGGGAGCTGAGATATGCCATAAGTGCAGTTCACTCCCTGGCCATATTTCGGAGGCCAAAGGACAGTCTCCATAATTCAGTGACCTGATGAGCTTTGTTTTCTCACTCTGCTCTGCACAGGCTGTGCAAAGCTCCTTCTAGTCTCCCTGAGTGCCTATGACACCACCATGGACTCGCTCTCTATAGTCCACTCATCAAAGAAGCACCTTAGGACGGTAAAAGCTGTAGTCCTTGAGTGAACCATAAAACAGTTTAGCCCAGTATCTTGTTACTGGTAATGGCTGTAGACTATAAGAGCAGGGCAGATGTACAGTGAAAATTCCTCTGCATGTTGTTCCAATTTCCAGACATCTGCAGCTCAGAGACTTCCCAAGACAGAGACACAGAGACAGTGTCTTTATGTTTATTAGTTTGGGGTGGATTTTTCTTCCATTGGTTTGTTTAGAAGCTTTTTGATTTAAACTTTTACCATCCAAAACTTCCTTTGGCAATGAGTTCAGCAGTTTAACACTGAAATGGTTACTCTGTCCATTTGTTTTGAATCTATCAAATGATCATTTTGGCTGATATTCCCATGAAGCAGTGCATGCTCATTCCTGGTCACCTTCTCCATCCCTCTTTTGATATTAAAGCCTCTTGTTGTATCCAACTTCAGTCTTTTCTTTTTCGACCTCTGAAGTCTTTGTCAGTTTAGGATTTCTTCTGTGGATACCATTCCTTCAGCAAACATTATCACCCACCTCTTCATCCTTTTTTTAGATCTAAATCTCTGCCTGGCACGGTGAGATGAGAATTGCATGTGATGCTTAGGACGCTTAGGACATTAGGCACACATTCAACAGGAGTCTTGACTCCAGCTCCTGTGATGTGTATGAGAAAATCTGCCCTACTGTAGCAAACCAGCCTCACAAATGGGACATCTGAGAATAAGTGACTGTCCCTACAGCGGCAGCCACAACCAGAATGGGGACTTAGGGATGTCAGTCTGCAGAGAGTTTGCCATTACGAACGAGTGAGAAAAAAAAAATGTTAATTATATAGAGGTAGCTGGTATCAGCCATTTGGGTCTTCTCTTGAAGAATCTAGGTACTCACCGTTAACTCAGAAATGGTTATAAAAGTAGCTCATTCCATCACACAGGCTGGAGAGAATTTCATGCATGTGCTGGGGAAAAAAAAAATCATGATTGCTAAACGCTCCATTTTCTTTTCAAGACACTGTGCTAGTCTGAAGTGGTGTATGTATACATTTCAGGCAAATGTGTACTTTGTCTTCAAATGAACAGCTTTCAAAATGATCTTTGGTTAAGCTCCCTTTTATTTTTATCTTTTATTCGCCTACAATGCCAGCTGAGGTTACCCATCTCCCGACAGCTACCAAATGGACTCGTAATTGTAAGGCTCGGTGATTTAATTAGACTCATTCTAAACACTCACATTTTTATCAATTAGTTAATGGGCTAAAGAGAGTCTTATTGTTGGAGCCAGGTCATTTGGAAGCTGGAGCCTTCGTGAGGGCAAGAAGCTGAAGAACAACAGCGTTAATATCTGTAATTAACCTCACGAGTCCTGGGCTATTCAATTAGGACTGAACCCCCTCTCCATCCATATGCCTTTCGTCAGATGGGCTTTTAATTTGAAATAATTGTTACAGAAAAAATTAACAAATAATAGCTTCCTTTTTTCTTTTTCTTTTCCCAAATACAGACACATATAAAAACAAAAAGAACAATCTTGACACACGTGCCTGTGAGCTATTTATTAAAGCCTAGTTAATTCACAGCTTCCATATAAATAATCATTCTAGGTTTTTAAAGATTAACAAAGCTCTTGGTAACAGATATTGTGGGATCTTTTCAAATTGATCCTCATCTTGTAATATGTATCTGTGTCTTTTTAAATGCTGTCTTTTCTACCGGGGGGGGGGGAGAAAAGTTCAGGCTTTGATTACTTTTTGCAATTTGTTGCATGTGATTTCTGTGCTTTGGACAATCTAACACATCTGGTAGTTGTTTTTTCCCGAAGACAAGCTGTCTGGTTTAAATACATCTGTTATAAATTAGTATAGAAAAATCTATGAGTGTTATTACAGAACTACAGTATGTTCAGCATGCCTGCCTATGTGTATATATTTAAATGCACACATATATCTATGATGTCTAATTAATCACGTTATACTGTAAATATTTAAATGTATGTGTTTCTAAACGAGTATATAGATTTATATATGCACATAAATGTGAAGATCAAGCTTCACTTCTTGTGTTGCATGTGATCTTTCTACTTTTAAAAATTCAATTATTAATTTTTATTTATAGAGATTATATATATATATGCCAGTGTGTACATACAAATATATGTATATAAACATAAAAGCCCACTTTCATGGCTTGCTGAGACAATAGGCACTCTGTGTGTCCTTAATCTTGGATAGGACGTATATGCAGTACGTACGTCCTTAACACTTGCTCCCGCATTTTCATTCTCTGCAACTTACTCATCTTTATTCCAGTTGCCATCCACAGATAAATCCCAGGACAGACACACAGATTATTTTTTTTAAGCTCCCTTTGAATTCATTCAGTCAAAAGAGAATAAAATTAATTAGAAAGATTTAAGAATGGGCGTGATCACATCAGTACAGGCCATTTGAAAGAGGGTCGGAGGTAGGTATATAGATACTAAAAATATCTCCTGGATCACATTAGGTTCTCAATCATAGGCATTAATTGCATATTGCTTCTACAGAGAAATATCTTTGCCCAGCCAACACACCTACACCTTCTCCATTTTATATCCAAGCACCTAATTCCACTGAACTCGTGGGGGTGTGCAGCTGTCGGCAAAGTCACTGGATTTGGCCATGGTTGGGGTTTCCCTTCAGGTTTCCCTGGAAATGGGGTGCACTCCTTGGGCCAGCCCGATGCCCGCCATTCCGGAGGTCTGAGACCCAAGCCTAGGCAACATACAGGTGCTACTGAGCCTACGCAATAATTGCAGACCCCAGCCTCAGCCTCTGTGGAGTCCTGGAGGCACAGGGGCTGCATGAGGACCAGAGACACAGCATGAGCGTGGCCACCAGCCCAGCCCCGCTGCCACCTTGGCAAGCCCAGGCTCAAACCCAGGAAGGATCGGGCCCTCTCCAGCACAGTCATTCCTGTCACAAAGCATGGTGGGTTCAACAATAATTGGTCCCAAATTAAGTAGGATTAAATAACAGAAACGTAACATAGAATAAATGCCAAGAAGCCAGGCCTTCTTTTTTACACGGTTATCATTTTTTTTAAAAACACCAAAGAAAGAGGCAAATTGTTGTGTAAAAATATGTGAAAATAATAGTGGTCCTGGAAAGAATGTTTTTCTTCTCTCTGGCTGTTACAAAAACAGTTGACTACTGAGAAGCAAAGAGCAAATTTGCAAGAAAGGGCACAGCACAATAGCAGCCGCGACTGTTAGGGGGGACGGTAGGCGCTTTGTTATTTAAGGAACTTCACTGTAATTTTAAAGTGTTATTTGTAATAGTAATAATGCCAGCCAACTTGTTCCTCCCGTTTAATTTAATACACAACTAGCCTAAATAAAAGACTACAAAAGCAGCTGGGAACAGTACAGTTTCCTACTGTAATTGTGTATACGTATCTGAACATCTGATGAGCAATAGTCTACATTTCCTTATTGTTGTAGTCAACAGTTATATCTGTGCATGCTTCGCAGATATGGTGCTCTGCTGAGCTTCATAAATGCAGTCTTTGTTTCCTTAATTATTAGGCAGACAGTTCATTCTGTCCCATGTCCAAGTTCCAGACAGGTGGAATAAGGAGGTGGCATCTGTCTTAATATTGAATGCCACGCTTCCCCCATCTGCTGTAATAACAGTGCGGGGCTGCTTGGCTTCAGTTATTCTATTCTGCATACAACTAGGCAGCCATATGCCCTTATGTGCCGCACGTGCCACCAGAGCGAGCCGGCCCCGCGATGCAGCGACGAGTGGAAAGGAGCCTCGGCGCGGGGCTGAGGTCAGGCACGTGCTGGAGTCAGCAGGTGACAGTCAATACAGCTACTGAGATCTGCTCAAAGCGCCAATAGAAAAGGCCTTCAAAGTCAATTGACAGAATAGAGCACGCTGCCAATCAAATTTTACAGGGCATACCTTCCAGGCTAGGCAAATAAGAAGATTTAGAGCACATGGCAGTTCATCGTTTATAATCCTGTCTTAGCCCAGCATGGCTTAGTGATAGTTCTGTGACAGATGATGAGCACATGACAGCTGGGGGATCTTATACAAACTCATACAGTAAAATTAAAATTAAATTAGTGACACACTTGTACACATTAGTTGTGCAACAGTTATGCAATCTGTTCAAGACCCTTAACGCAAACCATCTCTGATTTAAATAATTTATACTGATGCGAAGGTGATGGGTTGTATTTTCTTTTCCCTCTCCCAGAAGGAATGCAGCATTTGCACATTTTTAGCTTTAAACAGCTCTTTTTCATTCTGTTTTTCCTGTCATTTCTTTGTCATGGGGACTGACGGAAAGAAAGCAAAGATTCATTTATTTTTTTTTTAAGTTGAAATGTTCAGAAGGGTTGGTTTGGGGGGTCTGGGAGTATTTTTTTCCTGCTGACTGCACCGTGCAATTCATAATATTATGGCTGGTTTATTTTCCTGCATAGCTATATTAGACTGCCATTAAAGAAAATTAAAACCAAATAAAAATGAACATACCAATCTCCCCCCTCAAGATGCCGAGTGGGAAGGAAACCTATAAGATCTGAGTGTTTTAGACACAAGAGTATAATAAACTGGCTGTTCTTTGGCTCTTTAATCTGATAATCTTGTTACTATTTTATGTTTGTGTGTTGGAAAAAAAGAGAAGTAATCACTGAAATGTTGACAGTAGATCTGCAGTTTGAAAAGACTCATAACTTTAAAGCTTAGAGGGCCTGATCCTTTTATCTGTGAGGGTTTGACACAAGACTACCTCTATCAGCTTCACTGGAGTTACACCTGCTTTACGCAGCGTAAACACAGACAGGATCCAACCCTGAAATCCTTTTCGGAAGGCTACTCTGTAAACCAGCAGCATGTATTTACTGCTCCTCCCCAATTGCTTAGCGTTTCTCAGTCACTAAAAAAATAACTTAAGTCACATAAAGTGTTTTTACGTTCTCAGGTAGCAAGACTGAGATGTGCAAAGGCTGTTGTAATACCGATCTACGCAGCAATAATTCAGGAAATAATAGTGATTTGTCAACTGTAACGTTCTAAAAAAAAAAGGAATGGAGAAAGTCTTGGGCTTTTTTTCCCTTGAGCAAAATATTTATTTATTTACTTACTTACTTACTTATTTGTGTGCGTGTGTATTTAAACATAATCATGACCGGAGGATGATTTGGGGGCTCCTAGCCATGGAAATTTTTACAGCGAGGAAGGATAGTGTATGTGGATATATATTTATATAGAATCATTATTAGAGGTTAATTTGGGGGCTTCTGGCCATGGAAATGCTCACAGTTAGGAAGGCTACTTTGAGTATTACGAGCTATCTCTGTGTTAGGCTCCTTTTTCATATGTGTAAAGGAATAATCTGTAATAGCCACCCAAATGCTGATCCAGTCTCTGAACCCCTGTACTAAAAATGATGGCTCCTGTTCTACATGCTCTTATTTTTACATTAATAAGATCAGTGAGAGGAAGGTTGTGGGGTGGGTTTTTTTTATATATATATTTTTAGCGTCCTTCCCTTTCCTCCCAGAAGCATTTGGAGGCTCAAACCATTTCCACCAGCTGTAGTGCTCTACGGTTAAACTCAGCTCACCTGATGCTCAGTGAGGATTATTCACCTGAGGGCTTTGTATCAGCAGGAGGCAGACAGGGGCCGTATGGTGAGGTGGCTCTAACTCAGCCCTGCTGGGAGCGGAGCTGCAAGTGGTCACGTATGTGTGTATATGCCACGTGCTGGTCCCAGCTACTGCTAGTGGCACAGCCAGGAGCTCTTCTGTGCTGGTGGCAGTGGGTAGGGCTGAGCAAGGGCATCACAACTGAAGTGAAAAAAGGCCTTAGACCTATGCTGCAGTTCTGACAACCCAAAAAATGTCCCACATTCTCCTTCCCTGCTCATCCCAGGTGATTCATATTGCGTTTTCTACTGTCTTCTTGCTCTTTCCTGGCCCATCTACACCAAGAAAGTGCAGGGAGGTGCAGAGAGCCCAGAGCCCATGCTGGCCAGGCCAGCTCAGGACCCACAGGACAGAGCCACATCAGCAATGCTGGGCCAGTGAATCCCAGCGTGGCCATCAGTGTTTGGCTACTCTGCTCCCTGACCCCAGACTAGCAGCTCCACATAGTGCAGCATGGTGCTGTGCAACCAAACCAGTCTGCTGAGGGAGCGTGACCCAAGCTGTGAACCACCATGGCTAAAACTGACATCTCTGGGCATGTCTCTGGCTTAATTTTCTTTCTTCTGCCATGTCTCTTCTGTTAGACATCCTCTGTTCTTTCACAGCTTCCAAACCAGGAGTCAAACCCTGCATGACAACAAGATTCAGTGAACCCATTCCTTTCTTTAGGTTTCATTGGGTCCCCAAATATTTCTGGCCCACTGAAGAACATTGTGTCCGTCACGTTGGCAGGCTGTGATGTGCAAAAAGACATTGGCATCCTGAGTATGAAAGGAAGTGGTGGCCTGGGAGAGGGAAGACAGCAAGCTCATCTCGGCCTGGAAATGGTTACACAGAAGTGCACATAGACTGCTGTGGTGGCCCCAATACTGTGTGACAATCACAAGGCCCCTGGTAGATACAGCTGCAAGATGTTTTATAGAGAAATGGGGTTTTTTTAAACTTTTAAGAGCTTTAAAACATGGCTTTCTTCCTGTTCTCTGTTTCTTCTCCCTGAGGCTGGGTAACAGCAGGTTCTTTTGGCAACATGAGTCCAATTGTGCAGGTTTCAGAAGGAGAGAAAAATGGTGTATAGTCAATTGTATACAATAAAACTCAGGGGGAAAAAAGCCTTTTCCATGCTGCACAATATCAGCATTTTGCAATTGGACACTCTGCATTTACCACGGCTAGAAAGAGAAGATGCCTTCCAAGGAAGAGTTTGGGGCTTTAAAACGCAACTTGCAAGGTGCAAGCTGGGTTACTGGAACCCATCACCAAGTGTTGTTTGCCCCACACATCAAAATGAAGCCATTTAGGGGTGGAAAAGCCTTTCACAAGTGGCAAAGAAGCAGCTATTGGGAACACCTGCAACAGCATGGGCCCATCTCACCTGAGGAGGAATCTTAACGAAGGGAAATCGCTTGGAATACCCAATCCCAGACACTGGCTGTGCAGATCCTGTAAATGGAGATGAAAGAACGGAGCTGTCAGGGCTGGATGGGCTGGAGGTGCTACTGCCAGCCCTATGGTGCAGGTCCATGGACCTCCTATGGTAATTGGCTGCATGCTGCAGGCAGGATGGGACATACCTGTCTCACTCTGTTGGGCCTTCAACATTTTAGGTGCTCCCACAGTTTCACTATCTTATCTCAACTTCTCACAGAGCTCCTGTCCAGATCCCAGCATATCCTGGTGAGAGCAACGTGCTGTCCAGTGGTCATCATTCCAGATGTGGTGTGGCACCATTATCTGCCCATTCATCTTCTTCATGGGTTTCTTCTCCTCCTCTTGGCAGTTGAAGAGAAGCTTGCTGACAGTGCAGGTCATTCAGATGTTGTCACTAGTAGGGATAGTGGCCACCATATGTCCAGGGGCTTTGAGTGCTGAGTTTCCCAACAATTTCTTGAATTCTCAGTTCTGGAAGCCTTCGTATATCAGTTGAGATTGATACTCACAATGGTGCCACTCTTCTCCTGACACTCTGTGGTGTTACCATCAATTATTTCCTTCCTGGGTTGGAAGGGACCTCCTGGTCTCCTGCTCAGGCATGGCTCTGGGGCCTCCCCTGCTCACCCCACTCAGGGGGGTGTAGTTCAGCAGCTTCATGTCATCACACATCATATCTGCCCTCCTGTTTCACCTGCCCTGCTCAACCGCACTTGAGCTGGAGGAGGAGGATTGCTGTTGTTTGGGGGACAAAAAAAAAAGGACGGGTTTTTTTCCTCTCTTTCTTGTAGTAACCAGAATAATATAGATTGTAAAGGCGAAAAAGTAGGATGAAGATATATTGGAGCGATAGAGGAATCATACACAAATCACACCTTTATATGCTGCACACAGTAGACATACAGGCGTGGAACAGAGTCAAGGCTGGCGAGAAGCTTAGCCACGTCCTGCACATGGGAGAGTTTTTTAATTACTTGATGGAGTGACTAGCTGTTATTTGCCGAGAAACCTGTGAACGAGACATCTGTCTCCCACTAAATGAGGGCAGTCGGTGGGGTTAGGTACCTGTTATTTCTGAAAAGGATCCCAGCCCTCCAGTATGGGCATGTTCTAATGCGTGTGGTTTATAAACGCAGGAGCACCATGAATCGGTTCTTACCTTGTGCCTCTTTGCTGCATGATGCAGGTATCCGTTTAATTCCTCTGCCGGCTCATAAATAATGATAAGAAGTCACACAGGTGTCATGTGGGATATCCTGGGCCCTTCTACATGGCTTGCCTTGAAATTCTGGGCTGGATATTTCTAGCTGTCATTGTGTCTCTCCGCTGTTGGGCCAGGTCTCAAGGCAGCAAAGTATGTCCATAGTCAACAAGATTTTAGTTTGAGAACGGGCCGTGAAAGCTAGATTATGAATATTTTGCTGAACATAAATAGGACATGATGGTTTCGTCCCTCTATTTATATGGATAAATATGTGTTCAGGGTGCATGTAATTGTGTGTTGTATGTGTCCACGTTGTGTGTAAAATACACCTGTGCGCACTGGCATAGATTACCTAATTACTCCATTTGTGAATGAACTGTGTTTCATAAAAATACGTAGCACTGCAAGAATTAATAACAAAGGCGCACTACCACAATGAACATTTCATGCAAGCTTATAGGCATAATGTAATGAACAAAGCGAGAGGAGAAACACCGAGAACAATGTCTTCACTCTATCAGCAGTTTACTTCAGTCTACTTATATGTGATGAAAGGCTACAAATATAGTTTAAACAGCATGAAATAATCACCAGGTTTGCAACGTGAAATAATTTGGGGGGGGGGGAGGGGAAGAAGAAAAGTAAAGGCAAAACATACAACAGTCTCAATGCCACGATGCAATGGGTGTGTGGACTCATTTTGTGAACAGCCAAGGAAAGGCTAACCTCCCTCCTACCTCCTCTTTGAAGATTTCCACGTTCTGGGGAGAGGATAATGAAAATATTTTACTTCCTCTATTACAGAGGTGTCAGTGGACACACACACACAAAAAAACCAACCACAACCCCAAACAGAAAAAAAACCAATGATGTAGCACAATGCAATTGCAAGGCAGATGTTGGAGGGAGGGCAGGGTTTCTCCCTCGGGCTGCAGTGGCGGAGAAGAGCTCAACCGAATGCATGCATGAGCAGTTGAATAATTCACAAGGGAATAAAGGGTACCAAAACCCACTCCCTGCAGCCCACGGTGAGTGTTTGTGCTGTTCCCCTCCTGTATGCCTTGCTCGGCATGGCACATCCTTCCACTGAAAAATCACAGAGATGAGTTTTTCCGTGGCCCCTCCATATCCAAACCTGCTACAGAGGATAGCTTGACATCCCTGCCCATGGAGATAAGCCAAATTCATCCTTCTCCTCCACTTAGCTTTTTTGACCACCCCCTGTCCTCCACCCTTTCCCCAAACAAGACATTCAGCACCAGTTACAAATTCTGCAGCAGTGCTCGTGGGGGAACCTGGGCAGTGGAGATGCCCTGGGGGTTTCCCATGTCCCCAGCGGGTCCTTGCAGAGGGCAGACAGAGCGTTGGGAGCAAGAACAACCCTCCTGCCCTCCACAGATCAGCCTGGGCTGGAGAACACAGCCTTCCTCTGGGACTGGGAAATCAGGACTTGGATTACAGCTGGTAGCGAGGAGGGTTGGCATCCTTGTGTGTTGTTTCAGCCAAATGAGGGACCTCCAGGTCAAAACTGACCATGACAGAAGCAGAAGGTGTTCAGTGAGAGCCACATTTTCACACATGGTGCAAACATGAAGGCGGGAGGGCTGTTGCTCCATCCCAGCATCCCCAGCTCCAGGCAAATGCAGTTACATCTGTCATTGTAGGTAGCGATGATGACAGTAAAGGCTGTTTAATTTTTTCCATTTACTTCCCTGTTTTCAGTTGCTGTTGCTTCTCAACAACTAAATACTTCACTTGAGATCCTCGTTGTTTAGTCTCTGCCTTAGGGTGAATTCTGTGATTTTTTTCTGGTTTTAGTTGTTTGGTTTGGTTTTTTGTTTGGTTTTGTTTTGTTTTTTTTTTCTTTTTTTTCTAAGGACAGCAAAACACCCCAGCCTTTTGGAGTTTTGAATTTGTGTTGCTAATGCTAAAAATTGGCTTCAGCAGCTGCCGTTTTTAACCCTTTCATATTTTGTAATTGGTATTTTATCACTTAGAAGCGGTCATCTTTGATAGGGGGGAGAAATATGCAATTTGGCAGACGGACAGTACCGCAGGGGGACAGATACTCTTTTCTGCCCCTGGTAAAAAATATTTAGGCGCAGCCACATTGCAGCAGTTGCTCTTTACACACCCTCGGTGAAGCGGGTGCAGATGCCGTGCTGCAAAAATCACAGCCCCCCCAACATAAAACCGCCAGACACCACCAACTCCGAATTTCCAAGAAGAGCCAGTGGCCATCCCCTTTTGACCCCGAGCTGGTTTGAAAGCCACAAGATGGCCGGGTGTTTTATTCGCTGCTCTTTCACCAACCGGCACAAATAATTCTGTGAACTTCACAGCCCTTATTACCGAGCACGGCCTAATAATGTCATCTCAGGAGGCAAGTAATTGCAGTAATTAAGAGGTTGCACAAGGTCACTTGAGGCAGGGCTGGGAATACAAGCTTTTGTCTCTCACCCCGCCACTGTGCCCTACGAATATGCACACCGCAGCCTCATGCTGTCTGCAACCATCAGGCCCGACTCCCTTTCAAAACCAGGAATAACAGTCTGGAGCGATATCAGCAAAACTGGCTTTAAACCTCCTTTCCTCTTGCCCTACCCAGAAAGCCTCCTGCTTTATAGAAATGGTTTCAAGCTGGTGCATTTTGTGGGAGGTGGGTTGGAGATTTATGAAGGAGGAGCATAGGTGCATGGTGAGAGGAGCTGATTGTCCCAAAGTGCTGTCCTTCCTTTAAAAAATGTTTTTTAAAGCAATGTTTTCCATGAAAAATGCCTTATACTGCACAAAGTGTATAAGCTCTTTCCTATCAGGCCCTTGGTACCTACATAGATATGGGAAACAGGCATCACGTTCCATGGACTTCATTCACAGAGGCTTTTCCTAATTTTTGATGGCTCAATTTTGCCGCTTTCAGGCTGTCCAAAGCGCGTGGCTGCTTGTCTGTCGTCTGCATGTGACTTCATTTATGGGAGAGCGTGTTCTGCGGAGAGGAGGAACGACGGGGAGAGCTAACCCGCTGCCCAGCGTCGCCTCTCACCGCCTCTCTCCAGCTGATGGAGCAGATGAGAGATGCAGTGAGTTACATAAATGTAGGAACCAGAAACTTAATGAAATGGCTCTAAATGTGACAGCATTCATGAAAAGATTAATTACCAGGAGTAAAGGGGGAAGGATGCCAGGAATTGATAGGATTGGTACCAATACCAAAAGCCTGCTGTGCTAGTAGAGCCATAATATGCAGTCCTAATCTGTGGGCCGATTGTTTTTCTTACAGAAACAACAGGCTTCAGCCAATGATACAAAAGGGGCTACATTACAGTTTCTGCAGGAAAAACAACAACAGCCATTAGAAATAATTACCTTAAGACAAATCGTCAAGCAGAGTGTGGCACACACTAATATCCTCCCAAGCATGAGTCTCTGGGAAGAGAGGGACTGTTGCTGTATTTATCCCAGTGGTCGCACAAATGAAGGGAGAGAATTAGAAAGAAGAAAGTGGGAGAGAGTGAGAAACAAAATGAGACAAGGACAGGAAGAGTGAGAGAAAGTAAGGGCAGGTTTTCGCATCAGCGACCGGTCAGTGCTCTCTTCCCTGGCATGAACGTGTCAGAGGACGTGGGCTGATGTCTCCTTACTTGCACTCTCCCTATGCAATTTCAGCAGAGAAAAGTGAATACGTGTTCATTTGGATTTTCTGGTTAGGCCCTCAATTTGCCAGGGAGTAATTAACTATGAGGAAGGGCAGCAAAGAATCAAACCCAGAAACTCTCTTAAATGAGATCATTATTACTGCTCTCTACAAAGACCTGCCCTCTCCACTTCCCCCGGGGCAAAGGAGTCTATATTTTTAATTTGTTCTTGCCCATCTTCTCTCCTTGGCAGAATTGATGTATCTGACATATGAAATCACCAACTAACCCATGGCAGGATAAAAATGAAAAAACTCCATTTTGCAGTGGGATTAGACAAGCACATTTGACTAATGGCAATTTCCTGCTGCATTTTATGTTGACTGTGATTGTGCAAGAACTTTAAACTCAAATTTCAGATGACTGAAGATGCTGAGAACATTGTATTAATTCCCAGTACAATGAGGTTTTACAGAATGCTGCCAAATATGTTCTCAGACAGCATTTCCCTCTGTATTTTGCGTTATTTGTATGTGTAAATGTATCATATATTTTGATATATACATGCCATTTTTCTTTGATTGGTATGTGTATGTGTACTGATCAGTGTTGTGTTTTAACTGTAATAATAGCATATAAAATACACATACAAAAAAGTATGATTTTATATGTACAAATATAAATTACTATGTAAACAAGGACTTCATCTATGTGGATGCATGTGTATGAACAGATCCTGGTTTAGCAGTCTCTGTAAAGACATCTGCCACCATCCGTAATGGAGACTACTTTATGGAAGAGAAATACAGATAGATAACCAAACAACCATCTCTTGAAAGGGACGTATCTATAGCTATCTTGAACGAAAAATACACAGCATTCTGTAACATCTACGATGTTAATACATAACATATGGTGTCTGTTTCACATGCTAATAGTGACTTTTTAATTTGAAGTCAGCCCCAATGAACCTAAATCTGTGCTGTCTCCAGGATTAATTATGAGTACTAGACTGTGATAGCAAGCCTCTCTTCTTGATAAGCTTTATAAACCAGGTTTGCACACAGGATAAAATAGCTCCTGAGAGCTGCCATATTTAACCTACACATGACCTGCTGGTACATCTTTTGGAGAAAGCAAGCAACTTGACAAGGTGCTTGGTTCTATCGTCAGGGCATGGGTACTACTGGAGTGAGAAACACAGCATTTATGGGTGTTGACATTAATTACTGAGCCCCAGATACCTGTTTAGCATAACCCTTGGAAATGCTTTATTCAATATGCAAATGTTACGTGAAAAGCAGGGAGACAGGTCCAAATGGAGTGCTGCGTCATGAGGGCCATGGCTCCCATGTTAACCAATATTCTTCTGCATCTGCATTGCTTCTGCTGCCCACAGCCCCGTGTGTTTGGGAGCTCTTCCTGGTGATGCTTCTCTGGGCTGGAGTGGGAGGGAGATGGAATCCTGAGGGACAGGAGAACACAAGTGATGGGTTGGCCTGAAGCTCCATCTAGTAGAAATGCTTAGAGAAAAATGATAAAAACAAGGCAATTCCTCCCTCTTATCGCCTGTATTCCCTGCAGCGCTCAGCTTCCCGAGTCAGAGGCTGTATCTTTTTTTGGCTAAAATAGCTCTGGCTGGTGCTCACTGCATGAATTTGTCTATGGCTTTGTCAACCTGCTTGTGCTTCAATTTCCCCAGAGGAGAGTCCACAGCCAGCACGTGCTCTCACTGGCCCAAGGTAATTTAAAGCAGTACAAAAGCCCTTAGTGTCACTTTAAATAGGTTTAGGTACAAAGATCAGAGTCTATCCTAAGCACAGCTATAATGTTCTTCCTTGGAGAAAATGGCTTCTTGATGCCCATGGAGATCCTGCTGTGGTGAAGACATTAGAGCTAGTTTTCTCTAAAAATACATGTGCTTGGATGCTCAGGTGGCTTCAAGTTCATCTTCTCTTCCTTGGCAAATAGACCCACTTAAAGAATTGAAACTTTCTTTATTTTTCTGATTCTCTTTTATTAACCTCAGGTTTTTAAATTACTGAAAAATATATTTAAAGTGGTTTTCAAGGTCACTGGAAAACTACATTTTTGAAGTGTCAGTAGAAAATAACCAACTTTTGAACCACAAACCCAGTGATATTTATTTTTGAACCTGCGAAACCGGTGATAAACCCAAGCTGTTTACATTAGTTTGAAATCTGTTTTCCTGGTTTCGGCCAGCCATGGCCCTTCTGCAGCTACTTTCCCTCCAGATAATTTGCCATTCCCACTGCAGCGTAAATTCTTCTCCAGACAGTAATGCGGTGGCTGCCAGCCCTGCCACCAAAATGGCCCCGTCTCACAAGCTAAGTCGGATCAGCCTGAGACAGGATTTTCCTGACACAAACTGTCTGTCAGGGCTGCAGAACTGGGGGAGCGGGGTTTCTGGGTGTGGCTTTTGCATCTGGGGTTTGGTACGAAGCTGTTACCCCCGCTCAGTGCCTGATGCCGTAGGATTGCCTGCAGTCATCTTCCAGAGAGACAGGAACGATCATTTCTAATAATTAACAATCCCAGAAGAGTTTTCATGGGAACCGATGTGTTTATCTGTCACGCCCTGGCTAAATTCCAGCAAGGACTACATGACATCCTGCCTCTGTAATTGTATTTCATCCACCTAAATTCTCCTGCGATCTCGGTCACAAAGGACAGTCTTCGTTATTCCTTGTCTAGCAGCTCTTGTGTTGGGTTGTTGTGTTCAGAAATAGCCGCTGAGCCAAAAACATTTCAGTTACAAGTGATCGGTATTGCAAATTCTTCCGATTTTATGATGAGTCTTAGGATTTTTTTGTATTTTTCCTAAAGCCTCAGCTGTTGGAATCATTATGAAGCACAAGGATCTCAGTTTTCATGTTTTTAAGTAAGTGGCTAGCCCTTGTAGTTGAAAACACGAGGCATGTTTACCCTAGAGACTGAGAAGCCAGATGGTGGATAAAGAAAATGCAACAATTTTGGGTTTTAATCTCATGATTTTTTAAGCCAATCTCATAATTTTGGGGAGCTGGACTCGCAGTTTGTGAATGTTTGCAGTTGGCAACACTGACTGATCATAATGTATCTCTTGTTTATCAAAGAGGAGTGCCACAGAGCTTAATTAATTGCTGATTTCATTCATGTTTGCCAAAAGCTTTGAAATCCTTGGATTCATTGAGCTCCTTTTACAACAAAATACAATTTCCAGTGTTAAATCTGTTCCGATCTGCTACTCTGGGAACCTTTCAGCAGCCAGCAGTTCAGTTTAACTGATAAAATGCATTTCTGTAGCATTCTGACTCTGAGAACTTTGAAGGCCCCATTCCCTGGAGGCAGAGTGACCCTACATGACCACAAGATGAACCATGTCTTCCCAGTGGGCTCCTGGGGACAAAACTAGGCAATTATCTGAGTCGTGTTCCACCCAGTTTTTGGGGGATCACCCACCAGCACCTAAGCGAGACAGGAACCCATGCAAGGGTCTTCCAGTGCCACTGGAGGCTAGGAGAAGTCATGCTGGTTTGGGCAGCCAGCTCTCAGGCTGCTGAAGGTCTCTGCTGACCACGATTTGAATGAACTGGTCTGCTCTATCCTGAATGATATGCAGCATCACTGTGTGGCACTGCACACAAATAAAGGAGTTCAACCCACAAATGTGCCATGAAGAGCTTGACTCCAGGCTTAACATCATTCCAAGCAACAGCTCAAGTTATCCTTTCATCTTATCCACCACTGGGCGCTGAAGGAGACATTAAGCACTTAGCAGAGCTGGTTCAGTGGTGGGATGGCTGCTCTGCAATGAGACACCACCTCCCTGCTGTCCCGTTGCAACCCAAATGTAGGCTAGGCAGCCAGGCAGATATTTATAAGACAGGAATTTAATACTACATTGAAAATATGTGCATCAAATAAGTAGCTCCTTCTAACCCTTCACTAGACATCTTAGGAAAAGGCCAGGCTTTGCTCGGGCTAGGTTTGTCTCCTCCCAACGCCATTCGGGCGGCTGGGGCAGGGAAAACGGTGTGTCGTGCAGTAAAAATAAGGTGCCTCATGCCAGGCCTGGTGAGAATGTCTTTTAAGCCAAAATAATGCTGGGTCTTATTTACTTGACAGTTCTAACATTAATTTAAAACAGGCACAAATGAATCACCAGCCATGTTACAGTTGCCTCCTTGGAATCCCTCTGCTATAATCTCATAGTTTTTTCACCTAATTAATTTCCCCTTTCCTTGCACCAGTGTTTCATGAGTGTATCTTGTTTGGAGGAGATTAAGAGTCACACACTTCATTAGTAAGGTGTAAATTATCAGAGAGACCCTCTCCATCCACCTGCTTAATTGGGTTAATGAAGCGTCTCTGTGGGCCCTGGTAAGACAGCGCTGCTCTCTGCTCCCCGCAGGCATTACCAGGGCTGTTTGGAAAATAGATGGAGACCTTCAAGTTCCCATCTTTGTGCTTTTTGAGAGTTGCAGGCATTTAATTAAAAAAAAAAAAAAAAAAAAAGGAAGACGAAAAATTAAAGTTGACACAAATTGCAAGATAAAACATTCCCGTCTGTAAAATTACAGTCATAAATATCACTCAAATCAGTCTATATCAGAACTTTCTTATGACTAATTCCTAATTAATACTAACTTCTCATTTTTTCTCTACCTGAAGCACCCAAATTGCATTAATATAACACGCAGAGAAATGACATTACTGTTCAGTTAAATGGGTTAAACTGGTAGGGAGGCCACAGCAAAGCAAAGGTGAAAATGGGGCGTGTGTTTGGTCTCCAGTCGTGTGATGTGGGGTGCAGACGGTTCTGGGCCAGAAACCAGCACCCTTCATCTCTGCACATCCCCGTCTCGCCTCTGCTTGGTTTTTGGAGACTATTCTTGCAAGGCAAAGTGATAAAACTCGTATCAAGCACATATATTACAGCACATCCCCCGAACAGGAAATTTTAAGTTGATATTAGAGATTATTTGCACTGCAACTCTCGGCTCGGAAAGTCACACTCTTCCGATCTGGTACAGAAATACAGGGTGATGACTCATGAGCGCTGAGCACATCGGGGTGTGCATTGCTGTCGCTTGTGAGGTGAGCTGGGCTCAGCACCGCTGAAAACCAAAGCTGATGCTGAGCGAGGTCAAAGCATCATCTTTAAATATACTTGCAGGCTTGTCCTCACGAGCAAGTCATTGAACTCAGATGCGTGCAGCCAGAAACAAATCCATCAGCAGTCCTGAGCCTCAACTGAATGGATAATTTGTGCATGGAAAATGAGGAGAAAGTCTGTGGGTAAATTATTTGTCACAAATTATTCACCCGGCTCTACCTGACAGAGCAGCATTCTGCGTTTGATCTCTGCGAGCGACTGTCGCGGGAATCAAAGGGAGTTTTGTCAGGGGATTAAGTGCAGAAGATGTCGTCGAGAACTACATTAAAGATAAGAAATCCAGAGTGTGGCCCAAAGTGCCTAATCCCAGCACAACTAGTGAATTATTAAGTTGGTCATTTGACAGAAGGAGGAAAAGAAAATCCAACTGTTTTTGAGACTGCCTAAAAAGAGGTTTCTATTAAAATACAGCAGTTGCATAATGAGAAAAGCAACGTGCGGTTCCAGCATGAGAGCTGGGCTCTTGCACCAGTCGCTGCAGCTATGGAGTGGTGGCACAAAACCAGCAGCTTCCGAGGGCTGCCCCTTTTCCCAGGTGTAGGATTTGAACCGCCAGCTCTGACTGCCAGGGGGAAAGCACAGTTTTAAGGTATCAGCGGTAGCTCACTTTCGCAGCCTTGAGATGTGCCTGGGACACCCCGCTGATCCCAAACCGATCCCACAGGAGCTCCATCCTACCTGTAGTGTCTCCGTGCCTTGTTGGTAAGACAGGGATGATGAGATTTCCCTTTCTGCCAGGAGCACATAGCTGTTTTACAACTTCTCTGCTGGTGCCATGCTGCCCGAGGGAGTCGGAGCTGGTATAGCAATATACATTACCAAAGTGCTATTGGGAAATTAAAAGAAACACAGGATAGGGCAACCCATATCAGCCTCCATGATGGCTTGGAGACGTAGTAAGGAGGAGTTTGGAAGCTGCCTTGGGAACACCCAGCTCAAACAGCCACTGCAGCAGTGTCATTGGAAATCAGTCACTTCATTAAAAACTGCTCAATTTCCCCAAATGTGATCTCCTGTCTTGTTCCTACCCAGCACAGGGCAAAAGAAATGGGATGGGTGCCACCATTCAATGTGAGCCGCGGCAAGCACAGGGTAATGACAGACAGGAGAACATTCCACAATTAGAGAAGAAAGCAAACGGGCAGGTCTCAGACCAGTGGAAATGCTGGATTTCTAGACAAAGAACCTCCTACAAGCATGGGAGCATCTGCATAGGCAGCTGACCATGGGGATGAATATGAGAAAATTGAAATCTTGACAGTCTCATGGAGAAAAGGGAAGAGGAGTGAGTGAAACACCATCTCCAGGAATCCTGCCAGGGATCCCAGAGAAGCTGATAAAGGTATTTGATGAGCTCCAGGAACGCCGTCAGAGATACCATTTGTTACGCAAAATCAAGAGGAAGGGAGGCAAGAGGTACTTGCATTACAGAGGTGGGAACTCTGGCATCGTAATGTTGCCTTGCAGACACCACCGAGACCCTGATTAGGGACAGGCTCACCTGTGAGACGTGGTCAGGGTGTGAGTGCTGAGCAGCAGAACGAGCCTACAGCAATGTCTCCAAATAGGGAGGGCAGCAGCAAGGTCCCATGTCTGACACAGAGGGCAGAAAGCAAAAATGCTCCAGAGGAGTGATGGGGAACAGAGTCATTTAACACCTCAATGCCACCATTACTGAAGAGGCAAACACCTGTAAGACACACTGCAACTCCAATGTACAACAGGCACCAAGACCGTCTCTTCTGTCCTTGGGCCAGGGTGGTACAATGGCAATCCCTGGGACACCCTCACAATTGTCCCAAAGGACTTCCAGACATCACGAAGGTTCATTAGGACATGTTTGTTGTGGAAGAAAGGTGGGTCCAAGAGGACAACTCTCAACTGCAGCAGCTGCCAAAGGAGTTGGCTGGAGGTCGAGGCCCACAGATGTCCCTGATAGGGGACACACTATGGGACTGCTGAAAGTGACTTCAGAGCTTCATAAAACAGAACAGAGCAAAAGACCATCTGGTCCTACCACTGCATACAACTGGCTGTTAGTTGTAACACCTTATCCTCCAAATCAAGCCAGTGATCAACTTTAAGTCATCCCTGTTTCTCCTAGATGTGTTTCTAGTTGTGGACACAAAGCAGGTGAGAGCAGTGCTCAAGGGAGCTGGGACAAGCCATCCCTCACTCCACTGGAGATCTGGGCTCGCACAGGAGGTGACAGTGATCCCTCAGGCTCCCTTTTGGTCACAGACACAAGTTGCAATGAGGGACAGATGGGAAAAAGCTCTCCTCCACGAACACAGTTATGTTCTGGGGCAGGAACCAGAGAAGCTAACAGGAAGAAGGATGGAGACATCCTTGGAGATATTCCAAATTTGACTAAAGCAACAGGATTTAACTTTGAAGTTAGCTCCACATTGGGCAGAACCTAGGACTGGAGACCTTCAGACATCCCTTCAAACTTGAATTGTTCTATGACTTCTCTGTTCTATGACTATCCAGTTTATGCAGAATGTCGTCTAACGACAAGCAGCCAATGTGAATTTGTCAAGAACAAATCTACCCAGAGCAGGGAGCAACTGCAATTGGAGCAACCGAATGGAGAAACCAATGCTGGCCTGCTCCGTCCCAGGGGAGAGGTTACTGATCCTCACCATTCCCTTTGTCCTTCCCTGGAGCTTCCCATTCCCTCAGAGATCTGCTGGCACAGCTCCACATGCAGTCGGTCTCTAAACTAACAGAGTCACACAGGCTACTAAAATGCTTCCGTTAAAAAGATGTGCATGTGGAGGGGGTGCTAAGTCTTGATCAGGCAGCACCTAGAGGAGGATGCGTGACGGCTGCCAACCTGTGAAAGCACACATGGGAGACACTGGAAAGGGGGAGGTGGGGAAGGATGTTGTGACCCTGTTTGTCGAAGCAAAGCGATGAAGAGATCTGCTGAAAGGTGAAGCAGCTTGGGTTTGTTTGCTGACACCTTGCTGCTTGGATACTCAAACCTTGCAATCCTCTGCCACCCTTTGGCAATAGCACAGTCGTGTCTGCCTTGCATCCCTCTCCTTTATCTTTATTTTATAATTCAACCAACAGGAAACTCTTCCAAAACAATGGCACACTCATGCCCGTCCTCACTGAAAGCAAATGATTAACAACTAAGCTCAACTTCCCACCGATCATCGCTCTATACATGAAGATTTGCTTTGGTGAAAGTTGTGGTGAAGCGTGTATCCTGCTTGGGTCCACATAACTGGGGAGGACTGAACCGCCGTCCTTGCCTCTCTTCCTCTTGCACTGCTTCCAAATCCATCAGCTGCAATCGCCATGGTAGCGCTTGAGCCAGGAATATGGAGTATCAGAAAAGTCCCTCTCTTCCAACACTGAACAAGGAACTGAAATGGAAAATGACCCCTAAAAGGCCTTTAGATCACTTTCCAGCCCTCTGGTTTTTCCTTATGGATGAAAATAAAACAGTTTGTGTTTATCTCTCCTCATCCTGGCCTGATGACATCTGGAAGAGGCTTCCAGCCATCACGGGTAGTGGGGGCATGCACTGGCCACCTCCACTGGGACGCAATCAGGAAGGAGAGATGTGCCGTAAACAGCAGCAGTCTGCACCCGTTTTGTGTTTCAACAGGTTCAAGAGTCGGTGTTAGCATATGCTAACCACTCTTTGCAGGGTGATCATTATGCAAATGCCTACAGTAAACAGGTAGGAAATTAGATCTAATCAGGAAAACCCCCTCCCTCCCCTCTCCTGACACAGGAAAGTTGACTTGATCGCATTGCTCATGGTAAATACCAAGAGAAGGCTGAATTCCAGCCTCAAACCTCAATTTTTCATTTGTCCTTTTGTTCTCTTGTGTCGGGTTTCTTCCATAAGTCACTGGAAACCTAAGGGCAGCCTTGTGATTGCTTTAATTTTAAAGCTTCCGGAACAGGCTTGTATGGCTGGAGCTGGAATTAATGCCGCTTGTGGATTTCTGTGATTTGAAGGCAAATAAAAAATAAGCACGTCATGCCTGGTCTCCATAATATCTAATCGCTGCCTATTAAACTGCGGAGTGAGTAAAGAGGCTGTCTGGTAATACTGATGGGGACGTTTACAGTCACAGATTCCCAGTATGAGCCCATGAGCATCACTGGTTACTCTGATTATCAGGAGACCTACACCTCTTGGGGGCTGCCGGGGGGGTCACGCAGCTGATTTCTGTCTCGCACTCCCTCTCCCCGTGCAGCTCAGCCCGTCTCCTGCATTTGCAACACCTCGGCTCCTCTGTGCCCAAGTGCCAGACACAACTGGTTGATTTGTCCTGTTCAGAGGCTGTGCCTGGCACGGGAACACCAGCCTTGCGGCTCATCACATCATACGTGTGGTGTCACACAGCTGGGTTGGGACAAGGCCCCTTGTTTGACCCCGCTGCCTTGTCCCCAGCCCAGCAAGCATGACGCCCATGGCCAAAGTCTCTTCAGGCTCCCTTGCCAGGCATCTTATCATCCTGACACCAAAACTGCTCACAAACATAGCACAGACAGAGCTAATCCTGAGGCAAATGCAGACTTCACAGCAAATTGCTTCTGCCCCTACAATCAGTGGTCCTCCAGGCCCTGTCTGTTCCATCCAGTAAGCACTGCTCTTGTCTCTGGGTCCTCTCCACTTGTCCCCTTCCCAGTTGGGCTAAGGATGCCCTCTACAAGGCCCAGCTCCTGGGTTTAGCAAATCTCAGCCTCACAGATGCCATCAAACGGATCAGACATCTTGCAGTAAATATTAAAGGCTGTGGCCAAGTAATAACAACTGTTTGCTGCGGTATCTATGCAAAGATTGAGGCAATTAAGACACTGCAGACAGCAGCGTAAAAGCCACATAAGGTGAATCCTCAGCCATGATGATGGTCCTCCATCGTATATAGGGCCCAGGACATCTCTGTGAGAAATGGGTGCTGCAGGGTCACCCTGGTGAGGAAGGACCTGCATGTCCCTTGGCGCCCCAGGGTGCTACTCGATCCTCTTTTTGCCTTTGGTTATTGCAGTCTGAGACAATGGTATGGTGGTGGAGGAAGCCTCAGTAGGCCCTCACTTGCCAGTGATGCCATCGAAGTAGATAATGAAGTGGCAGAGACTAGGATTTTCTCTGGGAAATTAGACGTATAGGGACTGTTTTAATAGGGTTGCATCAATACAAGTAATTAAATACATGTAGTGAGGCTCTAATTTTGGTCTCAGTTACATAGGGACCAGTGTGATGCCACAGGGTGACCACTGCATCTGCACAGTACTTCCCACCAAACTTCAAATAGCTCCAGCACGCTATTTATTACTGATTTTCAACCAATCCACCACCATCCCTTGCAGTGTCACAGACTTGATACAGGAGGCTGGGAGGCAGGAACGAGCTTTGGCAGCCTTTCGTGGCTTAATTCTCCCCTGGCAGTACCTGCCAAAGGAGGCGGATAGTTTGCACACCTGGAGAGGTTGGCACTGTGTCCCAGGTCCCAGGGGAGAGAGTGGCCAAAGGAAAAAAGAAAGAGCAGTGGTGCAGCAGGGCTGACCCAAACTGCTCCAGGAAATCCTTGCAAGACATTTCCCAAGGCTGAGTTACCTTAGGGATCCCTGTGTTGCTTTACCAGTGGGACGGTGGCCTTGTTCCACTGCAGATGGCCTCTTCCATGCACGTGGGAAAGGCCAGGCAGTGGTGGCATGCTGTGCTTCTGCCATGCTTGTCTTGGATGAGCCTTCAACCTGGAGGTCCTACAGCCTGGAGGTCCTACCATAACACAAATCTCAGCAGAACAGGCCACCCCTTCCACTGGTACCCTGATCTCTGGTGCCCATCTCTCAGCTCTCTGCTACACCTGCTGTGTTTGATTTGTCATGTCCAAAGATGGTCCAAAAGCAATTTTTCCCAGGAACCATATGGTGAATACTCCATCCTCTAAGAGAGTCCTGCACATAGCCCTGAAACAGTGGAGTAATCTGAATGGTTTCAGTAAGTGATGTGCCATATTGTATTTTAAGTAATTATGGGCAGGAGCAAACACCTGCATATCTTTTAGAAAGGCACCCTGTTATTTGACTGTAGTACTTCAAAAATCCTGCAGCTCTTCCATGTCCTAAGGCAATTTGTTTCAGCTGATAACTTTTACTTGTCTCTGATGTCCACTTTGGGTTAATCTTACTTTAACATGTCAGCCTGGGTGCTATCGCCAGATAGATAAACACACACTTTTGTCTTCCATGTAATGCTCCGTACTCACCAAAGATACTTACATCTTCTCGACCTTCTCTTGGATAGCTCCATATATCAACAGGATCTCCCCAGGTACCCTCTGCCAGGCAGGTTCCCCACTCCTTGAGATGCTCTCATGGCTCTTCCTGAACCCTTCCTAATTTTCCACTTTCCGTTTCAAAGCCTGGCCCTGAGAATGGACAACATCATTTCAGCAGAGGTCTCCTCTCCTACCTGATTTGGGTATTTCCAGGGTTTCACTGACAATATCCCTGCCCTCATCCCCTCACTGATCCAGGGCTGAAGCAACAGCGGCTCTGGCAGAAATATTGCATCTCTCATTACCAGCATCCACATGAGAATAAATATCAGGGTCCCTACCTGTGAGCATCTGAGGGGAGGCAGGGGGACAGGGGGAGAGCCAGCTCCTCCTTGAAAACAGACAACAACAGAAACATGGTCCGTTTTTTCCAGCAATTAACACCGTGGGGATTGCTGTAAGGAGGTCTCTGGTCTCGCAGAGGCACCTCCTTTCCTCTTGGCTTCCTTATAATGATGCTACCTCAGCCTTCCAAATTTAATTACCAAGTAATTACACATGATGTGTAGTGACTTGGTCCTGGCAAAGGCTGAGCATCACCAGGAGGTATCTGAGACCAAGTGTTTTTTCTGTGCACTGAAGGGGAGTCCCCACTGCTCTCTCCAACTCTGCATCCCTAATGGGGAAAACCCAAAACTGGGGTCAAGCTCCAGGACGGTGTGGTGTGTGACCATGCACGTGGGGACATCACTGTCACAGGTCATCCTTTGGTCCCCAGACCACATGATGCCGTTCCCAAATCTATTTAAATGAAGAATGGGGAAGGGACCACACCGAGGAAGATGCTTTCTTTTTGGCACATCCCGCAGTAACAAGTATTTGCTGATAAGCTGATAATCAGGTGGCCCAGCCACCCCTGGTATGTTAGACCTTGCTGCTTAGAGAATATTTGATCATACAGTATCTCCATTAGGAGTTTGTAATCCGCTATCGCGGCATTTGAGAGCCATTTGAGTATAAGGAGATTTTTATTAATGGTTCATGAGCCTAAAAGTCAAAATTGACTCTCAGAGCAGATTATAACAGTTTGTGCAGCATTTATATATTTATCTATCTCTTCACTCACCTCTTCTCCCGACCACCATCACCTCCCTCTGCTCTGCCCCAGCGCTGAGGTGCAGCACGAATAACAGCAGCGGGGAGACACCGGGCAGCACCAGCAGCTGGATCTGCCAAACGGCACTTCTCCTTCCCTTCTGTCTTTTCCTTTCCCTTTCCTTTCCTTTCCTTTCCTTTCCTTTCCTTTCCTTTCCTTTCCTTTCCTTTCCTTTCCTTTCCTTTCCTTTCCTTTCCTTTCCTTTCCTTTCCTTTCCTTTCCTTTCCTTTCCTTTCCTTTCCTTTCCTTTCCTTTCCTTTCCTTTCCTTTCCTTTCCTTTCCTTTCCTTCCTTCCCTTCCCTTCCCTTCCCTTCCCTTCCCTTCCCTTCCCTTCCCTTCCCTTCCCTTCCCTTCCCTTCCCTTCCCTTCCCTTCCCTTCCCTTCCCTTCCCTTCCCTTCCCTTCCCTTCCCTTTCAAATCCTTCCCTTCCCTTCCCTTCCCTTCCCTTCCCTTCCCTTCCCTTCCCTTCCCTTCCCTTCCCTTTCAAATCCTTTCCTTCCCTTCCCTTCCCTTCCCTTCCCTTCCCTTCCCTTCCCTTCCCTTCCCTTCCCTTCCCTTCCCTTCCCTTCCCTTTCAAATCCTTCCCTTCCCTTCCCTTCCCTTCCCTTCCCTTCCCTTCCCTTCCCTTCCCTTCCCTTCCCTTCCCTTCCCTTTCAAATCCTTCCCTTCCCTTCCCTTCCCTTCCCTTCCCTTCCCTTCCCTTCCCTTCCCTTCCCTTCCCTTCCCTTCCCTTCCCTTCCCTTCCCTTCCCTTCCCCCCACAGGGTCCTTCCCCTTCGCCCCAGCACTGGCAGAGCCACTTCCACCCACAGGCACTGGTGCTATAGGCACCGCCATATCCAGCTGTGCCATATGCATTGCTGTACGTGTGTGTATATCCATGCACTGACACGTGCATTCATGCACTAGGCGTTTATGATAAGCATCAACACCTGCATTTTGCCGTACGTATTAGTGCCATGTATAGATAAGCACTGATGTGTGCGTTTATGATATATACATTCATAGGTGTGCATTTACATATGCATTTCTATGCTATATCCGTGCATATGCTATACAAGCATTCATGCTATATGCAGCTATAGATACGCAGGATGCTGCTCTGTGGTGTATATGTGGGGTGGGTGTTTATGGGGAGGAGGGGTGTGTGGAGGCTCTGAGCCCTCCCTGCAGGGCTGAGAGGGGGGAGCAGAGGTGTCCCCTCCCCAGGTGACGGTCCCCAGCACGAGCTGGGGGTGAGGGAGGCCACGCCCCCCCCCCCCCCCCCGAACGATGGGGAGCTGCCCTCTGGGGTTTGCCTCCCGCCCCCCTCAGCCTGCATGGCCCCAGGGAGGGGACCTGTCCTCCCCTGCTCTTTGGCAAATGGGGGACACAGGGTGAGGACGTCCTCTAGTGTCCCCACTCCCCTTTCAGACCCCAAAACCAGATGGGGTCCAGGACCCAAACCAAGCCCAAACCATACCCAGCCCCACCAAACCCACCCCTCCAGCCTTACCCCTGCCACCCCCCAAACCCTAGTGAAGGGCAGTGCCAGGGCTGTGAGTGGGAGTTTTGTGGGTGTCGTGTCCCCCCCCCAGCGCCAGGTGGGGAAGTTCTGCTGTGAATCCCTAAATCCGGCTTCTTTTTTTTCCAGTAACTCTCCCCCGTCCTCCTTGGAAACTGACAGTGCTCCCCAATCCTGGGCTGTTCCTGGTGATGGAGTCACCCCCAAACCTGCCCCTGCTTTGGGGCTCCCTGGGCTTGGCTCAGCCTGGGGTGGGAGCAGAGCTGCCCCCGGCGGGGACTGCTTACAGGGGAGAGACTGGGCACTGTGGGCTGACAAGGAGCGGGCAGGGAATGGGAATGGGCAGGGAGCGGGCAGGGAACTGGCAGGGACAGGGGACAACAAGGAGGACAGGGCAAGGAGCAGGCAGGGATCAGGCAGGGATCGGGAAGGTGTAGCGGGCAAGGTGCAGGTAGGGGAGCAGGCAGGGAACAGACAGCCTGTGGGCAGGGTGCAGGCAGGGGAACGGACAGGGAGTCGGACAGGGAATTGGACAGGGAATTGGAATTGGACTGGGAAGCGGGCCAGGAGCTGGAGGGGATGAGACGAGGGGGAGCAGGCAGGGAGCAGGCAGAAGAGATGGAGCCGGCATTTGAGGCAGCTCAGCTGTGGCTGGCGATCAAGGCTTCCCTCCTGGTTTTCTGCTTTTTGAATTTTTTGTGTTGATTTTGTTTTTGTTTTTTCCCCTCTGATGGGAAATGTCACCCTGCAGAACAGGGAGAGGACTCGCCTATATGTGTATTTTCGGGAGGTGAAGGGACAGCTCGTACTAAACGCCCTGCTAATCAGCTCTTTGCCCCTAAATCCAGCTTTCCAACACCAAATCGATGGTCCTCCCAGCTTTTCTCCCTATTTTATTGGATCCAGAATTGCCTCCTGCAGCCTGAGTTCAGAGAAAACAAATTCAGCTAGAAGGGAGACCTAAAACGTTAAAAATGAAAAAGGAGTTAAAATGCTCTTTATATAATATTCTGTGTTTGCCAGCTCACCTTGGGATTTTGCCCTTTGCCCACGCGAGTGTCCATTTAAATTAAAATCAGAAATGACCAGGTGGAGAAAAATGTGGGAAGTGCAAAAAGTCAAGGGAAATTCAGAGAAATACCTGCGATGAATTGGCTTTTTCTGATAAAAATGAGCTGTAGCCGGAGGACCTCATCCCGAACAGGCGGGGAAATACTCAGGAAAGAAAAGTAAAAGATAAGGTGGGAAAATCAAAATGGGAAGAGAGGCTTAAAAAAAAAAAATAATCAAAAGCCCAGGAAACAAAGAGCTTTTCCAGGCAGGTGGGGTGCTGCGCCCCAAGTTCAACAAGGACTTGCTTTTACTGAGTGTATGTTGCTTGAATAGGGTTTTTTGGGGGAGTAAGTTTTGTTGGTTTGAACCAAATCCACAGAGAAATGAAACTTTCAGTGAGCAGCCAGCGGCAGGGACGCAACGGAGTCACTCCCGGCAGCCCCAGCCTCCACGCTGCCTTGTGCTTCCCAAGCCCTCCCTGTACACCCTCCTGTTAATAATTAAAATAAAAAAAAGAATAAATGAGACAAATCACCAACCGACAAGCGCTAACACCAAGCAACGTAAAAACTCGCCTCAGTTCGGGGTTTTTAGAGGCTGGTCTTTGCTGGTGGTGGCAGGGGGCGTGAGTGCCGTCGTGGGATTGCCATTGCCCATGGAAGGGGGACAGCCCGTTTGGGATGCAGGGATGGGAAGCTGAGGGATGGCCGGAGAGGCACTGCCACGGCCTTCCTGCTCCCTGGTGCTGGGGACCATGGTGACCAAGTGCCTGTGGACCCTGGTGGCCCACAGGGAGGAGGGGGCTGGTGACAAACCGCAGGGGACAGCCGGTGACAGGGAGCAGGACTGTGGCAGGTGCTTTTTTTCAGCCTCTCTCTCTTTCCAGAGGTCCTTTTTTTTTTTTTGCTGTGTTAAATCCAAACCTGCGTTAAATCAGCACCAGAAGAAGAGAGGGAGAGAGAGGGAGAAGGACAGAGAAAGAGCCACCAGGAGCAGGGACGCTTGGGAAGGGCCCGATCCTGCATCACAGGGCGCTGTGGCTTCAGCTCATGGAACTGTAGCTTAAAAACTTGTGTCCCCCTGCTCCTTCCCCAGCACCTCCGCTTGGATTGTGCTGCCTGATGGCTCCCAGGTCCCCTGTTTTCCTCCCTGGATCAGCCTGGAAAGTTTAGGGATCTCCCCAAAAGCAACCAGGGACCAGCACCTCCCGGGAGGGCACAGATCCAGGGAGTCTGTCCCTCCCCACGACGAGATTTGGGAAAGCTTGGAGGTGGGGAGGTCACATTAGCCAAGCTCTGTTTATAATGAGCAGAGGTTTTTTTGCTTTAAAAAATAAAAATCCAATAAAATAATCCCCCCTTCGCTTTCCTTCCTTCGCCTCAGGGAGCTGCCGGCAAACCCCTCTTTGTCTCGGGGCTGCAGAAGCAGCCAGACCCTCCTGGTCCCACACCTGGCTCCAGCCAGGAAATCCCTGTGGCAGACGGCATCACCCCGTGCCATCATTCACCGGATGCGATTAAAATGGAAGACAACCATCAAGTGTGCTAGAACCATTTTAATATAATTATACATATCTGCCAAATCCAGGAAAAAAAAAAAAAAAGGTTTATGCATATATATCTTTTTTTTTTCTTTTTTTTTTTTTTTTTCAGTTAACATCTGCAAGCATAAACGACAATGAATTTCTCGGTTTAAATTCATCCAGGTCAGAGCAACTGCCCGAAGTCCTGTTGGATTTGAGGGTTACTGCCAGCGTGGCTGGCAGTAAGTGAGCTCCAGAGGAGTTTCATGTCCTCGGGTGGGGTTTACTCGGTCTTTTCTCTTTCATTCAGAGACAGTTTGTTGTAAAAAGTTTCAGTGCAGCTCACCTCGGGTGAAAGGCGAGCGTGTTTTTTTTGTGTTTTTCTTTTTTTTTTCTTTCAATATATATTTTTTCATTATTATTTTTTAAAAGGTGATAATAGGTAACTCAGTTGCTCTGAATTTCACTTATAATTATAACCTATTTAAATCACAGCTGAACTCCCACTGGTGCAGAGTTCGTAGTTGCATACAATACAGGAGATCACAGTTTTGAAGTCTAGCACAGATTAAAAACCACAGATGTACCATTTATATAAGACACACACTGATTGTCTCTTAAAAACTACATATTGACTCCTTATGAACATTATCTTTTTTTTTTTTTTTCTTAATCTTTAAATAAAGTAGTGCAGCTAGGACAATCAGTCACACAACCCACACAGCCCTGAACCGAGTTCTCTGGGTGCCAACTTGAGCAAGCTGGGCGTCAAACTGTTGGATGAGCTCGAGAGAGAGAGAAAGAAAGCGGGAGGAAGGGAGAAAAAGAGGGAGAAAATGAGAGAGATGCTGTCCATTCCGAATATTTTAACCGAGGGTTGGGTAACACATTGGAAACCTCTGGGTGAAGGATCTTTCCACGCACACACACACAAAAAAAAGAAATAAAAACCTAGACTTGTTTTTTTGGGGGGGGACTTTTTTTTTTTTTTTTTTTTAAAACTGGCCCGTAGGGTGGGACGGTCTCCCACCTCTTCCAAACAAAGAAACCCAACAATTGCCTAAAACTAGAAAGAACACAGATGGGTCTGTCTGTTTTCTGCTCACTAGATGATCTGTCCGTTTAAGGCCTTCCTCCTCCATTTTTTCCTCTTTTATTATTCCTTTTCCAGAGTGTCTGAGCAGGAGACGAGTCCGAATGGGATCACACCAACACTGTCCTCCCCCTCTTGTCGCTGTCGGTTTTTTATTTTTTTTTTGTTCGTTTGTTTTGTCCGTTGAGTTATTTTTCTCGTTAATTTAACCAAGACCTGACTAAAACTGGAGCATTCCGCACCAGCTTGTTCCTTCTCGTCGTGGTTTCTCTCGTTACCACAAAGGTTCTTCACAAAACCTGGAACTTCCATGACGACGTCTGGTCCTTATAATCCAAGCAGTCAGCATTGAAGTTTAACTTCCAGGAGGTGGTTTGGTCTTTATAATCCAAGCAATCGGTGGTGGAGTTAAAGCCCAAACTGGAGGCTCCATAGCCCTGGGTGGAGAGGGAGGCCGGAGACTGGTTGAGGTGGCTGGTGACCGCGTTGGCACCCATGGGACTCAGGGTGGCCCCCGGGCCGGGAAGCTGGTGGTGCATAGGGGTCAAGTAAGATCCACAGTCCATCCCTCCGAAATAGGAGGTCGAGCCAGCGTATCCTTGGCTGTAGCCTGATGCCTGGGTGTAGGTCATGGGGTAGGATCTCTGCATGCAGGAGGAAGAGGTGGACAAGGGGTCGGAGAGCGGGGAGATGGACGCTGGGCTCCAGATGGAGACGGGGGCACTGCTGCTGGAAATGGTGGGGACGGAGGTGCTGGAGGGGGGAGTGAACTGCCCACTGGTCCCGCTCTCCGAACTCACTTCCCGGGCTGGTGAATTCTTCTTTTTCGCTGGCCGCACCTTGTTCTGGCCCCCGTTCTGCTGCTGCTGCTGCTGCTGCCGGCACTTGGCTCGGCGGTTTTTAAACCATACCTGGAGTCAGAGAGCCGGGGAGGGAGAGAGGGGAAAAAAAAGCCTGGGGTTAGGGATGCACGGGCAAACCCAAGGGGGAAAAGAGCCGGTGGGGGGGGGGGGGGGGGGGGACCTCGTGGGGGAGGGGGCCCTCAAAGCGCTCCCCGGCAAGCGGAAGGTTGCAGGCTGCTGCAAAGAAAAGCTCCGGGGCTCCCCCTCCCTGAGATCATTAGCAGTAATAACAAGTGGAAACGGGCAAATCAAACTGCTTAATAAGGTCACTTTTGGGGGGAAAAGGCGGGGGTGCACTCCCTATTTGCTGTTTGCCAGACGGGGACCCCCAGGAATCATCATTTAAGGCCTATTGAAGTCAAGCCCTTAATTAGAAACAATAGAGCATCAGAAAGGGAGGGAACAATTAGGGAAACAGAGGCAGGGGTTGGGGAGGAGAGGGTAAAGATGTCTCATTTACCCACCAAATAGACCCTCTGCTCTCCCCACCAGCCAGGCCCATCTCCCCCTCTTTTAGCGGGGACAAAGGGGGTGGGCTCTGGGGAGGAGGGGGTGCTGGGGGGGTTTCAAGGAGTGGGGATCCTGGTCCCTGGTGGCCACGCTCTGCTGGGGCACAGCACCAGGCAGCTTTGGGAAGCCTAGCAGGGAGGAAAGCAGGAGGGACAGCTTTGGAGATGTCCTGTCCCAGCTGCAGGGGTGTCCTGGATCTGTGCTGGGGGGGCAGCACAGGCCTCCCAGGCCCCCCCTCCTGCCAGCAGCACCTCCAAAATGCTGTCTGGATCAGGCCCCTGCAGGCTGCTTGTGGAGGAGACACAGACCAGCCTCAGGAGAGGGGTCCCCTCCGCCAAGGCCTCTTTTCGCTTATCAAAGTCCCTTCAAAGGGAGAGGGAAGCCCCCAGCCTGTACTGGTGTGAAAGGGGATCCCAGTCTGGCCTTGCTCCAGGGATGCAGGGATCCCTGGGGAAGGAGGGAGGGATCCTTTACAGCTTCCGCAGGGACCCCAAATGCCTGCAGGACAGGCTGGGATTTGGCACCTGGGGCATGGCACGATGCAGAGCCTGGGGATGCTGGGGAGCCCTCCCCAGCTCAGAGAAGCCAAGGGGGCTGGGGAGGGCTGAGGGGGGCTCAGGGCTGGGAGCTGCACCAACCCCCCCCCAGTGCATAGGGAGGAAGAAGAGGGCAAGCTCTAACCCTGGGGAGGCAAATTGCCGCTCCATCTCCCCCTGCACCCTCACCCATCCATAAGCCTCCTTCATCCCATGGGGACTTGATTTCACTCCAGGACCAACCCCATCCCCTAAAACCAACCCCAGCTGGGATTGAGGTGGGGGACAGGCAGGGGGTCTCCGGGGCCACTCCCCACCTCCACCCCCCCTGCTTCCTACCTGCACTCTGGACTCGGGCAGGTTGATTTTCAGCGCCACCTCCTCCCGCATGAAGATGTCGGGGTAGCGGGTCTTGGCAAAAAGGGCCTCCAGCACATCCAGCTGTGCCCGGGTGAAGGTCGTGCGCTCCCGCCGCTGCTTTCGGGGGGTGGCTATGAAACGATCCAGAGGTCCTGGCTGTCACTCAGCAGCCCCTCAAATCCCCGGTGTCCCCTCCATCCCCAGCCCCAGGGGGGTACCCCCATTCCCCTCTCCTCTCCTGGGCGACCCGCACCCCAATTCTCAGCTGCCATCAGCAATCCCACCTCCTCCCCATCTCCCCTGAATGGGTCTGGAGCATCTGCCCCCCAACCTCCAGCAGGAATTATGTACTTTGAGAAGGTAGAATGTACTTTTTAAAGGGTAAATTATATTTTAGAAGGCGCCCCCTCTTTGCAGACCCTTCCCCGGATAAAAAGTTACGGGTGAGGAGGAAGGGAAGAAGGGGGGGGGGGGGGGGGGCATGCCCCCCCACCATCACGGTCCCTGGGCACGTTGTCCCTCCAAAAGCCTCCAAGAGCCCGGCGGCTTCTCCTCCGTGGGGCAAAAAGGGGGGAGGAGGGAGAGAGAGCGCGGGGAGGGGGAAAGGGAAGAAAAACATGGCTTACCGGGATAACCGACGGACGGATGCAACAAATCCATGCCCGAGGTTGTGAGACTCAGGCCATTGACTGCGTAAGGTGGTTGCTTAAGATAAGACATCATGCTAAAGTTGTGGCGGGGAGGAGAGTTGGCCGAAATCCGGGCGAGGGGGAGCCGCCCGAGTGCCCTGCCTGCCCCGGGCGGTGCCTGGGGGTGCCGTCGGGCGGGGGGGGGGCCGCCAGGTGCCTGCGGAGGAGACAGAGGAGGGAGGGAAGGTGGACGGAGGGAAGGTGGGGGGGGGGGGTCAGGCCGCTGCCCCCCCACCCTCCCCCCCCCTCAGCTTTTATCCCCGCTGCCTTCCCCCGTCAAATCCTCCAGCTCGTAAAGCCGGACCCCAGCCGGATTTGGGAGCTGGGAGAGACTGACTAGATAAACGCATCTCTCCCAAAAAAGGGGCGAGGAGAGAAGGGGAGGGGAAGGGGGGGGGCACATCCCAGCCAGTAATTACTGCCCGAACAAAACCCCCCCATGCCTTCAACTGCCCGCATTGTACGGCAGCCCGGGGCATTTGCATAGGATTCCCGGCCGGGCACCGGCTAATTGTCTCAAGCAAAACTTGATTGGGGCCATTGGCAGACACAAAGAACCCCTCGGCTAAATAAATAATGCAGATAACAAAGCCCAAGGGTGAGAAACAAAGAAACAATTCAAGAAACCTATCTCTCCCCTAGTCTCTTGCAAGGACTTTAATTATTCCAGGTTTAGGGCAACATTCAAACCTTCCCATCCCCTCTCTTCCCCCCCTCCCCCTCGACGTTGCTGCATTTCAGAGCTCAAATGCCCGCTCGGGAAGACACAAACTTTTCTGCTCTACCGCCATCACTCCACGTCTGCAGTAATTTCCACCGGCCATTTGCACCTAATTAGTACGGGGGGTAATTAGATTTGGAGGCAAGTAACATATTTATTAGGCTTTCAAGAAACTCTTGATGACGGAGCTGAAGCTAAACAAACACCTCGGTGGGGAGCGGCCCCGGGACGGCCCCGGCGGGTGGGCGAGCGGCTTCCCCGGGCCGGGCCCGGCTCCGGCTCCCCCGGGGGCTCCGCTCGCTGCCCCGGCGGGGCCGGGCGCTTGGCAGAGGGGGACGAGGGGAGGGGGACCCAAACACACCCTCCGCCAAAAAAAATGGCCGACAAGGGGCCAGCCAGGGGTTCGTCAAAGGGTTAAGACTCTTTTCCCCCTAGAAAATATCTCTTTTTTTTTTTTGTCTTTTTGGGCAAAATCTCGCCCTTCCCTCCATTCCCACCGGCCGTCGGAAAAACGAACTCCAGCGCAACTTTGCTTTCCCAAAAAACTCAAAACTCAGTGTTTCGGGTAACAAGCGCGCACGGGAGCGGAGCCGCCCCCACGAAGGGTCCTGCGGGACCCCCCCGGCCCCTGTGCACCCCCCGCTCGGCTCCGTCGGTGCCGGTTTATCCGCGGTGCGGAGTTTCCCCCTTTTCCCCACGGGTGGAAGTGCTTTGCCGCCCTCAAAATGCGCATCTAGCGCGGGGAGCGTAGGGTCGGGCCCCACTTTTAACACACACACCCGGCGGGGATGAGGGGGGGAAGGCTGAAGAGGGGCAGCTTTGCCGAGGGGGGAGCCGGTGTCCGGGCGAGACTTCAGCCGCCAATTTATTCGCCAGCGCAGAATGCGCGGGAGAGCAAAAACAAAAACTCAAAAAAAAAAAAAAACAAACCACCAGCAAAAAAGCAAAAAACAACCCCAAACCTCCGCTCTGTTAAACTCGGCGGCATCCCGGCGAGGCGCCAGCCCAGCGCGGCCGCCCGCGGAGCCCCTCGCCCGCGGCCGCGCATCCCGGGGCCGCCCCGCAGCCCGCGGAGCAACGGCTCCGCTCCGCAATCTGTCACCTTTCCCCCTTCCCAACCCCCCGCCCCGCTCCGCAAAGAGCCGGGCTACCAGTTGCTCTGCCCTCGCTCAATAATAATTACCCCGTCCGAGAATTAATTATAATAAATGTTTTCTTGATAAACTAACGAGATAATCCGGACGGCACACGCTCCCTAATTATGGGCCACCGGCCCCAGCTCCGCTGATCGCCGGGGATGATTAATGCAAGGCAGCGATCCGCGGCCGGGCGCGCAGTCTATGGCTCTGCCTGGGGGGGTGTGAGGGGGCTTCGTCGGGCCGCGGAGCAGCGCGGAGGGGCTCCCGCGGAGCGGGGGAAGGTGCCAAAATAGAAAAAGGAATTTGTTTTGTTTTGTTTTGCAAACGAGAGATCGGTTCTCTGCCCGCACCAGACTCCACCGCAATTCTTAATTATTTATTTTTATTCTAATATATTTTTAATAATCTAATTTTCACCCCCCGGAGGAGGGAGGGTTTGGGTTGATGTTTCCCAACACGGGAATTTTTCCATCGGTGAGAGGGTGGCGGGGATGGACCTGCCACCGCGCAGCCCACCCCGCGCTTCGTCCCCCAAACCTGCGCGCAGCTCCGCGGCCGCCGGCTCCGCTCCGGTGCGGGCAAACGAAAGGGCCGACCGGGAGCGATGGAGCCGGGCTCGGCGGGCAGCGACCTCCGCCGCCGAGCCGTTTGACCCACCTCCGCCTCCCCACCGCTACCCGCTCGCATTTTTTAACCCCCTTCCCCCCCCCCATTTTGTTTTAAACTGGAGTTGCATCTTTTCCGAAAAAAAAAAAAAAAAATAAAGCTCAACTTCTCGGAGGAGCCGAAATCTAAATAAATCTCTGCAGCGAAGGAGGGTTGGGTGTGGGGTTTTTTTTAGCTCTAAAGAAACTTGTGCCGGTGCACAAGGACTTTCCCCGACTTTCTCTTTGTCACCGCGGTGCGAATCGAGGAGAGAGGTGGGGGCGCGGAGCAGTGCGCGTTATACCCGACCGCTGTCTTGGCGAAACGCTTTCCCACGGCTAAAAAATAAATTAAAAAAGGAGGTGGAAAACAGCTCCAGCCCCTCTCTGACCTGGATGCCATTCTCGCCATCCATTTCACCCGCGCCGAGCCATGGAGCTCTGGCCCCAAAACGCTTTGAAGGTTTTTTTCTCCCTGCAATTTCCAGCCCGGTTCTCCGGGAGTGCCCAAAAAAAACCCCAAAACCTTTCGCAAAATTACTTTTCTTTACGCATCGCGAAGAGGAGGAGGAGGAGGAAGGGGGAGCGGGTCTCAGGCTGGAGCCAAGAGAGGGGAGAAATTTTTTCCTGGTTATTTCTAATTTTAAAAGTCCACATTGGGGCCAGGGAATAACTAAAGACCAAAGAAAAAAAACCAATCATATTCCCAACGAAATCGGGGTGAAGAACCTCGCCTGCCGGCGGAGAAGCGAGCCGGCTCCCCGCCCGACCCCACGGGAGACATCCTGGCCACGGTGGGAATCGCCTCCCCACTCCTCGGCTTTGGCCCTTCGCCTTTTCATCCAGCAGCTCCCGGTCCCAACCGGGGGCCGAGCCCCCGGCCCCGAAGCCGCCTACCTCCTCCGCCCGGCCCGGTCCGGCCTCGCCCGGGCAGCCCCGCCTCTCCTCCGGGCGGCCGAAAATAATAATAATGATAATTTTAATTTTAATTTCCCCCTCTTCCCTCTGTATTTCTGCCCGCTGAGCAATGCCTCCCCCCCTCCAAAAAAAAAAAAAAGAAGGATGAAGCGAGAGGGCTGGACTTACCTGCGAGTCTCGCCGGCGCCGCGGGCAGGGCTGGGGGGCGAGGGGTGAAACCGGTTCCCGGATCCTCGCCAAAATTCAGGGGTCGGGTTGAGCTGGGAGAGAAAACACAAAGCGGAAGGTTAGAGAGACCTCGCCGCATGCACATGCCCACCATATCGGAAGGGGGGGGCGAGGTGGGGGGGTGGGAGGGGGGGAGAGAGAGAGAGAGAGAGGGAGAGAAAAAATGTTTGAAAAAGAAGAATAAATGGAGGAGAAAGGGGAGGGGACGGTGCAGGAGAGGGATGCAGGGATGCTCGGGGTCTGGGCTCGGTACATACAGAGCTGGCCGGTGCCGGAGCTGGTCAAAGTGATTTTATTTTTAATAATAGTGGCAGGGTGCGTTGGAGCTGAGGTCTCTACCTCTCTCGGGGAGCTTTGCTGAGAAAGCGCCTCTCTGGCAACTTTTTGACGCAAACTCTCCAACCAATGGCAGGGAGAGAGTGATTGACACATCTAAGCCAGGGGGGAAATAATAAAAACACACAACAGGGGGAGGAAAAAACAGGCCGCTGCTGTACCGGGGGGACAATCAAGCGAGAAATAACAGCCACCAAAATGACACGAGAATATACATTAAAAGAACCTGCTCGGTTTAAAAATATACATTATGGAGCAGAGCGTATGAAGTCATTGTACAAATTAATGGGGTGGACAGCAGTGATGGCGTTAGCGTATTGCCCGGGGAAGGAAAGGAAGAGGGGGGACAGCAGAAAGCTGTGTGTGGGGTGTATAATAATAACAACAAAAGATATTAAAATATATAAGTAAATATTTGGGAAGGGCGGAGGGGATGCAGAGCCTGCCCGGAGCCCTCGGCTGAGCAGCGCGGAGCCGGGCGAGAGGAAACCTGGGGGAGCAAAGGGGAGACACCGCACCCGCCCGGGACAGAGGGGAGCGGGGTGCCAGGGTACCCCCAGCGCCGGGTCCCCCCTACAGCACCCGTGGAGCGGCCCGCAACCCCCGTTCCGCCTCCCAGGGGCCAAATAGCCCCGGGGCGAGGGGAATCGAGTCACCTGGGGGGGAATAATAAATGTGTTTTAAATTTTGTATTAAAAAAAAAAAGATATACACGAGTAATGGTGTAGAATGGGGCTTAGGCAGCGGCGCTGTGATGAATTTGCAAATAGGGAATTGCGCGTATTTTAATAGAAATAAAGTCGGTGCAGCCAAGGGGTGGGGGGTGAGGAGGGCCGGGAGGGGGTTCCCCGCCGGCCGGGAGCACCGGGGACAGGGCACCGCGAGGGTCCTTCTCCCACCTCCCGTCCCCGTTCAACTTCTCCCGGGTCAAAAGAAACCCGAAAATAAAGCTTATGGCAAAAGGCAGGTGGACGGAGGCGGCTCGGGTCGGAGGGAGGGAGCGCTCACCCACTTTCTTCACTTCTGACAATGCGGGGGGGGAAATAAATGCGGCGGCTCGATCATTTTAATGGGGTGACCTATGTTAATGAAGTTATAGCAATTAATTCGCCTCTTTGTGGCTCTCCCTGAGCCTGGCTGCTGCTGCCTGCGATCCGATGGGGTTGTCCTTGGACATAAGCGCGGTCCCGAGCGCTGTCGGTGCAGCCCGGGCTGGCGGTTTTGCAGGAGCAGGTTTGGGATGCTCGGGGTTGGGCTGGGTGGTTGGGTGGGTTTTGGGGTGAGTTTTTGTTGGGGTTTTTTTGTGTTATTTTCTTTTTCTTTCCTCCCAAAGAGGAGGAGGAAGGAGGGGGCAGAAGGGAAGGAGGGAGGGGAGAGGAAATTAAACAAATAAACAAACAAACAAACAAAATAACCCCTCGCATAGCAGCAGCCCGCCTGAGCCGCTCCCACTTTGGCCGCTTTTTTTTTTTTTTGATTTTTTTTGCGAGGTGACTTCGCGGAAAGTTGGTACCCAGGGTACCCCCGGTCGGGACCCCCCCGGGATCCCCGGCCCCTGCGCTCCTTGGAGTTGTGTTTTGGGGTTTGTTTTTTTTCCCCTCCCCTCAGAGCCATGAGACTTTTTTTGGGGAGGACCTTTTGTAAGTTTGTTTGGTTTGGGGTTTTTTTTGGGGCGTGGGGGGTATAGCGAGGAGCGGCTGCAACCCACCCCCCCGCCATCCCTTTTCAGCATCTCTCCCTCCTCCCTAAAAAAAACCAAACCCTCTCGCACAGAGGTCCACGCCGGGCAAATCCTTCCCTCTCACCTCCCCGCACGGCCACGCCACCCCTCAGCCTCTCCTTTTAGCAGAGCACCAGTAATAAATATCCCGATTGAACCCTTCCCTCCCCGCCCCCCCCCAGCCCCATCTCCCCCCTCATCCCCCCCTCCGCCTTTGCCATCGTCTCCCGCCCCCACATATTATTTAATAACCTTAATCCACCTTGGAAGAATGAGAGAGATAATTCGTTCCCGTGTATCCTGACCAGGAGGGTATTTTCGAAATCGATTAAAAATTAAAAAAAAAAAAAAGGGGGGGGGGGGGGGGGGGGAAGGAGAAAAAAAAAAAAAGGAAAAAAAAAAGGGGTGTTTGGGGGCTGGAGGAAACCGGGCTGTGGCAGAGGAGGGCTGAGCAAGGCAGAGAAATAAAATTCAGTGCCTGAAGAAAGTAGCGGAGAGAGCAGGTTTGGGAGCCCAGCCGGGCTGACATCCCTGCCCGGCCGTGGGGCAGCGGGCAGGCAGAGCTGTGCCAGAGGCGACAGGCACATCCCAGCCTCTCCCTCTGCCCCCCCCAACCCCAGCCGGAGAAGTTAGGAATAATTCACGCGGCCAATAAAACAAGTGGCAGAGATGGACAGTGTTACTTAAATAAACAAGGGTCTCTTTAAAATTCTCATCCACTTCAGATGTCTAAAGTAAGATTGTGATGATTTTGTCACGGTTTGGTAAATTTACCCCTTTAAGAGGCTTTCATAAATCCCAGAACACACCTTCAGCCAGATTTGAATATAGATTTAGGTTTTAAAACCCAGAAGCTGGGAACACCGCTTTATCAAAGAGAATTTCCCTTTAGCTTAGCAATGTGTTGGAATGGCTCTTGCAAAGATTGGATCTGAGAGGGGGAAAAAGGGGGAACCTGCTTTCCTGGAGCAATCCTGCACACACTTTGCAGCTGCCTCTGCCTACAGCCTTCTGCAGTGCGGGGAAAAGTTGCAAAAAAATTTAATATATTAATAAGCATTGTTGAAGATGTAAGAACTGGGGTTTTTTTATATTCTTTTTTTTTTTTTTTTTTTTTTTTAAACTTTCCAGTCTTTTCTGGTCCATTTGGAAAGTGTTTCAGAGCAGGTACGGTCCCAGAGAGCCAGACTAGCTGGGGCTAACGGGGAGTGAGTGGAGATGTGTGATTTTTCTACCCTCTAAGAACTTTGTGCTCAGAAAACCAAAATCTGCTTCTGGGATGAAAAGAAACTGTAACTTCTGCTTCTCAGTAAGTTCTGCAACTTTCCGATGCCAGCCGTGTTAGAGAGCCATTTTCTCTCTCTGCGTAGTTGCGTTTTTTTCTCTTTCTCTCTCTTTATTTCTCCTTCTTCTGATTTAATTTCCGACTCTTCTCCCTAACGCGACCGTTTCGCGAGTGGTTTTATTGCCGCGTGTGTCGCTCCCCAGGCTGATCGCGGTGAGCTGCTGCCCTTGGATGTTATGACCAAGGAAACGGGGGGGGGGGGGGGGGGGGGGAGAAAATTAAATTAGTCATTTATTCAGGTCGGGTGAAAGTTAAGGAAGGAAGCAAAGAACGCCGCCCAAAATGAACCGATTTATTATTTGTCATCTTTATATCTGGGATCGGCTCCGGAAAGCGATGCATGCTGCGCACTTTTAAGCTTTTCCCTCATCGGATTTGTGTCTAGTTAAAATATTCCTGACTTTCCTTGAAGTTTATCTGCAATTCAATTGCGGGTTGGGGTTTTTTAGTTGTTGGGGGTTTTATGTTTTGGGGTTTGTTTGGTTTTTTTTTTTTTCGGTTTGGTTTTCTTTTTTTTACAGTTCAACACTCCCGCCCACTCCAAAATCTCCCTTTTTGGGGATGCCAAGCCAGAGGCACTGGCAAAGCTCTGTCACTTCCAGAAAGGGTCGAATTCGTTCTAAAATGCCGGAATGCTTTAAAAGAAAAAAAAAAAAAAACAAAACAACCCCTTCTTTTCCAAGCGTCTGGGGGAGGGATGGCAGAGCCGTCAACTTCTTTAGGGAAGGGAAAAAAATAGTATAAAAAATTAAATATATATGTATATATTAAGGCAGCACCTTCGCCTAGAGGAAAGCAAGTTTCATAATTGGGATAGGGGGGCCCGGGGGAGGAGAGGAAGGGATGGTGGAGGCATTTGGGGGCTATGTGCAATTTGCTCAGCTCATTTCGAAGGCAGACGAGTCCCAAAAATGCTACCCCCAAAGCAGAGAAAGTGAGTGAGGCCAGGGCTTGAACCTGAGTCTGATGTGCACCGGTGCGGGTGTGTGTGTGTGTGTGGGAATTGTACCCCCCTCCCCCGAAAAAAAAACCCCAACAAACCCTTAAATAGAGAAATAAATCAAGAGCATGAAATAATAATAACAATAATAAAAGTCTTTGGGGTGTGTGTGGGGGGGCCGGTGCAAGGCGTCTCCCGGGGCCCGGTGGGGGGGGGCTGAGGAAGGGGTTGTGTGTGTCTGTGAGTCTGTGTGTCCGTGTGTGTGTGTTTGTGTTGATGAAAGGCGCTAATACTGCCAGTTTACATAATTTTTCTCTCCAGGCCATGAAGTTACCTTGATGAGCAGCTTTCTGCAGCAATCAGATTATAGCTCCCCACCCAGATATTGAAATAACAGTTACAGTCCCATATCTCGCGTGTTGGCAAACTTGGGAGAAATTAAGGGGTTGGGGGGGGAGGGGGGAGAAGGGAGAGAAAGAGTCAGAAAAGGGGTTTTGTAAGAAAGAAGAAAAGAAATCCGCAGAGAAGCTTTAAACTAGTCTTTCGTTTGTAACCTTTTACAACCTTTATTTCCCGTATATGAAAAGCTCCTTTTATTGAGACACAGAAAGAACTCCCCCCCCCCCGCCCCCCCCGGCTTTGGATTTTTAATTAGAGCCCATCAATTGCAGCCATATATATAGGAATCGATATAAAGTAATCCGTGGAGATGGGCTAAGGTTTTAATCGAAAATCTTCTTTGCAGATCTTCTTTAGCCGCTGGCTGGTGGAGAAACAAATGTTCACTAAAAAAATACCCCCCGAACCCCCTAAAACAGCCGCCCCCCCAACCAAACAAAGCCACAATGCAGAAAGCTTGCAAAAGATCAGAAACCAACTGTTGTTACCATGTGAATAAGAAATTACTCTTGTGCTTAACTTCCTCCTCCCTTGCAGGCAGTGATTTTATTTATTGTTTTTTTCATATTGGAAACTTTAAAATTAGCTCCGGAGATTGCAGCTAATTTTTCCTTCCTGAAGTTGTATATGGATAATGGTATTTTCCGTGCGGGAAGGGTCTGATTTGTGCGTCCGCCAGTGTCTGTGTGTCCGGTAACAAAGATCCCACAAGTTACAACACTGCGGTGAAATCCAGGCACCGTCCTCTTGCAGCTTCTCAGCCTCACAAATATCCCACTTTCTTTTCTTTCTTTTTTTTTCTTTCTTTTTTTCTTTCTTTTTTTTTTTTTTTTTTCAAAGCGTTTTACATTATGTTAAATTTAACTCTTTACTCTCACGCGATGAAATATTCCTTTTCCACTTGGGAAAAAAAAAAAAAAAAAGAAAGGAGGGGGAAAAAAAAAATCCCAACTCCCCCCAAAGCTGCCCCAGCCTTCCTCCTTTCTAAAGAACTAGGGCTGTTTTTCTCCAGGGGAAGGAGGGGAGTGGAAGCTAAATATGAAACAATGCAGGCAGCTCCGGGTTTATTTTGGTAAATTAATTGTGAGACTATTCCGGCTCCTGTGTGTTTCTGCATGATTAAACTGTGCTATTTGTTCCCCGAAGCTGCACATTAGCAGAAAGCGCAAGTCTATTTTAAAGCATCATCCTCAGGTTTAATGTAAGCAAACTAGGCTGAGTGAAAAGTTTACCCGAGTAATTGCGGCTAAGAGTCGACTGTAGTTGTTTTAATCACTATTTTCTATCTGATAAGTGCGTTTTAAAGACTGGACTCTGCATTTTTTTAATCTGAAGGAAGCGAATCTGACCGTATTTGTACCCAACCTCGCGTCTTATCTGAATGAAATTTCAATTTATTTAAAAGCTTGGTGTTTAATACACTACACGGGCCACATTTAGTTTAGACAAACCCCCTCTTGTACTTTCTCCGTAATCACGCCTAATGAAAACGTGGGATTTTCCCATTATTAAAAAAAAAAAAAAAAAAAAAGTGAAAATATAATGCATCTTCATTAGGAAAATTGACTGCTGTGCTCAAGACAGTTCTTAATTGAAAAGGCAACCTATTTTAATGGTGTGGTTGAGGAGAAGATTACATACTTTATCCAAACACAAAGACAATTAATAATGAGGACCAGGCTGCTGCCATTAACTCTAATGTAGTTACATCAATGTCAGTGGAAGTGCTCGTACCTGAGAGGTGCTGGGGGATGCTCCCCGCGTCCCCCTCCGCCCTGCCCGGCCACAGCTCATCCCCTCCTCCGGCAGCAGCAGCAGCAGCACCCAGCCATCATCCGAGAAAACCCAGCAGCACCAGCCCCCTGCCTTGCCCCCCCGCCATTAATTTGTATTATTATTATCTTTTATTTATTTATTTATTTATTTATTTAATGGCAGCACAACCCCAAGAAGTTGTGCAAACAGGGTTCGCCCCCCGGCCGCCAGGTTTAAAGGGACTTTTAAGAGCTGCCTAATTCAGGATATTTAAGAGCATGACAATGCGGAGTGGTGGTAGCGGGTTAAGCTGCAGTTTGCAAACGAATCCCTGCCCCGCAGCCAAGGGAAAAGTCCTTTTTCCACCGCCCCCCCTCCCTCCCCCCCCGGACCATTTCCAGCGCTGCCAAGAGCCAGCGTTCGCCTGAGCGACGCCTTCGCTTCAGGCATTTCTTTGGGCTTAAAAAAAAATAAATTTAAAACCCACAATAATTAAACTTTCATTTGCTCGATTTGCTGATAAGGTGTATTTACGCCGGGCGTTGGCGGACGAGGGTTTTGCTCTGTAATTTTTATTTTAATTATTAATTTTTTTTTTCTCGCCCTAGGAGGGACCGCTCGGCCAAGCCCCGTTCACCCGCGGTGTTTCCGCGGCTGCGGAGTGGGCTGGGGGGGGTGGGGGCGCGGAGCGGTGCGCGTCTTTCAGCGAGTTTAAAGCAAGCCCTGCTCGAACCGCCCCCCCCCCCCCCCCCCCGGGAAATGAAGTTGAATCGATAATTAAAATTAAAATACTTAAACCAGAGCAGCGCGATTTCTCCCTAAAAGAAAAAAAAAAAGATAATCGATCCCCCCCCCCCCCCCCCCGCCCCCGCAAACCGCTTTTTTTCCCCCCAAAACCATCCCCGAGGGCAACTTTCCCGCAGATCTTTGTCCTGCACCGAACTTGAGGGGGGGGGGGGCACCCCTGAGCCTGGAAAAGCGGAGCCGGTAACGGGGGGTTCACAATTGGGGGTTTATTTTGGGGGGGAGGGTGAAGGATCCCCTGCCGGGGTCCCGGCCGGAGCGGGGAGGGGGGGTCCCGCTCAGCCGCCTTCTAGGGATGAAGAAAAGTGTTTTGGGGGTATTTTGTCAGCGTTTTGTGCATGCCCCGCCCGGTGCTGGCACCGGCAGGCAGTGCGGCCGTTCGCTGACCGGCTCCCGCGCCCCCCCCCGGCGGCTGCCAGCACCCCCGGGCCTAATCCCGGCTATTCCCCCTCTGGCAGTTTTTAATCTCCTCCGGGGGGGAGGAGAAGGAAGGAGCGGGGGCGGGGGGGGGGGCGGTGGCCCCGGTGCCGGTCGGGCTGCCCGCCCCAGGCTCGGCCCCGCCGGCGGCGGCCCCTCCCCGCCCCGACCCCCCCCCCGCCGCCCCCCGCCGTCAGCGGCCCTGCACCGGGCACGGCGGGTCGCCGGGAGGGAGGGCGGGCAGTGCCCGGCCTCCCTGACGGAGGGACAGACGGACAGGGCTGTATCCGGCCTCCCTGACGGAGGGACAGACGGACAGGGCTGTGTCCAGCATCCCCTCATGGATGGACAGACAGACGGGTGTGCCCAGCATCCCCTGTCAGATGGACAGACAGACAGGGCTGCATCCCAGCATCCCCTGACAGATGGATAGGGCTGTGCCCAGCAACCGCTGACGGCCGGACAGACAAGGCTGTGTTCAGCATCCCCTCATGGATGGACAGACAGATAGGGCTGTGTCCCAGCATCCCTTCACACACAGATAGACGGACAGGGCTGTGCTCCAGCATCCCCTCATGGATGGACAGACAGATAGGGCTGTGCCCAGCATCCCTTCACACACAGACAGATGGACAGGGCTGTGTCCATCATCCCCTGTCAGATGGACAAATGGACTAGGGCTGCCCTCCCGGCATCCCCTGTCAGATGGACAGATAGACAGGGCTGTGTCCCAGCATCCCCTGACAGACGGACAGACAGGGCTGTGCTCAGCATCCCCTGACGGATGGACAGATGGACAGGGCTGTGCCCAGCATCTCCTGACAGACGAAAGGACAGACAGACAGTGCTGCGCCAGCATCCCCTCATGGACAGAGATGGCAGTGTGTGTCTGCCCTTGCAGACAGACAGACATGGTGGTCAGATGGGCAAAGCAGTGCCCATCCATCCCTCCCGGACAGACAGATGGACAGACATGGTGGTCGGATGGGCAGAGCAGCGCCCATCCGTCTCTCCCAGACAGGCAGACGGACAGACATCCGTGTCCCACCGGGCCCACCCTGGTGAGCAGAGCCAGGGACAGCCCAGGTGCGGCCAGGCTAATCCCCGGGCAGACAGACAGACAGACGGGGCCGTGCCTTGCTCACCCCGCCTGGCAAGGGGGTGCCCCATTAAATCCCAGGCAGAGCAGGTGGAGCATGGCTAATCCTCCAGCAGCGTCCAGCAACACCCGGCCGCGTTCAACCAGTTGGACAAACCGACACAAACGTCACCTGGCCGGATTCCTGCTGGGCAAGGAAGAGCCCGGCCGGGTCCCGCGGGCAGAGAGGAGTTAACGGGTCCGTGGCCATCCCACTCGGGGATTTTTCTACCTGCAGAAAAAAAAAAAATCACGCTGCAATTCCCTTCCCGGTACAGGCAGGGAGAGGCAGAGCAGTGGGGTCCAAACCGGCTGTGGCCTTTAGGAACTACCCTAACATCCGCAATTGGAGATAAAAAGAAAGTTCCTGCTGGTTCCCTTCCAGACAAATGAGCCTGGCCGGGTCTCTTTGCTCTTTAGAAGCATCTGCCCACCCTCTGCACCTGATTCCTTCCAGGAGCCTTTCATCTCCCTCCCCTGCCTGCTCCCGGAGCCCAGGCTCATCTGCCTGGGGGCTTAATGGTACGGGAAGATGCGAGTCCCCCCCGGGACGACCCTGTGCCCACCTCCTTCTTCTCATCTCTCCCCGCAGTTCCCCCTCTCCTGCACCTACTCAGATGGCTGCTTGCGAAGGGATTTTTGAGGGGAGGAGAGGAGTTTCTGGAGCTTTCATTTTCCTGACTGGTGACAGCCATGCTAGGGACTGTCTCTTATTTCCGTGAGGGGGATGTTAATGACACGCTGGTTTGTGCCCATGTCTAGGAAGCAGGAACTCGACCCAGACACAGCAGGATTTTCCGGGAAAGCGTGCCTGCCTTCTGTGTTTATTTTCATACTGATGGTGTAGGTAAATCTGGCATCAACAGGTTGCTGAGAAGAAAAACAACCTCCTTTCGTGTGCGCTCACTGACCAACACTGCTATGAGGTTCTTTGGTGGGAGGTTTCTTGGGAAAATAAATGCCTTCTGGGTGGATATTTTGTCATTTCCTAGCCGTATCCTGTGTCCCCGCACGCTGCTGTGGCACAGGGTTCAAATCAGTTGCCCCAACGTGGTCGTCAGGAGCATCCGAGATGCCTTCGAGTCCCTGCGACACCCACACAGCACTGGTGGGTCTGGCAGAGGACCTGCAGGAGATCTGTGCCCCCCCAGCTCAGCTGGGAGGCCATCTGGGACACCCGGGGACATCTCAGGTGACATTGGACACGTGTATTTAGGCAACAAAGCCACATTTACAGTCTGAACTGCTAACACCCGTGAGGGTCAGTTCTTCAGCCTGGTGCCAGGTGACACCTCCATTAAAGCTTTTTGCAGGAGCCCGTAAATAACACAACCCTGCCCATCTATTTTCCCGTGCCCACTGTGACCATTTCTTGGTGCCTCGTTTAGGTGGGCCAGTGATGCGGCTGCCTCAGTTGATGTGGCATCTTGGTTGATGTGGCAACATTGAACGCCAAGAGGGGTCTGAGTCCAGGAGGTGCCGACAACCCCATTAGTGAGAGCAGAATCCTTCCCAGGTGCCTTGGTTTGGCCACCCGAAGCATAGTCTCGTCTTGCTTGTTGGTGTCTATGCATGAGATTTGGAGAACATCCTCCAAGCACCAAAGTTCTCTTCCTATGTGTAAAGTCAGAGCCATCAGGATGAGGTGCAGATAAGATAACAGCTAAAATGCGCTGGTAGTTTATTTCAAGCTTGCTGTGGGAAGGATGGGCAAGAGCAGGGCTGGCTGCAGGTGTTCATTTGAGGAGGAGAGCCATGACCTGGCTTGTCTCCCTGCTCCAGTTCTCCAGGCAGTGCTGGCATCAGGGCTGGCACAAAGGCAATAGTCTGCTGGAGGGGTGACAGGGGTGAAACAGGCTCTTCAGCCCTGCCTGCGGCTGGGAGGAGGAGGATGATGGAGCCGTGGTGGGGATCGGCACAGTCCTGTGTGTGGGGTGAGTCCCTGGGGCTGGCGCATCCATGGATGTGCAGAAGGTAGAGTTGGCCAGGACATGGATGTCCAGCTGGGACTTGCTGTGCCATGTGTCTCTTCGTGCTATTGCTTTTGAGGAACAGGAGAGTACGATTTTCATTTCATTAGTACACACTCTTATCTTTAGTGAAGCACAGGGAAAGAGTGACTTCAGCCCCATTTTAGTTCTTGCAATATTTTGCTTTTAGCCTCAGTGTATTTTTCTCGCATCGTACTTTGCTTTTGGACTACCTGTAGGATTTTGGAGTACCCGTAGGAATTTGGACCACTGTTATAGGATTCCTACCTGAGCATGGAGCTGGGAGTAGGTTTCTATAGCTCCATATTTAAGGCATTTGCTGTGATTTAGTCTATACAGTCCATAAATCTACACGTTTGATATCCAGTGAGAAATTCAGAATGAGTTGCAGTCTTCTCTTTAGTCTACGTAGTACAGCCAGTCACAGGCTATGTCAGCAATTTAAATATTTTACTGAAATGCAACTTTTCAACTTTTTTTGACATAAGGATTATCCAGAGATGCAAACTATACTATAATTGCCCAACTCCCCTTAACTTACTGCAGTTCTTTAATAAAGAAACACTCCAAAAGGAAGAAAGCCAATTCCTTTCACATAACTAAGGATTTTTAATCCAGAGGACATTTTTTAATAAAATATTCTATTTTCATGCTTGTACTGTAGATAGTTTCAGCCTCTGTGCTTGGAATAATTGTTTCAGGAGTTATTATATAAAGCCTATTAGAAAAAAAGAAGAACTAATATAAACACTACTGGCTGTATTTTACCCTGCGTTCGTCATTCAGAAAAGCTTTCCAGTGTGAGATGTACAAATTATTATCGATAAAACACAGGACTTTAAACACTCCAGATTTTTCACCTGCACTAAGATCACAAATCCAAGTCCATTTACTAAAGTAAATAGTTGTAGAAGCTGTTTTTCAGGCAGAAGAGCTAATTTTGCAGCCCAAGCGGGCCTTTGTTTTGAGGAAAAATATTTCTGAGAGAAATGGGTCTCTATGCTCCCACAAAGATGGTTTTCACATTGCGGCACTGAGCCATGGAAGTTTGTACATTGTTGCTTTAAAAGTGTGCGCAAACCCGCACGTAACTCAAAAACTGGAAGGAAAAATCTGCCTGGAATGGAAACGGCAAAATGGTTTTGAGAAATGCAGTTGGGCACCTTAGAAAAATGTTGACAAGGATGTTATGGGTTGTAAAAAAAAAAAAGGTTAAAAGGTTGACGAATAATCAGGTGTTTATGCGTGCGCTGATAAGAGAACTTCATGCTGAATGAAACTAGTTATTACTCTATTATTAAATACTTAAATTATGATTAGTTATGAAATGAATCTAGCATGTGAATACCTTGCCAGTGCTAATGCATTAATTCACACCCCACCTGGACGACTTAGGGATGTTTTCTCTCCATTTTGCGAGGGAGGAACAAATTAAGGTCAAGCAAAAAGCTTGTGGGAAGGAGGGTCCGGAGCCTCGACCACTTTTCACATACACACTGACATCCCTTTTTTGGGCTTCTTATTGCCTGCCTTCAAAATCCAAGGAAATAACACTCACAGCATCTTCCAGAGCAGGAATTTCAAATGACACTTCCACAGTCCTGGAGGAAGCACCGTTTACGTGGTTTAGAGACCCATGGAGAAACGGGCAAATGGACAACTCTGCGTGGTGTCCCAGAGTGCTAAATTTCGCTCAGGTTTAACTGAGGGATGTGTAAAAACTCATGTGGCTACACATCTGAGGCAGATCGAGAGCAAGCCTCTCCAAGAGCTGCTTTTGCCCTCTGCACACCTCCTAACCCCAGAGATTTAGGGAGTTCTGTTGCGCGTACAAGACCATGTGGCTTCAAGGGCTTAATTCGGCTAATTGCATTAATGAGAACCAGTTGTATTTAAGCAAGTCAGTTCCCTCAGTGGGAACCAAAGAACTGTAAATTTATACCCTGGAAGGTTCTCCCTTTTTAAAAGATGGAAGAATATTGAGGGATCCGCCCAAATTTGTGGTCTCCCATTCTCATTCCTCTGGAAAGCAGTGGTGTCCTGAGGAGGAGGACATGGATCTTCATCCATCCATCCATCCATCCATCCATCCATCCATCCATCCATCCATCCATCCATCCCCAGCATGTAGAATATCTTGGGTTATAGGAATTAATAACCTTGGGAGTTTTCTCCTTTAACTGAAGTTATTTTCTTCTTCCTTTTATGCACCAACATCACCGATGTCCTTATGGTGCAAGTGAGAAGAGCGGTGGCTGTGGAAGTGGCACTGGATACACCCTCCTCCTAGACCCAGTTTTTGCCCGTCTGTGCGGCTTGGGAGAGGGAAGGAGAGACTAGATTCCAAATTTACTAAACCCATGAAAAATATCGCAGTGCAGATCAAATACTTTCAACTGTTTGTTCCAAAGGAACGTTTATAAATCCATCAAATGTCTGTTTGTGCTTTAATTATTCTGTGTTTCCTTGCTTTATATGGTAAAAGCAGTTTTTATACTTTTGATTCCCCCCCCCCCCTCTTTAAGGCAGCAAACTCTCCATGCTGAATTCTTACAAAATCCTTAAACCACCTGGGAATGGCTCTCACTCCCCAAATCCTCCTCCTGTGATTTCCCTACCTGGTCACCTGGCCCATAGCTGGGATTTCCCTCTTCTCTGCAATACCACAGACATGCTTCTAACCCAGAATTCGTCCCAAAGTGACTCTTGCTAGGATATTTCTTGGAAAACTCCAGTACCAACCCATTAACCTGCTCTAGACTTGGAATTCCAACTTTTTCTCCTCTTGAGGTGATGCAGAAGGGAGTTGTCTGGCTGATGGAAAAGTCAATGTGTTAATCCTAAATCCTTCCGTAGGGTTCTGAGCACCTTACGTATGGAGCTGGGTGGATAATGCATTTTCTTTTTGGTGACTGAAGCAGAAAACAGTCAGGATAAAAGTGGACTATATACAACTGAAAACAGATTATTTTTTTCCCCCAGATTTTACAGATAATTTAAAAATCCTTGGAAATATTATTTTGAAGCAGCCACAGACATTGTGCTTTGCTGACATAAAATATTTAATTTTTAAGCTATTTAATTCCTTTCTTTAGTCTATTTTTGATAGGAAAATGCTATTTTAAAATGAAAACTTTAATTTAGAGGAAGCTTAAAAAAAAAGAACACCAACATTTTCAAAATAAAGTCTTCCTTAAAAGGACATCGAAATGAATTTAGGCTTTTTTATTTTCCAAATTTCACCCACGCTCGCAAGTAATTTTGGATGGCATGATACTCAAGTTTTCAGTGAACTTACTATCTATCAAGAAATAAAATAATAGCTTAGTTCTCCCCACAAGCTGTGACATCCCTTAATTCCTTAATTGCTTTAAGATGAGCAGGTTTGGGTTGTGTTTATACTAATTTTTTTTTTTTTAAATTCCATTGTTGTGTGAGTCTGGTGTAATTGTTTCACTAGCAGGAAGTGGGTGAAGAAGGGAGGGCGCAGGCATGTGCCAAACACCACATCCTCTGCTTGGAGCATCTCTTGGATGCCGGTATCCAGCAGCGTCGATCCCGGTGCTCAAGAAATCACCAGCGCCTGCAGTTGCGCTGCTGATGCTGCGAGAAAAGAGACATATACCTTCCCCTCATGTGGACAGGCAAAGCTTTTGTGAAAAGATAATAAAATATAGAATCACAGAATGGTTTGGGTTGGAAGGGATCTTAAATACCATCTTGTTCCAACCCCCTGCCGTGGGCAGGGACACCTCCCACTAGACCAGGCTGCTCAATAATCAGAAAATCTGTTGATTAGCCAGCTATTCATAAAAACACAACTATGTGAAAATGTCGGGCAGGTTTTTGCTAATACAGCATTCGGAGAGACAGCCTTAAATTCACAGGAACATCCTTTTCGGTCCTCCTCCTGCGTGCGCGTGAGCTGTGGCTTTTGGGGTGCTTTCGGTGGTGGGCAGAGGGAAATACACGTTATGTATGTTTGACCACAACCGCAGTGCATGGAGGGGCACGAGTGAGCGGAGACCACCAGCAGTAAAGAGATTTATGTACCCTCAAAGCCATGTATCTAAAGAAAACATAACTGAGACGAGGGCAGAGCAAACCAGACAGCCCCTCAGCAGCTTCCCCACGTGACGGAAGCCAGGGGCAACTCCAACACGACCGGTGCGTCCGCCTGTTCCCCTTGCCAGAGAGCCAGATGCTGCTGCTTGGAAGAACCTCATCCACAGCTTGCTGCCAGGCTCCTGTGATTGCCGTCCAAAGAGCAGCGGCGTGGCGTGCTGGGATGGCTGGGGATCCCAGCATCCCACTGCCAGTTCTCCCCCTCCCGATAGTGTTATTTCAAATTAAAGATGTTAAGAAAAAAAAAAATTCAGATAATCAAATGCAATTTTTATACCTCCCCCCGATGTAATTAAACATCTTAAAAGCACCATAAAAACCTTTCCAGAGGAATGAAAAAAATATAACAAAATTTTGATGGTGGGAAACTCCCTCCACAGCCCCCAGGTCTCTGGGTTTATTCCTCTAATGGCTGAATATTGAGATGAAACAAATCTTTTCCTTCTGATGACAGTAGTTAGGACATGACCAGCTATATTGATTAATTAACCAGTTAATGTAAGAAACTCATCCTCAGATTGTAATGGCTCTAAGGAATGAGTGAGAGCCTCTGCTGATCGCACGCCGCTCCTTTCAGTGGAACTATACTGATTTTTCCAGAGAATATTTTCAGTGTTTTAACTTGCTGGAAAATGTTTTGCGAATAACTTGGCCTTGCGCGTCTGTAACCAGAAAACTCTGGTTTCAGCTAATGTGAAGCGACTTTTTGGCACCACAGGGATGAGGGGTGAGGTCTGGTAACACAAAGCTGAGTTCAAGAGTAAATAGAACAACTCTTTCAAAGCAAAACTCTAGCTCCATTTTGAAGGGATTGCATTATTCATATTGGGTCTGATTTTGCTCCCCAAGGGGAGCAGGGATGCTCCTTTGAGTTCCCAGCCCAGACAGCTGGATCAGGCTCGAGGTGCCCACAACTGCTCATCCGTGGCCTCCCATGCTGTTTTTGGAGACTACTCTGTGACTAACACATTTTCCTGTGCTCAGTCCTGGTTTTATTTTTAAATTGATCTGTATTTGTTGGATGCTTGGAAAAAGGAAAGGAAGGGGGAGAAAAAAAAAAAAAAAAGCAAAGCCTGCTTGTGAGGGAGACAAGCTTAATTCCATTTAAAACCATTCGCAACACAGAATTGAAACGAAAGCACAACATAAGGCGAAATTACGGCATTCACTAGATTTTGCTGTTGTTGGGCTCCTACCTACACACTCAGTCCGGCAGCTTTCTAAGCAATCAAGTGGTCCCATGTTGCCTGATTTTAAATAAAACCCAAGATCCTCTTCCTCCATTATTTCCGCTGGATTTTATCCTGGCCATTGTTAAGCTCTAGCAGTGCTTTTTGAAGTGCTGAACTCATTGTGAAAATGGCCAACGTTGAGCTCTACCTGTTGCCCATCTCCCTGTTGTAGCCTAAGAGAACAATCGGGAGGGAGACTACAGCTCCAGCTGGGGTAGGAGGATTTGACCCCAAGAGTCTTTAAATGAAAGAAAGTGGTGAAACTTCCAGTGTTTTCAGCTGGAACAAGTCTTGAGGTAGCTGTAAGAGAAGGCACTGCTCATTTTTCAACTCTCTTTGCTTTGTAGGCAATGAGTGCTAGTTGTCAGGCTGATTTCTTTGGCGCTTCAAGGTCTGTTCCCTGGGATGTGATTTTTTTTTGGGTATCCCAAAACCAGGCTGGACTGAGCCAAGGCAGTTACTGCCTGAGGTTTCCTGGGATACCAGATGCTAAGGAGTATTGTGCCTACTACTGGGTGTTGCACAGTGTCTTCTCGTCCCAGCTGTGCTGGTGACCCCACAGCTGGTCCAGGCACACATGAAAATGAAGAAGGCAGGACAAGGACTGGCGTGCAGCACAATATTCATAGTGTACCATGCAGTCAGTGAACGTCATGGATGACCTGTACTAGCTGAGATGGAGGACTCTGGCCAAGTAAAAGATATTTCTGTCCGCAGGATGCCCAAGAGAGTCCGTTAGCACCATCTCTGCTACTACTGCTAGAAATCCAGTGGTAGGAGAGGACCTCCCTTGAGGAGCAGTGACCTTGCACCAGTTTATTAGGTCTAGATCAGATACGGATAGTTTAACCCAAGAGTTTAGGATTTTCTGTCTTGGCAAATCTTTGTGTTTGTGGATTAGCAACTCCTTCTGCAATTGTCATGTCTGAGAAGTCAAATGAACTGCCAGGGGCAGAAGCGGTAGGGAAATACTGATGGCATTTTATACTACGTTCACCGAGTCCATTAGATGGGATGCTGGCTGTATCTCTTCTGGCCATAGTATTTGGTAAGGCCAAATGTTTGATTCAACTTGGTACCAGTCTTTGTTTCTAGTGTAGCATCTACCAACTCTACACATTTCCTGGTTCTATGGTGCTGTGTTACATCAGCGCCCTTTTCGTTTCTGTTTTTGTGGTAGCATTTCAATAGCTCATACTCCCAATTAGTCAGCGCAAAAACACGAAGAAGGGGAGCTATGACCTGAAGGGGGAAGGAGAGGCACAAACACCGATGTTGCACAAGACACAGCTTATTCATTCATATTTATCTATGACTGATGTGGAGCAAGAGTACTACATTTAAAAGGAAATGGTTTGTCCTTTTAATAAGGCTCTTCACTTACAGCTGTTCTGATATAACCTTTGCATTACCCACTGCATTTTCCTTGCAGTGTTCTGGCTTTATGGTCTGCTCGCTCACAGACATGTATCTTCTTCATTACTTAAAAAAAGTGATTGCTTTATAGCAGTCTCTCTATGTATACAAAATGAACGCTATTTCCATTTGCTTTTATATTTTTTATATATAAGACAAAATCATTGCTGTTATTAGTTTAATATGGAGAGCCTCTTAAAATGGTCCAAGCATCATCTGCTTTATTAGTGCCTGCTTGATAAAGCTTCCACATTCTACAGTTATTTTGCTTCTGAGGATGCTAAGGCTTTACAATATGCACCGAGATGTTGATAAAATCTCATCAAAGCCTGCTAAAAGATCTCCTTTATCTATTTTGATTGGCTTGATTACATTGATTAATGAAACACTGGAGGATTTTATGTGATGGGATTAAATAATGCAATTAGTTTTAATAATTTTTCTAAAAAATAGAATTAGGTAGGAACAAAAGGGAAAAAAAGAGAGCAATGTTTTGCATACAGTGTTCATGATAAGTCATAATTCTTTGCTTTCCCCCTTGGAACGGCGGCATTTTACAGACTTCAGATGCAGGAATGCTCAGGAGGAAATGGAAGTGAGAAAGTTAATATTGGGGTGAATCTTAACTCTCCAGTATTGTCCAGGTTGTTGCTCACACCAGCGCGAGGAAGGAGTCTCCTTGGCACCCTGAAGGCAGGTCACTGTTTTGCTGTAGTGGTCACCTCCTTGTTCATCTCTGGTTGTTTAGAGAAGAAGGGGATTTCTGGATGAGAAGAAAACATATATAATTGTAGTGGGTTGAGTACATTTGGGAACTTGCATCAAAAGCCAGCAGTTCTATGAGATAGTATGGCCATGCCAGGGGACTGCCCGCTTGTGTTTATGTTGAACCCTTAAATTTTGCATAGATTCACTTTAGAGCCTTTATGCAAACTCCTCCACCAAAAGCAATGGAGTTGCACCAGCTTCACCACCTGAAGACTTCCTCCCATTGCAACCAATGTGTCTTGGGCCCATGAAGGGAGATTTACGGAAATCAGAAAATTAAAATGAGTATAATCATTGTCCTGAATATTGAAAAGTGATGGCAAGCAGGTTTGCAACCAGTGTAAGAGGAAGCAAAAGAGACTAGAAAAGAGAAAATCATACTTATTCTTCTGACTGTTCTTCAGTTTGTGCTCAGTTTATAAGTTTACAAACTGTCACCTCTCCTACGACACTGTGCAGGGACCTCCATGCTTCCTGTGAGAGTTTCCATCCCACATGGGCTTTTAGAGAGGTACTGGAGTGTCCAACTTGCACATTTACCTTCTATTTCAGTCAAGACTGCTGGATTCTGTTCCTGGGTCTGCCCTGGACTCTCTGGTCAGTCCTGAGCAAATCCTTTAGACCTGGACTCAGGTACCCCCATGAGTACCCATACCTAAGGTGAACACAGCTGCATGTTATCAAGATGATGAGGAACAGTTCAGCCACACATTATCCATGACTGCCAGTCCTTGGTTCCCAGTGCAATGGATGGGGAGAGGAAGCGACGGTATCAAAAATATTAATGTAGTGGCCTCTCTGAATACAGTCCCCAGCTCCTCTGCATTCACCGTGTTGGGAGTCAAGAGCTGGTCTGAATTTCTTATAATTTTCTTGAACTTAAATGCCGTTGTAGGTGCTTAGGTCAACTCTAAGCATTAGCATGGGAGGTCTAAATAGGGCTCCTCTTTTCTTTGTTCTTCATTTGCCTTAGCTATACAGTATCCACGATAATATTCACATGTCATTTGGGGGTTCAGTGATGCCTAATTGCCATTTTGTGATTCACCCTGGAGATTTTGCAGGGAAGTGGCAATACAAATGCAGAGTGTCATTGGTGGAGATTGAGGTTCCTACACCTAGAATATCAATTCTAATTGCCATTTATTTTTCTTCTTATCTAGGTATATCTCTATATCTTGTTTACTGTCACTCTGCACTAAGCTATTACTTCAAAGCATTTGCCTTGAATAATCACAATCAGTAAACTGCATAACAGCTTTGTTAAATACGTTACCTCTTCCCTTATAGTGTCATTCCTGGGAAGCAAAGACAAGCAGAAGCTGAGCATTTTGAATCCAGCTCTGACTTCAGAGATAGCAGGCAGCTGAAGTACGTACACTCAGGGTTTAGAGAGGTTTGGGACTATGTTTTTTTTTTTTTTTTTATTTGGCATCACCTTCATTAGGAAGCGAGTCCTCAATGAATCAGTGCCTTTGGCAGAGCTACTGCTTCATGGGTAAACCTGTCCTTGAAATATTGGGTGCTAGGTGATGTGCAGAGCAGAGATGTGTACCTGTGATAAATGCTTGGGAAAGACCTTGATCTTTGCCCTGGTTGCCTGGAACAAAGCAGAGGCTGCCAGTTCAATCACTTATTCTGCTTCTTTCTGCCTTCCTTCATCCCTGCAGCCTTTGTACCTCTCCATGCAGTGTGAGTCATGGAGAAGTTGCATTGTCCATGTGCTCCGTGGTTGGATCCGTGGCTCAGAGAGTGCGAGAATGAATATGCTGGTTGAACCTAAATAGGATCACCTTTTATATCCTTTTTAACAGCTTTTCTTTTCCAGTTCATAGACTGATTCTGGATGCATTAGCACGGAAGGCATGAAATCTTGGATTTTCTTCTGACTTTGCCACCAGACCTTTGTGTGGCCCTGGGTATGTTCCCATCCTACCCTTTGTGTGTTTTAATATGTCACACTTTAAACTCTCCACAGCACAGAGTGTCTCCTACATTGTGTTTGTGTCACGCGCAGCTCAGCGGGGTCCTGATCTGATCGGAAATTTAATATGGCATCAAAATTTTCTCTCCAATCAGTACGCTACTCACCAATTCAGTTTGCTCTTTTACTGCTAATAGCCCAAATATTGTATGAGTCAAGACTCATATAGGCCAGACTTCTCAGGCCAAGATAAAGTAGTTGTCCTATTGAAACAGATATCTAGATTATCTGTTCCGTAGAAAATGCTTTACAGCCTGCTTATGGTTGGGCCAAATGCTCCCCACCTGTGTGCAAGCCTCTTTGTGTTTGCTATGGCATTGACAACGCTGATTATCCATGAAAAACTGTGAATTCTGACACAAGTAGGCAGATGCTAAAACACAGTGTCTAAGTAGGAGGGTGAAAGTGATGTGTTTTGTTTTTTTTCATGAGCAAAAGTTCTCTTAGCATCTGAAAATTTGCCTCTGGACTGCAAAATGCTGCTTGCAGACTGCTAGAAGAGGCTGAGATCAGGCTCTCTAAGTGTCATCCCTTTAGGGCTGTCAAGGAAGTAAAATATTCATCATCCCCCGAGGCTCTGCCATGGAGCAAATATATTAACTAACAAAAATAAATCATATTCTTTCTAATACAATATTGAATTGCTTTTTTGTTCTAACAAATAGAAGAAATGGAGGTTTAATCAAGGAAAACAAGACTTCACATCAGACCACAAGGTATTCTTGGCTAGAAGTCTGCTAATATGCTTGAATAATTCTGGTAATGGTAAAAACAAGCCATCCAGAGAGGGTAGCTCTTACACTGATTTAGAGTGACAGGATTTGGGGAGACAAAGAAGGAGCCAAATTAGCTCTGAAAAATTATCATTTATGAAAGTTTTGCTAATGTCTCATCTTGAAACCTGACATGGATATGTTTCAGGTTTCTGCTCTGTTTATTTGTTTGCTTGGAAAAGCAGACATGGTAATAAATTGGCAAATAATCAAAGTAGAGAGGGGGGCTTAACCTGACTGGGAATCCTCCTGGTGATTCCTGTCTAGGAGAGCAATTTCCCTCCTTCCATGTACCAGTGCTTCACATTTTCCTCACCACATAGAATTCCTTTTATCCAGACAGATTAACATGGACTCTCAGATTGATAATTGGTGCATATACATATGAACACCCTCCGTCTTTCCCCGAAAAACCCAATCCCCATGTCTTCTCCCTCCCAAACCCTGCATTGTTTCAACCTACTGCTCAAACAGACTGTGAACCCTCCACCAGAGTTTTCATGAATAACATTGCAATCTTTGGAACAAATCCAGAGCCAGTTTGAAGATAATAGGAACATTGAGTACTACATAGCAGACTGACAGAAGACATGACACCATGCTGGCAGAAGACATGTGTGCACAACTTTGTAGTAACCAGGGCACTCACTGCTTGGTAGTCAGAGGACAGCAAAGTAAACTATTGAAAAAAAGGCAATTTTTAATATCTCATGACGTTAGCTGGAGAAGATAATGCGTATTACAGGAGGGAGTTGGCGTCTTTTGCAAATGGCCCTCTGTATAGGGAAGCTGGAGCTGGGTCTCCTGGATATTTGATATTGAGGAGTCATGTGGAGATTCTCGGGACACATATTGGATAGGAATTTCTACTAAAAGGATCATCTCTGGAAGTTACCACTGATGATATGTAAAGGGAAGTTAACACTGATGCTATGTAAAGGCAATTGGTAGGTTTCAAAGTCAACACATCATGGAAAGAAAAGAAGACCATCTCCATCTCTTAAAGTTATTAAAAATATCTTTTGGGTTTTTTTGTTTTTTTTTTTTTTTCCTAATTGCTAGTCTTTAATCTGTAGTCTGTGTGCTTCTGCGTGACCCACTTCAGAGCCACAGATGAGTATCTGAGCTATATCTTTCAATGTGTTAGCCCAATTGAAATTTCAAGTTAAATTAATTGCCCTGGAGGAAAAAAAAAATAACATCCATAGTGTTTTCTGCAATCTGTGTCTTAATTCAGAACCCCTCAAGAGGAGCGCAAGACTTTAGAGCAAGCCCTTACCAAAGTTGATGTATTTTAGGTACCTTCATCCTGCATTGAGACTAAGGAATTCAGCTGGAGGCAGTGGTAGGTCAGAGCTTGAGGTCACATTATTGAATTATGGCCTGGTCAGTGACTACTTAATACTTTGCCTCTGTAGGTAGAAGTTACACAACACAAAAAAAAAGGAAAAAACCTGAAAGCGGTGAGCTCTCTGTCCTCATATAATAAAAGTTCTAGTTCTGTGGCCAGGCTTGAAGCCGAACATTGCACAAGTACTTGGTTGGGTCTGGGAGAGAGCGCTTGTCATCTTGCTAGACCCAACCTAAACCAAGTAAAGGGACTTGTTTTTAATCATCCTCAACTCCAAAGCTCTGTATCCTCCTTTAGAAGTGGTCCTTTGTGGTGTCAACGAGCTCAGGATACCAATTTGATTGAGATGGGGTGGGCCACACAGAAGGATCGTGCACCTCTGGTCATCCCTTCGCTGAAGTGGTGGAGGCGAGGAGGCTGAGCAGTGAGCACACTTCACCATCTTGTGGAATACCTTCATCTTTTAGTGCTTGTACAGGATCAAGCACTTCCACTTCAACAGGAGATTACTTCTGTTTGAAGCCTTAACCATACACTGTAACGCTTAGATATAAAAAGGGCACGGAAGGCAAAGCATGGAGGAATTAAATTATATATTATACATGCATGCAACAGAATGAAGCTAGCGCCAGCCCCATTTTAGCTGTGAATATCTGTTCCACTTCATGAGAGCACTTTCCGTTATTTATCGCTGTTTTCTAGTGATATCAGTGGGCTTCGTGCACACTGTCTGGAGGAGGACTGAATTCTGCCACCTCTTCTTAGGCAACCCCCCCCAGTCAGGAACAAAGGCTCTGATGACAGTCAAGAAGTGTCTCTATTCACAAGCACTCTTTACAGGTGATTGTTTATGTATTAGAGATGCAAATGACGGTTTTGTTTCAAATGAGGTAAATCTAAGATTAAACTCCCATCGAAGAGTAAATGCTCCCTTTACCTTTCATGTGTAGTAGCTTGAAAGAGCCTACACCACAATAAATTGCATTACAGAAGCTCCCACTGACACAACCATATGTTGGCAGTCTCTGTTTTGAAGGGTTACAGCTCGGTTGTAAGAATTTGCTGTGGGCTGAAATTTGGCAGCCTCCGCTCAGTGGTTAGATTTTAAAATGGAGTTACAAATGCACGTGGATTGCTTGCAAGTCTTCCCAAAAAGCGCAGAGAGGGGAAAAGCTGTCCCTCGTTCAATTTTAAGTTTGGTGCTCACACAACGAAGAGGCACCGCCAATGCGGCGAAATGAAATTGCGTGTGGTGGCAACACCCAGTCCGAGCACCTCTTCCCTTGAGGAAAATGTGGAAAAAACAAGCTGCAAACCACAAAGAGGGAAAGGGCTGCCTTCTGGCACTACGGCCTCAGCAGGTTGCAGCTCCTGAGGCTGTGGGAAGACAATGACCTGTGGTATTCGGGAACATGACTGGCTTGTAATGAGAGCCCTGCGAAAAGGAGGGGTGAAGAGGGAAAGGCTGAAAGTTGAGGAGCAGGCAGTGGGGTTTTTATTGTAAGTCCCGAGTTACGCTGCCTTCACATTCCCACTTCTTGGCTGTAAGGAAAAATGGAAAGACTTCCTATAGGAGAGGGTCCCTCTGCTTCCCAACTGTGCTGGGTGGCCAAGGGGGAAGGAGAGACCGGGCCGAAATTTGTATTGAGTTAAATGATATAAATCTGCTCAAAAAGAGAGAGAAGAGAGGAGTCTTTAGTGCATTTACCTTCACTATTGTTTTTAGTACCTTTTTGGTGACCAGGCTGTTGCTGATTTGAGATGAGGAGAGTTCAGCCCCTTCCACTGTAGGATTCAGGCTCCGTCAGAGGTGATGGATGTTCACATCTACTCACTGGTGACCTGCGTCTTCCTTTGGTCTATCTGGATGCTCTTATGAGATCACAGAAGATGGGGCTTGAAGGGAGGTCAGGATGTGTCTGGTCCACCCTGCTGCAGGATCAGTTTTGAACCTAATCAGCTCTGTGGCAGGTATAGGTGTGTGTCTGGCAGGAAGGCTGTTTTCTTGACAACCTTCTAAAGACATCTGTTATTGGCATTGAAACGTTCTTTGTCAGCACCAAGACAGACCAGTAATAACTTAAAGTTGTATATGGGTCTATTAATACAACAGTGCACAATTTTATCAGCGTTAGAAAAGGGATGCTATATACTCATGCTTAATTTTGTTTTTAGTGGCCACTAGATTGACTGTCCCCTTTCTCCTCTCTCCCCTGCTCAATTGTCCTGTCAGTATGGTACAAAGGACCTTTAATTCCAGCATGGACAGCAGCTATGGGGGTCCATCTGGAAAGGACTAAGCTTCAAATGAACAGTTAAGTACTGCTTTTAGCATATGAGCAATTTCTTCTTGGTGATCACAGGGGATGGTGCAGGATAGATGTAAGCGTGGTGTGGATAGAAGTGTGGACTCTGGATGGGAGCTGGAGGAGTTTGAATGGGAGTCACCACGCCACTGTGTGATCCCTTCCTCCCACTGTCAGCAGAGCTGTAACCATGCTGTGACCAGAGCTGCTGTGGCCATTTGCACACAGATGTGTTCATGTATCTGTGATGATCAGCTCTTTCGACCATATCCTAGAAGGATGAGCAACTTACCAATGATGCCCTTTAAAAGCAATTCTTTTAGCTCCAGGAGCAAAGCTCTGATTTGGGATGCAGCAGGCTATGCTGTGGTCCTTCTGAAGGCAGGGTGGGAGGTGGTTCATCTAGCCTTTGTGGCTGCTGGTATTGCATGGATTTGCTAGGAAACTCCAACCCAGTTCATCACTGCCACTCTAATGGTGCTTGACAAAATTCAATGACCATATGCGAAGAAATATAAATCACTCTGTTTCCTGGTGGGTAGGCAACTGTAGGAATGCGCTATTTGAAGAGGCTCAGACAATTTGACAGATTTCCTCTGTAGTTTGTGTGAGTGGCTTTTAAAGGTGGGTGAACCTCAGCGGGCTCCAAGCACAGCCTGGGATTAGAGGGGGAATTGCCATTAGGGCTGTTAGCCCAGGTCTGTCCTGCCTGCCCGGATCGGCTGAGGTCACATGTCTGTGCAAACTATCTCTTGTATGAGAACATGGGACTTTCTTTCTTGGTCTCATTCTTGCTTTTGGTCCTCAAAATCTGAGTGCTTTGTGCCATTTGGATCTTCCTGGCTGGAAGAACAAAATAAAAAAAACCCACGAATCTTCAAGCGTGTAACCAAGGCAGCAAATTTCTGCGTGTAGGGGCCCAATAGTCCACGTCAGAACAGAAATTGGAGAAAGAGGTGTCTCTAAAATGCATTTCAGGCCCCAGATAGACTGAATTATCTTGTGGACGTGCTCCTTCCTTTCTGCTGACTCCACAGAGGATGCAGAGAGACACTTGCGTGTCCTCCTTGGACAACTAAAAAGGGGTCAGATGGGTCAAAGCGTGAGCAAATTGTCTGAATTCATCCGGGAAGGCTGTACGCAGACATGAGCTGAACCTTTTGTGGTTGCCTTTACCACAAAACCAGCCTTTCTCCACTGAGCAGTCTCCCGAGTTACTTTACAGGGACGATCTAACATGTTGTATGAAAAGTAAAGAAATTAAATAGCAAGTGTTCCACTTGAGCAAAAGGTCAAAGTATCTGTGATTAAAATGCTTTGTTATTTTAAGATCAGGGAATGTCACATAACCATTATATATAAATGGCAAAGTTTCTGTGTGCGCTGACTGCTGAAGAGCGTTGCTCACCCGGTCCTTGGGGTGCCAGGCGAATCTGCCTCCCTCAAGCAGTTCCCACATCCTACAAACACCACTGCATGGCCGGCAGGCAAGGAAAATCCTTGCAGCTGGAGACATTAAACACACTTCTCCTTTCCAGCTCTACACATGCAATGCCGTACTTCTTGCATGGCTGTTCTTCGAGTGTACTCATGCTGTTTTTTCTCTGCTTATTCTCTATAAATTAAAAAGGCAACCCTGAAACTGATATATGTTGACTTCATAATGCAAATTTTTGTCCTGGAAGTGCCCCTGCTGCTTGGCAAGTGGGTGACTAGTGGGTGGGCCAACACGCAACTTGTTGGGCGAACCCAACAAGACTGACCTTGCCTTGACTTTGACTGGACTTTGTGGAGCTGCCGAGCAGAGGCTGGAATGGCTCTGACTCACGTGGTGCTGGGAGGTGACTGGGGGACATAAATAAATGCCCACAGAAAGCTGGTATGTTATACTGGGATTTTACTTCAGTCTTTCCAGATCAGGGAAATAATAGGATGGGGTGTCGGTGGATTAATGAACTATTTAATTTATTTGTCAGTTTGCAAAAGACGCTGTTACAAGTGGATCGAGCTGCTTTGGACTTTAAGTAATGTTAGATTTGTCTTTAAATGATGAAGTCCAGCACATTGATGGAGTGAGAATGAGGGCAAGTCAAGAGGGTCATTTACAGTTAGAAAAATACCTCGAGGTTCAGATAGTTCATAATCCCAATCCCCAAATCCTGCCTTGTATAGAAATATATTGTGATAATGATACTGACCTGAAATGAACTGTTTGAATTAGCTGCTTTTTTCAAGTGTGCCAGACAGAGCTTGAAATTCAGGGAGGATAAGGTCTGAGGTCCCAACAAAACAGCCTGTCTCTCCTGGTATCCCCTTACACGCCCTGGGATGTCTTCTTTTAATGATAAAATGCTTCTTTTTCAATTCTACGTGCATTTCTTCTCCAGTGGATTCTTGAAATTGAACTTAATCTTTTGCTGTGAAGAAGATATCAGAAGGGTCAAAGGAAAGAAGAGAAAATTTATATTTTCACATGCATGTTTCTGGGATATGAATAAACACCTACAAAGCTTTATAGCCTGGACAGAATAGAGCTGTGGGGAGATGCTGAACTGTCCTCCTTTCTCTCTGCATTCCCACCCCATGTCTTATTTTCCCTTCTTCTTAGTGGGAAGAGATGCAAAAAGAGCAATTTGTCCTTTGCATGCTGTTTTGAGAGTTGAGGAGTGTCTTGACTCGCTCACGAAACGATGAATTATAGATTCATTGAGCAATAGGGCTGGAAGATACCTCAGAGACCTCCAGCGCTGGAAATTGCACTGTCTCACCAGATAATCTGTTCCAGTGTGTCACCATCCATCTGTTAAGCAGAGGATCACAGCATCAGCTTTTGCCTTGGGCCTTCAGTCCAGGGCAGGCTAGGACTGCTCTCCGCTGAATGGGAGATTGGTGGAAACCTGCTTTGCTCCATGCAGATTATTTGTATTTTGGCACTTGCGCAGCACAGAGACTCCTGGCCAGACTCCTGGTATTCACAACCTACATAAATAGTGTACAGAAGGTGTATTGGAGAGCTCTTCTGCTCTTGATGGTGCTCAAGAGATGAGGATGGGCTGCTTCAGTTGTCTTCGTCCTTGATGTCTGAGATGCTTTTGGAGGCAGGACAAGGAACACGAGGAAACAGGGCCCATGTGTTCTTTCACCTGGTGGGGCAGAAGTTGGGTTGGGTTGAGATGGGTCACTTGAAAGGCTGCAGCTGTGGTCTGTGCTTCATGTTCTCTGACTGTACATGTTCATCAGGTCCAAAGGGTGCGCAGCTTGGGTCGTGGATATCCATCTCCTTTTTGTATGTATTTGCACTGACCCGACCATCATGGCAGTTCCACAATGTGAATTGTTTGGAGCTCCCCAAAAAAGATGTCTCCAGAAAATAAAATTTAGTTTCCCTTATCCCCTCCTATCCCAACACACAACATGAGTTCAACACACAATCCACACAACATGCAAGACATATCACAGATGCCTGCTCACTGCCCAGATTGTGCGCTATTTATACATTATACACACATGCTAGTTAACATGCTTTTTACTTTTTTTTAAGAGCAGCTGAAGAATCTTTTACTAACACAAATCTTATTTTCACATGTGGCTCTGTATAATGAATTTTTCAAAGATTTCCACACCTACTCTAACGGAAATTATATCTAGAGGAAAGTGTGGCTTGATTGTTAATTCTGAACCGTGTTGAAGCTCCTGCCTTTTCTGTTTTAATCTAAATTGCTCTTTTGAATGTATTTTATATTAGAATTTGGAAACAGATACAGTTCTTTTATTTTTATTTGTTTTTTAATTTTTTTTTTTTACACACGGAGTTGAATGCACGTATATTATTATGGCTCCCTTTTTTGCCATTTACAAAGGAAATGTACACTCTGACAATATCGTGTGCACCAAATCAATGAAACATCCTGTGTTTTCTATTCATTAAGCCCCTAAAGCACTATGCGCAAATTCCCTCACTTTAATTACACACCTCAGGGATGTGCAGGCCAAAAAGGAGGCAGTCAGACAAAAAAACCTGTTCTCTGCCAAAAGGAGGAAAAAAAACCCCAACTGGTAAACATTTATTTTCAGTGGGGAAATCTGCTATTAATTCATATAGTGACTTTCCCCAGCTGAAATAATGAGGAAAGCCAAGCGAACCAAATGTTCACAGTGAGCAAACATGAACAGTAGGAAATCAGCCCATCTTGTATTTACATGTTTATTCCATCAGCCTTTGAAGAACGTTTGCACGATTCTGCTTTGTGTGTGTATGTGTGTGTGTGTGGAGTGTCGACGTTTACTCACAGTCCTCCGGGGGGGAGGAACTCGCTAGCAATTAAAGGCTTCATCTCTCCTACAGACATCCAGATTCAGCATGCCCCATCTGCAAGGGGGGTTTTTAAAATCCTGAAATACTTATGGTGACTCCAAGTATCTGCAAAGTCTGAGTGTGCCCATCCAAGCTGCAGGAACACTTGGTCATCCACCAGGTTGGTGGCTTCTGGAGGTGCTTGGGGGCAGGGGGAGGACAGGACTTTTCTCCTTACCTGTTGAAAATGCTTGTGCTTTTAAAGTCGCAGCTGTGAGGACGGTCCAGCAATGTTTCTTAGGCTCCTTGGGAAAAGACTAAGCCCAGACTTCATTAACACAACAAACCAGGCCGTATTTATCACAGAATCACAGAATGGTTTGGGCTTAAAGATCATCTAGTTCCACCCCCCATCATCCAGTTCCAAAAGTGCTGCACTCCATGAGTGCATTGGCTCATCAGTACTGACCGGCAAGTCCCCTCTAGTTTTACAATGAATGTGTGCAAAGTTCACAGCCAACTATAAGAATAAAAAAGGAATAACATTCATCATTACTTGGACTATCACCTCCTCAAGGCAGGGAATGTCTGTTCTTTATTTGGGGGCCCTAATGAAATGGCTTCCTGGCTTTGGTCCCTCCTGGAAGCACCCAAATACACCAGGCTATTTTCAGTAGCATTTTGTAATATCGTATTCAGGCTATGCACAAACCCCTTGAATTGGAAAGGAAGTCAACTGTGTCTTCTTTTTAACTCACACCGATCCTGGCATTTTTTGGTTTCACGGTGGCCTGTGCTCCGGATGGAGCTCTGGGTTTGCAGGCTGATGCAGCCATTTATCCACAGCAGCAAAGACAGGATCAGCACCCATGAATTTCGTATAGAAAGGGAGAGTCTTCAGGAATTTTCAGGACCTGTATTTAGTCATTTGAAAGATAGAAAAGCAACTTAGGTGAATTTTTTCATTTTTTTTTTTTTTAAGCTGGGTGGTTGGGCTTGTACAACAGAGCTGGTACTTGGAGAAGATCCGTGCAAGTTCTGCTGCAAAAAAACATGAACATCAGGGAATATTTCAGGAGATGCAGTGGCAAAGCTCATGTGTCAGGTACCCCTAGCTAAAGGAACAGAGTCAAAAATCTCTTGCAAACGCTAAAGCGGGATAAGTTTAACTGTAGCTGACGGTAAACAAATCTGTTTATGGATTAGCGCCTGTGAAGTCCCTGACTATCAATGTCATTCTACCGAAGCAGCACATTTTAAAATGGAATTGTTGATATAAATGAAAATCATCAGAAAGGGAAAATGCGCACACGGGCAGAGGTGCAGACTGGTAACAGTGTCTCTAGGCTGAAACTTCCTGGTATGGAGGTTTGGGAGGATAGCAGGCTTTTTCGGATATTACTGGGAGCTTTTAGCCGTTAACCCCAGCACATACAAGCTAGCATTGCTCCTTGAGCATTGCTTTTTCAGAATGAACATTAGCATCTACCAAAGCCCTCCTTAAATAAATTTTTAGCAGATACATCATTTTTGTTAGAGATGAATAAATGAATAAAATGTATGCGTGATCTCTCTCTTTTTCCTATTCTATAAGAAGAAGCAATGCCCTATTAATTTTGACAGACAACTTGGCATTAGCCACTTTAAAATCCAACATGGGATAAAGTTATGCATTACTAGTCTTTCTACATTTTTGTCAAGAGATGAGCATTTTGCCAGATTTTTTAATAATACGCCAGGAGCTTTGTCAGTCAGTTTGTTTAGCTCTGCGTGGTTATGCCAGTATTTTTCAGCTCTCCCTCTGTGTGTGCCACTGCCCTTCACTGCTTTTCTAGCTCCTCCCCTGCAATTAGACAAAGTCAACATAGCAGTCAGGCTGAGCAGCCCCGAGGTACCTGCAGCTATCAACCATCCAGATTCACGGGTCCGATGAACATGCTTTGCTTCTTCCCTGCATCGCTACCTCCATTAGGACTTTTTATTCTATCTCAGCTCTTTATCGCAAACACAACAGATGGAATGGATAACGCAAAACACGTTTTTAAGTCTTCACCTAAGAAGAAGGGGGGGGGGGGGGGGGAGGGTGGAAATTATCCGGAAAGAAATAGGAGCAAATGCGTAAGGCAGCTTGAAACCAGGAACCAGTTACCATGCCTACTGAAGCCTATTCTAAAGAATGTGTTGGCTGACACACAGAACTCAATGAAAAGATGAAAAAAATGTGCAGGCAATACTAGTTTGGCAGGGATGGTGGGGAATCTGAGACAGAGCTGCTGGTATGGAAGGATCTCACTGCATGCAATTTGCAAAGATGCCAATTCAATGGCATGTGATAGACACTAGATGGAATTTAAAGGTCTTAGGGTCTTAAAGAGCTGGAATCGCACAAGAAAACGGTGCGTATTAAAAATAGCAATCCTTTTCACCAAACCTTGTGTCTCAGATTTGAATTCAGCACTGTTGAGAGAAATCCCTGCCATCTCTTCCAGGCACATTTGAAAAATTGCCTGGATGTACCTTAATTCTGCTGTATCTGTACATCCCAGTAAACAGGCTGCACCGATGAATTTCCAAAGAAATTCCCATGGCTTCCTTTGTGTGTGTGTGTGTGTGTGTGTGTGTGTGTGTGTGTGTGTGTGTGTGTGTGTGTTGAAAGGGAACTGTCTGCATAACAGGACTTATACTGCAACTTCGGGCAGTTAACTTCTACGGGATTTCCGAATTTTTCTTGGTGGGTGGGGGGAATAGGGAGGCAGGCTGGGGAAGGGAGAAGAAAAATTACGTGAAGGCTGAATTTTTGAGAGAGGCAGTGCAGATGGTTGAGCCCAAGTCCTGCACTACAAATCCAGTCCTTTCCCCCAAATGAAAATCTGCACAAATACCTGTGTAGTGTGAAAGTCCTTCATGTTTTTCTAACACCGCTCTTCCATTCCTTTTATTATTATTTTTTAATATATATTATATATTATTATGTTTTATACCAGGTGATAAAGGTTTGAAAATTTGATGCACTTGATTGAGACCTTGGAAGAGAACTCTGTAGGAAGGGAGCAGACTACTCATTTCTCAGTGTCTACTTGGTGGCTTTTTTCAGTTCAGCCAAGATGTTGGCTTGGTCTAGGGCCAAGTCCCAGTTTCACAGTTTGGATTTAGCAGCAAGCTTTTTGAGAATCATGGTGGTTGCAGGGGTTTGGGTCAGTCTGTTCCTGAGTAAAAGCCATACCGCTGTCTGGGTTTGCGCTGAATCTGAATTTAAAAAGTCATTTTTGCTTGGCTGTGACTTGGCCCACGCTCATCTGTATTCAAATTTAAGGGCAGATCTTCATCTGGTGTGGACTGATGTTCCTGCTTGACACAAAGCACTTACACCATTTCACATTGGCTCTCCTATCAGCCTTACTTGCCCCACATGGTGGGGCGAATGGACGTGTCTCCCAGCAGGAAGCAACTGCATCCTCACTCGGACCCCTGCCATCATCATCAACGCCCACCACCATTAGGCACACATTCAAAACTGGCAGGGTCCAAGATAAAAAGAGGTGGCATGGAATTTTATGGGTGATGAGAAGACACACAGGTGTGAGAGTACTGAAAAGGTCATGCACTGGATTTTTTGAGTTTTCTTCTCAAGTGTCTGTGCTCAGCTGTGCTCAGAGACAGTGGCTTTCCCTCTTACTGGAAGGTTTCTGCAGTCCCCTCAGCACAGTGACCCACTTCCTATAGGAGGACAGTGAGCGTCCCCAGCACAGCCTCACTGTAATCTGTGACTAGGACACTGTGAGGATGTAGATGCTCAGGCTGAGAAGGAAAGCAAAGCCAGATCCTGATGCTTCATAAACACCAAGATGTCCAGCTTATTTAAGCATCATGCTGCCATCATTTGAACCCAAATGTATGAACCTTTGTCCACTTTTCCTTGGCTAGAAAAAAGGCGTGTGGTTCTCTGAGTCCGGGTGGGATATACAGTGTCTCCTGGAGCCCAGAGGAGAGTCTTCAGCCTCTCCCAAGCGGCAGATATCCCCTCCTGGCCGGTGTTGACAACTCTCCATGCAACAGCATGGATATTTTGGATCCCATTTCACTCTTCTTTTGCTATAGGCAGCCAAAATGCCTTATCTGGGCAGCAGATGCCATCAGATGGCTATGTTTTGAAATGATAGGCACAGATACATGCATTTTTTGAAGAACTGCATCTATTTATGGTTCTAGGTCTATTGGGATTGAATTGTCATATACCTTTCCTGGATGGGGAGAAGTGAGGTTATGTGTGTGCCATTAATTACTGCAAACTTGGCATGTTGAGAGGTCTTCTGGAAGAGAATTGGTATGTCTGTGTTAGGTTGGTGTTACTCATTGGGAGACTGAGGCTCTGTGGTGTACAGGTAGGTGGGGAGTCACAGACTGAAAAGCCAGAGGGACAACTGTGCTTGTCTCAGCTGCCTTGCTGTTTAATGCACAGAGGAGGTCCGTGGATTAATGCATGTTTGGATTGGAGAATCTCACTTGGAAAAATATCCAGTCTTGAGCTGGAAAACTCCAGCAGTGGAGACTCCACTGCAACGCTTGGTCATTTGCTCTGGTCATTAATTACTTCCCAATTTCCTCTTTATCTCAACAGGCCATTCCCATCCCAGAGCCTAAGCCTGGAGGTGCCTGTTAGCCTCGTGCCTCTGAGGGCCTTGAGCTATTCAGGAGGAAATTTAGATGGGCTAAATAAGGCTCAATGAGTCTAACTTCAATTTTCAATTACTGGATCCCATTATTCATCTTCCAGTCAGGCCTGGTGGTCCCACTCCTTCCTGTCATCTCCAATACCACCTAGCCAAGGAGCTTCTAATGATGGGTGATGTAAAAGCCATTTATGCAGGTGTATTAGATGGACTGTGGAAGTAGTTTAACCAAGTTAATAAGCTGTGTTTCATAGTCTTCTCCTCCTGCTGCTGGGGTTAGCAGGCATGAAGCTGGCTTGGGTGGCTTTGCACCCACAATGTAGACTTGTCATGACTTCAGCGTTGGTCTTTATGTTGATGACAGCCATGAGATGTGACAACCTTGACACCTCAAGAAGAGGGGTAGCTGGGTGGTCAGGGGTCTGGTCAAACACGTTATCCCATTGTGCTGAGGGGTCTGCAGGATTGTTTCCTCCAGCTGCAGAGCAGTGACCCAGCACAGCCCTTTACCATGTTTGACTGTGTATCAGAGTGCCTCATCTTCTATAGCTTATTAATTCTTCCCTCATAGCCCACTGTTAGGTAGAAATTGCTTTCTTTTTTACAGATGGGGAATTCCCACCAGGGATGTTGCAGGCTGTACGCATGCTATCTAATTTAGGCAGCTAACTTAAGCCCCCAGTATAGTTACTGGGTAGAACCTGAGGGAGGGAGTCCTTTCCCCAATTGCTCAGCAGCATCATATGCTCCTGTCTTAGGGATTCAATTTAAAGGACAAATTTTCCCCAGAAGTAGCTGCTTTTTCCAAGACCACACAGGACAGTACTAGCACTGCCTAGACTGAAATGCTTGCTGTTTATATTATAGCCTAATACCTATGTCTTCCTTTGAATTTATTTTCTGATAGTTCCAAGAGTTTCTCCTCTGATTGGGATCAGGCTTTTTTTTAGCAGGGATGTCTTCTCTGAAATGCCTAAGTCATGGGGTGGAACTGATGATGATGCGGTATATAAATAAAACGCAATACAACTCTTGCCGTCAATGACAGTCAATGTGGATTTGTCAAGAACAAACAATTTTAAAGCAGTGGAATCATCTTTAAAGAAAAATACTGTATTTTGGATATGATATGGCCAGATAACTTCACCAGAAACAAGTTATCCATGACCACTGTCAAAAAGGAAGACTGTCTTGTGTAGGGGCCTCCAGGGGTTTGCCCGTTGTCTGCTCAGTGGAAGAGAGAATGGTTATGGGTGACACCAGCCATAGGATCAGAGCAGAGGATCAGAATTGAGAAAGTCTTGGTGAGTTTAATTTGGAGCAGGGAGTCACGAAGGGAGAGATGACGGCAGCTGTTAGACATGTACCAAGCTGTTGTGAGTGGGGTGAGTCTACTCTGTGTCCAGAGCATTAGGGGCAAGAAGGAAAGGGCATCAGGTGCAGCCCTGAGGTTCAGTTTAGATGTTAAGAAACACTTCCTATGAGCAGAGGGAGTGCAGCGCTGGGAGAAACTGCCTGGAGGGGTTGTGAAGGCTTTTAGCTGCATGTTAGAGAAACATCAGTCTGAAAAATACAGGTGACCCTTCCCTGAGGCAGAGGAATGGAGTAGGTGGCTTCTTGATCTCCTTTCCAGCCTTGTTTTTCTGTGGTTTCATTGCGTATTGCAAAATTGTCTGGTTTTTTGGGTGCATCTGAACAGAAACCTACTTTATCCATCCCTTGCTGGTCATTCACCAGTATTACTAAGGGAAAGTAAATGTATCTCTTCAAATTCAGCCTATTTTTGTGCTTAAATACTGCAAAATTTCATGCCATGTGATGTGAGGAATTGCCCGTCAGTATTTGGGTGCAGGGGAGGGAGGGTGTCGCGTGGCATACGGCTGTGCCGTGCCTAGGTACACTAGTTGGAGTTTGCAGGACTTTATTTCCTTTCTAGTCCACTTCTTGGCTAGCCATAAAACTTCAGACCCAGGCAGGTGAAGCCTGGCTCTATTTTAATCAAGAAATTGTGGCATGAAAAGAAACATTTTTCAGATGTATTCAATTGAAAGCCTTGATAAAAAGGGATATTTTGGTATACAAAGCCACTTCTGCAGAAGCCCTTCCCAGCAAAACGTGAATACCAAAGGCAAAGTGGCAGCGATTCCCCCTTCCCTTTCAGGCAGACCCCGATCCCACACCAGGGGATGCTGATGTGGCAAACCAACCCAAGGCGAGAGCTGTGCAGACACATGGCAGCCAACACGCTGCCAATGCTGGCATCGGATTAGCTCTGGCTAGAAGCATGCCACCATGGGGTAGATATCACTGAGATGTTTTTATCATCATGAAAGACAAATTTTTTGGTGCCAGGGAAGGGTACGAAGCCTGTCTTGTGCCCCAGCTTTGAGGTGCAGCACAGCTATGTGGTCTGTTCCAGCCCAGAGGTCTCCTGGGCCAGATTCAGCAACATCACATGCAAGGGGCCATCAGCAGGAGGATGGCTGGGTTGTTGTAATGAGTAACTGCATGAAGCGTGGTCATTATGGCACACTTTTGGGACGGGGCATCAGTGTGTGGCAGTTTTGGGGCATGGTTGGAAGTGATAGGGTCTTTGGTGGCCATCTTCTCCTTGCGCCCAACTATTCATTGTGCTGCACACAGGAGTGTATCTTCTGTGCTGGTGCAGCTGTTTGCAGTGCAATGATGGGTTATGGACCTGATCTGGGAATAAACCTTGCAGGAACATTCAGGGTTTTGAACCCAGATCCTTAAAAAAACCTCAGATGCATTGGTACCAGTGAATGGGGTGACATGGGAGGAAAGTCATGGGACTCCTTAAATTAGTATCACCAGACAACCAACCACAAATGTGTCCCTGTGCTCAAGGTTTGTGGCTTGACCGGCTTGACTGGTGAGCGTAGAGACTGCCTGCGCAGTGGTATCTGCCACCAGGTGCCACTATTGGTGTGGCATGGCAGAAAATGTCCCTGAAAATGGAAAACTCCTTCCCACTGACCACCTGGAGGATGGGCAACCACAATCACCAACCGACATAGGGAGCATCTTCAAAGTGCCTTACGCATTGAAGTGAATGCAAATGTTGCCATTGACTTCAATAAGAGCAGGATCGGACCCAAGGCAACTGGCATTCAAAGCAGTAGGGAAAAAAATTGCATACATGTTTTGGGAGGGGGTGGTGTCAAGAGGGCATCTTGAGTTAATTTCAGATTTGTTTTTAAGACTACGACTGGGTAGAAGCACTCCTTTGTCGGGAAATCGTACTTAAATTAAACTGCGATCATACGAGCAGATGTAAAATGCAAGCAAATGTATTATACATCACTGTCTTGGACATTAGTTCTGAAACTGCCACTGATCACACTCCACTTCAAAGAGACCCTCTACCAGGGGCTTGGCTGGGAAGATAAAGCCCTGGCTATTTACCTTTTGACCTTGGTTCAAGACTAAATTGGGAATCTAAATGAAAGTAGTTTGGTGGTCTCAGCTCAATCCCTGGTAGACAGTTGTCCGTATCACAAAAGCGCCATCCCTAGTTTAACACAATTTGGCACAGCCCGTCTTCTCTGTTCAGGAGAGACCCTGGGCTAAATTAACACAGGGACTAAATTACATCTCATATGCCATCGTAGAGATGGCAGTCTTCGAAATGGTGCCTTAGAATAGCAGCCTGTGTGGACACTCTCCAAACTGGCTTCTGGATAAAGAAATCTGTTTTCTGAGCTGCCACTTTCAAGCCTATTGCTTAAGCCAAAAATGAGAATAAAAGCAAATCACAACACAGGCTTTTTAGGAACCCGTACTTAGAACAAGGATGATGATCTTGGAGAGATTAAAACATGTTCTAAGCGTTTACTGAAATAGCTGAAGTTCTGCAGAGTATTTTCACTTATTAAAACATCTCATGAGCCATCACCATTAACTGTAGCAATTTAACGTATTTGCAAATTATTATTATGACTTATTAGAAAATCCAAAAGAAGATATACTGCCATACAAATGTGCAAGAAGGCATTTGATAAACATACATATTCATCGTTTACTCATATCTCTCTAATCGATCAAATAGATTTAGTGCCTGATACTGTAAACAGCTATAGTCATATTTAAATAGGAGTTATTGAAATGTTTACACTCAAACATGCCTGTAAATATTGGCAGGACATGATTATCCCGTGTCTGATAATATACGATGGATATTGTAATATCGCTAGCATGACACAAATATAAAATTTATAGCCGGTATGTGGGCTATGTGCTATGAAAGGTGCAGAAGCTCTAAGCGGAAGCCCCGCAAATCAATAACGAGGTCGTTACAAGAAGCGAGAACGAAGCCTGAATACAATGCAGGAAAACAATGTCATATACTCAGTTTTACTCTAATTGTGAGATGTCTTTCGGGCAAGCGGGGAGGACAGATGGTGTAGCAGTTTCCATCCTAGCGTCTGACTCCTGCTCACTTGCTGGCTCTTCCTTGCTCTTTATGTCTGACTTTGGTCACGTTGCTTGGGTGGATTTTGGTGTTTTTCAGTGCTCCGGGGCAGTAAAAATAAGTAATAGTAGGTGTTGCTATTAGAGAGCCCGGATGAATACTGGAAGTAGTCTGCCAAACATCACAATCAATGCCCTTTATGCCTGCCAGACTCAAAAAGCTTTACAAATGGTTCACTTCTTAAGGTACTGCTGGAAAGCCAAAGGTATCACCACAGACACACGATCTGCCTGGGGAAACTGAGGCATGAGGCCGTATAAGTCATTTTCAAAGGCACACATGGAGGCTGTGCCTCACGTCTCTCTGCTAGCAATTAGTAAATCCTTCTTTTCCCAGAAATACCATGCACCATGGAAATAGGAGGAGAAAACCTTCTGTGGTACAAAGACCGAGGCAGCTGGAGTACTTACTCTGGATCGGGATGTAATAGGGGATACTGGCAATCTCCTGCAAAGGAAAAGATGATACAAATTCATCACGCAGCAAAAGAAAAATATGTTTTCTTAAACCAGGCCCCATAGGCCAACATAGACCTCAGCTGCTGCGGTGAGATTTACCCTTACACCTGTGAGCAGCTTTGGGCACCAGGACTATTCAAAGGCTTTTTGCCTCTCAAAAAGAGTAAATGCTCGTGGGTTTGGGAGCCTGGCTTGCACCAGAAGGATTTCTTGTGCCACTGGAAGGAAGGCCTTGCTGATGGCGACAGGAGGGCTCCCATGGCAGGGCTTTGGAGCAGACCCTGCCTGGTAGAGGAGCACAATTTATTATATACTGAATTTTTGAAACTGAGTGGCTCAAATAATATATATCCCTGGGCCGGCGTGTGTGATGGCAGAGGTGTTTCACCCCTCACACCCAGGAAGAAGTGAAACGGTCGCAAAATGCAATTTCTGCACGTGGAGTTCACTTGGCGTAGAAGGACAGTAACGTGCGCGTTCGGGGGCAGGTTTTGTGCGTTTTTATTTTGCTAGAAAATGGTTCCAGTGCACCCCGCGCTGGTCCCCATATGCCGTTCTAGACTGGTGTATCATAAAAATCCGCCTTCCCCCCAGCCCTGCCTCATGCTCACAGAAACAGTGACCCCCACATAAACATATGCTCCGCAGACAGTCCCAGACTTTACGGCATAATTCAATGCCTTTGGGGAGATGCTGTGCCCCGCCGCTTCTAAAATGCCTCAGCTGTCTGGGAGGATGCTCAGCACCCAGGCAGGATTGGGTCTTTTTGTACACATGGCGCTTTCACTGACATCAGTGAGGGTTCGGAGCTTGAATCCAAAGACATACATGGGGCTGGCAGGAGGCCGGGGCAGGGGTCTAATCTCCCCTGACTGTGCATGTGAAACCGCTATTAATCTTAATGGGAGTGCCACACACTCATCAAGGGAAGAATAGATGAAAGGGAGGATCACAATAGATCATTAGATTAAGCAAATAAATATAAATGAATATTTGTTTGGCCTCTAAAAATATTTTCCTTGACAGCAATGCAAATATTAGCAGCGTTCTTTCAAATATCGAGCCCCCTTGGATTGTTTCCTTCCTTCCGCGAATAAGCGAAGTGTAATAGAGAAATAGCACTTGTCTGCGCACCCCTCTCAGGGCATTCAAGATGACCCGGCTCGTGTTAAGTCCTTCTAAGACACCATGGAAATAGATTTTTATTTCTTCCCGGGTTTTGTATTTTAAAAAAAAAAGATATTCCTCTTTACGCCCTGCCTGTCTTTCCCTGTCCCATGGAAAATGGATGATAGAATGCTTCCCCCCGGTTTGCGTTATGGGATCAGGCTGAGCAGAAGGAGCAGCGCTGGTGGAAGAGGAGGAGGAGGAGGAGGCATGGGGAGGTCTGGAAGCACAAGGGCTGAGCAGCGGGTTTTCATCCTTGGTCCTCACTGCAAAACCAGCCAAAAAAGATAACAGGGCTCCTCTGAGTGACCCCCATCATGGGGCAAACTGGGAATTTCCTCCCAGTTATCACCGGTCCTCCGGAATACAAAACGGGAGGGGGGGAGCTTTGCCTTTGCTTCGGCCTCTCTGGAGATGACGTTAAGCCCATAAATCAGGAGAAGAGTGTTCGCAGCACCAAAGCATGGCCCAATCCTGCATCTGGCTCTCTGGGGTGGAGGCAGAAAGGAGCTGGCTGCAGGCCTGGAGGGAATTGGGAATATTGTCCTGTGGGGACATTGAATCTATTTGCTTCTAAATCCACCAAAGAAGAGCAGGTGTCATTTCAAATGCTGATATCCAGAAAGCAGCGCGCAGGGTTTATTAAATTTCCATGTCCTTAAAACTCAGGGAAAGTGCAGGAGCAGAAGTCCATTTCCAACCTTTCACAAAGGCACTGATATTAAGAAGTTGGCCACCATGGGCTGTATCATACCACCATTTTTTTTTAAAGCAAAAATCAATGAAGAACCCTGCCTAAAATCAATGGGATAATTTGCCACGTTAGGATTGTTTTCGAGCTAACTCACAGCAGTCTAACAGGGCTTATTTTCATTAAAGACAACAACATTTTTGCCCAAGCGATTCTTCTAAGTCTTCTCCTTTCTTCCCCTTTATGGCACAGGGCAAATACGATCTTTACTGGCTCGGAGGAAAGAAAACTGGTGCAAAAATTTTAATGAATGAAAAGGCTTTCCTGGGAGAAATGCTTTCCCATTAGGATCCTGCACAGTGAAGTGCCACGACTCTCTGCTGTGAATAATTTTCACCTGGTCCGGTGTCTCTTCCGAATTATTTATGACACGCAAAGTCAGCCAGAATTCAGAAGAAATTGGGCTCGTCGTGACGTAATGGGAGATGTGTGGGAACAAAAGGGCATTCCTTTATCCTTGCCTGCAACCGGAGCTCGGTGGCTTTGAAAGCTTCTCAAGTCTTCCACCAAACTCCTTCCCCTTCTTTTCTGTCTTTTTTTTTTTTCCTTCTGAAAAGTAATTAATATAATCTCATCGGTGGCCCTTACGCAACCACTCACCTCAGCTTCTCTCTTAGGGTAAAAGCTGTCGTCCTGGGAAGAGCCATCCTGGAATGCCACCGCTCCCCTGCCCCGGCTTCAGCTTCCCAGGATGTTTTTTAAAGGCAGATCAAGTTGTAAAAAGCAGGGATTTCTTCCAATGGCCCTTGTCGGGGCTGGCAGGCCCTGGATTTACGACCGTCCTCACCGTCCTGCGTGGGGCTGGATCTTGGCGGCGGCCCTGAATAGGGCTTTTGCAGGATTCGGGATTACTCACACGAGTAACAGCTTGCGGGGATTTGGGCTCCCGTTCCTGCTCAAAACGCACGGTTGTTTTAAGCATAATTAAAGTGGCGCTGTAAGCAATGGCTAGCTGCATGCGGCCTCCGGCGTTTTTCACATTGCGCGGGGGAAAATGACACATCCCGGTTAATTTGAGGGGAGGGTTTTCAGCTCCTTTTGAATGTCCCTAATGAGGGCTAAGCGCAAGGGGAAAAGAAAAAAAAAAAAAAAAAAGGAGAGGTTGTGCAAGAAGAAATTCTGGTTTCCCGAAGGCTCCTTCAGCCAGGAAGGATGACGTGGGGAATTCCCTCACCTTTTGGTAGAGCATTAAGGGATGCGATAGGGAGCCGGTGCAATCCTTGTCAATAAATGCAACAGTCAGGGAGTAAAATTGCCACGGCGCACAGAAATTCAGCCTTCCCTCGTCATATGGAACAGCTGGGAAGAGTTTCAAAAACTTCCTCCTCCCCTCCCTTCTCTTTATTATGATTTTTTTTCACAGGTGCTGAAAACAAAAGAAATAAAACAACCTGACAACTTCGTGTGTCGTCTTGTGACTGAAAAAAAAAAAAAAAAGGAGAGAGAGAGAGAGAAAAAAAGAAAAAGCCTGTGAAGTATCACTGCTATGTTTTAGTCTAATGCTACTTCTATCTTTTATCCTTTTTAATTAGAAGGCAAATTCTCAGACCGCCAGGCCTAATCCCTACACAGTGGAACAAAGCCCAGCAAAGTCTTTGAACACTGCCCAGCCAGGCAGCACAAACCCTAGTAACTGTTGGCAGTAGGGCTAGGACTCTGACCCTCATCTTAGCCATTCTCTTCCAGCCCCTGATGCTCCCTGCCCTTCGAAACCTTGTCTGTTGTTCTTCTGTTTGGACTGAAAAGACAAAAGGTGAAACAATGTGGGAAACCTAGAGGATTGGCTAGGTGGGATGCGGGGGAGCTGGTGACGGATAGGAGAAAGTAAATGGAGTTTCACGGGAATGGACACAGTGGGGAGAATTGGATCACCAGATTATGTCTTTAGGTTCAAGAAATTTCTTCATCCCTCACTAAATCTTTTCATGGACAATGCCACTTTTAAACAATTGTTGCATTTCCAATTACTACAGGAGTGTTCAAACAAATGGCAAAACCCTTAATGAAAAGTTTGCTCATATTTTAAACTTTGGAGATCAAAATCCATAAAACAAATAGCTTTTACATGAGTTTTGCTCAGACACTTATATCTCCAAATTATTTACACTTGTGATATTTCCAGTTGAGAGCATAATTTGTGCCTAGTTAAGCAAAACACACAAATACATATAGATACATGAATTTCCAGAGCTAGTGGGAGCACCGTAGAATAAACATTTTGACTGAGATAGGCTCACGTCAAGCAAGCCGATATTAAAAAGCTCTGCCTGCTTTCTATCATTTTGGCTAACTACAAATCATTAAGGGAGAAAACAACAGATGTGGCTACAAGAGCTCAAATATCTTCCAAACTGTGTCTATGCACGTCAACATAAAAGCCTGAATTACTGTAGGGCGCAGGGATGCTGCGAACGGCGATGTGATTATTTGAATATATGTGTATCGTATGCAACTGCTATACCTAAGGAAGTGAAGAAAAAAACCAACAAACTAGCAGAAAAAAAAATCTCAAGCCCCCCGAAACCTGGGGTTTTAGACAATTTTGCTTTCCCTTTAAAAAAACTGAGGCAGGGCCTGGCTTTCCTCCAGCAGATGTAAAAAGGGGTATCTCCCTAGTTTACTCCATGGAGGATCTGACCCTTTTCCCTTTTTTTTTTTTTTTTTTTTTTTGGCACTTTGGAGTAGCATTTACAAAGGACAGTTTCTGATTTTGAAAAGACTAAGTCTGTTTAGGGAAAAGGGGCATAAGCTCCTCAGATATTTAGGCACTTTTAAAGACATTTACCCTAAATCCTTACACTCATAGGCACTCACTTTTGAAGGCTAAAGTGGCAGTGTGTTTTTAAAGCAATTTATTTAAACCAGTGCAAAACTCTTTGTGGACATCATAAATCAATTTAAACCTGGCTTATGCCGATTTAGCTTAGTTTAGCTACTAAGTGTCTTAAACTAAATTGATAAGCCATTTTTAAACCCAATTAAGAATGTCTACACAGGGCTTTGTGCCAGTGAACTTCAATCAATTGAAAACCAATTTTAGCTGGTACCATTTTGAGTGTAGACAAGATTAGGCGTCTTGAATGGGAACATGTGCTGATCCCATGTTTTCCTTAGAACACCTCTGATTCCCAGCACACGGGGCTGGGACCCTGAATGGTGCAACCAATTTTGTGCTATGACTGTTGTGTGGGTTGTAGCGTTGTTTCGGCTGTGCCGTGATTGTGGCATTGAGCTGCTTTTAATCGATATTTGCCTGGTGGCAACAATTAGAGGCTTCGACTGAGCCAGGCTCTGTTGTGCTTGGCAAAATGTTCGTTGCAGCCTTTCACTCGCAGGGTTTTGTTTCCATGGGAGGATGCAGAAGATGCAGAGAGGTCAACACTGTGTTGTAAGGTCACCCCAAGGGCCTCCTGCCCAGTGGGTTCACTGCTTTCATGGACCAGGAGCTGCAGGTATAGGCTCTGTGGTGCTCCCCATGGGCAGAAGAGCCTGCACAAGCCGTTTGTGGGCAGATGAAGGCAGGTATTTCCTTTGGAGTGACAAAAGTTAGGACCTTGTCTTGCAAACGCCACCTTGGTCTGGAGGACCAGGGTAGGAGACGCTGCTTGGTGCAGGCCAGCGCAGAGACAGAAACAAGAAGGTGCTGGGGTCACCTTGGCTTGGCTCCTGCAGGTCTCCTGTAGTTTGAGGCATCCAAAATGGGCTTGGAGATGGAGAAGGGTCTTCTTGTTGTCCTGTGGGCAGAACTGCTTGGGGATGCTTTCCTGAAGATGGTACCAAAAGGCCACTAATGTGGGCGGTGGACACAATGGCTGTCTCTCACCTTGGTCCTGTTCACATCTCACATATGCGAGGGATCCAGATGACTGCAGGCACCCATGGGAAAGGTGCATCAGAAGGCTGACATCATCTTCTCCATCAGTGTCTCCTGTATGGCTCAGGCATGATGCATCAGATGCAGGGCTAGACCTGAATCCAGGCAGGTATGAAAGGATGGGCAGATTTGAAGCTTGTGTGTGACCTGGAGTCGTCATGACTCTACTATTTAAAGTTAAGCGTACCCTTAAACACCTTCCTAAACTGAACCCAGCTGAGTTTCTACTCTTAAAAATGAATGTTGCACGCTCAGGCAAGGGACACGTCCATGCAAAACACAGTTGGCATCATGCATGTTCTTGAAACCCTCTGGTTTAGCTCCTCTGGATGCTGGATTTCGGCACGACTGCCCGAGGATGGCGGGTTTGGGTAGTGTGGCCGTGGCCATGAGCTTGTTGGGCGAGAGGGTCGTGCTCCATCCCTGCAGCGTGAGCAACTGTGTCCATGCCGTACATCAGAGAGTCCGTGTTACTGCCAGGTAGTTGGAGGGATTTTTTTATTAAAACATAATCAAAGGCTGGGGTGGTTTTGTGCCTGTCACCAAGTGGATTTTTTTTTTTTTTTTTAATGAACCGACCAATTTAAGAAAAATCCTGCAAATTCTGACCAAATTCCAATCAGATTTAAACTCCTGAGAAGAATGACCATTTGTCCTACGCTGGCGTGTTTTGTTCACCGCAGGTGGTGCTTTCTTGTCGTAAACAGGGTCTGTCACGTTGTCATCATGTGTTCGGTTTCTGCATAGGTATAAACGAGCTGTTTAGCCAAACGAAGGAGGAGCAGATGAATAGAGACATTTCCAGCTTCTTTCATTAAAAAATAAAATCCCAAGTGGTGGATAAAATTGGTATGATACGCCATAATGTATAACTTTTTTGTTTTCCATCACTGTATCAGAGGCAATTATATTTCTTCCTTCCTCGTTTCCTTGGCATGAAATGCTGCCTGTGCCACCGTGCATGTACGTGTGGTGGTGAGGAGCTGCAGGTCTTTCCTGTAATCTAACCCTAAATGAATTTCCAAGTGTTTTTCCATGCCATTAATCTTAATATTGAATGCTCTAATCTGTTTATAGCACACAATACATGTGTTTCACCCCCTCCCCCCGATAAAAATGTTTTATACATGTCTGGGCAAACAGCATGAATAAATAACGGCCCATTTCCGTATTGTAAAACAAACAGCTACTGTAAATTTATTTTTATTTCCAGCCTCGCTGCGTCCCTCGTTGGGTGGAGCCTCCTTGCCCCGGAGTGAAAGGGATCAAAGATAACATTCTTCTCTGTCTGGGTGTACTTTGTGGACCTGCCTCCCAAGCGGGGGATGAAAGGCACTTACTAAACTGTTGCCATTTTGCAACATCTGCTATAATTCCCCTAAATCCAGATTTGTCTGACACAGAGAGCTCCTGTTCTTACATCATTGCCATGTGACAGTATAACACCAGTCACATCAAGCTTGAGGATTCCAGCTCCGGGCAATGATAATATGAAGAAAACCTTTTTTGCCTAGGGCAAAACACTTGTAGCAAAGTATTATTCATCTGGCCAATTTAAATCTTCTCTCAAAAAGGTACCCAGAAACATATGCAGTGTGCCTTTGTAAAAGGCTTGAGCTGCTCATAGGCAAATGACCTGAACCAAGAGTACAAAACCCAATGTCCTAATTAATTACTGCTAAGCAGCTCTGATACACAGAAAAGAAATGCTGGTACTAATCCTTAACCCTGTCCTACATTCTTAAAATAGCCAAAATATTGCTGACAGCTAGGAAAACAAAATTGCCTCTGATTTAAAGGTTCTGGACCCTGGCTTAAAAATAAGATCCGAATAAAATATTTGAAAAGCATGATTTTGGAAAAGCCATGTCGGAGCACATACTCTGGCTCCACAGTGGCGTGGTCCCCTGTTTCGGGATGGAAATAGTGCCAGGAAAGCAAAGCCCAGCTAAAGCCGCTCTGGGTCCGTGTGTCCCACCTTGGCTCTGCAGACCTGCCAGGTTCAGCTCCGCTATGCTGGGTTGTTTCTCTCATCACCGCCTTTAACTTATACCAGGGCAAAATAACATCAAAATATGGAAAGGCAAGGCCACTAGCGCCCCACTTACTGAAGCAGGCGCTCGGAGCATTTGTTGGGATATAATCCTTTGGTTTGCGGGCAACGATGGCGAAAACTAGATTCAGGGTCGGCTGATGACGGCCCCATTTTCTGACCAGTTTTCTGGCTACAGCAGCTTGGTCTGGCGGTGGGGAAAGGCACATTTGACTAGATTCGGTTATTAGGTGTCTCACGATGGAGTTGGTCAGTGTCGGGTGGAAAAGTGGTCTTTTTGTGGCTTGGGAGGGCAGGGAGGAATCCATTTTAGAAAAGAAATGGAACAGCAGCTAAAGGGAGAGGATTGCCTGCGGGGAGCAAAGGTAGGCATTTTCCTTTTGAAATGTCACTGTTTTCAGACATGGAGATCACCACATCCAACACAAGCGTCCTTTTGGTAATTTCAGGTTATGTATCTCACGCACCCGTTCAGTTCATTTCTGTGACCACCTCACTGTTTCCACGTTTATTTTCACATCTCAGCAGGGCAGGAAAACCCCATTATCTTTATTTTTAAGTGTGGAAGGGATGCTAAGAGACTCACCTGAGGTCATGCAGGAGGCCCGTACCACCTCAAGGAGTAGGACCCAGGTCCCCCACATCCCCTAACCGCAGCCATAGCTCCCACCTGGCAGCAACCATATCCCGTAACCATGGCTCTGTTCAGCAAAGGACTCTCCATGAGGCTCAATTCCCTGGTAAGATTAACTCAAAGTTAGTGTAGGCTTTATGTTGAGTTCAAAGGAGACTTTCCCCTTGACAATACTATTCTCTGTTTCTTTCCCCATCTCGGTGATTACTTGTGGTGAGGGCTTTTTTTAGCCAAGAAGCACTCGGTGCTCCTTGGTGCTGTCCTGAACTGGCCCACAACAAACCACCGATTATGGTCATCGTGTTGCTGGTACCCAGAGATGGAAATCCATGAATAAAGGCTGCGTCTTCCATTGCATCAAGACACAAATCTCCTATGAAAAGAAAGAAAAACATTTTCCTTAGGCACAGCTCCACTCCTTGCATGTGGTCCAGTCCTGTAACATGGGCTATGGTCCTGTGGACTGGCATTTGTGAAGTGACTGGGTGACTTCACGTGAAGGACCTGGTTAGCAGGAATTGGGATCTGAACTTTTCTCTGACAACCAGACCAGGATGGGAGTCTCCAGTGGGTTTATTGACTGGGGGAACCCCAAATCATTTGCCCGTGAGTGTTTTCCTTCAGCCCATGCCACCTTCCTGCAGGCTGTGGCTCTCATGAAAGCTCCAGCTAAAGCTTTGCGTTCCTTGTCAGTAAGAATGTGTCAGCAGTCCTTTGCCACTTCGCTCTTATGAACTTAATGCCTAAGCGATGTCCTCAGTGATGACAACAGCTTAGTGATGACATTGAGCACATAAGTGCTGACTCAGAGAGATGCAACACCTCCACTTTGAGGGTAATTCCCTTGCCTGGTTTTGCTTTTCATATCGTGCAGACCACTAATTTCTGCTTGTGCACATACATTTTAGGCGTCAAGTGCCTGCAGACACTGTGAAAACCGGTGCGCCTTGGCTTCTCCTTGCCCGGTGTGGCCCCTAAATAAATGAGGGATGCAGTCAGAGCTGGGAGTTTCTTGGAGAAAGCCACCACCACGCTCCAGGACACCCGCCCCAGGAGGGAAGCTCCCTTCCATTAAGGCTTAAGAGAAGGCACAAGCACAGCTTGGCTAGCCGGGCACCAGGGTGCAGCATCCCCCTGCAAGCCAAGGCAGTGCTGGTCCTGGGCACCTTCGCTCCCTCCTGGGGGTCCCAGATTGCGGCTGTGTTCAACCAACTCCACAAGTAATAAATTACAGCAAGTATAATGAAGTATCATGAGGGTGGTGAAACGTCAGCACAAGTTTCCCAGCGAGGTGGGAGATGCCTCATCCCTGGAAACATTCAAGGCTGGGTTGGACGGGGCTTTGAGGAACTTGCTCTAGTTGAAGATGTCCCTGTTCATGGCAGGGGGGTTGGGACTAGATGGCCTTTAAAGGTCCTTTCCAACCCAAACCATTCTATGGTTCTATGATCAAATGTCCTCCATGGACATCTCTTGGGCCCAGGGAACCCAGAGCTGTTGGCCATCATCATCCCTTGTCCTTTCCTAGAGACCACCATTACTCTGATCATCCAGTTCATTGAAAATACTGATGCTTGACCCTCAGAGGGGTTTCTGCATCAAACCCCTCCGTAGAGGAATTACATGCCTAGCTGGCTTTGATAACCTGGGCGTGTAGGATTGATATGGCTCTGCAGATCCCTTCCCATGGCTCTGCAGGTCGCTGGGACTTCCAGAATCCCTGTCCTGGGTGACTGGCTGTGGCTACAGTCCCCATTCAATAGCTCATTAAAGAGGATATTTTTATTTTCAAAAGGGTTACATATCATCAGAGAAAGTGCTTGTTTCTATAACCCAGATATTTACATAAAATTGAGGTTTCTCTACTCATTATTAACATTACTTTAAATTATTTGAAGGCAAATAAAAGTGATGTCTGCAGTCCTGCTCATTTCCTAGACAAGCATTCTTGTTAAATCCACATCCCCCGTTTTAACAACTTTTTTTTTTTTTTTTTCTTTCCATAAAGCGCTTTTGCGATCTTCCTAAATTTGGCTTTGCCACCATTTCATTTTGCTAATACCCCTTGAAACTGTTAACACTTTTTCCTGAATACTTTCCTAGTAGATACGAAGCAAGAAAGGAAGAAAGGCTACTGTCAAATTGATTAAGTGAAAGCTCATTAGAGAAAGTAACAAGAGGTAAAATCTGCATATGCATTGCAGAAATGTGTCTGATCTTGCTAAGTTGTGAAAAGGCAAAATAAGCTCAAACCTTCTTGTGCTGTAAGTAGTTGGGGGAGAAGGGGGCTGGGGAGGGGAAGGGCTCCCAAACCATGTTACATTAACTATTCTTCCTTAGAAATAGGCTGTAGAGCAGCCCCTGCTAACACCACTTCAGTGAAGGGTTTGCCAGTGTTTTAACGACAAACTCTGATTTATAGGGGTTTGTGCCTGCGTGGTAAAAATTTGCTCTTCCTTGAACACTGACAAACAAGACCACAATGCGAAGCCTCTGAAGAAAAATCCAGCAAAACTGTTTAAAAGGTGGTTCCTTAAAAAAACAAAAACAAAAACAAAAACAAAAACAAACATTGGTGGTAATTACAGTGTGTTTTGTCAGAGCTGAAAAACACCTTTCTATTTATTTTTTTTATTTATTTTCTAAGCGAAGCTAGCTAATTTGTTGGCCTGCAATAGGGAAGATCTCACTTAGGTTTTAACAAACTAACAAGTTGAATTATGGTTGTCTGAAAACGAGCCCAATTGGTTCCTCCTGGGCAGACGTAGAGGTGCAGGCGTGGGAGCATCTCAGGTCAGATCCAAGTTTGTAAGCACGTTTCTGGGTGTTTCACCATGACCCTCCATTGTACCTGCTCCAAGGCCAGGGCGCCGGGTGATCAGCAGATAAATTTCATCTTTCCCCCATAGTTTGTCCCCCCATGACTGGGGATGTCTGGCTCTCCGGAGGGATGCTTCACTCCAGCGTGTCATTTCGGAGTGGCTTCCCCGGCTCAGCTGAGCCCTCAGCCCTTGCCAGAAGCTCAAACTGAGCACCCTGCGATGGTTGCAGCTTAAATTGACATTAATTTCTGAAAATATAGATAGAAGTTTGAATGTGACTTGGAATATGGGCTGTACATTTCCTTCCACGGGTGTTTTTGCGAGAGGTGGAGGGGACCAGTACCTACCCTTGGTGGCCCCTGTAAAGGTGTTACTAATACCTTAAATATCTTTGCTCTTAGACATACTCCACTAGCAGATTTTGTTTCTTCTTCTTTTTAAAAAAAAAAAACAACCCATATATCCCAATTAAAAGAGGAGAAAGAAGAGGAATACAAAAATACCAAGCTAAAGTAACATGATATCTTTGACCTTAATCCATAAAAGACAGATATTTTACAGTTCAGGTTAAAACTCAAGGCTGACGTCTAACCTGACACAAATATTCCGTTGCGTTCAAGAGTCCTTGTTAAAAAAAAATAATGCCGGGAATCTGCAGGCATAAGCCTGACAGCGCTAATTTAAACAGGAATATGTATCTGTTTGGGAGGTAGACCACACGTCTGAAAGTTATGAAAGGAAATGCCAATAACAACCGTCTATGGCAGAGCACATTCCTTGGAATGTGGAAATTACGGTATTACAACAAAGCTGTTGTTTCCACCGGGGTGTTTTGTAGCCTGGCTCATAATATTATGTATTTCGGCAGATCCTTGTAATTACAAATTTAAGTCTTAAATCCTCGGCTTTTCTTTATGTTCTTAAAGTACCCCTATAGGTATCCTCACTCCAAGCTTAAATCAGACCCAAAATACAAGGTGAAATGGTCCTGGTTGAATTCCTCCACTTTATAATGATATTTATTAAGCTAGTTTTGAAGAGAAACGTTGAGCTGAGCATTTCATTTAAATCCAATGGTACCTCCAAAGCGCTCTGGAATTGTTTAATTAAAACCAAGGTGCACATTAATCAGAAAGGTTATCATTTTGTCATTTATATATAATTTCTTTATTTTGTTTGGGGAATAAAAAATGAAGAAAGTCCCCAAAAATATAAAGAGAAGGAAGGACCGGTAAGCCTGATAATAGCCCTCCATGGAGAAGAAATAAGAATACAACAGAAGAAAAGCACAGTGAGGAACATAATGTTAGTAAAACACTCTTAATGCTACACAAGCCGTAGAAAATGCTACTTTGCATTTGGGCTGCAGCATCGTTAACTGTGAGCAATTGAGTAAAGAGTGCACCTTTTAAACTAATTCCTTGTGCTGGAGACACAGCCACATCCAGAAGCCTACCTCATTAATATGCTATAGTGGTCAAATAGGAGATTAATAGCAAAGTCACCTGCTAAACCTACAAGGAACCTGTTGATTAACAATAAGCTCCAAAAATAAGATACCAGCCTGCAAAGCAAAATCAAGTCCAAGGGCAACAAGTGCTTCTGTAATTTATTCCTTCTTTACACAAGGGCATAAAGCTCCCTTTATAACCATGTTTTCAAGGCCCTGCTGTGAGCTGTAGGTGTGAGCTTTTCAGCTGATTTATTAATTTTACTTTCAATCAAAGTGTCACCTGCAGACACAAAAATGTAGGCCTCGCCACAGAAAATACAGTAAAAGAAAAAAAAAAAATAGAGGGGGGAAAAAAGAGAGAGCGAGGAGAAAAGAGAGAGAGAGACCAAAGGTTTTATTCTGAGAAACTCTGCCAGCAATTTTTTTTTATTTTTTTATTTTTTTTAATGCCAGCACCGGACGGCCTGTTCTCCACGAAGCCCAAATAATTCCCAGCTGCATAATTAAAAAAAAAAAAATTCCAAAATGAAACATTTTTGTCATACTTCGAAAGTCAGGCTCAGACCCGGGAAATGGCGCTAACCCGTCGGCTGCCAAAACAATCAGCCCCTGTTGTCAGTAGGGGGACATTCTCCCCAACCAACCGCCTGAACAACAAGTCCACTGAGCAAAATGTGCAAAAAATTCTCAATTAGTTGTCTTTATTTAGTGAACACTATGGGGTCCTCAACGGCGCTATAGAATTATGGCAGGAAAGCTGAGCTCTTCAGTGGCTTATTAGCATTCTCCGAGGGTTGGAGTGCTGCTGGTAGCAGACTGGTGCCTCCAAGAGCTGGTGGTGGGACCCCGGCACTCCTTTGACTTTGTCCTTTTGTCCTTCCCAGCCAGCAGGAAGTACAGCTCCATGTCCAGGGTATTCTGGGATACCTTCGTCTCATTCACCGCTCGCAGGACTGGCAGCGCCTGTGCCTTTGTCAGTGGCCATGAGCATCCTTCTCGCCTGGGAAGAAAAAGCTCTGGGTTTGCCATTTAAAAAAAAAAAAAAATTAAAATTTAGATAGTAGTTTTTCTCCCTCCTTCCTCCTCTCCCCACCAGCTTTTCCAAAGGAACATCACCGTCAATGGGCCAGGGTCGAAGAAGCTAAATGTTATGCTGCAGTCCTATTAAATTACATTAGATGTTATCGACACCCCACTTCAACGTTAGAGCAAAAGGCGGCAAAGAGGGGTAAATAGAAGTATCTCCCTGTCCAATTCTTATCTTAATTTAAATGTAAAGTGAATTTTTTTTTTTAATGAATGGGGGCGGGGAGGAAAAAGTCAGGTAGCAAGTGCTAGAAATGTCTTTTCTGAGAAAGAGGGTATTTGCTGCTTTAGGGAAAACACTATCATTGACTAAATTAACAAGTTGTCTTATCAACTGCCATAAGCCTTGAAGTCTAATTAATTTAGTACTGATCAATAGCCTTGAATGAAGCATTGATTTCTGCAGCTTTCTAGGGCTGCAGCAGAAACACGTTCTCTGCTCCGTGCACACTTCTCTCTTAGGACCCATGCATTTGTGCTGTTAGCATTTATTTCCCCCTCTTCAATGTCCAGCAAGCATTTTAGGAATTAATTTCCATGGGAGATTTGACTTTTGTAATTATTTTGAAGAAAGAAAGCAGCATGACAGGGGGTCCCGGGAAATGTACTTCTCTCTTCTTTGAGTGATATTCTCCTATAAAAATCGCTGTCTTAGAGGAAAAGGATTCAGTCAGTAGTAGATCGTCAAGTGGTGTAAAGCTTGGCAGAACTGCAGAGAAATCACTGGGACTTTGCTCGTTCATGCCCACCAAAGGTTTGACTTCTTGAACACATACAATGGGTTGAGCAGTAGGATCTCTGCTCTGCTTTCAACATAGAGACCTATGACTCTCTGGATAGTGAGTTTAAAAAGTTACACCATCAACCCAAACCAAGGAGCCCTCTACAGTAATTAGAACAAGAGCAAAGTCTCTAAAGACCAATGGATGAGCCTGAAATCAAAATTGCTCAACTGGCGTGGGCATATTCAAGCTGCCATCAAGAGACCTGCCATGGCAGCCCAAGGAAAACGTGGTCCTCAACACATCTAAGGCGAGACTTAGAGGACAGTGGCTTAAATTTCTTGAGAAGGAAAAGGAGACAGCGAAGGAGTATACAGTGTTGATGACGAAGTTCCCAGGAGCTCTGTCCTGGTGGTGATGGCTTCAGACCCAAAGTGATGCGTCCACACTGTGCCAAGATGTGCAAACTCAAGTGGGTGGAGAAGGCATCATCAGCTGTCACTCTTTTGTGCCATCTTTGCCTCAGGGGGATGCAGGCTGGTCTTCCCCAGGGAAACGGGCTCATTATCTGTGTCTGAAAGCCCCGGGGAGAGCATCCCATCTGGCCGGATGAAGCTTTGGGGTTAAATTCTGCCCGGGGCTACATCCCTGCAACACCCGCTGCTGACGGTGCTCCGCCTTCGGCATCGCAACCCGGAGCCAGAGCGTGGGGCTTCCTCGGTTTGTCAAAATCACTCACGCCCAGGTCTGCCAGGACAAAACGAAGAAGAAAGCCAAACTCAGAAGGCAGAGTTGCCTATCATGCATCTGCCGGGAGGGGCTTTGACAGCCCCAGCAGAACTGCTGGGGTGTAAGGGAGACCAGAATCAGGCCTTAAATGCTTACAAATTAGCTTAAATTCCAAATCTGCACTAGCAGGAGGAGTCAAGCATTGTGACAGGTCTCCTCCAAGCCTTTCGCTTCCACCAGCCTTCCCAGCTGAGGTACACCATTCGCTTTATTTCTTTATTGCACACATTCTCCTAGGAAAATAGCCACACAAAGAGTATTCCTGTGGAAAAAAAGAGGAAACAAAAAAAAAAAAAGGTCACAAGAGTAAAAATTCGAAAGCACAGAAGAATTACATTTTACCTTTACAAAATTTGGCGCTTTTAACGTAAAGTTTAAAAAAAAGAAAAGAAAAAAAACCAACCCCCCCAAAAACCTTCCACAAAAGTCCCTCTCCTAATCTGTTTGGGGGCCTCCATGAGTTTCCATAGCACTTTACAAAAGATCTTTATTGAAGAAAGGATTGGACAAACTTTCCTTATATGTGTGGCCCTAGTCATTAATTGCCCCTGTCTTCTTTACCAAGGCCTTATTCCTATGTAAATACCCTTGCATAATGTTACAGGCTATTGTCAGGCCAGCGCCAGTCAGTCGCCACTTATATGCATTTTTATTTCAATCCGCTGCACGGAGAATGAAAAGATGTCTGGACTTAAGCTGTTTACCAACTGGGCCAAAGCTGCAGTGTGGAAGAACTGAAGAAAGCACCAGGCAACTGCAGGAACAGACTTTGACAATGCAAGCAGCCATTTTCAGTTGAGTTATTAACCTACACTGAAACTCTTCTAATCTATGCCTTTTTTAAAGAACAAATGTACTGAACCAAACATGAATGAGCCAGGACTATTAAGAGAGAAATCCTCTAAAGGACTATTGAGCGCAACATAGGTTTGTAATCATTTTGTCTCAGTTGCCTGCTACCAACATTATCAATGATGAAAATGCTTGCTCGGTTGTGGGGGATTGTCTTGTAATTAAATGACAGCGCCGTACTGTAAAAGAACATGCAGAAACACAGGAGATACTGAGGGCTTTCAAACGAGCCGCTTGGAGAAAGGAGTAGGAATGGGGATGGATTACAAACCAACTTGAAAAACTGAATTAAGGACATTGGGATCTTCCTTTTAAAACACAAGCACATTTTTCGGCTCGTCGGGGAAAGGGAAGTTGTTAAAATGGACTCTCGTGAGCAGAGTCCTTCAGATAAAAAGGAGCAAAAGTATGCAGAGGGAATTCTTCCTCCTTTAGGTTGAAAAAAAGCAAAAAAATGGAAAATCAAACCCTCGCGTACACTTGCCGAAAAAGAAAAAAAACCAACTTATAAATTTGCTGCAGGCTACATCTTTGTAGTGACTTAATGGCACTACAAGCTACATAGTGTAGTATTAGCCTTAAGAAACTCTTGACTATGTGCATGCATATTAGAATCCAATGAGAGCTTAATAAGTGCACATATATGACAGAGGAAACATCTCATTGCACAGTTAAAGCTACAAAAAAACATTGAGGGAGGCAAAGTCTCAAGTTAATTACCGTTACAATGCAATCAAGTACAGCAGTCATAGCTGAAAACCTTTTCTATTAAGACCGCTAGGCTCAACCTTGTCTCTGCAGGTCAGCTCCGGCACAGATAACCTTTCCAGCAGACAAATACATGTAAAATTGGCTCATCTAATTAAAAGCTCAGGGAGGTGTAGAAAAATACCAGCACATTGAGGCTGAGCAAATCACAAAGTACCCCCTCCAGCTGGATGAAGCTACAATATGTGGCTGCTGTTTGTTCTGGAAGGAAACTGAGTCACTTACCATTTCAATAGGTTAATCAATTGACAATTAAATGGAGAAATTGGTTAACTCGGCAACAATTAACATGACACTCTATTAAGTACACTTTCTAATTGCCACAGCTGCAAGTGAAAATTAACGTCTGTGTCAAAACGGTTGCACAAGGTTGTGCTGTTCCTGGTGTGGGAAGGTAATAAAAGTAGCTTTAAAAGCCTGGTGTTCGTTTTAGACCCTTAAGCCCAGTGGGGAGAGGGGACAGTGGTGAGCTCTGTGGTTAGTTATGGAGGCGCTGGCATGTCTGTTGTGTGTATATGAACATGTATATGAATATCCATAGGCATACTAATTTGTGTTGTTGTGCGCATAGATGCGTATCCCTAGAATAATGCATATCCCTTTAAACAACATTTAAAATCAATTATAAGCTTTTTTGAGTATTAGAGGTCTATAATACATGTATGTAGTGTGTACATAGCATGTGTGTGTGATTACAGGTATACATGGAGAGACACGTAATTCCACACACACACAAAGGATAAGAAGGAAATAAAAGAGAACAAATGGGTCGATGTCTCTAGAGTCGGCACTTTGATGGAAATTCAGAAAGGTTCTGGCTTTAAAGAAATGTTTAGTTGTGGTGAATGCCTGGCCAGGAATCAGAGCAGACACCAGCGAGGTTGGTGGAAACATCGTCTTTGCTTTCCTTAGGATAAAAATGTTTGTTTTATAGCAAAAGGCACTGAGTTGTTGTTCTGCAGGTTCAATTCCCTCCGTGCAGCTCCTGGATGCTTTGCTAGAAGTATAAATAAGGTATAAAATACACACATCTTCCCAGGGACAGTGCTCTTTGCTCCAAAAGTGTTGGTGGTGGATACCTGCTTCTCCCACACAGTCTATGGAACTGTCTGTGGGACACAGGGCTATGAACTCAGGGTGGACATTCAGCAGGGCAGGGCTGTCTCTTGTGGTACCGCAGTGTCCATTGTCCATAGTTCTCAGGTTGTTTTGCAATAGAAATAATCACTGGATTCTTCATTTTGTTACCTTTAGTCTCTGTTAGCTTACATTGGAAAACCAGTAGTCCCAAGGTCCACCAGAGCTCCTCTTCTGGTCTAGAGGTGTTGCTGTTCTGGAGAAGGAGCAGAGAAATCAGACAAGTCCCATCCTCATTTAGGTGACTTCTCTGGTGCTCACAGATCTGGAGGAATGAGGTTGCATCTTTTGGGGTGTTGAGGGGAATCTGCTTTTTCGTGGATCCAACACAATGCTGGACCACCTGGATCACACATAGGTGGTAGTGGACAGGAGCACGGCACATCCTTCCATTTCACTGCTGCTTTCTATCTGCTTTGTGCAGGTGTGGTGGGATGGGAGGTGTCACTCAAACATAAGCCTCTGTAGCCGCCCAGCTTGTGCTGGCAATAACCTGTTTCCTACAAAGAGCGAGATGGGGAGCCGGTACAGAGCCCCAGTACACGAAGCCCTACAGAGGTTTGCAAGGACACGGCCAGGTTTTCCCAGAGTAAATTCTATGACTTCTGAGCTCTGCTGTGAAAGAAGCAAAGCTGTAAATCCTTAAAGCTAATAGTGCTATAATAGTAATTGTTTTGGTTGGGGTTTTTTTTGACCAAAAAGAAAACCCAGGGAAAGAAAAAAGGTTACATCAGTAGCTGTTGTTCAGAAACCAAACCATGAGAATTATGGATTTCTGCAATAAGATGAATTAAGCTAAAAGCCATATTAAGCGGTATTGCACATCTGCTGCATTTTTTAATTCCGTATGTGTCCTTGCTCTATGAAAGTGTTTATTCTTAAACATGTTGTTTGGCTAATTGATAAAATCAAGCACTAATATTTTAACTCAGCCTGGATTCCTGACAGGCTGCAGAATTCCTTCCAGTTCGGCTTTCCAGAAACTGGTATCTGATGACAGGATTGACTTTTGCTAGGATAGCCTATTAGCTGCTTCATTTCCCGGTTGACAGAGAATTTGGATTTGTAACAGACAGAAAAGCCAAGGGACGGCGTCTGGTTTTTTTTTTTTTTTGTCTCCGCGAACAAAGTCTGTTGCGGCAGCAGGGAGGAGAACAAGGTCTGCCAGGATTCGCCATCCAACCTTGGAGTACCTGCCCCCGCAGGAGAGGACTCCGTGGGAAATAGCATGGATGTCTGATGCTCACCGAGATGTGTCATTTGAAGGGGCTGCTTGGCTGGCAGCCGACCAGAGAGCCCAGCAGCGCTGGTGGCAGTGTTTCAGGCTAAATAAATAGTGAGGAGCGAGAGATCAGGGTGAAATCCCAGCTTGGAGGAGTTTGCTGTTGGCTTTGCCGGGCCAACGGTCCTCCACCGAAAAAAAACCCCAACCCTTCCTCCTTGGAGAAATACGCTGAGCAGACTTTGCAAGTCTTTGATGCGACATCTGGGAAAGCAGGAAAACCAAGAGCCTTCCTCTTTTTGCAGAGGCAGTTTCTGATGCCACCCCGGCCCGAGTCAAGAGGAGGTTTGTCCACGAGTGCCATGGGTGTCGTCAAACATATACTTCTAATTGCAGCTGCTTTCGCTCTAATTATAGCTCCGTTTGGTTAGGATTTTCCTCCAATCCCTCATTTCCCCTAAAGCAAACACCAGAGCACCAGAGTTGTAACCCCAGTGGGGACATTTATTAATAACCCCCTTGGCAAATAGGGAAAAAAATCATTACGCTGTATTAGGCACTAAAATATTTTCCCACTGCAAAGGCTAATTGATAAAATCAAGCAGACATTATGGGGCAATTAATGTTAAGATGAAAATAAACATGGGAGCAAAACAAAAACAGGCTGACGGAGAGTAATTTTTTTCTGGCTTCGAGATGTTTCTTGTGAGTTGGAAATGAGATGCTGGCAAATAATCTGAGATTACCTGCCTTTGCTAGACAAGGAGAGAATAAATGGGGAATTGAAAGAAAGGATTCTCGCACACCTCTTCCAGTGAGAGTGGTTACAACTCTTTAAGGGTTTTGCATGTCATTCAAAAAAGTCTTCTGTTTTGAAATTTTCTATCGACTTTCCTTCTCCTGTGGCTGGAATTGGCTTTTTTCCCCCTCCATGGATCCAAATTCTGCACTTCACTGGAAAAGTTGACCAATGTAATCTAAATGAGTTTGCAGCCCCAGAGAAAAATCCCTAACGTTGTCATTTTAAATAATTACAAAAGGACAAAAGAGAAAAATGATGATTTAGCATCTGAACTGTTCCCAGCTTCAGACTTAAAATTTGTATGAAAGTTCTAGCAAGGAAAGGGGTTCAGGGAAAACCAAAACCTGGCAAAACTCTGGATTTATTCTGGAGGGATTCTCTTTTTATTTGTTATTTGTACAGTGTCAAACACCTTCAATCTTAACCTATGTCCAGGGCTCCCAGCTTGTAGCTGCTAATACAAACCAAACAGTCAATGACCAGTAAAGAAGAACACACTGGCCCAGACACACAGTCCATGCCCTAACACAGCAGGACGGGGAAGGAGATAATGAAGACGCAGACAAACAAGACACTTCCTACCTGATATTTTATTCATTCATCAAACAATATTACCTATTCCCGTCCATGCAGGCGGGGGGAATTTTGCAGGGCTGATTAAAAGCAAGCAGAAGTGAAAAAGCAAAATAGACTCTTTGCAAGCCAGCAGGTTTTACTTTAATTAGAGTTGTAATTTTTTACTTAATTTAGGTTATTAAGGCTCTCTAGCAGCTGCGACTGCTGTGTGCGTCCTGTCTAAAGAGGTGGTGGATGCAAGAAATCCTTCACTTTCTTCTTACCTCTCTGGGATTCAAAAAAAGTCACAATACCATGGGTTTTTTTAAAAAATAATATAAAAAGTTGGATGGGTCCTATCCCTATTTGAGGATTGCATGTAGGCTGACAGACAGGACTTGTCTCCTGTATAGCACAGCAGAGGTTTTTCGGTGTTTCTTGGGAAAATTCCTCCCATGTCTGCTGGGGCAAGCCATGTCATCTTCTAACATTAGGAGGACTCCAGTGGGTGTCGTGGATTGGCTCTCTATGTTGTTGCGCTGCCAAGCAAGTCCTGAGGGACTCATCCATGCTGCACTGAAGGTGAGGCAGGACCTTTTAACCAGGCACTTCTTGACCCTTAATGAGCAGCTGGTCATTCGTGGAGTTAACAGCCCGAAGGTAAACAGGTACTTAAAAGATCCCCCTTTAACACGCTGTGTTCAGAAGGGGACCGCGTGTCCTCAAGCTGCCTGAGGGCAAACACATCTGCCTGTTTACCTGTAACCCAGCTGAGATTGCACTTTGCTTCCTATCACTTGTCAAGGGGCATCTGTTCATGGTGGGTTGTAGTCTGAAGATTTTAAGACACATAGTTGCTGACCGTCCTTTTGTTCACCTTTCACAGAAGGGCTGTGGGAGTCTTGTCCCTCTTTGAACATCTGGACTGGTGGGCGCAGCTGCATTCCCTGGGAAGAGAAGCCCATATGGACAACAAGGGGCAAAGCTGAAGGCGGGATTCAAATCTTCTTCACTCCAGATGTGCTGGTCCACCACTGAGGGGATGTTATGGTGGCAGCTCGTCCCAACTCTGCTTCCTTCAGAATGGAGTTTGGGGATCTCCCAGGTCCTCCTCGCTCATTTTGTGGACCCAAATCATCACTTACACCGAGGTCAGCTTGCGGGTGAGTGTTAAAAGAGACTCCTGGTTGTATTGATGGCATCAGCTGGACTCTGTTGTTGTGTGGTCTGACTCTGAGTTTTCAGGGTATGGGGTACAGCAAATGTCAGGACAAGGTGGGAGAGAAGGAATAAGCTGAGTGTGGATATTCATTCTGCCAAATCCTTGGCAAACTGGCCATCCCAGTGTGTCAGCCTAGATATGGACTGTAAAGAACTAAAGATCAGGGATTGGAGATTTCGCTTGTTTTAGGCATCTACAGCTTGGATGAAGTCTCAGCTCACATGGTTGGGAAAAAAAATTGAAACTATAATATCAAAACTTCAGAGAATAAATAGTCAAAAGCTCTTTGCCAGTTTTAAAAAAACGAAAGAAGCCAAAGGGGAATCTTCTGTGTCAGGGGTGGGAAAAACTGGGAGCAGAGCAGGGACCTGCTGGGTGTTTCAGGCGTTGGGGAACAGCAGTGCTGACGCCCCTGGGTGACCCCTCAGTCTCCGGCAGGCAGGGAGCTCCACTCCTGGCTGGGTGTGAGAGTCCCACCGCACCGCTCCGGGCCTCCCACCCTCCCAAAAAGCTGCAAAAGAGCAAGAGGCTATGAAAGATGGCTAATACTAGTTGAGCTTGGAGCCACACCAACATAGCTTTGCTCCTCCTGAACCCCAGATTAGTGCCAGCACACATCTCTGCCCACCTTACCACCAGCTTGGAGCCACGATCTGGCCCCTGGGGTCATGCACCTGTCTCCTCGAACTGATCCACCATACCTTGCAAGAGCCCTAAAGTAAGAATTGCAGTTAAGTGTGCTCTTAATTTCCCCCTCCATGTTCATGGATCCATTTAGATACAGCCTTTTGATCACTTCCCCAGTCTCCTCCTTTCTTACTCCCAAGAGCTCCTACCAAAGCTTGTTACACACTGGTTTTCCTTCTTTTCCTTTTCCCCGTACCTCTGCAATGCTGTGGCTTTCGTGCTGCCCTTCACTGTTGCTCAGCCCTCTTCGTTCAAATCTGGACGCTTTCTCCCCCTCTTCTGCCTGGGATTTTCAACAAGACCTGGAAGGAGTAATTGCACAGAAACCTCTCCATGCTCTGCTGTGGTTTTTGCTGTACAGGAGTACAGCTTTGAGTGTGAGGACCCTTTCAGCTCTGCCTATAATAAAGGCAGCACATTTCCCAAGTTAGAAATTGTCACAGCCCTTGTTCAGACCTCCAGCACTTGAGCTCCAGACAGTAACCAGTGTGATTAAGGGAAAGTCATACATTTCTTAGACAGTCATTCCTGCAGCTCTGCTACTAATGCTTGGTTGGGACTCACACCTTCTCTTAATATTTGATGCTCTCTTATGAGAGCTTGCTGCAATTTTTACCCCTTCCCAGCTTGTGGCCCATCTATCCATCCTTTTTTGTCCCACTTAGGACATTTCTCCAGACCGCACTTTCAGGAGACAGGCATTTCCATCCCAGTGCTCTCTCACCACTCCTGAGTACCTTCAAACTCTACTCCCTCCGTAACAATGCCTCGTGTTTGCATGTGGGAGACATTCTTCAGTGCCCACAGTGAGCTTGTGGGTCAACAATAAGACAAGCCCAAGGCTGGGACCTCATCCCATGCATGAGCGCAAGAAGCTCAAACTGAACCTAAGAAAACCCATTTTTGCCATGAGGGTGGATCAGGCTGCCCAGAGAAGCTGTGGAGTCTACATCCATGGAGATGTTCAAAACCAAGCTGGACATGGTCTTGGGCAGCCTGCTGTAGCTGGCCCTGTCTGAGCTGCTCTTGGACAACCCTGCCAACCTCAACACTTCTGTGAGCCTGTGAACCTCACTCCTTGGATTTTTTTGCAGCCTCTGAGGCCTCTCTCCTTGCTCCTTCTCACCTCTTTCTTCCACTCCTGGCTTTTCTGTTTCATCTGGCTCCTGCTGGAAGCTCTGCTTCTCCTCTTCCTCCTCCACTACTTACCTCCTGCCCCTTTCTGGCCTTCTGGACATCAATTTGTCTTTGTTCGTGCTGCCTGTTTTTTCCTGTGGTCTTCCCAGCTCCGGTGTATGGGAGAGCTAAGCAAGACCAAGAAAGCATATGCACTACCACAAACATAATTCATTATGTAGAAATATATAGCAGCCACACTCGGACTCCCAAAAGGTGCTTGCTTTCAAAATTGGTGGCCAGTATATACTACAAGCTGAGATACTATATACTGTAGGACAAGACGAAATGGCCTCAAGTTGCGCCAGGGGAGGTTTAGATTGGATATTAGGAAAAATTTCTACACTGAAAGGGTTGTCAAGCATTGGAACAGGCTGCCCAGGGAAGTGGTGGACTCAGCAGCCCTGGAGGTATTTAAAAGACGGGTAGACGTGGTGCTGAGGGACATGGTTTGGTGGTAGACTTGTCAGTGTTAAGTTTATGGTTGGACTTGATGATCTTAAAGGTCTTTTCCAACCCAGACAATTCAATGATTCTATGATTCTGTGATTCCATAATGTAATACATACGTGCTGTTATTTCCACATGTGAGAGTCAGCTTCAGAAAACAGCCAAAGGTCCGGAGCAGAGTTTCGGGGCAGTGACTGGTGCTGCCTTGCCCCAGTGTCTAAGCTCATCCCCTCCAGTCCTGGACGTCGAGGCAGCACCGTGGTGGTGCAAAGTCACCCTTGCCATGGGTGAGGGTGCTCTGCTGAGGGCTGGGGACAGGACGAGGGCACCCGCGTCTCACCTGACCATCTCTCTGCATATGGAGGGGGATATTTGTGCTGCTCATTTTATGCTTGGGACCTGAACCAATTACCACTTAAGGATGCTAATAGAAGTGGATGAGTATATTTAGCCAATCTATTAGTATTTCGGGGTATTTCTGTGCTGCCTTATCACCTTAAAAAGAGGCAGACTGCTTAAAATGCTCAATATTTAGAAAAGCTTGTTTCCTCTCTCCTGCTTTATGTTATTGGTGTGGAATATTCTCTTCTTAAGCACACTGCGATAATATTAGATAATTACTTAGCTCATTTTTCTATATGAGTTTTGGTAATTCATAATTGTCTCAGAGCTGGGAAAATGTTTCCTTTAAGAAGGTTAAACAAAGAGTTTATTGACATTAGTGAAGACTGGTTAAAGAAAACATTATTAAATAAAAGGAGCTTTATTTAAACACTAAATTAATCATTTAAAGGCAAATTAGAGGTCGTAACTCCTCCTAAATAAATAATGTTAAACAATAATTAGATATCCATTTTAGATTACAGGCAAGCACTTGGGTTCAGTGGGCTGAAAAACAAGTTTCTTCTCATCCCTTGAAATTTGTTCAATATACATAATTAAACTGAATTACTGCCTCGCTTAAATTTTCCATTCTGAGATTAAAAAAAGATTCCGTTTGTAACTGTGTGTCATATTTGACATTAGATGATAAAACATCTTTAAAGCTTCACTTTCATATAAACAGAAGAAAAGATGAGAGCATCCAGAGAGATCCCCGGCAGTGGAAATCGATTCTCCTAAGCTACTGGTTACAGTTATCAATCTTATCAAGCAGGCTGATGCATGAGTGCCCTCAGCCACTTTGATTTGTATGATCTCTCTTTGCCAGAGTTAACCTTTCCGATGTTACGGCATGTGCAATATGCACTATCTGGGCTATAATTACACTCCCTTTCATTAGCACTCTTAGTCATCTCTTAAGTGTGAGATAAAATTAAAAGAAACTGTCCTCCTTACTCATTTCGTTATTTTTATTTTATTTTATTTTTTTAATTTTTTTTTAAGGCTCTGAGCAGTTTCAGTCGTAGTTTCCTAGGAGTATGAACCAACCTTCCCCCGCATCATCCCCTTTCAAAGAGGGATTCAGGACAGGGAGTCACAAAGCCAGAGTCGCGTGTCTTGCTACCGCTGGGTTTGCATTAGGCCTCCTCCAAATGACGATGGCCGTTGAGCGTTGACAGGGACCATACCACCATCCTCCAGACCCTTCCATGAGCGTTGCGAGCCCCAGTGCCAAGCCGCATTAATAAAAAGCACTGGGAATTTTTGTCCACCTTGGTAGAAGTGTTAAGGAGTTGGATTAATGAAATCCGACGTTAGCGCTGATAAATAATGACACCACCGAAAGCAACCTCGGCAGTGGATGACAACATCAAAAAGCACAGCAGATTTCACTCTCTATTAAGGGATTGTCCTGTAAGGAGGCAGGGACGGTGGCGAGGGGAAAAGCTGGATGGCCTGGTGATATTTTACATGAACCTCCCATCAGCAAGCGAGGTTTTTTGCACTGAGTTGCCGCTCTGCCCCTGCGCTTGCCACATGTGATTTTAGGCTGATGACGGCACCAGGGAGCGCTGTCGAAATGATGCCATGTTGTAGACATCGTGCTTGGCATGAGCGAATATTGTGCGGCTAATTGTCATCCCTAATTGCACGCTCCACGTTAGCTTTGGCTACAGTTGTTTTCCAAACCCCAGCCTGGCACCCCAGCTCCCGTTCACTCCTTTCTCATCACCAGGACTAAGGTGACGATAACTTTGCATTACGCTAGAATATATATTTCACCTACTATTTTCATTTTCTTTTATTTTAAAATGAGAACGGCTGATACTAGAGATATTTTTAACCCCTGCATACGTTACCTCCTGCCTCACACAGGTCTTCAGGGTCCACAACCATGGTAGGGATTGCAGATTTCATATAAATCCATGTTCTAGGAAGAATAACCTCGCAGGGAAAAGTTGTTTTGTACGACCCCGGTATCTCTCATTAGCTAGTGAACACAAAGGAACAGAACAGGACTTTTCTGATTATTTTAGTGTTTTTTTTTTTTTTTCCCTCTTAACTACTGAATTTACACACAAAAAGAAAGGCACTTTGTATTTAAGGTTAATCAAGTTTCAGTACAATTTTTTACAAACTGGAATCACACTAATCTTTTTTTCTTGCTCTAATGTGTGGCTGTTGAAATCCTTAGCTGTGATAAATTAAGCTACTTATTAATCTAATTATCGTACATTCATCCTAGAAACTTTCATGTGACTTGAAAAGGCTATTCAACCTTTTCCCTCCCCTCCTAGAAAGGGCTCAACCTTGCACCAATTAAGATCATTCTGAAGTAATGCTTTAAAAAAGCTTTCTTTAATCACCCAGTGGAACATGGGCTGATGGTAAGCAAACTAAAAGCTGTGAGAAAAGTTTACCTTACCTTGAAGTCTGGACATTTTGAGTTGGAAGAGGAAGGTCTAATTGTGGTATTCCTCTCTTCCTCCTCTTCTCTGCTCTCCTAAATGAGTCCAGGAAATTATTTAGCAAGAAAAGTTGTTAATGCCATGGCTGGCTTTTCTCTGAGCGTAGCAAAGGACAAGATGGGAAGATGTACTTGAACAAAACCTGCCAAGTCTAATTCAGTATTGAGATAATGGGAACTTTTTGACTCCCAGAGTATATATTAACCCTTCAGATTTTATAGGTATTGTTTTGTTTTAATGCCTCATCTATCGATACAAAAACATCCTGATACCAAAGTATCCAACGGATTAGAAAAGAAGGAAAAAAAAAACAAAACCAACCCAAGAACGGAAAAAAAATAGGTTGCAAGCATATCCTATCTTAAACATCCATTCATTGCCAAGCGGTTTTGTTACTTTTTCTTAATAACCACATAAATGCAGCTATTTTATATTCAAATTAAACTAGGTATTAATTTGAATGCAAAGCAGCTCAGTTTGTGCTGTTTCAATGACAGGTTTACCCCCAGACAGAATTTATGAACAGCCCAATGTGGGGGGGGCGGGGGGGGGAGGTCCGCTGCCGCTCCTCACCCCCTCTCCGTGCCTAGCAAACTTGCTAACTGTGAATAGTTTTTGAAGTGAAGATTAAAAGAGTGGAATTATAAAGTATAATTACATTTTATTGAAACTCTAGAAATCAGAAAAAAATCCAGCAGGAAACTTTTAGTGAAACATGATGTGTTGTCATTATCATTAAAAGATAAAAGTTCCATACTGTTTTTATCTGTTTATTTGGAAGAAATCCAGCCTTTGCAGTTATGCAGGAAACAAAAAACTGGAATGCAGGAGTAATTATTAAAACTGTGTGATTTGTTATCTCAGCTACTGTCTTTCCAAATGGTAATGCGATATCAGCAGCTGCAGACGGTCGCTGATTTCCTCTATTAGTAAACAAGTGCTTTGGAGACCTGTGTGAGGCACTTTAAGCCCACTACTCCCCGAAGTGCTGTCAGGCTTAACTACTAATCCATGGTATTTCAGAGCACTGGAAATTCATCTTTATAAAACCTGAACAAAAAAGGGAAAAAGCCTGGAGGGCAGGAGCTCCCTCTGGTGAGACAAATGACATGTTCATTTATTAATGAAACAATAACCCTGGAAAGAGGATCAAAGCACATTCCATCCTCACTTTACAATCCCCAATTTTCTCAGGCCATACCATTTAATTGAGCCATGACAATGGAATACTTAATTGTTGCGTTAAAGTTTGAAGAAGCGACTTCTTCAGAATCAATGTTCATTTCTGGATTATGACAGTATAATGTCGCCAGCTTGTAGCTGCTGGAATTTTATTTTCTTTTATGCAGAGAGAGAGAAAGAGCTCATTTTATTCTTTTACCGAAGGCCACTCATCCCTACCTATAAGTAGGGATAACCTACTCATACGTAGGGATATATCTATATACCTATACTGTAGGTAAAGCCCAGCTGCTGGCCCGTTGCCATGCTGAGGTTGTGCCTTGTGGGGGGGACGTGGCCGGGGGTGACTTCTGCAGCAGCAGGAGAAATTCAGGGGGTGCAACACCTTGGAAAGGTAAAAGGAACCAGCTTTCGATCCAAAATTCAAGAAAAAAGCTGAAATACGGAGCTGGCCTTGCTGCATCCTCTTTGCTTCAGGTGCAACAGCTCATAGCCAAAGTAGAGGTCACATTTTAATTTCAGTAGCTCTGCTTTCAGGAGAGCTTGTTGGCGGGTTAGGATTGCGTGTGCAAAGCACATTAAATGTGAGCACTCGTGTCTTATTGATGGCTTGGCCTCTTGACTCCCATTTGAGAAGCTCTTTAAGCACATGCACATGCCTCGGTGAGCACCAGCGAGGTCCCAGGGCTCTCCATGGGATCCTCCAGCACTTGAAGCTCTCCTTGTACGTCGCTGCCTTCCTGAATCCAGGCCACAGGCAAATCTTAGTCCATCCTACTTCTTGAAACCAGTATTGCTGCAATGCCATCCCTCATTCGACAGGTCTAAGAGCAGCTACGATTACACTGCCAGCCTGCCCACCCTGGCTTCACTATCTCCCAGTACTTCAAACCCATGGATGCCTCTATGTTTGGGAATGCTTAAAGGGCTTTTGAGTCTTGCCCTGATTTCACAGAGGACCTCCTGGTCCTTTCCTGGGGGCTCCCATTGTCTGCCATCAAGGTTTTGAGGCAAAGGGGCCATCCTTCTGGTTTTGTGCCCAGCTACTGCTAGGGTCCCCAGTATTTTGAAAAGACATGAAGAAAATAGAAATGTCCCCCCGAAAAAGCCAGGTGTCCAAACAGAGCAGTATAACTTCTGAAATGAATGCATGTGCCACATCTGTCTCTCCAAGCGTCCTTTCCCTAACACCTGATTTTATCAAAGTTCTTATTGGTGACTCATTTTATAGAATTGATATTTTCTGACTCAGTATCCAGTAGTGATTGACTGCATTCTTTTTCTTTAACCTGATTTTAGCTTCAGTACCATTTTCTGGGTGCCTGTAAAGAAGCAGCTAGAAAGGCTATCGTGCACGAGTGTCTGCTACCTTTAAATTAATACATTATGGTTTATTAATTCTTCTTATGACATGTATTATTACACACTTGCATGTACACAGCGTCTATCATATAAGAGCCCTGAGGCACTTACAAACATTAACTAAGCCTTGCAATCTTCTTACTTTGGGTAAACAGGGACAGAGGGAGGTTAAGTCTGTCATCCTGACAGCTCTGTGCAGAGCCGGGCACAGAAACGCTGGATCCTGACACCTTGCAGGCTCCAGGGAGCTCACGGAACCCCATAGGATGGCTAATGCACCCTGTAGGATGGCTAATGCACCCTGTAGAATGGCTAATGCTCCCCATTCCTCCGTATGCGGAGGTGATGATTTGGAGGACCGGGAAAATGGGCCAGGATGTCAAAGGGCTCACAGCTGAATTACCTATACCCACACATATTTCCCCTCCATCCTTACCTGACTCAGTCAATGCACTAGGCATCGGCTGTGCAAGAGGAGACTAAAACCTGTTTGCTCAGCAGAAGTACAAATCACTCTTAGGATCGGTTCAAAGGGGGTAACAGAGAAAGACAGAGCTGTTGAGAAGTCCACCTAAGCAACAGGTCAGCCTTAAGGAGCGTCAGCGCAGCCCAAAGACACTTAAATCTCTGCAGCAGCAAAGACTTGTGCTGAAGGATTTAATAGAAAATACGATCTGTCCCCTTTTTCTGTTCTAAACACGAAGTGATTAATTAGAAATAGGGGGATGGGGACCCTTTGGGACTCGAGCTTCTTCTTAAAAGAAATATGTGAGACTGCAGGGGAGTAGCCGGGGGTGTCCCTCCGTGTAGGTCAGGTGAAGTCCCGCTGCATTCCTGACACGGGAATGAGTAGCTGAGAAAGTATGGGTAAATAAATTGTGTGACAAAGCCCAAAGGAACTCTATTTTATTTTTTTTCCCCTGAAGTATTAAGAAATCTGTGCAAAAATCCCCTGCCTTCCAGAGGGCACCGCGTGAAAAGCCCAGTGCTATTCCCAGCGTGTCCAGGAGCTGTGGTCCTCTTATTTCTTTCCTTCTGTGAGTATTGCAGCAGGGTCTTGGATGACCCATCCCTCCAGGGCGAATATCAGGATACCCCAAACACTCCTAGCAATGGGGCTGAGGTGATGGGGACCGAAAGCAATAAAAGCCACCCTGGATCTCTCTGTGCAAGGCTGGAACTGAGTCCTCCTCTGCCCATGGGGACCTCTCTGGTCCTACTGTGCACAGACCCCTCCATGCCTGGGGATTCTCCCAGCAAAACATCCTTAGTTTTGACCAAATAAAAAGAATAAAGATCATCTGGTAGAAAAGCATTAAAAGGAATGGTTATCCCATCCCTTCGCAGGAAGGTGAATGGCTGGGACAGGAGCAAGGACCGATGCCAAGGGCTCGGAGAGGAGGATGAGGTCTGTCTGGCAGCAGGAGCTAAGTCCGTCTGTCCCAGCTTGTGTAGGTGAACATGGCTCCCTCTGCCCTGCTCCTTACCTATTGAGTCCCTTGAAATCCGATTACTGATCCAGGCCAGTCGTACATGCAGCCAAGCAATTACATTGTTTTTCCTCCACTGCATTTCGGCGGGTTCTGCGGTTGAGGTTTACAGGAAAACAGAAATTTGAGACCCCCCCCCAAAAAAAAAAGTGCTTGATGATATTAGTATTAGAAAGACGGCTTAAGGTACTGGATATTACTGTTCTGTTCAGCAGTGATTAAGGGTTCCAGTGGAGACTGGATGATTTATTATGTTTTATTGAGATATAATAAGAGCTGGGAAATGAAGGGAATGGGAATAGATGGACAGCAGAGGTGGGGTGATGCCTGTGTTAGAGCTGGGGAGCAGAGGTGTGGGATGAAGTCCCTGGCCCTACAAGGATGTACGTCTGCCCCGTGCATTCGTGTCAGGAGATGTTCTCCATGCACAAAATGAAAGACGTGCTTGTCCCTGGCAATGACACTGAAGAAGTTCAACCAAGGTCATAGCATGGAGGAGAAGGGACTGCCAGGCTCTAACCAGAGTGTCCCCCATCCTCCCTAGGCCGGACCCTGAGCTTTCTCATCCTGGGATGGGTTTTAATGCCATGCCCATTTTGGCAGCCCCTGGGGAGGTTTTGGACAGCTGGCTTGGGAGGGGGGCACGGCAAAGGCATTGCTTTCCCAGCAGTGGAGAGGTGAGCTTTTGGAATGGCAGAGGCAATGTTTTCTCACAGAAGTTTAAGATAATAAACTCAACGGAGTGAGCAGACACCAGGAAGAAATATTTAATTATCCTTCTCACCATTATGAGGAACTTCTGCCACTCTTCAGGTTATTATACAGTAAATAACCAGTTTTCTAAAGGACAGAGCTGTTTTAATTATATGACAATGAATGCATAATTATTATGTTTGTTAGGAATGAATCACAAGACAACAGACTTGATATTGCTGCTCTAGTTAGTGCATCTTAATTACTTTTTCATTTATTTTGCATATAAAAGCTATTTGCTAATTGTCTTTGCTGTAAATATGCAAAATATAATTAGTCATTCATAATTCTTTATGTGTTATCTAACTGTACATTTGTTACTGAGGAATGTATATTAAAGTTTGAATATTTAATGGGCTTCTGTGGCATAGAATATTTTTGTACAAAGTTTTCAGGAAATATTAGAGACATAATTTAAACCTTCTTTTAACCCCTTTTCCTATGCAAACTAATGTTTCCCATAAAGACTAGATATTGATAAATTAAACCCCCTGGAAATCCATTTCTATTTTCTAAGCATACAATATAAATCCACTGCTGATGATATGAAATGCCTCTTGGTCTCAAACTGAAACCAGAGAGATTAGAGCCTGTTAAAAGTATTGCGAGTTGCTCTCTACCGTGAATTTAAACCAGGAGTGCAGAGTCGCAAATGCATTTAAATCACAGAGCAGGATCAAGTGCATTTATCTTTGGTGCAGGTTCATTGCTGTGATAGCCGTGCCATGTTGCAGAAGGATCTGATGGCAATAGGTGTTTTCTGATAGATATTGCTGATCAGAGCAAGAGGTCACCATTCCTGGTTACTCTAAGGCTATTAAGCATTTGTCAAATATTAACCTATACAAGACTTCAAGTCTTAATTTAGCTCATTCTTTAATTTTGGCCCTTGTTGGATCTCTCTTTTGTTTGCGTTGCTCCCCCTGAATTGGAGCTGCAGGTCCAGCTAAAACACTGTGCGTTTCCTTCTTTATGTCTTCTTTTATTTTTCTTAAGGCTTAGGCTAGCTTCATCTGTAATTAGCGCTGTGTAAGGCCCGCAGCTCCTGGGAATGTTTTACATTGTGATTAGATTCATTACAGAGATTGACTGGTTAAAATGGGCCGTGTGTTTCTGGGAGTTGAATTAAAGTCTGGGTCTCAAGAACCTCCGCAGATAATTATACATTATCTGTTCCCTTGTCTCGGCGAAACGCTGCCGATTCGTTCTCCTGATGCATGTCACATTCTACATTTTTTTCATCTCAAACATTTGATTTACTATCCGGTTGTACTGTTAATCCTATGTCATGACACTCCTATTCACTTCTGCTTTTCAACTGAAAGCAGCTTCCTATGAAGATAAAGCTAGGTAAAAATCTATTGTAAAGGAAAGAATAACTTGAATGCAGCTATCATATCGAAAAGAAAACACACTCCTCCACTCTTCACCCCTTAGACGCTCTGAATACTTTTCTTAATGATGAAGTCAAATAGAATAGCCACTGAGAATACCAGCCATGGTTTGTTTTTTTTTTTCCCCCTTCACAAGTATTTCTGCTCTGTATTTCTGTAATTGTTCTTATTTACGTTGGGCAAATCTTTTTCGACTAACATATATAAAAACAGAGTGACAGCAGGGTATAAATTAGAAAAAAAACCCACTAGCTAACATGCTTCAGTAAATTGTGATATGAATAAATCATACATATCCCTACTTATCAAACAAGTATTTAGAAGCAAATTTAAATAATGCTATTTAATGCTGGCACTTGCATAAACCCCACAACTGTCAGTGACATTTTTTTCAAGCAGTCGACTACTTGAGCTATAGATTAAAAATCCATACATTTTATGTATCTAGCACAGCGCAAAAAAAAACCCTAAACTCCAACTCCTTCAAATGATGCTCCAGTTCCACACCAAAGCTATTCAACGGCATTTAATCAACTAAGAGCTGAAAACCTTGTATTTCGCATCACAGGTGGGGTTATGGCTGCATGAAAAGGGGAATGTTATATAGGACAGGCAGAATTTTAGTTTCCAACCTGTAAAGGCAGGAGATAACCTGTTAGAGGGAGGCGTATCCTAAATATATTTCCTTTACTGCAAATGTGCTGGACATGGACATGCTATGAAAGTATATTGAAACCACTTGAGTATTTTTCTGCCCATTCAAGCTTCCTTAGCCTTTTGGAGAAAAGGACAGTAGCCACCCAGCGTGGCAGAGGTTCCTCCTACGCCTCTGTTGTGAAGGCAAGCAGGACTTTGAGCGCCACGGTTAAAATCAATTATGATGCACAATATATTATAAGAAGCTGTTGAGAAAACCGCATCCTTTGGTACCGAATCTTCATCTTCTCTTCTGCATCAGGCAACTCAAAGAGAAAATCAAATTTTGGTTTCAATGGCAGAACAGATCCACCTCTAAAAGAAATTAATGGGTGTAATCAATTGCTTTGGCTTCAAAATAATCTTTATTATAATATGACTGATGCTGAAGGGATGAAGAAGACATGAACCCTTGAAGGCAATTTTGGGGGAGAATTTTAGACCTTGAGTATTACAGAAGGTTTTATATATGGGGTGTTTTTGAAGAATTCGTTTAAAATCCGGTAGGAAGCAGGCAGGCTGCATGTTTCCAGGGCAGGGAAAATGCATCTAGTTTTGTACCATTTAAATGTGGGATCGGTGGGTCGGGGCGTTAGCGCAGATTTCCCCCAACTTCACTGCAAGCTCTGCTGAGTAAGAACCACGGTCTCACATGAATATAGCTCAGCATGGTTAGTCAAATAAATCATCAGAGAGGCTTTTTTTTCCCATTGAGACAGCTTGAAAACAGCGTTTCTCAGTGTAATTTTTTTTTCCCTAATGGTGGGACCATGGGCCTACATTTCTGCCCGGTTCTCCAGGGTCAGAGAAACCACTGGCTTGTGCAGTGCAAAGGGAAGCAGCCGTGAACGGGCTCCAGGTGGGAATTACAGACCTGATTCCTATGTGCTCCCACACATCCAGCCTAGCCCTGCAGGCTTTTACTCCTGCACAGAGGCATACATTGATACAAAGGGTGTTCTCTCACCTGAGTAAATTGGGGTGGATATAGCCTATGTGCACCTTTTCCGTGCCTCCTCTTCCTACCTTGGCTGGGGGCCGCCCAGCAGCTCTGCTAAATTCTTTTCAAAAGCAGGCATCGCATTTTACAACTACATCTTCACAGATGTGCGGATGGGTAGCGGGGCATCGCCCCTCCCTTTCTCCCAAGCAACAAAACACGAGCAAGGTCTCTGGATTCGGGCGAGTCTTTGGGGGCGGGGGGGGAGGGGTCAGTGGGTGGAAAAAAAAAAAACCCAAGAAAAAGAAAACATTGCCTGCCTTTGAAAGAAAAAAAACCCAACAAAACAATCAACAAACCACAGCCCCAAACCTCCAAACACTTCATCTCCTCCGTGTTTGTGTTTGCATGGATCATTTGTGAAACAAACAAAATTCATTGACAGTTGCTGGCCATGACTCTGCCTGTTTGAAATACCTTAGTCAGGAGAAGTACCACAACTGAACCGAACAATCTCTCACAAAACATCTGCAACCATCTGACCCTGGCCTTAACCTTTAAATCTATCTTTTCATATTCATCTCAAAAGACCTTGTCAATGGCCAAGGAGACTCAAGAAAAGGATTCTTCAACAAACAAAAAAAGATACAGAGGAAATTCAACCCAGATTAGGTGGCAGAAGATAATACAGTTTGCTCATTTCTATTCTGCTGCTCAAACTGGAGTTGAATTCATTTTCACTTTATCTTTATTCATGTTATTTAAACATAACATTCATTAGGATTGTGAACTGCAACAGATAGAAGAGAACAAAACTAGTCGCCAAATTTGTTGGGCATCTGTTCCCACTAGAGACGGCCCTCTGCCAAATCTGCATCATGTCATTTTTTTCCCCCTGAATTCATTTCAAAGTCAATCCATCAGTTTATGAAACTGTTTGATCAAACTTGTCATTAACCAAGTGAAACATTTAATTTGTATTAAGAAAAATAGGACAAATAATTAGCACGGCGATTAACTGTTTCGCTGTTTTATTGTCCTTCTTTACCAAATCTACTTAGCAGCGATAGGGCTTTTTTTAAGTCCCTTTGTTGACATAGCTAAAAATATTTTTAAAAGGAACTGGGGAATAAATCTGATGTAGATGAGAGAAAATATTAGGCTCATGTTGCAGAAGGTAAAAAAATTAGACCCTACAGCCCCATCCACCGCATTTATTCAACCAGCCACTGAATTTAATATCCATGGGAACATTTATTGGAATACAGCAAAGCAGATAAATTTATAAAATTGTCAGATAACCATAAGATAATGGTGAGGTGTTATGAAAAACAGACTCGTATTAATTTCAGCTTCCTCCTAGGTCCCCGTACCCAGAGAGTGTATAATTAGTGGGGAAAAGGGTTGGTTACCAGTTGCTCTTCTAACTTTCTGAAACAACCTATATTTGTATTTTTTACTGCACTCTCTCAGGGAATAATGGTATTTATTGCCATATCTCATGCTTCCCAAGAAAAAGTAATTTGTGAAATCTGTGTGTTCTACCCCACAAATGTTATTGTGCTCAGATTTCTGCCGCTTACTCCCAGCATTAACTTGTCTCAGGCAATTGCCTATCATGACCTTGCTGGGCACTTGTCTGCATAGCTATGACAATTTGTTAATGAACTGTTTTTGTTTTTAATTGCTTACTTAATTATGGAGCACTAACATAATAGCATTTCTAATTTGTACCGTAATTGTATGCAGAGATGAAATGTTGGTGTCTGTCATACTGCTTCCTTGTAATCATCTCTTGTTCATGGGGAATTTCTAAAGAGATGTGTTCTCTCCTAGCAAGATGACTTTTAGAAGCTGTTTAAGAGGCATTTCCATCAGTATCATAATGTATGACACCTCTCTCAGTTATTCAGAGAGGAGATGTCAGCATTCCTTAAACATTTTGCTTATTGCAGAGCTGCAGAAGCAGAGAACACACCGAGCCATTTTTATATAGAAATGTAAAAAGGCAGCTTCCCCTTCCTGCCTTTTTGCAGCAAAAATATATCATTAGCTAGGAAAGGTGTGGATTTTGGCATTTGTTTGTTTGCTTGTTTGTTTGTTTTTCCAGTCTGAGTTCATTAAAAGTTGCTCTGGAGTGTGTTATTAGCAGCTGTGTTATGCTAAGACACGCTGATCAAGGTTATCTATTAGAAAAAACTGCCTTGGAAAAAGCAGTAATAACAGTGCTTAGAGTGGACCATGCCTTTAGAAAGAAAGACTGCTTTTAATGATAAAAAAATGCATTGAAATAACAATTTTTCTTTTTTTTTTTTTTTTTTTTCCCCTGGTAGGACCAATGCAAAAAAAAAAAGTTTATTGTTGTGCACGAGGCTCTGTGTTTGCAGGCAAATGGGAGTAGATGGACCTTAAGCTTAGTGTAAATTTGAGAAATATTGCCTTGAGATAACCCAGTGAAACCTCTCACTACTCTACGACCTGCCCAATGAGCCTTATTTTTAGCCTGAATCCAAACAGAAAAATATTCTCCATGCAAAAGAGCAATTATAGGCCCAAAAGCACAGTTCAAATGTGTAGCTGATTTAGGTTCCCAAAAATACAAGTACTGGCCTGTTTCATTGTCATCCACACAAAGAACTGAGTCTTAAAATCCTTTACTCAACTAAATTCTTAATAAGTAAACTGAGACTAACCCTCTAATACCAGATTTGTTAAACAACATGATTTAGGTCTTTGCTATTCATGCACCTTGTACAACTAAAATGACTGTTAAAGCTAGAATCATGAAAGAGTCATTTTATGTAGCTGCTAAATTCCTCTCAAATCTCCTTGCAACTTAACGAGTAAAGAAAGCTCAATGTGTAATGCCAGCTAATGTGGTTTATGCTAGAAAATAGTATCAACCTATCTTTGTAGCTTATCTAAGCCAGGATAATACTTTTAGCCTTTATAGTAGACCCAACTCCATTTTTTCAACTCTTGACTATGTATTTCCTGAAATCCTTTTCCAAAGAGTTAAATTGGATGTGAAATCTGTACTAGGCTATGGGATGCTCTTTGTTCTAGGAGGGGGCAGCAAAGCTTTGCTTCTGTATCACTTTCATTGCCTTCTGATTGAGGTTGACAGTGTGACAGGAAAGCAAAGAGAAGCAATTGCAGGCTGAATGAGAGCCTTTTTCAGCCATACAGCAGCCTCCTCCTTAGTCCCTGAGAAAAAGAGGTAACAGATGCCGATAGCAAGAATCCCTAACAAAGTCCTAACTTTGATGCAGACAGAAGACAAAAAAATGGGAAAGATTGTCTCACTTCAGAAAAAAAAAACCAACCTTGAATGGAGCACAAAGGAGGTGGTGGGGGAGAAATATCGCGGGGCTGGAAATGGCTGGGAGTGTTACAGAGCAGCAGTGGGCTTGGGAAATATGTTGTTGTGAAGGTTTCAGGTCTTCGTCATCTGCTCCTTTGGCAGTGCAAGGAGCTGGGGAAAGTGTCCCCAGCGATGGGGGATTGGGAGGGGAGTTTTTCACCCCACCGAGACCCACGTTTCCAGGAAAGGTACCTTTTCCCTATCCAGACAGTCACGTTATTTACACAGAAAAAGAAGAAAAAATAATGGCTGGGGGAGTAAATAGCTGCTCAGAGTAATTTTCTGATGGAAGGAAAACAAAGCGGCGATATATTTGTTCTCATCTCACTCAGAACAGATTGTGCACAACAAAAGTTATCCCACTCGCTTCTGCGCCCTGCAATATTCAGTGTCATTCCGTTTTTACAAGCAAAAAAATGCTCTACCAGGCGGCTCATCTGTAACCTTTGGATCTCGCAGAATGACTTTAAATTAGTGGAGTGAGAAGACGAAAAATAAGAACAGCTTTTGTTTGCTCAAAACTGATCTGGCAAACTGATCTGGCCCCTAAGACGACACAAGCCCAACAGATCTCCCTTTTCCAATAAAACTGTGGCAGGAGCGCGCTCACCCGCGGAAATGCAATATTAAGTGTGCTTGTATGTAGAGCATCTTCCCAACTCCAGGTCCGACGCTGCACAATGTTTGCCATGATATACCATTATTCTCATGCGGTAAGGTGGGAAGAACCCCCCCATGAGCCCTCTAGATGGATAAATCTCAGTTTACCCCCAGACTTCAGCAGAAATCCCATGGCGTTTGCACCAGCAGGATTAATAACAGAGGATGAAGTGGGCAGGTGAAATGAGCTGCCACCCTCTTTCATCCATGCTGGTCACAGTCCTAATGTCATTTGCATATGTTTGGATGGAAAAGGGACGCAACTGAAGAGTGGCTTGCCTTTTGCTTTTACCCCAAAATGTTCACCTCGAAAGAAAGAAGAAATGTTTCTGCAGGGAGGAGGATTAGGGTTGGCAGGACACCGTGCTAACAGCCCTCCGTGGATTTCTTAAAAGCTGGGCTGTGTTACGGGCCTAGTGGATGGATGGGGTTTAGTCTTCAAATAGCTATTTAGAGAAGGGTTTAAATGTGAATAACTGAGTGATACCTTATTAAAACCAACCAGCTGAAAGAATTATAAATTCACAGCTCGTTCAAATAAGAAAGGAAAGCCCATGACATTTCCTTAAGGAGTGATGATAGTCTGCAGTGTCAATATGGCTTTGGTATATACACATTAAAATGCTCATACGCGTGAGTCTATTTGTGGGGTAATGGCACGCAAAATTTCAGCTGGATATTTAAATGGAGCGCTTTTCCTCTTTTATAATTGCAGCATTGGAGAGAACTACTTTAATTATTTTTTGCCTCTAATTTACTATTCATCAAACTATTTTATTTTTTTAAATATTGTAGAAAAGGATTTTCTCCCTGCCTTAGACTTTGTTTGCTAAGTTTCACGCCTGCAGTATGTAAATTTTACGTCTGAATTAAAAAAAACCCAACAAACAACCACTTAAAAATAGAAGTTATAATAGAAACACGCTCAACTTAAACTACAGTGGTGTTACAGCCATGTGGATGTGGCACCATAATTATAGTTTAAAAAGCAATTAAGATAAAAGCCAGTACAAAGAGATCAGCCAAATATCAAGAGACTAAATTCTAAGCAAAACAAATCTCTAACTTCAAGCTAAACAAACTTTTGGTGGTCCATGTACTCAACATTTTAATATTCATATACAGACATGCAAACATACAGAGGGTTTGGGCTTCAGAAAGGTTCCTTTAGCAGCAAACCAACTTTAAAACCTCTTGAAGCTTTTCAGGAAGATATTCATAATGGAGATCCCCAAACACTTTAGGGCAGTTAAGCTGTGGGGTTTGGTGCTCATGGTTGACTCTTGTGTTGGGGTCAAATTGCTCGTCCCCTCTCCCACGGGACCAGGATCTGAAATTCAGCTCCTCCCTGGGGGTTGGCTGGGCAGCGGGGCTGTGCTGCTGCTGGAAAGCTTGGCAAGGATTTGGGGTATTTTCTGGTGAAACACTGAGTCACTGAGAGGCATCTGAATTAACCTCCTGTGCAGTCTGTGTTGCACGAGCAGGTTTCAGGTTCTGTGTAAACATGAATATAGGAATACACATGTACGCACATAGTGTAAATCTTTACATTACACGTGTGTCACACAGAGACATGTACGAACAGATACATTTGTATATAAATTCAATATATTAATGTGGATATGCAGTCCTGGAAATATATCTATAAGAACTATATGCATTTCACCCTGACACCCCTTTTTATTCCTTTTCTGTATCTGTTTCTATTACAAACCCATTCGTATATTACAAACCCCACTAAAACAGGCTGTAGAAGTCAACTATAACCCTACCCTATGTTTTTTGCGTTTACAACAATCCTACAAGATTTAATACCTGGCCGGATTTCTATTAAACAGTAGACTTCCCAATAGGAAAGCGTAGTTTTCTATGCAATTCTGTAGGCAGACTGACTACAGAATCGAATACAGAATTACAAAGCACAAACTGACTTCTGATGTATTCTGTTTTATGGGAATTTTCCATAAGGGAATACATTATGTCTTAACTAATGTTTTGCCTTAAAACGTAAGTTTTGCTGAACCAATTAAATCAACCAACTAATCTTGCACATGAAACATTAAACAAGAATGAAGTGTCTGCAATTAGCAAATAGCTTTGATGTGACTAAATGTCTATCTCCATGCATCACCAGTGTTGTGGGTTTAAGTCCCAGATGACATCAGACGTGCTGAATGGAAATGTTTGCTGTCTATACGTTTCCAACCAGCTGAGTCTTGAAGCAGCAACACTGCTGGGTGCAGAGGGATGGAAAACCAGATGCCAAGTGCTATTACCAGGAAAGGGGCTGTTTGCATTAAAACATGGGTAAAGATAAATGAAAGGGAAGGAAGGGGGGAAGGGGGGAAGGGGGGAAGGGGAAGGGGGGAAGGGGAAGGGGAAAGGGAAGGGGAAGGGGAAGGGGAAGGGGAAGGGGAAGGGGAAGGGGAAGGGGAAGGGGAAGGGGAAGGGGAAGGGGAAGGGGAAGGGGAAGGGGAAGGGAAGGGAAGGGGAAAGGGAAGGAAAGGGAAAGGGGAAGGGAAAGGGGAAGGGAAGGGGAAAGGGAAGGGAAGGGAAGGGGAAGGGAAGGGGAAGGAAAGGGGAAGGAAAGGGGAAGGGGAAGGGAAAGGGGAAAGGGAAAGGGGAAAGGGAAAGGGAAGGGAAAGGGAAAGGGAAAGGGAAAGGGAAAGGAAAGGGAGAAAGGGAGAGAGAGAAAAGAGAGAAGCCAGCCCTAACATGGCATTGCACTGAAAATGCAGGCAAAAAGCGCCATAGTTAGATCCCCTAAAAACAAAGTTATTCTTTAAAACAGAAATATTCTTTAAAAGCTAGATAAGAAGGTGAAAAAACAAGTATGAATAACATGACAGTCCAAAAGTAGCGCATAACGTACAGCTGACGGGTGCAAAACCCCCCGCAGCCTGTGCAACAGCTCCTTCCTGGGCAGCAGTGATTTCGGGAACCTGATACTCAGTGGTTTTGAAACTTTAGAGGCATGAGAAGTTGTGTGCAGAGGTGTGGCCTGGTAATTGCTCACCTTTTTTTGTGCAAACACAAAAAATACCACCCCGGCCAGGTTGCTTGGGAAGCAGGGATGTCTATGGGAGCAGGTGTGGATGCTGGCGGGGCCCTGGTGAGAATGCAGCGCGGGAAAGGAGGGACCTGCAGCATGGCCCCAGCCCGTTCGGATCAGCCTGGCCACCAAAGAAGCACCTTCTGTTTAGAGAAATTATTTAGATCTTAAACTTTTTGACGCTGGGACGTTATTCTTGCTCCGTGTTTGTACAATATTCAGCACAGTGAGGTCAGGCTCCAGACCTTTCTTTCACATTTTTAAAATTTTTAAAATCTTTTGGTGAATGTAATGGTTTTCCTGTTTTGCTCTGGAGGGAAACTAAGACCTTCAAAAGTTGCTCATGAGACAGGCATCCCTCGTGGTTACAGCTAAGGAAGGGTCTGGCTCAAATACCCAGCCTGATTCAGGCAGCACAAAGACACAAATCTGGGTCTCCCCAAGCATCTGAGCATGCTGAGTATGAAAATATTGCCTTGGAGGTAGAGCTCTCCCAACCCTGCCTAGAAGTGCCATTTATTTTGTATAAATAATTCAATATTCACTAGACATGAGAGATACTTGAGGCTGTAGAGCTCAAGGAGAAACTGAGCAGGACCTATGTCTGAAGATCATCAATGGGTTGTTTTGGTACCACAACGTGAGGTTCTACGGTTCAATCCTTTGGGTGAAGAAATAATGAAGAAATAATTTGGGTGAGAAATAATGCAAACTTGAACTGCAAACTGGGGCTGGTATTACCTTGATGCAAGAAATAGTAAGTGAACTCTGTATGCAGGGTGGAAAAAGAAAAACGATTTTGGAAGGACGTAATCCATTTTAAGAACCTACCATCATGAAATAAACAAACCCACAGCTTAGGTAATAGCAAACCTGGCAATTTAATTAAAAAAAAAATCAATTATAACAAGAAGAAATATTAATGAGAAATAACTGTTTCTTTTAAATGTCAAAAATGACTGGAATGAGTTACCTGTAGGGAGAAAACTTGTACTTTCTCCAGCACATATGGGTGATTTTCATTGAACAGCAGAAATCCAGCTAAGCAAACAGGTGCAGAGATCCCCTCTTTTCCCCTTGCATCTGAACTTCTTGTTAACATATCAGCAATTAATATTTTGTTTCTCCTAGGCATCGGAAGGTAGCTTACAAAGATGAATTAATCAGGTGTTGCAGCACCTCACAGGGGTTGCTATTAGGAGGCACACTTTGCAAAAAGGGGAAAAGGATTCCTTGAGATCATGTATGACATCCTGGCTGTGCTAGACGTTTAACAACAATTTTACAGGAGGGATGTTACAAAACACTGGTGTAATGGCTGCATTCCTCCTCTTTCTCCTTCCCCTCCAAAATCTGCCTTCAGAAATAGGTTTTGGCCACTGTACATGTTTATTGTATAGTGCCGAGTAGCCCAACATTGCCACTACAGAGGGGAAGAGGCAGTGGAGAGTAGTTATGTGTCTCCCACCACCACATTGCCTCCATGCTCCAGCGCACCCTGACCCCAGGCTGCTCACCAAGAAGGGTACCGGAGTATGGTCAGAGAAGGGCAATGGAGCTGGTGAGGGGTCTGGAGAACGAGTCTCATGAGAGGCAGCTGAGGGAGCTGGGGGTGTTTAACCTGGAGAAAAGGAGGCTGAGGGGAGACCTCGCTCTCTACAACTGCCTTAAAGGAGGGTGTAGCCAGGGCGGGTCGGTCTCTTCTCCCAAGGAACAAGCAACAGGACAAGAGCAAATGGCCTCAAGTTGCACCAGGGGACGTTTAGAATGGATATTAGGAAAAATTTCTTCACTGAAAGGGTTATCAAGTGTTGGAACAGGCTGCCCAGGGAAGTGGTTGAACCATCATCCCTGGAAGTATTTAAAAGATGAGTAGATACGGTGCTCAGGGACATGGTTTAGTGGTGGACATGGCAGTGCTAGGTTAATGGTTGGACTTGATGATCTTAAAGGTCTCTTTCAACCAAAACGATTCTATGATTCTATAAGGTCAAAAGTTTCTAGGACAATCTGCCGAACAGACGATGCAGCGGCATAGCCTGTGCTTCCTCAGGGAAGCAGGCTGAAATGGCAGGAATATGTATGGAATATGATGCCTCGTTAGTTAGCATCAAAAATTCCTCTGAAATAATAATTTTTAACTCATTGCCAATTAAATTAAATTCATATATGCCTGTAGTAACATTTGGGTCTCCAGGAAGGATCGGTGTTCAATTAAAAGAGAAGACAAACACCATTAAAACAGAAATGTACAGTAAGTGTGGTTGAATTCCACCTGTTCATTCCAGATGTTTGCAGTGATTCACACATCTAAAGGCTCGGTAAATAGAGCTAATGATGGTTCAGAATATCTTAATACCAGTAGCTGCATCACTTCAAAACAGAGCTGCTTAAACAGGGTTAGAAGGCATGCTGCAAAAAACTCCATAGGGATAACATTGCCCCCGTGGCATGCTACAGCTTGAATTTGCTTGAGGATCCAGGACTCAAGCAGTTCTCTGGGGATCTGCCTCGGATTCCTGGTTTGGCAAAGGGAGGAATCTGTGGATTAATAAGAAGAATAGAAAATGGAGTACAAAAAGAAAGATGGCTCCTATGAATGCGAAGCGCAGCCCGCCTAAATATACGCCAAGAAGCCAAAGATCACCTGGCACTATCCGTGTTTGTTGCTTTTCGTGCTGTGGGCAAGTATTGTTCCCTGTATGTATGTCCAGGCAGGGGCAGCTGCTCTCACAGCACGTTTACATTTATGCATGGGGAAGCTAAATTTCTCCTTTTTTATAGCCACTCTGACTGTAAATTCTCTGGGTAATTTATTACTGACATCGCTCATTGCTACGCTTACACACATCCTTCACAGCACATCATTGCAGAGCTGGGGATCTAAAGAACACACTTTTCCTTGCATGGGAATGGTTTACCACGGTTAAAGATCATCCTCTGAGCTAAATCCAGCTGCCAACAGATGAGGACTTGTGGAAATCCACTGCAATTAAAGGAAAACCATTAAAAGAAGCTCTTCCCCCAGCCCGGGAAGTAACGAAGCTGGGATTCCAACAGACTGGTGTCCCCAGTCCTTTCCCCATGTACCTTTTGTGCTGGGCTCCCTTTTATGTTCCCCACGTGTTCAGCACGGATATTTCCCAACTGGCAAATTCCACGACGCTTATGAGAACTGAGTATCTTGTGGTTGAAATTCAACCACAGATTTTAAAAACACAGGTCTTAGAGGGAGAAGGCACAGGTCGGCATTGTTTTTGGAGACAAGACTAAATTGAGGCATCTTGTACCTGGGGTCAGGGATGAGTTTTGATGAGCCACCACAAGATATTATTTCCAGAGAAGAGGTCTCTCCTCTCAAACACTCAAAACGTGTTCATCATTGCTTTAGGAAGAGAAAGCACTATTTTCTCACCATAGTTTCTTGTGTGCTCCTGGCCCCATTCCTGCGGGGACAACCTGGGGCCAGCCACAAAGCTCTGCGTTGGGTGGCACTTGGCAGGAACTGCCGGGAATATGCCAGGCAGAGTGGATCCATGAGCCTGGGAAGTGGGAATGCTGCTGCAGCCGAGGAGGAGGCTTGTGTTCCCTTCCCTTCCCTGCCTCCACTCCCTCGCACACACAGTGTTTCCGCAGGCTGTGCACAGGGACCAGGATTTGGGCATTAATTAATAGGATTATTTCTTATGAATTCCTCCTTCCATTTTCCATAGGATGTTTTACGAGAGTGGTAGGTTTGCCTTCCCTTCAGTAAAATACCAGGGCTGCGTTTGCAGAGCTAGGGGTGTGATGATAGCTGTCACGCCCCATTAATACCACCCGATATGGGGCACATTCTCAAATTAGGAGAAGCACAGGACAGCATATTACTGTTCCCCTCAGCTCGTAAACAGAGATAGCCCCATTACTATAACACATCTCCTGCACATTGAGAACGCCCCCACGCATTACATATTCCCTGGGGAAAGCAAGATAGGACCCCAGCATCGTGCCCGGAGGGTGGTTTATGTGCGCAAACTTTCCCCCTCATGTAGGATTTTGCCAAAAACCAAGGTTTGAAAACATCAGTTGTGTGGAGAAGGAGCAGCTCAAGCCAAGGAGGCACTGAGTACCTTTGCTGCTGCTCTCGTCTCAGAATGTCTTTCCTTCATTATTGTAATACAGCCTTTCATGTGATTTGTCTATGTAACCGATAATGTTCTTGAGCTTGCATTTCACAGGAAAGGTTATTTTTTGAAAAGAATAAAGAAAATGCTTATCAACCTAGACGCTTGTTGTAGGAATGCCAACTCTCTTATAAGTGCAGGCCCATTCATTCCTTTATTTTGATGTAAAAAAAATCTCCTGGCCCGCATCTACAACATGTAAGAAGTATTGCGAGCAGAACTTGATCTCATCTCACTCTGAAGGCACCAGGGCCTTTCTCCCCCAGAATAAATCCCAAACCAACCCCCCTCCTGCGCCTAGCTTTACTGGCAGCTTCAGTAACAAGAGATAAAGTTCAACTTCCGTTTCCTTTCCAAGCTTAGTTGTTTGACACTGTTTCCCCGCCCCCCACACCTGCTTCGATCCCCTGCAAGAAGCAATTATCCAAATGATATCGTGGCTGGGGATAACTGAATAACCCTCCTGATACAATGCAGTGATATCACCGCAACTTCTGCAGGTCTCAACAGATGTCATATGGTGGCCCTCAAAAAAAGGCCCCCTTCCAAAGGGGTCTTTGAATCTGTTCCCCCTTATTAGCACATCTTGCAGAAATGAAAGAGAAAAGGAATGGCAAAAACTCATGCCTAGAAAACTCCTTGCCCAGGAGCATTTGGACCACTTGTTAAGCTCTAAGGAAGGTAAAACAGTCAGTTATTCTGACTGTTCATAAATGCCTAGAACTCCTTGTCCCGCTTTGTGATCATTGGAAGATGGAGAAGGGGATCATGGATCACAGAATCATAGAATGTGTTGGGTTGGAAGGGACCTTTAAAGGTCATCTAGTCCTACCCTCCTGCAGTAAGCAGGGATCTCAGACGTTCATTCAGAACAGATGCCTCCCATTCATAAAACCCTATTTATGGGATAAACGAGCTTCCATACTGGTAGTGTTTTAAATAACTGAAGAAAGCTTGAATCTGTTTTCTTACACTCTCAGAAAATACAGCATCAAATTAATCTCAAGGTCAGTGGGGCAATCCAAGTGCGGTATGGTAAAGACCATTCACTAGAAACTTCATGTGGCAAAGTGCACCCTGAAGGAGGCTGGAAGGAATGCAAAGGGGGCAGGGGGGTGGCCACAACTTACTGCTATGCAGCTGTGCTGTCAACTCATAGCAAAGGTACCATGGCAAGTGGGGAAAACGCAAAACCTGCTGAAGGGACAAGACATAGATTTTTCTGTAATTAGCAGCTGATGCCCATTGATTTTTGAAATAGCAACTCTTTAAAATAAAACAGGTTGCACAATGGTCGCACTGGCCCAGAGAAATGTGCCTGAGCTCCCGGGTCTACTTCAGTAACAGATAAGAGTGACACCATCACGGCCTTTAGCAGCATTGACATGTGCATGCAATGGAGAGGGCACTGCTTCTAAAACCCCTTTCTTTCTACTTCAGACCAATTTGTGTAAATAAACGCAAACATTTCTAAGGCTTGACTGACTGAAGTCAGTGAGAAGGTCTCTGCTGACTCCACTGGGCTCCAGATAAGGTTCTCCAGTTCAGTAGCTTCCAAAATGCATCTGCTTTTCTGATTTAGTGCAATTGTTTGATGCAGGTCAAAACCAAATGAGCCTTAATTAGCTTCAAACTGAGTTCCCATGTTTACAACATACTGGTTTATGTTTCGGTACTTAATTCAGGTATATACATTATCAATCATCTGTGAACTTTGGCTTCTCTTAAAATACCTGTTTGTCTCACAGTTTCTCACTAAGTACAATGCCGTATTTCTGAATTCTTGTATAATCAAAGGTACACTAAAAACAGAGGAAATTCTTGTATATCAGGACAAAAAAAAATGCACACAACTTCTTTGCTCACTGATGCAACCAAAACACCCAGGAGTTATTATAATGTGCATTCCCTTGACAGAGACTTGTATTTCATGCAAATTACTATGATTAAGATTCGAATACTTTTTTTCCATTTTCACACATTACTTAATCAATGTGAAGTACTGTGTAAAAATTGCATCTCTTCGTAACAGTGATTTTGACCAAGTCAAGTGTTGCTGCTAGAATCCTAATCCAGACTTGTGATTCAATTATCATTTAGAGACTTTCTAAATTTAAATTAAGTTTACAAAAAAAAAAAGTTAATATCAATACGGATCATTTGTAGGTTTTATCAAAATAGCTTCCTGTTGCAAGGGAATGTAAAACATGTTGGATTCTTTCTGTTTCATTTACTTCTTTAACTTAATGTGAAAAACATACAGTGCTGCATAGAATCTGAGCATTAAAATGTATACCTTGGGACACTTCTTGTTTGTATTGCATTGTTTATATTTTATAGGCAGCCACCCTGAGAGTTTAGGAGAATATTTAAGCTCTGGATGCGGGCATCTGATTGAAACAATCACATTACCACGACTTCATGAGTTACCCATTCATCAGCTGGGTCCCAGAAACCCACTGCTACCTCATAACCCAAAGCAGGTATCTCCTTCACTCCTCAGAGCTACAATTACCTCAAATAACAGGTAAAACCCTTGCCTGCTAAAAACCTCCCTCCTCTTGGTGATCTGGTTTAAAATTTGGATGGGGTGTGCATGTACATGGTGCAGGTTGCCTGTGAACTGCTATAACCTCGTGGCTTCCACTTGTATGCCCATGTAGTGAGGTTGGCTATTTCAGTCATATTTTTGGGGGGGATAAACTCACTGTGGACTGCTCATGGGTGTTAACATCAGCAATAACTACAACATTGGTCTGGCCCCTTACATAGTCATGCAGTTTGGCATTGAAATTCCTTCTTCAAAGCCAGCAACGCTGGTAACAAATATTTTTGAGGAAAAAACCCAGCTACTCAACATAAAGAATCCAATCAGTGGAGACGTTGCTACATCCCTTGGCCCCGGAGATAACGCAATCTATTCTGGAGAGCATCAGCCTGGAAATCATAATGTAAAGCCTCTAGATTTCAGAGGTTAGCTAGAAAATTACATTTTCATTGTTTTGACTGATTTTTCTCCTACAGCCACCTAGAAAGGTTACCTGTTCTCTTAAATCTGGCAAGTATCTAGTATGCTAGCAATTTTCCTTCCTTTTCACTCCTTACAGGACAGAAATTAGACATTGTCATTCGATATTATTTGTGACATGTTGACATTATAATTTAAAAGGATGCAGCAGTTCTGAACAGCTGGAGAGTAATCCTGAACAATCCTTGACAGTTTCCTTTGGAGGATGAATCCCCCTCCCCGGAGAAATGCACAGTCTTTTATTTTAAACTAACAGCTAATTTTAGACAGTTTGCCCTCTTAGAAATGCATGCCACAGAGACTTCTCTACATGGTGAACAGCAGTGACCAGAGATAAGCACCCACGGAGAAAAAGAGAGAGCTCTAAAATAGATTTTTTTTCCTCTTCTAAGAGACATGACTTATTTGCAGTATTGCCTGATGAAGCCAAAGAGAGACGCCCATTGCTGGTGCTCTCTGAGGCAGCCCTCCCTCGTGCTATGCTGAGCTGAAAGCTTCTTGGATGCCGCAGACGCTTTGGGATTGCTGTGGTTTACTTCTCCGCGGAGACCTGGGGGAACTGGTTTAAGTAGAGGGGGATTTTCCCTCCCCGCCACCCAACAGGTTTCGGCGCACTCTGCTTGAAACCTCTTGCTCCTGGAAGGGAGCAAGATGCAATCTGCAGCAAGGTCTGTCTCTCAAAGGTCCTGGGCACAATAACGTTGAGTGATGGGGTATGCAAGCCAGCAAACACCTTGGGGAAGATGGAAACCAGCTTCATATGGCTTTGCCTTGTGGTTGTTGAGAGAAGGGAGGAAGGTGGAACCTGGGCATCTCTTCCAGACATCTTGCCAGGAGGAGGGGAAACTCATGTGGCCATCAGACAGAGCCCCACCTCTCCTGTCCCTCTGCAGCTATGGTCTAGCCTTGAGGACAGGGTCAAACACTCCCTACCAAGGAGTGCTTGCATCTTTAGCCAGAAATGTCTTGTCTTTCTTTTTTCTTTCTTTCTTCCCCCCCCCCCCTTTTTTTTTTTCTTCCCAGAGAAGTCCTGACTTCACATTGTCATGCTCCTGGGACATCCCAGGCAAAGGCATGCTGATTGCACATCAACCGCACCATCAGGCAGGTGACCCATTTGCCAGGTCTGTGGGATGATTTGGATTTGAGGGTAGAAAAAAACTGCTGAAATGATTATTGCTTTATTGTGTGTCATGTTTTCTGAACAGAAGCGGATCTAGCTTGCAGAAGTCATTGCAAGGACAAGCAAGAAGCACAGCAGAAGTGGCTCTCTGTTGTCTCAGGAGCTGGAGGCACTACCAAGGCAGAAAGGGAGCTCTCCTGAAAAGCTGGTCTGTCCTCTGCAGCTCTTGTCTCTCCTGGGTACAAAAGCAAAGAGGGGTTGAAGGGACAAACCTTATGTGCCACAGACTGAGCAAAATACCCCTGTGCTCAAACAGGTGCAAGGTTGGGTCAAATCTGAATTGTGCTCGAGCACATTTTCCCCAGCTCTGCAGCAAACACTATTGTGGTCAGTCTGGGCACTGGCAATTGACTCCCGCTCCACTGGGACCACAGAAAGCCTTCATGCTGGCTCTGGTGGGGCTTTGGTCCAGCCTTTAATCTGTGCAAGGTTTTTTTTTTTCCATGCTGCACATCTCCTCTGGGGAACAGGCTGTCTTTTCTGAACAGGAACCGCAGCTGGCTGCAGAATAAAAGTGTCTGGAGTTGGGCTGTGCTGGATGCTGTGCCCTGTGAAGTCAAGGGAAAACTCAACACTGGTTTCAAGGACAACAGCTTGAGGTCCCTTCTTCAGCTGTCATCCAAGACTTTGCCTCATGGCTCCTACCAGTTAAATATTTCCATCAAATGAGGACAGCACTCCAAAGAGAAGAGTCTGGCAGAAAAAAAAAAAAAAAAAACCAGAAGAGTTCCTATTTTTCATTTATCTAATTAAACCCAACTCCCCTCAACTCTCAAAGCTCTAACCTGGGCATAATACTTTTTAAGAACAGAATAGTTCCCTTGCGGAGTTTAGAGCAACAGGCTTAAAAATCCAGGTTTTGGACTTAGGTGATTTTAAAAACAATTTCACTGTATTTATTTCTGTAGTCGGAGAAGCCAATAAGCCATGCAAAAGAAAACCCTGTGAATGTGAAGAGACTGAGTGGACTGATATAAATCTACCTCTGCAAGGTCTGTGTCGCGAGGACTTGGTCACAGGAGTGATGCTGTTCCTGCGAAGAGGCATTTGAAGGCTCCAGTCCTCAGTATAGGATGTGGAGTAGCTGAACAGGTAATACCCAGAGCTGTGCCTTCAGGCCCGCGGGGACAGGAAATGAAGCTGTTCGAACACTTGCCTGTGTGCAAGCACTTGAGTGTGTGTGCCAGAGCTGAAGGGCTTACAGGACTCAGGTGTTTGCACCTCATAAAAAGCCAGGACCAGTGTTGTGAGAGTCTGAAGAGGAGAAGTCAAGACTCAATCTCTTTCCCTGAATGATTCATTGCCCTAAAAACCAGAATCTGAACTGTATTTTCCACTGAGGACCAGATCCCCCTGGCTGAGAGAGGACCTCAAGAGCAATTCCAGGTACCTTGTACACGGGAGCAGAGACAACAGTGAATCAAACTCATTTTCTTAGGTCCTTCCAAACTTGCTCTCAAGCAGTTGCTAGAAATGAGGGATCAACCAGTTCCCTCTCCGGAAAGAATAAGATAAAATACAATATAATGGCTTAGCAGAGTTTTTAAACCCTGGCTTAACAGAGTTTTTAAACCCTGATATCCCTATTGATTTTCCATGGAAAGCAGACAGTAATGAATAGTAACAGTGCAATGCTCTCAGGTCTGTTTTCTTGTGCTGAGATGCAGAATGTATCTAAACAAGTCTAGTTTTACAATAAATTGTCCTCTGGAGCACAAGTCACTACCTATCTACCATGGTCCCTCAGATCAGCTCACTACGCCATTACCCTCCCCATCATGGATCTAATTATGGAGTTGATGCAAGCCTGTTTATCGACCCATGATCTGATCCAGGAGAAGTGGTGGAAAACCAGAACCAAGCCAAGGGTTGGATGAGTCTTGCAAACTCTGCTTGTTGAACGAAGTCAAGATCCTCTCCTAAATTCACACAGGTCTTCATAAACCATTCCTAGGACAGCCTGATGGGGAGAAATCAAGAGCATTGCGTGGAAGAAGGGCTGGTGGGAAACATAAAATGCCTCCTGCCTGAGAGCTCCTGAACCACGATGCCCTCTGAGCTTGTCCAGCAGATCTCCTGGGAACTCTCATCCAGCAACTAGAGGCCTCCTGGAGCCAATGGATCCCAGAGCAGGTTGCTGATGTGAGGCTTGTTCCTGCAATATCTAATGTTTGTATGTGCAATTAGCAGCACACGCAGTTCTGGCCCCAAATAGCTCTCTCCAAAGGAAGGCTGGTACTAATTCTGAAGGAAAAATCTGTATCTCCCCATAGCCTCAAGTCTTCTCCAGGGATGGAGCTGTCTTTATCTGTAAAAGTGCATCCTAACATGCCTTTGAAAGTTGAAGTCCTCTCATGACTTGTTTCATCCACTGGCAAGAGAAGCCATCCCTTCCGGGATAGAAAGAAAACCAAATAACCCTCCTTATTTTCTTTTCCCCTCTCACATTTTCAATTAAAATAGATTCATGCAAGCTATACTGAACGCACCGCAAATCTCTTTGCATGGTTAAAGTTGATTAATTGGGGTCAGAAGTGAAAATTAAAAAATGGCAGCAGCTAACAAAATACAAATAGCCTCTCTTGGGCCTTGTGGATGATGGAGCACAAACCCAGATGCCCGAGCTGGTTCTGCCTTGAGGAGGGACTGCCTTCTTCAACTTGGGTTAAACACTCAAGAGCAGAGCTGGGTTTTGGGGGGGGAGGGGGTTGGCCTCGAAATAATATGTATATAATCCTCAAGATAATCAATTTCTTACAGATGCTTTGTAAACTTCAGTGTTCGAGAGCGCAAGCCATAGTACTTTCTAAATCCTTAGGGGTTGTACTTGATATCCATTTGTTATTTCCTAATGCTATTCAATCGTATTTTTTTCCCCCCTGTTTTTTTGAAGCTTGCAGCAATAAGCCTGAGACCTACGTCAGCAGTTGCCACCGCTTTTGCCATTCTGCAGTGAACTTTGTGCACGTTTTCATATTCCTTTTCTTACACTCCTGATAAAAGCATTATCAGGGAAATTCAAAAGCAAGCAGAAAACTGGCATAGCTAATTTAGGCTAATTAGTATGGCAGAAGCTGAGTCTTGTACTTCAGAGGTTCCCATGCCCTCCCATGTCTCCACCTGATCGCCTTGTCCAGCAGCAAACCCAGGAGGCAGCTCCAATTATATCATAACCTCTTCAAACACCAAGCCACTCAAGCTAATTTTATCCTATTAAACAGACTGAAGGATTCAGAAGAAAGGTTCTTCCCCAAAAGCTTCAATTACCAGTGTCCCTGATTACCATCTTTACAATCCTATATGCTACAGTTAAATACTTTTTTGCTTAGTGTTGCTTTCTTGATTTAGATGAAAAGCAAGTATTAAGAGCATGTCTTTTCAACTCAAGCAAGTGACATTCATAATAAAAAAAAAAAAGGAACCTCTCTTGTTATTAGCGTGTTTAATCAAAGTCAAGTTTAGAACCATTCAAAGACAATATAATTGGGGAAATGTAAGCATCCCCTCGCATCCAGTGGCATTTAAAGCAGCCACAGGTAACTGCCAATAACAGCAGTGATGGCCAAAAGTATTAGGTCTAGAGGAAAAAAATAAAGAAAGAAAACAGCAGGCTCTCCTGAAGGAAGGAAATGTCGAATGGTGCTTGAAGTAAATCTCATAGCACTTATCAGCAATAAAGACAGAAAATAGCCTCTAAGGTATTGAGCTGGTTCATCCTTCCTTGCACCAACACATGGTAGACATTGGTCTTGAGCACGCAGTTACTCCTGGACAAATGCACTCACCTGGCTCACAGATGTGCCTGGGTTGAGGCCGGCGCTCAAACTTTCTTCCTGTGCCCCAGTCTTGATGGTGGCCTCGCACCTTCACTCTCCATCCCCGTGATGCTCCTTCTCTGATGGCCATGCCCAAGGGAAGAGGGAGCTCGCTGGGGAGCCTCCTTGCCATTTTTCTGGCTGGTGCCTCTTGCCAGGGGGCTGCAATCTTGGCTGATGACTCCAGGTGCTGCTATAATTCAAATAATAATTGTAGGACCCAGGCTATTATTTTTAACAGAAAGGGAACCAGAAAGAACATACGTCATCTGAGCATCAAATTAACCCTCTCCTGAATACTGAACTTGGGAGAAGCTCAGGCGATGGCAGTACCTGTTAGGACAACTCTTAGATAGAAGCAAGATGGGGATATGGATCACCTGGGAAATTCAGTAGCACACATCATAGCAAAAACCTGTCACTCTTTTTGTAAAAGGAACTTGTTCTTCACCTTCCCCAAATAGACTAATTGTGCTTATTCCTCTTCTCACGCAGACAGTAATTTTTCTAAACATGCTCACAACTTAATATTCTTGTTCTCTTTCAGTGTCATCCCAACTTGTTAGCTCCCAGTCCATGATGGGCTTGAGGTATTTGGAGGTTGGATTTCACTTCTGAGCTACTCACCCTTGCAGCTGAAAATGAGCATTTTTCCTTCTATCTAGAAACAAACAAACAAACAATTTCTGTCATTTAACAGAAATTGAATGAGTTTCACCCAATTGCCCGCTCTTTGGGCAATATGGAGATGCTATTGTCTGCAGACAATGATTCTCATGCAAATGAAACAACAACTAAACAAGAAGCCTCCCTAACTCTGTTTGGGCCAATTTTCTTAACATTTCAGCAAAGCTTAATCTGTTGGCAGAAGTGTTTAGGCCCATTAACAGCTAAAGTCACAGAGTCCACAACTCACCCTGCTGACAGTAAACAAGGTATTTGAGGAATGGCCTTTAAACAATGGCTAAGCCACAAACCATTTTGCCATCAAATGCTGTGAAAGGCATATAGGCTGATGATTTTCTTCCTTGGGTTACAGCGATTTGAAAGACCAGCTTCCCTCCCCTGAGTCCCCAGCACCCTCCAGGCTTGGGTTACAGCTGTTTTATTTGCCTTTCCAGCCCTACAGCTGTGGGATGCGTTAGGCAGGTGCATTCCCGACAAACGAGTCATTCCAGGGCTTCATATTATTTATTTGTATTGACCGTCTTGGAGGCCAGGGCCCCCCAAACACCAGACAACGCAATGCTCCATGCCCCGCAGGGAAGATTCCTGGGTTTAATTTTGTTTGGGGAAATACTGCGCCCAGGTCCTTCCCTAACAGTGTCATGGATAAAAAGAGAAAATTTGCCTTGCGGGAGAGAAATAAATGGTAATTGCTAAATAAAATGAATTGCTAAATAAAATCTGTAAAGCTTGTATCTCGCCGGCAGGGCTGGGATGGAGCGGGGGTGGGTGGATGCTGGGGCTGCTCGCCCCACGGTGTTTCTCAGTTGGAGGCTCTACCAAGCAGTGCCAAAGGAAGTCCCTTTGCACCCCACTGCCTGAATGGCACCCAAATTTATCCCCTCCCCCTGGGAGAAGAAGCACAGCCAAAGTTATGGCAGATGGCTCCAACCCAAAAGAGGATGGGGGCACCATTTTACCTGGGGTTGTTTGGAAAATACAACTCTGAAAACTCCTGATGCCAACACCATGCTAACACCAATGCCATGCCAACACCATTTGTCTCCCGTGTACTTTTCCCAAGCTGAGATAGAGTGTGCCTCTAGCAAAGAACCGAAGAGCAACACGTTACAGACTCCTTCCCATGGTGAAGGGCAGGAGAAGGTGTCATACCAGCATCTCCCACCCAAATGGTCCTCACCTGCTCTCTTTCCAGAAGGCAGTGGAGAAACCACAAGCAAAAGGCAAGGTTTGAGGCTCAGAACAATGTCCCTTCACACCTGACCCAATGACCATCAAAGGCAACAGCCTGAGCTAATCAGTGCAAGTACTGAAGGCCCATTCCCAGATAAACCATAAGTGCCAAACTGAGCTGCTGGTGCAGTGTGAGGTATCTTTTCCTCTATTGGTTCTCCCCAGGAAAACCCAAAGAACAGGGAGGGGAAGACAGGAGTGAGGAGCAGAGCAGGCAATGAAATGGTCTTTGTCTGCATATGCAGATATCCTGCACTTCAACTTGTTCAGGCTGCATCCAAACTAAGCTGCATCTACCGGTGCTGGGAAGGATCCCCATCAGCATCATCAGGGAATGTGAGAGAAGGAAGGAAAAGAGAGATGGAGTGGGAGAGTCTTGGCTGTGCCAACAACGCAGCATCAGGCACCAGCCTCCAGCCAGCTGCATGGCAGGACTTTCATCATGCCACAGCTCTGGACTGCCCGCATTTCACTTCTCTACCTCTGACATTCATTGCCATTAAGGGCAGATGAAAACATGAGGTTATTTTAGGATGGTGACATCTGGACAATGGTTTGGCAGTTCTTTTCCCCAACTTTGTTATAGGTTGGTTCAAAGTTTTCAACCAAAACCTGTTTTCCCCAATAAATTAAATCTGTAGCAGACAAGATTCTGGATTTTGTTGGTATATAAATGAAATGAAACAAACCAAACTGAAATGAAACAAAAATTAATTAAAAAAATAGATTTTTTTTTTTTTTAAAGTAAAATAAGAAGGCTTGTGGCCAAACTTTTTTGCCCTTTGAGGTACCATTTTTTAAAATACATGATACAGTGTTTCATGGCAATTTTTAAAAATGAAAACTGGTATCAGTCACTCTATCAAATGGTGTTATCCCTCTGTGCCAACCTTGTCTTATTTACATCTTTAGACCACCATGGTTACAGTGACACTGTTGCTAACTGCTAATTAAATGTGTGAGGAAAGAAGGTTGCGAGGCATTTTTACAGATGGAAATTGGGAACAACTCTGGTGATGCCGGTAACAAGCTATTGGCACCAGAAATTAATTTTTCCATAGATCCTTCCGTATAATTCTCAGTAACATGGTGCCATATACCCACACCTACGTGAAGAGATGGCTGTTGGGTGTGGTGTTGGCTGGTGGCAGGCAAGAATACATGTCCCACCTGCTGGCGTGGTGCCGATATTCCCACACACTGTTGTGCCCGAGACAAGACCTCCTTGCAGTCCTTTGTACAAGCATTTAACTACAATTCCAGCTTTTCCATGACTTCACATTCAAGCTGATGTGAACAGATGGAGAGGCAGGTCATGAATTAGATGAATGAAGCACAAGGAAAGGATGAAAACTAAGAGTTAAGCATGGAGCAGACACCTTTATCAGCAGTACTGGGACCACAATGACATATTTTGCCAGAAGGATGTGACAGCAACACTCCATGAAGGCCAGTTTTTACTCTTTTCTCTAGTGCTAACGTACTAAGGAGTCCTTATAATTCCCAAAATACCAACCAGAAAATCCCCTTGGACACAAAGTGGAGTTTACACAGCAAACAACCTTTTCGATCTACAAGACAGCATCAAAGAGGGGATCTAATCAAATTTTAAAAAGAAACAAAGCATAAAACTCAGCTCAAACACTCTGAAATTTTTTGCCTATTTCTGACAGACCTGAACATTTCTTGGAAGAATTTCCTCTAAAATAAATAAATCAATCACCATCTTAACACCACAGCAGGACTTCTCCCCCCTCCCCCCCATATATACATATATACACACACACACACACATGCATGCTTATATACACAAATAAAATCATAGAATGGTTAGACTTGGAAGGAACCTTAAAGATCATCCAGTTCCACCCCCCTGCCCTGGACAGGGACACCTCCCACCAGACCAGGTTGCTCCAAGCCCCGTCCAGCCTGGCCTTGAACCACTCCAGGGATGGGGCAGCCACAGCTTCTCTGGGCAACCTGGGCCAGGGGCTCACCACCCTCAGAGTGAAAAAATTTCTTCCTAGTATCTCCTCTAAATCTCCCCTCTTTCAGTTTAAAACCATTCCCCCTCGTCCTATGGCTTCCCTCCCTGATCCAGAGTCCCACCCCAGCTTTCCTGGAGCCCCTTTAGGGACTGGAAGGGGCTGGAAGGTCTCCCTGGAGCCTTCTCTTCTCCAGGCTGAACTCCCTCAACTCTCTCAACCTGTTTTAATAGGACGTGAAATGCCTGCAGTAAATCAGTTTGCAAGACATGATCCTGCAAGACGCTGATCGGGATGTCCTGACGGGGAGTGGGTTCCAGGGTACCTGCAGGTCTGTGGTGGAAGAGGAGTCCCCAGTGGCTGGCTGACCAACACGAGGAGGCACAGCTGTCATATCTGGCTTAGCAGGATGGGACACGTGGCAAGCCAGGCAGGTTGGTGTGTGGCAGCTGATGCAAGGCACGCTCGGGGCCTGAATGTCCAGTTAAAATTATATCAGGTCTTAGAGAAAAACTAAAAACCAGTAAAATGGCAAGAAACTTTTTACTTTGCGTGCTGCTGCGCGTTGGCTCGGGTGTGGACTTTTAAGGATGGGCCCGTCATTGGGCATGCACAGTGGTTGTCTAGAGGAAAACAGATGCTGCCAACATTTATACGTTACTGTTTTCAGGGTGTGCAGCAGTTTTCAGCCTCCTCCTGAAGTGGTGCCTCTCTCTGTGACCCCCACACTTGCAGTTCTGCATCTCAACAGGAGGAAGGGCTCATTTGGGTGAGTGGGGCTTTCTGCCTTCTGACCTCTTCTCTTCGAGGTGAAAAGAGAAGCCTGATTAAAACCTCGTAATCTAAGGACTTGGCTAAGAGATGTTGAATGAATTGCAAAACCTGAAGCTGTTAGAATTATCAGAGAGACAGACAGACATGGAAAATTTGTGCATTGAGCCTGTAAGGACACATCAGCTAATTTGGAATTTTCATTCCCATTTTACAAAGTCAAAAGATTTCATAACTTTCCTTTTTGAAGGAGGTATAAATCAAAGCTGGATATTTTGCTGATAAAATATTTCCTCTTTTGGGCTTTATCACGAGTGAGAATGAACTTGGCATTCGCAGCTTAGTCCCTGTTAATCAGAACTTGCAATCAAGAGAAACCAAGGCATATTTCTGCCTGCAAGTGAAGCCAGAGTTAATATTTCTGTGTGGCGCAGGAACCTTTTGGTGGGCAGATGGACTCTCTGTCTGTAAATGAGGGGGGACGGCTCTATTGCAAAGGGTTTCGGGCTCAAAACATGCCTCTTCAGGGGAAGGGTGGCATCCCGAACACAAGGCTTTCAAGCTTGCCACGTTCTCTGCAGGGTGTTAGGAGCTTCTTTTTAGCTGCCTAAAACCAGCCACTCAAACTTTGCAGGCACAAATATTCACCCCAAATGTGAGCATGGCATGAATCGAGCAATAAAAGTTAATCAGCATTGTTAAATCTGTCAGACCAGCAGGTTATTAAAATTACCACTATTCACTCTGAAAATGGGAACAAAAAATTATGCTCCAGTTTTCTGAGCCTGTTTGTCTTGTTTTCCCACACTGCTTATGAATTACTCCAGTATATTACAGTGTCCTCTATCCGTCTTCATTAGCATTGTGAACAAATTGTATTGGGCTGTAATGCAGCATTTTTTTTTTTTGGTATTGTACAAACATATATGATGTACAGAAAATGGGCAATTTAATATGAAAAGAATATTGTGCCTCAGAATTTTTATTTTCTAAACAGTCATTTCAGTTGGGAATTATTGCATGATTTGTGCATAATTTCTCATGGATAGTTATTTAAATATAAATAGGGAAAATATGTAATTCCATATGGTGGCTATCTACCCTTTCTTGATGCCTCTCCATATTTTTAATAGTGCAATAAACAAAAGATAAAAACATCTCTAAGCCACACACTAGTCAAAAGGAGACAATTGTGCCTGTATGTGTTTATTGCAATTTGAATGTGCTTCAATTAACTTTCCTCAATATTTCCCAGTTCTTTTAAAAGAAACTTAAATTGGTTTTTATTTTGTGAAATTTGTTTTCTGTGCAATAAGAAAAAAAAAACAACCTACAACCCAATGCCTTTGTTTACCTCATTATGGATACATCCTATCCAGGAGCAAAGCACCAACTCTTTATTCCCAACAACCTTCCCCCCCCCCCCCCCCCTTCTCACATGCTTCTTATTATATTTTAAGTAAAAATATCAAATTTCTAGTGCTCCCTAGGAAGCGTCAGCTCATCATCACTCAATATATCACATATCAAAGTGTGGTAAAACATGAAAATGGCAGAAAAGCAAACTCTTCCACTTTTGCACTGTAGACACTTTTAAAAGATGAGAATTTATTACCCTTTCCTCCTGCAAATCATCAGGGCAACCGGAACAGAGAGAGCGTATATAGAATGCTTGTTGTAATTAACCTCGAGGCTTTTATTTAAACAAGGTCAAACATTTTAACAGCTTTATAAATCAAGGTTGGGTCTGCACGGCTCTATAGCATCAGGCTAATGATAAAATGCACATGGAATACTTATTAAACAGTACTTATTTACAGAAAATACATCCTGCAAGCTTCAGAGCGGCATACCCAGGGGCTGATCTGGCTCTGACAGACACGCGGCTCCAGCCCCAACCAAACCACCCCAAGCTGAGTGGTGTAACCTGCTTTTATTACGTGCTACCGAGGCGGCCAAGCCCAGGCACCGGTAAATTAGGTCATTTGCAAGCTAACTGCATTTTTAGTGTGATTGCAAAATTACAGGAGGTAGATGCAATCATCTCAATATCTGCTCTTCTGTCCTTAATTTTGCCCAAATTTTTTAATTACTTTTTCTTCTATTCTAGTTAGGTTTTTACTGGAAGGAGAAGGAAGGAGGACATCTGAGTTGAGTAAGACAAACTGCTCCTTACGTGTTAGTGAGTAGCCACCCAGGAACCTTTATCAGTCTCTAAAAATAACACCCTTGGATTCCTCCGGCCACCCTGGGTTATCTCCTATTTCCTACTGCAATGTGTCCATCAGGAGTAATTTCTTCTGACCCAGGAACATCACACTAGCCTTTCCATTTTGCACTCTGAATAAATGGGGGCTTTTAAGTCGCCCCCGTTGGTAATTTCACATGCTCTTCAGTGTATCAGAGCACAATAAAGAAGATCACAAGCCACGGCGCCTGACATGGCTGCTTTACACGACGTCCCGCTCTGCAGACACCCCTCACCAAAAAATCCTCTCTTTGAAGTCAAGAGGAGATCCACATGGACAATAGCTGCCCGTTACACGTGTGACCCACCAGTCGTAAAATAGCTGGCGTAATTTCCCTGAATGATTCAGACCATTTCTCCCCAAATATTTCTTGGCTCTTAAGCAGTTTTTCCTTAGTCCCGTGATGTACAAGTGACGCAGGGCCTAAGGGATACTCGTTATTCACCAAGCTAGCTCTCTTAAACTTCACATCTGGGTTGCCACAACCACCTCCCAGTATGAGCGCTGGGTCCCTGGAAGCATCGGTATGGCTTTAGTCGGAATCTTCCCCGAAACCTCCTCCCTTCCACCTGGCCACAGTATGTTGCATCACATCCAGCCAACAAAAACCCCACGTATCAGCAGGGCCAACAGCGGGGACCGAGCTGGGTGAAGGCAGAAACATTTTTCGGTGTCTGCGTTCACCATTTTAATTGACTTCTCCTTTCATCTCTTCCCCTCCTCTGCCCTCCGACTATAAGCATTCAAGCGGCTGTAGTAACCCCCAGGAAAAAAAGTAATAATAAAACAAAAAAAATAGTTGTGCTAAACAAGATTTTTATGTGTGGGTGTGCATGAAGCAAATTTCTACCCTCTTCTCATCAGAATGGGAAGGAGACCATGTGAGTGATGTGACCAATTACCACTGAGCACCCCAGAGCAGCTTTCTGAATATTCACGTCCAATTGCTACTTTGGTGGAACAATTGGTTTGAGCAGTTTGAAAAGGCGATGATGTCAAACATGCGGCGTGATTCAACACAGCGAAATTACCAGCCGGGGAGCTGAAAAAGAAGCTCTGTTTCCTTCTCAGAATGATTCTGCTTTCGAATTTTGTAGGAAACCCGCTGCTCAGATGGATGGCCCCTTCCTGCACACCCAAATTTGTCAGGGTGAAGCCGCAGCTGAGTTTCAGAGGCAGTGTGGCCCAGGACACGCACGGGAGCTGTGACATGGGTGCAGCAAGTCAAATGCCTCCTCTTCATTTGAATCAAAGATTTTTAGGGGCCAAATGTCTGGGAGGTGAATTGCCCGTCTAACTGGCAAAAGCCACCCCCTTCCCATCGATATCAGCCGCGTCTGGGAGCTCTTCTGCTTTCTGCACAGACAAGGAGCATGTAAACACACACTCCCGCTGCCTGCTTCACGCCTGTCTCCGCCATCACTGAAAATGGCCTATACCCTTTTAAAAAACAGGCCATTAATTCCTCTATCCAGCTCTCCTGCTTTAAAAATGCATATACCACTGTAAGCTACAGTGCAGTAGTAGTCCCGCTTTTATGACTGTAAGCATTAAGAGAAAAAGCATTTTCTTTTTTATTGCAGCACAGAGAGAAGTGTGCGGTTCCCAGACGGCAGGAGGGAGCTGGGAGCACACAGGAGGAGAAAAAAAGTAACACGTCCTCCAGGATGGTCTCTGATGATGTCGGAGAGAACGGGCACAGAAACGCTGCCCGTCCCCAGCTGCTCAGGTCTGGGGCCAGCTCTGAAAACAGCTTCTCTCCTGCTGGTCCCCTTCACGGAAAGTGACTGTGCATACTCTTGTGCAAAAAAAAAAAAATAAAAAAAAAAAAAATTTTTCTTAACAAACAACTCCCACATATTTGCTGAATGTGCAAAAGGCTTCTTTGACATGATGCAGGAGGCTAAGATGAGGAAATAGTCTGTATAAAATCCTCCTTGAAACTAGGGAACTTTTTCTCTTCCTTTCTTCTCCTTTCCTAACCCAGGGATGCGAGCTAATTTTCCCTATCCATAGGCTCCCCCCACCCCCTCAAAAAAAAAAAAGAAAAAAGGGGGGGGGGGGAGGAGACTGTATTCACTAATTATACATCCTGAAAAGAATTTGGTTCAGTGTAAGATGATCCTAGTGATATGCTAATCCTTTTTTCTGCTTGGTGCAGCCTGAAGCCTGCGTCTAACATTTTTTTCAACTGTATGACAATAAAAGTTGTGGTAACAAAAGAAATAAATGGGCAGCTAAAGAAGGTATAGCTGAAACACATGGCAGACCAGCTCTCTCCTCTCCTTCTGGCTGCTCTTTTGTAGGCTCTGGTTTGGTATCCTCAAGTCAATAGCCGAAAGCCAGCCACCTTAGCAACTTAGTATGACACCCAAGCCCTCTCTCTTTACATTCATGAATAGTCAGCAAGCAGCAGACAAAATAGAACTAATCTTTTTTGACAGAATTGTTCAATTTTAGAGGAAAGGCTTTTGAGGCACCTTCCATGCCATTTGCAGAATATGAGGCAACAATGGCCACCATGGCGTGGTACAAAAGGACAACCAGGGGTGCGAATGCGCGCACATGCCCCCGCAACGGCCATTTCGGTAAAATACTGCAGCCAAGTTCAAGCCATTGCAGGATGTGCCCATTGTTAGGGGGAAAGCTGGCAGGCAAGAATAAACAAACAAACAAACAAACAAGCAAGCAAACAACCCCCCTCCATTATTTCCTTGCTGATTACTAAATCTACACATCCCAATAAGGTGTGATTAGGGTTATTTGTCTTGATTAACCAAAGTTAAGAGAGCTGATTAATATTCGCTCTTTAATTTTCTGTCATAGGCTGATAACTTCATCTTTTTTTCTTTTTTTTTCTTTCTTCTTTTTTTTTTTTTTTTTTGGCCCAATGATTCTTATTGCGAAATGCATTAGATCCAGCAGATTCTTGCCTGCACTGAAAAGCTGGTTTTGCCGTTTTGAAATCCTGTAACACAGCAGCCGCTCGCAAGTCTAGTGTGTGCAGAGGACATTCCTCCTTTTCCCTTCTCTCCCCTCCATTTAATGTGAGCCATAGCTCTATTTCCAAATACAGTCTGAGGAGGAAAGAGAAGGAAATAATAATGATAGTAGTACTACTACTAGTAGTAGTAATAATAATAATAATAATCACAATAATAATAATAACAATAGTGATAATAATAACAAAATCTACCCAGTCTATGGGCAAAACCAGAAGTTAGCAATGTGGTCCATGCAGCTGCAGCACTACATTTAAAATTCAGTTTACTCCTAGGAAGAGGGCTAATCCTGCCCCTGTAATTCCCTACAGCCAAAATGTACCCCCCTCCCTGAGTGACAGTGCAATGCAAAGACACTCGCACGCTTATCTTCCCCAACCAGATGGCCGACTTGGATCAATGCACACACGCCACGATCAATGGGAGCGATAAAGAATTAGGAAAACAGTGGTACATGCTCCCAGAAAGCTTGTACACTGCATAATTATTTTATGATTCTACACATGGCTACATGTGATACTGGAGTCAAGAAGGAAAAGGATAATTAGAGAGCCAGAAAGCACCCGTACTGCACTACACACTTTGTCAGTCAGCAGTTCCCACTCGGCTCAACTCACCGCCGTTATCTCCTCTCCTGCCCCCTTGCAAACGAATTTAGGGAATATGTAAAATATTAGAGGGGAGGCAGCTTCTGGGTTACAGAGACGGGATACAGGAGATTACTGTGTCCTGTGATATGACACCAAAAGTTTTTGTCCGAGGGCTGGGGTGGACCGCGTTTGAAGCATCGCTTGGGGAGCGGAGCGTGGGGTGGCATCTGCGGGGCACAGGGGGACCGGCGACAAGCGAGGGCTGTCTCTGAACCCTCCTGGGCTTTGTCGGGAGAGGGATGTGTCCACGGTCATTCAATAAAATATAGCTGTATATATTACCCTCTGGGTTTGGGGTTGGTTTTTTTTTTTCCTGCTTTCCTCCCAGCAGCAATTTTGTGATTGGCTCCCTGTATCCAGCCTATTTGCCACCACGCTGCTGAGCAGAAAAGCTGGGGAAGGGGGGGGGGGGGGGGGGGGGGGGGGGGGGGGGGGGAGAAAAAACTGCCCACCCCCTCACCCCAAACTGATCGAATGGCACAGAATAAATATCAAAGCGCTGGATGGTTACGACTGTGATTCTGGATGCCAAAGAGCACATGACTGAGCTCAGGGAGCAGAACAATGCCCAGCAGAAGGGCAGGCAGTGAGGAACCACGGCGCTAATACCACCTCATCACTGCCCGACATCACCGACGTGTCCTTGCCCTGCCACCCTAAAACTGCCCTGAAATTGCCTATGGGGATGGAGGGAGGAGGAAGGAGACAGGCTGCCCACAGCATGAGAGGCCAAGCTGGGGCTCCCTTGTCCCTCCATGTGGAGGACAAGGACTTTCCTGTTGGCCATCAGGCTGGTGGTGGGACAGTGTTGCTGTGCAGGGTAGGAAATACCCAAAAAGGATTATGGAGAGTTCACTCACCGACCAGTCAAGGAGCAGAGGGGTGTGATGGGGAGCTGGACCTCGAAGGGGAATGGGGTAAGCATCACCATCCCTTCACTGCTGCCTTTCATCGTGGGGCCTCAGTGCATGCAGCAGAGGTGTCATCGCTGGAGACCAATCATACTGGCTCTCAAATCAAAACACCCAGTAGAGCTTGGTTTGCCCAGCAATGTTTTGCTCCACTAAAATCCCATGTACATGAGAAAGGTGAGAAAGAACCTGGGGTGACTTGGGTCATTTTAAGCAAATATCCTCCACTGCTGAAACAGAAATCATCCAGTGTCCATTCCATCTACGAGGAAAACCATTCAGGCAACACTGCCTGCAAGCATCACTCTGGCAGCCGAGCAGAGCAAGTGGGTCTGACTGGGATGGGGATGAACACTGGTGGGTGGGTGAGGTGAGACACACAATGATATTAACTCTTCTCTCCTCTTCTCTTCCAGAGGCTGGTGGCATCTACGAGGAGGGAGATAAAGCCAACAGTTAGAGGCAAGCCTGCAACAAGGTGTGCTTGTACTCAACTTGCTCAAAGGACCACCTCGACTGGGCAACTCTTCGTGAAGGAGTTATAGTCCTGGCCAACTGTGTGTGGCATCTCACTGCCTAGAACCAACCCATTCTGACGGGTATGTAATCTTCACTGGCATAGGTAGTCCAGGTGTCACTGTCAAAGCAGTGTTATTCTATCCGTACTGTTCTGCATTGCCCCACATCTTGGAGGGACAGCTTTTCTGGAGGAGGTGGAGAGTGTATAAGTGAAGTGCCATTAGTTTGTCCACTATGGTTGTTTAAACTTCTTAATCAAAATGTTTCTATCAAAAAAAATTACTTTTTGGACAGATATGAAATTTTTGTTGGTGCCTTCTGTTTCTTTTAATGTTTTCAGTTACCTATGGAAAAAATTCACAGGACTTCCTGTCTTTTAAAAACATCATTTTTTGGTAAAAGTTTTATTAAAGACTTATCTCAAACTGAATATTTACCCTAAAAATAATAATAGAAAAAAAATCACAGTTTTAAAGTTTTCAAAGTTTTTCCATTCCTTTTTTTTTTTTTTGTCAAAAAAAAAAATGATAGGAGCTTCAGATAAAAAAAAGGAACAATTTCAGAAATTTCTCGTGAGAAATAATTGCCTTCACTAATCATTGTTTCCACAAAGAAAAGGTTCTTTAGTGACACAGGTTCTGCCTTTGGAGTTGGCTTCATACTGGGTAACAGCGTAATTACAAATAGAGAGATGTAATAACTCTCCAGGTTGGAGCAGATCTGTAGGAGATCAGTTTTGCCTCACTTGGATATGGACTATCCATTTCTGGAGTGCAATTTAATTACTTCTGTGGTAGCAGGTGGTAAGTTTTGCATCTCCCCTGACTGGCAAAGTGCCTCTTCTCCTCCTCAGTCCAGTTCCCTATGCCTTTGCTAAGTCCGTCCTCTTCCTCGCTGCGTCTGTCTCTGTTGCTCTGTATTTTCCTGCTGAAGCAGCTACAAGGGATGGATTCTACCATTTGTTTTGGTAAGCAAAGACCTGGAGCCACAGCTACAATGAAAGAAAGCATGCTGAAACTCAGAAGAGGGTATTTTTTTTCCAACCTGCTGTGTATTAGTCAGCCTTTCTAACACAGAATTAAATAACCTGACAGATGACTCAAATTTTGCCAGATGCTTTTGGTCCCTTGAGGACAGGCAGGGATGACTGGAACGTGTGGGACACCCTGGCCATGTCTCCTTCCCCTTGGCCAGGCCTCTCCCAGAGGTTTTGGATATCACACAGCTATGTAGGCATTGACTCTAGGATGGCTGGATGTATCATCCTTTCTTAACGTGACTGTGTTGGTGTCTTCTGGTGATGCTCATCCATGCCACTCATGGAGTACCTTGAAGGTTGCATGCCATGGTCCCTCCATGGAAGACTGGAAGTGCAAATGCATGTCCTGTCATGAGAGAGGGTGTGAAAACAACCTGGGATCAGCTGATGAGATGCTCAAAAACAATCCCACCACAGAGCAGCTCATGATCCCCTGCCAACTGTGGACTTTTCATGGGATGGGAGCATGTGGAAACCCTCCTGATAAGGAAGACCTCAGGGTAGCTGCTATGGACAGGTTCCTGCAAACCTGTTTCCCAAAGGCCACTGAGTAAAAGACAAATCTGGAGGAGAACAGCAATCTGCAGACCAATGCCCAGAACTCTGTCCCATGTTACAAAAGGGGAGCAGAGGTACCTCCTGGTGCCTCACACAGCCTGTGTACGAGACATATCACTAGGGTGCGGGTGACAACATATGACACCGATGTCAATCCTAATGACTTACAGAATTTGCTGGAATAAAATAAAAGGAAAATAACTTCTTAGCTATTGAGACCAAATGGGACTTAAATTGTCACAGATGCAAGCAGGCTGCTAGAGAAGCAGACAACACTTTTCTGTGTCCTGTCTCTTTGTGGTTTTTTTTTTGTTTTGTTTTGGTTTTGTTTTTTTTTTTTATAATCTCGCAAGGTTAAGCAGCATATTCTCCCTCTTCTCTTCCATTATTTCCTACTTAATTTCAGGTGCCAGCTTTGGCCTTGAACAATAACATTGTTATCAGAGAGCAGTGCCTCGGACTCACGGAGGCTTTCAGAAAATATTGGTGCCATCTTCCATAAAACATTTTAAACACATGCTATTTGTTTTTAGTCTCCCTTCTGGTTTTACACACTACAAAGAGGACATTTAATATGTACAATAGAATTAATAGGGATGCAATGTAAGCAGGACTTACATTCAAAATACACTTCCACAAAACAAAGGAGCAGCTGTGAAAATGTAGAGTCCGCTGAAAATTTTTTACTTGGGTATCACATTTGCTAACAGATTTACTCTGCAAAGTTTTATCTAATTTCCCATTCATTCAATTAAGCAGAGAGATAAATGCCCAGATCCCAAGAGATTAGGGGAAACTATGTTTAGCTCCCCTTTACACTTGCCATCAAGACTGTGTTCAATTTCGTGATGATCACTGTAAAGTTCATGCATACAGGCTCTGTGCTCCTGATAGATGAACACCTCCATCTTCCACCAAACCCAATGGGATTTGGAAGTGCTCAGGATCACACGGATCTCGCCAAATCAGGAGGATTCAAACCATGTAGGAATCGGCAAGTCTAGAACAACCTAGCTAGGATGGGGCTTGGAGCAACCTGGTCTGGTGGGAGGTGTCCCTGCCCAGGGCAGGGGGTTGGAACTAGATGATCTTTAAGGTCTCTTCCAACCCAAACCATTCTAAGATTCTATGAGTCTATCAGTGGTCTTTCAGCTCTGCTGGGAGGAACGGCCAAAACTTGTGGGTTACCAGAGCCATCAGTTCAGAATCAGAATCAAGCACCATCCACCAAAATCTCTTGGAAATTAATCACATGGTAAAGATAAGGCAGAGGAAAATGGATTAAATAAAAATTACCCTCTTTTCCCCTGGTATTTGTGTCACACAACCTTTATCAATTTGCCTAAGCAAAGTTAGGAAGATTTTTGTACCAAAACAGAAATATGTGCTGATGTTATACTGAGCATCAGTCCAGAATTCTGATTTCTCCCCTGGCAATTAGGACACTGATGTTTTTGTCATTGGGATAATTATTTTCTGCAGTTAGCTATCCGTTTAGAGCTAAATTATGGACATTGTGAAAGCTTGAAGTCCATGGTACAGCCAATAGACCACCCTCCCTGAGTCAGGAATACTCTGCTACCCCTTCCCTGGAAGGGTGATAAGTGAGTAGAAAGAGCGACTCAGCCCATGGAGTGAGCACAGCCAGAGAAACTCATCCTAAAAACACAGAGCTGCCTAGATTGTTTCTGGTCACTCTTATGCATCAGGAGAGGGCACGGATGAGATGCCCCGATGTCCCACCACACCATCAGTGGCTGGGAGCTGTTGGCAGCAGTTAGCCTGAGCAGCCTTGAGGCCAGTGAGTTCCCAAGATGCAGAAGAAGTGACGGCTGACCACCACCACACTGAACCACCACCCAGACTGCAGCTGGGGGACATGACAGAGGTTTGCTAGTGCCAGCATTACTGTGGAAACTACAGAAACCTGGACACATTTCATTTCTACCTGGCAATGAAGTGCCTTTGAAGGTATTGCCTTAGGAATGGAACAGACTGTTCAGCCTTTTTATTTATACCTTCTAATTCCACCAAGGTTTCCTGAGTCACCCTGGGTCCTCATGCATGGCACAAACTTACAAGAAAGAACTGTTCGTGCCTTATTGACTTTATGATATAATACCAATTCATAATGCAAGGAGTTTTTCCTGCAATTTACACCTCCTATGCTTGTATGAGTAATGGGAATGGACAATTCCAGAACCCAAGAGATCAGAGGGAAATTGAATTTCCTGCAGTCCTGGTAGGCAAGATGTTTTCAGGTCGTCTTGTCCCAAACACTAACGAACTGCAGAACTGTAGTGTAGCAGCTCCTGTATTTATTCAAGTCAAAGCATTTGGCAGTAGGTTTGATGAGACCATTACGTTTCATATTGGTCTGCATCGTCTCAGTGTTTTCTTCTGTTCATCCATTTGGTGACTCTAAACATCTACTTGGATTGAAAATTCTTTGAGAATGAAATGATCTTTGTTTTTTGCATTTAAAAGCACAATAATCCACAATCAGTCTGTAGTAATTCTGTGATATTTCTGCTACTGCTGCTACAACTACTACTGTAATTAGAATTGACTCTTGATACCTTGATTAAGAATCAATTTGCAAAAGCATCCTCAGGTATAGAGAAGTTTGCAGATTTGGGTCTCAGATAACACACATGGTTGTTTGGCAGTACTAATATAAAATGTTAATTCATATACCAAAGCAGGAAAACTTCAGGACTCTAAATAGACTTTCTCGGATTTTGATATGTGTTTGTGAAAAAAATGGAGAAAACAAGACAAATTACAGAAAAGACCTAAGATATTATTCTGAACTTTATCATGAATTTCTGACTAAACATATGTGAATATATTATCTGGTTTTAATAAGCTTGAAAACATCATCAGCAATTAACTGGCAAACCAGAATAATGTTGCATAGTCAAGCAAGGGTAATTGTGCTCATTATATTGCCAGAGAGGCGGTTGATCAAAAAGAAAAACACTGTTTTCCCTGAAGTTCATTTACAGTATTTAGGTGGAATCCTCACGCACCAAGTTCACAGGCATTAATCAGACAAACTGCTTCACACAGAAACTGCTCACCAACCTGCAAACACCCAGCGCGCTGTCAACACGCGTGATGGGGTCTCCTGCTGGACGCGTGTACCTCTTTCTCCAAGGCTGTTGGTGCTATTTTTCCATTTCACCTGGAATATCCGTATTTATCTCTCAAGAAGCAACACCAGCTTCTTCTCGTTCTGCATTGTGGAGACAGCTGGGTATGTGGATACCTCTGTGAACTGCTCTTTGCAGGCAAACTTATCCCAGTGAAGTTACATGGAAAGAAGGATGTGGTGGAACTTGGTTATTACAAAAAGTGAAAGTGCTAATTATTTTTCTACAGTGGCATAATTACTGTCATCCAAGAATGCGAAAGAGGCAATGTCTGTAGGCAGAGGGAACATCAGTTGACATGGCTGGGGAAAGGACAAACTACAGGGCACGCAAACCATTTTCACAACAACAAAAAAAATCATAGTTTTTCTAATTCAAAGCTGGGATTTTGAGGTTTGGCTTTTCTGTTGCTGTCTTTCCTGGGATGGGACAAAGTGTCTGGACCATCCTGAAAAAATAAAACTCCCCTTTCAACCAAAGGGCACATGCAACCCAGTAAATGGTGACTCTGTGAAGGAACCGCCTGCTTTGCTTGGGGCTTGCTCTGCCTATGAACAAGCACTTCACCCATTCCCCTTCTCCTTGCCTCTTATTTCCAGAATTACCTGCATTTATTCCTTATTGTGAATATGATGCATTTAATGACTCAATTTATTCAAACAGGGTCTGCAGCTGTAGATGCTCAGCATTGCACTGACAGGTTTCTTTAGTGGCTTGGTACCAGCTTTCTTACCCAGTGTAACCAAACTCCAGTATCCTTCAGGGATATACGGCAACTTCTTCTCCAAGCCAGCAAACTTTTAATTGTGTCTATACTTTTTTTCATAAATGTGCGCCAATAGAATGCCTGCACCCACATTTTCAACAGAAAGACCTGTGGGCTTGAATTATAGCTTTTATGTTACCTATTCTCATTGCTGTGTCTTTTTAAGATCTATTTTTAAGAAATCTTTTTCCTGCCTCAGAAAAAAAAAAAAAAAAGGAAGAAAGAGCATTGTTCTGATTTAGTGCAAAACTGATTTTTTAATTTATAGTGAATCCTTCAATTTTCCACTCGGTGCAAATATTTCATATGACAGTTGCATGTGCAAACACGCAAAGCAAATTTTCATATTCCATGAGGATACATAGTGAAGACAAAGAAGGGAATATGATGAGGTTTGTTGCCAGATTCAGATCTGCATCTGACCAATAATTCACCAACGTAATTCTATCAAGGACAAGGGAGTTACGTCAGCTCAATCTGGAGTAAGAAAGTTCAAGGAAAAGGCTCTGAGCCTTTAAGCACAGATTCGTTTTATGAGAAGAGTCAGGAGGCAGCAATAAAACTCAGTTACATTGGGATGAACGTGCCCTCCCCGTGCCCAGCTCAGAGACCACACACGTGCTGGGTGATTCTCGGAGGATGAATGTATCCTGCTCCGGCCAAGGGCCGGGTCAGTTATAGCCAAAAACTCTTTGAGGTTTTGGCTCAAAGGCGAAGCCCTGTGAAATCCTTAGAGAGACAATCTTGTACCACATAGCCTGCCCTGATGAAGTTGCCCCTTTCGCAGTATGCGGGACGTTGACCCAATTTGCACAGCCCCTCGGCATTAGCATAGACCCATTTCAAGTGAGGTCTTTGAACACCACTTGCCTCCAAATTCCATTACCTCTCTCCCTGCTGGGTTTTGTGCTTTAAGTATCAGGCAGGGGCTGGGAGAAGAAAAGAAAAAGAAAAAAACCAGAAAGTTAAATCCTAAGCTCAAATAATTAGACATGTTTTGGTTAGTTCTCTAAACTCTTACTTATTGCTGTTTCTCAATTTGACAGAACATAATCTGATTTTTTTTTTTTTTCTAGACTGGACACGCACATCAGTTAATCCAGAGGTTCGTAAGCACGAAGGAGCCAGAGAGAGAGGTAAACATCAACTTTGGACGTGTTTGTCAGAGCACTTCATCTTTGTTTGCAGCCTCATCTGATGTACAAGAAAATTTCAGAGTCATCCTTGCTTGCAGGTACTCTGAGAAAACTTCACTTGGAGAGGGAAAGAAATGCAGGACAACTTTGCTGTCTGGCAGATAAGCTTAAGGGTAACAATAATATCTCATCTTTTGTCACTAACGAGAGGCAAGCTTAGCTTTGCTGGATAATTTTAAAGGGAAAACTGCTCATAGAAAAATGTTGTGTCGACAGAAGAGAGTTTTAGCTCTACACTGAAAGGTAGCAGTCTTTTTTATTCCATCTGGAGGTGAAGATCCAGCCCTGGCCTGGCACGGAGGGATCTCATTCTTTTGAAAATTAGACCGTGAGTGCAGGACAACTGAAGGAGCAAAGTCCAGCTAGTTTGATTGCTTAAACCTTTTTGCTTCTTTGTGTTCAGAAGCAAGTATTTAAACTTGATGCCTAGCAAATACAGGGAGAAAGGCTATTTCTGCTAAATATCCAACACTGGTGCACTAGAGCATCATTACTCTCTGCGAGTGAGGGCACTAACGCTCAATGCCTGTAAGAGCCTATTTGAAGGTAGCTTTGCTACCAAGCAAAGTCAAGAGGAGCTCCTCATGGACTAAAGCTCAGTTGCTGTGGGCTGTTTCACTTGTATTTGCTTTGACCAGACCACAGCGTGACCTACAACATGCTGCTAACCCTGGGGTTGCAAGTGCCGATCTGGACCTTGACTTGTCTTGGTAAAGAAGTTCTCGTGCCGCAAGTTGGAAGGGAGGGGAATTTGCACAACTCGTACTCTGTAGCAGATGACCGTGTGCCACCCAATATTGTACTTCAAACTAGCAGCAAAGTCTTTGCTAACTGTGGGAAGATCATGGACAGCTTGCTTAGAGTAGGCACCTACCCTTTGGCACGGCTGGAGTTACAAACCTGACCTTTAGTGCAACTCAGCTACTTCATGTGCAACATGCACTAAGCGCGTCTGTATGGTGTCTCAGTAAAGTAATGTGTACGTACCTACCTTAAGATGCAATATTTGAGACCCTGAGCACAGCACGACCATTTTAAGTCATATACTATTCCCATCTTATACTGGTTCTTACACCGTACGTCACTGGGCACAACTGTGCTCTTCACTCCTTTTCTTTTCAGTGGAGTTTGCTGCATTGGTTGGGTTTTCTTGAGAAAGAGAATTCTTACCTTGCGTGATTCAGGTACAAAAGAAAGTGAGGTTGAAGAACACACTTGGAGTAGAAGGGAGGGTGTGGTGCTCATTTCTCCTTCAGGGAGCTGACTTCTCACTGGTTTTCAGGGAAGTTGTATCTCTCACCCAAGGGCTCTTCACCCTCTTCACCGCAATTCAGAGGAGCAAAATTCTCGAGGATAGCCCTCAGGGGTCCTTGAATAGTTTTTCCTTGAATAGTTTTTTCCACTAACCTTTTCCCAGGGCTTGTTGGACCTTATAAAAAAAAAAAAAAGACAATTAACAGATTTGAAATTCTCTGAAAAGCCGCTTGAAGGAATGGAGGTACGACGCAGTTGAGTAGCTGGTATCATTAAGGAGATACCTGATGGCATTTCTTACTAGCTAGAGTTTTCCAAATGCTGATGGCTTTACTCACAGTCCTCTCCCACTGCTGCACTTTTCCTGCGAAATGACAAAATACCGCAGGAAAAAGGTGAGGTCACCACCAGAGTAGATAGGACAGAGTCTCTGAGCTGGAAGGAAACAGCAGGGGATATTACTTGTCACGCTGCTGTGGAAGAGATTACTGTCAGGGAATACTGAGCTGAATGGACACCTTCAAATAAAAAAAAAAAAAAAAAAAGACAGTGCTACAGCTTACATAGTCTTTGAAATCCTTTCCTACAAGCACCAGCATTACCTCTGCCTCACTAAGATTCAGCTTCAGTGAGCTCTTCTTCCTTCATATGACTGTCCTGATGTGAAGGATGTAGCTCTGTGTGGTGGCAAATAGTAAAGGCTGTGTGTTATCTGTGTGATGCTGGCACTCCAAGCAATGTTGCCTAATCAGTTTATCTTTGGATTTCACAGAGGCATTAAAAAAAAGGCTGGAGAGGAGCTGATCTTTGGTGAGATTCCACAAACAAAGGACTTGGAGGTGCAGCTTTATTTGGTCCATTTCAGCATTTCACCCTGCAGTCCTGACACCTGTTTGCCAGGAGAAGGCAGACCCGCATGGTCTCCAGGATCAAAACTTCTTGATGGGGTGGTTAGTTGGTGTTTGGCTAACTTCTGTGAGCTTGCTCAGGAGCGAGAGCTCAGCTGACGCGAAGCAATAAGCTGGGACTGATATACTACGGGGCGGGAGGTTTTCTTCATGTCCGTGAGATGGAAATGGCATGGACCAGATTAACAAGCCTTTGGGGGACAGGGAGGAAGGGGGTGTTTTTTACTTCACCCAGAACTTCTCAGGTGCAACTACACTGCTCCCTGCGAGCAAAGACAAGCTGTTGACCAGCACGTACGAGCCATTTTTGTTTCAGAAAAATCAGAGATACGAAGAATGGCTCTGCCTAAGAAGTGTAATTTGAATGAGGGTCACTACAACAATTTTGCATGGAGCTTGGTTTCTTCAGCGCTTTGACAGCCATTTTGCGCACATGTTCTGACCATGCTTCCTCCACGTGGAAAAATCACCCACCAGGCTTTAGCCCCGCTATTTCTCTTGGTGAGAGCTGCAAGCCCAGGTGATGATCAGAATGTAATTTTGCAGATTATTTGGAAGTCTCACCCTACTCAGGTGGCTCCTTTCACGCATCATTACCAATATCCAGAAAATAGAGCCTGCTTTGAAAGCATTTCCTACCTTAAGAATAGCAGAATTTCACTCGGGAATACATGTGTTTTAATAGTTCTCATCAACAGGCTGTGGGCTTGCTAACAAGTACAAGAAACTTGATGGATGGGAAACATGAGAAAACTCCAGAAAGTAAATGTTGTGAGGGTTCATCTTCTTGAATGGTGATTCATGCATGCAGTTCCCATGAGTATTACCAGGACTTATGGATATAAATCCTAGCACATCAAGAGGGGAATATAACCCCTAGTGGTTAGGAATTAAAAGCATTCTGAGGGGCGCAGGAGTCTCATCTTAAGACACAGAGTCACTGTGTGCATCTAAATCCCTGTACACCGAGATGCAAATATGTTAGGATCACAGTAGTAACAATGACTATGCAGCTTGTGTGGTACTTTTGAAATTGGATGACACAGTCACATCTTTCCAAATTAGCGATTTAAAATTGCAGGTGGCTGGCGCTTGCAGTTTTCATCCACCCCATAAGCCTGGAGATGGTTCCACTAATACAGCACTTCCCAGATGTTTAGACCCCAGGTGTGCAACAGTGTTCTTATTGATGAGATTTAAATTCGCTTTTTTTTCGGTACCGCTTATGATAGGAGCAAAGATAACTGCATCGGGTCACATCTTTCATTATCACACAGTCTTCCTGTCTTCCTTGCATTACTGATGATGGGTTTAGCTCTTTTTACAATGAATTTGTTGAGATTGTGCATATATTTGTGTACAGGATATGTTCTTACCACGAAGCAGGATAGTAGCTTCTCTCTTCGTTCATTTGTAAGCACTGTCTCCATGTGCACGCTCACACCCACAGCCATTATTTTACCAGTGAGTGTCAAAATATACTACTAATGATTTTCTTTATTTTTTTTTTGCAGTGCTCATCTACCTGTTGTTAGGATCGTTTCTTTTTGCTGGTTTTCCAAACCTTTGGATGTTGACGCTGCACCACCAGACAGTGCATTTCAACGTCTTATGGTTCCTCTAGTTCCCATTCATATGTCTGAGGTTTGCTTCAAGCCTTGTTGGCTTGTCTAATAGGGGATGCCAAGCAGTACTTTGGTTGGAGGGGGATTCATCTCTCTCAGGACACATATACACCACACAGGTCCTTCCGTCAGAACTAGCCCTCCTGATGCATTTTAAGTCAGTCAAGAGAAACAGGCACAATTTCTCTCAGTCCCACATCATCAGATGAGTTGTACCCTAAAAGCATCTGTTTATCCCCTGTGACCCCAAAGGGAGCCCAGAATAAGTGGCTCAGATGACGACGGGCACACTGTAGGTGTCTGCAGTCAGGTGAGATGATGCCTACCTTGCGTGCCAAATACAGCCCTTCATAAAAACCAACTCAGAGCAGGCAAAATGCTGAAACTCACAGAAAAGTGGCTGCAATCAATCTGTAGGTTAAGAAAGAAACAAAATCCTTTCAAATCAACTTGTGCAATGCCTTTCTTGGTGCATACCTTCAAGGAACTCATCGGATTTCCTCATGGATACCAAAGAAGAAGTTCTGAGACTTTGCTCTGTCAGGATGGACTGAGGCAAAGATCAAAGCCATGTAGAGCTGGAGGACAGGTGATCCACAAACTTGACCATTTCCAGTTTCTTTTGCCATCCCCATCAGCTGATTCATCTTCCTCACAACTTCTCCAAAGGGGAGAAGGGGCAGATATTCATTGAATCCAAAACAGCTGTGAATATGTTTCTGAGCTTTCTCCCAAGACCATCAACCTAAGGCCCAGATATGTAGTAATTAGACCAAGAAAAGTGACCATCTGACAGCCAAAAATCCGTCAACCTTGTAGGAGCAAAAAATTGTGCTCTGAAAGGGGTATTTTCCCACACACATACACACGAACACATTTATAACCCTGGAACTTCCCATACTGTCGCCTTTTCTCTGCATTTTTAATGTATTCCAAAGCACCCTGAGATACTTCTAGGATTTCTAATTCAATTCTTATAATCAAGAAAGTCAGACTGATAGCCAAAGGTGCCTCATGGTCACCAGATCCTCTACATTTGTGCACTCATTTTGCACCTCTGAAGGATTTTTTTCAGCTATATGGAGAATTATGGAGATCTGGGGAGTTGTGCATATTTTCCTTTAAGATATGCTCAGGTCAACCAGCACTCCTGGTTTTGGGGCAAGAATCACAGGGTGAAGTGCTGTGTCCCGTGCCATTCAATAAGTCATACAGGACTCACCCAACGTTTGCCCTTTCTTTAAAATGTCTGAGGCCCACAGACAAAAATGAAAGTATCCATACGGGCCTCTAGTGTGAATTAAATAAGCAGGTACCTTCCATGATGTACTATGCAACAAACAGCAAAACAGACGGTGCCCTTCTAAAAGGACTGCAGGATGGCAGACCAAAAGTACGACACCCTGAAAATGGAATAAATCCATCCCTAATCACTTACCGAAGTGCTGAGTTTGCAGTAGATATTTCTCTTATCAAGACCTATAGCTGGATTCGCTGATATTGGTAATTTCCCAGGCGTTTACTTGCCACAGAAAGAGGTCATCTAGGGGGGAAACTCTCTCCCGGAAGATGAAGAGCTGTGACCCAACAACTAAATAAGAATAGGGAAAGGTCTGCCTATACAGCAAAATGTTAAAGTTATTATAATTTCTGAAAACGCCAGGGAGCTGGATTCACAAGACTTTTTCCAGCTGCACATCCCTATGTCCTACATGACACCCCCCCACCTACACCAGCTGCATCATGTGCCTTTATGTAAATAACCCCAAAGTGTATTCATTAAGGGAATGATACTAGAACTGAGCACTATCACTATTCCTGTTTGCTCTCATGCCAACACATGCCTTATTTTAGAAAATAAAATATGAGCCGTGGAGTACTGTATTTTGTTTTTTCTTCCTATCTCTGCATGAATTTCTCTCCTAGTTATTCTACTGTCATTTTTACTGCCAAGGAGCAGCCTGAATTTGCATTTTTCTCAAACAAGAACCAGCTGAACACAAATATCCTATACAGCCTCTTGAAACAGTGCAGTGGGTGAATTCATGTTGCCTTTTTTTTCAAGTACTGCAACTAGAAACTTGGCCTTGGGAGTCACACTCAGCCACTGCTGGCAGAGAAGAACTGCTGGGTGACATCTGCTGTCAGCCACTGCTGAGCTGGAATATTCTGTTCCTAGCTACAAGTTGTGCATTAAACAAACCAAACCCAAACGAACAAAAAGCCTTCCAAGAATTCTCCAAAAGCAGTCTGAAGCAGAAGTGAACTGGAGAAAATTCAATATATTTTTCAGCCACTCCTCCATTGGAGAAAAAAAAAAAAAGCATCAAGTATCACGTGAATTGTGCCCTGAGCTCTGCACAGATTAGTTTGAATTGCAATGTGAAAAATGTCAGGCAGTGATTCCGACCGGTCTAATTGTGGCCTACAGCGCTCATCCAGACAGAGGATTTTAGGTGGTACTTTAGTCTAGGGAAAATACCTGATAGAAACATGCCTTTTAACTCCTAGAGAGAGATGTATAAAGAAATAATGCCTTGAGAGCTCAGCCAGAGAAATTCTAGAAATCAGGTAAACATTTATAATATTGAAAGTGATTAATTCTGGTGAATAACATCTAGCAAAATGAGGAACTGTCTAGGTCTTGAAGTCTTAAAATCAAGAATCGACAGGATATTTTCTGCATCACAAAATGTTGAACTTTACACCAATTTAAAATTAATGAAATGATCTGGTCTGGGACGTGCAGTATGTCAGATCTAAGGACCACCCAGACTTAAAATGCCAACTCCATGAAAGCAAAGGAGTGCACATGGCTCTGTGACAGCTTCATGAGGTGGACCTGTTTGTCCCAGAGCTCTAAAACCTGGGGAAAAGATTGAATTTGAATCTATTGGGAAGTTCGCTACATCAGATGATATGTCAGGCAAGATATGCTTCAGCATTTTCTCTAGATCCTGAGGTCCCCACAAATACATCTGTTAAAACATTTTCCCACCCAACTCCATGGGATTCAGGATACTTGGGTTCCCTTCTTGATCCACCTTAGACCTGTTACGGGGTCCCAAGCATGCTGGTTCTCCCACTCTGTTCCCCTCTCCCCAAAACCAAAACCGCTTGTCTATTTAAACTGGAAGCTCTGGGGGTCAGGGCTCTGATCCCTGCCTTGTTGCAAAGTTTGTCCTAATAACACTCCTGAATATATAATAAAAGCATTTCCATCACAACTCTCTTGTTCATGGTGTCTAAGTGCCAAAAAAAAAAAAAAAAATGGGGAAGACTTTACTTTCCCCTGTTTGGATCCTACTGCATCCCCAAAAGTGAAGTTAAATACCCAATTTAGAAGGCAACAAAATACTTTTCGTAAGCAACAAAAACCTATCTCTATTTTTAAAATGGTATAAACCTGCTGTGGGTGAGAGTGTAAGTGTTGACACGAGTGTGTTAAGTTGAGCTTTAGAACATCCTTATTTGCTCTTATTTACCAAATGTCTTACCCACCATATTATCTGCCTTTTCAGATGTGTACTGCTTTTGATTTTTAATTGGTCTTATTTACCAAATGTCTTAGTCATTAGACTATCTACTTTTTCAGATGTGTTCCCATTTTGATTTCCCTGTGAAGAGAACCAACATGTCAAAGCAGCGACACAGAAGGCTTTCTCAGCATCTTGATGCCTCTGCCACAGTGTCCAACACCTCCACTGAACACTGTGGTAGTTCAGCAAATGGCCCTTTCTCCCTTCCATGGTCTGGAATTCAACTTTGCTATCTCCCTGTTCAGCATGTAGGGAGATTAACAAGGCATTGGCTGCGATGGGGCTGAGCTAGAGATGCCAGACATTGTGTCTACGCCACACCTTGTTGACCTGGCTTTCTGCCCTTGGTTTTCATGTACCATTTGGAATGATTTGTCTCCCTTTTAAAGGAATAACTACACCACCTGAAACGCTTTGAAACACTGCACTTCATTTCTTCTCTCAAGGCTAATTGCTGTGGCAAGCTGGTCTCCTTCCCCACATATCTGAAGTATGTAGTCAACAGCAGCTCGATAATCAGAGGAACAGAAGCCCCTAGGGGTATTTAGTTACTCAATGCTAAATATGTTCTTAACTCTCTTGCTGGAGGGGACTCAAGAAGATGCTCACCACAGCTAGAGCCTTTTTGTGGTGGTGGCAAAGAGCGGCTGAAACACCCCACAGAAGATGAGGCAGCCCACCACAGGCTGGGGTGTTAATGCGGGGGTCCACACAGCCAGGGGTTGTCTCTGGAGATGGATACCCCTCCGCACCATCCCAGGAACCCAACGTGATGTTCCCAAACAATTCCCACCCACGATGTGATCCATCTCAGAGCCTCCCATGGGACTGGCACACCACAGTGCTCACCCTGCAGACCCCAGCTTGGCATGCCTGGACTGCCAAGGAATCAGCAATAAGGGGCAAAATTGCATCAGTCATGGGATTTTTCACATTTAACCTCATCATCATGAGCATTCTTCACCTCTTGGTGGCTTTGCCTATGCAATTAAAACCCCCGAAGGTGGGAACAAAAAAGGCAACTTTTGTGTGAAGAACAGTTAACTCTGTGAAGTAGGCTGGAGGTTGGATTTGTTTCCTTGTACAATAAAATCAATTTTTTTGCTGAATAAAATCCAGCTGTTTGCATTGACTGCTTAAGAAGCCACTAGCATTTAATCTAAAAAACATCAAATGACAGTTTGCCCCAGACCTTCTGGTAGCTGAAAATCAGGAGCACAAAGGAAGCAGTTTTCTAAAAAAAAAAATAAATTTCAGTGTATTCTTCAGGAAAGCAGACAAATTTACCAAAAATATCTAGTCATGAAAAAATATGGAGAAATTAGCAATAATTATAGACTGTCATGATCAGAATTTTTTTACTATGTTTGTAGAGATTTCAATGCATTACAAGCCTCTCCATAGATTAAGATCTCTGGAACTAGTAAACAAATATTAACAAAGTATAAATGCCTTGAATATTACGAAAAACCCCTCTATTGCTGTATGCAAGCCAATGGAACAACAGAAAAAAAAAACAATAGTGGTAGCAAATATCAATATAAATATCCGTTAGGATACTTCACATTATTCTGTGTTACCAAAAGTTGGATTCATTTACAGCTTGAAATGGGCAGGGTGAATTTTAATGCATTTTACCCTCTTATTGTTTTGTCTAATAAAAATGTCTTTAGCTCATGACAAACACAATGATGAAAACTGATGGCTTGATATGCAAACTTTGACCCACAGTGATAGCCTACTATGTCACCAGCCGGGAAAATTCCAAGCGAAAACATTTTTGACAATAAGCAATAAAGGAACAGCATTCCAGGGAGGAACTCACACTTGATGCTGACAACTAGGCAAGAGATTAAAAGGAGAGAGAGAGAGTGAATTTTAATGACCTGGAATTCTCTGGAAGATACGTCCTGGTGTAAGTATCAAAAAATTACAACAAAGAATGCAAATGTGATAGAACATAAATACTCATGAAACTCAAAAGATGCAAAAAAAATGGAGAAATGAAATAATGTTACACTGCTGCTTCACTGCATACAGTAATTTTAAATACGTCTTTGCCAAATTTAAGAAGGAAAGCTTTCGTGGATCATCTACTTGTTTTCTGTCACTTATGAACTTCTCTGGGAGGATGACTTCCGCCTAGTCATGCTCCCAAACTGACCCCCTCTCTTACCTGACACCATCGGGGCTGTATCATATCCCCTTGTGCATCCTGAAGCTGTCCGATCCTGTCCCCTTAGCTGCACAAGCTAAAGACTTATCCTGGAGAGCATTTTGGAGTTGGGTGGCAAGGCAGAAGCTTTAGTGAGGGGCAACCAGCTGAAACACCACCTTTACCTGGAAGAGCAAGGAGGTCTTTTTCAAATAAAGGGACAAATGAATGACGAAGCAGGACAGGTCAAAGGCAGACCTAGCTCAGCATCCCCTTGCTCACATGGCCTCTAGCAGATGCCTGATAGGAAAAGTAAGAGAGAACAAGTACACCACTGTGTTTCCCTTGGCATATCTAGAAGTTGTACCCTAGTGGGTCATAGCCCTGCTGGACTTTTGTCTCACGAATTTGCCTTGTCCCTTATCAGAAACTTGAACATGATTTCTTGCACCTACTAAGCCACCTGTCTAGAGAAAGATAATGTCTTTCACCCAAAGACAAGAAAATGGCAATATTTTGAAGTCAGGAATGAGAAGGAGCCCACCTGACCTCCAGTGGAATTAGGGCAAAGATCCTTGGGATGGTGGCCAGGGTCCCCATCCAGCTTGTGCTCTTGTTTAAGAACAATCTACGGGACATACACATGTACCTAGAGGTAAACATGACTTGTCACATCAGGGCCCATGTGCCCTCCTCAGTTAAAGGGGATGCCTCAACTAATATTCTTCTAATCTTCCTTTTCTAAAAACTCAGACCTGCCTGTAATTCAGAGCAGCTGAAGGTGTTTTGTAGGGCTGAAGACTGATGAGGCTGTTATAACAATTAAAAATGCCAGGACCCAGACACTTCAGAGAGGGCAGCACAGGCTTGCCCAAAAGCTTTGGTTAGATTATTAAGGTTTCTTGTGGACATTTGACCATGGACGTGCTTGGCTTTTCTTCCCTCTCCCAGATTCTGCAGTCCCTGAGCACTAGCATTTATTGAACTCTCTTTTCTTCCAAGGAAAAAAAAAAAAGAAAAAAGAAAAAGAGGAAAAATTGTACAAAAAAAATAAATCCTGCTTTTGTTCTGGATAAAACTAGGTCAGCGTTTTCCATCCTCACTGTCAGTTTTCTGCAGCATGTTTCATACAAAGCATCATCATTCCGCAAAAGGTATTTATAAAGTAAGCTTTGACAAAACAATTGTTTGGTTTTTTTGTTTTGTTTTGTTTTGTTTTGTTTTTTTTTTTTTTTCCAGAAAGGTTTTGGCATCTGTCACTGCCAGCAAAGATTTAAGATCAGGTAGAATTTTCATCTCTCACAATGACTTGGCCTATATTGACTAGATCTAATAGATCTGATGGTTTAAAACCCCTTGTGCAGCAAAGCAGTATAAATCACAGCTGTTTAGAAATCCCCCTCCTCCATGGAAAATTTTTGGTGGAAAAAGAAGAAATGTTTCCAGGATTTGTTTTCACCTGGTGCCCCAACAACCCCCCCAGTGCTCTTGATTCAGAGGCAAGAAAATAGTACCGCGAGGGAGCCGGAGTATGCCAAAAATAGTACCCCATGGGACAAGGAGGATGCCAAGAACACAGACTACCATGGGCAGGGGGCATGACAGAGGTTTTGCTGAAAGAAATGAGAGAGCATTTTCACCAGAACTGGGGAACAAAGACAACTTTTTTCATTTCTTCATAATTTGCGACCAACTGGTAAACCAGTAAACCCTTTTCCACACACGTTTCAGTGCAATTACACACAGAAAAATGTGACACTTGAAATTTAAAAATAAAGAGAAAAACATCTGTGATTTTCTTACCCTCTCTTTCAGCTTGCACATAATCAGGAGTAGTTAAGGCTTATCGTGCACATGTAAAATATTCATTCTGGGGCATTTACTCCATTGTGGTGACCAATAACCCACCGCGTCTGTAGCAGTCTCAGAGTCCCTTACCTGTTCGATGAAAGAGGATTTGCAAGTATAAGATGCAGCTGGGGGAGATGCTTATCATCAGTTCTCCAGTCAGATCATCCCTTAAAAACAAATATATGAGAGAGTCATCCACTGTTGATACATAAAACAAGCACAGAAGGTCTACATCAGGCACAGAGACAAAAGAAAAATGGACTGAGAGGCCTGGAGCTCACTAGCATCCCTACATCTCGTTAATAAAAGCGGGGTACAGGACTGATCAGCAAAATGGAAAGAGGTGGAAAGCAGAGACATGCACAAGAGAGAGATGAAAAGGAGACCTGCACTGGCAAAAATAAGAGCTGGATGAAGGACCATAGGGCTGAAGTCAATGGGTTTATGTGTAGAAGCGTCAGTAAATCTGGCCAGCATCTTCACTGAGGTTCTTGCTCTTGGGTAGAGTTGGTGGAGAAGACAGAATAAGACCTCAGATGGAGAGAGGAAGGAAAGGCGGAGGGGAGTTCAGCACATCCCACAGCTCTGGAGACAAGGCAGGACCCAAGACACAGCCATAAACTAGTTAATCCCCAAAGCTTCATTTGAACTGTCCTAAACCAAACATGCCACCAGCTAGCATTCCTGCAGCCCTGTAATAGCTCAGTGTCGCTCACAATAGCCTCAGCATGTCCAGCAGAACAGCCAGGTTAGTCAGGAAATCAATATTATGTCAAATCCCAAAGTCAATCTGAGTCTGATTCATCTCGAAAACACAGCTCCCATGTCTTCAAACACAGCCAAATTCTTTACAGGAAAAAAGTCTCCGCTTCCCTGGGTGTTGTGAACAAGTAAATAAGTCTAGCAAAATCCAAACACAATTTGGCAGGATATAACACTTGTTGGAGATAATCCTACCTGCTGAAATTTCCTTTTAACCTCAGTGAAGACTCCAGTAGATGCTAAGTATAATCAGGACAGATACCAATTCTCTCCCACCGGAAAGCAGAGCAAACAGTCTTCAAAATATTATTCTTTCATGTCAGAGCACAACAGAAAAGTTCTAGAAATAGCTACTTTGGGCAATTTTCTCCTCAAAAGTAGGCTGGGTGATTTTGGCTGCGGTAGGTCCCTGTCATGGTTTGGGGACATAACGACATAATTCAGCCCATGTTTCTCAGGCGATGGAGAACGAGAGTGTCCCCATGCAGGGGGATTGCAGGTTCCCACAGTAGGAGTTGGTCCGGTTTCTCCTGAACCCACAGTGGGTTGGGAAGGACCATGGCAAAGCTGTTATCAATGTTTCTTAGCAGTTGAAATCCCATCAGCCTTGCCATCCAGCTTGAAAATGGCTCTCAGGTATTACAGGATGGGGATGACTGTTGTGGTCACCTAAAGATAACTTGACAAATAGATTGTCCCGAGACGCCACAAAGAAGTTTTCTGCAAATGCCCATTGTGTTAAACGAAGTGTTTATTCAACTTCAATTAAAGCTCTGATCATGCAATAATCGTAAATTGTGTTGCAAAAAAACATGAGTTCCCTGATGATTAAAGGACTCATACCTCTATTATTAATTAGCATTTGCAGCATGGCAGGCTGCAGTGCGATTCCCCCCACAGAGGTAAAAGTGCCTTATGTACCCTTCTGAAGAAACATCCTTGGCCCTGGAAAACTTAGAAATCTAAACAGACAGTGCAGACAAAAGAACTACCATTATCTTCCTTTTCCAGATGGGGAACTGAGGCACAGAGAGATTAAGTGACTTGCCAACATCTGTGGAAGAATGGAGGATTAAACCTTGATCTCCTGAGTCCAAGTCTGGTGTTCAGTCACCGGACCAGCCTTCCCTCTCCTGCTAATGTGTTACTGCTATCATCTGCTCAGTGGTTTTTCCTACCCATTTCTACCTAACCCCTTTTCAAGGTAGCCCTTCAGGGACTGTTACTTATGTGGGTCAGGCCTTGATACAGCCATGCCAGAGGGACATACTGTTTCATCCTGTGGGCACCACTGGCTTGGCTGGCAGGTGGCACTGCTGGGTGTCATTGCAGGAGCAAGGACTTATAAAGTCATTTGTAGTTCAAGGCAGAAAAACCTGCCACGGAATCGCTGGGCAGCAGGGAAAGAGGAGGCTCTTTGCTGTGGCTCTCGCTGCATCTGCAGTTCCCATCCTAGCAAAGCCAAAGGAGTGTGTTCATGTAGGAAGAAGGGTGTAAGATGGGGCTGTAAGACAAGAAGAAAAAAATCTTGAAAGCTGTATACTGGATGGACCCCTGGACTCTATCACTGTTTATTCCTTGTGCTGCAATACCACCTGCAGGTCCCAGTCCAGGGCTGGACACCGCAGAGGAAAGATGGTCTTATAACCCAAGGGGGCAAGTCCCAGCCCTCAACCTCCACAGGAGCCTTTCTGATGGCTCGGGAGGGTTCAGATGTCACCCTGCGCACCATGATGCATCACTGCACGCATTGTTCAAACTGGTCCCCTCAATCCAAACTTTGCCAAGCAAAAAAACCCTGTAAGGACAAGGGCTGCAATGAAAATAAGCCTCAAAATGATCTTTGAGGTGGAAAGACACCCGTCCTCCCAAGGAACCAAGCAACGATGCTGTTTCCCGCACCATTTGCGAAAGGTTAAAGCTTTGTCCTCTGCTGGCAAGCGATGCGCTGGCATACGGACTCCAAATGGGGCTGCCCCGCTCCCCCCAGCCCATGCCAAAAACGGGGGCCAAGGGTGGAGGGTGCCATCACCAGGCCCTCACCTCAACGCCTGTCACCCCGATTGCAGTGGGCAAGAGATCACAGACGAGCGGCAGTATCTGCTCCAGAGACATCAGACAGCGTCAGAGCAAGGGTAATCCATTTATTTTTAGAGAAGTTTTTCCACTTGGAGATCATACACACTGCAGATCACAGAAACACATGCAAGCATGAAATTTAATTTTTAAGAATTCTTTTCCCGGGGCTTCCATGTAAAGCATCAGTAAATGGGAAAAACTATAATCATGACAAGACAATTACAGAGGGGTTTTTTGCTAAGCATGAAACTTTGAAAAAAAAAGTTTAGGGAAAGGGGGAGGAAAAAACCCCAAACCACTAGAAAAGTCATTTTTGTCCAGTTGCCTTGTTCCACTGAAGCAGAATTAGACACCACGTCACATTAGTGACTTTTAAAATAATAATCGGCTTTAAAGTACCCAAGAAAAAAAATAAAATGTTTGAGTTTGAACTACTTTTCCTGGTTTGGCTCTTTTAGTGACACAGTGTGTATGCAAATGTGGAAACCGTCTACAACCTCCTAAACGCTGCAAAACACACACACGTGTGCTTTTAACATGAAAGGACTGGGAGACATACATTAGGATTTGCAGGATTATGGTGAGAAAGCGGGAGTGATAACTCTGACGTTCTTTTAAAAAAAAAAAAAAAATTAAAAAAATGGTGAAAAGAGAGAAAACCGTGAGTGGTTTTTCTCTTCTTGGCAAAGCCCCCCAGGACAGAGCTAGCATGGAAAATGAATCCCCTCTCATCTTCCAGAGAGGCGATTCCTCCCCTTCCAGCCTAAGTTCACCAGCGTGGCTGTGCGGGGAGCTCGGACGCTGCGTGTCTGAGCCCTGCTTAGCCTGGGGATAAACAGGGAGGTCAGTTGCTACAACAGGCAGCCACGAAGAAAAACTTCTTAAGCAACAAATATTCCCCGCAAAATAAATACCTATTGTACATCCGGAAATGTAAAACAGAACCAATTTGGTATCAGCGAGAAATGCGTCATCACCGCCTCGATGGTCACACAGATGGGAATTTTAACTCTGGGGAAGGTTTCTAAGTTGTTTCTTGTTAAAGCCAGTCCTTTCTCGGCGTAGGTCTCTCCTGATGTAGCAACAACTGCTTAGAGGCTTTCACAACTGCCCTATTCATAACCACAGTGTCCCAGCGGCTTTAAGTAAGAAACAGAGATACTGGTAAAAAAACCCCACCAAAACAGCCCATCGATTCACATCAGAAGGAATTAAGATGTTTAAAAATTGCTCTGAAACTTTTCAGCCATCCTTATCCGAGAGGCAGAGGTTTTATCGCTGACCACTTCGAAGGAAAATGGTACAAAGCAGAAAGTCTAAAAGGGTTTTACCTCGATTTTGTAGCGCTGCAGCATCCTCTTGGGTCTCCCGTCCCTGCGTCAGGCAACGCTCAGCCACCACGAAAGGTGGGAGCGCCACACTCCACTCCTCCAGGTCTGGAGACAGCACAGCAAAATAATTTGTCAAATTGTCAAAACTTAACAGACATGGTAGAGGAGCAGACTGGGAAATTTGGTTAGACTGTGCCTTCACCCAGTCCTAATCTCACCACTGGAGGCTGTAAACATGATGGGTAAAGTGACAGTCTGGCTACAAATCTGTCTGGCAGCTTCATTAGACATCTTTCGCCTGACTGATTAAACTGCATTTAAGACCCACTTTAATTTTTTCAAGTCTTTTGTTTAAATTAAAAGGTCATGTTTTCAAGCGAGTGATCCGCTGCCCTCTCCAGTCTCGTGCCACAATACAGTTACATTAGTACTAGTGTCGCACAAAGCACTGTGAATGAGATCCACAGACACCAACAAATGTCGCAGCCAGTGGAGGTTACAGAAAGGGGTTTTTGTCTGTTCGTTATATGCCACAGCGGGGATACAAGCTTGAAAAGTCCCCCAGCCTCAAACTTGGACGATTTCTGCTCTGCACAGGGGGATTTGCAAAGAGGACTTGTTACTTCTGCAAATGTATTAAAGCAGCCGAGTTTGCCCAGTGCGTCTCACTCCACCTTGGTTTTTTACTGCTGCCTTGCCATTCGGGAACCAAAAGGAATTTTTTGGTGGTTTGACAAAAAAACCCAGCAAAAACCAACAAACCCAGGACCTGGGATTTGGGGTCTAATGCTGCCAAGTGCTGAGTGCCATCTGTTCCCACTGGCTCTGAGTGGGCGTGGGGTTGCTCCGGAGCTCACGGGATGGGGTCCCGGTGCGGCGGAGCCTGACGGAGCAGGGCAGCTCTCCAGAAGATGTAACACGGCATGTCTTGGGAGCGCTCCCAGTTTACAACTCTGCCGTCTCTGGCCCACGGACAGGCTGCACTTAACCTGCCGCCCCGCCATCAAGCGCTTCTTGGGGCTCTCAGAACACAGTGAGTGCGCTCAGAGCTGGGAGAGACATCCTGGCTGCGGTTCTTATGTCTGCTTTATTTCTTACTAAATCCGGGGAGGGAGTCACCATCCCTGGAGGTATTTAAAAGACATAGTGCTTAGAGATATGGTTTAGTGATGGGTTTTGTCAGAGCTAGATTGATGGTTGGACTTGATGATCTGAAATGTCCCTTCCAACCAAGGTGATTCTATGATTCTTATCCATGCTGGGAGGTGACCATGTGCTGAGCATTGCAGTTTCTTACGCCACGCTGGTGACACTGATGCTGGTCTAAAAAAAAAAAAATGCCCCCAACCTCACTCGCACTTTTCCATAGGTTTTCTCTTGGCAGAAAGGAGCATGGAGCTGAATGGGAGGGTTGAGGCACGGAGCAGCCATTCCCGAGGAGGGCGATGACTGAGCTGTCTGCTCCTCGCAGGTGAAAAGCAGAAATCAAGGGAATCAAACAAAAGGACTGAAAACCAAGCGCTGGGTCACTTCCTTGGAGGAGTCCTTGGCTTCCCGCTGATAAGTTTAACTCCAGCATGAAGGAGTCAGCTCAGTGCCTGCTTTACACCAAAGGGATGTGAAAGTTGGCTAAATTTTTACTAGATAAGAAGAGCCTTTCACAAGCGCTCCGCTACAGATGACTGTACTCTGCCCAGTGACCTGTTGTGCCCTGTTACATTCCCTAAACTGCAATTCTGTTAACTGAGAACATCATAAATGTGACTTAATAAACTGAACTGTAGCTTGGATTGCAATATCATTGTGTCCTCTGTCCAACATGCTTCCGTACAAGTCTTTTTTTATAAATCACACAGCATTGGAACCTTGGCTATGAAATTGTACACAAAAACGTATTTGGTAGAGGGTTAGTTCCCTTCTTTTTCAGGCACAATTAACTCCTCAACAACCAGGGAGGTTTTCAGCAGTGCTGGTGCCATCAGAAACTCCCAGAAATAAGGTTTCCTTTGGATTGCAATGGGATTCCACCTATAGCAAGCACAGGTACATATCGATATTCCAAAACCAACCCTGTCTGCTGCATTTTTCCACTTATTGCGATGGTCAAAGGCTGGTTAGGTATAACATCTGCATTATTACTCTAAAATGAAGCTGGCTTTTCCAACCCACCGGCACAGAAGCTGCTGAAATCCTATAGCGTTAATCTTTGCTTTAGGACTACATTTCTCTAATTGATGTGCCTGAGATTCACGTGCAGGTATTGACAGGAGAATAGATGCTTTAGCATTTAAAAGTAAATCCTTGACATTTCTATCTATCTCATACAGTAAGTCCAATTATCCTCCTTTTGCTCGGTTCCTCGGTCAGAAAGCTGAAAGGCAGAAGAAAATCCAGAATGCACACTAATATTTTCCATATTGTGTGGATTGCTGTAAATAAGCACAGCATATATGATCCAGTCACAAGTAAGAATATTTAGCATATCAAGAGGGTTAAATCAGTGTTTAAGTCTTTTCTGAATGGGCCCTGCTTTCATAAAGCCAGAGGACATTTTGCCATTGAGTGTTCATTTATATAAATGAAATAAAGTAGTCTTTCGTTCCTGATACCTAAGAGAAATGCTTCTGAATGACTCTTTCCTCTTCTTCACATGGGCTATGTTTTTTTTCCTCACAACTAGCTGACTATGAATAGGCACAACCATTCCAGTAAGCCACCAGTTTGCACTGCCAACAATTATATCGATTATCCGGGACCTTACGGAAAGACCTACTTTCATAGAGGGGGAGATGAAAAGAACAACTACAATAAGATGCAGTTAATTATGGATATGTTTAGAAACAGTCTAATGAATAATAAACAACATTTTATTTCCTCCATCTATGACACAGTGGCAAATAATTAAGAATCAAAAGAATTCAAAGTATTAGGTAACAATCAGAAAATTTGTGCAAGATTTTCATTCTGCTCAAGTTTAATTGGTTCATTGTTCCCATGAACTATAAACCACGGGGTTGATAGCGGTGCTAAAGTTTACTTCTATAAAGGAAGATTAACATATTCGGGAACTTTACCCTAATCCTTGTTTTGCGTTAACTCAAGCAGACTGGATTAGTAATTCTTACCTACCACCCACTAGAGGAGAATGGGTTTCTTTTCTCAGACAACTGGCTGTATTGTACCTTCGTGTGCATTATCTGGACTGAAAGCGTTCTGCAGAAAGAAATAATTAGAAGTGAAAGGGAAAAGAGTTTTACACTGTGATGGCAAGAAACAATTGCTGACGTTGCAGAGTCTGAACTCTACTGAAAGGCTGGACCTGTTCCTCCCCAGTTCATGGGCTGTTCTTTCAGGCAAAATGAGAATAAGCCTTCCCCAAACTTCTTATTCAGGAAAATCATGAAAACGAAGGAAAGTTGATTTGCTAGATGTGATTTGGAGGCCTGTGGGGTGCGCTGGCAGCAGCCCAGAGAGGGAGCAGAGCCGGTTTTGTTGTTCAGCTCCGCTGAGCATGGGCTGTTAACGCAGACGTTGCAAACCCACCAGGCTCCCACATCCTCAGCCCTGCCGGGAAGGGGGGCAGCCGCTGTGGGAAGCATCCCGGTGGTCCTCTCAACATGTGGATGTGGTGCAGTGCCGACCAGCCACAAGCACCAGTATAACCCTGCTTCCATGGGAATATCCCACTAAAGAGTTAGATCCAACAAGTGTCTGCCATCCAGCTGAAATCCCTTTTTCAATAATTTCCTGAATGAAGCCAGGTCTTACTTGTACTGAAGTGAAGGGGTTGAGTCACCATCCCTGGAGGTGTTTAAAAGATGTATAGATGTGGCGCTTAGGGACATGGTTTAGTGGAGGATTTGGCAGTGTTATGTTCATGGCTGGACTTCCAACCTAAATGATTCTATGAACTCAGTGCTACATCTTCACCCGAGAAAAGAAGTTGCAGTGACTTGCTCTCTTTGCAGCTATTTTTCTCCCCATTTTTCCACCTTCAGAGTCTGTGGCCCAGACCATCCTGCTCCCTCTCCATACATGGGAGCTATCCCTTTACGTCAACAGGAGCAAGACAAGATCCCAATGGCAGATAAATGCTAGCATTAACATGAGAGACAGCAAAAGGACTTGACACTGTGCAGATTTCTGTGAAGCTTGGTAAGTCCCGAGCATCTTCCAGTATCTTCCAGATGCTTCATTGGGGAAAATTCCCTTCTTACATATATAGACTTAGCCAGTCTCCTTCTATCTTTCGTTAACAAGTTATGCCAGGAAATTTGAGGGGGAAGTTGAATAAGCAGAAGAAAACTCATAAACACAGTGTTTATGAGCAATCCAATGCCCCAGGTGAGCACAGCAGCTCCATGGATCACATATAGTGGACCAAACCATGCAGGTTTGAGCCCAACATAAGCAATGGTTTCTGTCCGAGCTCCACCCTACCACAAAACTGTGAAACTCCCACAAAATGTGGCAGCAGCACATAGAAGCAAATGCCAAGGTACAGAAAGGCAAGTCTTTTCTTTCTTGTTGATGCTGGTTGCTTCTGCTGCTCAACAGAGCTGATGGCCTTCCCATAATCATGGAAGAAAATTACTATTATTTGGGTGGTTTTATGATATTAAACAACGATTTTAACTCAGGGTAGGTTTAAAAATATTCAGTTGCCAGGACTATAGGAAGTAAAGAGTAACAAACACATGTGCCCTAACCATTGAAAAACAGTTGCTACAAGCACAACTTCAGCAATGAGCTTTGTGCTAAGCTACAGCGAGCAACAACAGGGATTTCCTGGGCAAAGAGCAATGTTACCCACTAGTTATATGTGAAGGAGCCAACTGGCTAAGTGGTGGCCCATTTTAACCTGGATTTCTAATTGGACCTCAGTAGTTATCAATAAAACCCATTTACTCACTAGTTATCAATAAATCTCATTTAGTCCTGCTCATTAGCAGAGAGGAATATTAATTAGCTCTGCACCTGGGAATGAAAGAGCGTACCTTGAAGAAGCTCCATCAAACAGATGAAGCTTCTTTACCCTCATTCCAGCCCAGTGCTGTATCAGGTGGTCCAGGACTGACCCTTCCATTAAGCCAAACTTGATATTTTGGAAAGCAGAAGGCGCCTATCAGAAAGAAAATTATAGAGGCAATACAGCTGTCAGAGGTACCTTGCTTCAGTATCTCAAGGGTAAAAGAAAAAGTACACACCCCTCCAAACTAGTAACAACAGCAAGAGGCACATGAGATTGAGACCTAACTCATCTCGGCTGCACGAAGCAGACAAGAAATTCCTTAAAAGTTAATTTACTGTCCCAAAGGAGGTGGGGGCTGTGTGCCCGTCTCTGCCCCAACTGTGGGCCGCAAGCCATGCTGCACCTCTGCTTGCCAACCCAGCTGCCTGCAGAACATTCGCCCTCCACCACCCTTCATTTGGCTACAAAAAATACCGATGTTGAGATGCAACATATACGCATTGCCTCCCCCAGCAGGATCCTGACCTCGTACAGGCCTGCTCAGAACAATTTTAAAGTTCGTTAGCTTATATGCAGAGCTATAGAGAATTACTTCCCAGAGTCTAGGGAACAGCAAGAAGATCCCAGGGTGCCCCAAGGGTCCCACAGAACTTGAAACAACCCAGTGCATTTCCGAGGGGAAATTTCAGGGTTTTCAGGAACACAAACGTGAACTACCTTTGAGCTTTGCGCTGCTGTCCCTTGAAACTTTTTCTTCCTGGGGAAACTGTTGCTTCTGCCATATCAATAAAAGAAAAATGAGGAGTGGATTAATAAATTACTCAGACACTTTGTACTATCCATTAAGGGACCTGCCAGTACCAATTTTCCACCTTCTTCCTTTTTCACGGTTTTCCACCAAGCTGTGCAAAACACACTGTGTATCGCTTACGGTTTGGGATTTTATGAAGAAAAAAAATAAATAGAGCCTCCAAGTACTAATTTCAAACTGTTGTAGTGAACTCTCTCTTTTTTTATTACATAATAGAGTCTTTTGTCCTCAGTTTTCCATCTGTTTGCTAAGCATTTTTCACTTGAAGACTCAATTAGGACAAAAAAACCCCACACAATCATTCAATTCAAAAATTAATTTGGAGATCAAGGGACTGACTTAGGCCTATACCAGTGACTAAAAGCGATTCAGCCTTTGTCACATGATCCAAGAGAACTGAGCAACAATAGTTTAGCTGCTTTAATCCTCCTTAATTTGAGTGCAAAGAAATTCACATGTGCTACTAAGAACATTTGCAAGTACACTGTGTCCATTTTTCTGGGTCCCCACGTCCAAAGACTTTGTTTCATTGAGAGCTCATGACATCCTTGATTAGTAACCCCCATGCACACAAATGAAACGCACGCTATTTTGCAGAGGTAGCGAGCGACCTACTCAGAAAATACCCTGCCAAGGAAGAGGTGGTTTCAGATAACAACATTTTACAAGCAGGAATGATAGCAAAACCAGCACTTTTAGGGGGTTTGGCAGTGAAAACAGGTCCCACTGTGGCAGGGCCAGCATAAAACAGAGGTGTGATCAGTGACCCGAAGAGTATATTTAAAGAAATAATACAGCTATGTCACGGGAGGTCTTAGCAATATATATAACTAGTTTTATAACTTTTTCCACATGCTTTGCACAGGCTATAGCGTCATTAGCAGTGCAAGGCTACCGGCTATCACCACCTGGCACCAGTGTGTGACCCCAGGGCCATGCGATGGGGAATCATCCCACCTGAAGCTTGGCTACAGCCTGTGTCAACGGGGACGGCCAAGCAAATTTTCATTAGGTGAAGGAAAACTTGCAAAAATCCCATGCGGCAAACAGACGCACGCACATGTACCCTTTCCCTCTCTAATGCCTTGTGCATTTACTGGTTTTGGAAGAACTTAATTAAAGTCAGTTGTGAAATTTCCAAGGGGAAAAAAAAAAAATGTAATCCCTTACAGTAAATGGTACTGTGATTGTTCTGGGTTTGCCCTGCCTCTCCCCCTTGACCGGTCTCACGGTGCGACAACATAATCTGAGAGATCCAAAAGCTGAACCTGGCTGTGCTTGCTTTTCATCCTCCCTCTGACAAAGAAAATGGCAGCAGAGAAGACTTGAACTGCTTGATCCAAGCAAGGAGCCATCCTCACCCCTGGATCTAGCAGTTCTCCCAGTTCAGTAGCTGGTTGCTTGCATAAACATCTTTCCTGGACACAAAGAGTTCTCCCTGAAGGAATCCTCCCTTCTCAGGAGCCAGCTTTCTGAAAATGTCCTGGCTTTGCCCTCTGCTTACAAGAGAAATGCAACATGAAGGTATAACATCCTTTCTCCCATCCCCTTCAATCCCTAGATGTCTGGTGAAGAGTCCCTAAGAGCGTGTGGGGTGAATGCCAGCCCCCTGCTTAACCTGGAGAGGACAGAATCATAGCTGTTCAGCTGAGAAAAGTGTGCTGCGGCAAGGGGATGAAAACAGGATGAGGAACCCAAAGAAAACTCCTGGGCAGCAGCCCTGAACAGGATGGGACACAATGGCTCTGTGCTCCAAGGCACATATTGCTCTCTGCTTGATGCCCTGTTGAGACCTGGACTCTCCAAGGCCGTGTTTGCATGTCTGTGACTTGTCCTGCTCTGAAGGCCCCAATTCTCCACGAAATGTGCAGGTGCAGATGGAGTCCCACCTGCAGTTGTTGCACAGCAAGCATCATAGGCAGGTAGCTGGAATTTAGCATGGAGGAGTCTCAAGGGCCTCTTTGTCCTCACCTTTGCCTTAATTTACATCTACATCAAGATCTGTGGTTAGCTGCCTTTTTGGGAAAAATCGCACAAACACAGAATCATAGAATCGTCTAGGTTGGAAGGGACCTTTAAGATCATTGAGTCAAACCATCAACCTAACACTGACAAAACCACCACAAAACCATGTCCCTCAGCACCACGTCTGCCCAGCTTTTAAATACCTCCAGGGATGGCGACTCCACCACTTCCCTGGGCAGCCCGTTCCAGTGCTTGAGAACCCTTCTGTGAAAAAATTTTTCCTAATGTCCAATCTAAGCTTCCCCTGGTGTAATTTGAGGCCATTTCCTCTTGTCCTATTGCTTGTTACTTGGGAGACCGACCCTCACCTCTCTACAACAGCCATTCGCAGGAATCGGTTCATTTAGATGACAACCCTCTAACATACTGGAAGGTCGATTAAAGAAGCAACCAAACAAAAGCCACAATGACAACAATCCCACGGCTCTGTTAAAGAAAGAAGCCACACAGAAAGGTCTGTGTCGGAAAACCAACCAATTCAGCATCAAAGAGAGAAGAAATAACAAGCAAAGCTTGCCCTCCTCCCCTTACCCGGGCCGTGTTATTTTATCTAGTCAGAGTGGTGGTGCTGGCATGGCGCCAGGGATCTCGCCAATAGATCCGAGCAGTGCTGATTAAGAAATGTAACCAAAGTAATTAATGATGGGGGAGGACTGACTCCCAGTGCTGATGGCGGAGCTGGGATCTGACTCATTCTTTGCAACAGTTAACCCCAGAAAGAGTCAATTAGAGCAGGACTTCCCAACCTTTTGCAGCAGACGCTCTCACTTTCAATTAAAATGGCTCGCTAGGAACCCAGAGCAGCAAGTTTGAGTTAGCAGGCTGCACTGAGCATCAGTCTTCCCACACCTTTGTAGTTTCTGATGGTATTTCTCTAACGTGCCAGTTTTTAATTTGCAAAAATGTTGTCTGGATTTCACCCAGGATTCATGTGGGTTTCAGCGCTCTCTGGGCTCTGTTCAATATTCTGGACAAGGTTCCACCCTCTCCAATGGCACTTGCTCTCATTTTCAGGACAGCACTTGGTCCTCCCTGTATTTAGGTCACTGCTGTTGATAAGGTTCATGTATGTTAATACTGGGTCAATTTTCTGGACCGCTGTAGGGCTGCAGATGCTCAATTCTGTCCTCTGGATGGGTGCAGGTTTGTCCATCCTCAGATCATAAAGCAGGGTGGGTTTTGGGGTGTCGAAGTTGATTTCAGCATCCTAGATTCATTATCATTTTGGTTCTGGCTAAAGTCAATAACAGCTCTAGCTGGTTTCCCTCAATATACAGCAAAGGCATGAGCTAGGAAATCTAGACCAAGAAGCAAACTTTAACTTTTTCTGTTCTCTCTTACATCCTTTGTGTCAAAAGCATAATGTATGAGAAAAATGCATAAAGGAAGCAGAGTCTTTTCAATATTTCAATTTATTTTACCTTTTTTTTTTTTCTTTTTTTTTGTTTGCTGGTTGTTTCTTGGAGGAAATCTCAGTGTTACTGAGCAAATCTCAATTCGCCCCAACAAGTTCAAAAGACTCAAGAGCTTCTGACTCTTCCCGGATGGCCCTACTGGCTCTGCTGATGGGCAGACGTGGATTTACCCCTTGTTTTCCTTTACTTTCCCTTTGAACTTGCGGACTGTCCACATCCCGCCTGAGGGGCAATATGCAGAATTCATCATGAGATGATACTGAAATCAGGCACAGGTTTAAAAATCAAGGCTGATTTACTGCACACTGGAGACTGGGTCTCTCCTTCTGTCCTTCAAGCTCAAGAATCCTGGTGGAATTCTGTAGGCAGCTTCCACCCAGGCAAAAGCTGCACTGGCTTGCAAGGAGTCTCCATAGTGTTTCCTTCACAAGTGGGACTTGGTTTTATTTAGCTTTGGTTTATGATCACGTATAAAGACTATGCTGTGCTGAGCATCAGCATCATAGTGAAGAGGTAAAATCTTACACTTTATCCTCCATTTTGGTCCAGAAATAATCACCCTAAAACCCCATATATTTGCCCTATTGCTGGAGACACAGATTTATTCTCCTTCCCTACACCCTTTTTTCAACACATAAAACTAAGGTTCATTTTCATGACATTCTTTTATGAACTTCATCTCAAATGGAGGAGACATTTCCTAGCCTAGAGGGTAGAGCCTTTGCTTCATATTGTCAAAAGTAGCAAGTTGAAGTCCTGTGGTGAGGGTCATGTTTTTTATAATAAACCCTTCATATCCTTTATTATCTCCTTATTAAATTGTTCAGTACATTAATTATCGTTATCATCCAATATATTTTGCACTGAAGGAAAATATTTCAACAATGCTTTTGGCTGAAGAAGCAAAACACAATATACCATTTTATGAGTAATTTTCATGAAATTTTGCATGCATCCAGATCTTGTGAGGTAGGGAACACACTTTGTTTGAACTTTATAGCCTTCTCATTCAGTTTTCATTAATAATTTTTCCTTTAGTTCTCAATAGGTTTCTCTAGCACTGAGGGAACAATATCAGAGCCCTCCTGTAGCTAATTTAATATCTGTAAATTTCCATGTCTGATAAGCGACAACTGTGCAGATGAATAGAAAAATAAAATAGTGAATGTGGGAGAAAAAAACCACCACAAATGAAAGTGGAGACTGCAAGATGCCATGAAGTGATAATCGTTGCAAAAAAGTTTGGCTTCATCAGGTAAAACCACTAGCAGAAGAACAGTGGTTATTATTTGTCCCCCAAAAGGAAATCAAAGTTTTAAATATGTTTCTCTCAAAAATCATTCCCTTGACAAGTAGAAAACAGTTTCAAGTGGATTTTTCCACCAGACCCTGTTCTGAGCCATGCTCACAGGCATCCCCAGCTTGCTAGAGGCACTGGCAAGGACAGCCGTGTTTCCTGTCCCAACAAATAATTTTCTACCACACCTTTCTCTCTCCCAAAGCAAGGCTCTGAGCCATATTCATAATTCTACTCCTCTCTTCTGGACAACCAACTCCCAAATCAGATCCAAGCCACCTTGCCCTTGTCAATCCTCCTGCCATATATTTCATGACTTGCGAAATCTTAGCATTCCCTCTCTAAACTACCTACAATACAGTTGCTCCCCCTCATCCTCCTTACCTCCCTAAACCCAAAATCCAGCCTTTATTAATTATGTTCCTGCTCATCCTCCTTGCCCCTGTGCTGCTACTTCTCCCCCTGGTCCTGTTTTCCTCCGCTTGTGCTCTCAGCCACAAGCTCTGGGGTGCACACAGCAGAGTTTGGAGTTGGGATCAAGCGACTGCAAGAAGATGCCCAACCCAGCTGCTGTGGATGAGTAGCATCCACAGCACCCATGTAACATGGCCCAACTCACTCCCAGTCCTCCTGCACCACTGCAGGCAGTGTAAAGCCCTGACCTGCACACTCAAATGAATCCCACCCACTTTGGTGGCCACTTCAAAGGTTGAACACACCATCCCGGACAAGAAGCAGTTCTACAAAAACCACAGAGAAACTCAGCAGCTTTACAGTGCCTGATGCTATTGTCCTCTCCACCTTTAGTAGGCACGTTAGTTGCAGCTCTACAGCAAACAAATCTTCCAACAACAGGTCTGCTCCACAACAGCTTGGGGAAAGAGTCCCTCTGAAAAGGATACTTATGGGTCTATCAATTTAAGATGTGTTTTTAAATCCTTGCCTGCACAACATGACTTCGTCTGATGAACGCTCCCAGATGCACAATCCTTTCTTGCAGCCATCACACACAAGAAAAAATATACTGAGATAGAGGATAGTACGTCATGGGGTTTTTAACCAAGGGAAAGTCTGTGGAAGGACCACAGACCTCGCTGCATTCAAATCATCCCTCCACAGCAAACCGTAACTGGTCTGCAGGCAAATGCAAGCTGAAGGGAGCTTGCTGAAGGGTCCAATTCCGCTCTCACTGGAGCAGTCAGACCTGGCCCTACAAGCCAGCCTATCCCGTCCAGACAGGATTGGAGCCTAAAACTGGGCCACCGGAAAGACAGGACCTGCAGGAGGAAAGAAATTCCCCTGGAGCCACGGGACCAACCGTAGTGCCGGTCACCAGGATGTATCAACAAGCAAATTCTTTTCCAATCCTGCAAATACCCAAAGCCCTGGCACCCGCAGACCTCACATCTCTAATTAAAAATGGCCATGAATACTTCAATAAACAATGCAATCCATCATGTTCAGGACATAATAAAGGGACACAGAGTAGAAAAGAAGCTTTGCCCCTGTCCTATGTGCCATACTGTATATGTTTCACGGCAGGGAAGCATGTGCTAATTTCTTACCTCTCTGCTGACTGCACTGTCCTTTTGCATAGTTGCTGCTAAACTGCATGAAAGGTATTTCTAATCTCGTGACGGTGACTGAAAAGGGTTGAAGGACACAAATTAAGTCTCATAGCAATAGAGCAGCCCAAGAATGGAAGGTCAGCCAGTTGACTCTTCCCAGAATCCCCTGAACAATGCAATTATTCATGAAGGAAATTTCAAATTATTTTCATTAGACTTCTGTTTTACCAATCTAACCAAAGTGATTAATTAGGGATTAAAATATTTACTCTGCACATGCTGCCTTGGCACGGCACTAGAATATTTAAGCATTGTGCTAAAAGGGTCAGCTGTCTCCAGTACTGTTTGGAATTCATTCTCTATTTTCTGTGTAAAAGGGCATTGACACTCATGTCTATACTACACTTAGGATCCCATTAGGGACACGGAGAGAGAAATGAGTCTCTCTTCCTGCCCTTGTAGCTGCCCCAAGCTCCCCAACTTCTTTACTGGGCTACTTCAGCTGAGAAGCAGATAACAGCAGCTGCAGCAATGACTACAGCAAGCCATGCAGCAGATTTTAGGTTCAACACTGATTTCACAGAGACAAAAAGGAGGGGGATGCTTGTCAGAACCTGGAAGGATGAGCTAGAAAAGAGAGTGTTGGGATAGAAGACAGAAGAAGTGGACTCAGATTTTGGTCCTATTATGGGTATCCTGCATGACCCTGGCCAGCTTCTTGTTCTAACTTGTGCCACAATTTCTTAGTTTTAATTTGGGGCTTGCCAGCAGCAGGGTGAGAATTCATCATGCTCAGTAAAGAAGAGCGGTGCTTTGATTTTGGCCTGCCAGTGAGCAAAATACTCTTCCAGTGAGGTTATCAGGATGTGGCCCAGGGGAAGGTGACACTTTTGCATGTTCTGGTGTGGACACCTCCTTACCGGAGCTCTGTGTTAGCATTAAATGCAATTAAGACACAAGGAGGACATGGTGACCACCGCAGTGGAAACTCACATTAGTGCAGGCATTTAGGAACCCCAGCCCTCTAAAAATATAAACATGGACTTACACAAAATGCTTTCACTGGATATGAAGTTTAGAGAAAAGATAATTTTGCAGCCCCCTGTGAAACTGTGCTGGAAGTGCCTTGCTTGCTGCGTTCCCTTTCCAGAGCCGCAACCAGCAACCCCAGATCAGAGCCTGGGGCAAATGCCAATTCACACTGACCTTCGGAGGCGACCGGAATCGATTTGCAACTCATCCCTCGCCCACCCCTCTCTGTTTCTCTAACTGAATCCAAAGCAACGGGATAGGTAACAAGGAAAGACTCCAGAAAGGGAGACCGCAAGAGACCACGCAACGGGTGGTGCAGCAGGCCGGGACGCACAGGGAGGGTGGCATTTGTCTCGGCGGCGGGGATTCGCGGGGCTTTGCTGGCGTGGCCATCTGACACATCTTGGGCAAGTGCTAGCCTCCGCAGAAGAGTTAAAAACGCACAGTGCCTCAGAGCTGGCGAGTGCTGCCACTGCAACCCTCAACCAAGATGAAAAAGATGTATAACAGGATTTGCATTCCTTTCCAGACTGGCTGCTGCAAGCAAACATTTCAGCACTTATTTGTTACCAATATTATTAGAAGTCTCAACCCATTTCCTGGCTGGGGCATGTTTCCTCGAGGGGACTGAAGTCACCTGTCACTTTCTTTCTCATGTTACTTAATTGTTTTAGTCCAAGCAGTAAGCTGCCAATCATATTTAATATTTAGTCACCTTGAATGCATTGCTACTGATTAAATAGACTGCTATTTCAGTAAACAACTGATGAGAGAGTACTTACAGCTTCATTATAATTGTTCCATCAGATATTAGAGCATTATTCATATGTAAGTCCAAAGAATATTTAGGTCTTCTCCTATTTATTTCACAAACAACATTTTAATTGCTGCCATATTAGCAGAGCTATCAGTACTAATTGGATAATACCCCTTCAAAGATTTTTCTTATAGCAACCTCTTTTGCTAGCATGCTTTTAAAGCGTTTCTGTTTTTTAGGATCTCTGCTGATTACCCTCAAAGAAATTTACCCTTATGAGTTTATCAGCCAGGCACCTATATACATATTTTGGGGGGGTCTGGATTGTTTTTTGTAATACAGTGAAAACAAGTGGCTCCTACAAGAGGGAAGAAGAGGATGGTAGGACCAAGCCTGTACTCCAACTCATGGCAGAGGCATGATGAAAAATCCAGGTCTTCTGAGATTATCCATGGCCTTATTCATAGTACATCCTCTACCCTGAGCAATGTACTCCTGGAGGCTTGGAGGCTCCTTTTATAACATCCTTGAAAAGTTCATGAAGAGAAGTAAAATTCTTGTTAGTAGACTTAAAAGCAGGGGTCTTTCTTCAAGCAGAAAACATCTTCCAGGGTCCACAGTTTGAGAAGTGTTGGAAAACGATGCTGCAGAATCAGATTGAAGCTGGGCAGCAGGTTTTGATAAATTATATGTTTAATAAAGATCTTTGCACACTAACAGTGAATTTCTTGAGTGGGCTTGTCCAGGAAAGGAAAGGTGAAGGAGAAATTTCAGAAAAGTAAAGATGTTCTGTGCCACCACCATCTAGGCAGGATCTTCAGGCCCTGCTTCTAGAATGAAGGTTTTGTTCAGAAACTCAGCTTAGGGCCATTTTTTCAAAGGAATAGATAATACGCGTGTTTGTTTCACTTCTGTGAGAGAAAATGAGAAATTGTTACTTAAGGTTGACCCAAACATTTCTCCTTGTTTCTTTCCACCTCACTCAACTCCTCTCCTTCCTCCCTCACAGTTTTTCAGTTTGACCACTGAACTGAAAAATTAACTGTTCTTACAGCTCTATTAAAGGATGGCTTATGCCGGGCTGCTTACAGGCAGCCTAGCTGATGTATATTAAATATCTCTGTTTCTTATTTGTTTTTCCCTTTCTTTTTAACATCTACCCCTTCTTTTGATATTTTTAGACAATAAAACCTTTCAAAATGTTCAAGTGCTGATAGAGTGCCATGGATTGTACATTAAGCAAATATGTGCTAAAATAAAATAAAATATGAGCCCTAGAAACACTGCTACTTTTAATGCTGAAGTTGAACCAGGAAGGTAAAATTGCCTCATCACTTCATGATAAGGATTTTGTGCTACACACGAAATCCTCAGGCACACACAGTCTTCACTGTGCACAGTGATGATTATCTGCATAGGAAAACAGACCAAAATGTAAAAATCCAACCTTCATGCAGCTGGTTAAGAGGAGCAGCACACAAGTAAAGTGTGAGGAGCACATATATTCCCTTCTTTTTCTTCTGCTACTGCCTTCTATTTGTGTCTCCCCACAGCAATGCACTGTCCTGGGATGCTCCACCGTGTAGCAGCAGAAGACATCCAGGGCCACTTCTCTGCAGCCGGCAACAGCCCACCGTTATGCACAAAGTGAGGCAACTCCAGGCTTCGGGCTGTTTCTGTTTCCAAGAAATAGCAAAATTTGAGCAAAGGAGAGCATAAAATCATAGCTCCCACAGGAGAAACTTCTGAGCACAAGCAACAGCTCGGTGGGAAGAGATATCACATACAGCTGGGGGAAACAGGGCACTCACAGGAAGGATCCAGCAGTTAGGATAAAAGAATCAGCTTCTTTTTGTCAGATCAGTCAGATCTTCCTTATTTCTCAGGAAAACTCACTAACCTTACCATCTCCTTGTGCAAATCATTGAGCCAGCAGGGCAGGGAACACACGGCTTGAGAAACAGAGTGAGGTGATCAACAAAATTAGTATTCAACTAGAACTAACTACACCTTGTTCTTCATTTGTGTCTCCCCATCCTCTCAAGGAGGTCTGTGCTTTGGTCACTCTCTGCTAGGGTCACTCAAACTCACTTTTCCAGCAGAAGACCTTGAAGGTAGAGAAAGGCAGAATTTTAGCCTGGGCGGGGGAACCCTAACTGCCTCCACCATCTGTCAAGCCCAGGCTTTTCATGGCCACAAAGCCATGAATGGATCTGTCCATTCCTACATTAGAGATTACACGTCCAGCTAGGAAGCAGCAAGGCTGCAGGGCTCACTGCAGATGTTAACACCAAAGATGAAACAGCTGGAAGTAGACATGAGGCATTCTTGGTCTATGGGATCCACGCTGGGAAAGCGCTTCCAGAAGAAATTACATAAACGCAGGGTCCAGCTGCATTTACATCACATCGTAAGACATCTAATGCACTCGGAAGAACCTAGAGGGAGCAACCCCAGGTAATGTCTTGCATCGCTGCAAGAGACAGAAATGTTCACAGATCCTATCAGCTGCTACTCCTTGCTTGTCTCAGCCACAGTAACGCTGACCATTGTCTCCAAACACAGACAAACAAAGGATCGGATAACTTCTGTTGCTGTGTAACTTACTACATCATCCTAAGCAATATTTCAAGGTGCAGAATACACCCACTGTTCATGAACTGACCAAAAAGGTCTTACTTTTTCCTCTCTTTTAATTTCAAACAGGTATATGGACACATTCACTTTCCAGCCTAGCTAAGAGAGCTGGCAGGAATAAACATTAAAACGTTCAGAACATCTTAAAGAGCAGAGTTAGAGCTTTTTATTGTTGTTTTATAACTTTGCTTTGATCAACTTTTTATCCATTGACTCCCTTGCAAGTTCCAACCAATATAATTAGCACTATCTAAATTAGTTATCACTCAAAATTACTTCCTTCTTGGAAAAAACAGATTTATTTTAAAATTATAGGTGTTGCCATAGGCTATGCCAGAACTATATGCATGGGCACATTTTAAGTAGATAATATTTTTAATCCTAATTAAAAAAATATTCCTCCCCTCCATAAAATGTTAAGATTTGTGAATGACCTTATTTTCATTTTGATAGACACATGGTAACAATCAACTGATTTTCATTCATATATGTACTCTGCACCTTCCATTGAAACATCATATTGTTCAGCTAAGCTCTTACATAAACCGAACACACATTTTCATTGTCAGGTTTATTCTCATTCATTGCACACTTGAGAGAGAGCAGAGAGGCTAACATTTCCAAAGGGTGCCTATTTCAGAACCTGTTATTTACACACTGCCATCAGTAAGCAAGACTGCGTCTTCAGCAGGTGCCAAACACCATCAATTCCTATTGATTTAAATGTGAAGTGCAAGTACATCGGTATGTCTGATAAAACATCGGGCAGCTCGCAGCAGCATGAGCCAAGAGATGCTAAGATAGCAAATCTTCCAGATGTGGCTTTGGACCCAGGACCTACCCAGGATGACTAGTGGTCCTGGGTAACCCAGCTGAGCCACTTCAAAGGGACCAAACTGAGCAGTCAAAAGAAGCCCACAAGATTGTCAGCTGGCTTTGAAAATGTTGGCCCTGATGGAAATTTTTAGGCACCCAAGTTTGGAAATACTTGGGGGAGATTTTATACATCCTCACGTTGCTCATGCCGTGGAGAGACATCCAAGCTCAATACTACTGCAAAAGGGCTGTTTGTGGATCTGCTCTGACCAAATTACAGGAACTGGCTTTAGTTGTTCATGTCCTGTTATCTTAAATCGATGTGAAAGGGGGCAGCTACTCCTCTGGAGACCCAGCTTCAAACCTGAATGTAGCTGACAGCCATGAGTGTTCTTGTAGGGGAGGAGATGTTCAAGGAACAGTTTACAGACAGAGAATGACAAAGGCTCTTTAGCAATCCTGTCTCTCTGTGGAAGGGTCTCCTGGAGGCTGGGGGATGTTTGCCTTCGCATTCCTTTCTGGCTGTCTCCCTCTTAGAGAAAAATTGGAGTACACCCATCCACCTGCACAGCACCTGTTATTTATCCCTTGCTTCGGGAAAGAAACATGGGATGGGGATGCCGGAGAGTGGCCTGAACTCCGAGTACAGACTCCTTCAAACACAGAAGAAGAGCAGGGTGAAGCACAGGATGGAGGAGACCTGAGCAAGACAGGCTGCGGGCACATGGCTGGAAGGACAGCTGCAGTTCCTCACCTGGGAAAGCACCAGCCTTACTAAAAGACCATGTTAATTCTTATATCTGTGTCCTTTAATGCCATACTGCAGCACAGGGTACCCGAATGAGCTTTATCATTCACTCAGTTCCCACAGTATCTCACCGCAATAACAAAATCCATCACAAACTGCCCCTTCCACATATTCATCCTCCAGTCCCACTTCCTCTCTCTCTCCCAGTTCCATGTCATAAGAGTAAAAGCAGGGGGGGGGGAGGGGGAGGTGCAACAGGAATCAAAGTGACCTTATCATTTAAACGTATCATTTGAAATTTGGTAACGAGAAAGATGAACAATTTCCCACAACCTGAGGGCAGTGCTATCTTTTATCCTGACTTGTTCTGCTATTTACAAAAACCTGCATAATTACCAGAGCAAATGCCACGTCACAGCCTGCACCTGCTATGGGCAAGATAGAGAACATGTTTCTGAAAGTAATAATTAAATAAACCTGTCCATCAATCAGCTTCATGAAGTTTTGTAGCCTCTGTGTGCTTTAAAAGGAACAAAAGAATGCATTTGTGCAATGAGCTTTCTCTCCACATTTTTAATAGCAATTATTGCATGTAAACTAGCTTTTGTAAGAACTACGAAGCAGATGGATGTGGTCTGAAAAAAAACCCAGGCAAATACACTCACTGGAAAATCAAAAAGATAAAAATGCAAAGTCACTGTGTGTGTAGTTGTCTGTATGCTATGAAATGGTTCTTTTTAGCCTCAGCATCTGAATATTCCCAATGGAAATATTATTATAAAAGACAACAGGTTGTTACAGCAGAACTGATCAAAAAGTGTGATTGCAGTTTCAGGCATGGTCCCATGATGTGACTTGCAATCCCGAGCAAAAGAATTATTTTTACCCAGCAGCTCACTCTCCAATGGAAGTGCCATCCGGGAAGAGATGAAGGAGCTTGAAATCCTGGGAAGCAGTGAGAGGGTAAGGATGTGAGGAGAGGATTGACTGCAGGGAAGCATCTTCTCTTCTACCCTTCATTTCTCCTTTGAGCCATGCCACTAATGCTGCTGCCAGACCTGCTAAGCGTGGCGGCCCTCCCAGGCTGCATTCAAAGAGAGGATTCAGGCTTTCTCTGGGGCTGTAGCAGTTTCCTGATGCAAAAATTCATCCTAGCCCAAGCCAAGGGAAGAGACGGGTGCTGGACCTTCACGTAGATGAGACAAAGGCTTTATGCTTGGGCTCCAATACCTACACACACCCTGCTTCTGTCCACGTGCGTCTTTCTACATCTCTTTACTATGTATTTTCCTCTCTACCAAACTGACATCGGTGGTGCACATTCCCTTTATATTGCGCTTTAATATACAACTAGGATGAGCAACTGGATGGGACATTAAGCCATTCCACATCATGATTTTGGGAAGTTGTATGTGAGGTAGGATTGTGAGGATTAAGGGGGTGGAGGGCTCTACTTTCCATTAAGGATTTGCTGACAAAGAATCTGTTGGCAATTAATAGATTAGTAGATGTTTTTGTAAATGGTTCATGAATTCTTACTGAGTTGAATAAGGCAATGGTCCCAGTTCACAAGCCCACAGAGCACTCTGGTCTCCAGTATTTACAGCTGTGGTTTGCAACTCTTTTTTTCCCAACTTCTGACGTTTAAAATTTTACTACAAATGGTCCAGCCCCTGCCCAGTGTATTTAAACCAGTTGCCAATGTTGTTCTTCAATACCTCCAGAGACCTCTCAGAAGCAGTTCTTGGACCACTTTGGAAACCCTTGCTTTGGACAAAGCAAATAAGCAAATCCTGACTTCAAAATGCTAATTTTTATTGCCAATTAAGCATTTACAAAGTACTGAAGAATCAGTTCTTGAAACACAATATAGCTAAGGAGCATGTTTGAAAAGGCACCACATCCTAAATGGGAAGAAAACAGAAATGGTTCGAGAAAATCCCAACAGACAACTCCTACAGGCGAACAGACCTCAGGAAATACCCTTCATAATCACCTCTTCAGACAGCAAGGAAATGACTTCTAGGAAGGATTCACTTCCTTCCCTTTTCAGTACCCTAGATATTTGGAAACTCTTCCTGAGATTTGCAGTGGTTCTTACTTACAAAGCAATTTGTTGACATTCCTAAGAGAGAGCGCTTTAATTCACAAAATATTATTCATCAAAACACTACAAAAATGGCAGTTTTATTCTGATCCTAATCTATAAAGCTTTTTGTCTATCTTTAAAGCTATGGTTATCTTGAAGTGCTTAGTCTCATATTCATTGCTTTTATAATTGGACAACATAGAACAATGGGAGATTTACTAGTTTATTAAGAACCAAAATGAATGTAATCCAATATCACCCTTTGTTGAAAGCCACCTACAAAAGAATTGCATGAGGATGTGAAATGAATAACCTTTCTTGGTCTTCTCCTCTTGAAATCACTATAGTGCCTTTCCAGAGCATAATAAATGGCAATATGTTATGGAAAATTACTGCAGGTCTTACCAGGTAAACAAGTTCAACAGATTTTTGGGAAGCGGTGCAGCTTATTTCCGACAAATGTTTTCACACAGGAATCCTTTTTTTTTTGAAACGATCCTGATGGTCCTGGCTTAAAAAAGAAAGCCTTAAAATCATCAATCTGGTTCTTGTTCTACAGACAACAACGTGGTCATTCAACCCAAACTCATTTGGTTTTTTCTCACCATTGAAGATGGGCTTGGGCATGGAGCAATGTTTCTAAGGTGGGAAACTAAAAATTATACTAGTAAAAGTAGTGCAATTCAGCACCAGGAAATAAAACAGAAATAATTAGCTCACTTCACAAGGTTTAAATCACCCTATGAACTGGTCCCGTTAGTACTTTAAAGATCAACTGAATGATCAATGCTGAGCAGGAGTCAAACCTTCAAGGATAAGAGCGATGAAAAAATGCGAACAGTGTGTCCCAATGATGTGTCAGATCTTACACCAAGTAGTCAGACAAAGGGATTTTGATGTTTCCTTGCCATGGACAGAACTAATTTTTCAAGTCCTGCACCCTTTCTAGGTTGGGATGAAGCTGGAACAGGTTGAAAAAAATTTCACAAATCCTGTTTTTGATGTAAATGGTCTTTGATTCCATAGTGAGCTCAGAAAGTGTCTTTTACCACCTTGGCCTCCTGAAGCCTTCTTCAAATCAGGGGACCAATTTTCTATTGCAGTGCTCTATCACCGGTCAGCTACACCATTAATTACAACATTTTTGTCCCTGGCAAAGAAAATAGCACTATGCCTATTTTACAATCAGAGAAACTGAGGCACAAAAAGACAAAACATCACTGTCTCTTTTTAGACTGGACCTTGACACCAGATCAATGCAAAGTATTAAGAATCATTGTTGCCTGATACAAGGAAAGGTCTGTTCTCTCAACCAAGCGGTCACTAGGGATGCAGACTGATCTTTGGGTTTGATTTTGGTGCATATGTTGTTTCTTTAGCTGTAAACGTGTCCTGCTGACTGGGTGAACTGTGCACCAAAGCGGTGTTGGGCAGTCAGTGCCTGACTACACACACACGCCCTGTCACAGTACAGTGCTCTCTGAGAAGTCAGTGGCAAGACAGCACTTGACTTCATTGAGTGCCTCTTTGGACCACTCGATCATTTCTGCATTACAAGAAATTCTCATCTTCAGTAATCTGCCTTTTCCCATCCAACTCAAGAACAACAGAGCCATCCATGCCCATTGGCTGTGTTTTGTGTTCCTGGGAGCGCTGACCATCCCCCTGCCAGCTCAACCAACTCTAACCTTGCTCTGCAGCTTCTGGGCTTTGGTGTAACGCAAGTAAAAAGTGCATTGAGCTACTTGGAAGAGACCTTCAGGGATATACTGAGAGCTTCAGGAAGGGAACAAGAAAGCAGAGGTGTAATAAGTCAATTCTTTAATTTTACTTTGTTTAATGTGGTGTTCATGATAGTATTATTCCTACCTCACTTTCCTGCACCATGAGCTTGCAGTCTTTTCTCTTGGGTAAAGAAACTAGTGCTCACAAGAAAGATGGGAGAAATATCCTCTTCTCCAAGACAGGGTTCAGTTCCCCACCTCCAGGAGGCATCTGGGCTGATGCATCATCAGAGACCTGGGGAGAAAGATGGGGAAAGGCTCAGCATGCATGCCGACTGCCACGGCTCAGCTTCTCCCTTCCCAACACCGGTATCCGAAATAAGCACCCACTGCCACTTTCCATGCTGAAAATTGTGGGCAACGTGCTGGATTGGTGCCAAAGGCTCCACCAACCTCAGCAGTCACTGAGAAACCGATCCCATGGGATCTCTGTGCATTTACACCTTGCAGAGAGTCTGACCATTTCTTGGAAATGCCTCAAAAGGGGACTATCACTTCAAGCTCCCTCCAGCAGATCATACCTAAGATTGTTTACCGAGTTAAACTTTACTTATTGGCTTAAAGAATAAATAAAGGTTATTGTTGATTTCCCTGCTTTATTGCAGCTAATGGCAGGGCAGGATGTCAATTGTTTCTTTCCTCAGGACTTATATGCTCTTCTGCTTTTCCCCATATATGCTTTCTTATAAAGAGTGAAAAATGTAATGAATAAATTGAAAAAAAATGCTTGTAGACCCAAAAGAAAGAATGCATCTATTATAAAATAAAATCTCTTTTAGTAGCTATTAGAATGCATTAAAAATATTCACAGGAGTCTCCCCTCCAGTTATGTTGCAAAAGCCACGCAAATAATAATTGTGGCTAAGTGCACTACAGTGACAGTCAATATTGTACTTCCCAAGCTAGTACTCATTATTCTTTATGGAACTCATGCATTTTGAGAAAGATCAAAAGATTTACATATCATATGGAGCGCTTTAGGGAGTGACTTGCTGTGCACTTTAACTGCACAATGTTCCACAGCCATTTAAATACAGATTTCATTTCTCTCTTCTGTGTGATATTAAATTTGAAAAAAGAGGGAGAGAGAGATGAAATCGACTTGGGTACCTTTGTTCACATCATGAAATACAATTTTAATTTGGTTCCGATATAGAAGTTTAATATTTTTATGGGATGTTATTGAATAATCTGCCAGGCTCAGCACTGGCCTTTGCTCAGGAAAGAGATGAAAAAAATCAATTTTTTTTTTTTATGAGCACTGCAGGCAACATCATCTGCTCTTCCATGCCCTGGAGAAGGGGATGGACTCCGACACACTGCTTGGCCTCCCTCCACCACCGGCTTCCCTGCAACCTCCCCCAGTTAGTCCAGTCTGAACTTGTGGGTGGAGGGTAACAGCAAATGAAGAAGGAGCTGCAACCTATTTCCTTAGTGCAAGAAAGAAGGAAAATGCTGTGATTTCTGTGCTGCCCCAGACTGTGGGAGACAAGGTGGCATCATTCTGCCACAGCCTGCTTGCGCGCCCTTGGGTGAGCCACTGCACACAGGTTCCTCCATGCAACACAGAGACAAAAGCACTTTTTTACCTTGCCAGGATGTTGTGAGGATAAAGAAATACATTAAGGACAGCTGAATGGTCAGTTACTATGGTAATACAGCCACATGGCTGGGTAGAAGGGTTTTGAGGCCATATTTGCCACTCTATGTATTCATGCTCCTGAGATCTGCCCAGCTGTGAAGGGATCAGCTGCTTAGATTAGTCTCAGCCCCTCCATCTACTTTCTCTGCCCCTGTGGTTGTGCCATGGGGCCAAAGATGGGGTATGAGCCCTGGGCACATGGGAGATGTCAGGCAGGGTGTCACTCTTCCTTGGATGTTTGCTGTCTGAAGGTGAGATGGGATCTACAGACAGCCTGAGCCACACTCCTGGGAGACCTGAGAGTACACCAAGGTTGGGACCACTCCTAAAAGTAGGTTTTCACAGAATGTTCTTTGTGACCAGAGAAGGATCATAGATGAACACCATTTCTGGGTGGTATCTAAAGGCAGGATTAAGTCTATGTTGTCTACTCTGTGTCTGCTCACCAGCACTGGGAGGAGTTGGGCACCACCCAACAAGCATAGCTACACTAGCGAGGTAGAGGAAATGTATTCCTGTTCTTCCTCTGAAGGAAGAAGAGAAAGCCTGCTAAACAAGTAATTATCCCTTTATTTCTTTGGAAGAAAGAAAGAGCTTCATGAATAGGAAATCTACCCAATTTGTTTGCTTCTGGTATATTCTGCATTATTTTCCGAATGAAGCAAATGGAAAACCTCTTTAATGAAGCATAACTATGTTGTGATTAAGGCTTATTCTGTCTAAATATTGACTCGGATAACATTTTCTCAGGATGAACAGACCATAACCCATGAATCTGGCATCAAAGTCAGGAAGATTAATAGGAAAGATGAATTTTCTGGTTGTCTGAAGAGAAGCTTGACATGGCCAAGGCAACAGTCTGAGACTTTTCTCATTATTTATGAGATCCAGCCAGAGTGTTTTCAAGAGGCTGTAGCTTTCTTGTTCCACTGGACATTTGAAAGCTCCGGGGAAAATAGCTCTGTTCTTCCTTCTCTGGTTAGCACAGAGACAGGAACAGAGAGGTGGGAATTTCTGTAAAACAACACCATTGTCTTGGAGCAAAGATTAACCAAGGAGTCTTGCAAGCCCCACTGAAGTACAGCCGCTGGCTCTTTGACCTGCACCTGCAGGTAAAATCAGAATAAGTCAGGCATAAGGATACTAATCCCGGCCTAAAGAATCCAGAAGAGGAACAGGTTGACTTGGGAAAATAAAAAGGTAATTAGAGCAAAGGGTGTTTGGAAAGTTAACTCAAAAGCGAAAAATAAATAGTCCTGGACATAGTTGGTCTTCTGCCAACTTGTACAGTGTGATATTTTCTCTCATTCAAAAAAGCACAGATTTGTGTTTCTTTATTAAATGAGCTTTATTCTCGAGAACGGTCCTATTGTGAGGGAAGGCATGTGAAAGATTTTTGTTTTAGCCATTGTTATGTGCATTACAATCGGGCCCAGAGACCCCAACAAAAAAACTCAAGCGGATCTTATTTTGCTAAAAGATAAACAACAGGAGTGAGTCTCTGCCCCAGAAGGCTTACCCCATGGTGAGGGAAGGCACAGAAAATGGGTAGGACACTACCATTCTGTTTGTTGGGAGCTCAGACCTTTCCATCTCTGTCTGCAACCAGCAAAGCAATGATACCTCGCGGAAAAATACTACCCCAAGGGCTAATCAACTGCCATGGATAACGATATCTCGGAAATATGCATAAATAGACAGAAGAAGATGGATTTTTCCCGCAAACACTTAATAGAAAATCTTCCTGGGAAGAAAAAAAGGTCCCTGAGAAAGTATTAGCTCCTTGGTCCGGGGGAGTTTTTGATCATTCTTAGGATTTTGGACTATAAAAAAAATCATGACAACAGACGATTGTGTCAAACAGAAAAGCAATGAAACTGCTGCAGCAGTAAAGGCACAGCAGGGCGCTGCCATTCAGGTGTCTCCTGGCCTGCCTGGTATTCACTGGGGCAAGGTGAGGAGTTGGGAGAGTTACAGGCATTATTTGATCAACAATTTAATTCTTTGAGATTTAGTTGCTCATTTTAGCTTTCAAAACTCTTAAAAAGTCAAGCTTAACTTTGGGCATATCTCTAGCTCTCATTGTGGACAAGTGCTAGATTCAATAGATTTACACTGTGGCCTTCTTAGAGGCCTTTGGCGATGCAGACAGAGTTAAAGGGAAGTCAGGAAGAACTGTGAGAGGATGGGCCAGGACATGAAACTTCACCCTTTGGGCAATTCAGGAGGAAGATTATCTAAAAGAGATTCTCATTACTCTACAACTCCATCTTCTCTCAATTCCTTGTTTGTATAGTAAACGCTTTTAATTCATGAAAGATTGTCTTTGGAAGGAGAAATTCCCCTTCCAGCTGTGAGCTCTCTCATTCTTCATTGGGTATCGCCAGTGCTATGGATGGCACATAAGTCCTCCAGAATAGGTACAAAGCATTTGGAAATATTTCCTGATAGCATTCTGCCATTGTATTCCACCTTACCACCTGCCTAGCCCACCCAAACTTTCAAAATTTCAGCTCCATTCCCATTGTAAACTTCCCGAAGCTGAGCTCTGTAGTTCCAAGGATTTTTAGATGGACAGGCAGGAGAAGTGTACAGGTTAGATAACTGTTTGTAAAAGATAAAATTATTATTCTCTGGAAAAAACCCCAAAAGCAACAACAGGAGAGGCACAAAATAACAACCCAGCAGAACTCACAAGTCAATTGCCAAAAACCTTTACAGCGATGCTTTGTCTTCCTAACAGCTGCAGGTCTCAGCCCTTATTCTGGGCTCCGCGCTGCAATACTGGGCTTTCCTTTGCACAAGAAGGAACTAGAAATAAAAGAAATACAGAAACATAAAGACTGAAATTAAAGTGGAAGAGCAGCGGGAGCATGGCAGTAGTGGTGTTAATGCTGAAGTATTCCCTGGGAGCGCAAGCTGGCAAATGTAGTGGACACCCAGATATTTGAAATGCAGCCAAATAATTTGGCACATCTCTAACTGGCACAAAGCAGTCTTGGTAGAGCTTCCTACTGCTGCTGGCACTTTTACAGCTGTCTTTCTTCATCTTGCTCTTCCCACTGCAACAGCTACTCAACAGGTGTTTCCACAGACACAGTGTGTTTGGCAGCTGTAACCCTTCAATATTATCGCTGGAATACATTTTTCTCCCTCTCAACAGCATCGCTCGGGTCTGTTGCCCAGAGGCTGGCATGGCAACGGGGACAGCTGACCAACTGGATTTGGGAAAACGGGGCTGTGCGTTTGGGCAGCCAGATGTACAAGTCGGTAAAGCAGTCGGAGAACAGCAGTTGGAGAACATCAAGGCTTGGCATGGCCCTGGGAAGCTGGAATGATGCTTTGCTGAAGTTTATCTGGAATCCATCTTCTGCTCACCTGGGTCTTCCCTGTTTTTTCTGTTCTTGCCCCAGAACCTCTTGGTCCCATGTCCATTTCCTTCATTGCAGACAAGTTCCCATACCTTTGGGCTTCCTGTCCTTGATTTTTCATAAGGATTGAGCGTTTGCTCAATCACAATGGATTTTCTTTGCCCAACTCTACTCAGCCTTCAGTCCAAACGTGCTTAGAGAGAAAGACAGGAGAGCTCAGATCCCAGATGAAAGTTGGGAACTGCGAGATTTTCAGGCACAGAAAGTACCCAGAGAGATTCAAAGGTGAGTCACTTTGGAGTAGAGTTCATGAGAACATTAAAATTAACAATCGTCTTGTTTTCTTCTTTTTTAGCTTACCTCTCTAGTTTTTTGGCCTTGTGTAGCCTTTTCTGTTTTCCCATCTCATACACGCCAAAGAAGCCTCAGTCCTTTCAGTAATGCAGTCCATGGTTTGCTGAATGTCGTCTTCTTTAGGTCTCTGGTACGTGGTATATGTGAGAGAAACAGTGCTGAATGATTTCCTCACAGGAGCCTGTGCAAGGTCATAAAAAGAGATTTTTTTAAAAATATTTTTTACTGATGTATATACACATGCACACACATATGAAAACATAAGAACGACCATGCTGGTCAGACTCATCATCCTGCCTCCAATAGCCACAGAAAGTAAATGTCTAAGGGCAGGTTTACAAACCAATCTGATGTTTTCATAGCACATTTTCTCAATGCGCAAAAATTTGCAGCTGAGAAACTTCCAGAGCAAGAGGAAGATGGTGCTTAATATCTCCCAAACAACTTTCCATTAATTTAGCCGTTTGCTTTTTAAACTTATGGGAACTTAGAGCATCCACCTTATCCTGCAGCAAGGAGTTCCACCACTTCACAACACTGTCTGTGAAGAACCACTTCTTCCTGTTTATTTTGAATGTATCACCCAAGAGTTCATGTGGTGTCCACAAATCTTGTATTGGAAGAGAGGTGGAAAAAAATGAGTTTCTATCCCCCTGCTTCTACAGCAGCCATGATTTCACAGGTATGATGTTGCTGGTATGTTCTCCCTCTGTCCTCCTCCCTTTTCCACAAAGCGATTGACACAGGACTTCAGAAACATTAAGTATGGAAACATCCCGTTGGGTCTTTACTCTCTTCCCTCCCCAGAACATCTCACCTCTGAAGAGTCAGGATAATATTTCTAGCCCCTATGTTGTCTATGTTTATCTATCTGTATGTAGACACACACTTGCTAAACTACAGCTAGAGCAATTAAAGAGGATGTCTCATGGTATTTCTGCCTCAGAATAAAACAGTGCATTAAATTTTGGTCCGGAGCATCGTAAGCACTCACTTTCTGATTAGGGCCGGAAGGCCGCAAGGCTGTTAAAGCCCTCTTTCCACTCTCTCCAATGTTGCCATTAATATGTAAAAGCTTAAGCTTGCTAAAGGGATTATTTCCCATCCTATCTGATTGTAAACTGGCATTTCAATGATTACATGTATCTTTTTGTCATTTTCTCGTAAAACATCTTATTCTTGAACAGCATAATTGGCCTCTTACTAATGTTTAATGAATGATTAAATCAGCATAAATGCAACATACAGCTCTACATGGAAAGCATGTCTGCAACCTCCAGAGCCACAGAAATGTATTTTTGCAATATAGGTTTTAAATCCTTATAATTTTCTGATTATGGACCTTCTGGTATATTTGACATGAAGTACATGGGAATGTAAATGTGAATTTGCCTCTATGAGCACAGAAGCAATTCAGTCACTTATCATTTTATTTGTAATTTCTAACCTAACATATTAACAACATCTCTGTGGTTTTCATTTAAGTATATTATGTAATCTCCCCAAATTAAAAGCCAATTAAAATCACATAATTGCAGAGTTCAGGCAGGCAAGTCCTTGTAGAGATGACCGAGCAAGGACACTTCATTGCACTGACACATCACCTTAACCAACCTCACGGAGAGACTCTAGGTTCTGCCCAGGCAAAGGAATTCAAGTAAAATGAAGCAACAAACATTTACCTGAACGTAAAGAGAAATGGAAAGGTAGTTATTCAAAGGAGGGAGAAATAGGGGAAGACAGAAATTCAATTCGTTGAAGGTATGAGGATTGAGAGGCATTTAGGAGAAGTGGAAATCCTGTGGAAACATGATGATGATCTCAGGAGTCACAGATGTAAGAGTAGTTTAAGAAGGGCCCTTTAGCTGACAAAAACCAGACATGTAAAACTGGGATGTGCTATTACCAGGGTGCCTACAAGACCCCAGCATCCCGTGCCAGTGTAAAAGCACAGTGCAGTCCTAGAGTATATCCAGCCAGATATAGCCAAAGGAGTTAGGGAAGTGCCACTGACTCTCTCCAGGGATACCGGTAGAGCAGGGTGTCTCGTTCAGGAGAGATCCTCCCATGTCAAAAAGTACAGAGAAAAGTGAGTCAGGGAGATGGTAATTTCAATCTTACAAGAGAAGATGCAAAAACATTCGGCTTTCCCTGTAGAAATGTGTCAGGGAAGTCAGCACAACAAAGCAAAGAAGCCTACTTAGACAGAAAACTGGCATTAGTGCAAGAATATACCAGAACAAGCCAAATAGTTTCAGTGTGGAAGTTAAGTTACAGCTCCCACACACTAAGGTCCTGAAGCAGCTCTTTGACAGATGCTGCAGGGCCAAGAAAATGCATGGGCTTTAAAGTGAACCTGGATTTGTTTATAAGAGGGACCGGGGGTCAGTTTTCCCTTTAAAGCTACTATCTGCGTTGTTCAGGAAAAAAAAAGTTTGCCTACAAGACCAGCAAGAAAAGCGACACTGCGTAACAGAGATGTGCACGCGCCACGCTGCTGGGCTGACCAGCTCTTCTATCCAGGCTGAAGACAAAACTCATGCCGAGATATACCAGAGCCAAACACTTGAGCCCTCCAGCATCCTTCAGGCCCATTCACACGCCATGAAAAGCTGTGAAAAATATTTTAGGATACGTGCGATGATTCAGTTAAAAACAAGTGTTGAACAATGCGGGCAAGCAAATTGCCTGAAGATTTCCCCAGCTCTCTCTGGACTTCTACTCAAGAAATATCTTTACTGAATCTGGAGAGGAGAAGAAATGTGTTTTTCTTATCCAACCTGTCCAGTGTGATGCTCACACAAATGTCTTTTTCCTTCTGCTCTCCAACGGCTCTAGCTATCCCTCATATGTTTGTATGGCATGACGCCGCGGTCAGGACTCCCTCTTTCTGTGCACTAGTCAGCCTGTGACCTTGTCCATGGAGCCCAGCTAACAGGAATTCTGCCCTGCAGCCTGCTTCACCATGTAACCCTCCCATCTCCCACTGTCCCCATCCACTTCTGGACTGCAGCATACTCTAGAGGCAGTAAAAAAAGAAGATGATTGAGTGGCCTGCTTTGGTGACTAATGCAAATTAAAGAAAAGAAAAAAGCTAAAATAACACACTGAAATGGCAAGGTAATATCCTATGGAAGAAATTTCTGTATTTCAAAAAAAGGTGGAAAATTCATTTTCTAGTTCCTGTAATTCTTCAAGAGGGACAGGGCAGCTTTACTGGAAAACAACACGGTCCAACTGGTACTTCAACACTTCATCCAGCTACAACTGCACCACAGACTAAATCTGAGTTTGGCAAACGCTTTCCTGGTCTCATCATCTGGTTTACAAAATCACTGGGGGATTTTAAAGGACCACAGGCAGGTGGACTTTTAGTTGGCACCACAGTTTGGATTAATGGAATGCCCTACCCACCAGCAGGAGCAAGTGTTACAGCTCTCGGTAAAACCAGCCTGGATTTATTAATTAACATTATAAGGAAGAAAAGGCAGGCACTGAAACAGATACAGATTCCCCCATTAGCAATAACAAAAAGCCCAAGCAGGAAATGCAAGAGCATAATATTTTTACCAAAAATGCAAGGAAAAGGTATCAATCAAAACCTTTGGAAATTGTTCTGGTCAACCTGTCCAATGTTGTCATGGCAAGACTGCAGGTTGGAGTTAGCATTCCAATTTTCAGCATGATACCAAGTTAAATGATAAACAGAACCACAGTACTATATCATCACTCTTCAATACGTCTTTGCCCCTGCATTCCCACCCCTGACAATTCAGTTCTGGGTGCTGAGGCTGTCTGAAGGGCTTCTCTGTTCTGCAGGTCTTCTAAGAGATACTGAAATGCCCAAGAAAGATGTTCCTGGGAAAATACCAGGTGGAGAATTAGAGTTGAATGTCTGAATAACCAGCTTTCCAGCCAAATTGATGCAAGATGCCTTATTTGCGTTTTGTATGAACTTATGTAAGCCAATCTTGTATTTTAGGAAAATAATGGTAATAAAGTAAAAAAATCACACAGTATCAAACTCCTTCGAGCATCCGCTGATCTGTCACTAAGGAAATCCTCATCAGCCGTGTTTGAGGGCTTCACATGAACCATAACAGTATCTACTAAGCTGCTCTGTTTGCACTCTCCGCCACAGTACAGTGGTTTCAGTCAACACAGATACCTGGAGATGACTGACTTCAAACACTGTTTATTGAGCAAACAACCACCGTACAGCTCAAAAGACAAAGAAAGGGAAGAGAAAAAGATAGGCAAGTATCCCCGTGAATGCGACTCAGGAGGGATACAAACCAGCCAAGGACACTGAAGGGTCAATGGCAAATATCCTATTGCCAGAAGCATTTGTCTAACGAAACAGGCCAAGGATAAAATACCTGGTGTACCAAAACTAGAACCACAAGTGGACTTGGATTTCTAGATTAAAAGCCCTGCCAAGCTGGTGCTTAACTCTCAAGATAATGAAATTCTCTGGATGTTCCAATTTCCAACAGAGAAGTCTTCATAGTACCTGAATTTCAGCTGCTGGGCACTCGCCTGCCCACCCAGGTCCTGCAAAGCACTGGTGGGATTCTCACACTGGATTCTTTCAGAGAATGAACCGGGAGGCTCTACTCAATCAAAAATAAAAGGAAAAGAACATGCTAGTTGTTAAAATGTTGTTACACCACCCCAGATTTCTCAGATGTCCCGTACTGAACCTGATCCTCCTTGCGTAAAATTATTCAGGATTCAGAATCAGAGAGAAAACAGCTCTCACCTGCATTTTGAAGGTACTAATTTGCCAGATCTGAAAGAATATTTAAATATTTATGCAGAGCAGAACAGTTTCTGCAGCAAAGAGAGAGAGAGACTACACTCAGAACACATCCCAGCAGCCAGGGCTTCCTTGCAGAAAGGTGTTAGAGAGCAGTTCAAAGCCTTGGTCTTTCTCTCAGCTCGGGTAATTGCTCCCAGATCCACCCACTCACGTCCCTGTGCGTTGTGTAGGAAGAGGCTGTCCTGCCCCAGCACCTGGTGCCAGGAAAACATTCACTTGCATGAACCTGACATTGAGGGAGCCACCAGCACTGCTCCTCAGCATTTCCTAGCCGTTAGGAACAAGCTACTGATTTTTACCTCCAAGACCCTTCCCAGCCTCTTCTAACACAACTCACCATCTCTCTGTCATTATCAACAATTAGTATTGTCTTGACAGACCTGACTCCTTCCTTATCACATACCTGTTACAGTTCCACACATGCTTTCTTCCAAGCTTTCTTCCATGCCTGTGAGGACATTCTTCACACCTGTCCCATATCTCCCCATCCTTCCCAAATCTCTCCTCTGTCTCCAGTGAATGCAAATAGTTTGACAGCTGCCAGACTGCTGGCTGAGTGCAACTGATGTCAACCGCGTCAGCCAACACTGTCTCCTTCTTGCTTCCACCTCTCTGCGACACTCCCTCCTCCACTCACCTGCTATACTGAGGTTACCAGCTCGGCAGTCATAATCTTTTTGTTCTGTACCCGTACAGTACTTACACCACAGTAGCCTCTGATTTTGAGAGCCTGCAATACTATATTTGCGTAACAAAGGCAGAGCGCAGCTTGAGTCCCTTCCTACTTCCAACATCACAGCTTAGTAGGACTGCACTGCACCATGTATATAACCTGTGCGACCCAGGGCTGTTTCCAGCTTTGAGGTTCAGACAAAGGCTCCAGCTGACTCCATCTTGGTGTGTGAATGAGGGTCCGAATCTTCTTTCCCTGAACCCTGATTTCCTTTGCAAAGAATCACAGCACATACCTGTGTCATTCACTGACTCCCCAGTTAAAACCATTCAGGGAACAGGATTTGTGGGTCTGACTTGTTTCTTAGCCCAGCCATGACCCTCCCGAGACATGGAAGACAAAGCTCTTGGCTCAGTATTCACCCCTTTTCTTGAGATATCCTAGCCTCAAATCCACTTAAATCATGGGAAAGGGTTATGTTGTGTGGCAAGGTTACATGAAAGAGAGACCACGTTTTCTGACTCTTGGCAGTTTCTTAGTCTTTAATCTCAGTGTTTTAGTTTTTTAATACCTCGCATTCCTTAGCTATTCAATCACATCACTCCTGTGAGAGCACACACTTTTGTTATCACATTGTCAAGTGAGATGAAGGAAGCCAAGACAGACTAAGAGACTGCTCAAACTTATTTTGGCCATTTTAGAATGATTTCCAGGGGGTTACACATCTACATGCTTTAACATGAATTACCTGGAGAGGTACATGGTATGGTGAAGCACTCCTTCTCTGGAAACATCAGCCCCTCTATTGCCCAGGTCAATCTTCTTTTGTTCACGACAAATAGCAGAGCCTGGAAAAAGAACTGGAAATGGAGTCAAGGTTATACTTGCGGGGCATTACAAAGAGGACTGTGGAAGAGAAGGGTATATGCAGAAAAGCAGAGATGGACATAAGGAAGAAAGAGACTACATAACATACAGACCTCATTAAGAAAAGCATTGAAGCCTTTCTGAATTTCCCCACAAAATGATGGCTAAAAGCTGTGCAACTGGAGCACCTTCTGTACTGCATATTAGAGGGAGAAAAAGCTCAAAAGACCCAACTAGGCAACAGGTCATGAAGGAGAAGAAGAATATATTATTCTCCATTGCTCTGCAGGGAGAAGAGATGCTGGCATCCCATTCTGCTTAGAGGAAGGCTGGGCACCGTGTCTCCCCACTGCCTAGTTGTTGTCACAGCTGGTCACCATTGCTGAGCAAGCGGTAGCAGTTGGTCTGTGTATGGGACTACCCAGTTCCCCTTCTACCCAGGGAGGATATGCCCGCGTCCTTCTCAGGGCAGGAGAACTGGCATGGCAGAGCCACCACAGATGGGTCAGCAAAACCACAGCTGGCATTGCAGCTTGCATTTAGACAATTAAATAGCCTGCCAGCAGCCATGCTTCTTGGAAGTGATCATGCCGTAAATATTTCACTGAGTGTTGCCCATGGCCACAAAATACTGACAAATGCTTCTATAACAAAGGCTTGGTATCGGGACCTCAAATCTCTTCAGTCCCAAACTTCAGCCTTGCTCCCATTGACTCCCATAATTCAACTTCAACCCTGGCAAGATTGTTTTAGTGGGATTAGATCAACACAGCTGCACCTACTTCCTGCAGTTCTTTTTTATTCTTGCTGCTTTCTTTTTTAATTCTCATGGTTTTATTGTTTCTGGAAAATTTAATTTAAGAAAAAGACTTATTTTCCGGTTTCTGGGGTTTGGACTCTTTTTCAAATCAACAAAACCCCCCACAAACCTGTGCCTCCAGTGAAAGGAAAACTTTCCCTGCCAGAATTAAGTGGAGGTGGTAGAAATCAGGATATTCGAACAAAGAAAGCAGGAGTGATCACTACCCCATCGCTGGAGCGATCACTACCCCATCGCTGGAGCACACAAGGAAAGGACAGAGAGAAATGAAACAGCAGCAGTGAGAAATATGCATGCATATTCAGCCCCTTTGTCAAAAAACCTTGTGCTGCAGCATTTCAATTAACAAAGTAGGATGGTTTACCTGATAAAATGCTCCCTGTGTGAGTGTAATTACATATTTATGCCCCACAGAGATTTTTTAATTTCTCTTCAGTTTGTTTGCCTTGAAAGTATTTGTCACTGGAAATGTTCTTGGTGTGTAATTTTAAGGCAGGCTTGGCCAAACGTGGGGTTTGTTTTCATTTTAGATTTACTTCACCGAAGAAGGAGGATAACGTATATTTTCAGCGCAAAGAAAAAAAATATTCAATAAGAAAGGTGATACATCAACCAGCAGTGGAAAAAAACGCACTCAAGTGCTGCTTCAGAAATTTCACTGTCTTTTTTTTTTTTTTTTCTCCTCTCTCTCTTGCTTGAAATATATTCTCAGGTGCTTGAAATAGCTTATTGTTCTGCCACTTTCATTTTGTCCTTGCTCCCCAAACCCACCTCTTGTATTCCCAGTGAGGCTGCAATGAACAGGCAGCTTTTGGGTCATTATTTTCCTATTATTTGAGCCCCTTCCTGAGCAATCCCTGTCTCGGTGCTGAGCACCAGCCCACCTCCAGCCAGGCATTACAGATGTGCTCAAGCCTACACATGCGAGCCATTGCATTGTGCTTGGTAGGCTTCAAGTCACACTCGTCCAAGTATTCTGCTGGGTCAGTGCCTGGCAGAGTATAACTGTTGTAAATTCATTGTCACGCCTTCATTTAGCCATAGAAAAGCACAGTTAAGACTTTGGAGAGCTGCTTGAATGCTTGGTGAAGAGCAGAACCCTAGCTCCCATCAAAATCTAGTCTGTCATAGTTGGTTTTCTCCCTTTTTTCCCTCTGAACTTCTCCAGAAAGGAGGGGAAAGGATCTGAAGGTCAAAACTGTACTGGTTTTGGCTGGAGAATAGCACAACAGAAGGTCACTTCTGGCCGTGGAGGTTAATATCTCTCTCAGAGACTATTAGAAAGGTTTCCTCAAGCCGCACAGTAATTCAGCCAGTGTTTGAGAAGCCACCGCCATGTGAAACATTTTACTGAGGATTATGATAGTTTAACCTTGCAGGCAGGGAAAAAGTTTGAGTAGTATCAGGAGACAAATTTGCGGCCACATCCCCTTCCCAAAGATCGGGTATGCTGCACTGAATCATTGATGGGCACAGGAATGATCCTGCTGGGGCAAGCAGAGCTTCTAGCTCTGGGATGACAACTATCCATATTCCTCTCCTAGACCTGACAGCAGTTTTTGACATTAGCATGGCTGAATTCATCTCACAGGCCTGGCGGAGATAAATGGAGTCACGAAGCTGGCTTTGCTTCTTCCTCTCAGACGGATCCCGGAGGGTCATAACTAGCATCTGTTCTGTCTCTTTGAGGATGCACAAGGTGAACTCGTATCTTCTTTTTACTACCAGGTTGTGTCAGAACTCCAGGAGCGAGGCTCAGAGATGTTATTTGACTTTGGTGCCGGCCAAGCCGTGACACCTCCCTATTGCAGCCAGAATTGTCTTCTCTCCCCCAGCTATCCCGATGCCCGTAAAAGAAAAGCTCCTAGATGAAAGACAAAGAAGCTGGCTAAGGCCAAACACAGGGTCGTGGGGACTGATGCTGGGGATAAGGAAAACACGCAAAGGAATACCCCAAAATTTCAACCCCTTCAGCATGCCATCAGGATAACAGTGCTCTATTACAGCTCCTATGCAATGTGGAATGGAGGAAATTTTCCCCATTTTGGTTACCCAAGAAATGCAAACATCCTTTCAGTTACAAACCTGGAGCCACCACCACTATGCTGTATCTGCATTGGTTCCTGCTCCACCCAAGGGTGACCCCCAAAATCCAATGGAGAACTGATACGGATTAACATACAACACGGAGAGCATCCTGCTGCTGCACGAGGTCTCTGCAGCCTTTCAAATCAGGCACTCACCTGCAAATCATTCACCAAGCCATTCCCACCTCAGACATCATCACCCCTGTAACCCAAGACACCGTGCGAAACTGAGGCAAGCGGCTCTCAGGTCCACAAAGCCCCATCTGAGCACCCAGGCACAAAGAAATCAGGGTGCTGCACCCTGGCTTAATCTTTGCCCATCCTGTTGGGTGAGATTTCTCATACTCTGTTTATATAGTTCCACACAATCTTTTGCAAATGTTCTCCTAGACAAGAAACGCTACCATACGATCACAAGCATCCTCAGTTAAGCTGGACACCTATTAACCATTGCAAGCCTAGCTGTTAGCAGGAGATGTTCCAGCTTCCAGGGGCAGACATTTGGCTCCCACCCAGCTCGAGCATGGCTCCCCTGGAAGACAGCATCCCAGGGCTGCCAGCCAGACCTGTGCGAGCAGAAGGGCTGCTTGGCAGTCCCAGCTCTGCGGTTTCTGGAGAAAAGTTAGCAAGGACTGCCGAGCAGGCTGCCAAGCATTGCTGCACCCCAACCCTGCCTAGCCCAGCCCCATCTTGCAGCATGGTGCCATGGGGAGTCGTTGCTACCTACCCCCTGAGCTCCCAAAGGCATGAGGTATGCCTCTTGGGACTCTTTAAAACATGAAAACTTTGACATTTAGCCTGTAGGGACAGGAGAGACACCTGTTCATTGATTACATGATCTCCTGAGGTTCCTTCTGGCCCCATCTTTCTGTGATTACTCACCACCACCTGCTGTCAGGGTGGTTTTGCGATGCTGGCAGCTGTTTCCCAGCAGCTAGACTGAGGTCAGACACCAGTTAGTTGTTGACACCAATAATTTCGGGCTTGAATGGTCCAAATGATCTGTTCATGTTGCAAGCTAAGACTACCGGTAACAACAACCAAAGAAAAAAGCAACCCAAAACAAATAAAAAAAATTCACAGCCTTTTAAAATGTATTAGCTTCCCTTACTGTCTCAGTACTACTGTATGACTTAAAATACTCTAGTCTTATGTTTCAGTGATGTCTTATTATATTATCATGAGATAGACAACCCACCACGCTGCAGCCACACGTCCCTCACGGAAGTGAAAGGCTGCTCACAAGCTTCCAGCCCCAATTCTGGCACATTCTGCTTCTTTGTCTACACTTCTCTTTGGCTTTCCCATCCTCTCTTTTACCCCGTAACCAAAGATGCTCTATCAGGGGCCCATGTCGTTGCTGGGTATGTTTGAGTGCATGAAAAACTCCTGAAGGATATTGGTTTCTTTGAGAGGTTTGCACACAACTCCACGTATCATCTTCGAAATATCTGCTTTTTTAAGCTATATGGTAATGCACGCTGTGCATCTGAGATTAGAATATGGCCCTGAGGAACAAAACACTCTTTCTCTCTTTACAGCTGACAATGCATAGCTTATTTTTATGAGCTCCTCATTTTCAAGACATTCAACTCCACGTTTTGGCAGCCACAGTTTCAAGGGAAATCTCCAAAGAGTGTTCGACTTTGAGCATTGCCATTTCTACCTCTGGGGTGCAAGCATTCACTGGCTGACATTGACCTGTGGCCTGTGTGCCCAAAGTGGGGCTAAGCATTTCAAAACCAGCTGGAGAAACCTCCAGACTTCCAACAGGCTGCCTCAAAAGTCTTGGGGAAGATGCACACACAAGAAGAGGATGCTCTCGGAAAGCCTAAGAAGATTACTCAGCTCCTGCGGCCTCCTCTTGCTGCTTTGTAACAGTCCATCACCCACCACCTCCTGCCTTCCACTCCCATCTCATCGCGCTCCTAGGACCAGATCCAGCATCCACAGGTCCAAAGGGCGAGAATTTCTGAGGTGGGTTTTGTATCAGCCCCGTAGGCTATCCTGCCTTTATCCTACGCTTATCCTTATATCCTACCCTTTTCATTACCAAAGAGTTCAATACAATTCTTGTCCTTTCTCTTAAGCCACAGTACATAGATTAAAAAAGAAAATAATGGAAAAACACTCTGAGAGATTAGGGAAATAAAATGTCTTTTTTTTTTCTGGCTAACCTTACGGGACCTGAAGAACTGGTCAGTCCTGCAGGAACAGTTTGCATCTTGCCTCAAAATAAAGTTTATATATCCATCTTGTGTCCGTCCCAATCCTTCTGAAGAAACATTGCCTTTAAACTGCATCACTAACACCTGTACCCAAAAACAATTTCAAAAGCAGAAAAAATGGAGCAAAACCAAGGCAAAGTAAAGACACTGTTCCAAATGGGCACATCATCAGCACACAGGGGAGCAGACCAAGAACGCCAAGACTGCATAGAAAGTGTGCTTGTACAGGGTTTACCACTCTGCTGGCCTGATCCTGTCCAGTCTCTAGTCTGCCACAATAACAGCAGCAACAATAATGAATTAAGTTCTGCCTGCAGTAGATGTGGCCATTTCATTTTGGCAGCGCGAATGTTGCTAAGTGAAAGCACGTCTTTCTGAACTGCCTTGCTCACGGGAACAATTTAATCATTATAGAGCAATTATAGAGGTCTTTATTCAGTTGTTCCTTAAGTCCTCATTCAGGCAAACCTATTTCAGTGGGAACTGTGCCTGAAAGGGACTCATCAAAACCTGACCAGGAAATGGCCAGTAAGAGTAACCTATTTCCAAGAGAGAGAAAAACTCATGCATTACATCCATAATGGGTAACTTCTTATGAATACACCTATTGAAGTGTGTTATATGCATTAAACTCCATTTGGAGAGGAAGGGTAACCTTCCAGTTAACACAATTTCTACAGGCTCGTGAGAGCTAGGTTCTGTTTCTAGCTTTGACATAGAGTCTCCCCGTGGCCATGGTCACACCACTTCGTAATTCTACCTCGGATTTAGCAAAATTGGTAATAAACCAGGAGAGTAGTAAGCATCAGCTTAACTGCATTTGTGGACTGCAGCTCCTGGTACTCCCCTCTGCAAAACAGAAAGAAGAACGGGTCATTTCTCCTATTTTTTTTCTGTTCACATTTTGAGGCAGGGCCGGCCTTTTATTCTATGTACGCCCAGTGCATCGTACAATAAGTCTTTGATTGGGGCTGTGCTGTAACACAGAGTAATAATACTAATTGTTATCAATACAAGCAAACAATGCTGTGCTTTTGTGGCAAATGTCCACTAGGAGCTTGACTGAGACCATCAACATTTCATTTGGGACTTAAGCCCCATTTGAACTTGTCTCCCAAAGCGAGAGTTTACAAACACAATTTAGTCTCTATTTGAGCAGTGCTTTGAAGATGTAAAGTACTAAATTGTGTATCTGTATGTATGAGAGACAGAGACAGAATGTGTAATTTCTTTCTGCATTCAGGGAACACAAGATTTCCTTTTTTCCCCTCTTTTTGGAAGGAAGTTTACTGCTGAGACTATTAGAGAAAATGCAAATGTGCAGACTGTTTGTTAAGGCTCCAGGAGTGAAAGCGCAGGCAGTTGTTACCATGAGTATTTCTAGGAAAATGGGAAATCTTTGCCTTTAAGCGTATTTATTTAGCTAAAGAAAGTTTGTATAGCTTGCGGAGAATGGTTCTAGAGGAAATTAAATTTCAGCTGCACCTCCGTATCACTCCTACACCTGCCAATTCTTTCGACCATCCAGTCATGTCCTGCACCCAGGGCTCCAGCCCGTGAGCGCGTTTGCAATGCTCACCAACGTCAGAGATGAGCTGTTGTGCAACCACCACTCTTTTTCTTCCTTTTATCCAAGGAAGAGGCAACAACGGTACGCCTGCACACAACAGATTGCCTCTTGTAGCAGAACCCACCAGGAAAGCTCCCAACAGCATAGGCAGGAGACATGAGGAATGTCTGAGGCAGATTCAAGAAAAATAAAATTATATTATGTGTTTATATAGGCTGGTATAGATTGATCCAAGCTCAACACAGTGTAAGCCAGGTTTGGTCCAGAACACATGGAGCCATGTTAGCTTATTAGGGCTTATTAACTTAGACACAGGCCCATGCTAATGTGCCTATAGAGCCTCCAAACTGAATCTAGCTTGTGTCCAACTAGGGTGGAAAGCAGTGTTGGTGTGATCTCCGTGGCCACACTTTATTGCACTTCTCTCCACACCTTCTCTCAACCTCTGAAATCACTGATCCATAAAAAAGCTGCAATACAGGCAGGTGGAAGCATGTCTTGTAAATGATAAAAGCTTTAATCTTTTGCATGGTTTGTTGGCAAAAGAAGATCTGAGAATAGAAAATGGTCAAGAGGAACAGAAAAAGGAGGGACACCTGCAGACGTGAACAGTGACCTTGGAAACAGAAGAAATGAGTAGAGCCAGAGGATGCTTGTGCACAACCCATTTTTCATGAAACACAAACTGCGGTCAACCAAACTGCACAGCAAGTCAATACGACTATCACAAGTTTTTTTGAAGGAAAATACTTTCTAAACTAAATATTTTGGTCCCTTGGTTTGAAACCAATGCTTCCATTTCAAAATATACCTAAATGTTATTTTAAAAAAATAATTCTAAGAGTTAAAAAAAATAAAATCCTTTGAACCACATTGAGATATGTTGATTGGGGCTCAAAGACATTTAATTCCACCTAAAGAGATATTTTTTTTCTACTTGTGGAATATTGAAATTTTTCAAAAAAAACTATATGACGAGAAGCATTTTTCCCAATTTTCAGTTATCATCACTGACAGCCCTTCCCCCCAAAATCCAGTTATCATCAGAATGATTTGTCATCGATTTCCTTGGAAGCACAGCCATAAGCTGATATATTAGTGTTATACAGACCTTTTCCTTCCACAAAACCTATTCATCTGCTATTAATATATTCCTAGTAATTGTTCCATAAAGACTCAGGAGCGCCGAGTCTCAGGGGGTGCAAGTCGATGCAGCTGCACTCTTTTACGGTACCACGATAATTTCAATAGAGCTGAGAGCCAGCAGCTCCTTTATACATTAACTTTCTGGTGATGGAATAACAAGCGGGTACCAGCAAGAAGGAAAAACAAGTTCACACACACATGAGCATCCCAACAACTGGATGAGAAGGCAGAGGTGTAATGTCACATCATCAAGGCATTGCCAATATATAACAAGTGGAAGGGTCAGGTGAATAAAATTGGGTGTAGACTTGGCTCTCCTGAAAAGCGGTCGGTTTTTGGGAGGTGGGTGGTGGTTCTTGCTTTACTTTCATTTTTGCACTTTGAGTAGTTTATATATGTCCCAGATAGAAGAACATCAGTGAATGCCTTGTAATTTGTGCAAAATATTTGCTATACTTCCCTGAAAAAATATAAAAAAAATGTTATTTGCATTTCAGCAACACCAAGAAAGCCCAGCTGGAATCAGCATCACATGGGGTTATATTTCATATAGTGCCAGAGGTGAACCCTAATTCAAAGTTGGAATATAAAGGATAAGCAGAGGATGGGAGGAACGATAAGATTATAAATTAGTTAAAAGCCAGCATAAGATTCCAGCGATACGTTTCATCTGCCTATATGTACATGGTTACATCTAAGTTAGTCACCCTGAGTTCTCCCTAAAGCCTCTGAAGATCTAGTCAACAAAATCAGTGGAGTGTTGGGTGCAATTCAGTTTTTCTTAAAGTTGCTCTCCAAAGCTGGTCAACTGAGTTGTACCCTAAAAGTATCTTTGCTTCCCACCCAGTCGTCCCACGGGGTGACTGGCACAGCTGCCTATGTCTGGTAGACACATACACGCATGTGCTCACTTACTCAGCTGTGTACGTGTGTCTGGGGTTAACCTACCCCAGCTCTCCTGACTTTCCACCCAGGTCCCCGTGCATTAAGCTGTGTTGCCTCTCTGGCATAGGTAGAACAATCTCATTCTTTCACCCTGCAGTTTTCTCCTTCGGTTCAAAACAGAGAGCTTTCCCTCTCCAATCATCTTGAAAGTGAGAAAAGTAAATGTACGTGGAAAGCCTTAACACAAATCTGCAGGACCCTAAAGAGCTGCGTTGCATTTATTCTCATCTTGAGAGATCTATATTTTGCTTCGGTTTGATTTTTACAGCTCACGTGCGCACACACTCAGCACTGTGGGGGGAAAAAAAAGAAAAAAGAAAAGAAAAGCTATCTTCAGTAGTGCGGTAAGTTATCTTTCCGGTGATATTTTTTTCCCCCCATCTGAATTTAAAATGAGTCAGATCTGGATGGAGAAATACCACTTGCGGCTTTGTGTGCATACGTACTGCACTGTGTGTGCTTCTATACAGGTTTTGTATGTGTGTGTGTTTTATGAAAGTATCAATAATGACTTTTTTTTGTTGTTTATGAGGTTTTAGTAGATAAAAAGGATAAATGTAGTGTGCTCGTATGCAGCAGTACCCTGGGATTAAAACAAATGCATAGCTAAGAACCTACTTAATTAACTCATCTTAAGAAAAGAAATTCTTTCAAACACCATGCAGAATTAAGACACATTCAGACAGGTTTCTCAGAGACTAAAGTTGCAGACAGATGCCAAAAGGAACCAACAAATATTTCCAGTGAGTTCCCAACATAACCTAATCTGTTTAATTGTGTTTGTAAATTCACAAGGCACCCAACCGCTTATCCAAATACCACAGTTCTGTGGATCAGGTCCTCAATTACGATGTATGTGGCATATTACTTCAAGTACTAGACTTCGTTAAAGACCAGTCCCTTTCCTTCTTAGCGTCCACTCCAGCAGAGATGGAACTTCTGTTCAGAGGCGCCGCATCCCCTCAGATCCCAGTGGTAACTTTTGCGTTTAGTAAAATCATCCTTTGCAGTAATTATATTTTCCAAGTGAAAGCAAAAGGAATCAGTATTCTTCCCCAAACAGAGTTTCTTTCATTATCCTTCAGCAAGGAGGCTTACTCTGGTTAGATATAGCCAACAGAAAAGATGGATATCCAGATTTACCCATACGAACACAAAAATATTGGGCTGAAGAAGGGAGAGAAAGAAGGAAAAGAGTATTTCTACATGGCTATTCTCTTCCATTTGCTCTCTACTGGGGACATACTTCCATGCACTCTTGGATGTGTCTTTGTGGCATGGCAATGGGTTCATGTCAAATGCCAGCCAAACCAGAGCAATCCATTTGATGATACACATCCATTACAGGCTTCCTTGCAAATAAGGCTCAGAGAGGAACATAATTTCTCAAACTTTGTCTCCCCTCCAAACTCTTCTCCTCTTGTGGGACACAACCTTCCACATAGGAGAGCCCCAAACCAAATGGATCTGAGAGCTAATGTTTCACCAGAAAATACAAACTCAGTTTTGGAAGTAATATCCTACCAGACAGGAGAGCTAAGAGCCATTCATCTGATGTGGAAACCATTGGCTTCTTCCACTGAGCAAAAGCACAACGTGGCAGGCAGTCACAGAACTAGCTCTTACTCATACAAGGCCGTACTCTTCTGGGTTTTTTTTTCTGGGATAACGTTTCATTCTGTGCCACATCCAGCAAGTCAAGTTTTCCCAGGTAGCTGGCAAATGCTAGTGAAATATTCTCAGTAGCGCTTCACAGCTAATTCATTATTTTCCTAAGATGTACCTAATGAAAAAACACTACTCGAAGTGCAATAATCCACACCTCCAACATCACCCCAGTGAAACTGCATTATTGAATTATTTTTTTGCTATATTCTCAACTATTTGATCACTATCAAACCACCACACGAGAAAGGCGAACCCAATTGGGTATTTAAAGTCCAGCATTAATGTGCCATAAGTATTTTTGGAGCACTTTGGTCACTTTGGAGGGACTCGAGAGAGATTATATTCTTTACTGCTTGAACCCCACAGGAACTGCTTGATATGATACAGACTTTAGAAGGGGGCTGATGTCTTGGTGTGCAAGACTGAATATCTGTTTTTTCCATCTGGTTAATATAAGGAATCCACACCTATCCCATCCATCTACAGAGTCTTTCCCTCCAGTTCAGTTAGTGATAACCACAAAAAATGCTAAACAGAACAAACAAGGATTTACCCTAAAGAAATCTGCAGGTGCCACATCAGCCAATCTTCCCTTCAGATACACATACAGAACAGATACCACACAATATTTAGCAATCCATTTTTCTATTCTATTTCATTACCACCTCAATGGAAAAAAAATATATATAAATACACACACACACATATATATATACACATATGGAATGGAGTGGGGGCAGGAGAAGTGAAGATACAGGAAAATTTAAGTCCCTATAGTCAAGCTTCTGCTGCATAATCAAAGAGGAAAGTAAATCCAAGAATTTGCAGAAATTCCGAGCTGAGATCAAAACTGGAACTTGTTTTCCTTCCCCAAAACATTGTTTGACTTCAGGGCATTGTAGTCTTCCACATTCTATATGTCCTCAAAAAAAATTGAACTGTGTAATGGGAACAGGTGCCAGTAATAAAGCCTAGAAACTCTATTTGTCCTCATAAGAAATTGTCATCTCACTACATAAGTACAGCCTGGTACTGTCAATAAATATAAACAGCATTTTGATAAAGATAAATTATAAAGCGGTTCTTTGGTTCTTCTAAAGAGACGGGGTATTGTGGACAGCTGTTTGGCTGCTGGAGCTACATTTAATGAGATTTATGCACAAAATTGTTTGCACGTTTGAGTGATATATTTCACAATGGCACTGAAAACAATTGGGTGTTGTGGGATAAGTACCTTTTACGTAGATCAAGGTCAAACCTTTTACTTGATGTACTTAACTAACCATGTAAAATATTACATCAGCAAGCCTATGAGGCACTTAGAGATATATTCATATTTGCATAATGTCCTCTGTAAGTTAGTCTGCGGTCCTTAAGGGTGTTTAGAATAACTGCATGCAAGAATATACTTAATCCAATCTCATTTTAGCTTTTGCTCTTTTAAGATTTCAAAATTAATAAATCCTCCTGATACTCCAAATTACCATGAGCTTTTATAAGCATAACTTTGTAACTTTAACCCATTTATGAACATACCCTACAGGCATATGTACTAATGAATAAGAAATAACATTAGAAGTTTAAAGATGGTCTCTTTATGAAGTAATGTAAGAAAATCCTGTTAGCTGGATCAAGTACAAAAGTGTGATTTCTTAAAAATAGAAAATCCTTCACAAAATTACTTGTAATTACAATAACCAAAGGATAAAAAGTAAGAATAGTTTAAGTATTGTGCATTATTTAACTTGGTACATGAAATATGTTTTATGTATATGTATGAAGCATGCAAATAGAAATCTGATCTAAAGTGTGCTTCCATGGCTACGGGATTTTTATTTATTTATTTATTTTCTATTGTGCTTGATTGCTGTCAAGAATACTGACAGATAAAGGATTTTAAATTACCTTAAACACTTGGTGCATCTTCAAGTGAATTAAGCTCTTCTCTCGTTTGCCTGTAAGGCATTTGGAAGAGATGGGGAAAATCTTCCTGGTCAAAGGTTCTCCCAGCATCCCACAAGTTCTCCAGGATCCAGAAGCTAAACACCTTCCTTGGAGAATTAAAAAGATGGTTTAAAACTCATCAGAATAAATGCGTCAAGAACTGACATTTCTCCTTCTGCTTGCCATGGGGTTGAAGCAGCAACCGCTGCCTGCCCACCATGAGGAGCCATTACAACCCATTGAATAAAACATCCTGGTGACCAAACCCTGCAAGTAGGGGAAGGAAAGGGGACTGAGCCCCAGACATCGATGCTGGTGGCTCATGGGGAAAAAAGGGCCATGTGGGAACCCCATGGAAGTAGGAAATAAAGGTTCATTTTGCCCACCACCTACTTAATATGGGCAGAAAAAGCCCAGAGCATCTCTTGCTTCCCCCTACCCCTTCCACTTAAAGTTGAACATTAAATGGCCAAACTATAGGGACCTCCCCCTTCCCAGTTATTACTTATTATGATAATCCATTTTGTTCTGTTCCCAGATCAGCCTTAATCACTATTCTCCTCACATAAAATAACTAAAAAAAGGGATTTTTATCTGGTATAAGCAGTCAGTGTGTATCATCAGAGCTGCTTTAGATCAATGGAGCTATGATACTAAGCAAAGCTGAACAGCTGGCCCTGAGACCTCAGCGTTCCCAATAGATTAACTCTGTTGATTTCCTAAGAGTGGCATTTCAGCATATCGAGAATGTATTGCTTTCAGAAGGAGGACAGGTGCAAGTCCCAGACGTCAAAGGAGTCATCCTTTTATTGTAAGGAACCTGAAGCGTATTGACAGGTCTCACAACGAAAGCCATTTCATTCATCGCGTTGACTTTGGCAAGTTTTTGCCCTGCTCAGTGGAGCAAGAATAAAATAAATTTAAAGCAATTAACAACTGAGATTTTGCCAGGTGGGTGTGCTATAGAGATGCTCTACTGCTCTTCCACTGGATGTCACTCTGACATTGAGCCGAATTCTAGACTTTCCACAGACCAAAGTGTCTTTGTTCAGGGAATAATGCAAGAGCTGGTTGATAGAAAAGCTAAGTGACTTCTTATTAAAGCAGCTTCAGATATCCAATAACTCTTTGAGCAGTGAGATCGTGCTTTGTCATGGGGATTGGTGGGGCAAGACAGCATATAAAGAATAATTCTTCATTGTTAGGAAAACAAGGCTGGGAGGGGATAGATCCGCTGTAAATAAATCTGTAGATTTAATGCCTAGAGGAAGAAATTACTGAAGCTAAAGGACAGTAATGCACATGAACATCAACGAACATTGATCTTATTTAGACTGGAAATTAGAGGGAGGTTTCAAAGTGTAAAATCGGAGAGAGTATGGAGTTGCCTGGCTAAGTGGACTAGCAGGACAGTTCTTCCTCTCCACCCAAGAAAACAAACCCCAGCTGGGATTAAAATGGACCTTGATCTATTTATGAATGACACTTCCTCATTGTGCAGGTCAGGAGGGGACCTAGCTCTATGACCCAGGAGGTCTCTTCTATTCTTCAGTCATCAGCAGCACCTTAGCTACTACCCACCTCTACTACATACTAAGGCAAACGATTTTGTATGGAGTAGAGTCCACAGCTGAGAATGACTGGAGATACGTCTGCCTCCTGGCATCCTCCTGCCTCCCCTACACTTGCTCGGTCACATTCACAACATGAAGGGATAGTCACACAGGGCTAAGAGACATCCTGAACTGGGCAGGTTTTACAGCACCATAGAGGAAATCACCAGGAACTGTATTTGTCTCATGTCATTAATATTTGATCTAGACAGGACTGAAAGCAAAGCAATACCTCATGCAATGCTAATAGCTGCTAGAGATGTTACCCGCGGTATCCCAGGAGATGCGTTAATAGAGGCAAGCTTGTTTGCAGAAGAAATTTGCGAAGCCCTTGTGAAGCCGCAGAGGGTCTTTGAGATGATGGCTTCGGTGCCCTCTGTACCCCTCCTCTCCCCCCTCTAGCAGGTGAGATGCCATGATATGACTGAGCCCAAGCACACAGGGCCTTCAGAGGGCTTCAGACCACCTCCTGCTTTCCTTGCACAAGGCTGCACTGGAGCCTGGTCAAGCTCCCCTGCAGTAGAAATAGCCGGATCCCCAAACTTCTGACCTCGCAGCAGTGCTGCCATGCATCGGCTCCAAACAGCACAAATAGCCAGGGGTCTTAACAGCTGTTGTCCTCCACAACACTTGTGTGAGGGATACCCTGTGTGTCGCACTGGCACTCTCCACCTTCCTAGGCAGGCTGTTGGAAAGATAGCCAACTAAATCGCTACCCTAGTAATGAAGAGAAACCCCTTGATAAAGGAACTCACACCACCTCATTAAAACAATAATTAAGAGTCTAGTCACCTAGACCATCTCTCTGTCTTTGTAGTCTTCATTATCATCACCTAAAGTCTCCTCCTGCCCTTCACAGTCAGCCTCCACCAGACTATGATGATGCCTGAAGAAATGGCAAGAGACAGGTCAGAGTTTGGCTAAGCCTATCTAGCTCTCACTAACCAAAGGTAATAACTCAGGTAGGTTACATCCCCATGCCAATAGCACTTGTGAAAGGGAATAATTTATGAAGAGCACTCTTAGTCTCCTAACAACCAAGAGAAACTATAATTAGTTCCTCTTCATCCTGTTTGTGATCATGGATTCTCACGGATCATTAAGCAGGCCTTGCAAATGCCCGTCAAGGTCGGGCATCTCCAGACTACCAAACTGGAACACAGCAGGGCTGCTTCTTCTTATATGGATGGTTGTACCTGGATCTATATGAAGCAAAACCCCTCCTCCTTTCAAATCATAGCATTGATAGGAACCCTGAGTTCAGACTGCGTGCCCGTAGAAGATCTAGTAGGAAAGTATGGAAAATATAGGAACAGACAAATATAGTGAGCATAATGAAATCCAAATTGTAGCAATAGAAGGTAAATGCTGAGTGTGACTGAAGGAAGGCCAGCTAGGCATCTCTGGGAAGGCCACACTACAGGCATTCATCCTAGCGAACAACCAGAAGACAGAGAAATAAAATTGAGCAATTCCAAAAAATTCAGAGGTCCATGAATTTTTACAAAGAACTACCAGCGTGTCCTTGACAGAGAGAAAAGAGGGCAACTTTTAGCAGCAAACAAAGATTTCTGGTGTCTGCAAATCTAGGAGTAAAGATATTATTTTGTGATAGAAAGATTATACTTTTCATCCAACAATATGAATTACTGTCCGCATAATATACCTATTTGTGAGTGCACGGTAATTTTATGTACACGGTCAACAGTGTCAAATATAGAGAAAAGATGTCACTGAACCTTGGCCATATGACAAGTTTGAAGTGACTTTGCCACTGTATTACTGAAATTATCAAGGGAAGAAGAGTCTGATGTTCCTAAATTTCTTAAAGTATGAACAATTTAATTTAATTCCCACACTGAATAACAGATTTACTTGTAAATGCTTACACTTTCATTCTGCACTCAGGGTAAGTGCCCTGGCTTTGAGGAAGAAACACTGTATTTTCTTTTACACACAACAGTAGATTTGAGACAATCCTTCAACTGTAAATCTCAGTTCCCCTCATTTATTGGGCCATCACTGATGCCGCCATTAACGGCAGAATCAGGGATTTGAGAGTTTTGAAGGGGTTTAGATACACAAGTCCCATTAGACTCATGGGAACTGTTCCTGCAAATCCTTCAGGCGGTTCCAAAAAAATTTCAGTCTAAATTCCTTCCCCCTCCCTTTGCATACTTCAGAGAAACTAGACACAGCCCTGGGATCACAGCAGCAAGCAGAGAAGAGACTACATTATTATCAGTGTTAGCAAGGTAAAACAAGAGAATGGGCTTTGCATGGTAGCAAAGCTTAATAAAAGGCACTTAGAGGTGCCATCGCGTTTGTCCTGTACGTGTAGTTGTCACACATGGTGTCAAGGGAGTGATGTTCCAGTGCCATGTAGTACAAGGTGAAGTTAGCTGCATACAATGGTTGGCCAGAGATGAAAACACTTCTGAAAGACTGCAAGTTACTATCGGACATAACAAGAAAGATAAGTTTAAAAAGCTGAAGAAAGGGAAGAAATTCATCCCATTTCAATTAACTGGGAAGGCTGAATGGAAATATTTACTCCCCAATAGCACTATCAGCTTCAAGTCCCATTCTCCTTTAGGGGACAGAAAGTTTGATAAAAATGCAACACCCTGGTGCTGATTACGATAAATGCTCATTGAAGATGTATTTTGGTGGTGATAAGGAGCTGCGTGACCTTGCGGAGACCCAGTGCTCCAAGGCAGACACTTGCAGCGGCAGCAGCCACCTCCGAACCCGAGCAGCCCTTCTGCAGGGAAAGCAAATAAAGAAGTGAGCTCAGTTCTGACACAAAACATCTTTTAACTCAATTACTGTTTACAAACATAGTCCTGCTTCTGTCTGGGGAAGCAGAGTCCAGATACTGTCAAACTGGATAATGAAAGGGAAAAGGACAAAGAAAAAAAACCCACCCCTTTGCGCCAGCATCCCTCCTTTTCCCTGGTCATTCGGAGAAACGCATCCAATCCCACCCGGAGACACAGCAAGGATTGGCCTCCCAAGAGGAGCAGGCAACATAAAAGTCTGGAATGTACTCTGTCCTACACCCATCACGGCACGGCATTTGAATATTGGATTTAGTGTTGTGCTTCCACAGATATAAAATTAGGCCGACAGAAGCCTGGATTCAGGCCCTTGCTCCATACTGCTAACTTGTAGAGAGCCGGTAGCCAAAAGCATTTGGAACGGTTGTCTCTCTCCAGACGCTGCCATTCATTTCTGTGGGAACAAGACCACTTACATCTAATTGCGGTTTCTGCTCAAATTAACAGGACAGAAATGACAGCAAAAAAAAAAAACAACCAACCAACAAAACTTCTCTGGACTAACTGGGAGACCTTTCGTCAGCATGGCTTATAAAGCAGTTGACTTTCAAACTTTCAAACACACAGCCTTTTAAGTAATTTAAAGTTCACGTTTCAACTGCTCAGTTTGTCTCATCAGCCTATTAAAGCAACAGAAAAAGGGAGAGAAAACAGACAGTTTTACTAAAAACATCTCCTGCTTGAGAAAGATTTGTTAAATGACCGTGCAGTCAGCTATGGAATTGGGATCATCATGGCATAAAACATTGTTTTCCTTATCAAACCAAATGCACCTTACATTACATGATGGGGACGAGAAATTGTACAAAGATACATTTTCACTGATACTGCATATGGACTGAAACGTATGTATGTAGTCTTACACGTGCATACACATCTGTCTCTCACTTAACTGTGGAAATCAGGTCTAATTCCATGGAAGGGTAAAGAAATCTGCCGTTTTCAGATGAGAATCAAGCCAGCCATTTAGAGCTCCCTTCCTTACATTACATTTACTACCAGGATCATATCAGTAGTCCATTGGACTACTATTTCTACCCTTCTAAGTCCATTGGAATTTTGCTATTGCAATCAGCTGGACTATCTTACCGTCATAGGGATTGACTAACTTTGCTTGGACTGGTCCAGTCAGGAAAAGGATGGAAATAAAGGAAGGTGAAGGCTATGAGGTTCCTTCCCTCTCTTTCATCAGGCAGTACTAATGCAGTGGCTGCAGTCCCATGAGGGGTCTCCATGTCCTGCCGGTGAATCCACATCCAATTCACGTTTCCTCCCTGCCAAATAGGCGTTCTGTATATGAAAAGCATTCAGTTCTATTAATCATTATTGATTTATTATTCTGGTCCAACCTTGGATAGTTGCTGCCTCTCTTAGATCTTAATTAACGTGTGGTAGATAAAATAATTCATACCATTCCAAAAGAGGGGGTTACATCAACAGAGTTAATAGCTTATACATTCAGTGGAAAATTCAGTTCCTTTTTTAATGTAAATTCATCATCAAATAGGTTCTGTTGCAGTTCCTTACCAGCAGTGCTACTCCATTTGGGTATTACATGGCTGTATAGGTGCAGCCCTGTTCTAAATAAGAAAAGGGGACACACAGCAATGGCCAGCTGTCATACAGCGTAGGAACATGCACTGTCTCACTTACTGATAAGGGTTATTTAATTATTGCTAAGCTCTGAGTGAATCTACACCCGATACATGCAGATATATATAAGCAAACACTTATCAGCTCAGAATGAGGAAATTACGACTTGAAAAGGGATGGACCATGCACAGAAGTTGCTGCCAGGTACGGGCCCTCTGTCTGATGTTACAGGTAGGTCAGGGCCAAATACAAGCAATGCATGACACTTTACAGGATACCCATAACCCACCGTAAGACCCATACCACTGTCAAAAAAAAATAAATCAAAATGAGTTTGCAGCTCACTTCCAACACACCAGCTCCTAAACTTTGAAAGTTATATCTCGCCCATATTTCACAACTGGACACAATTTTAAAGGATCTGATAGTCAGGCCCAGCTCCTGACTAGTCCCAAGGGACAAAGTAAAATCACAGAAACCATCAGACATCCATTTCATATGTGCCAGTTGTGAAGGCAGCTGATTACGGAGAAAATTTGACTTTTCCTTCTAATTCAGCAGTAAAGCCCTTAAGACATACCAATCAAAGTAAAAAGCCTCCTCTAGAAATACAGACTTCACCTCACACTGGAGAGACTTTAAGAAACATTTCAAACCGGAGATGAACAAAAGAACAGGAGGAAATATTATACAATGTGGATCTACAGCAAGTTCATAGGAAACACATGAATTAGTTTTAACTGAAACTTTTCTCCCCTGTCCTGCCTTTCCTTAGGAGAAAGGAAGGCTCTCCATTTGCACCCATTTACTTATTCCAAACACACAGACATGGTGTTTCAGCACATTATGCCTGTTTAAAAGTGATTTTCAAACGAACACTGTAAAATCTATTGGACATGCATAGAATCCCTTGCTAAGGCTTCAGCCCAATTTCCACTGAAGTCAGTACTTGGAGCTCAATAGCAGTTGTGTTGGACCTTTAAGGTGAGATTTTCAAAAGCTTCCCAGTGACTCACAGTGTGTCTACACAGTTAAACTTGTGTCTGAGCCTGATCCTTAAATCATTAATCATCTGCATGGTTAACCCTCAACGCACCTATAGTTGATGCTTGAAGACCTTCAGGAAATGTAGGGTGAGAGAAGACCCAGACCTTTTAGAACCATAGAATGGTTTGGGTTGGAAGGGATCTTAAAGATCATCTAGTTCCAACCCCCCTGCCATGGGCAGGGACACTTCCCACTAGACGGGATTGCTTAAAGCCCCATCCAGCCTGGCCTTTTGGGGAGCTCTGAGGGAAGAGGATGCAAACTCCTTCCGTAAGTGGTGCAGTAGGAGCTCAGGCTGAAGGAACAGCTTCTCAGGATGCTCCTCAGCTGTTTGGCTGGTGATGTTAAATCCACTGTTTGACTTTGCAGTGAGAGGGATTGCAAGTGTTCCCATGGTTGGTGACAGCAAAGCAGAAACTTAGAAATTTATGACCACCTTTGCAATGGAAACACTGTTAACTAAGATTACATGAAAACTGCCACTAGAGCTGAAGCCATCTGTATACTTAATATTATAGTAAGTTCATCTCTTCTGCTGAATCCAATCTCTAGAATCTCCCTAGAAGTCCCACCCTCCAGGGAGGTTCCATGGAGTGGAGAACCACAGCAGTACAAATCCATTTCTATGTATTTTTTTAAAACAAGTCAACGTACTTTTAGTTTCCTGGAGTTAAACTCACACTGGTAGCTGTAAGAAGAAACCAAGAGGTTATTAATCAGGTAAAAGAGAAAAGAAACTTTTATCTTCAAGCTCCTAAAAGATTCAAAGTGTTTGGTTTGGTTTTTTTTCTGGTAGAAAAATCACAGAGCATTGAATTTCTATAACAAGGAAACGGACAACTATCAATTTGTGATCAGCTTGCACCACCTTAGTCTTTCCTGGAAGAGATCTCTTTCTAGCCAAATATTAGGGATGTTGTCAGTTGGTTCCAAGGATAAATTCCTGGAATAATAGACACTAAGTTGACAGATTTAAAGCTTTATCTAGAGGGAACACAATAGGGAATGTGCAACAGAACAGATTTTTCACTTGAGACTCATTCCAAGAGCTGCAAAACTACAACAGTTTCCAAAATGTAGGACAGACTTCCTCAGGTTATTGCCTTACACACATGCTCACACAGCCAACGATTAAAAATTCACAAGAACATCTTGTCATACAGCTCAACATTCAACTCGCTTTCCAGTCTCTGAATCTAATCTTACCTTGAGCGTTCCTTACCTCAGGAGGAAGCTTGACTTGTGGTTAAGACAGGACCAGGCTGCACAGTCACAAGAGTTCAAGTCCTGATCCTGCTTCTGAGTTTTGAAGAATTTGTTTAATCCCTCCCAAGATGCAGTTTTCTATATGTAGAATGAGGATAATACCACTTGCTTTTGGTTGTCTGTTCAGTCTCTCCAGATCCTAAGTTATTTAGGAAATAGTTTCTTACCACAGATTTACCTTTTGCTTTGTGGAGCAGGACATCCAATGCTATTGGAACCCTTAAGCAATGTAGCAATATTTGTGAAAGCCAGTGAAATGATGCCAAAGGATATCATGGTGTATGCAGCTTAAAGCCAGGTTAGATAAAAATCTCCACAGCACATTTTAAACAAAATTGATCCTGTCTTGAAGACCATGGATCAGCTACATCATTGCTTCTCAATATGGTTCACCACTTAAGAACTGTTTCTTCTCTCACCCTGGTATGAGGCTCCTGGGTCTGAAGAGATTTCATCTCTAATTTACTGTTTATTTCATGAATACCGGGAAGAAGGAAGTTACTTTTGTGACTCCTACCCTGACAAAAACTGAACTGTATTTCGACCTAAAATTGATGGACCTGATGGAGAGACTTCAGGATTAAATTCTCTGGCTAATATTGGCCAGATGTCAGTACAGACGATGACAGTAGAACCTGCTAGTCTTACAAAAAATTGGTTAATCCACTGTGGCCAACTGTCAGCTTGGGCTCATGAGCAAGCAGTGATTTCTTACTGTTTCGACATGCAGGCCATGCAAGGAGGACTCATCGGGAAGCCTTTGCAAAATTCTGAGGAGCAAATATCATACCAAATATTGTAGGTCATTCGGTGATTTTCTTTTTCATATCAGAAAAAAGGGATGTGTTCGGAAGAATACAGCCTGCAAATTGTTCACCCCGTTCCAGTAAGCCTACTAAATCATCTGGAGGTGTCCCAGTTAAGCCGAACTACAATCCCTATTAAGTGGCACTCATTGCCACTAAGCACTGTTGGACTTACATGATTTCCCTTGTAGATGTCTGGATTAAGTGGTTTTGCCAACTAAGCACCTCCTTTTTCTGATTCAGCGGAGCGTACTGAATCGTACGTATTTTACTACTTTATCTATTTCAAATAGCATGAAAACTGGCTGGTTTTGTGGAAATTAAAATACAGTTTATCTGTTGCACAAATTTTCAATACATGTGAGCTCCCAATGCATGTGGAATACATTTCATCCCATCTATATATACAGTCCTGCATTATGTATATAGTGGTTTTCAGAGAGCTGTGAACAGCCTTCCCATGCACTTACCCTGGTCCGATAACATTCTTATGAAACAGAAATCATATGCTGAACGTTGGAATAATGTCAGCGCACAAAGGCAGGGAAAATAAATAAATAAATAAACCCAAAATCCAGGCACCTTGAAGCAAAGCTCTGAGAAACCGTCTGTCTCAATGGAAAAATCCGAAGGCTGGTGCATTTGGCAGCTTTCAGAGCGCAGTTCAGTGAGTAATGCCGCTTTCATTGGACACTCAAAGCTCTAGAGTCACATCTGTCTGTGCTGGCGTAAGATTGGCACGCTGCTCCTGCTGATGAAAGCTGAAGCGATGGTGCCAACCTACAGGGAAAAGCATGGCTTTCAGGATTTTCCCTTTCTTTCCTTTTGCTGCAAGTATTCTAATACAGTGCCAAGGCGGCGAAAGAGGCAAGTGCGCACAAGTTTTCTTTGGAGGACGAGGGGAATGGGAGGAGGAGGCGGTGAGGAGCTGGGGGCTGGGAAGGAATCTTGTCTGAAAGCTGAACCTGTCATAGAGTTCTTCCTTTTTTGATGATAACAGAGCCGGTCAACAACGATCTGGACCACAGAAGGCAACAGAAGGTTTGCCATTAACTTCTGAAGAGGCAGCTTCAGTCGCCGTGCCTCTGTGTGGCAAGCACCCACACTTCCAGCCTTGAGTGTGATTGCGCCTGATTTTCAGAATATAATCTTTACAAATTGCTTCCTTTTCAGGTGAGGCAGATCAAGCACTCATAGATTTTTAGACTCACAGGTTTGACCCAGTGAAGCATTTAGGCATTGATAAATTTGGGTTGCAAAGCCAACCACCCAGGCGCTTGGGTCCCAAGAGACCCAACAGCTTTGTGGTGGGCGCCTGGGTTGGCCGATAAGTCTTTTGAAGTTCATGCTTAAAACAGTAACTCTGTCACCTTTTATTCAGCACGGTCCAAACAACTCAACACTTCCATTTTTCTCCATCCTTCCCTGAGATTAGTCAAGGAACAATATCCACACAGGCCAATCTATAACCCAAGAGATGCAGAGTAGGTCCAAGCTGCTACCTCCACCCCAAGACAGCAGGGATGGGTCAGGGACATGCACTTCATTTCTAGGTAAGTTTGGATTAATAGGAATTGATGCCATGGCGTCACAAATTAAGTCCTAAAATAGGGCTCATTCAGGAATAAATGCGAGACTCAGGGTTCTACTCTTCTGATGGAGCAGAGGCTGCAAATTGTTTGAAACCTTGGTTTCAAATATGGTTCCCTAAACATCGAGCAGAAAACACAGCCAAGAAAACAATACACATTCTACCTCTTGAAACGGTGTCACCAGAAGGAAAATAGCACATGATTCACGAGGCCAAATCTCAGGGAGGTTTTAAGTGCCTTTGTAGGGGAAGATTTAAAAAAAAATAATAAATAAATTTGGAGTTGCAGCAGGACTGAGATTTCAGCCAGCCTGATTCTCGTGCCTTATAAAATATCTGAGAATAATTAGATCTGTTCCTTTTCTTTAATTAGCCTTGTGTCTCATTACAGTAGTTCACTGCCATGTCTTTATTTACTTGATTATATCTCCTCCACACCTTTGCCTTCCCTCGTTCGCTTAATCTTAACATCGCTCTTTTCCTTCCCTTAAAGCTCTTTATTTTAATTCTTTGATGTTATATTGGCTCCCCCCCCATGCTTTGTTTAAAAGAAAAACAAAGATAGAAAATCTATACACAAAACAGAAGAGTCAACTACATCTTGACAAATCAAGCTTTTAAATGTCAGAAAAAGCAGATTTAAAGATGAAAGCTCATTCTTAACCCAGCTTCCTTCTTCAGAGACCTTAATATGATCTCTTTATGTAACTGTTTGCCAATTAATTCAAAATATAATGGAAGCTGCAATTTCTCATAGAGACATGTATTCATTAGGTTCGTGGAGAGTATATAGTTTTCAGACTTTGATTGATTTTTAAATCTCATTGAGATGTACAGAACAAGACATCTTTTAAAGACATCAATTGTCCAAACAACCACTGTTTAAATCTACAAATTTACAAGAAACAGATGTTTTTCACATGGCTGGAAAACAGAGTTTCCCTAGAAGTCTGTTTTTACGCATTTACTCTTAGAGCAGTGACAAGCCCTGTTCAAGTTATGACCTACTTAAGGAGAAAACAACAGTTCATCATCACACAGTTTGCCTTTCTCAACACATTGCCAAAGCTTATAAGCAGGGGCCACACGCCCGGCGATGAGAGATCAGATCCCTGAATATATAAGATTATAACCTGTAAAAGTTGCTCTGGGCACTTGTAGTTATCACTCCCATCCTCTTGAAGATGCCTTTGCGTTGCACCTATGGTACAAGGATATGTGGCATTACAGGTAGACGTGCCTAAAACCAGCCCAAACAAAAATAGGTATACGAAAGTGTATTTCTCAAGTAGAACTGGTGGGAAATAACATCTTAAACTCAAGAGACAGTAGTTGCAGGGACAGAGTTTTCACAGGCACCATTTGAAAGGCTATTTCATACCTAAATAGCAATGCTACCCCAAAGTTGTTCAGCTGATCCTTCAATGCAATAGCTGACTGGCATACTCTGAAATACAAGGAAAGATAATAAGAAGCCATAAGCTACGGAATATGGTATTAAGGTTTGCTGGCATGTGTTTCAGGTACCCAGAGTATTCATTAAACAGGAAAGGGTTTAATTGAGCTCAATAGATTTAATTTTCAAGGATTCCTGAGTGGAATCAGGAGTCCAAACCCTCTTGCCTTTCAGGTTTTTCCACTCCTGACTTACTGAAGGTGCTTCAAAGTCCCTGCCCTGCTTTGCCTCCAGCTGCAGCGCTGTTACTGAACAACGATGCTGCAGATGCAGCCTGAGATCCCATCGGAAACAGAGCCAGTGCCTGGAAAAAACAACAGACATCCAAATCCTGATATAAACCAAAGTATTCCCTGCATTTTTCACGTGTAAATGGCCTGAAGCATCAAGCACTGTCCCATGGTGCCATATTTAATAGGACTGGGTAGGAAGACAGCAAGAATCTTTCTGAGATACACTGCAGTACACACTGATCAGCTTCCAAGTGAGCCCTCCTCTGCAAGCCTCATGTTTTAGAAATTCCTACCCAGACATCCTTGTCACATCAATTAAATGCATTAATGTATAGAATACTAAAGCTAAAATAAACTGCTAGGTGAGCATTATCACCCACAGGACTTTGGTCTCCGTTGGATCGGAGACCATACCACCCCTGCAAGCATAAAGACAACCTTGCACTGCACTGCAAGCGTATGAGACACTGGGTCTCAATTTCAGGGAGCAGGAGCCAGCTCCGAGCTTCATGTTCAATGCATGAGACCAGAAAAGTAGTACGGAGGTGCTGTTAGCATAGGAATGAATGGAAGCCAGAATACAGCCTTAGTCCTGGTTCAGAGAGGGTCCAATAGTGTCCCAAAATCTGATTTTATGGGGGAAAAAATAAAAATAAACAGCAAAACCTGTAACACGATGACAATATAGATGGGTTCCTCAAGAGTCACAGATAATCAGGATCCTGGCCTCTTTGCTCAGACAAAACTACTGAAGAGAGGAATTTCCTCTGCGATAGAGTGTGCTGGAAGCATGCCCAGGCCCACGACGGCTCCATCCCAGTAGTTCAGCACAGAGCCCCCGGTGCTACTCACAATCACGAGAGTGAATTCTATAGCCCCCTGCTTCCCCCTGCCCCGCCAGCAGCCAAATTCCTACACTGGCATTTTGCAAATCCAGCTCAGACCCCTTGCCCCCTAGTCCTTAGCTCTATGCCACATTTTATTGAGCTATTGTTTCTCTAGGACAGTAGAGAAAACATCATGTATTGTCCTCCACTGACAGTCTTGAGCCACAAAGGAAAATATTCCTGCCCTCTCGGATGAGTTTTGCAAGCACATAGCACATGCTTACACCCCACTCATGGTAGCACACTCTCACAATGTATGGTACACCAGACTGTAATGGAGAGCAGCCTGTTTCCCCAGCTGATGTCACCCCAGGCACTGTCCCAACAGTGGGCTCCCCCCTCGGCCAGCTGACAGTCAGCCTCTCCAGCATCCAAGGTGAAAAACGATGCACCCAACATCATCCACTAATTGGCCCATCACAGCTTACAGGCAGCTGCATTCCCTGCAGACTGGGTTGTGTAACTGGGGTTTAAACATGGATATCCTATGGCATCGGGCTCTGCTGGGATCCTCCGTCGACTCGAGGAGCCGGTGTGTGCGTCCAAAGCAATTACAGAAGCATGCCTTGTCGAGGCAGCTCACTGGTGTAGCAACATTTTATTTCTCCCACCTGACAAAATAAAAAGCAGGAGAGAATTATTTGTCAGCTCAATCCCTGTGTTAATCTAGTTGCAAGTATAATGTGATTTCCCTCCTGCCCCAGTAGTAGGTATTGCAACACCTTACATATGGATCATTTTAATCTAATATAATCTGGCTGGCTAGAAAGAAGGTTTCCCACCACCACAGCTGCTTGTGATTAATGCTAAATATACACACCAAGCTTCAATCAGCAAGTGTGCATCTTAGCCAGTCTGCATTTGGTAAATCAACAGTAAACCCTATAAAATGCAGAAGATGCTGCAAAGCTTTACACGCTTAAGTTTTATCCAGCTTTTTTCAAATGCTTCCCCTATTTGCCATTTCTAATGTATCATGATCTATTACTTCTTTTCTTTAAGCAAAATTCATTTAAAAGTTGCTGATCACAGAAGATAAGAAGTGTCACCTCACCTTTAGAAATAAACCGTGGGCAAATACTCATTAACTGTTTTGTCCTCTTCATTTTACATTCACTTACTGCAAACTTCAGCAAGAAGAGAAGCATTTCCGTTGAAACCAAGATCAAACACATATAATATAAAAACACAAAGCCAATAAATGATAGCTTTTTTATCATTATTAAATACAAACATGTATTCTTATTTTACTATAATTATCAAACTGGGATTAATATAATCTTGTATATTGTTTCCCTTCACGGTGAATTAAATTATGTAAAAATCTCCCACTAGTATTCTTCCCCACCAAGAAACATTTTAATTGTAAATTTGCCTTTTGGTGTCTTTAAATTACATACATACACATTAAAAAAGGCCAGTACTATGGATACCGTGTATCCACTAATCTGTAAATAGACTCCCAGTCCAGGACTCATCTCTGAAATGTGGCATCAATTGCACAGGCTCCCATTTAGTTTTAGTTGAATAAAGACATACTAGATACGCAAATAACATCAAACTTGCCAGATTAGAAAGGGGCACCTCGTACTCTAAATCATGATTGTCAATCATCACCCGGGATTAAGGGATATAGTTTAAAAACCTAAAAGCAAGCACTTCCTTTTAACTTCTGCCTACTGTGCATTTTGGATTATCGCCCAGAAACACTATTACTTGAAACAAGGCTGCCTCCCTTCTACCATCTCCGGGAAGTGCAACTTTACCATCTGCTAACCTCTGGTTGGGGGAACAAAATAAAAAAAAAAAAAAAGTCTCAGCGAAGCATACAATTTAGATTTGAGATCTACTGCTGACTGTGATTATATTTATAACTCGCTTTTCACAGAAAAATGGGGGGTTATTTTTGGCTTAATAAGTGCTTTCTGAACACAGTCACCATTCTTACCACAAAGATGTAAGGCAGTTAAAAACCAGAGCAGCTACTCTATTCTTAACACGGAATTGGCAGCCTTCCTGAAGCACTGCCTTCCACATGAAGGCTTTGGAGAGAATTACGTGGAATGTGTTTCATTGTACTCCCAAAAACGGAGCACCATCCCATGGGTAACTCCGCCTGTCCTCCTGCACACAAGACAGTCAACACTCAGCCCCCCACCTCTCCCTCCACCACTTCTCTGACGTTCCCCTGGTTGAGCTACAAGACACTTCTGCAAAGCTAGTTGTCACCTCAAAAGTCTCTCCTTCGCTGTCAGAAAAGGCCATGCAAGAGGGAGATTAGTCAATGAATGTGAACACTGAATGTGTATGATGGTTCAGTGAACTGAGCTCAGGATTGGGTCATAAACTAGAAATAATTTATGGGAACAGTTAACAGAACTGGCTGCTCTGTTTGGCCCCCGACTCATCAGTTAGTACCTGATTTTCCAGGCAAACAGGTATATGGTTTCCCTTATTTGATGTAAAATTCAGGTCACTCTTTGGCATTTGGTTATTTCTGCTCAACAACTGTCATGCCAACTGATGTACCCCCACATGCAAGTTACATGGAGAGCTGGACACAGGTGAACAGTTGTGGGACTCAAGTGTGGCTAAATCCATGCAGAAGAGAAGCTACACAAAGAATCAGGCAGAGCAGGAAGCTGTCTATATGAACAAGGATCTATCTGCTCTGTTTGAAGTTAATTCCACCTGTGGTTCTGTGCTTCCTTTCCTTTGGCTATCAGGGACGACAATATACATCCCATCATTCACATCCATCCTCGTGGACTCAGCTAATGCTTGCAAAGCACTAAGGTCCACCACATAATGGGCCCATTAAAGTTATTCAGGCATGTAAAGCCTCTTCAAAACTATGGGATTTAGACGTCCCGATACTTCCGTGAATCTGGGCTTCTAAACTGGATGGTGCAGTGCTGAGCCCACTCAGCTTTCCATTGCAGATACCTCAAGTGTCCTAGGAGGGGATCCTCCATAAGCAAAGGTGTCTTCCTGCATCTGTTTATGCGTGTGTGTGTCTCCCCTTCTCTCTCTCGGCACGTATGTATATTTATACATACATACACACGTCCATTTCTAACATTTTTAAACATATGGTATGTAATATAGTCAAGTTATATGGAAGAAAAAAGACAAACTAGAAGAGAATAAAACATCATCACTGCTATCCTATTCTGTAAAATTAGGATTAAATCAACTTCCACCACTAATCAAAATCTTTCTCAAAATCCATGGTTTTGGAATATCTTTATAATTACGATGCTCACCAGAATGTGAGGACAAGGGTCATATCCTCAGCTGGTGGAAACTGTCACAGCTGCACTGACTTCATCTGCACTTCCACAATCTAAATGAGTCAATGATCTTGCCCCTAAGGTACAGTTTATAGTTCCATACTGATTAAAAGAAAATATACACTGGTTCTTTAAGCAAGAAGGGAAAAAAACTCAGCTAAGGCTAATCTTATCAACATATAACCTTTTAATCAGATTATTGAAACAACATGTTAATTTATGAAAAGTTCAGCATTCTATTAAATTGCAAACAACGTAGTGAATTGCAACACAACAGGCTCCTTCATTGAATTCATGCAGCCACTCCTGGCAAAGGCATTCCAAATTTGAACTTAATTAATATTCCTACTCCTGGTTTCCATAGTTTCTTTTTAAACATGAGTACCAGCAGAAACTGGCAGTAACTTTACCCATATTCTCAATAATAACCCCCCTCTGGCTGTCAATATGTATGAAAGGAAAAATTTTTTGCATACCCCAAACAGCCTGTCATTTTCCTGTCTTTTGTCAAAAATATGTTGGCAACTTTTTTCCTTTTTTTTTTTTTTTTGGGTACACAGTTTAAGATGCTTAACTGTTTCTCTGCTTGGGTTACAAGCAAGGCATATATTGGAAAGAGAGAGCCGTAGCCAAGCTCCTGCAACTTCAGATGCCAGCCACATTGCAAAACACACATTTCAGAGAAATGAAAAAAAAAATAAATAATGCTTTCCTTGGAGAATATCAGGAACTTACATAACTAGAATGCTTGGGGAAGTGTTTCACATTTTCCTTCCTTCCATAGGGACTTCAAAAATGGCTAGTGTCCATCTTGGACCAAGAACTTATTACTCTAAATATGCTTTAAAGCTATTTTTCTGTTCCTATATACACCTGAGCTAGCCTGAATACTAGAAACACAGACCAAGAAAGTCTCATTCACTTGCCACCTGGCCAGAAAGCAGGAGAGAAGCACAGCACTGGATCACAGTTGGCCGAGAAGGAGGAGGAAAGAGACATTCCCACCAGGGCCCCACTCCCATAGGAATCCTTCTAGAGGGCACAACTCCTACTCTGCAGCTTAACAACACTTCCCCTTCTGCATAAGACCCCAAAACACACCTTTTAGTGTTATGGGAGCCTCTTCATCAAGCAAACCCCTCATTTACAGCATCCAACCCAGTATCCTCTGACTTTTGGGGAGTATTCTTTGTCTCTTTGGGAGGGTACCGATAGAGCAGAGGGCCCCATGAAGAATTTCAGGCAAACCTCTGCATGACAAATCCAATCTGAGCTCTGTGGTGCTGCAATAAAGATTAAGATCTCAAGATTGGGAACCAGTTACCTCAGTAAGTTACAGAGGCATAAGAACCACTAGGCCATATGCCTTTGGACCATGTCACAAGAATAACCCTGTATCACTTTCTATGGGGAGTTCAGTGTCTGTTTTATTTGTCTGAGGAAACCCCAATTATTTTAGACAGTGTCTGACTGGACCTAGTTTGCAAGCAGTAAGCTTTAAACCACGATTTGCGATTTATTCCAGTTCATAATCCAATAGCCCTATAGACTGTGCCTTTTCCTGACCACTTAATGGCACCAATTAAGGCACTTCTCAGCAGTTTCCTGATAAAGGACTAGTTGTTCCCTTAACATACAGATCTTGCAACGCAGATCATGTCACCTCCATTACAGACTTCACAATTTCCTATGTTAGGGACTATACCTAGAGTTTTTTCCAGAACTGAAACCAGCATGTAAGCTCAGGGTCTTGCCATGGATATATCCAAACTGATTCTTCTCTCTGAATTTCTAGGGCTGGGGATTTTTAGTCCATTAGTCCATTTTAACCAAATGTGGCAGAGACATAGAAGATCTTAAAAAAATACGCTGCAATAAGTTTTGTGCAAAACATTCAATGCAAAGTTCAGAAATACAAATTAGTGCCTCACTAAAAGGCTACAGAGCGAGCTCAGCAGTAGTTTATTATTTATCCCATCTCTCAACCAGTCAAAATGTGTGAACTGGTGTCTTGTTAGCACAAACGTTAATATCAGAGAGAGATGTGAGATGTTAACGTGTATCTCACAAGGATCCACAGCACAGATGGCCACTCATCCACTCAGAAGTTGGGGAACACAGCACAGCACAGAGGGTACTCCAGAGTGATTTATGGGAGTCTTAAGAGTCTTCAGGCAGAGGAACCTGTTGGACATCATTCCCCAGGAAACCAGACTTGGTTTACTCCTCGTTCAAAGAGTAACCCTTACACACAAAAAACCAAACAATTAACACCCCCCTGACAAAATGGGACTTGGACACACATAATCAGCAAATCAGCCTTCTGCACCTTCCTTCCAGTGCTATTAAACCCCTTCTTCTTTATGGCCTGAATTCAATGTGGACCCTGCTTTAAAAGCAGGGGGTGGACCAGATGACTCTCTGAGGTTCTTTTCAATCTGAATTATCCCATGTCTATTATATACCTAGGAATACAAGCAGTAAGACCTACACTTGCCACGCAGCTAAGTACAGCCATAGTTGAATTGGCCAATTGCAAAAGTTAGACTACAGAAAAATCCAAGTCAGTACAGATTAATCTCAGCTGCGGCAAACTGGCACAGCAAGTCTATGGCATACTCTCAACAGGTACAAGAGACAGACAGTGGTGCCATGAACCAACTAATCAAACATTAAACACAACAAGGCAACCTTGGGCTGGACAGGACCCATATTTCATTCCATCAAGGCTGTTGTCAACCACAATCTCCAAGATTTTGCAGAATAAGAGGCCTGCCTTCAGGGTACCACAGGACAAAAAGGTGATCTTTCATTCTGTCATTCCACATGCTTCTATTTTATTGAGTTGAATCAACCACAATCTCCAAGATTTTGCAGAATAAGAGGCCTGCCTTCAGGGCACCACAGGACAAAAAGGTGATCTTTCATTCTGTCATTCCACATGCTTCTATTTTATTGAGTTGAATCAACTAGGCTCTGTTAGCAGTTGCCTCCTGTGTTGCCAGACGGGGAAGCTCGAAGCCACCTGTGAATCAGGAGGGGACAAGACGACAAGCAACTGCTTGACTGATAAAGATCCTATTCTTGGACTAGTTCCTGTCTATCCTGCCAAATATGCCTTGGCTGAAGAGTGCATGGTGGCTTGGGAGGAGGGATGAAGAGAGGGGAGGGAGTGCTGAGGATTGAAACTGCCTCCAGGTAAGGTAGGCCCAAGGCAGAGTCAAAAGAGAATGACAGGTCATATGGAAGCACCCTAGGAAAGACTGGGCATCTGAGAGAATGTCCAGGCAAACCCAGGATTTTCTTCAGAAGGGGATAAATAATTTATCCTTGATGATGGTAGTAGCCTTCAGCTTTAGGGACTCTCAAAGTCCTAACCTGACGGAATTGGTTTAAAAAAAAAAATAAAAATAAAAAAATTGATCAGGAAGCCCAAGTGGTCCTTTGATGGGACAAAAATGTTTTGTGGTTCACAGTTCATAACATAGAGAAGGGGAAATATGATGGCTAGAAATACCATTCATTGTTGCAGGGAGAAAAAATGATCTAGTTCTCCTGGAAAGGAGAGCAGACAAGCATTAGCTAGAAGATGGATCCCGGAAAACAAGAAGGTGAAAGCAGTGAGGACATCCGAGGGCAGCTCATACACAGAGCCCTGCAGGAAGCAGACAGACATGAGGTGCAGCCCAACAGACTGCCAGAGGAGCTCTAAAACATCAAAAAGCCTGAGAAGTCACTCAGACCAAGACCAGCACTGCAGAACTCCACCTATGAAGGAAAGTTCACTGTATTCAGTGTGGAAGGAGAGATCCAGAAAAGAAACTTTCAAGGACAGCTGAAGAAAGTCCATTTCTACAAGAAGCCAGTGATGAACAGATGGATGGCATCTGTAGATTGTCTAACTTGCATCATACCTCATTGTGCAGTCTTAGACAAATGCACAATCATCAGTCGAGCAAATGGTCAGACAGCAGCTGTCACTCATGCAGGCAGAGCTGGGATCCAAGGGGGAGCAAAATGAGAGGGCCTGTTCTTCTCTGCCAAGGACCAGCAGGTGTGGAAGGAGAGAGATGCCAAGCAGAAGGGAACCAAGCTAGAAGAAAACTCACTTTGTTTGAAGTTAGCCAGTGTCAGATTAAAGAAATCAAAGACTTGTTTAGAGCAAAGCAAAGAGAAATAAAGGAAGCATTTTTCAGATTTCAGTCCAAGCCTTTTGTCCAGTTTAACCCCCTTTCTCTTGTTTCTCCATTTGCTTGTTTTCTTCATCAGTCACAACAGAATAGCTGCTCCAGAAGAGACTCATCCCTTGGCTTTGTGATCACCAAAGAGACCAAGATCAAAGCAATTTAGGAAGCACGGTTTTCATGCCTGCATCACCATGTACGCTAACGTGCTTCTTCACGCAGCACTGCCACGGGAGATAAATCCATAAGCAATGCTGTGTCATAGCAGCCAGAGTTACTGTGCAGCCTTCGCAAAGACAACTACCAAACGCTTAAAGGCAGCATTTGCCTGCTGTCAAATTCTTTGTTCTCTAGTCTACCACCAGACTTCCAAATGAAACAAAATCAGCTCTAGATTCTTCCATTTGCCAGGGAAAATGAAATCCAATGAGCCAAGCAAGCGGAAAGGGCTGAATTCATTACAGACAGTCTTCAGGGGTCAAAATAACAAGTATCAGTGGGCTTCCTTGGCCTCTACAAGTAGGTGAGGCATTCTTACCCTTTAGGCATCTCATTTTAGCTGGTCTAGACAAGTGGCTTGCATCCCTTTATAACTGATGAAGCAGCTGAGACTCCTCTAGGAAGCAAATCATCTGTCCTACTTTAGTTATATGCCAGGATGAATCAGACTTTGGAATAGCTCCCTTCTCTCTTGGTCCATGATATAGGGAGCCCACACAACTAGCACAGCACACATTTAAATTCACAGAGTGGGAATGCAGTAATATCAGTCCCCTCATGGTGTTACCATGCCTTGAGAACTGCTCCACTTTTGCCTCTTTTGGCTCCAGTTATATCTTGCATGGCAGTCCAGAGTAGCTGTGTTGTCTTCTACAATCTTGTTTCATCGCAGAATTGGCTCCGTCCCATTTTCCCCTTGGAATCCACACAGCTTGACACCCAAAAATAACATCCCACTAAATTAAAACAGAAAGATTTTAAAAAGTTATGTCACTCTCCCCTAGCTTCCTCAGCATATCTAGTTCTTTCTATGTCTATTTTATGCAGAGCAAGTTCCGCTCAAGGATGAGAGCCATTTCTCGTCTTTTATGGCATGAAGCAATTTGCTGGCACAAAAAATTAAAGGAAAGTAAACTTCAATTCAAAGTTCAAGACAAGAGTGTATCTGACAGCACGCTATGTCACTCATGCAATTTTTTTAAACCAAGTTGACAGACTTTTACAAGTTTCTAAGAGTAAAGGACAGACATTTCCCAGGTCTGATTAGGACCTTATTCAGTCCTGGAAATAAAGAACAAAGATGAACTCTCTTCTTTAGCTGATATTGCTGTTGATTTCTGTCCTCGCAACATGACTGAGCAGTTGAGCACTAAGCACTCCCGTCGAATCATTATTTTCTGCCTTCTCTTTTTAAGCTAGGCCCCTAACGTTGCTAAATGTACCATTTTCACATGAAACAAAACAGAAAACTGCCCACCTTCCTGTTCGTTACCTCATATGGTGGGTCTGAATTGAAAACACCAACATGGAGAGAATTACGCGTTGCACAAAGAATAGCTTGGGTTTTCTCAACGTGCACGGTGTCTTAAATGGGAAACAAACTATGTTTTGGATGATATTGCTGCCGCAAGAGGCATTCTCCCTCTGGTGGTCTGATCTGAGGGTACACTCTGGAGTAATTTCCTAGAGGGAAGCTGACAGCTCTTTCACACCCTTCCCCTCCTCCCTACACACAACCAGCTTCTTCCAGATTCTTCCAGGATCATTATTTATCAAGACCAAATAAAGTCATTTCCTTTAAAGTGCCTTCATAGTGTAAAGACCTTAAAGGGATCTTTGTAGGGACTACCACCACCTTGGATGTATGTCTTTTTGTCCCCCAAAAAGCCACTTTAATCTATTTTTCAATTTTCAGAAAGGAGGCATTCTTTGTTGCTAACAAAACCACCACCTTAGCACCTCACTCGCCACCAAATTAAGTGCTATCAGCTAAACACACTCCACCATCTGCTCTAGAGTTATACACCAGTCATGGTAGGTTTTAATTTGATTAGTGATTGGGCTAAAAGCAGCTAAATAAAAATTATAATGCCCAAGAGCCACTTAGACTTGTTCAGACACTTTAAATACCAAATCCCTTCAGCAATATAACATTATCTTTACAGACAAAACTGAGTTTAAAAGTACAAATCTAATTGATCTCAAGTGCATTGGAATTACTATATTTAGGCATTGGATTATGTGCTACAGAAAGCCCATGCTATGTAAGCAACAAAACTAATTGTGGAAAGACAAAGGTATGTGTCTAACGTGCTTATGGACTTTTAAAAATTCATATTTTCATTGAAGCTGGCAAAGTTACAGCTGCTCACACCAGCAGTGAATTTGGCATGGTGCCCTATTTGTTGAGCAAACATAAGCTGGCTATTTCTGGTCTCCTTTAGAAGACCTGGACTTCAAGCCCTGCCTCAAAATTACTATTTAAGGCTCTGACTGTTGCAGGAAGAAAAAAGTAAATTAAGAAACAGTAAGTTGATTCTCAATAGCTAAGCAAGACTTTCTTGTCTTCGGTTTCAACTAGGGGCTCAGTTCATGCAGGTATTTATGGCAGATGCTCAGACACCACAGAAGGATACCATTACACTTTTAAAGAAGCTTTTCAAATGTAATATACTATTTCAGAATAAACAAGTTACCTAGACAAGAGGAAGGAGCAATCCATCCCCACAGCCACTTCCGAAATTAACATAAATCAGCATGTACTAAAAAAAGACACAAAAGGGGAGAGATTCACTAGTCCAGTTGAACTTGTGTCTGGCTGGATAGGGAAGTCATTTTAAAGTCTTCAGATGGATGCATGGATTCTGCCTGCTTTGAACTCCGCTGCTGCATGCAACTCAGTTGCCTGCCTGCAGATAGACATCCCTGGGAGGGAAAAGCAACAGAATCCATTTTTTCCTGAATACACCCTCATGTCTGCCTCTCAGAACAAAGCAACTGTCAAGAAACACTTGCAGACAAGAACATTCAAGATATCCCTCTAAAACTTAGTAGCTCACCCTGTGTTGCACTTTCTGTTTAGCACGGGATTTTCCAGAGACAAGGACCAGAGAAAAAACTCCTCTTGCTCCACCTTTATAAAAGTAGATATATTCACTAGTTAAAACAGGCTGACCTTACCTTCGGAGGCTTTCAGAAAAATAATGCATTAAGAGGAAAAAACAGCCAACACTGCAGGAAAAAAAAAAACAGGTCTTAAAAATAAAAAAGCTAAGAGCGATCTTCAGTTAATTCAAGAAAATCCCCAGAGGGAATCCACCTATTTAAGCACCTAAACTGTGGTCGTATCCCACTATTAATACAAGGGGCTGGACTGGGTCTTCGAGGTCTCATTTCAAGATGTTTCCTAACAGGCTTGGGAGAGCAGGAGTGAAAACTATTTGGATCAGAAATTCCACAGAAGAGCAAAAATCTTTCTAGGTTGAAGGGTGTTGTTATTTTTAAATTTTTTTGTTAATGAGAAATTAAAACCACACACACTAAGAAACAAAGTTAAGTTAAATTTAACTGAGCTTTGCACATTTTAACACTTCACTCTGCTGTCTGTAGAACACAGCAATATAAATACTGCTATCTCTGTTAAAATGAATTATTGACAATTTTAATACATGTTGCACAGTACATATTAATATAGAAAAATACATGTTATCAGCAGTGCAATGTTGACCATGTACTAATCCATTCCACCTGCTCAAATATTAGTGCAAATAATTATATATTTGTAATGCATCACTGCTGTCTAGTTTGAATCTCTGCCTCCAGAATAAATGTCTCTTCTCTGAAGCTGTTTGCTATTATGAGTAAAATGTTATATATTCATACTCAAATTGACTTTGGGTGAATAAGAAAAACGAGCAACCTTCAAAAATCCACTTGTCTAAGACTTAGCAAGTAATTTTAATGAATTGTTTACAGTAAAATCTTATAAAAATGTTTCAAACACAAGCTCATGTTAGCTGGCCTCTCTACAACACTCAAATACCACGCATCAAAACAGTGTAGAGTTCAAAATGACCATCTTCAACTGGCAGCATCAACTGAGGTGAACCTTAACCATGTCTTTCAGCAGGAGCTATTTACCCTGACACCGTGCAGCTTACCTACCTCTGAACCAATTCTGGGGACATCTTTTCTCCACATTCTCACCTTTCTTTACAAGCAAAGAGGTGGCCTTAGTGAGGCTGAATGCTTGGTATAACAGCAGCTCCTGTCCCCAACAGACTGATGATCAGAATGGGAAAAGCAGACACACGACCAAGACACCGCAAGGGCTCGTTTGTGCCAGGGTATCCCCTTGGCTAGAGGTGACGTTGGGATAGGGCTGAGGAGGACAAGGGCAGCCCTGAGAACAGACGAGGTGAGGTTAAGATGAATAAGTTGCAAGGGAAGACTGTGGTGCAAACAGCCAGTCAAAAAAGAGGTGGGGAGCAGAAAGAGCCTCAAAAACTTACAGAGCCCCATTGTACACACAAAGGGGAGGAATGAAAAGGCCTGACGTTCCTTAATCTGTTCTCTCCTCCATCCTTGCTAAATCCACGTCTGAGAACAACAAAACACAGCATGAGGAAGCTTTCAGCAACAGCCACTGCTGCGGTGATGCTTGTCTCCCAAACCAGCATTTGTTTCTTCACGCTCTGGCTCCAGTAGCCTTATAGACAGTTTTGGGTTGCAGTGAAAGAAGAGAGAGAAGCTTTAATTCTTCAAGATGAAAAATTTGAAAGTATCAACTTTCAAATAATATTGTAAATTAAAAGATCAACTGAACAAGGTCTCCTAGAAGCCATGCCACAAAGTTACAGCTTTCTCTCTCACTGGTAGTGTGGTAACGGAGGGGAAGGGATAGTGCAATCCTGAGATCTGGAAAGGAAAACAGGGCATAGGGACGTAAAGCTAATAGAACGATAGTAGAAACCACTGCTTCCACATACACTTAGTGCTGTATTGACACAGAGTAAGCAGTGCCCCATACAAGAGAAAAGACGACAGGCAAACACAGTTGCTTCCCCACTCTAAGATAAGCAGAGGACACGGTATAGAAATCTCCTACCACCAAAAGAAATGAGGACGGAGGACAGAAAGACAAGCAAAGCAGCGAACATGACTGGGCAGGAGATCTCTGGCTCCCTCCCCTCCTTAAAACATGTGTAGACACACTGGGAAAGAAATAACAAACATGCCAGCCTTGATGTCCCTAACATACTCCAATGTAGACAGCAAAACACAAATCTATCTCCGCTTACAACTAACACAGAGGTGGTGGTGGATAATGCCTTGAAACCAGTATCCAGCAGAACATGAGGACATGAAAGGTGCTCCTACCTTTCAGTTGTCCTCTATAAGAGTGGCTTTTGGTACTGACGGCTGGTTTATCCTCCCTACTGCTCCTCAGACAAGAAGTGCAAAGGAGAAGAGCTGCTACCTGCGTCTAAAATTAGACAAGCAATTTTTTAGATATCTGCTTCCTTCATATAGGAAAAAACATCATCTCGGCCTTGTTTCCCTATTCACGAGCAGTTCAACTCAATCGCTAATCCAAAGTAAGATAGGTATTGCCACTGAAACTTAACCCATCCTTCCATTTTAGAATTTGTCATGACATCTAAAACAGTACATTAGGTTTACTGTCATGCACCTATTGGATTGAGAAACCTGGAACTATGGGCTTTTGAAATACAGGACAGTGCGTACCCAACCCATGAAGGGACCCAACTGGTCTCACTCTCTTCAGGGCACTTTGTAAGATGCAGCATTTTTGCCACATTTCCTACAGAAACGGAGACAATGCTCAACCACAAGACTCCAGCACCAGCTACATGGCAGAGCATTACTCCTTAGGCAACTGAAATTGAGTTATCTGTGGCAGTTAAACACTGAAGCAACCACCGATTTAAAATGACTTTGTGAAAACTAAGAGGGGAAAAAAATCCCAATCAAAACCCAACCCAAGATCTCTTATCGATGGTGAGATAGGTCAACCTGGCACCTGTCAACACCATGCCATTCTTAAGTCAAGCAGTCACTTACCATTACCCAGATCCCCGTAGTCTTCAAAGACAAAAAATAAGCCCAGCTCTGGCAAATTCTCCTTCCCTCCATATTGCTCATGCACTTCTGCTCCTCACAGTGGAAATAAGCAGAGCTCATGTTCCAGCATCACTACCTATCCTCCACAGCAGAGGTACACTCGTGCCTGGATCACCTCTTCTGTTGTTCATCTCGACACCATGGGATTCAAACAGCTCCACGGCGAAGTATTTTAGTGAGTCCCCCTCCTCTAGAGACTCACTTCATTTCAGGGTGAGACGTAGCTGTAAAGAGATTTTAACTCCAACCCTGCACATTCTCTTAGGTGGAAGTCTACGTCAGGTTTCTAATTACTCACATTTTAACCTTCTCCTTCCACGTGCTATGCTACTTCATTTAAACCTGATTGTTCTCCATATCCTTTCAGTTCACGTCTTCTTCACTTCTTACCCTCTGTTTCTGAAGACCTAGATCTTATTTTTCCAAGCACTTTTATTTCTCAAGTTTTCATATTTTTATTTGTGTTGAGAAGTAATCTTGCAGAACACCAACTCCTTCCTGCCCTCTGTGCATACACAAACAGAATACAATACCAAATCATGTTAATAAATTATAACTTGTAAAAACACAGCTGATTTTCCAGCCTACAACAGCTTACTGCAAAGCCATTTTCACTAACTGTAGACAACATAATTACACACACATACACACACTTCCTCTCAGGCATTCATTTGGCTGCCAGCCTGTTAAACGCCTATGTTCTAGGAGAGAACATTAGAAAGGCAATACTTTAACTCATTACATGAGCATTAAAAGGCATATTTGTATTTTGGATAGTGCTTTATTGTATTCAGAAGCCACTGGAAATATTTTCCCAAATTACATGCTATAAGAGCTCTAAACTTAAAAATGTGTGAAAATTATAGTTCCCCATCCCACCCCAATCCAATGTGTATCGTAAAGCAAACTTGCTGACAATATAGTGTTCTCTGGAAATAGAAACTCTTTCAGTGGGTGCACGGGGAGGTTTTTTAAAGGAAGGGGAAAGGGAAAACTCACAGCAGTGATAAAGTTGGTCAGTAAAATTACTTTTATTCTTTTTTTTTCTTTTTTTTTTTTTTTGTTAAATAGAAGGGCTTATACAATTGAGTATAAAGATTTTTGAAGAACATGGAAATGAAAAAAGTGTCTGGAGGGAATTCTTTTTATTGAGAAAGAGTTTACAGATCTAAGTTTAAATATTCACCTACTTTTTGCTGCCTCCTGTTAACAGGCATAATGAAAATATTGCACTGAGCATATGCATGGAAAACACAGCTAATAAAGCAAGAAATATGGTAAATACACTTCATACAACCTTAAAATAACTCAGTCATACAACAAAACCTGAAGCACTTCTGCGATCTGCAATCTTAAGATGATGTTCACTGTTCTGAAGTGTTTACAAATTGACACTTTCTTTTGTAGAAAGATTTTGTATTGGTTAATAGAACCACAGCCTTCAAATTGTTGGCTTTCAGTTACAGAGGTAACAGAGAGGTATCATCTGAATTCACATCAGAGCTTTTGAAAAAAAAATGGCAGCAGTACAAGCACGTGCCTCCTCCAGTGTCCAAACTCTTTGTGGCTTTGCCATGGCCAAGGAATAGCGCTCCGGAGCTCAACAAAGCAGCCAGTCTCCCCGAATACTTTGAGACAGTCTGGCACCCTTTCTCTTGTTTACCCATACAATGCTCCGCTAAACAGAAAATGAAGCAGAAGAACCTCAACTAACCAAGAGAAGTTCCACACAAGTCTGTGAATATTGACTACACCTGGGAAGTCAGGAACAAAAGAGGAAAATAATTTTGTTTGACCAACCCATAAAACAGATTTCCAGAATGCTGCTCTGAAGATGGGAGAGAAAGAAGTTTCCATAACATATGCTGAGAAATAAAGTGTTAGAGATGATTTGTTCAAGGATGATGGAAGCCAGACTGAAGACACAAACCACAGCAGTTGCAACCTGTTTTCCACAAGAGCTCACTCTGAACAAAGGTCTATTTACAACAATTTTCAACTGCTTGTGGAAAAGCTACTCCAAATGTTTCAAACATCACTGTTGCTTCGGTTGACCATATGCGCACTATGGGTCCATCTCAGAAACACCTTGAATAAATGCTGGAGCGTAACAGACACAGAAGTGGCCTGTCTCCAATATTAAAATTATGATCAGTGGAAGAGAAGCTTTTGCACACTTCACCATTTTATATTGCTCAGGCACTGAGGATCAGTTATCTTCAGCACAGGAATTTTCAACTCTAGGTTTTTGCTAGAGCCGCGGTCCATTCCTCCCACATATGAACAACTGGGCTACATTTTTTCCTTTCATTTTGTTATAATTTGAATTTATTTACATACAAAACAATAAACAGGAGAAAGTTCTCTTATATTAACCCAACAACGGGCACCTTCACCTTGTAAAAAGAATGTCTTAGACAAGGCAGCTGCATTTACTTCAGGAGCATACATAAAATTCAGTGTGCCGGTATCAGAGACAAAATTCTCAGATCATACAATGGCAAATACATTCCAGTGGGCCCTCAACTATTAGGTGCAAAGAAATCCAAAGCCAAAGAACCAAAAAAAACCCCCAAACCTGTCATCACTTTAGTTCTGTTTAGAATACTACACAATGAATAAATTACATCTTTCTGGGACAGCATTGCTTATACTCCTACATCTCAAAGAAATTCCAAGCTAATTAATTAGAGCAAGAAATTACATTGAGCAGGATAACGTTTTAAATGAAAGAAATGACTTAGAAACACCAATCAAAGATAAATTGATTATGATTAGCTGTGCTGAAGTCTAAGTCATTAAAATTGATGAAGAATGTTTCTACCCTGGTCTATTCTATGTAATCCATTACCTACACTATGCCCTGTAGTTCAAGTCTAACAAATGGTATCTGATAATTCAATATTGAAGACTAAAAGACTTTCAATGCACCACTTGCTTTCCTACACCGACATGTTTCCAATAAAAAAAAAAAAAAATATCAGTAGCAAGTAGATTTGCAAAATTCTTCACCGGGAGAACTTTAGCTTACATGAAATACCATTCAGATTTTTACCTGCTTGCCTTCTACATAGTCATGCTTAAATATGGCTGCTGCTTTATTCTGAACAGTCATTATCCCACAAAAGTTACAACCACTGTTTGATAAGAAATCATTCCCTGTGCTTTCTAGCAACTGAGGCCTGCCCAAAGGTACATTTCTTTCCATGCTCTCAGCTGAAGTGACGAGCAAGACGAGCAGACCTATAATCAACACGCAGCTGAACAAAGGAGTGAAGGATGTTCTTGTCCAGATTAGCAAGTTGTTCTCCAGAGCAAACTTGCTTTAAATTATCCGGGGCTACAACCAGAAGATTGCAAAGTGCATGCAAGGTATCAAAGAGTTGTAAGACCAGTGCAATCTGTGGTTAAGAGAAAAACAAAGAAAGACAGATATTAAGGAGTTAGAGTAACTCTTATAGCACAATGTCCACCCAGATTTTCAAAATACTTCCTCCCCGCAGAGGATTTACATCCATCATTCTCTCCTCATGTGCGCATAAATATGTATAGATACATGCACATACACATCTGCAGGGAGATAAGCGCACACGCAAAGTTACACATAGAACACATAATAATGCAACTCAATACTTCTGCAATAAACAAAGATAGCCTGCAAGCTGGTCTCAGGAAACTGCTCTTTAGGACATTATAAAGAACTGCTGGTATAGTAACAGAATATACAACATCAGTACATAAAATGCTGCTGTTCAAACAGAAACAAGCTATTTTTCTGAAGAAAAAATGTCTGTCTGATTAAAAATAGAGTCCTGCTACTAATTTTGACGTGGCTGTACATCAACAACCCGTACGTGCTTACCTTGAAGTCTTTGGCACACTTCCTATATTCAGCCACGTCACAAATAGCTAACATGCCTCCCATGCAGCTGTAGGAATATTGCTGTAGGTGTTCATAGATAAGTCGATGAAAACGAACTCCAAGCTCCATCAAAACTGTGTCCACGTTCTTACCATCCATAGAATTTCTAATCTTTTCCACCTGCTTTCTAACATAGCCACAGACTTTAACACAAGCCTAAATAATAAAAAGAAAAAAAAAAAAAGAATTAGGTAACTTACTTTCTAGTAATGCTTTGTCATACTTCTGCCATTCTAAGGGGAAAAAGTGCCCAGCAACTAGAGAGTACCTGATCATTGATTTTCTGAAACTGATAGCTTAAAGCTAATTATCAGCAAAAAACCTTGTTCTGAATCTGGGCCTCTTGGGCCAGGAAAGAATGTGACAGTTCGTCCAGCACCTACTGACTTGTGTCTGACACTAGGTATGAAACTGCTCATGTTCATTTTCAGCTTGAGAAAATAGTCCACAGCAGAGTCTGGAGGTACTTAGTGCAAAATGGAATAGCTAAGTAAATTAATCAAATGCACATGTTGTCTAACGCATGTTCGATAAGAAACATCTTGTACCTGGTAACACTCATGAGCATTTGAAGCTATATTGATGAGCTGGGACTTAGTTTACTTACATTAGTATATTGAATCAAAACGTTGTTTTCATCTTCTGGTTTAAAATCTGTCTTCTTTTGCTCTGCAGCCAAGATGTGCTTCATCTGTCCAATCATACAATTCAGTGTCCTTTAAAGTTACAAATACAGATTGGGTTTTGAAGGGAACATTTTAATTTCCTTGATTTTTATATTTACATAAACTAATATGATCTACAAAAGTAAGCAGCACAAAGCAACGAGGAAAACAACCCACTACCAAACATTTGAGTAATCTACAGAAGATATAGTAAAAGCAAACATTTATTGTAATAAGCAAGCAGTGCAAGGACGTGTTAAAGGAAACCATTTAACAGACATGCGCACACACACCTGCACTCTTCTGAAGTTGCAGTCCAATTCTCTAGAGAAGATATGCTTTATTTTATATAAACAGTTAGAAAAAGAAGAATCAGCCGAAAAAAACCCAACAGCTCTAAAAACTCCTTGCTCCAAGTTCGGTGTCCTGGAGCACAGCACACAGCATGCTGGCCAGCTGGTTTTAAAGGGGACACATTAACTGTAAGGTAATCCATTCAAATCCAGCTCTTCAGAGAAACTGGACAGCATTCTTCAATGCAGAGGGAATTAGGAAACTGAAGGAAGCATTCCAAAGAGTGTAGGAGAATTCGATCACATCACATATTCCTCAGAAGCAAGCATCAGAAACACTTGGAAAATGAAGCGGGGGGAGAATAGAAAGGAAAATCTCTTCCTTTGCCAGAGCTTGGTATTTCTCAGAAATCTCATAGAGTTTTACAGTGTCATTTATCCTTCATAGGATTTACCTTTTCAGAACATTACTTAAGGTCAAGGCCCTGGTTTACTTTAAGTCCAAAAAAAAAAAAAAAAGTCAAACAGCAAAGCAGCTGAGAGGCTGCATACCTTTCTCAGTGCCTACCTTTGACAGAACCTCCCTCTGTCTCTCCTCCCCCCCGCCCCCCTCCTTTTTCTTCACCCCCCTCACTCCTCCAACCTCCCCAAAGGAAACACAGTCAGGGCCATTACAGCCTTGAAGGATTCAATTTGGAGTGAAGGAGAGAAGAATATATGTATCTAAAGAGGGAATAAACTTCTTTTCTATGCATAGAGCTCAGACTTGCATTTCAGGTGTACTTCATTCAACAATCCACGTACCAACAGAAATATAAAGAAATTATATCTTGCATTCCCTTCATTTTCCATTGATACCCCCACAAGGCTGTTTAGACAGAATACATACGGCAAGAAAACCAACTGAACTGATTTTGTTTGGCTAATAAATCACCTTTACAGAGTTAGACATTGCTATGAATGCCATTCAAGAAGCTGCTATTGGACTTTTTCAGATTGGATAACGTTAAAACCATCAACGTTTAGGAATTTCCTTTTATATTTTAAAGGAATGATCTAGTTTAAGCAAGACAATCAATTCTCAATAGCATCAGTGGCACCACAAAGCAGCATGTAAGCAAGTACACAAACACATTTGATATGTAACATTCATCTCAAAACTAATCTCTCTCTTCCATGTGCCAAAGCTCAAATGTTTTTGAAGTCTCCATCCACAAACCTTTGAACGTACCGTTTTCCAACAAAGACTTGCTCTCCTTAGTCTTACTATCACTTCTAAGAGATTAATTACTTTACACAAACAGTTACAAACTATTCTAATGCTGATGACTCACATATATCTGTCTAGATCTAAGTTTAAAGACTCACTAGTTCAAGTATTTCAAACTTTGTGTTTAAACCTCTAAAGGTCCCTTCCAGCATGAGCAGCTAAAATCTCACTTGCCACTTACACATCCTCTATCTCCACCTTTCTTTTTGCACCTACAGAAAATGCAGGGGCAAATAATATATCAAATCTCTTCCTCATCTCTCTGCAGAAAGTACCCAGTAGGACACAAATGCCTGTTTTTCCTATACAGTGACTGTTCTCATCTCTCTCCAGTATGGTGCGATCCTTACTAAAACTGAATAATAATTTCCAGAGTAGCTCGTTACCCACAGGATGGCTTATTTCCATTACTGCAGAGAGAAAAAAGGCATAGAAAGCTTAGGTAACATGTTCTAGGTTGACTTATGCCACCTTGAAATATGGGAACACTCCACGCTTTCCAGACCAAAGTAGGGCATCGCACAACAGCTCCATTTCCTAATATTAATCTTGTTAGTTTGTTATTTTCCTCTGCTACAAAACAGCTATGACTTTAATTTACAGTTTTTATACCTATCCCCTCATTTTTATTTGGAGAAATGGAAAAAAAGAAAAAGATTAAATGAGTCAGTCACAACCTCAAAGCAAGTCAATGTCAGAATCAAAATTATTCCAGGCCTCCAGACTTCTATGACTAGGTCTAATCCATAGCACTGCACAGATTCAAGCAAATCATCTAAGCTATTTTTGTCAAACTTTGCTCCTAGTGGAAATCCTGCAAGTCTTTAACCTATTTCAATCATCATTCCTCCTTCATTTAAAGTAGCAAAAAGTAGTTTGAGACAGTAAGGTAAAACTGAATTATTGCACTTTTTCCAACGTAAGCAAAATCCTTTAGCATTCTTCCAGAAGTATTTGTGAGCCAGAAATCTACCATGGATAATACGGCCCTCTAAACAAGCCAAATCTAAGTTTCCTATGCACAACAGTCCATACTTACGGATTTAAAAGAAAAAATAAAAAAAATCAACTTTGTGTTCAGAAGTAATTAATCTTTAAAAGGAAAGCTAACATACATCACAAAGGAGTTTTACAAGAATTAATGATGAACAGAAAGTTTAAATCTCTACTTGCCTATCAATGCCCATATCCAGCTTCACTTCCATTTGTTCTATGATATCCTTTTTCTTCTGGAGGCATTCAGATAATTTAGGAGAGGAACTGCAACAGTATAAAGGGTTGGGGATGTGACAGAGTGTTAAAATATCGAAACAAGTTTGTCTGCTGGGTCTGCTACTTGCAACAGGACTGTGTTAGGATTTCCCATCCCATCAGAAAGGACCAGTTTAGATGGAGTTAGCTAGCTTCAAGGCAACAAATCAACAGCCTGAAGAGCCATCTGACCCTGCGCAGGATTTCCTCAGGGCTGATACATGCTGCAACATGCTTTAGGCAGCATTGTGTCACCTAAGCAGTGCCTCTCAGCTGCCACCAGCCCCTGGCAGGTGAGCGAAATACCTAGATTTTCAGGCACACTAATTCAGCGCCCATCGTGCGCTCCGCCTCGAGGGTATCCAAACCATGGATCCCAACAACATGCAGCTTTTGCATAGTTCAGCATGGGCAGCTGCTCCCTCTGCACAGCCTGTGAGGTTCCCCCAGGAGTCTCAGCAGCCCTGATACTGCCCCAGGTGCAGCCACAAACCCCCTCTAGGCCTGGCCTGTAATAGAGCAGCGAGGTCTTTGAGGAGCAACTTGTCTTTCCTTCCTATCAACACTCTTGGAGCTCCCTCCCTCCCACCAGTTCTCCAAGGTACCAACTTGTTTAACTTCCCTTCCTCCTCCTCTCATTACAGCATTTTATCTTCCCACAACATCAAGCTGCACCACTTCAACAATAAACTCCTCTTAACAGGGATGAGGAATGAAAAAAACCCGCTTTCTTCACAAAAAATGACTATTCACAAAGGCAACGTTAATCAAAATAAGGTACCTCATCAATGGCATCAGATGATCATTGAACTGCTTGTCAAATAAATGGAAAATAGTATTGGCCTGGTGAACAACATCCAAGAAATAAAGATTTGCATTCTTTGAATCAGAAGAGGGAATGCCTAAAGCAAAGAAGGTTTCATTAGGATTGTAATGATATGCAGTCCTTATAATTAGCATGATGATTTTTGAAATATGCAGAATTTTTTCATGAATGCTTAAATCACAGGCTTAAGAGTGTCAAAAATTTACCATGGTGCCACATATAGATTACTTCTCTATACTGGGTAATAACCGTAAGCATAGAAATATTTCGCTTGTAAAATTTCTAAAAGCAAAATCGAATGGCCAATTTAAATATTTCTTCAGAACACAAGCTTTATGCTTTCATGTAGGAAAGAGGTTCTCACCGTCAAGATTTTAACTTCTTTAATACAAGCAGTTTTGTTATTCATGGTCACTTTTAAAAACGCACAGGTATACAAACAAGCATGGAATTCTTATAAAACGTAAGACATTAAGTCTTAATATAGAACTATTCCCTTGCTATGGCACAAAGAACAATTAAAAGAGGTAGGAAGTGCTGATGACCCAATTTCTGTGATACAATGAAGACAGTAGCATGTTTCCGTCTGTGCATCAATTCCCCAAATGGAACTTACACTATAGAAAACATTAAATGTTGACTCCCAAATACACAAACTGAATTTAATTTAACCAATACATCCTGGACAGGGCCAATCAATACGGCATAGCAAGGACCTGCAAAGATCATCCACACAAAAAGGCTAATGAGATGAAATGCTCAGAAAATATTAAACTCACCAGCAAGGCCTGTTTCCAATGCATAATCGATGTGTTCAGTACATAAGAACTCTACAAGCATTGAAAAAATTCTGAAAGCATTCTTCGGTAAGTCAGATGGATCAGAGAGCTTTAAAGAAAAAAAAAAAAAATTTATCCTAAAGGTCACTTCTACATACATTTGAAAGTTTATCCAATATTGTGTAGGGGGTAAGCTTAAAATGTAACAAGTATTCCAGAGTGATTGGAATTTTATTCTAAATTAAAAGTATCCATACAGAGAACTATTCAGGAACAGCCTTTAGTATCAATAAACCCTTTCGCATTAGCAAGTAAACCAAAGCTAGCACACTAGAGGATGCTAGAAAAACCAAAGTATAAACGGTTTACTATAATTATTATAATAATAACAATAATAATAGATATTAATTAATAGTCCTTAGAACACAATTGTCCAGATGTAATCTCGGGAATTACCTAAACTGCCTACTGCTGGAAGCTGGGAAAATGTACACAGAAAAGCTAACTTTATCAATGCCCTGCCTTTTTTCTCCTTTACTAAGCTTCCGCCACTGGCCAGAGTCAGAGAGAGGACACTGGGTTTGCTGGACCTTCAGTTTCAGCCAGTGCAGCTGTTCTTTTAGCACTGCCACAGTATTACAGAAAAAAAAATCATACAGGCTGAACTTCAGCTACATTTATCACAGTTCAGCTGGAGTCAACGGAGCATGAAAATTTTTATTAAGTGAAGTAATGCCCACACATACACAGAGCATCTGTACCTTCATGAGCTGTAAGCAACATGGGATTTTGGACAGCAACCTGTCAGTAAATCCCTTTTCTAAAGAAAAACGTGACAGGGCTTCTGCATGTAAGAAACACGGCTTTGGTTTTTAAGGAATTATATGAAGACTTTATGAAGCTAGGAGTAAGAAAGATTATGATTGCAATTCAAGCTAATTTACGTAACAACACTCCCAAAGATTTCTGCTGTATTCCCCCCTCCAAAAAAAACCCAAACAAATCCCAATAACAAAACATTACAGAGATTGCCAAACACCTTAACGTTGCAATATACAGTTACATTCAGAATTACAAATTTATTTTTCCTAAAGCTGTCACAGTTGGGACACACAGCGTACCTGCATGCATCTGTCATACGATATAAATATTACAGTTAGCTAGCCAGGGACATATTTAACTTCTCTTTTGCATAGTGAGTTGCCCTGACCACAAACAAAACCCTAGCAGCACGTATAACAGAGAAGTTATACACCTCTAATTCTAATACGTCGAGAACCATTTAGTATCGGTTTCTACCCCAATACATACAATTGTTTTCAGATCAAGTATGAAAAATTCTGATCCCGACAGGAAAGAAAAAAATTTAAAAAAAAATTGTGAACAACTGGAAAATAAGTTAGTTTATATCACGAATTTAACAACCATTTCTAGCAACTACCATATTGAGAAAAATAACGATCTACCTGCTTGCCTTGCAGTCACTGACTCTCACCACCAGGAAGGTGGTCATTCCAGTGTGTACAGGTGACCGTGCTATAGCTGTATTTTGCTATATCTTTGGCCCCTCTAAGTATGTAAAATATTAAAACTTCTAAATACCTAAAATGTTAAGTTTTTCTGCACTAAGCTAATTTAGAATGTTAGAGGTGTTAAAGTTTGTTAGAAATCAGTGTAGTTAGCTAATAAAAAAGCCCTACCATTTAAGTTTGCAATTAAATTTTCATTTACACTAAAGTATCAGACAAACAATAATTGACAAGCAGTAAAATCAGAGATTTAATCAGAAGGAAAAAACTTTTTTTTGTTAGAGTAAAACATTTAAAGAACAGTAGAGGGTTACCAAGGTAAAATATGTTAAAGACTATTCCTCTCAGCATTTTACTGGTGACATTCTCTAATGCTAGAAGAAACGTCACTTGACACAGGAGAACAACTGTTGAACTATTCTCTGTATTTTTAAAGCAGGAAAAACAAATACACTAAAGATTTCTCAAGTCTTGGGCCTAATTTAGTAAGAAAAGCAGTGCAGACAATAGGTTTAACCCTGCCCACGTCTTCCAAAAACAGACAGTATTAAAAACCAGAAAATACAACTAGATCCACATTTCAAAAGCAAACCCTTAGCCTCCATCATGACCCTGATTCAATGAAAAATACAAAAGAGAATTAATTTGCTTAATAATGTCCTTCCTTTCCTCCCTTCACACTTCAACCAAAAATTGAACCTCACGATTTAATTTCACACACAAAATTATATCATTAACGGAGATCACAGGAAGCAAACTTACCCTATGACATCTTTCAAAAGCTTGTTTAGTTTCTTGCAAAAGGTTAACCACCACTTCTTGCGACAGAAAAGTTTCTCCGTGTGTGTCAATACTTGGCCCCAGTGGTAAGTTTGTACGTTGCCTTATTCTCTCTTTCAGGTCTTGAATACTAGAACAAACATATACCAAAAGAAGATGTCACTAGATGGAAATTTTGATGCTCAAATTCGAAAATGATTTAAGATATTTTAGTTGTTAACTTAAAAAACAGAACTCAAGACACAGTTTAGGATGTGCAAGCATTAAGACAGTCTTGCAAGCTTAAAAAATTGCCAGTAAATGCAAAACTACCACCTCTGATCCCATGGGCAACTGTGTTCTACCATGGCACATTCGCACCATGGGACCAGCTATTCCCCATTGTGGAATAAGAGTAATTCCAATTGAATCTTATGGCACTTATGCTCTGTGGATGAAGCGTAGCTTCCATACATTCTGTCACACTGTACTTTCAAAACACTAATGAGAGCTTTCTATCTCATCCACACCCACAAATCCTCTCATCCTCATCCACTATCTCAGCAGTCCTGATTTAGTCAAGCATGCTCCAACACATTTCCATGCATAAAACAACCCATAAAGTCAGACACGACATTCAATTTAATTTTCCCTATGAAAATTAAATTTTCATCTTTGTTTTTTAAATCATTTAATTACTTGCTGCTGCTGTTCTCTCCAAATCGCTTTCCATTCCTGACACACTGAACCAAGTAGCTCTTAGAAAGGTGCAGTAGTCTTATCACCTCTGCTTCACACAAGTTTTAATTCTTCCTTTCCCACTTCTCACTACTCCTTTATTAGAGTTTCTCTACCCTGAGGATAATGAAGTCTTGTTTTACCTTTCTCTAAGTCCATTGCATCTTCCGGGCTCACTAAGAGCTTTCTCACTGACATTGCTATGGTCTTTTCCCCTTCCTAGGTCTTGGGAGGGGACCACAAGACCTAGGCAGGTGAAAAAAAATGTATGCTTTTAGATACACACATACACATGCTTTAGGTACCTTAATTTTGCTTCAGTCCTTTTGTGGATCTGGATCCTAAGTTGAAACATAGGTTTAAGTGGTATTTTTCATTTCCCATGAGCGTATAAATACCATGCATCACCTTTCACATGTACTGAGAGCAATACACTTTTTAGCAGAAGTTAACATCAAGTCACAGCAAATTATAAAAAGCTGTAGGTCATTTTAGAAGCCTGCTCTTTTGCAGTTCATCACTGCATATCTGACGTGGCAAATACTGTTTCACCCCTTACCGCCTCCCTTCTGTTTTATAAGTACGAAACTTCACAGAAGAAACTTACCCTCCAGTGCCAATGGACCTCTTCTGGTGGTTTTTGGAATCATAATAGCGTTGCAGAATCATAGCACTCCTACTTTTCAAATAACCGATTTCCACCTCAATGTAATTCTCCAAGTAGGAAATGAAAATGGATTTGATAAGCTTAGACAAGAAAGTCTGCTTATCAGTACCCAAGTTAAATTCCATCAATTTGCTTGACAGATTAGTAGTTCTTTATGCAAAAGAAACAAAGAAGGGGAGAGGAGGAAAAGGTTGAATTTGTATGAATTACGGCATTACATGTTTGTAAAATACATAGCACAACGGAATCCTTATTGCGATTAAGACTTCTGTCAGCTTTACATTTAAGTAAAGAATTTCACATAATTCATGTTTAATTACAATTGCAATCAAATAAGTCGCCAGTGAGATGCAGAGGACAGGTTTTTGCACAGTTTTAAAATTACTCTCAAAGATCACTATACTAAAATACTTCCCATTAAAAATAATAATGGCAATTTTAATTTTTCTTTACAAAAGCTATCACCATAAAGGTTAATGGCCATAAAAAATTCTCAATTTTTATGAGAAGTTTACGTTTTTGGCTTCTCTTCCTACATCTTGATAATAAATCAAACTATTACAAAAGAGTATCTACAACAATAATTTCATCATCGATATACAAATACCTTGTATAGAGATCATAAAGATTCTTAAGATATTGTTCTGCATCTGATTTCCTGTGTTCTTCTAGCTGGTCCTTCACATAACTCTGTAAAATTTGGGTACACCTGTTAGAAGATGAACTAGCAACCACAGGTCATACTCAAGACTTGCTAGATTATATGTAGTTTACTGTAAAGCACATATCTTTCTTAAGGAAATTCATATAGTCTTTGTTTTTAAATCTCTAATTTACCGATCCTGCATTATCTACAGATAGATGCATCTTTTAGAAGAAAATTATTTAATAATACAAAGCAGTAGTGTGTGAAGCAAAGACAAAAGACATGAAAATATGCTTGACCAAACACAAAATCCCCTCTTTTTAAGAACTGAAAGCACCAGAGGCCTAGGGGCATTTCTAAAGTTGACAGTAAGCAAAGGAGATGCTTACATATTTGCTTATCATAATACATACACAAAGCAGATACAAGTTTAGAGCCTTCTTGTCATTGAGTATTTGGACAAAAAAAATATCATTTACCATAAAATACTAAGTCAAAACTGACACATGGATTTGGGGTTGAAGCACAAGCTCAATCTCTGCACTATAATGAGAATAACGTCTACAGGGAAATTGCTTTTTGCAACAAATAGTCATGTTGTTGACTTTACACGCTTAACCGAGTGTATTCGCAGGATGGAAAATGTAGTATTTTCAACTATTCCAGACTTCCATATAAATATTGCATTAGCTGTGAGACAGTATTTACAACATAAATTATTTTTGTTTATTCAATGCCAACCTCACACACGAAACCCAATTCCAAGAATGAACAGATTGAAGATACTTATTAAATGGGAAACCTCTTTTTCTGACATATTCTTGGTAGGGGGCATGCAGAAGAAATCAAATATGCATATGACATTTTGTGAATTAGCTAATGAACACACTGATTCCCACATAATTTTACATATTGAATTTGAGTATTTTCGGTTGCACTGCATTCAGCGTAAAAGCGGCTTTATTTGATATAGGCTTGTTTATCTGTCTGAATTGTTACAGAGCAATTAACTGTGATTCTACATCCTTATACAAGATTACAAACATTGCAAATTCTCATTAACCGTTACTACTAGATACAGTGTTTTTGGATGACAAGTCTCGTCAATGAACTTCAGCATGTTAAAATTTCAAATACCTGAAGTTTAACTTCAAAGATATTTTGAATTAGTTTGGCTAGCACAGTCTCTGGATTGCTAAAGACTTCTCCAACTTGCTTATTCACTCGCTGGCAGAGAATGGCTGCATCTTCAAAGACATCATTCCTCAGGAATGCACCCTAGGGTTTTAGAAGCACATTTCAAAATATATTTACAACCACCTATGTGACTAAATAAATCAGCACCCAAATTGATATGTGTAAAACAAAATGCATTACCTCTTGACACTGTTTTATGTACACATCAACGCAATGGGAATAGCCCTATGGAAGGAGCAAAACAACTCAATGTTAAGGCAGGTTCCCCACGCTTCCAGTATAGAATGAAATCAAGTAAATAAAAACTCCGTGAAAGAGTTATTGCAAAAAATATAGATTCATCAAAGTGTAGACTCTTTCAAACCCATTTTTGTCACAAACCTAACATAACGCCACTTATCACCACTCTACGTGGATATACACCACAGGTTTCAACACAGGTTTCAACACTCTTTCTCAAGCATGAAAGTCAGTTCACACATATACAAGAAAAGATTATCTTTGAATGGTCCCTACTGACACTGCCTCCAGTCCTCCAGTTTCTGCCTCTTACTCCCCTGCATTTGATTTTTGATGGAACATCTCAGTACTTTTAAAGTTATAAATATTATCTGATATGGTGGCTGCGCCCATGCAATTATGGTCCCTTCAAACACACACTTATTGTATTGTGGGTTGTTTTATTTATGTACTTAAATTAAAACCCTCAGTTTTTACCTTAAAATGAAGCAAAACTGCTGCTACTTCTCTCATTCTGGAGATTTCGCCTCTCCGCTGTGCACCGGTAAACTCTTGAATTAGCTGGCACTCTAAATCATGGTACTTACCTGGAGAGGAAAAGGGGATAACAACAAAAATCCATCAGGGTATGTAATGCCAGCACTGACACAAACTGTAATACTGACAGTACTGCATACTTTTTTAATCATCTTAAACAATTCAAATATAGGAATATGGACTGAACTAACTTACTTGCTATCTTTGATTTTACTTCAGAAAACCTGTTAACAACAAAAATACCATGATTAAATTCAAATCCACATCTCAAGAGAAATCACAGACATCCTAGATCATGAGTAACAGACATCCTACTTAAAAATGAAAACATGTAACACAAAGACAACAGAAAAGTTACACGCTTTACATCCACAAAAACCTACAAGCATCTAATTCAAATCTAGCATTAAGTCAGCACAGCAAAATTATCCCATTATAAGTCCGTTAAGCAGTTTAGGATGTGTATGTAAAGATGATCCTACAACATAACATGAGTGTGCGAACACAAATTCGAGAATACAGGAGAGAGAAATAAGCACACAATCCATCTCAAAAGCTACATGAATCACTAAGCAAAGGGCCAAAAAAGTAGACAAGGGAAGCATCAGAAAATTATAGCTACATGAAGATTTTATTTAAAAAAAATAAAAAAAGAGATGTTCAGATAGAATTTTACCTGTCAAAAGGCAGTTCCTGCGCAATCAAATGCAGTTTTTGAATAATATCAGCTGCCTCTTTAATCTGGTAAGAGTAAAACATGACAGAAGTATTAAAAAAGGTCTGATCTGATTGTCAGCTATTCCTTTTCCCTCCCTCACTGTCAATTTCCATACATGTGGTTTCTATTTCTAAAGCTGTCTGAGTTGATATACCCATGGAAGAGACCACCCCTTTAAAGCTCCTGTATGTACTTTTATGATGCTTCAGGTATTATTTTTAAATAAAATTATATGGGTCAAAACATGATATAAAGTCTTATTATCTGTGTAGGTGTTTAAGCTACCTGGACAAATAGCTCATCACTGCACTATGCCAACATCGCTATACAGCTTGCAGACCAAAGATTCCTCAGGGCTGATTAGATCAGAACGTGGCTAGAGCAATCTCAAGAAAATTTGCACCCTTTCCATCTGGGAATAAAATATATAGCTGTAACACAGAGCTGGTTGAACTGCAATGTTATACTTTACAAGGGATTAGGATAAAAGTCTTAACTGAATCACACCCAGCCAGAAGAGATCTCTGGTGAACTCGGAAGTGAAATGGTTGGCAACGCTTTCAGATACATCAGGAAAAGCACTGGGGAATTCTTTGCAATTCATGAAATTAGCTGTATAGCTGTATCCCAAAAAGCCATGGCAATGCTCAGCGTGGAGCGGGGAGGAAGGGGATCAAAGCAGAACATAGTTGGAGTACCCCACATTCTCCCAAGGAAGGAGAAATGGAAGCTCTATTAGAAATTATAAACTCTGAGGTCCAAAGCGAAGACCAAGGTGAAAGTCAGTTAATCATGCATCTACAAAATATGAACAGTTGCACGAATACAAAAGCTAACAAATAAAGTTTGCAAGTTTCTGCAAAACAGCATGCAAGTTTCTTCTCTGTCCTGGACAACAAGATCTTTCATCATTAATTCTTCCATGATCAGTCAGCATGGAAAGGACATCAGTTAGCGCTTAGTGACTGTTTCACTAGGCTGCCTCAAACCACAGAAAACACCCATTTGAAAATGTGGGGAATGCAGCTGGTTGCCACTGAAGTCCAGTGGATTTAAGCACAGAGTGTTGACTGGCCAAACCAGACACAGCTCTGGGATGGTTTTTACAGGCTTTATTATGCTGTCTTGGTGACTGGAAGGCACCCCGATGGGGGTGATGAAAGCTCCAGCTACATTCAAGCAAAATCTTTGTAAGTTGACACAACGGAGAACATGCAGTTTATCTCGTTCTTCCTGTTAGTCGTGTTGCAGGGAACTGGAGGGAGAGGAAAGGAAGTAACAAAGTCCTATTCTCTCACCACTTAGAGCAGGTTGGGATTAAAACTTTTCAAGAATAGAACAAGACACACAGGTAAGAAGAATACAGAGCAGAGGCATCACGCTAGGTTGGTTGTTCAGCAAGAACAGGGGCTCTCAAAGTCTATCCATCCTGCTTATTAAGAGCAGCTTATGTTTTGAACTGTCAGATTACAATAGCCTCTTAAGTCAAAAGCAGCTACGCTCCTCAAATAAATCCAATGAAACAGCAGTTACTTCTATTAGCTTACAGCAACCTTAATACCTAACAATTGTGATCAATACTGATGCCATTAGAAGAGTCTATATACTAGCAGTTATTCACTGATGTTGCCAAAAAATAAAGAGAAAAAGAACAAAACACTCCAGCGACTCAACATTTTCTTTGTCTTCTCTTCACAAAATAGCTGTTAACTAACCTAGATTTTATTGAATTCAGGGCCTTTTCTTATGTACAACAGAAGCCATGACAAATCAGTTCTCCACAGTTTCAACTTAAAACTGGACATATTCCATTTTTAGTTGAATCAGGCTTCTGTAAGCTATTAAATCAAAATAAGTATATAGTCTGTAAAATACAACTTAAAGGCTATAACATATCTAGAAAAAAATCTGAAAAATCATGGACAAGGGAAAATTTTAACACAAAATATTCTTATGAACAAGTTAAAAGGCACAATGCAATAATGTTGAGTACAGAATATAAATGGAGGAAAGTATGTAACAATAATAGTAAATACATTAAACACAAGACAATGCTATTGCATGATAAACAGGTGAGCTGCTAGATCTTTTTGATAGTTTAACTTTTAATTAGAGTCATTTGCTCACTTCAAGACTCTTCAGTAGAGGAGAGGGACTGGTTAGCTGACAGTGCAAGGGAAATTGTAAGGATACAGGAGATGAATACACACAATACATAACATGGGAGAAGACAGAAAGGAAAAACCTTCACAGAGATGGTAAATTAAAAATTGTTCAGTATGGCTAGAAGAAAGTAATGTGGGACGCAACAACTTGAGTGTAGGGAAAAAAAGGAATCCAACAAGTTTTAAGAACTGACACTACTCAGAAAAATATGAATTCCCTAGGAAATAACTGCCTTTCCTTTCACAATACCCCTTGCCCTCAACATCTCAAAGAAAACCCTACATTTATGAGGGATGGCATAGCACAAAAAAATTATAACATCCTCCAAAACACTATCTAAAACCCACATCAGTTCAAAGATCAGAAGACAAAGCATTTCGGTTTTACATTTAAGAATATTTGTTACTATCTCATACTTTAAACCTATTTTTAGTTCAAAGATGCCTTAAGATGTGATAGCACATGTCTAGGCAGGTTCTTTATTATAAACACTACTTACTATTTAAACTAGGCAGCAAAAAGTTACAGAGCAGTACTAACAGTACTAATCCACCTTGACGGAAATTAGTCTCAGTACGATAACTTGTATCCAGAAAATCTTGTTTGTGTTCCCACACACTTCCTCTGCAGACTGGCACAAAACTTCTACTTTACTACGTTTGTCTTCCTCCAGATTTGCTGAATGCCTTATTATTCTTTAGGGTGTTTAAAGATTCATTTGTTTACCAATTTCCAAGTTTATCCTATTTATCTACCATTTTTTCAGATCGTCCAACACAAAGTATTACAAAACTTTAAGTGAAAGTTGATTTTTATATGACTCTTCAGCAGAAAACACATAATTCTCTCGAACTTATCCTTTGCTTTTTACCGTGTTGCCATTAAACATTTTAAAAATGTATGTTTTATTTCTACTTAAAAAAAAAAAAAAAGAAAAACTTATGCAGATCTGGAAAAAGCTGTCCATAGAAGAACTTTCGTTATGTTGAAACTGTTCTATTTTCTTTGGAAGTCAGAGAAGTTATGTGCTCCCTCTTTCGCTAGGGCAAACTGTCAACTGGCAATTACCATATATCCACAGACCATGAATCAAAAGTCACTATGCAACTGACTTCTTGGAAATACAACTATATGAACTGATTAGTTTTTCATTTCCCTGAGAGATACCTTCAGTTCAGTAGAGAGGGGATGACTATTAACATATTCTTGGGTCCTTTATGAGTTGCATTTCAAGCGCATATTTTCTGCTGAATGGGCAAACCAAGTTTTTGTAGTCAGGAAAAAATTACAGTATGTGGGAACAGCAATCATACCAATGCACAGAATTTAAGAGTGGGAAAGTTCTTCAGGACATACCTTAAAAAAAAACCCAAACAACAAACCAACACCCAAACCAACTTTACTTATCTTTCTAAACTGCACTGGGAAATTTAATATGTGACTTTTTGCTTACAGCTGGACACCTTTCCTACAGTTTATTTCTGTTAGCCAAACCATTCAGATTATATTTGCTTCATGAACATACTCTTGAAAGAAAAACAAAATGCTTTAACATTTCTTTGAAGTTTTCCTGCTCGGTTCCTCTAAATTCAGAGGGTGGAGACATAATCACAGGACTATACAAAGCCCAAAGGCATGCTGTGACAAAAAGGTATCCAAGGCCAGTGGACTGATCCAACAGAGTAAAGTTTCACAAAGAAGTTGTATTCAGAAACATTCTGCATTACAGGGTGGATCTGAGGCAAGGGGTTCAAAGGAAAAAGGCAGATATTGTATACACTCTGAAGTTGCCCTCCCAGCATTTCTCAAATCTCTGATAATTTCATAAAATGAAAAATGCCAGCATTGCCACATTAAGCATCACTGAATACAAATGCTTTACCAGCAATCTGTAGCCTAGTGTTGTTAATTTACATTTCAGAACAATGAAACTTTAACAAGTCAGTCACTCACTGGTTTGAAGTCTGACCATGGTAAGTCATGGTAGCAGCTTGTAATTAGGGCAGTACTGCTTATTGCTTTGAACTGCTTTCATCCCGCTGACAGCTCTTACCTTTTCAGAGTTTGTAAAAACATCAGACTTCAGCTCTCCATCCAGAAACTCATTAAAGTATTTCATCAGCTTCTGAGCCTCCACAGCCCGTTGCCGTGGCGTGTTTACCCCCTCCAGTTGGTCGCCAAGGTGACAGACCTTAGTTGCTACATAGCTGATATGCTCATCTAGTTCTTGGAAATGTTGGAAGGCAACCTGGGAGAACATAGACACTCACACAAAACTCATGATTTCCATTTACTGTACTTTAGGAAGCACTAAATTTACTTCGGTAAGAAGCACAGTGAATCCAGGCATCAGTTTTCCAGGTGCTGTATCTCAGAGCTACGGAACTACTCAGAACCACTAATTAAGTGCGCACAACTGCTTAAAGTTTAGTGTCTTCCTTTAAACTAGTGCAAAGACTCGCTTCTTTCAGAATAGCTAAAACTCATTAATGGAACATGCAGATAAGCCCCCTTTGACAGGGGAAACTGTTTTCCATAAAACCCTCTTTAGTTTTATCTCAAACAGGAGCACGCTGTACCAAGAGTTGTTAATAGACCATGTGACGCTTTTAAAACTTGCACAGCTTAGCACTGACTATACTCTTTAGATTTTACCTGATTGCTTTTCTGCAGCTCTTGTACTTTCTTGGCAAATTCCTTTGCTTCCTTCTGGCATTGCTGTTCCAGTTTCTCCACCTTTCTCTGAATCCTTTCATCCATTACCTGTAATTCTTGGATATGATTTACAAATTCTTCCAATAATCTGGTTTAAAATCAAATACAGTAAAGCAGACTTTAGTTTAAAATACACTGTCTTCTGCAGAGAGTTTAAAAAAAATCTAAAAAAAAAAAATTGTTTTAAACTATATCACCCTGGTTGTGTAGAACTCTACGCCTAAATAAAAAGCTATGTGATCACGTAAATCACAAGCCACGGGAGAGGGGAATACCTAAATACTAATCACGGAAGAATGTGGCTCTGTTACATGTATAAAAATCCCTATATCCTCATCTTCCCTAAAGAAGTCTCATCAGGGTAAAGAGAGCTTAGGCTACTACATTCCTTCAATGTAAGGGCTGTAACAGGAAAATATTTTCTACTGTACTGTAGATGTTACTGTAAACTTGTAAATCAGCATCCTATTAATAGGCAATAAATACAAACATGTCTCATAATGTTGTTTTGGTTATAATCGTGTTGCTTCCTGACTTCACTTCTTTTCTTCCTATAACATATCATTTTAAGGGTGCAGGTTTTTTTTTTTCTTTCCCATCACTTCGATTTTTCTTTCAGACTCACATTTTACTCTTCCCAAACACAGTACATCTGAATGCATTTTTAAATTTCCTCTATTCTTTATCATTGTATTCTCACTATCTCTCTCTTTCTTATTCCTGTTTTTGTTCATTCTGTCCCATTCCAGTCATCTTTTCAGCTTATACTTTTCTAAGCATCCCAGTCACTGACACTCAAGGAATAGATTATTCCCAGAACCTCCATAGCCATAAAACTCATCCTAATAACTGAAAACACATGAAAGATTTGAGAACTCTGCTGTCCAGGTTTAATGTCAAAACAGAAGAGGAGAGGAAATGGGAATCCCTTCCAGGGAGTTATTTCTAGACTACTCAGGAATCTGCATTTTCACATATTCACAGTATACCTTCTGAACAGAGTATGTGAAGCCCTTCCAACCTGCAGTGCTGCTGAAAGGCAGAAGGAGCACACACTGTCCCTCTCCTGACTTCCCATGCACAGGGTCAAGACTCTCAGCAACCAGAAGGGAAAAGTAGAAGGTATTATTCTACCCTCACACAGCTCCTTCCCAGTAACAACTACAGCACCTCTCTTGGCCAACATCTAGAGCCTTCTCCGAGCCATGCCTAAATGATACTAACGTGATTGTCTTTAGTTGCATGGACGTTCACTGAATTTTCAGTTTTAGCTTCTGCTCCTAAAATGACTGGCTTTTACCCTGCTGCTTGGAGCATGTGAACTGCCTTTTTGCTCACTGCATTGGTCTAAAAACCTATTTCAAGTGGTATCTTTACAACAGTAAGTGACTTAAAGGCACAACTACTTAAAGAAAACTGGACTGGGGCAGATGTTTGACTTCTTTCCTCCACTTCCTGCTTGCCAGAAGCCCAAGAGTAAGCATATTGCATTAGATTCTGCAGAAAACCACAAAAAACAGACTTAAGTTTACAAAACTATTTTAAAATAAAATTTAAATGACAGTAAGTGACTCAAAGCGTACTTTCAAACAAAAGCCTAGAGAAGCACAGGTAGTTTCTATTTTAACAAGCTGATTCTGTTCAGTTTGAGGTTTGTTTTTTAAACAGGTATTGTATCAGCTCAGCACTTATTCAGCAATAGTATTCAATATAGTGCAAGATGAAAGAATGCTGAAGTACAAGAGGTAGCTGCTGGTCAGGTTTCTAAGAACAGAAAGAATCCAACATTCTTTCTACCAAACAAAAGCATCATCTTCTAAAAACAGAAAAGAAAAAACATACACCAAAAGGTCTGTTTCTTTTTGATATTAACTTTGGCTCCCTGCCCAATACTAGAAGAAGCCACAAGAAAAATATTTACTGTTGCAGGATTCTCCCACTTGTCCTGAAAAATATGAAAGTGTATCACAGAAGTTAACATAAGCAAACTAGCAGTAACATAAAGATAGGTTAAACTGAGTTGGTATTGGTACAAACCATTAACTACTCTGAAGCACATACTGGGCAAAACTGTGCTTCCTGTAGCTCTTTCTCCAATGTTATGTGTTTCCAGCCTTCTTCCTGCTTAAATCACATGTAAAGCTCTGCGTAGGATACAGGTCCCAGATTGAACATCAAGGGCTCAGCATCTTGCTACAACTCCAACAAGATCCTTCCTCTTCTCACACGCCTCCAAAGAGCCAGACTGTTCCAGGAAGAACGTCCTTTGACCATGCTAGCGAAGCTTTTTGTATTTGCTTCCGAACAACAATAGTTTGTCTATGAAGTTAGTAATTCCTAAACTTCTTAAAGAGTTCTAGCTCTGGTTACTGGAAACAATCTCAATCTAGAATGAGACCATGTGGGTGAGAACTCACTAAGGAATAGCTATGGCACTTTGAATTTATACCACCATCATCTAAATTCATATTCAGGTAGCTAAACTTTTGTTGACTCTGTAGATCAACAGTGTTCCTATAACCATAAAACAGGAAGAAGCTCAAGCTCATCTCCCAGGTTATAGTCATGTGAAAAGTGAAAACATGTAAGTTAATTACGTCTCTAGAAAGACTATCAATACTGATACAAAAGCTAAAAAGTAGCACTACTTGAAAGATTTACTCTTTTAAAATAAAAGAGGATCCAGAAGTTTGGAGTACAAAAGCTTAGATGTTGAACACTACTGTACAAAACTGTCCATTTCAGCTACCAATGCACCACCCAATGCTGGCTGGTTTCTCAGGGTAAGGTTTCTCAACGAAGCCAAGCAAGCTCACCACACACAAGAGGAGGTCCTGCACTACCTCCTCCTTCCCCACTTCCCCTACCCTAACTCCTTTCCACACCCACATTACTTCTCACCACCAGCTCACAGACACACAGCCTCTTCCCTTTGCACCTGCTGCCAGGCTTTCCCAGTCCCCCAAAATTGCTAACCCAACTAGAAAAAAAGTTGATCTATTTTACTTGTCAGGTTAGTTTTCTGACATTTTAGTAAGTTAGATTATCTTATCATGAGATCGCATGCCTAGAGCTAGCGCAAGATGAGCCATCACAGCACACAGCTAAAAGCAAGGAACAGAGGCAGAAGCCCATCTCCATTCAGCAGCAGCAAGCTGTTCCGTTTGATTCAGACTATACAAATTCACACAATCTCAGTTTAAAACCATCTAAGTCAACATTGCTGTGTTCCTGCCTTTCTTTCCATCCTACCTGTTTGTGGCTTTTCTTTGCACCAGGAGTGTAAAATACTGGGTCTTACAAGCCAGCTCAGGGAGCTAAACTAGCAAGAAACTCATTAAATTGACTTAACTATCATAGCAGTGAAGCCTTATATTATGCTTTAATCCGGCAACTCTAGTGTTTTGGAACATTCATGTCTGACAAGGACAAACAACATCAATTCTCCTTCATTCAAAACGTCTAAATCAGAAAGTGACTTTCCCTACTCTTGTTACGGAATAATTGGTTCTGAATAATTGGCTCATGGTCACAAATTCTAGCAATTCTCCCAAATGAAAACCTCCTTGGGCACACACCAACATTACACACAGGCTTTTTGTTATATGTGTAATAAAACAGTACAATTAGAGATACATTCACTTTGACTATTATGCAATTTTATTTTACCTTTTCGGATCAAAAGCTTCTCCACCTCTGGAACCACCTCCAGGTGTTCTCCATGCCAGGCGTTCAATGTATTCATCTGCCACAAAAGGCTCCTAGCCACAGAATAAAAATTCTTTACAATGTGCCACAGCAGGTTGTTCCTCAGGCAGCTGCTTACACATCATTTGGAAAGCATTTAGAAGCTTTACTACAATCAAGTACAGTGTTGACAATTACCCCATCACCTCTTATGTTTAAATATTTAATATAGAGAACACCTTTCTTAATATGGTGGGTTTGAACATCTAGGCTAGAGATTGTCAGACTACTAGCAAAGAATTTGCTGCAGGTCTGTGAAGAGTTGGCTCTAAATTACCTGTCCTTATTTCCAGCTGAGCTTATGGCTTGTCATTACGAAGTGTCTGAACCATGCAGCAGCTACAGTGATTTGAGATATTACATCACGAGACCCAGCTGTCAGCTCTGCAGCAAATCAGATAGAACTGATCTGCCTAAAAAAAATTACGTGTCAAAGTTTTCTTTGCAGTTGCTCAACTCTCTGGTGCAGTTCACAACATGCCATCGCAAGCAGAACTGACCAAGGCACTGCCCCGTGACAAAAAGTGCAAGATTGCCACTGGACACTATGCAACATCAAACTGCAGCTGCAGAAACAAAGCAGATAAAAAGGAAAAAAACACAAAGCAAGCATAAAAACAGTTGATGGACTTAACCTTCCCAAAAAGGAAAAACAAGGCATGAGAGATGCTAAAAACACCAGGTTAGTCAAGTTTCTTCCATAATATTTGCTGGATCTTCCATAAAAATACTGCACAACGATAAAGAGTTAAGATTATTTCTCCACCCAAAAATGTTTTCTGAAGGCAGAGACATCCTTATAAAACCAAGAGATCCGATTTTAGTTGGGCTAATACTTGAACCAGTTGAAACATTTCTTCACATAGTTAATATCAAATACTCAAAACATAGTCCAACACCTATCCTTCAAAAAATTAGTATTTATCACTTCAGCTTCATTGGTAATTCAGCAGCATTGCTTGGGTGCTAACATCAGCACATCTAAGATCATTAAGCAAGGTATTCTCACAACCATCAGGATTTCATTAAAAGCTTTTAAATTACAGGCAGCAATGGTTCTAAAACTGTGAAACACAACCCAACACAGAGCTGGGAGTGGCTCTGGTTAACAGTGGTACTTGCCACAACTCATTTCTGATAATGAAACACACGAACATGCCACCACTGCTTTTAATAAAGCTTGGTTTAAAAAAAATAAAAGTAATAAAAAATAAACAGACCTCCACAAGTATCAAAATGGTTCTTGTATCAATAGGTCTAAAACTTTGTCAGAAGTAACAGGGAGGGGAAAAAACCAGCTTTGCAGTATTATTTTAATAACTAAAAACAAGGGTTGGAAAGCAAATATTGCCAGTTCGAGTTTTGTCATTCCTCAGAAACACATTACGCCCTATGCAGTCAGGCCCAGCTACTCAACAGAAATATAAAAGTTTCTTCAAAATACACTTTGCAACATGCAACAAACATGCTGAACAGGACAAAAGTCTCTCCCTTTCAACAGATCACTCAGTGACTCCTCACTCAAAGACTGCCTGGAGTAACTGCGTTTTGCTCAGCTTCCTTGGTTAAGCTTCAAAAATAACTGGATGGCACCACATACAAACAACTTCTCTACAAGTCACTCACCTCCTTAACCCAGTTCTTCCTTATACACACCATTAAGTTTCCTTCACATGAATCCTCTTCATCAAAAGTTATAATGCAGTGTTTTCATACCAAGTGTAAATTCTCCCCTTACATCATCTTTACATCTAAATGTTTGGGAACATTTTTGCAGTTTTAATTATAGGTGAAATGAGCCATTCAATACAGTAACATTCCCTTCAGTGGAGTCCTCCAGCTTCCTAATTACCTTATGGCTCTTCTCAGCACTTCTTTATATGAAAATCACAACCACAATCTTTCCTCTGAAGATCCCGTAATTCAGCTGGAGTACCACTCCAGTTACAAGGATACCAATGCCAAGTACAACGCTATGGAAGAACCCTATATAAAGGGTGTGCTGTTTGCTGATGCTCTGTGTGCATATATAACATTTTCTACATTTTTCCCTTCAGGTGTTTGCACTAAAAGATAAATACATATGCACACATACTGACCTTGAATTTAATTATGTTTTTTTGGCAAGAGCTTTTCTGCAAGCCCATGAAGGCCTCCTCTCCTAAGGAAATCTGATACACATGCCCTGGACCCTCAAAAAAAACCCAATAATATTATAATGCCAATCTTGCTCTATCCATTATGCCTCTATACTTGTCTAAAGCTCCCTCCAGTGCACGTGTACACAGGGTGCCTGCACGTCCCTCCCTTGCATCCCAAAAACTAACTGGGCACATGGCAACAAATGCTGTGGTTGACCCCAAATTCGGTGCCACCCGACCAGCCGCGAGGCCAAACTGAGCCAGCAACAGCCAAGTCTCCTCCACTGCCCTTCCCAGAGCGCAGGCACTCACATGTGTCCCCCTCTTCTGCAGTGCTCATCCCGTCTCCCAGCCTGCCTCTCCTTCTGCAACATCTGCTGTTCTGCAAAAATTATAAACCTGCATTTTGTTTTAACAATTTGACACATGTTAATTAGTTTAGTTAGATCTAAACAATGGCAGAATCAGTGCAGGTGTACTAATATTTTAAAGGGGCATAACCTGGAAAATATCTGTTTTTCAAGGACACTTAGGTAGGAGACCTTTCTTTCATTTCTTTATCATATAAATCCTGTCCTGTATTACTTCAAAAATAGTAACCATAGGGGGTATTATTATGTGCAGAATACTGACTAACAGAGAAACAAAAGGAGCTTTTTCTTCCAAGTTTTCACAGAGAGTGTGCTAAAAATAATCTATTTGATTTATACAGAATAAATGAAGTTCAACAGTGTCACTTTATGACATGATTTCACACCTTCCACTGCAAATCCAAAACTTTTTTAGTTTTGTTTGTATATCGTATCTTCCATGTACATTTGCTCGTTTTAATGCTATCTTGATAACAGAGTTATCTATAGCTAACTGACAGCCTAATTCCCATTTTAAGTTTCCTATCCGGTTCTGCAGAAATTGCTGAAAATCAGCTATTACAAATGTCATTTGCAAGTCCTTTGCCTGTTATCAGATGAGCCCCAATAGTCAATTTCTTCACAGCTTTGAACTTCCCTCTAGCTCTAGATGATTAACGTGACCCTAGCTATTCAGCCAATACTACTGATTTAATAAAAGATATGCCTGAAGTGGATGATAACCTGGTTTGATCTGATCTGTATAAATGAAACTCCACTGGACCTAGCCACATGAAAATCTAGTTTAGCAGTAATAATTGTTAAATTATACTTTGAGTTATATGAAGGAGAATTGAGTCCATGCTGTGCCCAGTTTCAAGCACAGACCCTTCTACACAATGTCACACATCTATACGGAAAATGACTTTTAAACACACTTTCATGTGAACATCACAGACAAATACTACCCTCAGTATGCAGCTAAGGGTTATTCCCATAATAAGCATATGTTTTCATGTTCTAACCTTCCTGGCAGTGTCTTCAAATTAAATAGTAGGCAACATTAATTTAGTGAATATCAATAAAACCTCTCTTGCTTTTGGACTGAAAGAGAAGCAAGAGCAGGAGAAAAAGAAAAACCATTTTCCATATTGGAAAACATAATTTCAAGGCCTATCTCTAGGCAAAGGCCTCACCTACTTTGCAATTTCATCTTTATTACTGTTGCAAAATGGAAAAATTGTTGCACGATCCAAAGCCGCCAAAACATACAGTTTTCTTTCCACATCCAAATTATGTCACCTTTAACTTCCCACAAAGAAGAGAACTGTCATCACGTTGAGAAATCAATGGACTCCTAGGACAGCTGGAGAGGGTATACAACCTGGTATCTAACTACTTAGAGCCTGGTATATTGGTCTTGCTATTTTTTTAAACCACACAAGCCAAAAGAAGTGAGTCACAACACTTATGTGTCATAACAGTGATTCATAAATACAAGTGCACACAATGCGTTTACATAAACCAGATAAAGGATCTTCCAGAGAAACAGGAAGACCTTTCCTGAAGGCTGGGCAAAGCGTGTCCCCGTGTTAAGACACCAAATGAATAACTGGCTCTTGATTGACTCGGAGAGCAAACACAGGACACCTGGTAACGATACCACATCCCCATGCACTAGCAAGTGGGGACAAACACTTTCTGTTAATCACATCACGAGAGTCTGCGGCCCAGGCTGGGAGAGAAGAATTCGCCAGATTCCTGCTATATTCCTGCTCGTCCGTGCTCGTGCACGGCCTTGTCCAAGCTGTTCGGCTTCTTGTGCCCCAGTTCCACAGTGGTTAAAGGGTGCGCAAAGTTATTTCCTTATTTCAGAACAGCAGACGCCGCGCTGAGATACCGCGGTGCTGGGGTCAACTCAGTACGTGCTCTCGGGAGAAGAAGAGTCGCGTTATCCCGGCGGTCGGGCCTGGCATAGCCTGCGACCCCCTGCAAAGACCTGGGACCCCCCCGGTGAAGGAGGCCCCGGCCTGAGGGGCACCACAGGCCGGGACCTGAAGGAAGCCGAGGGCCTGCCTCCTACCATGGCATCACCCCGGCGCCTCAGCCCCCGGCACCGGCTTCCCTCAGGATCCGGCATCCCGCCGCTCCCACCCGCCCTCACCCCGCGCCCGTTTCCCTCCCCGCCCGAGCAGCAGCTCGCCGGGGTGAGGCCGCCCCTTCCCCTCAGAGAACCGGCACCGCCTCCCGGGCCCAGCGCGGCCCCCCTCCGCCCGGGGAAACCCCGCAGGGCGCTGCCCGCACCCACCTCGAAGAGCTCGGCCGTGGTAGCCATGGCCGCAGGGAGAGCGACGGGGCTCCTCAGCGGCCCACCGCCGCCCCGCCGCTGCCGCCCATTGTGTCCCGGCCGCCCTCAGCACCAGCTACAGCAGCAGCCACCGCGGCGCCGCCTCCGCCCGCCGGAAATGGGCCTGCGCCGGGCGGCCGCGACCGGGGAGGGGCCGGGAGCTGCGCAGGGCGGCAGACGCCCCTCGGCAGCGCCCCAGCCGCCCTCAACGCCGAGCCGCTGCCGTCATGGCTCTGCGGGCACTGTGGCTCCTCAAACATGACCCCGCCGCCGTGCTCTTCTCCAGGTAACGGCGGAGGCCGTGAGGAGAGCGGGGAGGGGGAGGTCGGGCGGGCTGCGGGGCATGCCGGGCCCGCGGGGGGCGCGGGGGGGGGGTTGTGGGCCGCGCCTGCCGGGGGCCGGGAGGGTCGGGGCTGGGTGTCTGGCCCTGGTGAGGGGAAAGGAGGGAGAGGAAAGCTGGCAGGTCCCGGTTGGAGGGCGCCGGGGGGTTCCAGAGCGGCCGGGGCTACCCCAAATATACCCGAAAATACCGAAGTAATCTGGTGCCCTCATAAATCCCGTCCCTCTTCCAAGCACCGCTGGCCGCTTTACGCCTCTGAACCCGATTCTGAAAATTTCTACATTCGGATAATGTCCTTTTAGCTGCTGCCTAAGTATTTGTTTTTACAACTTCTGCGTTTTGCACATCACTTCTTTGTCTCTGTTCCTCTTTCTGTCAGCTTCTGTCGAGATTTTACCTGTTTCTTCTTACACGGAAAAAAGACAAGGTAGTGATTGTGAAATACTGTCAGATGAACAAAATGGGCAAAATAAAAAGCATGTATTTTGTTTGTATTTTGCTTCATATTGTTCTGTAACTGTATAAAAAGTACAGTATTTTCAGGCAGAAATTCCCATTTGATTTTAAATTTTGCATAAGAAGGTAGTTTTTTAAGTTAGTGAACCAAAGGAGGACTTTATTCAGAACTCTTACGGAGTTTTAATTAAGATCTTGGTTACACTGGCTGCTTTTGTTAGTCTGGCAAAATTTGTTACCATTTCCATGGGCTCTCTGTGATTTCAGAGGACTCAATTCCAGAGAACCGAGAGGAAAAGTAACTGGGGGCTAGGGAAAGGAAAAATACTGAGACCTGGGTAAAGAGACATGATTTACTGTCCTAGTCTGAATTCAGTAAAACTGAAAAGAGAACCTAGAAGGAGACGAAAAAAAAAAAAAAAAGCAAGTAGACTATCTTCCATCTTCAGGTGCAGACAGATCTCTACATTGGACATTCCTCTGATTGTTTTAGGATTAGTATTATGGTCCTTGTATTACCTCCAAGACTAGAGATGAGGCCTCCCCTCTACAAACACAGAGAAAGAGAAAGCCTTGTCCCAAAAAATCTGAGAGCGTAATCGCCATGGAGGAATGGGGTGGGGGGGGGGGTGGGGGGGCGGCTGGTGACAGGGATATGTGAAGTAACTTGTCACACAGTAAGCAGCAGACACAAGGGATAGCGCTCCTTTGAAAAGGGCAAACTATACTTGATACTTCAAGTGATTTCCAGACTTAGATCTTTCAAGTTCCCAGAGGAAATAATAGGGCTGTGGAAACCCCAAGTTTATCCTCCTAACTGACCTTAAATTCAACAAAGCTCACAGACAATATAAAGAATGCCGGATCACATGGAAACTGTTGGTTTCGGGACTTAACGCACTCAGCTGGAGATAGGTGAGCCCTGATCTTTAACCTCAGAGAAGACATCTGGGACATCAAAGCATTCCACTTTTTTTGAGCTGATCATAACTTAATTTAGGCAACAAGTATGGTTCTCTCTCTTGTCTTCTCACCAATGCTCAATTCATCCCTGCAAACTTTCATCTTCTTAAGTTTTCATCACTTTCTAGAAGGCAGTACTGAAAAACTGAGATCTGAAGGGCTAGCTAATTATCTAATGACTCAGATAAAGCTGGGAAGATTCCATGGGAGGAGAAGGTTGCTGTGGTGTGGGGACGGCTTCAGCAAATAGAGCAGACAGGTTGGGACATAAGTATGACAAAACTAGACTGAAATATCTCCTCTTCCTTTGTTTTGGAAACATCGACCGAAAATAAGAGATGCTCACCAAGGTTACATGTAGCCTCTTATCAACAACCTTGCTCTGGAAGTCCGTGTAAATTTTTGAGCTGCAAAACCACTCTGTTTCTTCAAAGTAGATGTGGGACTGCAGGGAGGCGTTTCAGTGTCATCTGTATCCTGTTTACGGATCTCGTAGCGCTGGCTTCTCTCTGCCTATGCTTACTTTTTCCTTGCTGGGGGGAAAAAAAATAAAAAAGCCCTAGATACCTGATTAAGACTCAAACAAAAAAGCAGTCACTGAAAATAAGCCGGAAGTGTAGCTGCCTCCAGCAAGAGACTGTGCTACTCAGTTAAGAAAAGATGGTGTAGGTGGGACTTAGAGGCAACAGGATAAGAACCATGCAAGTGTTCAGGAGCAGAAGGGGAATACTACATGTGGAGGGCCTAGATAAAACAAAGTACTACATTGCTGGGATTACAAATTCTAGGGCAATTTAAGAAACAGAATGTCAATGTGTCCTGAAAAAGATGGTGTAAAAAGGAGAATAAATGAAGGCGTTTATATGCTGCACATTTTTTTTCTCCCACATTTGTGTGTAAGCGTGCCTCTGAGTGCAAACAGACATGCAGCCTGAGAACACATCTGCTACAAGGTGATTCATAAAGTGATTTAACTGATTGCCTGGCGTGTAACCTGTAATATGCACTTTGAGGGTCTCCGAATAACTAAGGGAATCCACAGAAGAGAATGTAGAAAAGCTAACCTGTCATCAAACTTAAAGTAAGAGAGGCTCAGGGGAATCTGGGGATCTGCAGTTCCAAAAAAGGATGAAAACCAATGCTTTAGTGGAAGTAATAATTTTTCTTTTCTCAACTCTTTATTAAAAGAGACTCTTCAGTTCCTCTTCATAGGCTTAGGTTAGCTTGAGAAGAAATTCATCCCACTTTTCTTTAAAAAGTAATGTTGCTTCAGGAGAAAAAATCCCAGACGTGGAATTAAACAGCTGATTTTTCTCAAATATTATCTCTAGGAAATTTGAAATGAAATACATATGTTGATGGTAATGTAGCAGTTTCAAAATATACTCTGTAACGTGATTACATCTTAAATACTCAGTAAAAAAATGAAATTATGAAGCAGTCATAACAGCTTTGAGTCACATATGTTGCACTTGCAACTGGGTATCCATTTTGCTCCTCCCCCCTCCCCCCCCAGCAATGCAGGTTTTGCTGGAAAAACTGGACTTACATACAGTGAAGTCTTTTTGTATTTATAATATTGTAAAGATTTTTAGTTAGTCGTGTTAATCAGTTAAAGCAACTGCTGCATATCAATTGTGTGATCTCAGAACAGCAATGAAGAACTTCAAGTAACTTCCATTATACTGTCTCATAAATATAGTATTTAGCAGAGTAGCAAAGCTGTACCTGTAGCATACTGTATCTGGGCAAAAAGCTGTTGTAGTTGAATTTCATTTCGTGGGACATCTGTTTTCTTAAATGTCTGAAAACTTGTCTTCAGTGTGATCTTGCCTCGTCGAAGTATTTTGCCGTTGAAGTTTCGCTGCAGTGCTGTGAGTCATGCTTGGGTCCGTTAGTGTCATTTAGACACCCTCTACCTTTGTGCAACAGGAAGGGTAGAAGGACAGATTCACATTTTATTAAAAAAAGGGAGTGAATGTATTTGCTCAAAGTTTCTAGTAAAGTCCAACTGCTAGAATGAATCCTGATTACTCATGAAATAGTTTAATTGACAGGGATTTAGATTGTGATCCCATCACTGTTTCTATCAGGACCAGGGGGCCTTTGGGAATTCCTTGAATACCTAAGAGAAACCAATCCTTGATTGTATCAATATTCCAAAGATTTTTATAATGCTTATGCATTCTCTGACAGCAAGAAAAGGGATTGTGTGGTTCTGCTTCTAGGAACTCTGTTGGTATGATATTTTGGGTGGGAAAAGATGAGTAGCACTAACATGCTTTTATGTCATGTCACAGACGTTACCCCACCGTTGAAATACGCGCCGAGACGTTCAACGGGTCAACACATGTGCCTGTACCATCTGACAGCGCTTTTCTTAAAGCCTTACTTTTTGAACTGAGGCTTGTAGATGACCATATTTTTGTGGAGCATCGAGACACTTGTACTCGAATCAATCATTCGTTGGTATATTCAGTTCACACCGAAGGAGGGGATCTCTGGCCCGTGCTTGCTTTTCAGAAGAGTGGACTGATATATGCGTGTCTCCCACTGGTTGAGGAGACCTTGGAGACACGGCCACCCCTCCTTACTGTTAGTGGGCTCTCGCAAGGACTGGCTCTTTTGTTAGGCATTGTGGACTACATCTCTCCAAGTCGGAAAAATGAAGTGGAGATGACTGCGAAAATCGGCCAGCTTCGAAATCTGCTTATACAGGCCTGTCCGCTTGGCACCCCCTTAAACACAAATATACGCAGCTTGAACAGCTCGTTTGATGACATTCAGGAAATGCCTACAGATGAGAATCAACCGGCTTGGAGATCCAACACATATAAAGGCAAACCTCAGGTTAATGTCTGTATCACTGAAAAAGTCAAGTGTATGCAGTATGACAAAAGAGATGTTGTGGACTTGTGGCAAGTTTATGGAGCTGTAAATTGCAAGGTGAGAGCATTTTACGTGCAAATCCAGCCAAAGTATTTTTCATGCAAGCGCACTGGGAATGTAAATATGCCATTTTACTCTGGTATGTGATCAGTGAATTTCTAATACTGTAATATTTCAAAGTGTAAAGAACTATTACAATATTAAAATGATGCATTAGCACTGGTTTTTATTTGGATCTTTACTGTTTTTTTTCCTGCATGCTTCATGCATTTTTTCAGTAACTGTTTATGGGACTTAAATTTCCAGCAGTAGCTACATTGCGTGTATTTTCCCAAATTTTTCTTATTTTAAATGAAATAGGGAGAAATCATTTCATGCAGTCTTTGCATATAGAGACTAAGAAATGGTAGCGCTAAGACCAAATTTATTTCCAGCTATCTAATAAGCAACGTGTTAAATAATGATTAGAAACAGAATTTGTGAATGAGTCTTCTACAAGTGTCTTTACGTGAGCATTTTTAATTTTCCTACCAAATGAGAGTTCAACCTTCTATGCTAATTTATTCTGTTACAACAACATTTTGAATCCACAGATGCTGTTTGTTTGGCTGACATAAGAACCATTGATACATGGTGAAAGAAACTGGTTGTGTAATTATTTTGAATGTTTTTGTGTGTGACAATGGTTTTCGTTGTTTAATACTAAAAATTGGGGAATATTGACTAAATAGATCAATAATAATTATGGAATACGTTAAAGTTTGTGTTTTCTATAATTGATATATTTAACATTCTTTGTTCTGAATTATGAAGCAAACTATATTATCACAGTACTCTGTATTTCTAACTGCCAGTGTTTTAAGAGGAGAAAGACCTTCTAATAAAGTGGATCATGGTAATTTAATTATTTGCAAGAGGTGGGATATTCGTCTCCGAAGGATGCCAACCTAAGTACTGCGCTTCAAAAGACTGGGTTATTTCCCACCAGCCATGCTGGTAGGGATTATGTGGGTGAACAGCTTCCCGCTCTCAGAGGGACAAGTTTCTAGGTCATCTTACAGAGTGGATGGCCTTGCATAAGAAGAAAGCCGTGGTGTAATCGTGCACTGCTGAGCTGGCACACAGAGGGACAGGACAATGGATGCGCTGCACATGGTTGCCGTGAGAAAGCTGACATGGGACCACAGTGGCCATTAATAGCATGCTCGAATCCATTAAGCGGATCTTGTAAAAGTAACTGAATTAATTAGACTGTCACCAAGTGTGTTTATGTAACATTCGTAATGATGTAGCTACACAGTAAGTCCTTGGCTTGCTCATCTCCTGTTTTCTTGCTAAAGAGTACTTGTCAATTAAGAGACATGTAGCTAAGACTGCATCTCTAGCCCTGTTGTGGGAAAGGCTACAGAAATGGGAAAAGGACTTTGTTGTGAAAGTATTTGTCAGCACTAATGTTCGAAGCCAGCTGAAAAATTTTAGTGTGATTCTTTTTATTGCTTGCATTTGATTTTTGAACATCTAATTCTGAATTGAGAGAGAGAGATTTTAGAATAACTTCTTGACTTCTTTTTTTCAAGTGTGACATAGAGGGATCTGCACCAAACATAACCCTCAGTTTGAATCTCCCAACTAATGGTCCTCCACTCCAAGATATCGTGGTCCATCATTGTGTGACTTCCCTTGACCCTGCCATGCTGATGTCCAGTAGTGCTGAGCCACTGGATGATTCTGTGTACAACGGACCTTACAAATTTCCTTTCATTCCTCCTTCAGTTTCATTCAACTTGTGTTACTACACTTCCCAGGTAATAACATCCCTGACCCTCGTTATTTTCTTCAAACAGGAATGAAAATAGCTGTGCCATTGAATGTGTCTGAATGAGTTTCAGTCCGATTCAGGCGGGTAAAATGCTTTTTATATAATAAACTGCCTGGAAGGCACTTCAGGACTTGAGTCATCAGAGCCGCATTCAGGAGGTACCAGTACCTTTGACTGCTTGGCGCAGCTGCTCTTACTTTAAATTAACCACTTAGATGCCTGAATTGGACAAAATGAATCCAGGCTGAGATGTCAGGTGCGTGTACCACAAATCTATGTAACACAGGCAGCCTGAAGAGCTTGGCATATACTGTTCAAAACCAGTCAGCAATTAATGTGTTTTTTATTTTTTCAAGTACTTTAGCAATTAAAACAGTATGTAACTGATTTTACGATGATGGTGTTAATTTATCTTGAGAATTAGTATAGTTTTTTCCAGGTTCCTGTTCCACCAATTTTGGGATGTTACCAACTGATTGAAGAGGGATCACAGTTAAAAATAACAGTTAATTTAAAGCTTCATGAAAGCATAAAGAATTCTTTTGAGTACTGTGAAGCTCGTATACCTTTTTTCAACAGGTAAGAATAAAGAAATCCTAAATAAATTTCTTCCATCTGTCTGTGATCTTCCTGAAATTAACCTGTCAGGAGCCAATATAACAGATTATGCTCCATCAAAGTACTACCAGCAGACACCAGCCTTGCAAATGTCGGGAAGTCCCCTTGGAATTCTTGTAATTTCCAGAATAGAGAATTGTACCAGCATACTTGGTAGCATTCTGAATGCTTCTCCTGCGCATCCTGTTTCACTGTGGTATTTTTTTCATGTGAGACCCTGCCACAATCCTCCAGGTGGATTAAGTCTTGAGATCACTTCAAGCCGGGGGTTACCTGTTCCTTAAGACTGCTAATCCTAGCTACAGATCAGCTTATCAAAAATATAGTTATTTAAAATTAAAACGATAGTTTTCGTTTAAGCCTCTCTGACAACTGCCATGTCTATGCTGTCACGTAATTATCATGAAAATTTAAAGATTAAATGATACAAAGTTGCTGATGCTGATGATAGTGTTAGTAAAACGCTATCAGTGAACTGAAGACAGTAAAATATCAACAGCTCTTTTATGATTACTAGGTTGAGACCATGGTGATTGCCTCCTGCTCTGTAATTTCTTTTCATAAATTAGCGTTATGCTCAGCGAGGTATGATCTGTCTGTATGCGCATAAATAATGTCTTTCATCATTTTGTTGCTTTCTGTAACAAAATGGGTGGTAACAAATACTGAATGATACTAACTCCAATGGTTTTACTTCTCTGTCGTACCGTAGGGGCCCAATCGCTCAATTGGAGTACAAAGTTAGTTATGGCCAACTGGATTTGTCACGAGAGAAGAGCCTACTGGTTTGGATCATTGGTAGGCAGAACACCCCTGTGCTTCTTTCTCCTCCAGTCAGTTTTATGTAGCGTAGGCACAGCTGTATAATTTCTTACAGATGCTGTTTCTGGCTTTAGGACAGAAGTTTCCTAAATCTTTGGAAGTTTCTCTGACTGGAACTGTGTCTTTTGGCACTGCAGGCAAAGAGCACCCAACTGATTATGTTTGCACTGGGAACACTGCTTATGTAAAAGTAAGTCACTCGCAGGCTCTGTGAAAAGAGGCCTTAGTAGTCATTTTTTTATTATCTCAAATTGACTATGAAAATATGTGATTTTAAATCAGACATAATTGTTAGCCTCTTCATTCTCAGCATGGAGTTGTCTGTTTTCTTGCTTACGGGATTTTACATCCTGTCATTTTACAGTACACTTGCAGACCAAGAGCATGTAACACAGATTGCCAGTATTTGGGCAGCAAACATGACAATACGCATCTGATCATGTTTTCCCGCTCTTTTTATAGCTGTATTTTAGGATCCCAGACTTCACACTTACTGGATGTTACGTAGACCAGCATTCTGTTCAGATCTTTGCACCAGGAAAACCCAAAATTACTGCATGTGAGTTGCTAAAAATGTCATTTATTTAACTGAAACTGCGTATTGAAGTTATGAACTGGGTACCAATGACTAAAATTACATAGCTAAAGACAAAGGTTTTTCCTGGTTTGCTTGGGACATCCCAGAAATTTTGTTTTCTGCTTTATATTTTTTTCTTGTGATGCTTAATGCCTCCCTGGAGTAGGGAGCAGATGAAAGCTCTTATTACTCAGTTACAAAGTCACTCTTGGGCTCTCTCCCCTTCACCCTGTGAGGTTTTGCTATGTGTAATGGCAGAACTTTTACTGGTGGGGCAGAGGATGCCTCCCCGTAGTCTGGCCTCTTCTTTAGCACGCTTTTGTCAGAGATGCGATATGTGGTTTGGAATTACCCAGGTACAGAACTCAACTCCTGCACGCACAGTGAGAGCGTTGCTGTCAGTGTCGTCACACCAACGTCCCTCAGTGGATGCGGTACTATATTGAATCTGGCAGAAACGAAATCTGCTTATTCTTGAGTTAAAATATGACTACTTCCAAGTCTGCACCAAAAATACACTAATTGGGAAGACAGTAGGCACTCATTAAATCTGAGCAGTACTGTCTAATGGAGGCATTTTTATTTGTTGCTGTTTATCTGTTGTGCCTTCTGTCAGTCATGTTATCAGAAGTCTATAAATACCTTTTGAAAACTTTGATCTATGCTGTTAATTTTGTGACAGGTCACATTCAGTCCTAAATTGTAATATAAAAAACCCAACATTTTTGTGCTGTATGTTTTATATCGAGTGTGCAATTTATATTCATTGAACAAAATCCAAGCCATCCACCTGCTTTTGACTTAACCTCTGTTTGAATTTTAAGCTCATGACTGATACATTAGTAAAGTTAATTGAAGTTGGGACTTTAAATGTCTCATTATCAGAAACGATTTTCAAATAATAATAAGAGTCGTAGAGTTTAAAGAGGCCATTATACCTTTTCTGTAAAGTAGTAAGGATGGATTAGTAGTCTCTTAACTTGGATGAAGGAATGTGTGATTGTAAGGCACGCTGTAATGCTTATTTTTCTTGCCTGTTTGTTTTGTGTTTTTTTTTTTTTAGCCGGGGAACTGATTTCTTCTGATTACTACGTCTGGAATTCCAAAGCACCAGCACCTATGGTGTACAAAACCTTATTAGACTAATTTGCTTGTGAGTGATTTTTGTATTTGAACAAAACAGACAACTAATGAGAGTAATGTGAATATAATGTGGAATACATGGAAAATAAATATTTTCCAGCACTTGTACTTTGTATGTTTGCGTAAAAATTTCTGTTGGAAGAAAAACAAAATAAGTCACTTGTCTTAAAAACCTAAGTTGGTTTTAAATTGTTTAGTCCTGGATAAAAGCTTAGAGAAGTCAATTTGAAATGTACTTGCCGTGGCCATTTTTACTTTCCCTTCTAACGTTAACTGGTACAAAATTAGTGCCTAGTCATACAGATAGAGACTGGTACGATTGGGCATGTCTTCCGGGAGAACTCCCAGTTACTTCACTGGTTTTGTAGACTAAAGAGCTCACAGGACGCGAAAGCTTTCAGAGTCTTCTTCCTGTCATGAAGTCACCGGAATCTCATTAGACCCCAGATTAACAGGACAGTTAAAAGCAAGAGTTCTGTTCTTTTAATGAGATGCGTACAGAATACATACGAGTCGGTAATTCACAAGAATTTCAAGAGAGGGAGTATGGCATGAACAGCACTTCTAAAAGTGGAGACGATACAGGGGCCCATATTGCCCCTGTCAGCAGAAATGGTGAGTTCCCTTCTCATACGTGCCTGTGAACTGCATTGCTCTGAAAACTAGCGTTAGTGAGGACCCAGTGCTGTGAAGCTGCTTTTTCAAATCACAAGACTAGCCCTGAGCGGGCAAAACCAGCCAAGTTTTACTGGAGGTTCCAAAAACCATCACTGATCTCTGGAAAAAATAGACAGAAAAGAAAAGGACTCAGTTTACAGAGGCAGACCTCTAATTTTGAGAAAAAAAAATGGTATCTGCAGGAACACAGGAAATGGACTTTAAGAGAGTTATCAGGAAATGAGCAAATTCTGAAAGGCTAGTGAAAAACCGAGAGAACCTGGAGACCAGCACAAAAGAAGAGAAGAATGCCGTCTAATAACCGAGCGTGCTGGCTGCTCCTGCCGTACCTCTTGTTTAACTGTACGCTGTGTGATAAATAAGATTAGTGGTTATGTAAGGAGAAAAGTTTTAAGCTATAATTTAAAAAAATGCTTACATTGAGATAGTAATCTAATTGGTTGGTTAAATGTTCTAAAGGGTGGATTAATTCATGTGAAACCTGCCGTTCAGCTGAAACTGACATGCAAACTTTGAAAACAGAGCTATGCTGTGACCCACTACAGAGAGGTGATGTGTCCTTTGTGATCAGCAGGCAAAAGGTGAATTAACGATCTTGTCCAGAATCCAGCCCCTACCTGTTACAGTTGTCTACGTACCTGCACGCCACAGTATGAGTGGGGAGGGGGGTTCTCTTTGTTGGAAGGGTTTAGATCATGTTCTCACCATGGGCTTTTGGTGTGCGGCATTTGCTTTCTGCCTACCCCCGATAAAGATGGGAGCCATCTATTCTGCACAGCAGCACCCTGGAGGAACGGCTTTTCTTCTTCACAGCATTTCCCCCAAAAATGCTATGAAGCAGTGGAACTGTCAAAATTCCCAACACGTTAGAAGAGAATCCCCTTGCACTTAATAGCTGGGAGGAGGGCCTTCCCAAATCATGTTCTTTTTTGTTTTCCTCTTGTCCGTGTGTCTGCCTCTCGAGGTTAGGAGAGCTGCAGTTCACAGGAATGGAAGGGAGCTGCTGCTTTAGATGACTTTGCGCACGCCTTTCAATGCAGGTTTGGATGCAGGGAGGGTGGGCAGGATGTTTCTCTTCTAGCCCTGAGCAGTTCTCTACCACTTCATGCAAGCCATCACCTGTTTTGATTTATTTTAAGGTTTGCTCCATAAACCTCTGGATTGTGACTAGCACGCTCTCGCTGCAGTGCTGTGCCCTGCTGAGGGACAGCTCTGTAGTAACGCGAGTGGAGGAAGAGTCAGATGAAGCCTTTCTCCTGGCCTGATGGCTACACTTGCCTTTTGGGAAGGGCCCATTCTCATCGGTGCTTCATAAATCTTAGTAAGCTAGTAAACCAGTAAAGTTAGCTTAGTAGTAAGCTTATTAAGCTTAGTAGATTAGATGGCTAGCAACATGACCAAGGCACCTTCAGCATGACCCGCAGAGCTCAAGACATGGAGAGAAGCGAGTGATGTGTGTAGAAGTTTCAGGTGCCTCCAGGGCTGGGCAGCAATCAGGGACATGGGAGATGACACTAGAAGCCAGAGTTCAAGGAGTTAGAATGACTAAACCATTTTATGCATCTCTGTGTGTCCGTCCCCTGGCAGCTCCCCAGACAATTTCCCTGTTCTCTGCATGCTCTGACCATTTTTCCTGTTTTAAGAGGGAGAAAAAACCACTCTAAATCAGGAAGATACGATTGAGAGCTCACGTGAGCCTGAGGAATCCCTGGCAGAGGTGGTAGCTAACAGTGGTTCTGGTGAGCTCTAGTGATTAAGCCCCATGTCAGTGGTATCCCTTTAACTCTTAAAAAAAAATTGACAAGTGTTTAATACAACAATTTCTTTAAAAATACTCTGTGTTAAAGGGAAAAAATAAGAGTTTTTTTTGCTATAGAGTGCTGTTTCTTCTACAGAGATGCTTGCTGCTTGAAGTGCTTATATTTATAATTTTGTCACAAATGCCGACTGTATGAGCTCTATGCAGATAGCTTTGCACGAAGTCTTTCAAAGGAGCTGGCCAAAGAGTTCTCCAGACTTAGTATTGTATTTCAGAGGGCCAGAAGAAAACTAACATGCAAACCCTTGAAATGAATAACCAGGAGGACTTAAATACTGGCTTGTCAACCTGACACTTTCCCCAAACAAAATAATGGGTATAAACAAGAAGTTAGCGCAGAACCCACTTCATTAATAAAATGAACTAGCTTCATGTCATTAAAATTTTGGGGTAATGTAACTAGTGCCAATTAACATGAATTTAAAGCAAATATATACTGTCGAACAAACTTTTTAAGTGACACTGCACATTTGGTGGGTGAAGAGAATTGATGTAGCAGACCTCTAAGAAATGAAAATAATCCAAAGTCCACGCGTAATGCGTTAAACAGTGAAAATTGGCTGATGTTTCCAAATGCAGTGGCAGTGGGGAACCATCATCAAACGTGTTTTGGGTCCCAGCTGTGTTATTTAACACTTTGAGGAAGGTGTGGAAGGAAACGGGCAATTTGCACTGATGAAGTTGGCAGAAGGTGCAATGGCTGAGAAGCAGTAATTAATGAAGGTGCTGAAGCCCTCATTCAAACCCGGGTGGTTGGAATGTCTCAGGGGGGAAACAAAAACAAACCTAAGAAAACCAAAAGTAGATGTTCCAGCACAAGCAGGGGCAAAGGTGTGGATCTGAGACAGATGCCATCAATACAGCGGGAGAGGAAAAGGGGGCCAAGGAGTGTCCGAAAGACTAAGTGGCTTAGGTGTGCCTTGCTGTGGACAGAAGGACCACTGTAACCGCTGAAAGCACAAGGAATGAAAATGCAGGAGTACCCAGCACTGGTGCCGTTCTCACCAACCCACAGGGCCTCCATTTCTAGGAAAAACATCCAGACCCTGGAGCTCCTGAGCTTCTCACCAAAATCTGCCTTGTTCTTCACCCCCACACCCATGCTGCCCCCGGCATAGCCTGCCTCTCCCTCAAAGTGTTGTGTCCAAAGAGTTGTACCGAGGTGCCATGGTGAGAAGAGGGATCTCTTCAGGTGTCTGATGTGCATTCCTCCCACTCCAAAGCCTGACTTGTACCATAAGTGAGACGGGACCAGGAAGCCCACCTCCCCTTGACTGGTAACCACTGCTGGAGAAGAGCTTCCCAGTCCTCTGGGGAACACCCTCCCACCACAGTCACCTCAACCATATCTCCTGAGCTTGCCAGTCATATTGGGAGACAGAGTCAAAAGCATCACCAGTGGCCCTGTGTGAGACAGCAAGTGTCCCCTGTCCCCCCTCCAAATTCACTGGGCCTGGTCCTCTCACCACCTCCCATGGTTCGATGTTGTCAAATCTGTGCCAGCTGTTACTTACCACTACTCAGTTATTCGGTGCTCTTCTAATTTTTTAGGAGCCCTTTCCTCCCACCAGGGTCCCAAGTTATTTGGTGACGGCACTAAGATGGTATATGCCAGTTCCTCAAATACTTTGGGGTAAATCCTGTTACTTCAAATCACCTGTAAGCAGCTACTTTTTCTACATAATTTAGCCCTTCCCTCCTCTGCGTTTTTATCCTGCTTTTACCTGTGTTCACTGGTTAACTCTGGCCATTTGTTAACAGGTGAACATCGAATGAACAAGGCATTAAACACTTAATGGCAGTTGTCCTCTATTTATTCATGCTCTCCTAGAAATTTGCCACTTTGTCCTATTTGTACAAGCCCCGCTGAGTTTTTTGTACAAGCCATAACAAAGTTTGTGAATAAGCTCATGTTTGTCCTTCACTACTTTTGCTGTCTCCTTCACTACCACCTTGTCCTTTCGTCCTTTAGAGGATGGCAACACTTCAGAAAATACCCACTCCCCTGGGCAGCCGTGTTTCTTTGACTTATTGCCCATAGGTTCCCACTTAGCCGCTTTCTGACCACAATGAAATCCGGTCCTATTCCCCTTCTTTCCTGTGGCTGGACTTGTCCAAGCTTTATTTTACTGTCACCATCTCCCACATCACCTTCTGTTGTCCCATCATCCATTGGCTCCTCAGACTGGAATCTGAACCTGGACCACGTTGTACCTGCAGCAAGAACGTACCAAATAGTCAGCATGGACAAAATATAAGGTGTTGCCAACAGCGCCTTTTAGGATGGAGAAACCAAGCCCACCTGAAGCCCTGTCCATCCTGAGAGCACTGTGGCAGGAAATCCCTGCAGCCCTCAATCCTGAAGGAGCCGTTAGATGAGAGTTTTGTGGATCCCAGTTTGGGAAGTGCAAGCTTCCTTGGAAGAGCTGCTCCAGCACCTTGTGGCTGTCAGTGGAAAGCCCACAGGGGCACCTTGGTGTTATTCCTAAACTCCCTTCCCTTCCTGCCACCCCAAGTTATTCAGGTGCAGGGAACAGAAAATAGAGTTTTAACTCTCAGTCTGACTCCTGTTGATATCAATGCTAAAAATTCCTCAGGCACAAGCAGGACCCTGTACAGGCCCAGTGTAGACCACTTGGATAGGTGCATCTCCTCAGTTATCTAAAATTTTCCTTCATTGTTTCCACACATCTCATTTTGCCATTCAATGCACCAATCTGCCAATTTCTGAAGGAATGAGATGATGATTCAGGCAGGGTAGCAGGATCTGCGAGAAAATAGGCTCTGTTCTCCTAAAAATGTTGTCCTAAAAATTCTCTCTCTTGTGAGCTGACTGGCAATAAAGCCACTGGCTCTCTCCACCCACACCCAGCTTCAAAGGACCAGAGGTTCATTGCTTACTGCAGCCCTCCCAGGAGACAGGACAACAGTACAGCCTGTTCCCAAGAGCCTTTCAGAAGAAACCAGCATCCTTGGAACTTGAGTGCTGGTGCGTAAGGCCAGGCTGGATGGGGTTTTTAGTAAATTCATCTGGTGGTAGATGTCCCTGACCATGGCAGGGGGTTGGAACAAGGTGATCTCTAAGGTCCCTTCCAACCCGAACCATTCTATGATTCTATGATAAGGAGCTGCTGCTTGTGTGGGATGTTTGAAAGGACAGTGGTCCCACCAGTCCATCCCAAGTCAATGGGGCGAGAGAGGAGCTGGAAAACAGAGGAGCTGAGCTTCTTCCAGGAGAAAGGATGGCCCACTGTGCCCCAAACCTCACCTCACTGCCCGCAAAGGGGCTGCGGGGCTCTCCCAAAAGGCTTCTCATCCAAGATGCGCCCATTCACACAGATGCCTCATCCTTGACAAATCAAGCCAAACACTGATGGGGAGGTCTCAACCCTCAAGGTGGTTTTTTCAGGGCCTCGCAACCCACAATGCACCTAAAAATCAGGTATTTTAAGACAAAGGCCTGTCCCCTTTCCCCCTTCTTGCTGTCAGAGCTCTAGATAATTTTTTGAAAGCTGACGCCATCTGTAGCGACTCGTAACAGCAAAGAGCTAAACCCAACCCATTTCAACCCATTTTCTTCCCAATGAGATCAGCTGGTCGCTTTTGATTTTCTCCAGAAACCTATCTCTTCAGGATCTTTTTTTTTTTTTTTTTTTTTTTTTGGAAGTCAAAGTCTGTTTCCCGTTTGGTAGGTGACCTGTTTAATGTTTTCCCTGTGTCTGGGAACTCCTTAGTGTAATTAGCGACCTTTGAACTCCACAACTAATCCTGAGCTATTTTGTATTCCTTACTCATCTTTAAGGCTGGACCTTTCTTTTCTTTTGAGTCCGCTGCCACAATTAAAGAAGAAACAGCTGCATTTCAAAGGGATTCCAATTCCAGAAGCTTAATCGTGATTGACATGTTCTTATTCTAAGCTATAAGAAACTCTAAGAGTCCTTTCTTGGGTTAAAACTTCAATCATTTTCTAAAAAATTATCTCAATATGGATTTTATTCATTTTCTTTGATAACCATTCTTTGCGATTTTTTTAACTTGAAAGATGCTTTGAGTTTGCGATGAATATGAACGGCGCCCACCGAAAGAATGAATGGTGTCAGGCGCAGGCTAGATGCAGGAGTGGCTAAATTCCATTTATTGTCAAAATCTGATTATGAAACCTGACGTCCACCATGTAGCTTGACATCTTTCCAGATGCCCGAAAGGTAGGAGAGGTGGAAGCGCTTGCAAATGAACCCCGGAAGACTGGGGAGGGAGACAGTATAAAGCATTCTCCAGAAATCTACATTTTTTTAAATGTTTTTCCCAATTTTCATAGCGCAGATTAAAAAGCCGTTACCTTCCAGCCCTGGAAGGGCCCATCTTTTCTCTTCAAGAAATGAATTCTCCATGAAAAGTCACAGCAAAAAGCGACTGCCGCAAAACAGGAATAATTTGTATGGCTTAAAATCATTGCCACAACCGCAGAACAAACCCTGAACAAGGCTGCGGTGCTTCAGTCTCTTCCAAGGGCTCATCCTAGAAAATGATGGCAGCCTGTTGGGTCCCGTTATTTAATTATCTCCGTCTCACTTACGGTGGAATTCAGCGTGACCTCCAAAAGATGGGCTTAAAAAGAAAAAAAAAAAGAAAAAAAAAAAAAAAGCCTGAAAACCTGTTTGTGTGCGTGGGTTTGCTCAGATCGCCCCGCGCGGTGGGCACATCGATCCCCGGGCATTGCTTGCAGCCACTGGTATAAACCTGTCCGAAACAAGCCCAGAAAAGCCCCGGGTAAGGTAGCAGGCGAGACCCAGTGTTCCTAAGACAAAGGTCAAATAAAAAAAGGATGTTAATAAACAGCCCTCCGGTTTAAAGGGACCTTTTTTCTTTTAAGGATTACATCTTAAATTCCAACAAATCAGATTTAGGAGTTACTGAAAGTGAAATTGATCCATCCCTCAGCCAAACTTTGCAATACTTTCCTGTTCTGACATCATTTAGATAGTTAGCTGTATTATCAGATTAAAAACCATTGTACAGGGCCGCTGAAAGGAAAAGGAGCCAAAAAGCTAAACACTGCCTGAATTCTGAACCTTTTAACCTGGCTGAAGTACATTGGGCCCTGTTATGCAAATACCTTCAATCCTCTGCTAAGTTCAGTGGAAATAATTTTCTTGAATGACAGGTTTATTCAGCAAGGATTCAGTTGGCGATTAATCCCCCTTTGATCTAAGGTATTTCACTTAACTACCAGTTACCTCGTCCTGACAAAGTGCAACCGAGATTAGGGAGATCACTAGAACAGGACCAGGGTGTGCGTTTATTCTCCCCAACCATTCAAAGCAAAGGGCCAAGAATGCAATCTATTTTCAGTATTTCAAGATGGAAAGTCCTGTCTTCTAAGTTAGAAAGTCAATTGAATACCAAATGGTGTTTGGTCCTGGCGGAACGGGACAAATGGCAGAGACGTCATCTTCGAAGCCACGATACTCCCACTAACTGTGATTTTTTCCTATGCCCTACCCCAGATCTTGTTTTACAGCCAGTTTTTTCCTCGCTCTTGTGAAGCGGACGCTTTATTTCAGCTGAGCGCATGGCACGTGTAAAAGATCTCTGCTCTTGACAAAGCAGATAAGGCACAACATTTTTCAATTTTAATCTGTTCAACAATATTCCTTGTGCTTCACCTTGCTCTTTGCTAAAAAAACCCTTTTCTACTTTTCCACAATATTTTGTGCCCAAACCTGTTTACGAAGGAAAACACATAGTGACAGATTACAGAAGACACTCACTAAAATAAAAAATTTCAGATGACGGATCTGTGGCTGCCTGACATCTGAAGTAGCGTATTTTTTTCTTTGCTTACTCGTTCCCCTGTGTGTTGTCTTTTTGCTGAATTATGACATCATTTTGTAGAAGCATAAACTGCAGAAACGCCGCGGCGACCCAGACAGCACCACAGGAGCGCGGTCCTGACCTGGGGCTTAGCTTGGTTAGCCCCTTGAGAAGCTGATTACGGGATTGGGCGTAAAGCTGTATTTTCTTCCTGCAAGTGGAAAGGCGGAACAATATCATTTGCGGGATTTTTTTTTCTTTTTTTTGGTTAAAGTGGCTGCTGAGATTTTGTCTCTAAACTCTCTGATTTTAGAGCGGGTGTTTGTAGGTAAAGATGCCCAAGAGAGGGTAAAAAAAAAGCATTTTATTCCATTTTTAGGACTTTACCCATCCTGAAATATTAGGAACTTGCTTAAACAAATTCCTCGTCCGTAGGATCTGCTAAAATCAGCCTCCTAAAACTAAACCATGTACATATGTCTTTGCAGAATTGGGGCTGCATTTGGGCATTTCTACATTCCACAGGCAACCTTCAAACCATCCTTCAGATAGGTTGTTAGTTTTTTTGGTCCCTTATGTAAAATACTTTGATTTTTTTTAAACAAAGCAGCTCCGTAGGGTGAATACTTGCATGTGAAGGGGCTGCAGCCTGTGCTGGTGTCCCCCCCATTTACTCCCATTTCCAATGAAAATTTCCGTAGCGTTTCCTTGCGGGAACTCCTTGCCCGCAAGAGCCGCAAAATCCCCCCCAAAGGCTCATCGAAGGCCCCCATCGCACTTGATCAGGTCAATAATACACAAACCGAGAAGGATTTGCACTCGAGACAGTAACACCTTCTTAAGAACCATTACAGCATAGTGGGTTTAAGAAAGAAATCCGTTTTAGGAAATGCCAAAATCTGGAGTAACGTGATAGTTTGTGAGGCTTTAGGCTATTTCTGGTAAATATAATGCTACATGTACATATGCTTCAGTAAAAATAAAAAGGCAGGATTTTGAAATATTTCCTATATTTACTATATCGGCATAAGAACTGCACAACCAGCCAGTGAGGGAGAGAAATTAAGCTTTGAAAATAAGCCCAAATTCTTGTCTGTCTAATGTTATACCATAACAAATACGACACAGTGGCCGCAAGCAATCAAAGCAAAGCCCCGCCAGCCCCATGCTGGTCTCTGTACTGCCTCGTTGGTGATAGATAATTGATGACTCGATTTAGCTAATGACTACATTGAATTATTTAGGGAGATTGGGTTGTATTTGCACGAGATACAGAAAACTGTAGAAATACATCATACAGAATCATACAGAAAATGCCTCAGCTGCATCACTTGCATCTTAAGCAAAATGTGGAGGGGGTGTTCTTTTTTGGCATTGATTGTGTGAGTCTATGTTCACGTATGTACAACATATATGTTTATCTATAACAAATAAGATGAAAAATATCTTAAGACAAAATACCTGAATGGCATTTACCAGTTTCGTCGGGTGTTTTTCCCAAATTGAGCGGTAATAAACTTTCACCAAATACATATTATAGGATGATATTTTATTCTGATTACATTAAAAGCTATTTCCTATTAATTCTAGTACTCTGTCGCTTAATTTCTTAAGAAATAGGGGTTTATTCACAAAACAGAAGGTGTTCCAACATCCCTAGTGTGCAGATAATTTCTCTTTTCAGCCCTCGGCAGCATTTCTAGAGGAAAAACACCTTAAACGATTGCTCAGAGCTCTGCGTTAAATGTAATGTACAATAGGTCAACCTCCTAATTTCGATAAAGGGCAGGGATTTATTAATAAAGGAAGAACTAACTTTACTTCGGCAACGCTGCAGTTTTCATGGGCAAGGCTGATTCTTCAAAGGCCTTTTCTGCCCCCCGGTGGTGGCACCAAACCAGCGCTCCAGCTGCAAAAACCAGCCTTGCAGGAAGGGATGGCTTCTTATTTGTCATTTATTTATGGTGCTTGTGTACGTCATGGGGGTTGTCGGGCAGGTCACTGGTGCAACTGGTTTGAGCATTGCAAACTCCTTTCTTCCGCTGCCTTGGATTCGACCATCCTGGTCTTCACCCTTTTATTGTATTCTTTCATTTACTGCTCCTCTAGGTAGTTGTTTCCTCAGAGTCTGGTTAGTTTTGGGGCTGAACAGGGTTGGGAAGGACTTTGTTACCAAAGTTTGGCCTTTGGAAATATTTAGGCTCGTTCTCAGCTTCATGCCCAGCAGCTCCCATCCCCTCCAAGCCCATAGCAGACACATCTTCATCCCAGGCTCCCTGGGATGGTCCAGGTGAGCAGAGGTACGTCATGCTGGGAAAAAAACTCTGATGGCTATGACAAGCTGTGCAAAGCTTTGAAACGGACTCAGGATTATATTCACACATTGCTATGGAATCACTTCACCACTTGCAGGACTTCTCCAAGGTTTCTTCCAGGTTTGAGATGCCACACCTGCAAGACTCGGGAGTGCAATAGTATGCACCTTTCATCCCTAAACCTCATTAAAAATGCAATAGCAAGCATGAACTATGATTTTGTTTCCATTTATCTACTCAGTGGCAGAAAAAAGTGTGTCCATGCTTAACCCTGAGCTTAACTGAAAGCCAGTAGAAACAAGGTCAGACTCCAGTTGGTACCATTGTATTTCTTGATACCAGTGGGTGAGCTGAGATTGCAGCAACTACAAAAAAAATCACTTTGCATTGCTAAACCAGACACATTTGGCCTCAAGCCACAGAGAGAACAAGCAGCATGAAACGACATCAATCTGTTCCTGCAAAACCACTTTTCCAACCGCTGCACTCCCAATCCTTGCTCTAATGCATCGATTATGCTTCTCAGTCTCATTTGGGTTTGTCCAAGGAGCAGGCTGGGGAATAACCAGTGCCAGATGAAGGGAGTTTTATTGTCCGACCAATTTGAGAAGAGAACAGGGGCTATCACCGGGGGAATAAGCCATCTCTAGACATTTCTTCACCTTCTCAACAGGTGCACGTATCTGTTTCTGCAGCTGAAGGGAGCTGCTTTCCTACATGAAACTGTAGATCCGCAGGCAAGCTCCTGGTGGCACTTCTAATTCAATTAACTTACTCACTGGAACTAGCAGAGAAACTAAATATGATGAGAACAAGAGGAGAGGCTGGGCCAAATTAATAGAACGAGATCCTTTTACAGGTTGGCCCACAATCCTGATCAGCAGCCCTGAAAAGCAAATTGAACAAGCAAATTGCTGTTGAAAAATTCTTTCAGCACTCGGCTGTTGCTACTCAGCCAGTCACTGCCGGGAGTCAGAGGTTGAAAAATCTTGGGTAGGTGCTGACAATGGAGGCATTATTATGACAAACATTTACATTTTATTTATGGAAGTGTTGGAGGTAGGTTAGTCTTATCTTCAACTGCTATGGATGGACTGCGCCATTCTGAGGGAAGACTAGTGGAAACAAGCATTTTACTGTGAGGGAAAAAATAAATAAATCATATTTCCCACTCCCAGCCTAATGAAAGGAAACTTGGGTTTTGAAGATTACACTCAGGTGAAAGCTTTGCTCCCCCAGGACTCCTTCTCTTTAGGAAAAGCACAGAACACGGGATTTTTTCCCGATTCCAAATCAAGTCCTCTTGAAAATAATGTCATTTTATGCATATGGCTGACTTGACATGTGCTTTCTGCAAAAGTCCTGCTGCTTTCCTTCGTGGAGGCCAGGGTACACAGCAAACAATCCGCTCAAAGTGTCCAATCAAAGCTTTATACAGATGCAAACTAGTGTGTGGGTATTGTTTAAGTGGTTGCGTAATTGAATATAGTGAGCACATATGCATGGGATATTCATTAGCTTGTAAAAAGAATAATTGCATGTTCATAGCTGCAATTTACACTGAACATTTTGGCTTTAAATAAGCAGCGGAGAAGGAGAGGGAGGGGAAGCTGAGCTGGGGGAGCGGTGACAAGTAGCAAATCATGTCCACGTCATGAAACATCCTTCTTCTGACTGATGTCCTGGATTTTATTTTGTAGGTAACAAAGCACCAATGCGTCTGTGGAATAAAATGTTGGGGGAAAGAAAAGGGAAACATGCCCAGTTAGAGCCTAAGTGAATGGTTTCAACTGGAAGAACAATGTCAGCGATTAAGGACAGCAGGTCCTCTCTCTGGGGGCACTGCTGGCTCTGACACAGCGGGTCCCATGCCAGGGCTCATGTTTCTGGGGAGGGCTCTGACCTCAGATGTCCAAGCCGCGGGCACCATCTCTGAGAGTCTGACCCAAAAAGCTTGGGGACTGCTGCTGTAGAGGAAAGATATCCATTGCCACCCTCCTCCTTGGCTCTCATGTGACAGGGCACGCAGCAGAGAGCAGGTCTGGGGCTGACGCTTTTTGCAGTAACAACCTCAAATCCAGCTCTGTCCTTCCTTGTCAATTATTCGGGAAAGCTAAGCCCCAAATCCTTTTACTCTTCCCTGCTGCTCGTGCCTGCTGGCCCACAGGGAAGAGCCAAGGGAGAGCTTGTTCAAGGGAAGATTTTTTTCAATTTTTTTGTAGTTTCCTTCTCTTCTCCTTGACCGCTGGGTGCAGAGTGGAAGGAAAGCCCAGAGAGAGGGCAGCAGCCAGTCCCTGACTGAGAGTGCTGGCCCCAGGGTCTCCCCCGGCTTGGGAAAGTGCTGGCCCCAGTCCCAGGCTCACCACAGACCCCAGGGTTCAGATTTGTGTGTTGGGTGCTCTTGACCAGCGAGGCTGCAGGTGACCTGCACGCCCAGGCCCTGCCTTCTCTAGAAAGCCGTGAGCCTCCAGCGCTCTTCTTCCCCAGGAGGAGAAGCCACACTTGTCCAGCCTGCCTTGGCATGCAGTCATGGTACCAGGCAGGGGCTATGGCAACATAGTCATGAAGGACAAGGGCATTTTGGGGGTGATCTTTTGCCTGTAGGTCCCAAAGGGGGGCACTGCATGGACCACAACATGTCTCCTGCCCCACACCCCAGGTTCAGCAGGACAGTAAGCATTCAACAAGGTGCACCTTGCAGCAAGCATATGCACGTTCACTCTGGCTCTTCCTAGGCAGCAAAGGCTGGAACAAGCCATAACACCTCCAACCTATGCTGGAGGTTCGATGCCACAGTCAGCCAGCCCTAAGATCTGGGATAATGGCCAAGATCCATCTTTATCTCCAAAGCTGCACCAGGTTGGACTGCAATGAGACCACGTTGGCCAGCAAAGCTACTGCTGCAGGACTTGTGTGCCTACAAGGAGGCCTTGCTTTGTTTTCCTTCTGATGGCCCAGAACTGGCATAAAACATCCTTTCTGTGACTTCTCTCCAATGTTCCCTCTTCTCTTCTTGTGCCTGGGAGATGGTGGAGCCCCAAAGCAAGGACCATCTTTGCTTTGTGTCTTGCACAATGCTACCAGCAAGTTTCACAAATGCACAGCCTTAACAACGTGCTCAAGCAAAAATCTACAGGTGCTCCTGTCAGTGTCCAGCTAAAGCGTTTTCTGCTGTGAAACTTGGAGCACCATCGTGCACTGAGGAAGGATGAAGAGGAAAGGTGTCCACTGGTTTTCTTTTGCAAAAGCATGATCATGTATGGAAGGAACTGTACCACCCATTTTAGATGAGAGTAGCAATAAATCTTTATTTATCCCTGGAGAGTGGGTGTAGGATCCCTTCACACTCTCTTCTAAGCCTACAGCAACCCTAGCAGTGTGAATAGTTGGACTACTGACACCTGGTCCAAAGAGTAAGGTCATTGTATTAAATTCTTTGCACCCTTTTAATTTCAGTGACTTTAAAGCATTCAGTATTTTCTATCATTTTTGTTTCAACTTATTTTTAGCCTTTTTTTCACTGTCAAATATATTGAAGCTGACATAATTATTGCTCTGACTTCCCCAAAGGCATGTATTTGCCTACTTGTTAAAAGGCTTTTTCCATGCTGCCATGCTGTTGCTGTGACAAGATGACTTTGAAGGCACAGTAGGTAAAATAATACTGTATATTGCACAGCAACCCCAACACCGAAATGTTAATTTAACCAATAAAGTAACCACATCGTAATTATAATAATCACTATGCCTTATCTCTCAACGGGGCTAAAAGCGGAATTCAGATTTGCCATGTAGTGCTTGTCAGCTCTGAAATTACTACACAAATCACTCAGAGCAGTGAAATTTGTAGCCCCACCACCTCTAACTCACAGGAAGTGAGGAAAGGATTCTCTGGAGGAGACCGATGTGGTCTCATAGCCTTCATCTTCCTCCTCCAGCTCCCCCCTGCTCCAGCTTCCCATCCTGGTATGATTTTCCTTGTCAGTGAATGGGATATTTGGGTGGATATTTGAGATTTTTCCATCTTTCTTTGAGATTTTTCCCTCTGCTCCATAGTACTAGGAGACAAGCGAAAGAGCCATCTCTAAAGCATCCAAATTCGAGGCTTTCACTCTGAGGAGCAGGTGAAGGGCAACGCCACCACCCACAGAGCAAGGGGAGCTCTCAGTTTGGCCAAGCCCAGCTGGTTTCACAGGTTGGACCTACACTTGCCCATGTTCTGTGCTCCGCTGCGCTCAGGCAAGGTCATCCTCACCAGCCAGACTGGGCCAAATTCGAGGATCATGTGGCTCCCATCTCTTTCATATGTTTTCATCTTCCTTCCATCAAATTCGAGAGCAGCAGCGCTCAGGGAGGTCTCACTCCTGTAGCAAGTCATCCAGGGGGCATGCTGGGACATACTCTCCGATCGGGTAATTTGCAATCAGCCATAGGATTTAGCTATCATTCTTTTGTGCTTCTAAACCTCTCTGATGGCTTCGAAAGTCCCATCCTGAAGCTCACTCCCAATGTCACATAAATAAATGGATGCCAAGTTCTTTTTTAGACTCAGAAATGAGTTACTGAAAATATAGTAATGATGGACATTTAGGAAGGCAGAGAGCTTACAGTGGGAAAGACAGGGAAAGAGAGAGATGGAGAGTCTTTTTGTGCTTGTAGGCATGGCAAAGAGATATGACAATGCTGCAAAAACCGTGCTTGCCATTTTGCTGAGCGGCAATTTAGACAAACTGTGGTTCAGTGTAGCTTGAGGGAGCATGATCTAAAGCTGTACAAGGGAATTAGCATGTCCTAATCCATGGCCGTTCCCCAAAATGGCAAGACGGGAGCCATCTCAGGGTGATTATCTCAGTCCCAGCGAGGAAGAGTCTGGCACTGCAGATGCCACTGCTTGGACTGGCAGTGAAAGGGCAACTGGCCCCAGCCTGTGTCCAGGGTCCTACATGTAGTATGAGACCCAGAAGGAGACTCAAGATGTCCAGGGACTGAGTTGTTCTTGGGAACCATGTCTAGCTCAAGCAAAAGGGGCTGCCCTTACAACCACCTTCCACAACACAGACGAGATGTTCCAGTGAGCTGAGCACTAGCTCAGGCCTCAGCAAGGACAAGGCCAAAAGCCTGTGCTGGGAAAGTGCCACAAACCCTCCCGAGATGTGGGGCAGGACTTTTTATTGCAAATAGACCTGCACAGGCTGGACAGGAGACAGCTGCAGGCTGAAGACCCCATAGATCTGTCAACACGGTGCTAATCCTGGACTACTATCAGCTCCTTCTCCAGTACGTGGCTTCCAGACCGAAGATGCCCGAGGTCCCACCAGCCAGGAGTGCTTGCGGTCCAGGGTTGGCTGTTGTCCCCTGCGGGGACATATCTGTAAGTGATCCCAGGAAGGTCTCACCATTCTCTACAGAGGGGCTTTATGAGGATAATTATGTTACAGGCTGGGCGGCACTGGGATACTCTAGCACCACAAGCCTGTGTGAGGTCCGAAAACAGATTTTTCCCTTCTCACATTTTATGGGGTGTGGAAATAAAGCCAACCCACATCCCAGGCCAAATCCCCCAGCCAGATGCCAACCTGGCTCCTGACTGTGATCCTCAAGCTAATATTAACTTGCCACAGTGGCAACAGCAGAAATGAAAAATAGGAAAAGAGGTCCTGGGTCCATGCTAGTGCAGGTTTTGAATTTTGCTCCACAATTTTTGACATGAAAATTGATCTATGACTTAGCAACTCATTTTAGCAGCCACCATTTAAAATCAGCATATCTAACACTTGCTACAGACAGGTTTTCAAGCCACCATAGTCCTTCCCTTGCCTTAAAAAGCCATGGAAACAACAATATTTCAGGTAGCACGGTGCAGTAAACCTTGGTAAAAAATGGGCGGCAGTCCTTAAACTGCACTGACCAAACCACCCCGAAGAAGAAGCAAGAAACGAAGCAGCTCTTGTTGAGGCCAGTGTCCGCTGTAAGCCAGGGCTCAAGTTGTCCTTTTGCACTACTAGCCAACATGAATCCAGCAAGATATTTCCTATATTTCCCATTGCTACTTCCGAAGCTGATCTTTCTTCTTTCTTCTTCTCCGGGGATACCACAGGGGCTGGACAACAGAAAATTACCCACAGCGAATCCATCCTTTCCTCCAGTTAATGAGGAAATGTACCACTAACTCTTTCCTCTGTGTTAAAAGAGAGGGGGTTTAAGCTGTCTCCGCATGCCTTCTTGTCACCCCAGCGCTCCCAAGAGCATTTAACACCAAATCCACAACACGCATGGTATTTCCCAGGTCTCAGTGGTGAGAAACCTTCATTGTCACCGGCAAATGCCACATTGTACATTTCAGGGACTAATGATGAGAAAATGTAACCATGTCTCTTTTTAATTTTCTCATCAGGTTAGAGGCATGTACATCGTAGGGGTTAATTGTCAGAAACTTTAACTGTTACCCTATGACTCCTGCTTCCCTTGTGTGTTAGTGGCACGCAGTCGGGGCTAATAGTGAGAAAATTTGACTGCAGCTCTACCACACTCTCTTCATTAGGCTAATGGAACATTTTCCTCTCATTTTCTCCCTAGGGTAGCTGTACGAGTGCTACCTTATAATTGTTGCTCTTACTGTAATTGGCAGTAGTAGGAGGATGTATAATCTCATTGTCTTTCCTGTGCGGTGGTAGATTTATTTATCACCTATTGACAATTCCCAGCCAGCAGCTGTAGCGCAGTGAGTATTGCATTAGCCTTTCCCCCCAGCAAAGGGAAGACTGCACAAAGGCTGTTATTAACTGGAAAGAACATGAACCCAATATGTCCCACAGGACCAAATATTGACATCACTAATGGCAAACAAAGGCGCTGCTGACCCCGAAGGTACGTTGGTATCTTATTCCCAGGAATAAGACCAACCTCTGCGGATTCACTTGGTTTCTGGCATGCCTTATCTCACCGGTAAAACGCTGGAGTTGCTTCAGCACATTAACACCAAAGACGGACCAGGTTGCCTTCGTGCAGACACCACGCTACCTTGCACCATAGTTCGGTGGGAAAACGAGATCTTGATTCAGCAGAGCCCATAAGTAAGGGGGAGAATATTCCAGCCCCACTAGGCAAAGAACAAAAAGACGTGCTTAATTTTCAGTTCCTGCTTTGGGATTTTGCTGCACAGGGACCTAAACTGGTTTGGCATGAATAAACCTGATCCTTCCTCCCAAACGTGGCCGCTGGGCAGCAGAAGCAGCTTGTGGGTCACAGCTGCTGTTGCTAGGATGCTGAAAGATGCAGCTTTCCCGGGGATGACAACCTGCAAGCGGCTATTTCCATCCGCAGCTGTCAGCGATGTTATTTATGTCGCCATGTCCTTCTTATCTAGAAGTTTCTGCTCCTCTGGTCCCCAGCTCTTTGTGTTTACTCATGGACCAGTGTTTTCATAGTGGGGCCGGTGCAAGGCATGAAGCTCTCCAGGCTGGAGGAGCATCATCCTGTGGACAGGCGCTTATCCAATGGGCCCAACCCAGGCAGGATCAGGCCCTAGGCCATAGTGTCATACTGTGTTGGAGCAGCCACCGCTGCTTCAAGGCCACCCAGGGTGGAGAAAATAAATAAAGGTAAGCAGTGGTGTATGTCAGTGCGGGATCAGAGCCTGAATGAAGATTAATGCAGACCCTTTCCATTATCTGTTTTGCAGAGGGTGAAGTGATGCTCTTTTTTCCCACCTCTCACCCTCGAGGCTGAGGCAATCAAAGCAACATCTGGAAAATCCCTGTGCCTCCGAAATAGGGAGTACATGTAAAGAAAATCTCTCTCCTCCACACTCCTAGCTTTATTTATTTGGGTTTTTTTTCCATCTTCTCTCTGCTTTTCAAAAAAGCAAAGAGAAGAAGAAAAAGAGAGGGAAGGAAAAATATTGCCCCAGATTCACTGACGAAGCAAAAATAAAAGAAAGAGGGGTTAGGAGGGAAATACAAGATATTTGCACTCTGATTCTGCGTTCATGCTTACAACAAGAGCCCTGCTCAGCTTCGCGCTGCTCAGCCAGGTCTATCCATGCTCCCGGCTCTTCCCAGCCCAGGGAAGGCAGGTTTAGAGCTGGTCAAGGACATTTCTTAGCAGGCAGGATTTTCTCTCCCAGAGGCATTTTCCAGCTGTGCCCGGGAACATGACCCAGGTAATGAGCTTTGCCATTCGCCACGTCATGTGCAGGAGCTATTTTGGGAGCCGAACCAGCTTTCCTCTGCTGCTGAAATGCTTTGAACTCAGAGGGGTTGTCTCCAGGACACCTCTGGCGATGAGAGCCGTAACACCCATCCTGACACATTTAGCACAGTTTGTGGTGGAAAGGCCAGGATTTTCAAAGGGAACCTCGTATCTTTGGGTACGATGGGAGAGCCTGCCCACCCAGAGGCAGAGCTGATGGAGATGGGGTTGCCCCTGCTCAGTTGGAGCCTGGTGGGAAGTCGAAGCACGTAGATGCTCTGCAGGAGTGAGAGCCTGGGTTGTCCCATGAGAGCAGGAACCACGGTGGCCTGAAAACCTTCAGGTCTTATCCTGAAAACAAACATTTCCAAAGAGAAACGTGCACATGGCCCATCCAGGAGGAGACGGATGCAGAGCCTGTGGTCTTTGCAAAAGCCTCTCTTGAGCCTGGCATGCCCCAACACAGGGACCACCCTGCCATGTTTCTTAGATCCCGCCACTGATCCCACTCCTCGCTCTTTGTCCATGCCCAGGCCCCAAAGCTGGCTGTTCGTCCTTCCTGCTGCTATAACAGGGTCCAGTCCTCCCAGTCTGAGCATCACTGGGTGCCAGGGGAAGTTTTGCTTGCACGAGAGGGAAAACCAGCCCTTATCAGCACAGGATCAGCCCCCACCAATGGCAGCACACACATCTCAATAGGCAGGATGGATTTTTGGTGTCAGAAGAGTGGTTTTGCTTATCTTTCACTGCACACAGATGAGCTTATTAAAGCAAAGTAGGTCAGGCACACGATATAACAGTATGATCTATGTAAAAGGCACTGGGAGGTGTTCATTGTGCTGAGACACTCTACTCCTGACAGACTTATTCCTCTTCATCCAAAAAGACCTGACCAGAGTGAAATCATCCCAACAGAGCCAGCAGCAAGCTCCCCACTAACTTCAGCGAGACCAAGATTTCAGCATCATTTGATGATGAAAAAACCATGACTGGTTTGTGCAGAGAATATTTTAATGAGTCCACAAAAGGAATTACTCTCTCTGGATACTATGGAAAAAAAGAAGAAACAGAATTTTTTATTTATTTTTTTTAAAGCTTGTAAATAAAAGTTAGAGCTCATTGATGACTTCAGAAGGAGGATGAGTTTATTTCCCCAAGCTGTAACAGTTCTTGTCATCATTGAACAGAATCGCTATTGGTCCACCAGACCCAGCCTAGCAAACCTGAGATGAGCCAGATGATCATGGGTTTCAGACTCACAGCTGGGGAAAAAAAAATAGATCTAACACTTTTACAGGTTCCTGAATCCAGGAAAAATGATTTTGCAGTACATGAGTGTCGTGGTTTGGCCTCAGATGGCAACAAAGAACCACGTGTCGCTCGCTCAGCGCTTCCCGGTACGGGAAGGATCAAAAGAAAAAGGCAAAACTCTTGGGTTGAGACAAAGGCAGTTTAACAGAACAGCAAAGGGAACAAGAAAACAACAACAATAACACCGACAGAGAAATATACAAACGCGTTTACAGAACCGCCGCTCCCCGCCGGTCCGGACCCGGGACGCGCCAGCCCGCTCCCAACCCCACTGTCTGCCCCCTCCCTCCTTTTAATCTCAGGGTGGGCGTGGCTCACATGGCATGGAATACTTAACCCTGTCCCTGCTGGAACCAGGACAATGAGACTCGTCTGCATCACGGCTGGGCCTCATTCTTCCCGGCACTGCTGCAGGGACGGGAGCAGCTGCATTCTGCCCCATCATCCAGATGAAAAATAACCAGGTTTGCCCTCAGCTGCATCCTCCCCCTGACCTGGCTGGCCACAGCACGGATGCTCATACACGTCCGCAGGCTGGATACGGCCCAGGACATCGTGTCACCTCCTAGACAGAAGATTGTTCTCATTTCGGTGTTCACTAACCCTGACTTCTCACCAGTGGGTGGTTGGAAGTGGCACCCCCTTCAACTGGTGCTCGATCCAGCAGAAGACGTTTGCCTCCAGCCGGCGGAGATAACCTCTCTCTCGTGTGCTCCCCAGCGACACGCACCATCCAATGTTATCACATCCAGCTGGTTTGCGCGACTGGCTCTTGCTCAATCAGCAGCTTATTTAGGAAAGTCGGTTTGCTAATTGAGAAAAGTTTAATGAATTTTTGGTGCATGAAAAAAACATAAAACCAATTACTTTATATTACCAATATGTTCATTTGAAAAATTCATTACATTTATGTATTGTGTTTTCATGTAAATACCTCTGCCAAAATGTATTAGCAAAGAATACAATATTATGGTTCATGGTTCATGTGGTATCTGAAAGGAATAATTGTATAACTAATCAGTGAAAACAAAGTAAATGTTCCTCTTGAGCTTGTACAATAAAAAAGTGAATTAAAACTATTCAGGCTCAAAAATGCAAATACACCATGTTTCCCATCAGCAAGAAAATAAAAAATTAATATTTAGAAACCTTATAGGAGATCCAGGGTCGCTGGGATTTTCTGACAGTATCATCGCAAGGCACCAGCCCAGTCTTTGTTCAAACCACTTCTCTGCGACACCATCCTACAGCCCCACCAATCGCTCCAGGGTCGGTTTGGGTAGTTTGTTTTTTGTGGGGTGATTTTTAACTGCAACTTTGTCAAATGATCTCTCCAGTGTCAGGGCAGAACGGGAGCAAGGCGATACCAGGAAACAACCCCAGGGTCTCTGGGAGAACAACCTGCTGTTGAAGTATGTATTTGAATATATTCAAAGCAGGTAAGTGATGCTGAGATTTGGAGTTCAGAGTCAATCCTAGGGGAGGAGAGCTGGAGGAGGTGACTCCAGCCCAAGCTGCAGTTACCACAACCAGGTCTGAAATGGGGCAGAGCTAAGGGACCCCAAATTTGCCCTCTGCATCTCAGCCCAGCTCCGGTGGCATCTCCCAAGAGCAGTAGGGCTTTGGTGGCTTTCTCCTCTCCATGTGACAGCAAGTCATCTCAGAAAAGGTATGGCACCAGGGCAGGAGAGCCTGTCCCGTTACCTGCATAAGCCCTCAGTCCAAGACCCAGGAGGGAGCGAGGAAGCAGAGGGAAGGGCTTGGGAAGGATTGAAACTCCCCACTAGGAGCAGAGCAGAGTCATGCCCAGCGCTGAGCAGCCCGTGGCAATGGCCATTCACTAGGGAAGAGTCCGTGCAGCTCCCATCCAAACCCTCAGGGGTTATCTGGGGTCAGCTGTAAAATACAGAGAGGAAGCAACCAGCAATAGCTCTGGATAGGAATATAGAATCATTGAATCACAGAATGGTTTGGGTTGGAAGGGACCTTAAAGACCATCTAGTCCCACTCCCCTGCCCTGGGCAGGGACACCTTCCACTAGACCAGGTTGCTCAAAGACCCGTCCAACCTGGCCTTGAACACCTCCAGGGATGGGGCAGCCACAGCTTCTCTGGGCAACCTGAGCCAGTGTCTCACCACCCCCATAGTGAAGAATTTCTTCCTAATATCTCATCTAAATCTACCTTCCAGTTTGAAGCCATTACCCCTCATCCTATCACTACATGCCCTTGTAAAAAGTCCCTCCCCATCTTTCCTGTAGGCCCCCTTCAGGTACTGGAAGGCTGCTATAAGGTCTCCCCGGAGCCTTCTCTTCTGCAGGCTGAACAACCCCAACTGTCTCAGCCTGTCCTCATAGGAGAGGTGCTCTCCTATCAATGAACTGAAGTAATTTCCCAGTTATTTCCCATTCGTATATATCTTTTCATGTATATATGTGGAAGCATGAGACAGCTTTTCTCATTGATCTCAAGGGGATCCCTGTCCTTACACTGGCTGCTCTGAAAAGCCCCAGATCAGAGCTATACCCAGATGTTTATTTTGGAAGCAGAGAGACTGGATGAGCAGCACAGCCCATATAATAGGTACATCAGGGCCACAGCCTCTGTTTTCCAGATGGTAGGGGGATGTGGCAAGCAGGTCAGAAAGAGGGAACAAACCAAGGGGAGTCCTCCTAACCCTGGGCACTCCCAAAAAGTAGGGAAAAAGGAAGTTTTGCCCAGACTACCAAGAACTCACTGCGGTCACTGATGCTGTGTCTCTGATGGACCCCAGGACCTCAGACAATGCACAGCGTGGAGCCTCCTGGACGGGATCTGCATGTCCTGACAGTAAAGGGGAAAAAAAGCAAAGCGTGAAGCAAAGGAAAAAAAAAATCCACTTTCAGCCCCACTTTGGGACTTTCTGATTTTCACAGCCAAGTGCCAACACCTTTTTCATCGCTCAGGTACTGGCAGGGCTGATGGGCTTCACACAGGCTGCCGGCGAAGGGGCAGCCTCTTTCAGCACAACCACAAAAAGCAGAGGCAGAGGAGCTTCAGCACAGCCAGGCCGACTGCCAAGGCCGCGGGGGACAAGCTGGAGAGCATCCAGAGCTGCTCACCTGGGGAGGATGTGTAGGCAGAGCTGCTGGTTCCCGATAAATAAAGTCATCCAGGATGCCCTGTGAGGGGTGACAGGAATCCCAATCCTCTTAATCCAGCAGGGACCCCAAAATCCCACCCCTCGGTCTGGCATCTGGGGTGTCCCTTTCCCCAGAACCAGGCTCATTCCTGCAGAAGTGTTAATATCCGCAGTGCTAAATAATTAATCGTCTTGGGGCACACACCATGCTCTGAGCACAGAGCCAAAGCCTGATAAAAGCACTCACACAGGCTTTTAACGCATTTTGGGGGCTATCACAGTAGCCTCGACCATTACAGATGCGGTGGCTGAAATGTCGTAGCTGGTGCCTTCTTGGTGGGGCAAGTTCAGGGCCCGCTGCCAGCCTGTGCCCTGGCAGGCAGGACAAGCCACAAGGCCACCCCGGCTCCTCTGGGCTGCTCTGTGCAGAGGTGGCCTCGATCAAGTGTGCACTAGCTCTCTCTAACCACAAGAGTGAGCCTGGACCACAGTTTTGGGAAAATGTTAGCATTTTGCTACGATGATGTTAAAACCTCTCCTCACCTGCAAGCGAAGGATCTTGGCTCTACCTTCCTACCCACACAGGATCTCCCAAAACATTGCTGTCCTCTCTGGAAGACACCCTGCTCCTCCCAACCATTGCTGCTCCCCCCATCTTGCACCCACTCTGCCCCCAGCAAAACTGGATTTTCCCCGAACCACTCAGATGAGGTCTAGGTTATCTGGGAGAATCTTGGTCCTCCTTTCATCCAAGGACCAGCTCCAAGAGTTTGGAGCGGGCACTGTCTTTTGTTACATGTCTGGGTAGGGGGTTTCTGCCCCAAGGACATTTTTATTTCCAGATATATAGCACTGGGCATCAGTAATGTTCCTTAAAGTTGTAAACTCTGGAGGGTGGGATTCTTCTCACCAGTCTTTAAGGGCTGTCCTATCTGCTAACTTCATCTGAGCTGGTTACTCAGGTTCTTTATTGTAAATAACCATTCCTAGGGCAAGACCCACCTGAATTGCTTCAGTCGGTGGCTGTAGGATGCACATGGACTGCAGCATTAAAAAGCACATTTCAGCCCATGTAAAGGGAGCCAAGGGTGTCTAGTCCAGCTCTAGGTGTCAGCGCTTGTAGACATTGTGTTTGGTCAGCAAATCTCAGTTCCACTGTCTGGATATGATATGTGTTTGTATGACGCTTCGGGGTAAGGTACCACCTGAGGGATTATTTTAGGTGAAGCCAAATTGATTTGGAAATTCACTCCTGCTGTTTGAGACCTGCTTTCCACGCAGGACTGTTCATGTCCATATATCACTCACTCAGCTGGGAATGACTGCTCTGAGCATGGCTTGTTCTCAGATCATTTGAGCATCAACTCCGACCCCTTATGGCAAGTGCACTGTTTTGCCAGTGTCCCCTGAATCAGCCCGTGCTGGTTCTTGCCAGAAGAAGGAGGTGGTGGAGTGGTGAGTCAGTGCTGCATGGCTTCTCCTTCTGCACAGATGGGCAGCCTTCTGCAGCCAACACCAGCTGCAAGGCCCAATGCATAGGCAAGAGGTTTTTGTCTGCAGAGAGAAGACAGGCTTCAGAGTAAAGCTCTGTGCCTTTAAATTCACAGTGACGTTTGTACCAGGCCAATAAAAGTGAGACTGCTGACCTCCAAAGGGTTGAGAGTTTTCACAGCACCCAGTTCCATATGGTGGGCTCACAGTGAGGATCTGAGGTCTGATTTGGAGCTGAACACTCCCACGTCCATGGGTATTTGCACGGAGCTGTTGTGGAGCCACTGTAAGAACCAAGCCAAGCTGCCAAGTCTTGGCCTTGGTGCAAAGCCAAGCTCCCTCAAAGCAAAGGTGATGGAGAAGATGGATTCAGGTTGGCAATAGCTCCCTGTCATTTGTGAATGAATTTGTGAATGTCCATTTGTGAATGAAGACCAAACTCTGCCAGCAGTTGCCATCTGTATCAGCCTACTTGGACGCAGCCATTTCTCTACATGGGATCCAGGCAAAACAAGATAGCCAAGATAAACATTCGGCTCAAAAAGTGCTCCCAGCCTACTAGGAGCAAAATGACATATTGCTCATCTGAAGGCCAGGGTTCCTCCTGGTCCACTGTCTAACCTCTCCAAAATGGGACTGGTGGCCTGCCCTATTGGTTCATTGGTCTTGACATCGCCTTTTCTTACATATATAGGTGGGAGGATTGAACATCATACACATGCCATGAAAACATTAGAGCAGAGAACATTTTGGAAGCTACCTGGCTATTTCATCAGCCGTGGTTCTGTCTCTCCATCTACGTAGCTTTTCAAATAAGCTCATTTTGAACGGCTTTTGTTGTATTAATCCAGCAGAGTTGTTTCTGTGGGCCTTTCATGGGGGGAGGTGGTTGATGCCCTCTGTGCGTGCACTTAAATGTTTTCCCCTTCGGCTTTGACGTGCAGCAGACTTGGGGAGCGTATTCTGACCAGGTCTCCCAGCTCCAATCTGCCTCTCCCAGCAAAGGATTGATTTGGAGAATTTTTCTTTCCCTCCTCCCACTTATACAAGAGGTAAATATTGTAGCCAATAAACTAATCACAGTGATTTTTTTTTTTCCCCATATAAGTAAGTCTATATTACTTTCAAATGTCTTGAATTATACCTTACAGATGAGGCAGTGCTGTCAACAGTACTGGGCTGGAGCAACAGTTATACTCAACAACAACATCTGGAATATAAATGAGGCTGACAATTAGCTGAATGTTAAATGCCTATTAGTTATTCCAATGGCCTTTAAAAAAAAAAGTGGATGTTAGGAGACAGATTCTCTCTTTTCTTTCTCTGCCTAGTCTATTCCTTATCTTCTTCAGTTTTGCTGGGAATTGGGTTTCTGTTTCCATAGAACTATCAATACTGCTACCCAGATTTAATTTCTGGGCAGTTAATAGCCATTAGAGTCTATCAACTAACAATGATCTTAAAGGTCCTCTCCAACCTAGACGATTCTATGTGTCTATCATCATTACACACATATAGTTAATTACTTTTCCCATGTTTATTATTTGGTACTTATCAACACAGAATTTCCCTGGAGTTTACCCGAAGTCACTGGGTATTGGGATCTGTTCCCTTCCCTGGACACAAACCTTTAGCTGTGACTCTCCCATGTAATCGTGTGCTACCAGCAAGTCATGGCTCTTCAGAAATCCCTTTCTTTTCTGGTCAGCTGCGAATATTCTGAACAGTTTGAGTAGACCTTTAGGGGACTCTGCTTGATAACCTCTCCGTGGCAAAAAATGATCATTATTTCTATATTTTATTTCCTCTCTTTAAACAATTAGTGATTCCTGATGGGGCTTCCCTCTTACTCCACGATAATGTCATTTCCTAAAAAAATTATTGCCAGAAACTTGCTGAAAAGCTTTCTGTAGTGACTGATCTTCCCCAGTCTCCAATATTTCCTAGTGTAAAATCAGATGATACATCTTGCCAACTTGCCTGCTGCAAAAAAAGACCCGCCAGTCTGTGGTTTCCAGGGCACCCCTTTGCATCACTCAGCACCATAACAACACTCAATCAGACTGATTCAACCCACACTCGCTTTTTATCTTGTCTCCTGCACTGGCCAAAGTGAACATCGAGGAAAAGTGCATGAACAGGATAAGCACAAAGTGTGTTTCCTCTTGATACTATCTCAGCCTCCAATGATTTGGCTCTTGGGATCTTCCTGAGACAAAGAAGCTTACAGACAGTTAGAAGCCCTCAGTCGATGCTTCTCTCTGGCCTCTTGAACCCAGGGAAACTGTTGTCATTCACAATTCTACTTTATCTATACCCTTTTGCCATCCCCCTATACATACATATAAATATATATATATATACACACACACACACACATATATATACTCTGCTCTATATCTGTATAGGAACCAGAACTGAGGTACTCAAGGTGGAGCGAGTCACAGATTTACATCACGACATAACAATGTTGAAATCTGGTGTCACATTTATCACTTTCCATTCCTCTGGTAAGCATCCCTGTGTGCATAAGATTTTTTGGTTACATTTCTGATGCTTATTTTTCTTCTTTATAATATTCAAATTCAGCAAGTTTGACATTTTCTACCCTGAATGTTTCAGAGGATGCTGGAAAACATCCAGTACTCATTTTATCACTTTACTTTTTGGCCAGATTTCAGTGTAGTCTTTTTTTCTTTCACGTGGAATTAAAAGATCATACAACAGGTTGGTTTTTCAGATGTCTTATTGTTTTAAATAATTACTTTAATTGAGGCTCCCTTTGTGTTCTCTTTTCACAGACTTTGCAATCAATATGTTTACTAGCAACTGAAGACATCGTGAATATATGTGTATTAGAGGATAAATGCAGAAATTACATTTTGAATTCACCGACATGAGCATTCCCTCACCCCTACAACCCAATTTTGAGAGTTTAATCAAGAAACAAAAACTTGTGAGCCCAAACAAAACATCTTGGTTTTCTCATTTCAATTGCTAAATACTCACCCAGGCTGCATATGAATGAATTACCAACCTAAAATTATGTGCATAAATTATTTGGCAAACAAATCTGAGTAATGAAGAAATGTGAGCGAATTGCTGTATTGGGGAAGAGAGAAAGCAAGGCATGATTCATTCAACCACCTACTCATTATGGCTGATTGCCCAGGCTCAAATTAGGCAATAATCAAGGATCCTTCAGCACGGCAGCTGGGGCGAGCTTGGATGGGCTGTGAGCCAGCAGACACAGCATTGGAGAACTTCTGCGTAGCCACAGCAAAATACTCTCACGTGTCTCTGTGCCAAATAATAGCCAACACGTGGCTTAAGCCAGACCGACTGCTACCTTGTAGTGTGAGTTGGGTTATCACATAGGCACAGGTAAAACTTACCTCGTGTCGTACCCGAGCTTCAGTACTTATGCTGGATGCAGGACATGCACTGAAGTCTCATGAGGATAGTTCCTGCAAACTCCACCTTTGGCACATGCCACAGGATAAACCCCAATGAGGATCTGTTTGCAGGAAGCTCTGTTTTCCAGCCTCGGATGGAAAGGGCCACTCTAAATATCCATCCGTAATCCTCCTTGCAGAGTGGTGGGGCAGAGGGAGGAAGGGCTCCCACTGCAGCTCCCAGGACATCAGCATGATCCCTTCTGAAGGCTCCCTCCAGTGAACCCGGTGGTGAGTACCAAATCACTGGGGCTATAGCAGTCCCACCACCCTGCCACCACGCCATTGCCCGCAAAGCTCTGCCCTACGCACTCCCAATGGATCTAACGAGACTTTGATAATGGGCTTCCCAGTAAGTAGGTTATATTGCAGGATAAATTACCCCTTGTGCTGCTGTGTGATGACCTCCTGCTATGCCAAGGAGCAAGAGGTGCTGCTACCATTATGCACATCCGCAGAGCGAAATAGCCATTGCCTGAAAATGTGAAAATGATGCCTAGGCCAAATCAGATCCAAATCTGTATTTCTGGTTGTAATTACAGAAGAGGTTTTAGAGTGATTTAGGAGACCTCTGCCTCTTGAATAAGGCTGTCTTCTAACCATTTCTTCAAAGGCCTGTTCTTTTTCCACGCAGAATTATTGCTCACTTGGATTTTGAAGTTTGCATGGGATTTCTGGAGAACTTGCTCTTGACGAAGGATCCTGACAAACTTGTACACAGCTTACACACTGACCTCTAACCGACAGCAGCTCTCCATCCAACCATGCCTCAGCCCCACCTCCTGCCTCCTGAGCCAACCCAACACACAAAGTTCAGCTTCATGGCTTTCCGGATGCCCTTTGGCCTCACCATGCATGTCTTTCATAGCTCTGATGTTCTGGGAAGAAGCATCGTGTTAGCTGTGCTAGATGGTTAATCTGTGCTGGTATCCAGAGATCATCCAGGAAGCCAACGATCAACAAAACACCCTCTGTCCTAAAGTTTTTTGTTTAAACAGCTTTCCAGTCAGACTTTTGGCTACTTAAGTCTTCTGCTGAATTACAGCGCGCAACATACACTGTAGTGAAGAGCAGTAGGTGAAGGTTTTCTATGCAAACATGGGGCGAAACTGATTATTAGCACAGGCCAAAATGAGCAACGTTCTCCTTTCACGTGTCCCCATCACATTTTCAGGGTCTGCGGCCCCTGAAATGCCCACAGCTTTGGTTTTGGCTAGCAGTGCTCATTCGGTGCTTAAGCAATGTGGAATTTATGTTCAAAATACCGTGAATAATGTAGAAGCTACTATCCCCATTTTAGAGGGGAGAAATAAAAGCAGGAAAGAGAATAAAACAAGCAGCCACGTAGTGAAGAAAGAGGTTTCCTCTCTACAAGTCCATTGCCATGTTGTCAGCTTTACCGTTAAATGTCATCTGTTCATTGCAAAGGCTGTAGCAGTCGTTTTTTGCCAATGCACAACTTTTAGATCAAGACCGTAATTTATAACATTTTTGTCCAGAGTCGCGACAGGGCATCAGTGAAAGAAGAGAGTAAAAGCATTCGGAGCATCAAAGGGTCCTGTTATTTTCTTCTCATGGAAAATATACAGCAAAAGAAGATTGAGCATTCAGCTAAATTTGAGTTTTGGTTCACCAAAAAAAGTGTAAAGGTGAGATTCCCAGGTAACTTTTACTCCAGCCATCCTCCTCCAGTCGCTCCCAATTTCCTGAGTATCAGTAGCAGGTGGTGCAGGAGATACTGCCCAGGCTCACTTGGAGGATGTTTTTGAAAGCATTAAAAAAAAAAAAACCCTTGAACTATTCTGAGCACTGCAGGCAGCACTTTTCTGCCTCAGAAAGGAACGTGGAAACTTCTATTTCCTCGCTAAAAGCAAAACACCAGTGCCTATCTCTGGCCCCGCATGAGCCCGCTAAGCCTCAGTGTAGAAGAGGCAGTACGAGTTGAATTATTGCCCTGGGGAAATCAGAGCTGCGTTATTGTTCAGTGGCATCAAGATTTGATTCAGCACGAATGGGAGAAAAACCAAGGCAAAACTATGAGATCCCAGCCAGCAATATACTCCAGCCCACATCTAAGCTTAAGGTCATGAATAGTCCCAAATCAAGTACAAGTACTGGATGTACTGGGCTTAAGTGAAAAAAAATTGGGTTTATGCATGCACGGTAATAAATCTTCAGAAGGATGATGTTTTAAGTTGCCTAATTCCCTGCAGCATTTTGGAGTTTCTGTTTCTGGTTATCTTAAATATCTATGCCATGATGAAGAGAGAGTGACAAGCCGAGCACTGCCGTGGCGTGGTGTGGAGCAAGCAGGAGTGTCGCTTCCCAGGCCAGCCATTCTCCCTCTCTGCTCCCTCAGGGAGTCCCCTTTGAAGGGTAAATTTGCCCCTGTAGTGTCATATAAGAGAAACAAGCAACAGTTTCATACACCACTTTACACTGAAATATTTGTTTAATACTCAGTGTAATGTAACTTTTAATATCATTAGATTAGCAGTCACAAAATACTTTGCTAGTTCTGTTCTCGGTGCCCTGCCAGTGAAGTTAATATAATGAGTGATATGGCGCTAGCTTCCCATTTGACACACGTGCCTGTGATGTAAAATCCACTTTTGACAATAAAAGGTTATTATATTGCTGGAATTTTAAGAAAAGCAGAGTACAAAAAGACCTCAAGAACCTTCTCTAATCCATTCCTGTGTAACAAGGCAGGATCAGCCGTACACTTTTTGTTCATTAAAGTTTTCCATGATAACCTTCTCCAAGAGCTTATTGCAAGACTTCACTGTCTGCACCATTAATATATTTTTCAGAATTCCCTTGGTTGGTACTTCTTGTCCTGTCCACCATGGGCATGAAGAAAAGATGATGGTGTCCTGTGTTAGTCAACTCTTTCTCAAGCTGAAGAACCCCAGCATGCTCCCTTTTCCACCACAGGTCTCTGCTCACGGCTGTGTGCCACTCTGCACACTTGGGCATTAGCCCCCACCGTTGGAGCAAAGCCCAAAGCTGGGCTCCAGCTGGTGCTTCCTGACAGCTAAGGGGAGAGAAAGAGTTTCTCTTCATGCTCTTTTCCAAAGAACTCCAGCTGTTCTCCAGTTCTTCTCCAGCCTGTATTTGTGTAGCTGTTTGTTCTTTCCTAAGCCGAGCATCTTGTGCTCATCCTTATCAGTGTCCTCCCTTTTTCAGACTGTATTTCTAATTTCTCAAGATCCTTTGCAACCTTGGTCCTGTTTTTGCAGTCCATCCATGCACGGCTTTGCCTTCAAATATAAAAAATATCCATTCTAGTCCACTGAAAGCATTGAATAAAATTCCAGCTCTCACACAATGTCTCTTGCACTTTACCTGTGAAACACTGAGAATTATTCTCTGAACCACTTTGCACTCAGCCCATTATAACTTCATATATACCACATTTCCTTGGCTCACTTATGAGACTGTCTCCTCAAAAGTCTAACTAATGTCAAGACTTATGGCTTGAACTGTTTCTCCTCTGTCTCAAAGCCTGTACCCTGCCATGTAAGGAAATGAGGTTGGTTTGACATGATTTGTTCTTGACAAATCCATGTTGATTGTCACTAACCTCCTTGTTTTCTCTTAAATGCTTACAAATTGTTTGATTATTTGTTCCAGGATATTTTAGGAAACTGAAGATAAGCTGATGTGTCTGTAATTCCCTAACTCCTCCTTCTAACCCTCCCCTTTTTTAATAAGTTTCCATCCCCACCTTCTACATCCTCCACAGTTCTTAAAAGGTACTTACTCCACCAAGTATTTCATACCGTCAAGAGTCTATCAGCAAAAGAAAACCAGCAACTAGCAGAGGACCTTCTGAAAAGATTATCATATTTTAATGACCAAATATGCTAAATCCTATTTTAAAGAGTTTTAGGTAGGTTATTAGTGGATTTTGCAAAAGACTATAGTTTTGGTCTGTCTCTGTTCCTGCTGAAGTAAATAAGAGATTTCTCATTGGATCCAATGGAAGCTCACAGAGTTTGAGAAGGGAAAGTGCTGTGAGATTATTAGATCTTGATTCTCTAATTCCAGAGGTGTGCAATATACATTGATATGGTAAATAGTGAATATGATGCCTATCATAAAGCTTTCAGCAAGCTCACTGATACTAATACAGGATACAGAGTCACATAATTGTTTAATACACTGTAACTTCATTTTCTTTTTGCTTGATAGCTGTAAACCAAACCCAACTAAAGTGGTCAAAATGAGCCTAAAACTGTCGATGGGTGTTACTGCAAGAAAGTACGCCTGAATTTCCTGGCAGTGTGCTCCTTTCACACAATAAAGTAGGATGGGTCGGAGCGTGTGAGGGAGCAGTTCATGCAAGATCAACATATTGCCTTGCTCAAGTGAAAACATCTCCTTGTGCAATACTGAGAGCATCAAACAATGATGGAACGAGCAACCAGCCGTATGAGAAAGCCAAACATGCTTAATTCTCATTGCACTTTCCCTTCTATGCCAGGGGCTGTTTTCAATGGAGTTGGGTCTATATGCACCAGCTGAGATCTTAGCTACCGACTTTAGCTCTGCAGTCATACTCTGAGCTTTCCCATACATCACATTTGCAGCTTCCCACCCAAACCCTTCCTTCTCTGCCCCTTTTCTGTAAAGGGTTTGGAAAAGAGAAGAGCTGTTTCTAGCTATTCACAGTGAAGCACATCATTTTAAATTAATCATTCCCCATTAGCTTCACAGGCCAGATGCCAGGCTGGCGTCAGAATTGGAATCAATTCTTTTCTATGAAATCATCTCTAAATAAGCATCTCTGCACTTAAACACATTTTCACTGGGTTTCTAAGCACACATCACGCCCAGGTGCAACAGAAAGGCAGGGAGATTCCTTCTGCTCTTTCCGTTGTTTCTTCCAATACCAGTGAGAGCTGCTGCGCCCCATGAGATGGGGAGAAGTGAGGGGAGGCCGGGCAGCAAAGACAGAACGAAACTCTTCCTGAAAAACTCTAGAGCTCCTTATTAGAAGGAGCATTCTTGAATGAGGTTACCGACACACCTTCTACTCCTGCTGAGCCACAATTTCTTCCTGCCATTGAGAGTAAGCATGGGTAAGAGAAGTCAGCTTTAGTTATCAAGGAGTCCCATGATTTCACCTATGGTAGGGGAAAAAAAAAGGTATGACCAAGAAATGGAATAGATATTGTCATGATTCACTCATTCTTCCCAGATGTCTGCTTTTCTTTTTTTTTTAACCTGTCAAACCTCTCTCAGTCATTTCACACTTGGCTTCAATGTAGGTACAAAGGTGGAGATGGCAATTCTGCTGCTGTATTGATCCTGATGCTACAAGTCCTTGTATCGCACAGAGAAAAATGTCATCCTCCCAGGGACTGCTGTCAGAAGAGATGCAGGCAGTGACTTTTGTATCTTCCTCTGGTAAAATAAACTGGGTTTATGGCACAGGGTCACTGCTGTGGGAATTGCAGAGAGGCTGGAGTGCTGTACAACACTACCCTCTTGTGATTTCTTTTGTTACAACACTTTCTAAACCATAGTTTTTCCAGACTGACCATTTTACATAGAAGATTCTCTCTTTGAGCACGAATCCTACCATTAAACAGCCAGTTTTCTCAGTAGGGACTGAACACCCCTATTTGATACGTACAAATACATTTTGGTTTTATTTATTTCCTCTTTTCCTGTGCCTATAACCTTGTATAATTTTCATGTGATTCTATATTTGCTGCTTCAGGAACTTGGGCAGCCCTGATATTTCCACCTCTGCCAGCACATGTTGCATTTCCTCTCTAAATGCAGAGTTCAGCACAGAAATTTCAGACTTGCATGTATGTCATTGCCATCATCTTGTATTTGTGTATGCAGAGGACCAAAGCCAAGCTGCTTTAGTTGAATGGCAGCATCTTTGCCCACACAGTTCACGGCTGGGCTCCGAAGAGATCATAGCTCAGCCAGAGAGGCTGGCACAGCCGTGGGGAGATGCTAGTTCAGCTCTTGCTGACGTATCCTGGTACGGGTGCACCAGTGCAGCACCCAAAGTACTAAAGCTGCGGGTATTTAGCAGTAGACCCGCTTCAGCTGGCTTCACAAACCTGCACACCCTGGGCACTTGTTCATACCCTCTCTTGATCCTTAAAGCATCACAAAGATGACAAGAAAATTAGCACAGGGTTCCCTGCTCTCCGTCGCGAGGTGCAGGCATGCTCTTACACCCGGCTGTCAAGGAACAGCAACACTGGACACTGGTCCTGAAGGGGAGTCAGGGACCGACTGCGACAGCAAGGTGGGCTGGGTGGAAAAGGTGAGGACAGCAGGATGGCCTCACCGACAAAGCCACAGCCCAACAATACCCAAGGAAAGCAAGCAGAGACACTTTGCTGACAGTAACCAGGTTCAGATGAGAGTCCAGGTGGCCAGACAAGTCCATGGCGGTGGGGCAAGTGCGAGCTGAAGCAGGCATGGTCGTGCTGGTCAGCCATCGACTGCACTACCTCAAAGCTGTCCCAGAGCCCAAATGGGCAAACCCCTAGGAAGGGGGACACCCACAGGGCCGTAACACTGCCAAGGCCCATGAAAAACTTTTACTTGCCTACCTGAAAAATCAAGATTCCAAAACAGGTCATTTATTTTTGATTTAGGCAAGCGGAAAGGAAAAAGAGACATAATTTTACTATTGATTTGCTGAACTTAGAGTTCAAGTAACATAGTCACTGTTATATGCTGTGTAACTTTTTTAAAGAATTATTGTTGGTAAGTAAAGGACAATGGAGAACATTTTAGTTGGAAGGAAATCTACTTCCATGTCAAGCGCTTATGTCAAACTACTTCCTCTTCTTTGAGAAAAAAAAAAAAAGAATGCTTCTTTGTTAGGCATTGACCTGCTCCTACAGTTTATTGCCCAGATTAAGTACAAGTCAATATTCTGTCTCCAACATCCTGACTTCCGGGGCAGCTGGGATGTGACCTTTATTATGGCAGGGAACATGGCACGTTTAGATGCTCATTTTCTACGAAGGTTTCCCTGAGTTCAGATCTAACTTAGAGCAACTGTGAAGCTAAATCAATGTGTAAGTACTTGTCTTAAATACTTAGGAGAGAAAGAGGAAGTCCATCAACAGCTCCCTTTCTTTTCATAGATAACAACAATACAGGAAGAGTTTCCTAAGTGTGCTGTTTTCTTAACAAATAAATTAGCCATAGAAACCCCCAAGGTCACACAGTTACTGAACAAAGAACTAGAAAAAATGAGGCCTGTGTTCAAGCCCCATCTCTGCTTCAGAAGGTGTGGTTCACAACAGCATGAGGGTGCTCAGGGCTGCTGGAGGTTCAAAAAACAGTGAGAAGAAACCTAAGGAATAAATGCACCTAAAGCTATTAAGAAAAAGGTGCCACTTCAGAACATTCATTTAAAAAGCAGCTGCTGTCATAACAAAGACAAGAAATAAGACAACTAAGAGGCACGCTAGGCACTCAGAACTAGAACATCTCAACAGCGGCCATAGCACACCTTCCACATAACTTCAGAGAGTGACAGTGGGGGTATCCGCCTGAGTTAAACAGGTTATGCTGAATTCCCTTTATTTAATGGGGTGATGGCATCTCCAAAGCACAATTCACCTGACCTGGTTTAGAAATCTCCTTTAGGACGAGCTGAATCCCACCACAGGAGTGCCTCTTCCTCTCCATCGACATTAAGGGGAACCAAAGGCACCAGCTCAGAGGTGTCTGTCCTACTCATGTCTACCTTTGGTCAGACAGATCCTAACTATGGACAATGAACTGTTAAGATCAACATCAGAACTAGGACCTTCTGAGTTTGGAAGTGGTTCAACAGGTACTGGAACACAAAATGTTACCAGTGTGTTAGGCAGCACAGAAAAGAGATTTTTTTTCACCGTACCTGTAACCTCATTGCAGGTAACACAGTGTTTTCATGATAAGCTTGATCCTCTTCACCGTCTCTAACATCATTTCCTGGCTCTAGATCATCTTCTTAACACAGGTATCACCCAAACGTGTGGCTCAGACACTCTCTGACACAACATGGCAAATAAGAACAGAATATGGGCCACCCCTACACTGACAAGACATTTGTTTGCTCTTTCTGTTTAAACTACCCGAGGACAGTGAACTTCACAGCACCGCTGATGTGCCAGAGCAGTTCCGATTGGGCCCATAAAGGTCCTTTGGTGCCTGAAAATACACAAAAAACCCCATTAAATCCTTCAAAAAAATTATGTATGTGAACACCTTTGTAGAGCAGACAGAAATGTCTAAACAGAGCAACTGCAGGACACATAAAGCCAACATAAATAGAGATAATATGCATTAATCTTTCTGAATGGACTCTTGGAAAAGAATAAATAAAAGAATACAGAAACCCAGTTCATTCTCAGAAAGTTAAGTATTTCTGACATTAATTATTTTGAATAAAAGGTTTATAATTCACTCACTTTCAAACAGGAATTTTACTCTTTTCCTACGTTACTTCAGAACTCAGCATTTCATAAACGGAAGCCTGTAACCCGTCTATTTTCTTCCTAATTAAAGAACCCTGTTTGGACACGTAGAGTAGTTGCTGGATTTTCCTTTTAAGTCCAGACCTGTCACTTCCTTGAAAAATAACTGTAGCAAATTAAAATGAGCAAGTCTTACAACAGCCCTGCAAAGCTTTCATGTGAGAAAAGGAAGAACTCACTACTTCTCTGCACTTTGAGGAGCTCTGTATGTTAACGGAAGCCTCGGATTTGAAGGACTTGTTTGTTGCTATGAGATCTAGTAGTGCGTTCTTAAAACAGGGATTATTTAATGCAGAACAGCAGTGGAGAAACTGGATCACTTGAGACTTCTTTCAGCTTTGCCGAGTTTCCACTGTTATCAGTGGAAGTCCCAAGGCCTGCCTTTGCCTATCCAGACAAGCAGTGATGTCCCTCATGCTGCTTTATGAAGGAGAAACTACAACTCCTGCACTCTTCCCTGATCTGGAACAGTCTCATCAAAACACTGCTGGCGCCTGTCCCTAGACTCAACATTGCTGGCAACGTCCTTGTGGGCTGCGCCTGTGTCCAGTCAGCTCTGGGCTGATCAAACAGAACACGGTGCCAACACTCATGTAAGCGTCTCCCAGGATGCGAGTGAGAACAGGGGAGGCAGCAAAGGAACACGTTTGAGGGCAATGGTGCCGTCGCCAGAGGATCCACATCGGGACACCGGCCTAGGGCCGCCGGAGCACGCAGGCAGCAGCCTGACCCCAGTGCCGTTCTCACCCGGGCAAGCCGCGATCCCCACAGCAACCCCAAGCTCCCCGCGCTGGCCAGCGGGGGCGGTAGGACCCTGTGGGGCAAAGCTGCCGGGTTACGGGCGGCGGGGCCCGACCTGCTGCGTGAAGGCGGCCGGGCCCCGTCATCGCTCTGCGTCCCGCCCCCGCCGTCGTTAGGCCCCGCCGCCAAGGGAGGAAGTGTCGTAACGGCTGACAGGAAACTTGGCGGCGGGTTACGGCAGCGGCGGCCGCGCTTGGCGGCCGCTGGATGAGCGGAGAGTGGGAGCCGCGGCGCTGAGGAGACGCGGGGGTGAGTGGCCGCGGCGGCGGGCGGGGAGGCCGCGGCGAGTGGTCGCCCGGCGCTCGCAAGGGACCGGGGAAGGGCCCCGGCGGCGGCGGCGGCGGGAGAAGCGGGACAGCAGGAAGAGGCGGCGGTAGGGCGGCGAGGCGGGGCCCAGGCACCGTCTCTGCCTTTGTTCGCGCCCCCCCCCCCCCAACCCCCGCCGCGGCCCGTGAGGTCGTCGCCTCCCTCCCCTCGCCCCCGTCTCGTCTGACGCCCTCCTCCTCGGTGGGTTTGTGTCGGTCTCTCCCGTAGGATATGGCCGAGGTACCGCCGGGGCCTAGCAGCGTCCTCTCCCCGCAGGGGGACACGCTCTCCCTCTTCCCCGGAGGAGGAGGAGGAGGGGGGGCTGCTTCCTCCGCCTCCTCTTCCACCTCTGCTGCCGCCGCCGCCTGCACCGGGGCCCAGGACGAGGAGGCCGAAGAGGAGGAGGAAGAGGAGGGACCCGCGGGCGGACGGGAGCGGCAGCAGCGAGGAGGAGGAGGAGGCAGCGACGGCGGCAAGGGGGGGCCGCAGCAGCACCGCCTCCACCACCGCCACCACCATCCTCCGCACCACAACCACCAGCTCAACGGCCTCATCAGCCCCGAGCTGCGGCACCTGCGGGCCTCCCTCAAGAGCAAGATCCTCAGCTCGGAGGCAGGGGCAGCCCCCGAGGGGCTGGAGAACAAGCGAGCCAGCAAAACAATGGGCTCCGGACAGCAGCAGCAGTCATCGCTCCCGACTACAGCACCGTGCTCATCCCTCCTTACCAACCACCTTCCTCCCCAGGGAAGGACTGCACCCTCTCCTCCTCCTTCTCCCCCAGCAGCAGCAACAGGGGACAGGAGCCAGCCTGCTGCCACAACTACAACTGCTGCTAAGACTGCAGCCCGCAATGGACTGGCAGGAGGGACTGGCTTGGAGGAGGAAGAGCAGGAGGAGGGGGATGAAGGAGGGAAGGAGGAGGAGTCCCTGCTGCTACTCTCCAGGTCCTTAACAGCAGCTTGCAGTTTGAAAGGCTCGGGAACGGACTCTCAGCCCGAGGAGGACCTAACGATACGATACGTCCGATATGAATCAGAGCTGCAGATGCCCGATATCATGAGACTGATCACCAAAGATCTGTCTGAACCCTACTCCATTTACACATATAGGTATTTTATCCACAACTGGCCACAACTTTGCTTTTTGGTAAGTGCCAGAGGGGGCAGGGAGGGCAGAAATTGGGAGTGGTTTGGGGCTGGGGAGGAGAGGATTAAAGGATTGACATTTGTGGAAATACTTCTAATAATCTTTTTTGTGGGTAAGGCCAAGCTTTTTTTGGAAGTACGTGTCTTCCTAATGAAGTCCCCCTGTGACCTGTGCATGTATAAGTAAAGCATAGGACTGAAGTTCCTACATTTGTTAATAGATGTTTTAATGGTGGGGTTTGAGCACAGGGCTTGGATCCAGGAATTTAAGGCTTCTAATCTTGGTTTTGACATTGACTTTTGTGACCTTTGGTAGCACATTCTATGATTCTGTCTCAGTTCCTTGGTTTGTATTTTAAAAAGTACTTAGCCCACTAGTGTCTTATGAGTCCTTAGTAATTCTTGCACAATGGTTTTAAAACAGACTTCAGCATGACTAGCATATAAATGTTAAGTCATACATGGAGAGACAGTGTTAAAGGTTTTGTAGACTTTTTGAGCTACTAGCTTTTAAAAAGACAAGTACAACTGTATTGCTTCTTACAGGTGTGGTAGTGTATGCAGCATGCAGAAATTCTCATGCTGCTTAGATTGTCTTGCTGTATTAACGATGTGTTTAGTTTTATATTCTTCCTACTGCACTGTTGAAAAGATTGATTTAGCTGTCACCCTGTCTTTCAACATGTTTAGCATTTCTTGTGGAAGAACTTGTGTGTCAGTTGAAAAGCATGCTTTTAGGATGCTAATCTGTCCACAGGTGTATAAAACTGAGTGTAAGTTGGCCTGAGGGATATACGTGCATAGTGGGAGTTTAGCTGTGTTTGATTTAGTCAGAGGAAAAGTTACATCTGCAGAATAGAACATTTATGGGAGTGTATGGCACTTCCTTGCTAAGGTAAATGATGAATTCTTCTCTCTTGATGTTTTAATCAAGGCTGATGCCCTCTCTGAAAGGTATGATTTAGCCAGAGCCAAGACACCCTTCAATTCTGGAGGATCTCTGTAAAATTTTAATAAGATATGAGTACAGGTGGTGAGGCTAATGGGCTCCATCTGGCCTTAAACTTCCTGAATGTTCTCAGTTTAGGGTCTGGTATAATTTATAGCGGGATTTATATGATTTATGGGAGGATTTTTAGAACCGTGCCTCTTAAAACCCTGAAGAGGGAATACAGTAGGATTATGTGAAGTTGAGCAAAGCATTACCTTCTGGGAAAAAATAGAAATACAAAAATATTTGAAAACATTGTTTGATGCAAAGTCATGTTTGCCATTATAAGGATGCTGATCAGAGCAGAATGGTATTATTCAAGCACTGAGTTATGTATGTGACTGATTTAACTCATAGTGAAAAGAAATGCTTCTGCACTACAAATGTCCATATTTTCAGCATCAAGTGATCGCTGGTAATGCCAAGGCAATGTTGGATACTATTAGATCACAATGCATCTGCTTAGACTCTTAAATCGTTTTTTTCTTTTTTTGGTCAGGGAGTAACTTCAGAATTTTTTTAGGAAAAGAACAATGGCAAGTTGTTTGATGGAGCACTAAACCAGAAGATTTCTAATATTTATTTTTAACAAGTGCATTCAAGGAGTAAGATATCAGTCAAGGAAAATAAAGTCTTAAGCTTATTTTATAGCGACATCTTCTTCTTTTCATAGCCTTGAAGAATGAACAAAATTTTACTTGAACTCTGTGTAATTCTACACAATTTGTCATTTTTTGGAAGGGTGGAACAACGTAAAGTATGTAAAACTGTAGAGAAGAATATGTGGCTATGAATGTCTAAAGCTGTTAGCAAATTCTTATCTACTTAATAATTTGAAGCTCTTGCAGTATGTTGAGTCAAATTTGATGGGTGTTTTTTATGACTGGTTTTAGTATTTTTAAGATTTGTTTTTTAGAGGTTGTCTTGAAGACTTTCTGTTCTATAAAATTTAATTTGTTCCTGCAGTTAATGGATTCCTGAACTACTTCTCTCTCCTAAGTGTCTGTAAAATATTTATCTTCAGTCAGGGACTGCATATTCCAATTAGCAAGAACAGTGTCAGGATGGTGAACAGAAGCGTAGTGCTTGATCTCACAGAATCATTTGTCTTTAATGCCTTGTGGCCTCACATCCTTCTGGTTCCAGGTTTTGTTTTGGTTTTGATTGGTTTTAGGGAGGGGGGGTAGGCTGCAGTTTGAATGTATTTGAAAAAAATATCTGTAGGGGTTCAATCAATTCCTTTACTGAATTTCAATGTCACCATTTTTTTAAAATCTTCCAATGCAAATGCACCTGTCTTCATTGGACTATCGTGGGCTGCTTTCCCTTTCTCAACATGTGAGGGGAAAATATTCACTGTGTGTTTTCCATAAATGATCAGCAATTGTCCCTTGCTGATATTTATTCAGTAAACCATCTTAAAGATCATAACTTTGCTATCTAGCATTTTGGATGCCTGACAATGCAGAGCTGTTTTCTGGGGGCAGTATTAACATTATTCCTGATGATTATTATCTCATGGGTTTGAAACTTGCTGAGTTTGGGCTTGGCCTTCCCAAGGCGCACCGTTGCTCTAACGGCTGGTGCAACCAAAAGGGCTGCTTGCTCTTCCTTTCTGCTCAACTGCCTCTTCCTGGCTTGTGCCAACCCTTATGTTTCTCTGATTTGGAAAGTTAAGATAGCCCTTCCACCACCACCATATATTTCTAAGTGTGTGTATATGTTTTAGGGTCAGGTTTCTGTTCATTTAAGGCTTCAAGCTTATTCATAGTAGGATGTCACAGGCACTGGTGTTGGTGCATGGGACAAGGTGAGAATGCACAGCTGGAGGGAAGGCATAGGACCAATCCTAACTAGTCACTAGCATGTTTTTGCTGTATTCCTAACCGTACACTCAAAAAAGAAGTTCATATTCCACTTCAAAAGGACCTGGAGATACTAGGAATCTTCAAAACCTCTTGACTTTAATGTCAAATTCATCTGTGCAACTGTCTTCCTGACTTTAGAGGTAACAAGTTGGGAATACCTGATGGTCAGTTCTGATGTACGGCATTATCTGACTGAGCTGTTGTGAGGTAATAACCTTCTACTCCATAAACTGCAACTGTCTACTTGCACTCAAGTGTCGCCTGGCTTTGGAAGAGCAGGTTCACACTGTGTGCTAGGTGTGAATGCCCTGTAAATGCTTTGTTCTTACTTATTGCCAGGTGCTCTGTCAGCCCAATTTCTCTTCAAATTATCTACGATAACCACTCCTCTGTCAAAAAAGTGACAGAGGATAGGGGTATCTTTTGTTTCATGCGAAACATTTTTAAGCATCGCTACAGGTTTTTCCCCATGTGCATTGTAAATGCATTTTCAAAGTTGTAGCTTCCTTTTAAAGTGTTTTTGCGGCTTTTAGTCTTAGCAGCATTAAAGTTCTAAAAGTTCTATTTAGAACTGATGCATTAAATATTTCAGAAAATTGCTTTCAAGATACTTTAGCATGGGAGAGGTGATCTTAGGAAACCTTGCTCTCTGCCAAAGTTTGGATAAGACAGGATGCAATAAAAGTAGAGTTTTGGCTGAGTGTTGTAGCCTCTCCTGTAATTCACAATACTGCACCACTCGGCTGCCTTTTAAGAAAAATCTGGAAAATCTGTGCTTTTATTGGGTTCTTAACTTTGCCACTAGCTGTAGCCGCATTTATAATTTAAACTTTCACAAGTTTAAAAATAACCTATTAATTCCATGTAAGTGGTTTTAGATGTGTTGTAAATACTAAATGACTGCAGTTAAGGTCTTGTTTTATACTAATGCTTTGCCTTTTTTTTTTTTTAATTGGATTTTATTCAAGAGCCTAAGCGTACTTCGTGTTGAAATTAAGACTTGCAAGACATCGCCCCTGTTTTTTGGTTGTGGAAAACTTGGGGCATAAAAGAACCAGAAAAGTTAGGAAGCTGTCTGGGAAGCCTCCCTAGCCTCATGACAGACACAGGAAGAAATTTTATAACATCCATTCCCAATTTGCAAACTGTATTCCAGTTTCCTGTTGGGTATGATGGTGGTTTCAGGCTTGCTGCGAGATTTCTCACTGTCAGAGGCTTTGTGAAAACTTCAGTCATTGCAGCATCTGAGTACGTAATGACAGCTCGTGTAGTTATTCTGGCAATGCCCATGCACAGGAGGGAATTACTCATGTCCAGTTTCACAGAGTGGAAACAGCGTGATTTAGTGATTTGCCCAGTATCGTGAAGAGCTCTGACTCAACTGCCAGACTTTAGAAGATACATTTAGGCTAATGGTTTTAACCTAATGGCGTTCAGTAACGTGATCGCTAAATGCAAGCCAAAGGATTCATAGAGAGCTCTTTCTCTGATACTTTGGGGTGGATTTTGGTGCGTGTGCGAAAGGGAAGTTTGTGTTGCAGTAGCGCAGGTTCTACTGCATTTGAATCGCAAAATATTTGTCTTTCAGGGGCTAGCTGGTGTTTTTAATCTTCTTTAAATGGGAATAAATGTCCCAGGATCTGGGTATGAAATGCATACTCAGACTGTGGCTGACAGGCTTAATGCCATCTTTGCTAATGAAATTAATGCCAATCGTTTAATCTTGTGAAAAGTAATGTTCTTGCTGATATACAGACATTTCTCTGCTAACTCTTCTAGTAATGCATGGTTGCGATACAAAGATATTAAAATCTAGTTTGTTTTAAACATTTAAACTTATTCGTAAGAACAAAGTTGATGCAAATATTGGATTTGAATTCATGTATGTTAATCCTGCTAATGATTTAGGACTGAAGTAAATCTTATGATACTCCATGGGGTTTATAATATGTAATAGTAACTTAGGCTGAATTCTCCTTGTAGAAACTTGTATGTTTAGAAGTACTCTCATATACCTGAAAAGAAAATTTGGCTCATGATTGTCTTTTATAAATGGTGTTGTGTGGCACTTACTTTTCTCTGTCCTTCCCACTCTCCCTATTTCTTCTTTTTTTATTATTTTTTTTTTTTTTATTTACACAGTTTAACCTTCTCCAGGGAATTAAATTTAAGTTTTACATCCCATTGTAGGTTCATTTCCAGCTTTAGGTAAGGTTGGAGAGGAGAAAGGAGAGGAAAGGCAACAAAAAAACTCAAGTTGAGGTGGAAATGCAGCACTCCCTCTGGAAGTGGAACAGCCATAGGTGAACTGGCGGACTTACCTGCCTGAAGACAGAGAAATAGATTTCAGTGTTTGGGGAACTGGTAACAAAGTCATACTTTATTCAGCGCTCTGGCAACAGTGGTAAAACCAGTGGGTATTTTTTTCTTTGATCACTGAAGCAGAATTCCTTGCTGTTCATTTAGCGTTTTAAATATATGATTCATGAACACAGCTTTTCTGAAAAGTGCCCTGAACAAGAAGGAACTCGGATGTGCAATGTCTAGAATGTCACTACTCTTGAAGTGTGTAAAAAAAAAAAAAAAAAAAAAAAAAAACCCCAAACAACAAACCTATATCTTAAAAATTCTCCGCATGGCTGTTACGATCCACAATTTGCACATGTTCACTTCAGGGCAAAGCATAACTATAACATGCTAGTTTGTGGTGTGCTTTTTGGTTTTTTTTAGTGAGGTATAAGATTACATCTAGGTACTCTGCATAATTATAGCAATGTTATGAACAGCCTGTCTGATGATACTCTTTATTTAACTCCCTGGTTTTCTCAGGTCTGAGCCGAGATACAAAACTTGCCTTGAGCTGACACTTTGCATACATAGTTTTAGTATAAGTAGAGCTTTTCTTTTCTATGGAATAAACTGTTTTAGACCAAATGAAAGACTACTTGGAGGCTGTGTAGCATGATCTAAATGGACTGAAATACCGTTTTTTGTTTTAAAAACCACTTGTTTAGATTGTTCAGGGTTGTTCTTGAATACTCCTAACAATGTGTTTTCCTGCCAAATAAAAACATAGTGATAATTATATTTGCCTGATGAGCTTAAACTGTATTAGAAATGGTGTTAGGATCATGCTGCCTTGTAGAGCTTCGGAGCTGTAGCTCATACATCTTGGGCTGCTTCATTTCACCTTTGATACAGCTCCTGGTTGACAGCTGACTTGGTTAATAACCCACCATCCAGGTAGAGATGATAGAAGACGTTATTCTTCTTGGGATGAAAAAACTGTGGGTCTTTGCCTGCAATATGATCTGAATGAGTAAATCTTCTGCCCGTAGAGTCTTAGCCAACAAGCTGTATACAAAAAGGTTCAGGCAGTTGGAGGCTATAGAATATATACCATAGGCTTTGGAGAAGCAAGCAGTGGGTTCACAGGTGGGCTGCGCTGAGGCCTGGCAGTGCTGGCTTTGGCAAGTCCTTTTCATTTGACGTTCTTGCTGTTGTAAATTTGGATTATCCAGAAGCGCTTGTGCTAGCACATGCTTGTGCCAATCATGTGCTGTAGTCCCGGTTTAGTTGCTGCTCTTGAGCCGAAGGCTAGTTCTCCCCTGCAGATACACGTCTGTCAAAGGCTGTGGATCCACTTAGACACCCATACGTACAACTACGAGTTTCTTTTTTATCTCCATCAATCTTTCCTGAATGAATAGTAATTCATTCTCCCCTTGGATGCTATCCTACTCTGCAGCATTATTCAGCTTTACTGCTGCAGGTTATAATGTCATTAATCTCTCATGCTGCCTAATCCTGCGGTTAACATATGACTTAGTTTTTCTTAGAGTCTTTCTCTAATATATTTCCTGGTAAAATTTTGCTGAATACAGTGGTTGTGCAAGTAGTTTGATAAGTGTTTGGAGAGGAGTTGCATTCTTTTCTTTCTGTTTAGTTTTTTTTTTTTACTTAATATTTCAGAATAACTACATCTCCCTGACCACACTTCTTGTGACAATACCATTGGGATTAACTGGCAGTGAATAGCTCTTCACAAATGAAATCTCTCAACAGTTAAAATGTGTGAAATTAACTGTGTGCTTTTTTGTTTGTTTTTTGGGTGTCATATGACCGAAAATGACAGTTTCTAAAGATTAAACGCAGCAACATTTTTCACTGATCCATTGTGACCTTGACATTAAAACCAGACAAAAATTAAGCATGTTATCTACCACAGCCCTTGTACGTAAAAATTCAGATCGCTATAAAACAGGAATGGACTCTTCTTTTCCTCTGTGGCAGCCTATGTAAAAGGGTGATTTATGCGTTAACCTGGCCTTCCCCCCCCTCTTCTATGACATATGTTCTTGCCTGTAGACTTCATGGAATAATACTGTGGTTCTCTCCAGGGCAATTCGTTGGTTGTTAATTGACTGTAACTTTATTTGAATGTAATAAAAAGATAAGAATCATTTTAATCTTATTTATACTTTGGGAGACCTTTTTAAAATTTATTGAATTTTTTTCATATATATAGCTTTATGCATACAAATTTTGTGTGCTGTTTTCACTGAAAATGAACTGGTTTACTACTTTTGGTAGCGCTGTGGATCATGAACTGAGAATGCATACGTGTATGTTTGTCTTTAAGGCCATGGTAGGTGAGGAGTGTGTAGGTGCCATCGTCTGCAAGCTGGATATGCACAAAAAGATGTTCCGCAGAGGTTATATAGCCATGTTAGCAGTGGATTCCAAATACAGAAGAAAAGGAATTGGTAAGAATAGCCTTTTTTGTTATTTCTTACTGAAATCCTGTAGTTGGGATAACTGTAGCTGTCATAAAGATTGAAGCAGGAATGAATTTCTAGATGTGGTGGTTTGTCTGTCGAGCTCCCCAGTGGCTTTTTTTTATTTTGTTAAAATAACCTGAAATGCCCTATGAGATTTACATCTGGGATACGATAAAGCTAAAAAGAAAAGGCAGTCAGCAGCCCCTTACCTCTGCCTATTACTGCTGTCAAATAACAGCAGTGGGAATTGCTTTGCAGTTTTATACATGCCCTCATCGCTGTGTTTCTACGTTATGTTCAGTCTATCTTTTTTCAGTGGACTTATCCCCTGGCCTTCCCCTATCAATTATGCATATATTGCCCCTTGGGGAGAATGTGTGTAGCTCATAGTTTTATTAATAACTGAAGAAAAATAGTTGTATATGGCTAATTGAATGGCTGAAACAGAGATCCATTTTGTTGGGAAGTTACACGATAAAAGAAATCGCTCTTGGCAGGGAGTTTCCCCTCCCTCGTTGATCAGTTTTGCCCCAATGAAGGGGTTTTCATTCTAACACTAGTTATCCTAGTTGGCTTAATTAAAGATCTGTTCTTATGGAACTTAATCTTTTTGTGTATGTGTTGGTTATTGTGAAATTACATTTTGTAATACATTTTTAACTTAAAATGTAGATGTCAGCTTGAAAGCCTAGAAATGTGCATCACTGCTCATTCACACTGAACAGCTCATACTTTTGTGATTAAAGAGAGAAAATCACTTGCAATGGAAAAATACGATGATACGTTGCAGAATGGTACCATTGTGTTTGTTTTCCTCTTAAAAAAAAAAAAAAAACCCACAAAAAAACCCCAAACCAAACAACCCCTCCAAAAAACTTGAAGCACTGCATATTATTGTGGCTATTCAAGCATGTGCGGATTTATTTTTTTTTTCTCTTCAGTGCAATTCAAAAGCCATTGTTGGTTTCTCTAGTGGAGCAGAGGGGAGAGGATACTGAGAAATCACTGTCTCCTTTTAGCTGAGTCATGAAGGACCCTGCCATAATTTAATTGCAGGTGCTTGGATTCATAAGTAAATAAGAACTAATGCTGTTATTATGAAGATCTCTGCAATATTTTTCCCTCACTTCAGTCAGTTCATTATGTTAGAATTATATAAATAGAATTTCTATTTAAAGCCTTGCTTACTTTAGCATTACTTTTTCCTACATTTGCCACCTTGCTGTTTCTCAAAGTATGCTGTTAATCTGAAGATTTGTTTTAAGTGTAGTACGGTTTTGTCATACGTTCAATAAAAATCTTAATTGGTTAAAGTTTTGAGAATACTTTAAAACATTCTCTAGATTCCTTGGGGTTTTTTGTCCTTTTCCTTAGCCTTCTTATGGAAGTGAGATTTATCCAATTTCATTGAACAGCAGTTTTTTCCACTAATAACTTTGAAATCAACTTTCAATTTCACCCCAATTCTACAGACAGGTAGGGATATTACATTTGTAGAACTGTTGTGAAATAGATGAAAAATAATGATAAAGAGTTAAATTAATGCTTGACTAAGGGGAAGGGATGTGCTTCAACCATATTATTAGATACTAGCAAATCCAAATGGGAGTGAGCCACAAGAAAAGTGGTTTCCTAAGTTCTGTTACTAATAGAAGTATTTGTTTTAGTAAGAGGAAATTCCCTTGGAAGATGAATGTCCTTCAAGTACATGCCAGCAGATTTTGACTTTAAATGCAACAAAAAGGAATGAATCACATCTTGGAAGGGCTATATATAACACTGTGTTAAACACAGAAGCCTGTTTCTAATATCCGTGTGTTAAAGAATCTTGCACTCAAGCTGAGTTTCTGGATAACTTTGCGGATTATTTGAATGCTCAAACTTGAGACTGCAACTTGACTGCAACTTCTTGTTTCTTTCTTTCTTTCCTCCCTGCTTTCCCCAGGTGAAATGTCACGTAGGTAGCACACGTTAGTCATATATAAATGAGCCTCTTTTGCATTGCAACTCTGACACTTACTGAAATTTATATTTCAGGTACAAACTTGGTTAAGAAAGCTATTTATGCTATGGTTGAAGGAGATTGTGACGAGGTAAGATTTTATAATCAAAAACTTTCATAATGTAAATGGTTTGCATTCTCCTATGTGTGGATTCATTTCACAGGTTTTTCTTCTACAGGACTTTTTTTAGGTGGGGAGTGGGTTGGTAAGAAGCTATTCCTTTTATAATAAAGTGAAAAATAACCTCAGAAAAATGTATGGCACAAATAGGAGAGAAGGATTTTCTAAATTTGTCATAAGGGCTCAAGTTCAGTGTTTCAAGTTTTGTTTTACTTTGCAAAGCTGCCCCAGCCCTTGGTCACAGGCACGTTTTCCTCCAAAGACTCTAGTTTAAGGTGCTGCTAACCAGTGTAACTTGCATGTTATGTGTAATTCTTCCATCCTTTCAGAACCACAGGGATACTGGAACAGTATGTACTGTGGTATTGCACAATATGGTTTTATCACAAGAAGTTGTCAGGCTATTCTGACAGTGCACAGCTATATTATGTAGCGCTAACAGAACTCATGATTTAGCATGTCAATGGAAACCTGGAAGGAAAGTGACTGAATGACTGTTAAACTGTCTCTGGCCTATGTGTTATCAGTCTTTCCTTTTACCAGATTTCAGTCCCTACTCTTATAGTTATATAAATATATATAAAGGAACTGTCGATGTGCCATGTCTAACTTGTGAGGAATTCTCCCCACGTCCATTCTCCTTAATCCGGTTATCTGTCCCTTTAACTTTCATCCGCTTGCTACAGTGCAATTGTTAGCTTGTTCCTGACATGTGAACACTGTGTCATTTCAGTGTGTCATAGTTAATGATCCTTTGATCTCGCTGTTATCGCCTTTCAGCTGCTCCCTCGATTGTCCTCCTGCGGTGTGGTGAAGTTTCTTATCCAAAACTACAATTTGTGTCACAGGACTTCTGGCACATACTCTGTTTATTTTTCCACTTGTTGTGTTACACCTCTTGCAGCATCCTTGCATGTGTTTTCACTTCATTCATCGTTTGAGATGTTTGTTCTTCCCGTCAGATTCCCTCATGCCCCTCTCCTTATTGGTGTCTTTTTTTTTTTTTCCCCTCTATAATTTATGTTGTACTCAGGCAGTGTAGTGCAATCCGATAGTTCTGTGACTCTTCAAGTTGTGTGTTTTGGCTTGTTGCTTCTATTACTGTATGTAATATGCTTTGCTCTAATCTGTTTTACTACTTGCTACATTGAACTAATCAAGAAAAGTTAAGTCGTTTGTTCTTTTCATTGCTTTCCACTGTGTTCTTTAATTTATTTGCCATTGCTAGAGTATTCGAGATTTAAAAAAAATTAAAAATAATTGAGGAATGGTATAAAACTGTTCACGTCGCAGTTGGACAATTGAGATGCAGAGAAGTGAAGTGAATTGCCTACTGTTGTTAGTGTCAGTAGTAGAACTGGCTATTTCTACTCAAACTACCAGAGTTGCAACAGTTACAGTTTGATTTATGAGTGTATGTGTACTACTTCTCACGTAACTTCATTTCTAAATTGGACTACCTAACAGGTATACATGTAATCATCTCTCCTGTGTTTCTTTTTTTCTACTACTGCAATATTAGCCCAAGAGTCTTTCTTACTATTTTTTTATCTTTGTAAAAATGAAATATATGTGATAAGGATTGCAAGCTAGTCTGCAGTGAGACCTGTTGAGTCTTAGTCACGAATTTTTATCTATGGTGCTGTATAAATGCTTTATACTAAGTGCATAGGGTATTTTTCAGACGATTGGTGTCCCTCTTTAATCGAATGTACTACAGTTCAAGCTCCTTGGAGTGTGTGCTGGACGGGTGCAGGCATGCTTCAGATCCAGTTTGGAAACTGTGTAACCGTATTTGTGGGATGATGATTCTGAACTAATTATGCCCTGCTTCTTGGGGGCTTTTGCATCAGCTGAGTCTTGTGCTGGCACAGAATTTTGAAATGGGAGCTCACAATGCTTGAGCAACGTGGAGTGCAAGCAGAGTATATTTCTGACTTTCTACACTGGCCAGCAGGGGCATACCCACACTGATGTATTATATTTATGTTGTTTTTTCACATACAGGTTATCTACAGCCAAATAGCCAGTGTTTTCTTCTTTTCTTTGCCACCAAGTGTAGGCTTTCTCCAGATACACAGGGCAGAAAACAATGACGTTGGTTACTTGTACCACATGGTGAATTGCTGAGTTTTCAGTCATGACCAGAATCTGAAAAATCCAACTAGCCACCTGTTACAAGCTCTGTCTGCCACAGCCGAAGCACTTATCCTCACCAGGTTTTACAAAAGTTGTTGGGAGAACAGTTTCTGGATTTCTAATGATGCCTAGAGCTGATCAAAGTAGTGCATCACAGTAATTTGTCTTTGTGAGGTGTGTACATAGTTTACTCATCTCTGCTGCTCTTAAGATATTTTTCTACATCCCTTAATAAAATCAGAAGCATGATGCAAATAAAAAGATGCTGCTACTTGATAAAAGATGAACTACGATTCCAAAATAAGCTATTTTCTGAAACTTGCTTGGAATAGGATTAAAATCATGAATATGGAGCTGTGGGTGTCGTGGAAAAATTTCTGAAGGCTGCTTGGGAACTCTTCCCTTCAATCTAATTATGGAATAGATCTGGTAAATGTACTTAATTTTAATAACTTGTGATACATAATCTGATAAATACTTTGTTCAGTGTGTTACTTTTCAAAGTACTGTAGATTGGACTTCTTGAGGTATCAACATGAAATCCTGAAAAATAAAGGTTTCATACAGCACCATAGATGAAAATCTTGAAAAATCACTACTGATGCGCGAGCATTTCAAAGTATGCCGCAGTATTTTAGTGATTAAGGTCACTTTTTTTCCTGTACGCTAATTTACTGGGAATCAACTAAGCGAGGCCTACGGAAGTGATTTTCAGTGCAAGCTTGTATGGTCAGCCAGCTGCCTAAGAGGTAGTTTATGCTATGTGCCATGCTTCAAAGCTGTGAGGCAATATCCTTCCAGCCAAGGATTGTTTCCTGGCTTGAGGAAGCTGTTGGGTAAGTGCAGAAGTGAATTGGCTGGGATGGAATCCATGTGGAGGGGAGGAGATGGCCATGGAGTTGGCCGTGGCCTATATTAGAACAGAAACCAGGGAATGATCTGATGTTGGGGGTGGGTGGTTGAACTAGAAATAACCTTCAAGACTGAAGAAAGTACCTAACAGCATGCTTTGACCTTGAGTGTCTGGATGTAACATTACAAAACTTGAGGGATCTTTGATTTTTTTTTTATTTTATTTTATTTTTTTTAACCCTGCGTGACTTTCTCAGGCATTTGATGTTAATGGATTCTAATACTTGGGGTAGTGAACTGAAGGTTTTCAAGATTATAGTGGCTTGAGTTTCCAATAGGTCACAATGATTTAGAATAACTTTATGGGTTGGTTGCATAGAAGATGTGAGCTATGGAAATAAATTGGCTGAAGGTGAATAGTTTTGCTCCCATCTCCAAAGTTTTGAAGAGATATTTCTTCCAGTGTAAAAAAGGAAAGTATGTGCTAACTCCAAACTCCAGCAAGTTACTGGTTTTTGTACATTTGCTTAGTTTTTACTGACAAGCAATTTTCAAAAATTGTACTGCTTAAAACCGTCACGTGGAACCATTACATCCCTTTAATCACAATTAGAAAGGAGGAGTTGTTCATTCATGTGTAGGTTATCCATCTGTAACAAATGACTGTAAGTAATCTGCATATGATTAATTCACTTCATATTACTGAAATAATGTACCACATACCTGGTAACTGATCAAAATAAGACTCTAGTAGTGGGACTTTTAAGAGCTTTTTTTAAGCAAAGTGTAGAATGTGAAAAGGAGTTGCAACTTCTCATGAGAATTTCCATTGAAATTTTAGGATGATTTGAAGTGGGGTTTTTTTTGACCACACCAGTAGGTGTGTTGCTTTAATTCAGGCCCACACTTGGAAAAATTACATGTATATTTTTATATAATCCTATTTGAAATTATCAAACTATTGAAATCTTAGCTTTTTCTTAATCTGCAAATCATCTAAGCTATTAAGTGCTGCCTTTCTTTAAAAGTTAAGGCACTCAAACTGATGAAGGACACTGGGCAAGTACCCATAACTTGAGTCTGATGTTACGCCAGACTTAACGAGGAAGAACAGCAACCTCTCCTGTGAGTGCTGACAGAGTACTTTCTTCATTTGCGTATTTGGTTTGGTTGTATTAATTCTATGACTTGATTTCTAGACTTGAGTTCATTCAGAGTTTGAACTCAAGAAGATTAACCTCTCCATTTTTCTTCAGTTTAGGAATAAACTCTAGGTAGGAAAACGTAGTAACAAGAAACACTGCACGCCACTCTCACTGTAGAAGATTTCTTGCTTCTAAGCCCAGTTAAAATTAGCCAGTTAAGATAAAATGTTAGGCTTAGGAAATTTAAGACATAAGAGAAAGTAACAGCTTTCCGAAAGCTGCAACTTGTGCAGAAAAAATACTGTTAAATCCAATCAGACCTTTGCTGGTCTCCAGGGGAGGATGTGATTGTGTTATTAGAGGATTTAACAGGCATATGTGTACAGCAAAATAGACCCTGTGAGACCAGAAATAAATGTGGTGATTGAAGGTTTCAAGCTTGATTGAAAATCTCACACAGGAAGAGATGAATCCTTCAAAAAACAAAGCTAATGATGGCTGTGTTTCCTTATTAGGTAATAGAAACATGTCTTTAGCCCTTTGAGATCAACTCAGTATGTTGAGATCGGGGAATTACTTTTCACTGTGATGAGTCTTCCTTAGAAATACCAGCGCAAATCTCTTGCGTTTGCTTTCCAAGATAAGCATTCACTCAGGTAGTGGGATTCCAACAAACCTGAATTTCAACATTTAACCACTCCCTTAAATTCAATGATCTGCAGCGTTGGAAGTCTTTCAGCATCGTGAGGCGTGCGAGCTTGCAGTTGAATACAGACTTGTTATATCACTCTGCCAGGTTACTAAACTTTTATGAGAGCGAATGCCATTTGTAGCTAGAGTTCAAGTAATAGTCTCCGTACTGTGGATTTACACGGGTCAGATTTCTTCTTTGGCATAATGGTTTGTTTTAATTTGAATTAAGAAGTTGTACAATGTGCATAATTGTGTAGAAAATAGCGCTCTTCAGGAAAACTATTTCGCTTCCATAACTTGTTATAAATTAATAGATATCCATTTTAATGGATTAAGGATGATAAGAATAATCAGTCAAGTCACAAGGCTTGATAGTAATATTCTGTGGAGTGCCAGCAAGAGAAATTCAATCTCTAATTCTTGCCATAAGACTTAAGAATTGAATTAGCTTGTGTTCAAGAGTGCAGGTACGACAGACTGTCCTCCTGTAATTTAAGAACTCTGACTATTAATATTTTAATGTGTGACTCGGTTCCTTTTTGGAAAATGAACTACTTCAAGGTCTTATTTTCCCCCAGTGTATGTTGTTACTTGGGTTGTTAGCTCCAGATTTACTGTTCTTTCACACATGCTTATGTTGAGAAGCACAGGGAGAATTATCCATTGGAATGTGGTCAGAGTGGCTTGAAACTTGAGTAATGGTCAAATATATACATTAAATGGATCTTAAAATCTTATTGAAGGTGAACAGTCTAACCGCTGGCTGCCTCCCTCTTTTATGTTGGCTTAGCCACTCCTCAGCCTGCAGAAAATGAACCTGATGGAGAGAAAAAGGAAAGGTTTTCTACCAGGTTGCGTTTTGAAGTAGCTCAGCAAGAAGCCCAGTGAGCTGGCAGACGAAGGGAGGAAGAATGGAAGTGCTGTAGGCAGTCGGGCCACAGAGTTCGCAAAGTAGATTGATTTAAACTGCTCTACAAATACAGGCTAAGATTTTTGTTCCTGGTTTTGGGGGGGTAGGGGATTGTTAAACAATTTTCCTGCTTTTTATTGGAGGAGAAAGGGAATCCTAGGTTTTGAGGTGGGGTAGATGACTATTTTTGGACTAAGAGAGTTTTATGTGTATAGCTCTAACTACACAGAGTGGGGTATCAAATGCTGGTTAGAAATAGCCATTAGTGGACTTAACAGTGGCAATGATCACTGGTTTGCTGCAGAAATTGCTTAGGCTGTATTTTCATTATGTGCTCTTTTCTACGGCATCCGTGAGCTCGTTTCATATGTGAATGTACATTGTCATGGGACTGTATGTAGTCTAGTCAGCTTTTCAGTTCAGCCTATGTTCTTGTGCAGCCATGATCCATCCTTAATAGCAGAATCCTTAAATAATTGAGTTGGACAATAGTTAAAGAGGTAAAACAAGTTTTTATGATTTGGAGTGTGTGCATGGCTCACCAGGCGTGCCAGAGCTCTGCTCAGTGTGTTTGGGGAGAAGAGAGAACAATTCAGAGGGACATATTTCAGCAGTTTTATGTTTAACTTCTTGTTATTGCCAGTGTAGGTTTTTTTGCCTGTACTTAAGATTTATGGGACAATTTTGAGTCTTGGCTTAATTTGGACTACTCTTACACTTGGGTTTGGTCTGAGCTGTTTCTGCCAGGTCTTTCTGCAACTGAGGGGGGGGGGGAAGGTGGAAAAAGCTGCCCTTTCTTCCTGGCATGCACTTTGATTTGAGCTTGGTGCACTTGCATTGAGCACAAATATTCGTTGCAAGCGTTGGGTCCGACAGCTAGTCGTAGAATGCTGAAGTGTGTAACTAGGGCTAAATCTGTCGAATTAGAGGTCAAAGATATTAAATGACTAAAGAAAAGCTCGTGTGCCAAGTTCTTGTGACGTGCAAAAGCTCAGTTGGTCATTCAAAGTATGTTTTGGCCCCTGACCTGTTTGGTAGCTTGGGTTTTGGTGGGTTTGGGTTTGTTTTTTTTTGGGGGGGGGAGGGGGGGATGTTGGGAGGCGGAGGTTGTTTGGATTTTTTTTTTTGGTTGTTTTTTGCCGTAGCTATTAGGTAATGAGTTGAAATACTATTTAGAGCAAAAACCTAAAATCTTGCTATGAATTAAAGGTGTTTACAATTACAATTTTTGATTAACTGCTTTTTTTTTTTTTTTAATGTGGGAATGTAGAGAGGTTGCCAGAGTAAGTTGGGACAGGAAAAAAAATAATTCCACTCATTGCTGATAAGTCTACCTTTAAATAAAAACTTTGAAATTTGTTCAGTAGTCATGTAGTTGCAACTGCTTTCTAATACTGTTTCTTTTTTTCTTTTTTCTTTCCTTAAAGGTTGTATTGGAAACAGAAATCACAAATAAGTCTGCTTTGAAACTTTATGAAAACCTTGGTTTTGTGCGAGACAAGAGGCTGTTCAGATACTATTTAAATGGAGTTGATGCACTGCGTCTTAAATTATGGCTGCGTTAAAAGAAACCTTCACATCAAGCAACTGACGTCCCAACAGCGCAGAGTTGTCCTTTGCATGCAATGCAATTTGTACAAAATTGCTTTGCAGGTGGACTTGGTAATTTCCATGCAGCTCTTCTGTCAGTGTCTCATTTGAGTGTCGCACATTATTTGTTGCACTTTGGCATGGCGCATTTGTTCAGAATTAAAACCAATTGTTTCAAACTTCGAGTTCTTTTGGTACCAGCGAGATGTGCCAGTTGATAGCCAAGATATGTTCATTCATTTGCAAGTCTACTGACTGTATTGCATACACAGTGAACATTTTATCAAAGAACCTGTATGTGGAACGCGACTTTTGGTTCCAGAAAAAAGCCAACGTAGATTGTAAAATTCTATAAGTATACTAACATTTCATACAAAAAATTGCCATAGTTTTCTGGAAAAAGGCTTCAATTTTAGGTTTTATTTTTCAATATTGAATTTTCCATTCTTAAATATTGGTACCTCAGTGATTAGTGAATGAAAAAATGTATTGTAGGGTGGGGTGTGTGTTACAATGAGTAACAGTAACAATTAAATTGCGTCTGCCAGTGCCTGTATAGATAAGTATATTTGTCTTCACCTCTAAGTTTGGAGTGCATGCTTTTATTCTTTTACTTTCTTCAGTTGTCTTTGCAAGAAAATTTCTACTTTTATTTAAATTCTGGATTTGATAATAAATTATTTCAGATTTTTATAATTTGGATACTTCTCCCAAACGAGGGTTTGGAAGGCCCTTCTTTTCTTATAGCAAGAAGTGTAAGCTATTTTGAAAACCTTGAGTAGCTGCTAAAAGAACCTGATGTCACCAGTAAATCTCTGCTGGTTTTGGATGCACTTTTTTTGTTAAAAGAGTGAGGGATTTTTAAAAGAAGATATAGAAAATTAATGTAAATTGGTATGATTTTATTTAATCAAAATTATTGCTAGAAGCTCTGAAAAACAGCTATTTTAAAATAGTTGGAACAATTTTTTTTCAGATTGCTTTGTTTCAGTGTTCTAAAATGCTTCAATCTTTGGTTCTTGGTCTTGGAAATAAATTTCAAGGTGTATTGTATCCATTTTTAGCTGCTCTCATTTTCTCTAAACTTACATGAGCTAAGTTATTGGGGGATTTTTTCCCCCCAAAATCGAAGCAGCGGGGAAGGACTTCTCTCTCTCTCTTTCTCTCTTTCTTGCATTTGCTCTTGCTCTGTTTTTCTCTTTTTATTTTTTTTCTTATTCTTCATTTCTTTAATTGGGCTTACATAAGTTTTACAAATACCCATCAATTTTTTTTCGGTAATTACAGCGTCTAGGCTTTCTTGTTCAGTGTGATTATATAGCCCAGTTCTATGAATCAGTTGGGTTTTTTTCACTTTGGGGAATAATTTAAAAAAAAAAAAAAAGGTATTAGTTGACTTGTGGAAGAACCTATGTAATCAGTGAAAAAGATGAACTCTCAGTGAATCCGCTCTTCTGTAGTTGAGCGTAGTCTTCAGATTTGCCTTACTACACTTTTTCTTTTTTTTTTTTTTTTTTAGGGTTTGGTTTGAGTCATGGGTGGTTTTTTTGCTAATTACTGTACATTTATAAACAAAACCAACAAAACCCCTACCTCCAGTAACATTTGGAAAAGAGCCCTGTGCAGGAAAACTGGATTTAAAGGAAAGCCTTATTTTGCACAGACCAATCGCACATGGTGATGGACATTTCTTACCATGTACAAATTATGAGTTGTATTTGAAAATAAAGATTTTTAATGGAAATTGGCCCTTCTGAGTTTTCTGCTTGTAAACACTACTTGTGCTTTTGAGAGGGTTTGTTCCCCTCGGTAAAGAAAACTCATATTTAAAATGGTGCCTGAGTCTGTTATTCGCAGAACGTGGTGGAGTTCAGCCTTGTGACGTGCCTAAACCTCTTGTTCACCTGATCCCGGTCCCCCAGGTTTGCCACTTTTTCTGGGCAGTTTTTCAGGAGGTTTCGCTCATAGTTAAGACTTAAACGTTGGTAACATTACATCGATCGCAACGGGACTTCTCTCAGCCATGTCCCAGTGGTCCAGGACGTAGTGACTGCTCTGGCTCGCTTGACCTAAGGAGAGGGATGAGGGAGGTTTCGTACCTTGTTAACAGCTGTTGGGCTTGTATCGCAAACTGCAAACTAGGCCATCTTGTGTGTCTGCTGATGTTTAAAAACCGAAAAGCCAGACAGGCCAGTTTTCTATTGGTTAATATTTAAGCCGTGGGTGTCTTCAGATTCAAAATGCGACTTAGAAGTTAGCCGAAATCGCTTTTCACAAAGGCACTGCCAAAAAGATTGCTTCTGAGCAAACTTCAAATACAATTCTGTTTGTCTATTGTAAGAAGTAATTAATTGTTGCCATGCATGGTTTGAAAATACTGCGCAAAATAGGTGCACGTTTCTTTTAAAAGAGCACATTGCCCAAAAGGTTCTGATATTGCTTCTGTGTAACACGCAGTTCCCTATGGAAGATGCTGAAGCTGTACGTGTTGGGTCAGATTAAAAGAAACAGATTTGTTCTCTGTGTTGCTTGGGATGCAGGTATCAAGTGGGAAGTTCCCAATTTGCAAAGAGAGGAAAGTAAGGTTTTCAAAAGAAATCTAGCAATGAAAAGTTGGTTATTTCTCATGTCTGTTGCTTAAAACACAGTCCTTTCCCCCTTACCTTTTGCATTGACAAATCTAACGGAGCCTATTGCTTTTATGTTTGGATTTGCCCAGGTGTTGCTGTTGGCTGACATGTTGGTATGGTTGTTTGCATTATATTTTTTTTTTTTTTTAAAAGAAATAATCAGCTTCATCACTGTCAAGAAAAGTAGGCATAATCTAATTGGCGTTGCATAGTACGTCACAAACTATTTTTTCAGGGCACTGCAAGACATTGCTAAAACTGAGTGCTATGTTAAAAAGAATTTTCAGGTCTTGTATAAACATTACAACCTATATTGGAGGTCAGGTATCAGGTGGGCATCTGTGAAAATACCGAGTGTATCTCAAAATACTGGACTGCTGTTTTGAGTGGATTATGTTATTCTGTCCCTTTACCCTTTTTGATGAGAACAAAAACAGTGGGGTTACAAAATGTACAAGCTGTCTAAATACAATGCAGTCAAATAAATGGTTACGTTGTTTATCCATTTCCTTTTGAATGGAAATGTTCTAATGATTGTTTTGCTTCGTCTACCAAATACGAATACACCCTTATTCTTGAGAGAGAAATGGTGGAAAAGGTTTTACAAGAGAATTGTTTCTCGCTATGTGACTTTTCATTTCCATGCCTCTGTTAGAAGCATCTTGAATAACATTTATACAAACTTCAGTTTTGTAGCTGAACTAAAACAGATCCTTTTTTTATGTCTATTAAGTTATGACTAATGTATTCATTACGGACTTTCCTGGGGAATAAGGCGTGGGGGTTTTTTTTTATTATTTCGGTTGTAATAAGCAAGAGTTGAGAACTGCTCGCAGCCCTTGCAAAGCTGAGAACTCTCTCTCTTCAAAGCGTGCGGGGGAGCCTGTGGGTATTTTGAAAGCCCTTTGTGCTTCATTCCCTCTACAATTAACATTTAGGTTCCTAAAACTTTCTGAGAATTTGCCGGCAAGTGTGGTGCGTGTTTGGCCGTGTGTTTGTGAAGAGGAGTGCGGGTGACAGAGTTGGAACCAGCTTCTGCTGGAAGTTGCTGGTGGCCTGCCAGCAGCTCCCAGTCATCTTGTTCCCCCAGCTGCTTTTTGATTCCTTACAGCTATGTGATCTGATTGCTAGGGTTCATTACGATTTAAGGCTTCACGGACATTTTACCACTTCTTACGCTTCTTTCCATTTGTCCCAGTAGTGGGGCATAAATGGAAATTTCCTTCCAGCTTCAGGAACTGGATGCTGAGTGTTGCACATAGCTTTTTACCTGGACATAAACCAGTGACAAAGAGCTCTGATGATTTTTTTTTTTTTTTTTTTACTCCTCAGAATCCTCCAAGTATTGAATCCTGTGCAAGATAAGGGTTAAATTATTTTTCCTTGTCTTGCGCTGCAATGTATTTATAGCCCTAATGTATCTACTCAGTATGCACAGGCTAAAATAGATTTGGAGAGGCCTAGCATTTCTTTTGATGTGAAATTGTAAGTATTTTTCTCACAGACTGTGCAAGACTGGTTAGGAAATATTTTGGGGAATGAGTGGTTTATGTGTTGCCCACCAATGCGCACTTTAAAAAATCAGTGATTTCTTTCAATATAAAGTGCAGAGGGATCCCGAGCTATGAGTCGTACAGGGAAAAGAGAAAAGTTTCTAGGTCTGCAGACAGGTTTCTGGTAAGGAATCTGAGGTTTTTCTCCTTCTATTGCTTTCCGACTCCCTGTGGGGAAGACAGGGCTGTGACTACTCTTGGTTGTTGCTCTTCACTATAAGGCTTAAGGGTAAGGTAAAGAAAGAGTGAAATCCAAAAGAGTTTAGAATAGATGAGATATTGATCTTCTGAAGTCGATGTCCCCCACAGGAGGACAGTTCCCTTTCAGTGAAGTCTGCGTGAGCCCTCTTCAAAGGAGATTGTGGATGCCCGCGGTTTCTGTGGATTCGAGGAGAGACTGAACAAAGACGTGTGAAGAGCGATCTGGTGAGAGGTGCTGAGAACTCCATGAAGCTTCTCAGGGACCTTCCAGAGCTGGACGGCCTCACCAGCTGGGAGACCACTGGGCAAAGTGTCACCTGCAATGTATGCTTGCCCCATCCTTTTCCCACGACATCTCCTTGTGGCAACTGCTCCTGTATTCCCATTTTATGACCAATACTGGAGATGGGAGGCTGGACTGGATGGACTTGGTCTGAGCCAGGGTACCAGTGTAGGACAGAGTGATGCTACCACAGGGCAGGGAACTGCCTGGCTTGCAGGCTCTGCTTCCCATCTTTGCAGGCATTAGAGGCTGAAAAACCTCAAGATTTGTAGACTTTGGGTCTGGGGCTCTGTGGGACAAGTGGCACTTTTGTTCTGTAATATTCCTTTGCTCTAACACAGTGCCAGGAAAGCTGGTCTGGGGATAATCAGAGTTTTCTATACGTTTTCTTACCAGGCCAGGGGTCTTTCCTCCTGCACAGTCAGAGAGAAAAGCGCAATACCCTGTTACAAACTAAGAAGTGCTTTCTGACCTTGGATTTCTTTAAAATGTGCCTTGTTAAATCGGTTCTTGCACCTTGCTAGGATCATATTTGGTGCAATCCACTGCTGAAGTACAATGGTTTTCTTCCTCCCTTCACTGAGCATCTTTTATCATTTAGAAAACACGGCTAAATAAAAGAAACATTCCCTCTGTCTCGCTGCCAGCAATCCCTACTGATCTTTCTTCAGGTACGTAAGATAGGAGAAAGGTGAAATCCAATGTGTGATTTGTGGTCTGCACAGTCCCCTGCCAAAGCTCCAGGGCAGGGCACCGTGTGCTTTTGCCGCCCGTAGGCCTTAGCTTGACGATTCCTTGGTTTTAGGTGATTGAGTAGGAAATGAGAGATCTTCCTGGCTTTAAAAAACCTGAGTAGAAACAAGAAACATACTGAAAAGTTTTAGTAAGACAGTTTCAGAGATTTCAAAGTCCCTGGGACACACACGCAAACCCTCTGGGATTCAGATTTTGTTAAATCTCAGTATTTGACTCCCTTTTAAGCATGGATGGAGACTGATTCCTTGAATTCTTAGCCATTAGGTGGCTGGAACACATAATCTCCAGGTGGGAGACAGAGATTTAAATTCCACCTCTGCATTGAGCACAACTTCCACCCTGGAGCTAAGAAATTCTCCAAGCATCAAAACCCCAGCCCCAAAGAGCGACAAAAATGTCCAAAATGTTTTTTGAACTTTTCTGATAGGCCTTTTTTTTTTTTCCTATTTTTTGCACCAGCTAATCTCTTGACTTTTTGAGTTTTCTTCCAAAAAAAAAAAAAAAAAGATGTAAAAGCAGGAAAAATCATTTCTGCTGAAGTGAATGAATCTTTCCAGGTGCTGGAGAAGCTGATATAGAGGAGGTAGTGGCTAAATATGTGATATGGCAGCTTAATAGTAACTGGTTTCTACTTTGTTGTTTCTGTCTGTAATATGAGACAAAAAAAAAAAAGGGGGGGGGGGTGAGCAGCAGGTGGTAAAATACCAATAAAGATGCAGGTTGAAAAAGCAGGTGAGTGTGCAGCTTTATGCAAAGCTAAAGTTATTACTGATGCTGTAAAGGAGGGGGGCGAAAACTGTTAAGCAGTGCAACCCCGTTCCAGATAGGTCTTTGAAAATACATCTGTCCACGTGAACGTACTCCTTTCCATCAGTAATTTAGAGCAGACAACTAATTGAATACTCTCGTGTTGCCACGGCTCCCTCCCTGGGGACGGTTGCACTGGAAAAGGCTCTCAGTCTAAATCAAAATTAGCCTTTAATATTGGAAAGAACAAACAAATGAGCCCTCCGAGTTTGCTGCGTTTGATGGAAGTGGTTGATGTGTCACTTCTGAATTGCGCTAAGTGCGCTTCAACCTCATTGACTCGGAGCATAAGGGCTTGCTGGAGGAGCTAATTATATTAAGAAGAAAACCAGCTGCTCTTTAGTCAAATTAAGGATGTCCTCCTTCCTCGTCTCCCTTTTCCACGCAGCGACGAGCGGGTCTGAGGGTCCTGTGGTTTTCCGGGCAATAAATGGCAGTTTCAGGTGTGCAGAGCTGCCTTTGCCTAATTAAGGGCTTGCACTGTCTGTGGCTAATGCTGCCCTTCAGTGATACAATTCACCAGAAAATGGGATTTATTTATTCCCCATCCCCTCCCCCCCCCCCCCCCCCCCCCAACTTGACCCAGGAGCCCTTAGGCTGCCTCAGGTTCGAAGTCTCTCTCAGGGCTGGCACAGAGTGGATTTTTGCAGCTCTAAACCGAGCTTGTTCAGGATGAGTGAGCTGGGCCGTCTGAAAATGTAAGCAGCCTCCAAAAAAGTAAATAAATTGGGAAGTGGTTCAAGCCGCAAATGGCAGTCAGAATCCTTCCCTGCAAATTGCAGAGATTTTTATCTCGCTATCTGAAAGTGACATTCAAAAAAATGGCTCTCTCGGGGCTGGAAGAGAAGTTCATTACAGAAAACGGGGCTGGCTCTGATTAAAAAGAGAAAGTCTTCTCCTTGGAGGTTGTGTTTTGGGGTTTTTTTTTGTTTGTTTTATTGAAGTGGGAATTGAAAAGCTGGTGATGGCTGGGCTGTTAATGAACCAAGGATCACCGAAACAGTTCCGTGTGTAAGCTGACAAATGGAATACGTAGAAGGCATCTACATGGTGCTGCCTTGCACTGGGCAGAGCTAAGAGACCGCTATACAATCTCAGTGTACTCATTCCTCCCTACCTTATCCAAAGATGCCAAAAATACATTTGTTGAAATACAAAATGTCAATATTTTGACTCCGTCCATGTAGAAAGCGCTTTTCTACCTCTCGGCAGGGATTCTGTAGTTCTCTGTGAGATTGTTTTACAGTAAACTATGCATTCTTGGAAAGTCCTCCGGAAGAAGTGCGCTCTGAAAACTTTTCCAGCGTCAAAATCTTCTTTTTTCTTTTTTCTTTTTAAAAAAAAAAAAAAAAAGTTTTAAAACCTACGGAGGGAACCTTTTTCTTTCGCAGATCCTGGAAGTGACTTCTCCTGGTTTTCGCTAGCCAGCTAAAGAGCTTAGTAAATACTTCCAAGCATGGCAATAAAAATCAAAGGTTTGGAAAAACATTTTAAAAACATCTTTTTAAAGACCTTTTGCCAGCTTCAGCCCTCTTCCCCTCCTGTTTGAGCTTTGCAAACTTTTAGTTTTCAACCTGTTCTAACCTTGAAAGAATGCGTTGCTGAAAGTAAGCTTTCTTTGGTAAATAGTCTTCAGGGAGATTTAAATTTCTTTAAGCTGCAAATTTCTCATCCTTGAAATTCAAATGCGATTTCTTTGAGGTTTCTTTCAATCGTATCCAGCCCCAAAACTGTCTTCTGTTAGTGTGCAACAAACACCGAGAGCTGTTTGCTGGGACTATTTTATATTGAGGTGCTTCTAAAGCATCCCCTGGTGGCTTATGGTGCTTTTGGGAGCACTCGCTGGCACCGCGCGGTGACAATGTTCCTCCAGATGAGGCAGAGCCACCTCACCCAGGAGCGAAGAGCATGGTACATCCATCCACTTGGATGAAGTCAGCATCGGACACTGGTTTTTAGGGCAGGTTGGGAAAGAGCTGTGGTCCCCAGCCAGGGAGAAAAAGGGGAAACCGAGGCAGGAGAATCTGGGTGCGCTGGCATCCTCTGAGACACAAATTCTGGAAACCAGAAGTGCTGCCTCTTCGATGGTGAGTGCTGTCATCGTCCCTTGGAGTCTGGGGATCGTCAGAGTCTCGTACAGATGGGAGGCCTGGGATTCACCGTGGGTGCGTATCCTTGGGAAACTTTCATCCTCTGCCCTTTTCTTCTCTCTCTGTAGAAGAAAGAACAACTTCAACTGGCATTAGCCTGCTCAAAATGCCGGATCGTATGTTGGTGGGGGAAATGCATGAAAAAAGCAGAAAACAAGAGCTTGGTTTGGGAGTTAACCCTTTGTCGGCGCTGAGTTATTACAGGGGCCTGATCTCATGGACTGGCGCCAAAGCAGTTGTTCCTGGGACTTTGTGCAGCCACGGGGATTAATCCCTAAAGCTGGTCCCGGCACGGGATGGGGCCTCTGCCTCCTGAGACTCAGATGTGGCTTGAGTATTGGACTGCCTCGCTTCACCCAACAGAAACCAAGTTTTTCTTTAAAATTAGGACTTTAGGGAAAAATGGTGAAACTGCAGTAAGTCATAGCTGACAAAACAGTAATAAAGCAAACTGTCCTTTAGCGGTCACCTGAAATAGCAGCTCCATCAGAAGCTGTCTCAGCCCCGGCAGCTCTTGGAAACCTTTTTGGAACAGACAAGAGCTTTAACTAGCTCTTCTACAGCCCTGCTGCCCATCGCAGCCATCCTGGCTGTCACCCTGCCCTGGGACGCTGCTCCCCCTTACCCAGCACCGATAGCAGAAGGAGCCCCTGGCCACAAAACTACAGCCGCAGTCGTACTCACGGGTATTTTGGCCATTTTACCCATTTCTTTGCTGTTGTCCAACAAGAGGATTCACCGAGGTACCTGCAGACCCAGGAGATGGAGGCATTGAAGCGGGTACGGGGAATAGGGCTGGTTTCAAAAGGCAGCATGAAAAAGCACGTGAAGGTGAATAAAAAGGAGAGTTTGGTGGGTTGTTTTCACCGCGTGTGTATCAGGCATAGATCAATGTGCAGATCCTCTTAATGGGATGTCAGATCTCCTTCAGAAATCTGGTTCCCTAGTACATTTGGCAAGCTGAATTCCTCCCCAAAACTTGCGTACTTGGATGCAGATACGGCCAGCTCAGCCCTGCGCACGCATGGATTTAAGCAGTGAACGAAAGCTAAATCCACCTCTCCTAGACCTCAGGCAATGCATGATGCTCACAGCCCACTTTTCCAGAGACCAGCCCAACTCACTTAGAAATTAATAGAATTTTTTTTTTTTTTTTTTTTTTTTTTATTTAGGGGCTGAGGGAAAGTTGCCGTTCTCAGACACAGCACCGCGCGTTTGCGGGTCTCTGACTGCTCAGCTTATTGCAGATGTACGAGGGAATCTTCAGACAGTTCTTTATCATGGGCTCGCTTGTTTAATTTGGTTGATGTAGGCTTGTCTGATTCTCTGACCCCAGGCGCACCAGCATCACTTTGGCTGTAAACATCTGGACGGGGTGCTGGGGAAGTTCAGACTTCCCCACGTCCTTACTCTGAATTCGTGGTGGTCGCTCAAAAATCTCAGGATACAGACCCTGTACGAAGGATTTCTCTCTTCGAGAGAAACATTTCATTCAGAGCAACCAGTTTTTGCTCCGTGTTAACATCTGGGCACCTTTTAAAGGCAAAATTTATCGCAGTTCAAGACTTTTTTTCCCCCCCGTGAAAGGCTCTGGAAAGCTTCCAACTGCTTTACAGTCTGCTGGCTCCCTCGGCTGTGCCCCACACCGCTCTTTATCTAGTTCAAGGAGTATTACCAGGCTGCTTTCTGAAGATCTGGAGTATCTATGGTGCGTCTGGATCCCGCTGGGAGTCTGCTCCACCGCCGCCTGCACCATCCAGCTCCTATCTCTTAGGCGAATAATCTGCAGGAGCAGCATATTGGGCTTGCTGGCTGGACTGATAAGAGCTTTACATAAAAATGAGGCAAGAGAAGGTTGGGATACACAGGTCTAATCTCTCTGTTTGGTTTTTAATAGGAAGTAAGAGGAAAAGCAGGTAGGCAAGGCTGTGTCAAGGGGTAAAGCAGTACTGCAGGGCAGAGGATGGAGAGCAAGGACACGTAAGTCCCATATTTCCATGTGGTCTACACACTAGGGTTAAAAAGATTCTTCCTTGACAGTAAAAGTGTGAACTCTGTTGCAGAACGGGCCACCAGACCCTAAATAGGGCAAAAAAGCCATCCTGACTGCAGACCAGGTTTGTCCTCCTCCAAGAAGATTGCATCCTTTGGCAAGGATATACATCTTGTGACATGTTTCTGCAGGGTCAGTGAGCTGAACCAGCTTCTGGAAAGGTTCCGCTAGCAGAGGAAAGGCTGGGAGTGGAGAAAGGGAGAGATGGACTTCCATATATCCATGGACCTCCTGAGCAACCTGATCTAGTTGAAGATGTCCCTGCTCATTGCAGGGGGGTTGGACTAGATGGCCTTTAAAGGTCCCTTCCAACCCAAACTATTCTATGGTTCTATGATATCGGCTGTGATGGACGGAGAGAGCAGCTCAGCCATCATGAGTAACTCCCTCTGGAGAGAGTTCAGGTCTCAGCTGAATGCTGGCAGCGCTGACTGCCCTCTCTGGGTGTGTTCCCACTGAGCAGCTTCCAACTCACTTATAAAATAACCCAGATTCTAAACCCAGGTTAAACCGTGCTCTTGTGTCCGTCTCCTCTACGTACTAAAATTCCTGCCCTTGAGCCTCTGGGTTTCCACCTCTGATCAGCCTTTCTTTCCCCAGCACGATGCAGCAGTGAGGACTCTCCCGGAGGGGGAGAAAGGCAGAGGGACTTCTCAAGAAGTTGCCCCCGAGTTCTGTGTCCACCACGTCCCCTGCCCCAATGTGCACGTGGCCAGGGAAGGACCACATCCTTCTCGTGCGGGCATGCTCTGGGTGCTCTGACCTGTTGCAGAGCTGAGCCTCCCCTGGGATGGTTTAAGCAGGGAGATAAATGTTTTCGTGTTTAAGAGCAGAGAATTAATCACACCGGCCAAATCCTTCTTGGTAAATAAGATTAAGCTTTACCAAGGGAACATGACATTATAAAACCTTCTTTTCCATTGGAAAGCACACTGGTTTTCTTTTAGTAAAGCTTTTTATTTCTTGAGAATGCTTTCGGGGTTATTGTCTGGTTCTGGCTAGTCACTGAAATGGGAAAAAGTAATGAAAATTTGTGCAAAAGACCTTTCTCCTTCAGGTAGGAAGAACCACCGTAGAGGTGTGGGCTGCGTCCCCCTGAGCCACCTGCGTCTGCTCCGAAGCATCGCAGGGAGACAGATGCTCAGGGCTCCCTGCTCAGAGCCTTCGCAAAGGCCACAGCTTTTCTTCGTCTGCTTCAGTCCCGAAGGATGCTCAAGTCCCGAAGGATGCCCAAGTCCCTCAAGAGGCCCCTGAAGGCAACTTGAGCAGAAGTCCACATACATCTCTGAAAAAACACCATGGGGAGAAATATGTTGTCTGTAAATGACCAAGGAGCCACGAATCTTAAGCCTTTAGGCAATATATCACTGCAGTGGAAGGTGGTGCGAGTTGGGAACCTGGGCAGAAGCTGAACAGCCCAAGATAATGTCGCCTCAGGGGATGGGGAAAAAGCCCATGTGGTTCTTTCAAACCAAGCTCTGCTCTCCTGATCTTCCAGCACATTTAACCCAAGATCTCTATCTGGGAGAAAAGGCTGGGTTTCGTGTTAGCAGGTTTTAATTGTGTGGGTAATGCACTTGCTTCTCCAGGTGTTGGGTTACTGGCTCTCCTCTGAAAGCAAGGACATTTCTCCTCAAGGTTAGGAGCTTCATGTGCATTTATTAATCTGGTCGCCAAAGTAAAACCTTTCTTCTCAAGACCACCTAAAGGCAGTGATGCTTTCTGTGCTGTGAAAAAAGCATCAGCAGAAAAGCTGAGATGATGTCGTTCATGCGTTTGGAGGCGGTGGTTTGTTTTATTTTGCTGTCTGGGATCTTTCCGTCTTTTTTTAAAAAGTCGTCTTTCCTGGATGCTTTGAAATGCACCCAGTGGATGATGAAGCGCAGGAAGCATCCAGTCTCTGGGCATGATTTGTATGCTAATCCACAAAACCAGCACCGCTGAATCACCTTGCACTTGAACATCAAAGCAGACCATTAGGAAATGGCTGGAAGATGATAGCCATGGGCCCAGGGAGCTGGTGGCAGTGGCTGGAGGCATCCCCGCAGGAGTGGAAGTGGAAGTCCCGGTGGCGAGCAGCGTAAGACTTTCTACCTGACTCACTGGTGTTGTCTAATAGGGGAATCTGCATACGGTTGGCAAAATCTGCTACTGAAGGGAAGTAACTTCAGGCAAAACGTTGCCCTAAAAGCATTTCATTATTTTTCTTATGACCGTCTGAATAGAAGCACTTTGGTACATTGAGCCAAATTTTATAATGCCCTCCGCCTCGATTTTGTGAAGCTTCCTTTGCAAAAACACCAGAGTTTCAAAACCAGCCCCAAACCAGCCCTTAATGACCATCAGTCCCATGAACCCCAAAGGCAAAGGACTTCAGCAAAACCAATAGGTAGGGTTGCCGTAGGGGGGTGTTACTTTCTCAGTACGGGGCCTGAATTGGAACACATCTGGGTTAAGAATAATGATTTTCTTTGGAGGTTTTTGTTAGCACGGGTTCGTTCCCTGCTCCAGATCTCGGCGCCCCTCTCCAACTCCTGGTGTGAGCACAAAGGCAGGTCTTATTGTGCTTAACCAGAACATCAGTTACAAAATCCGAGCACTTGAAAGCTGGGAAATGAAGAGGTAAGACCTCATTCATTTTAACTATCTCCACATCATAACCACTTACATGACTTTTCTTGACTATATACAAAAGCCTTTTCCATCTCTGCAGCTGCCTAATTCCAACCCAGACAGATACTTAGCAGTCCTCCTTGTTTTTTTAATAATAGTGGTTTTTTTTCAATTTTTAGTGTTTTGTAATTATTTTTCTCCTTTTTATGCAGATGAAGACTGGGCTCCTATAATTTAAACACCTGGATCAGAAAACTCATCAGCACATTGCATCAAAAGAGCAAAACCAGTGGCTAACCTTGCGTTACGTGCAGCTGAACATCTGTTGTCCCACGGTGAGTGAAGATGCATCGCACTGGCCGTGTCCCAGGTGCTTCCTGTCCCCTGGCCAGAAGTGACACCTTTCTGCAGAGGCCACAGTTCCTACAGAGAGGAGACCAAACATCTGATCCTACAGCTGCAAATTCATATGCTCTTCCGCTTTACTTGAAGGGGAGCCCCCTGCCACCTTCACAGAACACCATACCCACCAGGGCCATCATCAACCCCTACAGCCAGGTGCTCCCTTGAGGACATAAAGCTCATTTCTGCTCTTGCGCGTCATTAGCGACCTCCCATCGACACAAGCCAGTGCACTCCTTCACCGAGCATTTGCCGTAGTGAGGTCTTTAAGAGGGGTGGAATTTGTGAGAAGGGAACTGATGGAACAGTGTCTCGGTATCGCTGCCTTGGAGTAAAACGCCAAAGAGATCAAAGCACTTCCCTAAGCTCTGCAGAGCCGCTCTCCTTTGCCTCTAGCCTAACTGGATTTGCACTCCTGGCTGTTTTCCCGGCCATTACCAGCTGTGGTGGAGGAAAACCTCACATTTGCCAAGGACAAAGAGCTCAGACAGGAGCACTTGCCATGGGAAGGTGGAAAGGAAAATAAGTCACAGCAGTGAGCACCTGGCTGGCAAAGCAGAAGCTGAGGTTGCCTCCAGCCCTGTATACCCCAGATTTTGAGCCGCAGCCACCAGACCGTCCAGGTCTCCAGGACCACGGTGGCTTTATCTCTTCATCATGCTCTTTCTCTGGGCGATGGCTTATTTCATCTGTGCCTGGAGCCATCCCTGTGTGTTGGAGCTCGATGGGAAAGCTGGTTGCTTAAGCACGGAAAAAGTGCTGCGCTGGTCATAGTGCAAGAGTTGATGCCCAGGCAGGACCGGTCCCCACCGTGAGGAGGTCGGATTGGGCTCCCGGGGCCAAGAGCAGCATGTGGGTGTAAGAAGGAGTTGGTAAGAGAGGAACCCCTGGTCCTTAGAAACTGTGCAAGGCTGGCTGCCTTCAAAGCAATTTCCACACATTAACTGAGCTGCACAAGATCCCGGCAGGCAGTTAATTAAGTATCATCATCTTCTGAAAGATGGGAGGGAGGAGAAAAGAGAAAAAATGAGGGCAGAGCGAAGTAACATGCCCAAAGGTTGAAGGAAGCGGTTATCAAAACCCAGAGCGGCAACGGGCTGTTCCCAGCTCCTCACCCTCGGCTTCAAAAGGGGCCCAGGCAATTTGTTTTCAGCAGGTAATCCTTCAGCAAAAAAAAAAAAAGAAAAAAGATTTAGGGTCTGCAGGAAGATTTTAATCTTTTTTTTTTTTTTGCTTTATGGCCACTTCCAGTCCTTCTGCTCACAACAGCGAAGTGGACCCAGAGAGCCTTGGGAATGAGAAAATTCAAGATAAAGGTTGCAAGCAAGGGCTACTGCAAAAATTGATTTTAAAGATCAAAGATCCTGGGTTTTTTTCTGCTCTAGCTTGAGCACAATACTTTCTTCCACATTTTTGTGATTATTTTTAGTAACATCTAGCTAGATCAGTGTTACTAATTAGCTTTACGAAAATAGCAACAATAACTTGTTGTGGCTGAAAATTGGGATTTCAATAAATCAAAACCAGAGAAAAAACAAACCCAAATCAAAAGCCTGCTTTTAAGCTTATTTTGGTTTTGATTTTGTGTTTTTTTTTTTTTTTTAAGAGTGGCCAATTCTTAGGGAAAAGTGCAATTTTAAAAATACATTTTGCCAAGACCTACAGACACATTTTGAACAAAACTGCTTTTGCTTATAATAATATCTTTCTTTAAGTATCAGGTTTGGAAAAGCATCCAGAACCGTGTCAGTGCTGTATGCTAATTCTTCATCTGACCTTATAAAAAAAAGCTTTAAGCGTGTTATTTTATCAGCCCCTGTCACACTGAAGCAGTAATGGGCTCTTGGTCCCCGTATAGCGCGATGGACTGAAGTGAAGCTTTGGTAGCTTTTTCTCAAGACAGAGGAGCACTGTAAGAAAAATCGGCTCCAGCAAGTCTCACAAGGGAGGCTTTGTGTGGCAAAAAGCTGTATTTTTGGGTCAGCTCGACTAAACTGAAGGAGGTGATTTGTGTGTTAAATAGAAGGGCCGCCTGGCTTTTAAGCTCAGTCGTTTTTTGCGGTGCAGACATGAGCCGTCAGCCGCGCTGGTGGCTTTCGGGTGGCGTTTGTAACTGGCATCAAGCGGTTACCAGCAAGAGGCAAGTCCTTGGTCCTCAGCATTTGGTTAAAGGTGTGTTTCTGCAAGGGGTGACAGCAAAACTGGCACTTTCTTGCTCCTCTTTTCTCCCAGAACAGTTGTTGTCTGGCATTTTAATTGAGTACCAAGTTAATAAAGTGATTTTGGATGTTAAATAGTTTGCTGCATAAAGCCTGGTTTGATTAAACGGGTCGTTTGCTGCCTGGACAACCAGCTGATGTCCCAGGGGAACGGCGAAATTCGAGGCTGGATCAGCAACACAGCAGGGTTTTGCTCTCCCCCATCACCGAGGGTGCGCGTCGGCAGAGCAGGCTGCTGATGGGGGCGAAGGAGAAGGAAAGCTGCATGGCCCGGGATGGGAGAAGCTCTGAGCAGATGAAGGATGCCCCAGTGGAGCTTCACTGAAACTCCACGAGGGGACGAGAGCCGCCTCAGAACTGCGGCTGCGGAGACGGCACCTCATTCAGCATCTCTGGCAGGAGACATGAACGCGTGCCCTCAGCTCCCTCCCGGAGGCTGAAGTCCACCCCGAGCAATGAATTAGCACTGTTAGCTTTGTGCATTGCTTAAGCCTCCAAAACAGGATTTAAACGAAGCTTAAGCAATGCGTGGGGTCCTGCAGGGACCTTCTCTCCTCTGAGCAGAAGCCCTCAGTGGAGCTATGGAAGAAGGAAGGCCCCTTGGGTAAGGGCCAAAGCCAGGCACAGACTTCAGGGGGGAGATGAAGGGGGCGGGGGGAAATAAATGAAGAGGGGAAAGACAGACGGAGAAGAAGCCGAAGCTTTGATTTACAAGTGAGATGCCTGATTTCTCCCATGTTCCTGCTCTCTGGAAGGATGAAGCAAGAAGAGCTCAAAGGATAGGGCAAGGAGGGAACCACAGAAAGGATCAAATACGTGTTGGTCTCCTGTCTGCATGCCAAGTGCCGTATTTACTCTCGCTTTTATTTTTGCAGACAGCTCAGCAGATGCTGGATGCACTATCAGCCAGAGACAGTGCTCAATTAAGCCTTTCTGCAGGGATTCCCAGGATGAGCCATTCCCACAACATGTCAGTAGGTGGCAAAAAGGTACAACCCTTGTGCTAAGCAAGAAATAAATATTTTTCCTGCTCCTGCAGGAACGGGCGGTATCTGTGGGCAGCTCTGTCCCATGGGTGGAGATGGATCGTGTTTCCCCCTGGATCCCTGCACCAGCACTACTGAGAGGGAGGGGACATCCCAGAAAGGACAACATCCCATACAGGGAGCAGGTGAAGAGGCTCAGGAGAGAAATGGGAGCTGCCTCTCTCTCCTCTTAATTCATCAGGGGACCCTTGTGCCATCTCCTGACCTTGCTCAGGAATTATTTGAAGAAAGGTGGAAACCGTAAGGGCTTAATCACTGTTCCCAGCACTGGAGAGCAACAGGTTTAGGGCTGTGCTGTCGCAACACAAGTTGAGGATACCTAGTTAGACAAACTGAAACGTGCCAGGGTTGATATTTTTCAAGCCAACGATAATACTTTAATCTTCATGTGCAGCCTGAAATGGAGCTGCTCAAGTCCATGTTCTTGGGTGCTTTTCTCCAGTGGCTTTCTGTAAGCAGATTGAAGCAATCCCAGTTGCCTGTCACACACCTTCCAGTGAGGCACAGCAGATGAAGGATTTAATAGGGTTAGTGGATATATCTCTGTGCCTTTGATGGTGGTGTTTTTTCTGCCTTTGAATGTGTGCGTGTGCTGGGGAAGGGAGGATGCTGTGTGATGCTGAAAACTTGCATTCGTGAGGAGGCCAAGTACTCTGAGCACCAGGTGGGACAGAGCCAAGGAAGGTCAGAAAATCACATTAATCCAGACTGCTCGATGACATCCAGTTACAGCGTGGCTTTGTTCAACTCTTTACTTAACACCTCTCTTTACTATGTGTAAGTAAAGCATTTTTCTGCTCAGGAACAATAACAGAGAGATCACAGCAACCCTAGCTACCAGGTCGCTGAAATACCTTTCTGCTTTCTTAAACACAAGAGGTAAGGTTCATCGACATTTCCTCTTGTAAGTTGTACATTTAATTGCTGATGATTTTGCCAGACATTAACCACTGGTGGTGACTTCCTCACCACCCACTGGTGGTGACTCGTCTGCTTCAGGCTAAGCATTATCATTTTGTTTTAACATTTCAGCAAAACCGGTTCAGCTAATCCTGAGCTGGAGGAACTTGGGTTACTCTGGCCATGTTCATACCACCAACAAAAACATCCTATAACCACTCCACCAGGAAAATCAAATGTCCTTGTGCTCTGGGGCAGGGATCTATCTGACCCACATCTCCCCTTTCTTTGGTGCTGTGCCATTTGCTGACACCCGTAGCCATGTCATTAACGGCCTAAACCTCCCTTCTTCCTCATTTTGGTGAAAACTGGCAATGTGAATTCTCTGAAGGTGCTGCATCTGAGCTGAGCACCCTCTGCCTCAGCACAGCTCTTATGAGGAGACATATTTAACCCGTAGGATGGGTCCAGCCTTGCCTCAAAGCTGGGTGGCTGATGTGAGATACAGGAACGCCCTTCAGCCATCATGTAACTTTTTAGCCAGCAGGTAACTCTCCCCAACCCAGGAGAGATAGGGGGAAACATCACCCCCCTGGAGATAGCTCTCAGCTATGAACAGAGTAGGTGACCGTCATCAGCTTCACAGCCCTTAGCCAGAATTAGGTCAGAGAAGTCCCACTCTACTCCCCTGCCCTGAAATCTCCCCTCTTGGCTCTTCCTCCTCTGATTATGCATTGCTCTGCACCACCAAAATCAACCCCCCATGCAGGTTTCCTCATCATTATCCTTTAAAACCTGTCCCGCATCCCTGCCTGCCAGCCAGGATGCGGCCGTGGTCCAGCCACTCCTCCCCGGGAGGCACGCTGGGGTCAAGGTGAGGGGACCCTGGGTTCTGTGGTGCATGACATGGACTGAAGCCATGCATGCTCGGTTATGTGGAGTGGCAAGTTTCACCCTCTCCATCGTTGACTGTAATGACAACCTTCAAACGATGATCCAGCATTTGGAATCGGGAGCCATTCAGAGCAAAACAGCTCTGTAAAGTCTTCCTTGCTGAGCTGCAGCACACACGTTGCGCGTTTGTTTTCCCATCTTCTGTAATTTGTAGAAAAGTCTAAATTTCGCCTTTAGTAATAGAGGAAACATTTCCATTTCCAGCCTCTGGAAGGGTGTTGGAAACCACAAGAGGATGAGTTGCCGTCTGCCTCTCCACAGGTTATGATGAATTAATACAATCAAGAGCAGCACAGTCAAACAATTTTGAGCACCAGAAGCAGAAAGCGGGTTTGCTGGTTTTTTCGCCTCCATCAGAGCAAATTTTGCACGCTGTAAAATGATAAATTAATGCTCAGAGTCTCTTCTCTGCGCAGTCAGTGATATGGATTGACTGATCCACATGCTCTTCTCCGTGGGCAGCGCTCTTTCCCAGTGCTGGCAACACGATTATTGGAAAACTAATCAGCTCTATCTGAGATAAATTGCGTTTCCACCAATTATAGCTTAATTGTTGACAGATGGGAACACAGAAGGGAGATGTGTCACATCATTAAGAGGACAGGTGTATAGACAAGTGCCAGATTAATTGTTCCAGCCCATTAGATCATTGACCTTTTTAGTATACCCTCAACATTGAATTCAAAGCTCTCACAATACTTCCAGTTTGCACACGATGACCGTGTTTATCTGCAAAGTTCTCAGGGGCGTTTTTAAAACACACAGACCCCAGATACAGACTTGTTAGCCATGAGCAGTTCTCCTTTCTCATTAAAATCTGTTCGCTTCTTCCTCCTTCTCTGTGTTGGGGTTTGGGTTTTTGGCTTTTCAATGAAATCGTACACGGCATGTGGGCTCTCTCCCAGGAGCAGTTTTCTCCATGGAGCTTGTAGACATGCTGTAATGGGCCACACATTTAGGGATGTCAAAAAGAGAGAGAGGTGAAATCAGGACAGAGAAGCTCAGTGCTGGGTAGCTGTGCTGGAGTCTCCAGCTTTGATTTGGGGCTTTGGCTGTGATTTCCAGCTCCTGCTCTGTCTGGGATTTCCAATAAAGCTTGAGAGAGACAAATAGCTAAATACCATTGAAACTGAGTCAGCCATGGATGTCTAATTCCCCTAAATACACGTCAAAATGTGTCTTCTGCTCTTTTTCTGGCTATGTAATCCAGGAAGCTGAGGGTGCAGCACAGGCACATCCCATACAGCTTTGTGGGAGGTCGCGGAGGTTTGAGGTAGTGATGCAGGATGTACCTCATCTGTCCTGAGCTGCCCAAACCCTGCCCTGTCCTGCAAAATTGTGAACTGACTCCAAATCGAGTTGTTTTGGACATCCTGCCTTGAAAAGTAAGCAGGTAAGATTTCCAGCTGAAGGAAATGAAAGTCGCTGTGATGATTATGATATTTGTTACTCCCGGAGTCTCTGTCCTGTGCCAATGAGATGACTTGAAGATGTATTCCCCTCTGGTAGACTTTGGAAAGACCAAGTGGAAAACAACCCAGGGAGACCAGCAGGGGGTATGAGGAAGAGTTAATGCCCTTCGTCAGCTCTGCAACATCAAACGGAGGTAAAATTGACACTGGGAAGCAGGCAGGTCTTTTTCCCAGGGTCAGGGCTGGTGGTGGGCTCTCTCCTTTCCTTGCGTAGTACCAGTCCCCCACATACTCAGTTTGTCACAGTAAAACAACTATAAGATGCGTAACTGAAATCCCAGGGAATCTTTTTATATATGTGCTTGAATGACTTACTGTGTTCCTCAAAGATGGTGCACCTTTACTGTGGTGGCCTTTACGGACCCACAGAGACAACCAGATAGGAGACAGGAGAACTGGGTGAAGTTCTCTCTCAGATGGCAAATGATTTTATAAGGAAAAAGCAGATAATTTTACGAAAAAAAAAATCAGTTTAGGAGAGATGGAAACTGCAAGGATCTCTTTGATAGATCTGGTCTCCTTCATATAACAATTTTCAGGTTACAACAGGGCAGTTTGTTCAGATTCTTGGTGGATGCAGCAGCCTTGACCTCAGCAGCACTGGGGTATGTGTCTGCAGCAGGTGCTGGAGATCCCTCAGTTCCCACCACTCTCTGTGCAGCGCTGAACCCTGAACAGAGAAAACAAGTGAACGAAAGCCAGCTTTTTCAGAAGACTATCCCTAAAATTGGAGGTTAGTACTGAAGAAAGTATATGAACTACTGTGTCCGGGGCAGGGAAGGAGAGGGAATTCCAAAAAAAGATCAAAAACGAATTTTAGAAATGACAGATTATTTATTTTAAAGAATTCCTAAATGAATCATTTTACCTTGCAGTATGAACTGGGGTTTTATGGTTTAGAAAAGGATGTAAAGTTAAAAACCAGCTAAACAGAAAGATTGAGTAACCCAAAAGCAAGAAAAACATTTCATTTCATTGGAACGTAATATTTGGGGTTAACTCAGAATATTTTCCAGCTTCTGCTTGGGTTTTGTGCCAGTTTCCTACTCCTCCCTCTACCCCCACTTCATTGTTTCTTCATCCAAGCCATTTTTTTTCCCAGATATTTTGATTCAGCCACATAACCCAGACAGTCATTATTCACTCCACATCAGTGATCTCCTCACTTCCAGCTGTCCTTTCCACCGGCCCGTACTCCCAGAAATGCCACTTAACTGCAAACATGGTGTCTCCACCCTCACCCCATCCATCCGGAGTGGTGTGGGGTGTTCAGCCCCACCAGAGTTGTGCCTTGTTTCTTCAGCATGTCCCTCTCACCCCAAGCCATGCCACTAGAAATCCTTATCAAAGAAGTCATCGAAGAGCGAAACTCTCTCCGTCTTGGTTCTCACAAGCCTAGGTTTGCAGTAAATCTTCTCCCTTTCCCACTCCTCGGAGCCTGTGCTGGAGGTGTCCCAGAACAGATCCCTGGTCCGCGGCTCCCTGCAGAACCACAGGTTCACCTTCCTGCTCCTGCCTGGAGAGAGTTCAGCCCCATCGTGCTGCCCAGAGAGTCCTCCACCCCGTGTGTTTCCTTGAGGAGAGAAAAGAGGAAAAAAAAAAAAAAAAATCAAAAAAATCATAATTTTGTGGAGCTGCACGCCCAGTCCAACAGGGTTTAGCTGGAAATAGCTATGGACAGCTGAAGGCATGTAAAGAAGATCCTGAGAGATCCCTGCAAGACCAGACCCCATGCCCGGGGCTGGGCAGGGCCAGGTATAATATATTCAGGAGTATATTTGGTGAAATTACGGAGTCTTGCAAGAGGCAGTATGGTTTCATCCCTGAGCAGAAGAGAGCTGAGGCAAAGAACCACAAGAGAATAGGAGCAGCCCAGTTTGTTCCCCTTTCTCCTGATGAAAGTTCACTGACAGACAAGTTTTTCACCGATTTAAGTATTTTTACCCTTGGTGGTACGTTTCCAGCCTGTGCTGCAGGTTGCCACGTGCAAGCAAAGCAGAACAGAGCGCTTGCGTCAAGGATGTCAGTAGGAAATGGCGGCTGAGATTCACTTTGATTTCCCCTTTGCTGGGGACAGTAAGGTCACCTTGTGTGCCCTGGCATCTCCAAACCCCCCAGGTGCTCCCCCAGCCTGCACCAGCCAGTGCCCTGAACCTTAGATCAGCGTCGCGGCCAAATCGAAAGCACTGACAGTCAGCCCTCCAGATTTATGCTACGTCCATTCCTGCTGCTCGCCCATCCTCGAAGCATGTGGGGGAATCACAGAATAGAATCATAGAACTATTTAGGTTGGAAAAGATCATCAAGTCCAACTGTAAACCTAACACTGCCAAGTCCCTAAGTGCCACATCTACACATCTTTCAAAATAAAAAGCCCCTGTTCGGTGTTTGGTGGCATTGCTGTCACACAGGCCGTGCTGTGCTGCCTCCATGCTACAGCGTGGGCTGCAGCAGGACGACATGCCCAAGAGAGGCTGAGATCTGTTGCCATTAAATGAATTTCACCTGATGCTTTTTCACATCAGACTTTGAAAGTTAACACGGAGCCGCGGCTGGAAATCGTCTAACCGGGAACACCTCACCTTAATTGCACATCACCCAGAGGGCTGCAAATCTGCGGTGGAAATTGCCTGGCTGTGGGCAGTGGGAAGTGGTTTCCATACAAAACTCAACCTAAATGTGAGCAACCTCAGTGATTGCAATGTTTACCCCACAGTCATTTAAGGATGGGCAGGAGTCCATAGGCTACACCGTGCATATGAACGCAACATTGTGGTGGACCATGCAAGGATGAAGCAGGGAGCAGATCTCTGGCAACTGTTGCTCCAGCAGCCTGTTCTCCATCTCTTTCCTGGGCCTCCCCAGCAGGGAGTATTGCAGTTACCCTTCAACCTCTTCGGCAGCACCTCTCCTGTTGAGCCGGGTTCCGGCTTCCCAACCTGCCTAAGGCTGCTCTGCCAGAGAAGACTTACTGCAAGGTTCAACACCGCAAAATGTACATGGGTGCCCTCCTTCAGCTCTTCATCCATGTGCACCTGAGCCCACCCCAGGTTCGGGCAGGAGGTGTCCAGTGCCGGGGCAGAGGGAAGGGGGCAAAACCTGGTGTAAAGGTTGACCTTCAGGCAGTTGTTTTCCATTTTTTTTCTACTTCACCCCTTTGGCCATCATGTTGGAGGAGGTTCAGAGGTTGGCCCCAGCCTGTTTATAGACCTGTGCCATGGTCTATACGCTCACCTCCTGGGGCGCATTTGCCCAATGGACTCCCTGCTTCTCCGAGGATGGGGCCCTGGGAACACCCTCCATCCTTGCACTCAGTTTGCCATGCAAGGGACATGCGGGACAAGGTGAGACTCTTCTACCAGTGGGAACCTGTTCCTGCAGGGGCTTGGAACCGAGGACTTTGGGTTTATGGCCTATGGCTATTCCATGGCTCTTAAATCACATCTACTCAGGTCTATTTGGATGCTATCAGAGAAGCAGCCCAGAGACCTGTGTCCCGCTCTGAGGCATCCCAATGCTTTGCCTTACAACCACATCTCACTGCTTTCCCCCCTCAGGCTCTGAACTTGCACCGTGTCACAGCAGGAGATGGAGGAGTGGAAGCAGCTTCCATAGGGAAACTTCTCTGATGGCATTTAAGATGCTGGTGAGTTTTACATCTCCTTGGAAAATTATTCTACTTACCACAGTCGTCTCCATGAAAATGTTGATTGTGCTCAGCAGGGATGAAGTCTCGGCTTTCGGCGCTGTCGCCTCTCTGGAGTGTGTCAAGGACTTTCTTTGGGCTGAATTCCTTGGTTTTTTGTTTATTGATTTTTGCCTCCCTGTGGAGATTTCGCTTCAGCTCTGCCTGGGTTTGCAAACGAGTTGTTAACACAAGCAGCAGAGGAGCAAACACATTTTAATAGCTCGACGTGGCATATCATTAGGGGTTGGTGCTGAAAATAATTACGCAGTCAAGTAGTTTAACCCAGGAGAACAGTATTTGCCAAACTGGGTACATGATGGAACATGGCCCAGACAGAGATTTTTAGTTTCTCCATGAGCCACAGCCAAATGAGGGCAAAGCTTTGGAAAAATCAGAATTACTGACCATAGGGACCCCAAGGATGCTTCTCCACCTCACCTGTACCTAAACCACCATGAAAGCTTCATTTCACCCTCCCAGCAAGAGGCTTTAAGGTTCCTGGTCCATGGGAGAGACACCGGGGATGGGCAGACCCCCGTCCAAGAAGGGAAGCCCCAACCTCTCCCTAAATCCATCTCAGCGTTACCTCTCGGTGCCTGCGGGTCAAGTCCAGCATCTGCAGCTTATGCAAGTGCTGCCACCTGCCAGGGAGGTGTCTCAGGCTTTGTCCCCTCTTCTCCAGAGCCTACGAGGTGTTTAAAAACATAAATAAATACACCTGCACTTTCTGAAAGAGAAGGAAACAGCCACCAGTCTGCAAACCCACGCCCAGCCCCTTGGGTGCTCCCCGGATAAAGGCAGTGAGCGTCTCCCTGCGTAGCCAAATTGCAGAAATTTATCACAGATTTCCACTGCGCTTACAGTTTATCTTGCAGCTCTGGGGCATGATCGAAAAAAAGTCTTGATTAAAATAATATATACATGCTTCTGCCCTCTGAGGTGATACCGCTCTGAGTCGGCTGTCCAAGATAAGCTCATGATCCGAAGGGAGGAACCACTTTTGCACGTTTGGGGCTGCAGGGGATGTTTATGGTGATGGGTGTTCAAGTTGCTCAGCCACTTAAAAAAGTGGTCCTCAAACCTTTAGCCTCAAAGGTATTTAAGGTCCTGGCTCAACCTGTCTGCCTCCTCCAGGGAACTGTCATGCTGGAGATTCAAAAACTTTCCCCTTCTTTAATATCCTTCCACACAGTGTTTCGGCTGGTTCCTGGGCTTAGCCAGGGATGGAAGAGCAGCTGATGTAAAACAGCTTCTGCTCTTCGACTCTTTGAGGTGGCCAAACCGTAAGGGAAAGGAGCCTGCAGCCAGCAGGGACCCATGCACAAGGCTCGACCCAGGCATTTACCTTCATTTTTGGGCTTGCAGCCACCTCTTGCTGACTCCAGGGCTTTGCAGGAGCGATTGCTTGTGGAGTGCCAGCAGGTTCAAGCCTCTGCAAGTCCAATATTTATAATATTCAGCATTCCTCATCCCACACCATCATAAAACTTGATATAAAACTACCCTGACGTTTTTCCAGCTCCAATTCTGGGCCAGCTGCTTGGGATGCAGGAAGGAGATTGACATCTCTAGCAGATGCTCAGGGAGATGAACATTTCTTAGGGTCCTTTGGGAGTGTACAAAACTGGGGGAATCTCCTGCATTGGAGTCAAAGCAGCAAAACCCCAGTTGGAAACTGGTTTCGTCCCTGTCGGTATTTCTCTTTGAGCCTCCACAGTGCCCAAGGCTCCATCCAAGACCAGAGTGAAGACAACTCCTAGCCCAGATTGCTTCATGTCAAAGTTGAATCTTGGAGATGTATCCTTATAAAGTCTCCTAGCAGGTCATCCAACGGTAGATTCCAGTTATCTGAGACCCAGAGCATACTTCCCTCAGTCCAACCAGTCTCTTTTACATTGGCCTAAGACATTTTTCTGCAGAGCTGTGCATAGTACGAAGTGCCTTTCCTGGTGGCTAATGGAAGTGGGCAGAGCCTTGCTTTATAGACTGCTCTGAGCATAGTTTTTTATCTTAAGGAGCTAAGTTGCCTCCTAAAATCATCCAAACTACTGGGTCATTTCATGGCTTGATATCGTTAGTTTCCCCTTCTAGGATGGGAGCTCAGTACGGCTTCCATAAAAATGAAGGGGAGCATCATCAAGGACTTCACCAGTAAGACCTGACTTACACTTTAGGTGGGACATCATTAACACCTTGAGTATGAACTAGAGTGTCCTCTAAATAGTGACATACCTCTGGCTGTCTGCACTGAACTGCTGCCCGAGCCTGAGCTGTAATTTTGAAGCATCCTGTAAGTCAATGTAGTAACACAGGAGGAAAAAAGTCAGCGGCATCATGTAAAGGAGACATCCCCCGTCAGCTCCTAATGCCAAGTTCACATGTCTTGCAGCACCAAAAAAGCCCACAAAACTGAATAGGAAGCTTAAAAAAATGGCACTAGATGGCAGCATGTGACACCACAAACTGCGGTCCGGGCTGTGCATCACTCCTACATGCCACCAAGGCAGCCAGTGCCGGGTGGCTGAAGGCAGATAAACTCCGGTATCTATGGGCTCATCTCGCTGAGCCCGGCGGAGAAGCCAAGTTTCGGGTTTTTGGCTAAAGTTGTGTCCCAGGCTGGAAAATCGACTCTTTTCTTTCGTCTCTGTGACCCTCAAGGGATTTACCTCTGGAAATACTCCCTGACTAAAATCCTCTAAAAGTCCTTGAGAAGGTCACGTCATCCTGCTCCGCTGTCTTTGAAAATATTCCCACAGGGAAAAGGCCTTTTGCTGGTGCTGTTTACGCTCCTCCACAGCAACAGCAGGAGCAAGGGGTAGGATTGACAGTGCTGTCCTCCAACGACTATTATCAGTGGTTTAATAATATATAAATACAGCCGTAATGGAAATAAGATCAATGACTAAAAATTACATGCTGGCAGGAGATTTTTAAATGAGGCTGCCATTTCACATGGCAGTTCACCGGCCGCAGCTGGGCTCATTCCAGGTGCTGCTGCTTCACTGTCCCACCAAGCCAGGGACACATTGTTCAATAGTTGGTGGCCACCTGTGCTCTCTGAAGCCACCAGTCTTGGCCAGAGCCGCAGCTTGGGTTTCAACTGACCCATCTGGTGGCTCCTCTGTTCTTTATTATATTAAAAAGACCTTAATCACAGCAAGGAAGGCTTGAAAAAAAGCACCCCTGCTTCAGCAGGTTTGCTATTGTGGGACACGTGCAGAGGGTTTGTCACCGAATTTTGGGAGAGTGGAGATGCTCTTAGGGAGGAACAAGGGTGTCTCAGAGCAGCACAGGGAGGTGAGATGTTCACCCAAGGGTTTTAATTGCAAGGGAAGGAAGATAACTAGTGGTACCTGGTCCAAGCTGCACCCAGTGGTGGGATGACCCAGCACCTGCAGGAGTGCTACAGAGAAGCATGTGGCCAGTCAGGGCAAATACATCTCTTTCATGGGTGAAACAGCCAAGAAATGTGTTTGGCTCTGTCTGTCCCCAGCCATCAACCCCTGAGGGCTCCCTCCAGCCACCTAATTAGGCTGCTGATATGCCCCATGCAGCTGGGCTCCCTTAGAAGGGTCTCAGCAGCAGGTACAACATTGACCCTTAATCGCTAATTACAAGACCTGCCTAAATGAGAGCACAGGGGAGGGGGTGTGTATTTCCAGCAGCTGAGGCCTTTCTTCAGTAGGATGCCCTGCTGCACCCATGGTTGGAGGGGGTCTGCTCAAGTTGTCCTCTTTCCCTGTCTGATTTTATTCTTCTGAACCCTGTTTGCTCTCGGTTTTGGAGCTCCCAGACCTGGGCCAAGCAGCAGAGCAGGAATGCAGCTGAAAGCCTCAGCCCGGGGCTCAGAAGGAGAAAGATCTGAGGAGCAAAGTAGGGGAGCTGCAGCTCCGGGGCATCTGGAGCAGGGCTCAGCCTGGTGTTCCCCAGCATCCCTGACCATCTGTGGGCACGTAGGGAAGGAGGGAGAACTCCATCTTGGCCAAACACTGACAGGTTTGCATCTTAAATAGCAAGTGGGTAATTTGGACGGTGTTGCTGGCTGGTTTGGGAGGGTGTGGGGAAGCAAGGGAAATGCACAGAATGCAGTGGGCTTCTCTGGGGTTGGGCTTTGGTTTTAAATAACCGGATTTAAAGCCATTAAAACCATATTTAGTTTTAAATAACCGGATTCATGGCAAGAATTGTACAGCCCCAGTAATGCAGCTCCAGCTTAGCCCTGGGAGCACGTGATGGCCTGAGCCAGTGGAGGGCTTCTTGTCACTTTATTGTTTTATTATTTTTTTTAAATGAAATAGCAACTCTAGCCCTCATGCAGTATGGTACACTAGTGGTGTTTTCTTTCATTCTTTGCAGTAAATTGTATGGATATATATTTTGGGGGCTTTAGTTATGTTGTGATAACTCTTGTGTTGGGGGAAAAACCTGGTTGCCAGCTCAGACAGAGTCATGGACTTCAGGGCTTGGAGGGACGGGATCTGGGAAATGCAGGAAGGGGAAAGGAAGGTCATGGAAGAGTGAACCAAGGGTGTTTTATGCTTGTTTGGGAAAGATTTTTTTTTTTATATATATATATATATATATATCTAGATATACAGATGTGTGTGTGCACATGTTTATACAGCGCTATTGAGGGGAGAAGGTGAAGGTACATACAGGTGCATAGCAATTATTGACAACTAAAATACCTGTCTCTCTGCCCCTGATGCCAACCTTGGTGGGATATTTGGCCTGAAGAGCCAAAACCAGCCCCACGTGATGCAAGTCGGATCCCTTCTGCAAAGGGCTCTGTTTTGGCCACATTATACCCACGGGAGCACTGAGATTTGGTTGCAGGAACCCAGACACCACAAAGGAAAGTGGGTCATCATGGCCAGCACTGGGACATGTGTCTCCATTGCACATGGGGGCTTGCCAAGGAGGCACAACCCATGGAGTCAGGCAGGAGGCTCCTCTTTTGCTCTTCTTAGAAAATGAAGTCCTCTCCCTTGTGCTAATGAACCAAAACCAACCTCTCTGCCATCAACGTACCTGCTCTGCCCCAGGTATCAAACTTGGGATGGTGATAAAGCTCATCTCGGGATGATCATCTAGAGATCGGACCTCCTACTTGCATTGCTGCAGGATATCCGTTTCCCCCACCATGGTGGTATGAGATGTGCCCATGTCCCCAAGAAAGCCCACGTCAATGGGTCAATCAGAGCAAGTCACAGGGAGCTTTTCAAACTTGTCTTACTTGAGGTCTTCGAGGTGGGTGCTGTTTAATGATGCTGGTTTCTCCCTTTTCTGGCACGGTGTTGAAAGAAAGGGGCCCTTAAAGATTAAAGAAGAAATGGGTGACGTTACTTTTGGGTGATCATCAGCTGCTAGGCTGTACTCGGCAATAGTTTTCTGCCCTTGTTTTTTTGGTTGGCATGTCCTACCAATGTCTCTCTCAGTGTACCCTGGTAACACACGGTATAAGATATTCTATTAGTTGCAGAAATGAAGTGAGGATGTACCTGTGGTTTCTAACAGCTGTCTGCCACGTACCTCTCCTACTTCCCTCTACAACATCTGATACAGGACCATAACCACCCTCCATGTCTCCTGTGGCTACCCCGAGCTTTTCAAATGGGGAACAAGCAGCAGCTTGGACCTATTCTTGCTGCTCAGTCCCTGAGACTTTATTATTCTTATTTTTTGATGGAACTGAGAAATATCTCTGATGCTTTTACTGACCTTGGCAGAGCTGGGCTACAGCCAGCCAGTGGCTTCAGAAGTCGGAGGGTTATGGACAGTCAAGTGGTGTGATCACAGGCCCTCATGGTCTTTGGAAATCAGCCCGAAATAACATTCTACACACCAGCGATTGCCTGTTAGTTATTAAAGTAGTGATTTCACTGAGGCCTGAATGTGATCTGGGCTCAGGGCCGTTCTGTGCTGGTGCTCTTGGGTGGACACCACTGCATTTTTTTTTGGTTTTTTTTTTTTCCTTGCACAAATAAATACTTGCATGTGCAGTAAGCATTTATTTTACAAAAGAGTTTCTCTATCCCGTCTCTTCTCCCAAAAAACTTTCATGAAGTGTTCAAATGCCATCTTCTATGTGGAGTTGAATGAGGTGTTGCTGAGCAGCTCCTGCTCCCACGTGGTGGGAGCCCTGAGGTGGCCGCAAAGGAGGGGAATTGAGGATAAAGGGCAGGAATTACATTATCGTTGATGCCAAATTTAATAGCTATAATAAAAAAAAGAAAAAAAATTAATTATTATAGTAATAAACCTGATGGGGTACTTCAGTGATCCCTTTAAATGAGCCCCATGAAGGTTGCCAAGGCGGGGCTCTGGGAGAAGAGAGAGAGAAGGTGATGGAGGGTCTTGGGGTATGGGAGGAGACGGTGACTCCATTGGATAAATGATTGCTGGGCTCTGCTGAGCACCGGCAATGATTAACCTCTGAGCACATGCAGGAATGGATGCCTGAAGTGAAAATTTCCAGCGCAGGCAGCTCCTCCAGAGACAGACTCCAGCTGCTAGAGAGCATGAGCTGAAACAGCAGCTTGTAATAGCAAAAGGGGGGTTATTATATTAAGTTATTGCCTCTCAATCTGCAGGACAAACCAGTGCATAAAGAATTTCTAAGGGGGAAGTAAAATGTAAGGAAGTGACTCATGGTGCTGGGAATGTGGGACCCAGCACAGACAAGGAACTGGGTCTTGGCCTTGGGAGGAGCTTGTTCTGGCAAGGTGTCTGGCTTTGGGGAACTTATTTCTCCCTTATGAGATGATTTTTTTAAAAATATAGTTAAATTTTTCTCTATATATCCATGCATGTGTATTGTAGAAGGTTTGCCCTTATCCTCTAGAGATACAGAACTGGGAGCCAAGTGCTCGCTGTCCCCAAACCTGCTCAGTTCCGGAGCAGGGATGGTCCCTGGTGGGGTGGGACCATTGTCCCACCACACAGCCACCACTGAGGGAGCACCAGGTCCAAGCTGGAGTCATTCTCATGACTTTTCTTTTTTTTTTTCTTTTTTTTCTTTTTTTTTTTTTAACCCTTGTACCCTTTAGTAGCAGCAGATTCTCCCCACTGGAGGAAGCGGGATTTCACACAAGCCAAGATGAACCCTCATAAACCAAATAAAACCTATTCTCTCAGAGGCTTTGCTTATGCAGACAGACGCTCAAGCTAATACATCGCTCAAGTACTTTTGAGCATACTCTCTTTATTTCTGAAAATGAAAAGTAATAGAAAATGACATTTATTGAGGGGACTTTAAAGTGTTTTGGTTTTTTTTATAAAAGTACACGTTTTACAAGCGCTTGTTAAATACCCAGTGATAATAGTTTTCCAGAACAGGAATATTTGGTTGTTCTTGCTGTCGTGAAGTACTTGAAACCCCTTGTTGAACAGCCAGACCTGCTCTGTATTCGCCGCAGGACCTCTAGCCCCAGGAACATCGCAGCTATCGTGGGTTTGTTTGCTTTCACCTTCTCCTAATACCTCTTGGTGGGCAATCCTGAAGGAAATACCCAGCCCCTGGTGAAGCGGTGGTGCTTAACGCTGCTCGGTGTGTGTCAGAAATTGGCTTTTGGAAGTGGAAAAGATGGGAGGAGGGTGCTGGGGCTGCAGATCCTCCTTCCTCTGCGTTGCCCTTTCTCAAACCGCACTGGGTTTGGTGGGGGTTTCTCCCTGCACTCACCTCGGGTGGCCCTGGGCAGACGTTCGTCACCATCCAGCCCATTGCACAGAGCTGTGCATCCGCTTTCAGGTGGGTGCAATCCTTCTTCCTCACCTCCGGGGAGGGTTTGGTTATGGATAGGGTCTAAACCCTGCTGGGAGGGGCTGCATGACGCCGCTTGTAGGAAAACATGCACAGCTACACTATTTGCCTTCCTCTGCCTCTTGGCTTATGAAATTATCCCTGTGCGAGACATGGCTATAATTTATCTTAATGCTGAGTTTTACCTGCTGAGCATATTACCCAGAATTTAATTCTAATTAAGCTAATGACATCAATGTGCCCAGTGGCATAAGGTGGGCAGGACCCAGAGTTACGGGATGGCTGTAGAAGGGCTTGCTCAGGCACAGGCTGGTGTCACAGTGTGCCAAGTCGATGCAGGGGAGTGGGGACATTCTCAGGGGGATGAGTAGTTGGAGGAAGGAGCCTGGGAGCTGGGCTCTGGCGACTGAGATGCTTTTCCAAAACAGACCGGGGGGTGGGGGGGGTGGGCGGGGAAATGAGTTTTCCCAGAGCTAAAATGTCCTGGAACTGGCAAAAAAGCTACTGATGCAGAATGGCACATCCACCCACTTACACCTGCCCCACACTGTGGTGAGCAGAGCCCCAGCCCCAGCTGATGCCCCTGGTTCTCTGCCCTGTGCTTGGCCACGATTTGGTGATGACCCCCCCTTACCTGCAGAGGCTCTCCCATACCAGGTCTCCCGGAGAGGTGGAAGTTGCTGGTGGAAGGTGGGTTTTCCCCACTCTGCCGCAGCTGGTGGGTGCAGCGTGGGCTGTCCCAGCACACCATGGAGCTGGTATGGGGTGGCGAGAGTGGGCAGGTCCTCCCTGGCATGCATGGGTGCCACCTTGGTCACCTTGGGGTGCGCCTTGGAAGAGCTCAGGCCCATTTTGCAGAGCGGCGGCTTTGAAAGGAGAAAGAAGAAACCCCTCATGCACTGTCCTCTGTGAATACGGAGGGATCTTTGTGAGCAACCACAGGGCCTGGGGACATCCCTGCCAGCTGCCGAGGCTGGGTCTGGCTCCCACGGATATGTCCACACGTCCTTCCCAGCTCAGTTAAACATTGACCTGTCCCTGGCCATTCCCCCACAGGGACGAGGGGTGGCTGCTGCTGACAGAGAAGTGGAAAGTAGCTCGGGAAGCCAGCACCAAGCCCAGGAAGCTTTGTTTTTTAGCTAAGACTGATATTCAACCAGGTGGCACCACCTCAGCTGGCTGTTGGCTGACCTAGAGGCATTTCTACAAGCAGCTCTTTTGCTAAATCTTCAGTTTTTGGGAGGAAATTCAATTCTCAGAGCACCAGAAGGGTTAAAGTGTGGGAGAAGCAGCCTGGGGCCCGGGGCTGGCCAAGGAGCATCCTCCACCCTTGCTCCTGCCGGCTGGTGGCACTGCTGGAAAAAATGCAGCTTTAGCTCAAACCCACCTGAAAATGTTGGCCAAAGTGGGTCAAATTCTGCAGTTTTGGAACTTCTGAAGGATTTGGGCCAAACGCAACAGGATTAGTGCATAAGGGAAGGACCTGCACTTCTCCATCCCCTTCCAATGTGTAGGGGGATGTTCAGAGGGCACAGTTTCCTCAGAGCTGTAGGGAGCCATTCATTTCCAAGGTGGAGTGTTTGGAAAATATGTAGGGAGGATTATTTATGTGACAAGATTAGTATTGCAGGGTGGGTTTTGTGGCAGGAATAGGGTTGCAAGAGGGGGTCGGAGCACCTGCAGGCTCTGCTGCAAAACACGTGGAAACCAGCAAACACCAAGACCGTGAGGGAGACCCTAAAACAGCATCAGAGCCAGGGTTCATTTAGCAGCAGCTCATCCCACTGGGATTGCTGGTATGATCCTGTATAGGTTTGGAGTCCTCTGTCGGCTTTTTCCTTGGGAGAGCAGTGCTGGGAGGAGGGTTGCACGGGGAAATGCGGGTCACGGCAGAGCCGAGCATCCAGCACTCATGGCCAGTAGATCCATGGATAAACCTCTCAACTCCCTCTTGGTGGAAATGGGGAGGTTTTGAGTGGCAAAATGCCACTGACCAGGGGTAGTGCTTCACAGAAAAAATTATTCATCCCTGGAACAACCCAACCGGTTCATGTTTTCAGCCACAAAGCACGAATATTTCTTGTGACTTTGCTTTACGACAGGTCACACAGGGCATGAGGGAGCAGAGTAGCTTAGTCTGTTGTTGGTTTTTGGGTTTTTTTCCCCATCTTCTTTTCAAATGAAAATATAAACTCAACACCCTGCTTCCCTCCTGAATTTCTCAATGCTTAGTGTCTATTTTTCCTTTCCCTGCTGCCCTGCCCCGCCCCGCCCCCCCCCCCCCCAGCTGAGAACAGGTCATTCCTGTTAAGCAGACGGGGAAAATTGTGACATAAATGCAAGGATGGACGTGTCGGAGCAGTGGAAAACCCACGTGGATGTTAAAGCTAGCGCCCATCGTGCTGTATCTGGGTGTTTCACCTGTGGCCCTGGCCCTGTTGGAGTCCTCACAGGGTCCCTATGCCACCAAACCCCCTCTTTTGGCCAGGTTTCTTTCCAAGCCATAGGGGTTTCCCTGCCTGCCGTGCAGGCACCACGGCCTGGCATACGGTGATTTAGGGAAGGGGATTGCAAAGGGACAGATGTACCCAAGGCTGATATTGCTCCAAGCACTTAACTTCTGGGTGAAGAGATGCTTGTCTTTGCATTTAAAGGTATCTTTCTGGCTGGTTCATGAGCACTGGTCCCAGCTCCCCTGCTACGGCACAGCTCTGTGGTACACGTGCCATGGGGTGTTAGCCTGACAGCACTGCCTGGCACCTTGATGCTGCATCATTTAATGACCAATATCTCCCAGCAAATCCCTAAAATCTCAGCATCGGTGTACTTTGGAGCTGTTCTTTGATCTCCATGTGCCTTTACTTTCTAAAGCAAAGAGCAGTGGTGTGGGCTTGGGGTGGGGGGAGGAAGGCAGGCTGCAGAATGGTGCCCTTCCTGCAGTCGCTGGGGCAAAGCGAGACCAAGTTTGGGGTTGAACTGGGTCCCAGAAGAGCCCAATGGTACTGGAAGAGGCTCCCAAATAGTGTTACTTGCAACTGCTCTGCCAAAATTACCCCTTTGCACCTTTACCCATCTCCCTGGACGGTGGGTGTGCAGGGTGTTGTGTGGATGCTGGGGGGTTGCTGGGTGAGATGTGCACATGCGGTGGTGGAGATAGTGGCTGTCGGCATCATATCAACCTGCTCGGCTTGAGAGCAAGCAGTGACAGCCCCTGCTACAGCCCAAGTAATCCTGTGTTAATCCTTAAATCAGTCTTTAACACCAGCCAATGGTGTCTTGGCAGGAAAAGATGGCTTGAGGTACGTCCGAGCTTCATCACTGCCCTCCTGGTGATGAGAAACTCATCCTTTGATTTAACTGGGGGGCTATTTAACACAGTCTTTTATCTGTGTTTAAGGTTCAGTTCACTGTGCTGTAAAAACATGGGGCTGGAAGGGGCTTTGGTCCTGCATGTTGCCCTTAGGGACAGCACATGGTCCCTCCCAGGAGAGTTGGAAGCTCTTCATACCTTTTTCCCATTTCATTTATTGCCTGAGACCCTCCACCAAATTCAACTGGAACCTGCAAATGATACTACTTTTGCCAGAACTTGATTTTTTTCCAGCAAATTTATTGTAGGCAAAATGAAATCATTGACCCCTGAGCGCTCTGGTGCCCTTGCTTTAAGGAAGATGCTGGGGAAAGCTCAAGGGTAGGGCAGTGCCGTGACCTGGGGCCGGGCGTTTTCCCACGGAGGAGCAGAGTGTATTACTCACCTGCATATGGAGCAAAGGTGAACCAAGGGGAGGATTCAGCCCAGGGCACCAGCCCATCCAGCCCCAACAGCAGATTACCTCTGCCTTAACACTTCTCCTTAAAAACGAGTTTTAAATTACAAAAAAACACGGGCACGGGAGGAGATGGAAAGTGGGTGGCATGGATTTTTGCCAAAATACTGCCTGGATTTTATGCAAATCTCTGGTGGTTAAAGCAGAAAGAAGGATGTGAATAGGCTGCGACTCTGTGCATGGACTTGCTGTCGTTTATTATGCTTGCAGCGCGGTTAGCTAGCCATAGTGTGAACAAAAGGAGCGGTGAAGAGAGGAAAATGATCCAGCACTATTTCAGTGTCTGGGACACACGCTGGTGCGACTAATAGATCCTGTTATTACACATCTGTAAAGTCAAGAAATATGGCTCGTCCCTCCCTCTGCTGCCTGTCACTTGTATTAATGGAGGATGTTCACCTTAACCCAGCCAAGGCTGAGGATACTGGCGGTGCTGAGATGACGTTGTCGGAGGTGCCAGGTTGCTGAGCCCTCCGGAGAGGGGGATGCTTGAGGCAGGTTATTCGCAGCATGTTTTGTTTTTCTTCCAGAGAGCCGGGCCCTGGCGTGAAGGAGAATCTGATAACACAGCTGCCGGATCAAAACTGGCATTTTCCTTGGGGTGCGAAAGAGGTGGTGCAGCTGAAACAAAACCCTCGCATTGCTGGAGACGGTAGAAGGGCTCATCGGAGGCGCCCGCAGTGGCAGAAGTAACCACATCTGATCGGTCGCTTGACAAGCGTTGATTATTGGTTTGCATTCCTCTGATGGATCGTTGGTGCGGTTGCACAAAATAGCCTCCATTTATTGTCTGATTTTTGTGGGTTTAATGGGTTTTCTCCAGCTGAAAGGCTGAGCTGCGCTCCAGGGAAAACAATTACCTTCCTCGCTTAATAAGGAAGATGAACTGCAGGCCGGGCAGCAGGCGAAGGAGGGGCCTTAAGGAGTCGCTGAGTGGGATGAGCACCGCTGGAAAACAACCAACCGAGGGATTGCACAATGCAACCGAGGGATTAGGTGCCTGCTCACCTCCGGGGATCTGGGGCACTTGTGGTGCCAGTAGGTGGTGGACATCGCCCAGAGCTGATGGTGGGAAGGATGCAGGAGCAAATCCCTCCTGCCCCCCATCATAGCAGGGGTTGGGAGGAGCAAAGCGGTGGCAGAGAGAGGGGAAAGCTTTCTGCAGCCCCGGCTCACCCCTCGGTGCTCTTCCCTGTATGTAATGTGGGGGAATGCTCTCTCCAAATGGAAAACTTGGGTTGGGCTGGAGGGTGTCTGTCAAGCCTGATGTGAGGAGGAAGGTGGCTGCTGGGCCTGGAGCTACACATCTTTTCTCCCCATAGAAACGCAAGGGTGATCCCTGGTCCCCGGGGATGGGACATGGTCATAGAGAGTGACAGGCTGGCACATGCCCCTGGCCATGACATGGCTCAAGCAGGGGGAAAGTGACTCAAACACAGGGATTTCACATGATTTTCCCTGCTGAATGCTCAATGGGGTTTCTTGAAGGATCCAGTCCTGGACCTGAAGATGCTGCCATGAGGCTGCTTGCCAAAACATACTCCTCAATGCATGCTAAAAGGAAATGTTTGTTTTTCATAGAATCATAGAATCATTTAGGTTGGAAGAGACCCTTGGGATCATCGAGTCCAACCATCAACTCCACTCTACAAAGTTCTCCCTTACACCATATCCCTTAACACTGCATCTAAACGAGTCTTAAACACATTCAGGGATAGTGACTCCACTACCTCCCTGGGCAGCCTATTCCAGTGTCTGACCACTCTTTCTGTGAAGAATTTTTTCCTAATGTCCAGCCTAAACCTACCCTGCTGCAGCTTTAACCCATTCCCTCTTGTTCTATCACTAATTATCTGTGAGAAGAGACCAGCACCAACCTCTCTGCAATGTCCTTTCAAGTAGTTGTAGAGAGTGATGAGGTCTCCCCTCAGCCTCCTCTTCCTCAAACTAAATAGTCCCAGCTCCTTCAATCGCTCCTCATAAGATTTATTCTCCAGGCCCTTCACCAGCTTCGTTGCCCTCCTCTGCACTCGCTCTAGCACCTTGATATCTCTCTCTCACATATTGAGGTGCCCAGAACTGGACACAATACTCAAGGTGTGACCTCACCAGTGTTGAGTACAGGGGGACAATCACCTCCCTACTTCTGCTGGTCACACTATTTCTAATACAAGCCAGGATGCCATTGGCTTTCTTGGCCACCTGGGCACACTGCTGGCTCATGTTCAGCCGCTTGTCAATTAGAACCCCCAGGTCCTTTTCTGCCCAGCAGCTCTCCAGCCACACTTCCCCAAGCCTGTAGCAATGCATGGGGTTGTTGTGGCCCAAGTGCAGGACCTGGTACTCAGCCTTGCTGAAGCACATTCCATTAGCATTGGCCCATCGGTCCAATCTATCCAAGTCTCTATGTAGAGCCTCCCTATCCTCATGTAGATCAACACTCCTGCTTAGCTTCATGTCATCTGCATACTTGCTGATGATACACTCTATGTCCTTATCAAGGTCACCAATAAAGGTGTTTGTTAAACAGAAATGGTCCCAACACTGAGCCCTGATGGACACCACTTGTGACTGGCCGCCAGCTGGATTTAACTCTATTGACCACCGCTCTTTGGGACCGTTCATCCAGCCAGTGCTTGATCCAGCAGATTGTATGCTCATCCAGGCCATGAGCCGCCAGTTTTTCCATGAGAATTCTATGGGGGACAGTGCCAAATGCTTTTCGGAAGTCTAGGTAGACAATGTCCACAGCCTTTCCCTCACCCAATAATTGGGTCATCTTGTCATAGAAGGAGATCAGGTTTGTCAGGAAGGACCTGCCTTTCATAAACCCATGCTGACTAGGCCTGATCCCCTGCTTGTCCATTATATGACTTGTAATGGCACTCAAGATTATTTTCTCCATGACTTTCCCTGCTACCGAGGTCAGACTGACAGGTCTGTAGTTTCCCGGATCCTCCTTTCTGCCTTTTTTGTAGATAGATGCTACATTTGCTATCCTCCAGTCCATTGGGACCTCCCCAGTTTGCCATGACTTCAGGTCGATAATGGAAAGTGGCTTGGTGAGCACGTCTGCCAACTCTTTCAGCACTCTTGGATGTAACCCATCCGGTCCCATAGACTTGTGCGCATTCAAGTGGTGTAGCAGGTCACTGATCGCTTCCTCTTTAATTGTGATGACCTCGTCCAGCTTCTCCTCCCTGTCTCCTAGCTCATGAGGCTGGGTGCCCAGGGAACAGCTAGTTCCACTGCTAAAGACTGAAGCAAAGTAGGCGTTGAGCACCTCAGCCTTTTCCTCATCCTTTGTGACTGGTTCCCTCTGCATCCAATAAGGGAGGGAGATTTTCCCTAATCCTCCTTTTGTTGTTAATGAATTTATAGAAACATTTTTTTGTTATCCTTAACAGCTGTAGCAGTTGAGCTCTAGCTGGACTTTGGCTCTCCTAATTTTCTCCCTGCATAGCTTCGCTATATCCTTATAGTCTTCACGAGAGACCTGCCCCCCCCCCTTCCAAAGGTCATAAACTCTCTCTTTTCCCATGTGCTCAGTTTGGCAGGAGCTGAAATTTCAGTAAAACACATCTCTCAAACTATTTAGTAATGTAAATGAATATATCAGCTCCAAAATCCACTTGGGGGTGGTGCCCAAGCTGCCACGTGCTATTTGCTCTCAGCTGAATCGTCCCATCAGTAGCTCCTGTTCGATATAATTCCCTTTTTTTGACTCTTTTTCATGTCTAGCTCCTTTCGAAAGCAGCAGACCAAGAGCCGAGCCCATCTTCTCCAGTACTAGAAGAGACTTTTAAAAGACCCTGTGTGTACCCAAACATCACACCTCTGGCTTTGGTGTGAAAGGGATGAGTGTTTGGGTTGCTTTCTACAGCTCCAATTCTGCAGCCATATGGGATGAAAGAGCCCAAGTTTGTTTTGGTTTTTTTAATATATTTTAAAATATATTTTAATATATACAAGTATTTTGTTAGCTCTGCTGGTTGCAAGGAACAGTTTAGGCATGAACATTAAAAAATAAAATAAAAAAAAAATCAAATAGAAGAAAGTAAAATACAAAGGTGCTTTTGTTATTAATTACTTGAATTGCTTTGTTTGCAGCAGTATTCAGCCCTGATGGCCACAGCGATGTGCTGCCTGCCCACCACCCTCCAGCCTCATCACTGCCACCTCTGCTGCTGGGACTAGCGATGCCCCCCCAGGGCACAACCCCAGCCGTGGGGCTCCCATGGGACACCACCACCCCCGCCCGCCCCAGTATGAAACAGGAGCAGTTCCAGGGGTTCGTTAGGACTCGCCAGGCAGGACGTGCGCAGGCAGAGGTGAGCTTGCAATCAGCCCCCCTATAAATCACAGCTTTGCACTGGGTGTGCTCTTGCTGTTATTTTAATAACAAACACAGTTGTTGCTGTCATATAACTGGTGTTATTAATAACAAACACTTCCTTTCTCTAATATTTTTTTTTCCTGGCAGAAATACCATCAGAAATACCCCTACTAGCTGCTAATCAAACTCACAAACAGTGGGCAGGCCAGCAGAACTCAGAAATCTGTGATATTTCTCAGTTGTTTTTATCTTTCCTTTAAAAAAAAAAGGGGGAATTAAAAAAAAAAAAAATGTCTGCCTATCAAGTGCTCTCAAACAAAAGTAATCTCGCATGATCGATCCAAGGAACACTGTAAGAGAAAACAGCCAGCCGAAATTATGCAGCGACAGGCTTAGGAAAGGAAGAGGGTAGGCTGGTTGGTTTGTTTTGGCTTTGGAAAGGCTTTTCCCCATCGGAGGTTAAGAAAAATATTTGTTCGGCCCAAAGTTCTAGGAAATAGGAACTGACATTTCCCAGGGATGCTGGTGTTTTCAAGCCGGGATGTTCAAGCTCTCATGCGAAGCTCATTGTTCATCTGGAGTGCAGCTTTTCTGGGAGAAAAAGAGATAAATAAGGCTATTTTTGGCTTTACTAAAGGCACCTAGAATCCAGGGCCACTGCTAGAAAGCTGCAGTTGGAAAGAGGAACAGCTCAGAGTGGCCCTGGGAGGGATGCGGGTCTACCATGGAGCTGGTGTCTTTCACGGGGGCGAAGCTGTGGGTGCTTTCAGGTTTATAGGACGTTTGCAGCTACGTGGACACAGTCTGGAGCAGACCATGGGTGTCATGAGTTGGGCTGGGACAAGCTGTGAAGCAGCAGTCCTGGAGGCAATCCAAAAGCAGTCCAATCAACATCAGCTCAGCGTGGGTGACCAGGGCAGGTAGAAATCCCACCAATCTACAACCTAGCAAAACTGGTTTAAACTGTTTCAACTGGCAACAGCTCACTTAAACATGCTATTCTCCTACGTTCAGCAACAGACGTCTCTTTTCCAACCTGACTGGGAGGCGAGGTGTCTCCCATACCATCATGCTGATGCCCCGGGTGCCGCGTGGGTTAGGACATCCATACTGAGCCACGGATTTCCGCTGGCTGCACAATATTTAGTGGAGAGAAGATGCCGCAGCTCTGGGCTAACAGCCCTGTAGCGTGTCTAGGTTATGCATGAAGTAACTTTCATCGCATATTTCACAATAACCTAACTTAATGAAAAATTAACGTTTTGCACATCACAGGGTATTTATTCTGATAATAATTCCTAGTATCAATGTGAACATCAGCTTCCTTCAGAAATGAACTCTCAAAAATCCCAGGAGAGGTTCGAAATGGCTTTCCAAAGCTGCTACCTCACCGAAAGGTCACTTTACTGCAACTAAGTCGACATGTCCAATTTTGAGATTTAGCTGGAAATATCCAAGATTTGTATCCTTGAGAATGGCTCTACTTTTGCCAGCAAAAGGAGATAAATGATGTAGACTTACTGGATCCATATTTTAAACCCACCAGTTCAGTAAGACACAAGCGTAAATGTTTTTTATTACAAAACATTTTATTGTAGTTATTTACACCCGTTCCTTGGTAAGTGTATAAATGTAAACATTTATTATAGATGTATTTCTCTTATCTTACAGTCCATCTCCAGTTCAGAGTAAATGTTGGTTTTAAGCATACAAGTGGTGAGGAGATTTAAGCTATATTCACAGAATATACATCTGCGTGCAATTAAAGTTCACCAGCCCTAAGCTAGTGGTATGGACACTGTCCCGTTAGCTCTACTTCTGCTTCTCGTGTGTACGCTGGAGTCTGTGATGTCGTCGGCATGATCCTCACTTTTCTTCTCTTTCAAGCTGTTGATGAACCTCAGGGTTATTTCATCCCATTCCTCAGGGAGCAGCATCAGCAAAAACCCGACGCAAATGATGACGGTGGCTCCCAACCTCACTACGCTGAAGATCATTTTGTGCTTCAACAGATCCACAGCTGTGAAGAAGAAACAACAATGCCGTCAAAACTGCAGCAGGACGATCTACAGCATCGGACCAGCCTCTCACGTCTCTGTAGCCTGTGTGCTGCACTCTGGCTGTGACACTGGCCACATCGCTCTCAGTTCTCTAGAGTGGTCAGCTCCTTGACTTCAGAGAACAGCTTTGACCTGAGAGTGCAGTACTGGAAGCGCCACATCTCCTCTCTGCCTTCATGCAGGCTCTGAGGAAGTGTTGTAGGGCCAGTCTAAGCCTCAAGGTTTCCATTTCTGCTCTCAGAGGGGAAAGTACTTTATGGTAACTCTTTATCTACAGCAGGATGCATTATCCACAGCATAATGTTTCTGTGGGCTGCACGGGCCAGTGATGCAGGTCAGAAAGCTGGAGTTGATGTCTCCAGGCCCAGCCTCCCAACCCCACATCCAGCAACAACCGCACACCTGAGCCCTTCAGCAGCCTCTTGCAGGCACTGACTGTTTGGCAGCTCCGACCTGCATTCCCCTAAAAATAGATGTTTCTTTGAAAACATGCTCAGAGACCTGGAGTGGCGAGGCTAAGAGGGTGGTGGAGGAGACTGGAAGAGCAGAGACAGAGGTTACTCAAGGAGACAGGATTCTGGAGTAACCTTCCACCCTGCCCTGCTGCCGCATGGCAAGTCACTGCAGCAGCAGCACGCTGACCCTACTACATCTCAGCAGCAACCAGCCTGTCCTCTGGACACATCCCATCGCTCCCAGAGAAAGGAGGCAAGACAAAAAAACCCCAGGCTTTCACCAACTGAAACACCCACCATCACCAGCAGCTTCCATGGAATATGGAGACTGAACTGCTTCTGAAGTATCTGACAACATATTTTGGACTATTTAGACAATAAACTGCTTCTGCTGTCTGCATGCTCACGTGCTTATTCCGCCACCAACAACCAGGGTACTTGTACCTGCATTTCCAGGGACGCTGAGCACTGTGCCAATAGAGATCAGAATGGGGTACGTAAGCACGACGCTGACGTTAACCAGAATATTGAAAGCTAGGGAAAAACAGAGAAAATAATACGTGATTATGGGGAAGAACACTAGAGTGAGCCTCTTCTCCTCCACCTTGACCCTACAAGTATGATACGTGCTCAATATGCACACCACAATGATGGAGTTGTCACAAAGTGATTGATTTTTATTTTTTTTTATATATGAGTGTGAAATGAGGGGAAGTTCTGCACAGGGGAAGAGGGAGGGCTGTACAGCCTTTCACAAACTGTAGTACCAAGGTTATCACATTTGTATTTCACAGCTTTAATCAGATACCAACAACCTGGTTTTGCTGCCACAAGCCATCACTTCTCCTCCTACCAGAAAGATGGTGACCCTGGGTTCCCCTCTGGGCTGAGGCTGCGCTGTCCTTCTCTTGGTAGAACACGTCACTGCTGAAAGGCCCCACACCCCTCTAGCAGGACCACACACCAAAGGTGATAGTGGCAGGAACGCATACTCTAAAGGACACTAAATACAAATAGCTGATAATGTTAACTGCGAACTAAGGAGATCGGAGTGAGGCCATGGTCTTGCTGCCATGTCGGAGGCAAAACGAAAGCTGACAGAGGTACAAATGTTGAACACCTTTAACTTATGGGTGGGTTTTTTTGTTTGGTGGTTTATTTTTTTACATGACAGCTCTGGGGAGACCTTATAGCAGTCTTCCAGTACCTAAAGGGGCTACAGAAAAGCCGAGGAGGGACTCTTTATCAGGGAGTGTAGCAATAGGACGAGGGGTAACAGTTTTAAACTGAAAGAGGGGAGATTTGGATTAGGTATTAGGAAGAAATTCTTTACCGCGAGGGTGGTGAGGCACTGGCACAGGTTGCCCAGAGAAGCTGTGGCTGCCCCATCCCCGGAGGGGTTCAAGGCCAGGCTGGAGGGGGCTTTGAGCAACCTGGGCTGGTGGGAGGTGTCCCTGCCCAGGGCAGGGGGTTGGAACTAGATGGTCTTTAAGGTCCCTTCCAACCCAAACCATTCTATGATTCCCAGCCAGCTCCAATTTCCTTGAGAGATCAAAAGCAAACTGCAAAAGCTTCCTTTTCACACTATTCCCTAGGGTGCTCCTCCAGCTCTTGCAGCCAGGGGCTGGTGCTGGGTGCTGTGGCAGGACCACAGGTTCCCCTGAGCACCCACCACCCAATCCTGCTGGTGAGTCCCCCGTGTGAAAAAGAGCAAGCTTGTCTGCTCTGCAAGATAAAAGCTTGGATTTGGGTTTTATATGCTTGTGTAGATCACTGGGTGATAAACTATCCCTACTTTTTGTTGCTTAGGTGCTGGCAGAGCAGCTACAACTCTGGTTAGAGCAGATTCAAGGCGGTGACAGCACCTCAGCTGTCAGCCCCTCCATGCCTCAGGACGGCTGTGGATGGGCTATGTACCGGGCAATGACATCCTCTTTGTTTCCATTTAATATACTTGTAGTGGTGACAAAAAGTCTCTTCAATTACGAAATAATAGAGACTTTACTAAAGGAAAGGATGTTGTTATATATCTGGAAATTAAAACGCCCCTGGGCTGAATCCAACAGCTCTTCTCCCTGGCTAGAGGCTGGCAATCGTGGCTCTGAAAGAGGGAGCATTGTGGAGGGGAGGTGAGGACCACAGGCCATGGATTAGCACCAGCCTTTGCAGGCTACAAAGTTGTGTGAGCTCTGCCCTGAGCCCCACAGCACCCACAGGAAGGTGCCCCATCGCTGTGGGTCCCCATGTCAATGTTCACCCCCCAGAACATGCCAGGAACTGACTGGGGGGGACACACAGCCCTTTGAAATTGGATGTACAGCAATCAAGCTGTGCCAGAGATAGGGAGATACCAATGAAACTACGGTAGCAACGTCAAGATGGAAAGTGGACAATTAGTACGACTGCTTCATGTTTTTTTTCTGCTATCAATATTAGTATTAAGGCTTCTTATGAAAAATACGCATCATTTCTCAAGGAATACCTCTTTGCACTGGGGTCAGATTTAATCTGCGCAAGAGCTGTGCTGCTTAAGGGGGGAATCGTTTGTGCCTGGGTTAATTCTGTATTGGGGTGGGCAGGGAGGGGAAAAAAACTAGAAAAACAAGTAAACTTTTGTATTGCATACCTAACCAGAGGCCGGCCACTCCACAAAGGTAACCCCACGGCACAGCAGAGAAGGGGGACCAGTACTCCACTTTTGTAAAATACAGTATGATCGGGGTAACAGAGATGAAAATTAAATTGAAGAAGCCCAGGGTAGAAACAAAATGAGCTGCTTCCCCAAAGTTTGCACTTCCAAGAAACATTTTGAACAAAACCTGCAAAGGAGAGAAGACAAGAAGGTTTTAGACTTCATGCCTGCCATGGGAAGCAAAGTCCTCCTGAAACTTTTGCAAGGGACATTTTGGTCTGATTTCTGCCCTTTCCTGCATTGTAGCCATTGTAGGTTGTGTCTGTACAACAAAGCTTAACACAAAATGCCAGGAGGAGCGAGTGTAACTAAGAACCCAAAGACAACGCTGTTCATGCAACAGAAGTTAGAGGATTTGTGCTATACTTGGCACTGTTAGGAGCCCAGTGGCTTCCACGGCATAAACCTGCTGTGAGAGGAAAGCTGAGCCTGGAAGGACTTGCTTCAGATTCACAGGTAGCTGGAGCCTCGTGGAGGATTTGTCCTGCCCGAGTCTAAATTAATGCACTTTGAGTGATTTGCGAATGGCCACAACACATTTATCAGCGAGACAACCAACGTCTAAAGCTGGGAGGCAACTTCTCATCCCACTACAACTAAATCCAAACTTCTGCTCCTCTTTACACACACTTCAGCCTCCCCCAGCTGCCAATACCGGTTCTAGAGAACAAGTTCTATGAGTGGCAGCTGAGGGAGCTGGGAGTGTTCAGCCTGGAGAAAAGGAGGCTGAGGGGAGACCACATCCCTCTCTACAACTACATGAAAGGAGGGTGTAGCCACTGGGGGTCGGTCTCTTCTCCCAAGGAACTGGTGATAGGACAAGAGGAAACAGCCTCAAGTTGCGCCAGGGGAGGTTTAGGATGGATATTGGGAAAAATTTCTTCACTGAAAGGGTTATCAAACACTGGAACAGGCTGCCCAGGGAAGCGGTGGAGTCACCATCCCTGGAGGTATTTAAAAGATGGGTGGTGCTAAGGGACATGGTTTAGTGGTGGACTTGGCAGTACTAGGGTGATGGTTGGACTCAATGATCTTAAAGGTCCCTCCCAACCTAGACAATTCTATGATTCTGTGTTTGTGCAGTTTTCCCCAAAAAGGTAGCTAACCACAGATCTTGACGTAGATGTAAATTAAGGCAAAGACTTCTCTACACTAAATCCCAGCCATCTGGTTGGACTTGATGACCTTGAAGGTCTCTTCCAACCAAAACGATTCTATGATTCTAGAAATACACCTAGAAATACAGTCCAACCTGTTCCTCACTCAGGCATGTCCCTGCCTTCTTCATCCCTCGCCTTCAAGAGCAGCCACCGCTTTCAAGCAGGGGGGCCAAGACCTGCATGTCCCTAACGCACTGCCCGCACCAGGCACATGCAGGGGCTTGGAGCCCGGCACGAGGGCAGAATACGCAGGAGACGCTGCAGACTCGGGCTCTCCTCCTCCCTGCCGCAGATGGCAGCCCCCTTCGAAAGGGTGTCAAGAAACTGTGGTGGCAGGGAACGATTAAAACATGATCCCAAAACCCCTCGCAAGCCAAGTGATGTAGATTTCATTAAAGGCTCATAAAGCAAAGTCATTCTGAATATTTGGCAGCTAACAACTAATTACCCTCAGAGCAGATTTCCTGACACTGTGACATCGCGTGGTCACAATATGAATGATGCAGGAGGGATGAATAAAATAAAGCATTTATTTTATAGTGATTCGCTTTGTACTCCTGCATTTTTAACATCCAATGTTAAAGAATCTAAGAATACTAATAAACAGTTATGACCTACCTTATACAATGCAGATGTAGAGGCTGATCCAACGGCATATGCTACCCCGATAATTGAATCACCCTGGAAACCATCTGCATATGCCATCATTACGATTCCTGTGATTGCCATTATTGCTGCAACTATCTGCACAGACAAAGCAAAGCAACGTAAAGCTCGTCGCAATTTCATTACACGGAAAGAGATTATCACTGTGTGGGGTTTTAATGAGTGTCACTAGCTACTTTCTCTGACTTGAAGCTTTCTTGCTTTCCCTTAAATAGGGAAAATTATGTATGGCTGGGAGACATGTAAAACATAACAAAAGTGTATGCACTGATAGCGATACAGATCTATAGCATTGCAAATTCTCCTGGGACCTACTGGCAGAACATCCATCATTAAGTGTTTTATAAGCTAAACATCCACTTTGGAGATAATGACTCCAAGATGAAGACATTTTAAGACATTATGCTCTACTATACAAGAAGACAAATATTTATCAAAGACACCAATTTGACTTGAAATGCAAACATTTATTTAGATGGCCAACCCTCCTGGACATCATTCCAGGAGAATGACTCCTGTATTACGGAACATCAGTGTACCACTGGGAGCTCTTCCAGGCTGGTGGATGGTATTTCCTAACAGCCCTGCCAGCTTTCTTGGACAGACATGACCAAATGTCTTTATGAAGCCTTTACCTTTGTGCTTCGGTTTTTGGCCTAATTTGAAAATTCCAGACAGAGCTTCTAAGGAGTTTCAAAGAAAAAGAACAGAAATAATTAACTACGCTGTACCTAAAACCCTGGGTCTTGACTCCAAGGGGCTTAAGGAAGTGGTAGGGATCCCAAAATGTTTTATTCTTTGAAAAACTCCCCATCGCTACCTAATTGACCTCAGCAGGTCAATATGGAGTCTGAATTTCAATACCTAGCTTCCATGGACTGCAGAGGAAAACGTGTTTCCTCGGAAAATCACAGACCCACTTCTGAAAGACAGGGGGTTTTATAGAGATTTTTTTTTTTTTAAATTAGTATGACATAAAACATTTTATCATTATAAAAAGGCTGTTCATGTACTAGAGCTGGGTGTAGAGCAGAAGATGCACAAATGCAGATACCAAAAGCTGGTTGTTACAGAATCAGCAGCAACACTTAAGGTTCAGACTCTCTTTTCTATTCCCAGACAGCCATTAAACCACACAACCGCCCAGCAGATAGGCAAGGCAGGCTCTCCCCATTCTTACAAAGGAAGAAACTTCACACCAGACTTTAAAAGCATCTTAATCAAATCAGGTGCCCTTCTGCAGTGAAGCCTGACTTTCAGATCTCACACAGTTTTACCAAGAGTCCCAGAAACTCCACTGATACTCATCCCAGGCACATGTGAGCCAGACTAAGGCAATAACCACAAAAATCCCACAAAATGTTTTCAACAGATATGGTCAGTAGAGCAAAACCATGTTTCAAGGGACAGGGACACATGCCTGACACAAGTAAAGGTCTCCACACATGGGGATCAACCAAGAATCAACTCCCAGGGTGGAGTCAATCTCTGAGACTACAGGTCAAAATGTTAGTGCTCCTAAATCCCACAGGTATCTAGGCCAACATCTTCGCTGAGGACCTCATCTCCTGGATGCAGCTTTAAGTACTTCCCTCTCACTTTTAGCCCTATTTTACCAGTCACCGAGGCACACGGGTACCCCCCTCGCATTGCCATCACAAACCACAGTGCATGGGTATATCCCACCTTACTCCCATTTAAAACATCCAAGCTCCAAGACACAAATCGCCAAAGCTGCCTAGCTGCCACCTAAACCTGACGATACTGTTGACGCCTCCAAATTCACCATGAAGTGGCTCTTGAAATCCAGATCCCCCAACTTAACAAGGGCTGGATTTACAGTCTCTTGGGTGTAACACAAGGTTTGATGAGATCTGGAATGGTTTTAGCAAGAACTTCATTCCTTCCCAGAATAACACATCCCAGAAGCTGGGCCATGCCGGGAGAAGGGCCTGAGTCCCTTCATCCAGAAGAGGGACGTGGAATTAAGAGTGCTGTCTCTGGGCTTCGGGCTCTCACCAGCGACCTGCTGAGGAGGACAGGGGAGCACGCTGCATTTTCCAGTGCCTAAATGGGAACCTGGCCTTCACTCCTGAAGTGAGCTGGGGTGCTGGAAGACATCACCCTCCGCTGTTTGCCCTGCTGAAACATCAGGGCACATCTGTCACAGGACGCCCATACCATCACCCAAGAGGGAACAATGCTTATTTTGATCCCTGAGCTTACATCTCCCCGAGGACCTGTGAGCAAAACACAGTTCAATTCTCTTTGAAGAATTGAGTTTCAGTCCCATTCATCAGGAATGGTCCCTACAGAGCTTCTCCCTCCAACCTTTGGTTTAGTGACTAGTTTGTTAGCAATATAATTGTGCAATACTGCTGCTCTCCTTACAGCTTATCCTAAGATACAAATACCATGAAAGTTCGGCCTTGAAGCCACACAAAATTGCACCCAGGACCTCTCAGCCATCGGCATGGCCCCCTCCTATCAGTTTCCAGATCCCCCCTCGCCCCGCTCCACTGCCCGGCTGTTTTCATCTCAGGCTGCACTGTGCATCTTGCCTTGCACATAAATTCAGATGTAGCATTCCAGCTGTCAGCTGGAATATTTCAGCTGTAATATTTCAAGCAATGTCTCCCACAAGGCAAAACAGAAAAGTCCAATGTAGTTATCGCCGCCTTCCAAGGGAAAGGATCGAGATTTAACTCTTGGTGCACTCATCCCTCAGATCCAGCAAGTGAGTCCTGTCCTTGTATTAGTGGAAATGAGTAGATCCATTATCCCTAATATGAGATTCTTCCTCTTGGGAAAAACGTCTTCCCAGTCTGACTACAACAAATTTAGAGAGCCAGTTTCCTAATTTAATCAAATGTTTAGAAAGCCAAGCACTTTCTTTCCTCTGAAACAACTAAAATGATGGACACATATGGAGCACCATCTCATGAGACACTAGATAAATAAAACCTGACACTGGAAAACAGTGAGAACGTTAAATTTAAGTTTCATGTTCAAAGCTCTCCCTGCAAATTATACACCACTACATTAGCACAGCTGACCTCTGCCTAGCAATTGTGGTGTTTGCTTTAGAGACCTGAGAGCACATCCTGCAGGCTTCTGGAAGCTGGCAAGAAGCAGCAAGGTCACAGCGAAGCAAAGCTGGTTGTTGTAGCTGACAGCTCATTAAACAAGGCTTTTAATTAACAGAAGGTAGTAACTTTCTTTTGGAGCTTCCTAGGTAAGGAACGAAATTAGCCTGCCTCTTTTTCTCCCCCCTGGAAGAGAGCAAGGCCAACCAACATTCTACTCAGGAACATTCTTTCCCCGTGTGAAGCACAGCAGAAAATGAGGCGCTACAGTAAAGAAAGCTGTCTCCAGGCTAAAGTCAACCTTTTTTTGGGGAAAAATGTCCCCAAACCACTCTGTACCTACCTGATAAGTATTAATTCAACTTCACAGATGAAATACAACCAAGGGCTCAAACATGCAAACATTTAAGTGTGTGGCTAAATCTAAGCAACACAAACCAACGGAACTACTCAAATACGTGAAGTCTTTTAAATGTTTGTGCTTGCTCTGAGCCAAAGCTGTCTGAAATTCCAGAAGTCCTGGTGTAACGTGGATATGTTATTAATTTGTGAGAAATTCAGAAACGTCCAAGCAAAGATTACGGTGCAGAGAGGGACTGTGCTACATTTCCTTGTGCAGGGCAGTAGGTACTTCAAGGCACCTAAGGTCTACCTGCACTACTTTTATAGGTAAATAGCTATACAGTTATTGCTGTATAAGCACTTCTCATACAAATACTCTTTCTCCAGCTGGTGTTTTTCTCTCTTGGGTTGGGTGCAAGCTCCTTCCCATGCTACAGCATCACCGCTGAGGGTATGTGGCTCTCACTGCAGAACGCACACACCGGGTAGCTTAAATGTAGCCAGGGTAGCTGGTCTCCGCATGGAGCCCACAGAAGGACTTCTACAGCTAGTCAACACTTCCAGGGGCAAGATTATGCTATACCATAAGGTGGCCATCAAGACAGGTTTGTCTTTAGACAGCCTATCTGAAAATCCAGCCCCCCAGCTGGCTGGTGGATGCTTTCCAGGGTGTGCTGGAACGGTGGGGGACCGGAGAGCCATCAGGCTGCTTGGAAACACTTTGGAGACCACCTGCAGCAACACCAGGCGGGCAGGGAGTTGGTGAATCTGGCAATCTGTCGCAGAGCCTCGTCAGCTGCTGGTTTTCAAGCCCAGGTGGATGAAGGTTGTCTCAGTGCACCGTCGTCAGCTGCATCCCCATCTCCGATGCGCTGCAGACGTGCCTGGTGGCTCTGGAGCTCCGAAAGAGCTTCCAGGAGCTGAGTTCCTTTTGAAAAACTGGCTGTGCTCCTGGCTGCCGAGTGCTTTCGCAAAAACACTGGCTCAGACTATATGATTAAGCTCTTATTTCTTTTCATCCCCTTACTGTCCAAATAACCTAATTACACGTGCTCCCTGAGAGGCTGGGGGGTGAAAGCAGCAGAGGCATTCAAAGCACAAACGGCTGGGTCCGCGCTGCTTTGTCGTATTTTAGTTCTCAAACACTCTCCTGCGTGGTTATTAACATCATTAAGTGTTATTCTGGCAGGAGGGCTGCTGGAAAACACTGCTAATTACCTTTCCAGCACTGGGCATCTAGAACCTGCTAGTTAGCAGCAAAACCAGTCTTGTTTTATGTGCAGGATTTGCTGTTCGATTCTTCTGCCAGGTTTTTCTTATGCGAACCTCATGGTGTTTACAGCATTAATATTAATGCATATTTATAGCAATGTTTGGTTTTTTTTATTTTAGTCAGTGAAAAATAACTAAGAAGTGAAAATAGCTTTAGTATTTCTCATGTAGATTTCCTTAAGAGAGTAGGTTAGGAAAATACAAGAGCTATGCTTGCTCTTCTAGAAAGATGCTGCTTTGAGACAACCATTAGCTTAAAGGGTACAAAATTTCCTATTTTTTCAACTGGAAACTGAGATGATCAAGGGGCAGAGGAGGGAAGTTACTTCTCCTGTTAATTTGTGTAGAGAAGAACCAAGGATTTCAAACCCTGCTTATTCTTTAAGTTAGTCAGCAGCAGCCTGAGCGCAGGTCACATTCACCTGATGCTTCTCTATTTTAAAGGGTACGTTGAAATTATAAATTATAAATAAATGGTATATGAAATTTAGACTAGATATTAGGAAGAAATTTTTCACAGAGGATGGTGAGCCCCTGGCCCAGGTTGCCCAGAGAAGCTGTGGCTGCCCCATCCCTGGAGGGGTTCAAGGCCAGGCTGGACGGGGCTTGGAGCAACCTGGTCTGGTGGGAGGTGTCCCTGCCCAGGGCAGGGGGCTTGGAACTAGATAGTCTTTAAGGTCCCTTCCAACCTAAACCATTCTATGGTTCTATGATTCTATGAAATAGATATACAGGTGTCTGGCTTTAGCACTGCAAGATGAAATGTCCGTGTCCTTACCTTCAAGGGCACTATGGCTGAGGTCTGTGGTGCTGGGTGCACCTCTTCGACTTTGGCTGGTCTGGACAGACCCTCCACTGAGGCAGCCCAACAAAACCCTCCTGGCACATCCCTACCTAAGAGGTCACTTGCATGATGGCATATATGTCTTGAGGTGCTCAGGCCCCATGCCATTACTAATTGCCCATGCAGCCCTGTCTCACCAGGAAATTAGGGGAACTGTTTTAGTTCAATCTCCTCTTCCATTCCCAAAGCCCAAGCACAGTGCTCTCTTCAGTGTGTTGGCGTCTGCTCCAAGAGCGAGATCAGATGCCTGGGAAACAGGATGCCTTTTCCTTTAATTTATGAACCCTTCTCTCACATTATTAATCAAAAAAAGCTGCTGCCCTCATTTATTTTTTTAAAAACAAACCCACTCAGATGAGTGCCCTGATCCATCACGCTTTCCATGGAACTTAGACTCAATTGTTGGTGGCCCCTTCTGGTCACGGGCATCAAACTTGGCCCCAGTCAGTTCCTAATGAAGTTCAAGGCTCTTCATAGTTTAATCAGGATTGTACCCAACATGATCATTAGGCCTTGAGCCATTTCAAGAGAGAAATCTGCATCAGCAAAACTGGCAGAAGCCCTAGCTATTCCTTAGCCAAGGTATAAAGTCAACAGTTAAATTGCTGCATATGAGGAGATTTGTGTATGTGAAATTACAGGAAACATGCTTGCTTTCCCCCACATCCAGCTGCACATTATTTTGCTTGAGTTCTTTTTTTTGTTTTTTTTTTTTTTTGCAGGGTCCATATTACTGCCAGTGAGTCCTGTAACACTGTAGTGCAAAATCCACCTTCGTGCAAAACCCACCTTTGTGCAAAACAGTTGCTGGCCCTTTCAATCTATATTTGGCACATGCACTTGTGTATGCATTTATGTGTATGTAAAATAGGGTGGCATAAGAAAAATGCATTACATATTAAAAACAGCTGTCTACCCAAACGAGGAATAAAATTGCTTTGGTTAGAACGTAAGCATTCATCACTATGTTTAAAATAAAATTAATTGACTGTACTTCAGCACTGTAACCCAAGACAGAACAGGTTATACGAACTGGAAGTCCTCCTGTTCTAATTCATCAAATTATACTTAGCTGTAATAGCTCCTTGAAATTCCCACATCCTATTACCTCTGGAGCCTGAGATCTCTAAGTGATCGTCAGGCTTAGGTTTGCATCATAAAATTAAATGAGAAATGGTTTCATGGTATATACATACCATAATGTGTCACTACTATGGCAGCACAATAGCTTATGGATTTAAGGGCAATTATGAAAACGAGAGAGTTGAAAATCAGGCATGTCATTACCCTTGCTCCCATGAATCTGTCTTTCAGCACAATCCAAGAAAGCAAGAAGACAAAAGCTTTGTTACAACAGAATAGGGCAGAGACGTCTGTGGCTGTCAGCTTCTTTAAAGCCAGTAAATACAGGTAGTTAGTCAAAGTCCACAGAATAGAAAAGGGAGCAGTCCTTTTAAGAAAGAGTTTCAGCGTCAGACCATCTTCACCAAAAATCCGACTGCATTCCCTATGAAAAGAAAAAAATTTAAAACTCAGCTAGGATTTTCCTTAGCATTCACTCCAGCACAACAAACATTCATTAGACTTTTATCACATTCAATTAAGTGCTTTTCCTAACTACTCCGCACACCCATAAGAACCTATTGTTTAATTCACATAGAGAAAAATAACCTACAACCTTCTTAAAACAGCAATTTTGCAAATAGAAAAGTAGTAACTTACCTGGAATAATCACACTCTACGCAACAATAATCCCAGGGACTCACACACAGAAATGAAGGTTATTTGTAATGCACCGACAGTTCTCAGACTCTGCCTTCGAGGCCAGGAACAGGGGGATTACAACTGCAATTTTTTTGTCCGTAGCTCGACAATATTTTTCTTGCTTTGCTCCAAAACCTGTTTTTATTTTTACTAAAATATATTCTCAAGTATGGCCGTGTAAGCTTTTAGAATTGCCTAAAGATACTCAAAAGTCACGGACACATCACCATGGTGGGAAAGTGAGGCACCAGCCAGTGGGACCGAGCCAGTCCAACAAGACTGTAAGAAAAGGAAGGAAAGGGGAGGGAATGGTAGTTAACAGCTTTATTTTAATATACGGTGAAAAGTTGTGTTCGCTTAGAGACGTTTCCTTATGGATTAAATTGCAAACAAAATCTCCAGCTTCCCAAACACTGCATCACACGCAAGTTAAGTGAGCTGTTTGCTTCTTAGGGTTTCAGGAAAGGGAAGGGATGGCTCAGGAGACTCTGCTTTTGGGGACAGCCCCCTGTGCAAAGCGGTCCCTGTGGGGGCTAAGGGGAGATGGAGTACTCCGGCATGCAGCTTGGTGAAAGGCACAACACTGCACCCCCCCGAAACATCCCTACCTTTCACAAATTGGGAAGGATGGTTTTTTTAGCAGCTCCACTGCCTGCATTCTTGCTTAAAGGTATTCCTCGAGATATTCCCAGTGTGCTTCATTTCTTGAGCCGGCAGGCTCTCTGACACGTCTATTTAAAACATGAGGGGTCCCACGAGTGAATGCTTCACACAACCGAAACACCAATGGGGCGAACCAAGGTACCATTAATCTGCAACGCATCCTTAGACGGCAACATTAAGGGACTCATCTAAATGCCACGAGGCCTCAGGGCCCCAAAGTATTCACAGCCAAATATGGCTGCGTTCGGAAGCCTGCTAAAACACTAATTATGTAGAACTAATTAGTAACTTCAAGGATTGCACTGCAATGAGAAGTCAAAAAACATTTGTTATTTGCAGGGGGGTGGTGTAATAATTATCCTGATTTGGCTTTGCCTTTAAAGACAGAATCACTTTCAGGTCTCCTAAACCATTTTTAGTATTCTGGGGAATTCTGCTGTTAAAAATATTGCAGTTTTTTCCTATTAGGAATGGAAACCATCACTCTCGTTTTGAGGAAAGTAGAATAATGGTGTCTATGTAATACATGAGATCAGCCACGTCTTAATCTAAATGATTCTATGATTCTACTTAATAACCATTCATTCCCTGCTGCCACTAAAATGACACAGGGCACAAAGCAGTCACTTCTGGCAATAATAAATTCCTTTCTCAAACTCTGTGCCAGGGTGTCCAACAAGTTAACACTCAGGCAGGCAGATCTGCTAATTATCTCCTTCACCCTAGCTGACCTCAGTGGTCTCAGAAGTCAACTTGTTCTCCAAAGATCAGAACAGAAACATTACACATAGAAAGAGAATAGCTAGTCGTGTGCATCATTTGTCTGAGATGCACAGTGAAGCAAATAAATTAATGCCTAAGTTGGACTGCAGGCTTTTGTATCACTGATTTCAAGAGGAGTTAAAGGTGATGAGTTTCCTTGTGTGAGAATGGACTCACTGTTAGCAGAGACTTGAATGTTCGCTGACATGCAGATACAGCAGTTTACGTTTAGAAGATGTTTTTCTCCCCTTGAGGCTTAGGTGGATGCAGAGGGTGATTCTGAGCTCAGGCTACATCTCACTTCAAGACAGGTGGCCTCTGACCTGGATGCATGGTGGCTTTGTCACCATTACATGACACCAGCGCCAGGATGCCCCAGGATGTAAGAACAGATCTGCATCGTGAACCACAGACCTGTATGGAGCCGGCTCTCTCCAACCCAGTGGGAATTCTGCTGTGGGTTTTGATGCACGATTGGATTGTTACATGGTTGTAAATCCAACCTGTCTCAGAAGCTGTCAGGATCTGTCTTAGAGGAAACAAGCTTGCGCTGTGTTAAAACAAGAGAGGAAGGTGCTTGGGCTGCTCCCAGCAATGCAGGGCACAGTAAAGTACCCCAGCGCTATGCTGAGAGCGTACAACAGCAAAACCACCCAAGCACATCACTCTGATGGAGTCTGCAAGGTGGCAGGAAAAGCCCTTTTACAAATCTGCCATGGGAAATTACACCCCTGTCATCCGTCACGGCCCCCCACTGACAGGGAGATGCTAGGAATAAGCCCATGGTTTCTGCTCCTCCATCCATGGGGAGGTGGGGTGGCTTCCAAAGCCAAAAAAAGGTGGGGAGGGGTATGCCAGAATGGGTCAGGTTTTGTTGTCCTGCAGGTCTCTGGGATGTCTGCACACAGACGAATTCAGAGCAGAGTCAGGAGGACGGAGTCTGAAGCACCCTGACTGTGGTGCTCCTCGGAAGGAGGAAGCCTCGGTGATTATTATATTATTCTGGGTTGGTCTCTGTGGGCTGGTCAACTATCTGGGAGAGGCAGTTGTGACAACGCTGCAAATGTCACTTATCTCTGAGTTCCCAGAGGCAGTGGGATGTGCACAGACTCACAGCTAGGAAAAGGAATCTGGAAACACTTCACAGGCCCCGGGGCAATGGCCTGTTTAAGCAGATGGAAGAGCCTCCATTACACACAGCAGCATACAATGACCAGACAAAACAGGCTAGCGGTTCCTCACCTCTCAGTTAAAAATAAACAGCAAAGACTTGTGACAGGGTTGTGCTGAGCGAGACAGAGACCTGAGGAATTCACCTCCCTGCCTAGGGGAACTCCATGAATAATGCTTAGCGAGTGAGGAGAAGAATACTACTTTATTTTCCCAGTCATGGCTACAGTAGATTGCCTCGGGCTTTGTGAGGGCTGGTTGCTCAGTGGTTAACTCAGCCTCTTTGGCATGCAACTAAAATTAAACTTGCAGGAGTCCTCACGACATGACAGTGATTAAAACCCCTGGCTCAGGAGAGACAGCTCCACGGATCCCTCCCCATACAGATAGTATCTGTAGGCTGTTGACATAAAGGCAGAGACACATCTAAGGGCAGCTGACCCTGAAACTATGACAAAATTATTTCCAAATGCACAAGAACTCTATTTAAAACCTGCCCTCTAATATAAATAGCTCTTTTTATTTGCAGGTAGCCCTCAGCCATCAGCTCTGGGCCATGTGCCACGCTCTCAGGAATTACAGCACCTCGGGCAGTCATGTAGCTTTGCCTCTGGCACCCACTGAAGAGCTCGCGTCACCTCTTCGTTATTCTGATGCCAGCCCCTGCAGAAGAATGGGTTTATTCGCCCTGACGTACAGCAGCCTCTGGAGTGTAATGCAGCAGCTGGTTTCAGAACAGCTTACAGAAAAAAAACAGAGCTAACAGACGCTACCTGGGGTAACGTGAACACAGCGAATGTAATTACATCACCCGGATTAAAACTTGGCAAGGCCACCAGTGACATTACGGCAGCAAAAAGCACCGCAGGACCTTTGGTGAGCACAAGTTGTTACTGTGCCATTTGGTCTTTCTATCTAAATGATGGCATCTGCTGCAATAAAATATCTTCCAGATCCATTTCATGAGACGGACACCAAACAGAGTGATGGCGGCTGAGCAACTGGTGAATTCTTTTCCAACAGTGACCATCGAGTTCTCGTTTTGCTGCTTGTCTGAACATTAAGAAAGAGCCTGGCCAGCTGCATTTGTCGGCTCAAGAGCTGGAGCAAAAGGGAAGGGAATTGTGCGTGAGCCTTTCACACAAGCAGTGACTGGCTCAGGGGGCAGCACCAAGGGAATGCTGTCCCCCAACAAGGAATGGCCCAAGAAAAGCCCTGTTTTGTGCTGCTAGTCCTCCTCCCTACCACTGAGCCATGTGGTAGGAGCAGCTTCAGGCAAGAGAGATCCTCATCTCTCCTCTGAAAAGGCCCCTGCAGTGAAGATCTAGGTTTGCAGTGCTACTCCAGAAGTGGCTGGGGAAGCTGGGCTGAGCTCCTGCTGCAACGCAGATGGAGAGATTCGTAGGTGACAAACTTGCAGATGACAGATGACAGCAAGTATCAGCGACTTACGACTCTGTTTTTACTTCAAGTGATGCTCACGTCTTGTTATCCTTCTTGCTAGAAAACCAACTCTTCCCAACATGTTCATCTTTCATTAAACCTGCACCTTCCTACATTCTTCCAGCCAGTGCCTCAAGGCTGCACAACTTCAGCTATTACCTGGTGGATATGTTCTGGCAGAAAGCTGTTGAACGTCGCACTGCTGTCCTTGAGAAGCCAAGACAGTGGATGGGGAGGCAAAATTTATTGACATGGAATATATTATCCACCTATTGCATACTATAACTCTATTAGGATACTATGTCAAGGCTGTGGAGTGTCTTCTACTGTGGTAAATGCCTGCAGGGTTAGATTTCCTATTGCTGAGCTTACTGAGCTTCAGATCATTTTATTCACCACTAATACAAGGAGTTTCAATCTCTTTATGTGGGACCTCAAACCAGGACAATCTACAACACTGAGGGGATACCAAGAGCTGCGTGTTCTGCTTCAAGACAACCAAGACACTTTGCTGAAATGCAGCAGGGAGGTAATAACCTTGAGTTCGTTCCTAAAACAACAAAATTTAATCTCTAAGGTAAAGCGTGGAATACACAATTTACAATCTCAAGGATTATAAAACTTTCAGAAAGTTGAAGACTGAAACTACTACCCTTCCAAGTGGGATTTATTGAATTAACATTGGCTCCGTACAGTTTTGCCAGCCTGGGGCAGCACTCTGCAAGTCACTCGCATGATCACTGATCTCTGCCAGGATATCAAAGACACTGTTTGTTCTGATCCACCGGGAATATATCCACTGGACAAAATGTCATCTGTCTTTAAAGCACCGAGTGAGTAACTACATTCTCTAGAAACACAAAGACAAATCACCTCTGGACTCTGAGGTAGGCCTGGAGTTGCTACAGGACGGGCTTTATGAAAAGAATTAGCTACTCCACAGAAATAAAACCAGCAAACGAAGCAACAAGAAATCTTACCAAATGTAATAAAAAGCCCTGTAGCAGGAACAACAGCAAGAACACAAACCAAACAATTACACACACAATTGATCTAGCTTTGAAAATAACCCTGTTCTGGGTAGGAGGCTGGGTCAAATGACCTCCAAAGATCCTTTCTGCACTAAATCTGTATATAACTTTCTGAATGTACCTGCTCTAGATGAACCTGCTCTGGCAGGGGGGTTGGACTAGATGATCTCCAGAGGTCCCTTCCAACCCCTATCATTCTGTGATTCTGTGTAATTTAAAAACTACAAATTATGCTTTTTAATTCTTTAAGTCACCAGAAAATCAAGCACTCGTCCTGAAGAGATGTCCGTTCCCATACTCAAATCATAACGTGGCACAGACCAAGTAGTTGGTCCCCATGATAAAGGCAGTACTTGCCAGCAGTTACCTCCTGCCTGGGATGGGAGTTCCTGACATATCTGGGATAGGAAATACTCTGGGAAGATGCCCGTCAGCTCTAACACTGGTGTCCTGTTCCCAAACCTACTTCGCATCTCCGTGTGTGCAGAAATTCCTCTGGGCATGTAAGCATGTGTCCTCAACTTTAAAAGCTGAACTCCTAACAGCTTGGGAAATCCATCAATTATTTAAGCATACTGATATTATGCATTGTCCAAAATTTTGCTCTGATGGATATATAATCAACCAGCTAACTGCAGAGGATCTGTCTGCAGGGATATTTACTCTCACCTTCTTCATTATCTGCTGTGCATTTGTTATTACTCCACCCCATACCCAGAAGCCAAGCTGACACTTACAAACGCTCCAGCAAGAAGCTGAATGAAGGCATCATTAATGTACAAAGCACTAGGGTTTTCAGAGAAGCAGTTAATTAAGTGCAACTGTTCAACTGCAGTCACGCTGATTTGACAGAAATTATAATTTAGGGCCAAATTACAGATGCTGGCAAAAGCAGCCGAGGGAAAAATTTGGCCCTGCTACATTCCAGCCTGACAGTCACAAATGGAATTCCCTGTGTGCTCGGCAACAGCCGTGCTGAACCCTCTGCCAGTGCGAACAACACTGGTAAATAACTCGCAGAACAGACATTTCTGCTGAAGTCTGTAAGATTGTTTTCAAAGCAAGTCTGCACTGGAGTAACAGAATTGGGGCCCTGCTCAAAATTACCCTCTGAATTTCTTCCCTTCATGGGCAAGGTGTGCTATCTCTTGGCAAACTGAATTTAGTTCCATCTTTTCAAGCCGCTTCTATGTCACTGTTGGATCAGTAGAATAACGGAAATGGAGGAGGAACTGTGAAATGAATTGTCCCAGAAGGTGGTGGCAGTTCCAGGCCCTGAGGACGGATTAGATATGGCTTTCTTAAGAACTGGATAGGGTGAAGCCAAGCCAGCTTGGTCCTGCTGCAGTGCTGGTGGTTGGACCAGATGATGCTGGGTTTGGGTTCCCCTCTCACCTTGTATTTCTGTGTTGTCACAGTGGCTACTGAAGTGAGATTTATAAATTTCCACCCCTGCAGGCTAATGTTATAGTTAGTATCATGGACTCCTTTGCACTTGAGGTGGAGAGTTCAACTACAACACGCAGCCACGTTGCATAAGGAAAGGCTGGAGTCTGAGGCATGTCTTCCCCTGGGTCTCGCAACACAGAGGAAGAGGCATTTCCACGTGGAGCCTGATGGAAGATGGGACAAAGCCTTCCCATCATTTCCTCAGGATGACAGCCACTCAGCCATGCCAATTTATCCCGCAGAGCTAGAGGGGGATGAGAGCCAAGAGTCTGCAACCTGCTTTAATTCCTATCTCACACAAGAGAGTAGAGAAGGCTACTAGGATGCTCCTCCTCCATGTTATGATCCAGCAGGAGGAGGAAAGGACAGTTTTCACCCTGCTATACTTACTGAGCATAGAGAGCAAGCCATGGTCTTCCCCATGGAAACCATCTCCTTAGCTTTGAGCATCTTTCTTCTCAACTATGAGTTGTTTTGGTTGCACTTTATGCTACTGTTCTATCATAAATGGACCACAACAGATTACTTAATGGCCTGATGCAGACAAGAACACAAAATAGAGAGATATTAGCTAAAACAATAGCAAGATTATAAGCAAATGACTGACCTTTTCAACTGAGTAAAAAACCGCTCTAACAATCAATTATCCATTTATTCAAACACCTATCACTCATCTGTTAGCCTTCTGTAAGCTGTTTATGAATGAGATTTTCTGCAGCGTGACCTTTATTCTGCCTTCTGACACCAGGGGTCAAACTGAGAAGAGCAGTGATCTCAGTGTCCACAGAAATCAGGATGTTTAAAGGGGATATTGCCACGATAAAGCCTACCTGAATTTTTTGATTGGAGACTGCTTTTCCTGCGCAGTTGCAAGGTGCCCAGAATAATAAATGGGAAAAACCATAATGTTCCAGTTTGTTGAGAACCAAGTCACGAAAAAAGGACAGTCAAAGGTCTCATATGTGATTTTGACGAACTGCGTGGTCCCGACCCAGGAAGAAGAGACGGACAAAACAATCAGAAATCTCCAGATAAGCTTGAGAAATGTGGATGTGCAAGACTGGCATCGTGTCTGTCCTTCAGCTTCTTGGCTGCTGCTCTCTGTGTGTGTTTGTGTTCCTTCTTCCCCTGGAAAAAAAAAGAAAAAAAAAAAAGAAAAAGAGAAGAGTTGCACACATTATGAATGCATTCAAAACAATTCTTGGCAAAATCTCCCCTTCTGATCCAGACACAAACCACCCCTTGCCTTCTCCCTGTAATTCCTCTATGTCCCACAACCACTGTAATCCTGCACAGAAATACTTCAGTAACACCGTCTCTGTCATTTCAAGGGGAGAGGCACAAAATACAAACACAATACCAAGGCCTGAGGTAACAGCGTTACGGTTAAGCTGTTGCCACTGTTTGCTTTATCAGCCCTTCCTTCCTTCTCTCAGCCAAATCTCTAGAATAGAGCTACATCCCATGGAACCAACTACATTATAAAGTCAATTACTGTGCATGTGTGTAACATAAAAGCTATCTGAGCCTGTACATCTGAAGCCAGGAACAAATTCTTGTTATTCAAGATTTTAACTCAAGAATAACTTTTTTATTTACTAGCTAGGAGGGGAAAAAGAAACAGTTTGATCGTTTTATATACCCAAGTGGAGAAAGGCTTTTTTCAGCCAAGTTAGCGTATTTATATTTTTGAAGTTAAAAAAGCAAACTGGACAAACCTGAAGCTTGGCATGCCTAGAAATAAACCTCTACACATATGCAAGGAGGAATCAGAAAGTTGTGGTTCCCCTTTTTAATACAGTACTTTTCAGGTCTAAGTTGCAGACCACTGCAGATTCCCTAACGGAAGTGTAGAGAATTTAATGGTGGTGCTCTCCAGGCACGTCTTCCAGAGATGCCACCCACGAACCCTATTTTGATTTCACAGATCCCAGCTGTAAACGACGTCTGGAACTGCTGCATTGGATGCTCATGAGCACTAACGCTGTTGCCCCATGAGCTCACGTGGCAGTAAAGAGCTGCAGCCATTTACCTCATCAGACCATAGCACGTCAGTCTGATAGAAGAATCGGGAGTTCTTTCTGAAAATCATGACCTGCAGCTATTCTTAGCTATTACTATCAATTATCACTCACATCAACACATGATATGATATACTGTAAGAAACAATATAATTGTTGATGTTAAGAGGAGCTAGAGGTCCACTGCGGTGAGAGCACATATGCTGTCCTACATTCAACTTAAATGCGAAAAAGGTACCCTTTCAGACTCAGGTTTGAATTTCCTTTTTTATTACTGTTTCTGCTACAGCCGTAAAGAAATGTCAAACAGAGGTTCCAAGTTATTACGTTAGACCAACATTACATCTAAAAACCAATTCGTTATAGCAGGGAGCGCATTTGCAATCAAGAATTAAGCTAACCAGGACACGGAGCTTTTTGTAATTTAAGTGTATACCATTCTATTTTTCCTAAAAATAATCAGTATTCAGTGGCTCCATTGTTTAGTTGTGAATTAAGAATTTAAATAAAATTACAGGTTTATTAAAAACATGCAGAGGATAATCAGACACAGCTCTGAAAAGGCAAGCATCATTTTAACATTCTCTTTGGCTGCCGAGAGAAAATAGATATTTTTATGGTGCTAATAATGACTGACATCTTCTATTAAAAGGTAAATTACAGTTTATTTGCAAGTTAGAATGGCTTAAAAAGAACATATTATGTAACATCCACTTGGAGGTTTTCCTGTAAGCAAAACTACCAGGCAATTAGTCTTTCTTCAGATAACAGTTAAAATAATCAAACAATGATATAAGACTAAAGCAACTTTACCCATGCTTTCTATTTCTCAATTACCAAACAAATATGCAAACTGCTGTTACTATGCATGACACTCCCATTAGCATTTGACTTGTATTTTATAGACCCAGGTTTGACTGTTAGGGAAAGGCACAGAAATCAATGCTTGTTGCAAGTCCTACCTTGGATTTAAAGACCTATGTAAGTTTTAGCCCGATTAAATGTACAGCGGGGAGTTCTCGTAAGTGATTAATGGGTAGGATTTATCCCATGTAATGTAGTTAGCAAATAATTGTGTATTCAGACTAAACATGTTGTCTAGGGCCCCTTTATATTTAACGATAATGGACAGGCACGATGAGAAGGCAGCTGCTTTCATCCTCATACGTATCTAAGCCCACTGGAGGCACTTATCTCGCCCTAGACTAGATATTTATATTTCATTTCAGTGAAATTGAGATGGATCCCCAGCCAAAGTGACATAGTAGCTTGATGGTTGCTTTCAAATTACATGGGATGTGCACACTTAGATCTTGGCCAAAGAATCAAAAGGACAAGGTAAGAAATATCTTTTAAAATAACGACAGGGCTTGAACTCAAGGCATGTGGCGAGTAGGCACATGATTCATACTAAATAGGTTTCAGAATTGCCAAGTCATGAAGCTGGGGCTGGACTGAGCTAGAAAGTAGCACTTGTGTTCGGATATCGATTGAAATGTGAACGAGGAGAAAACAAATGGATCAGCCAAAGTAGTTGGTAGATAGCATTTTACAATTAGCGAGGTAGTAGAATCCTTAGTGTCTGCACTTTGTTTGGTCTGAAACAAACCAACAGACTTACCCTGCCAAGAGCACAGAAATGATCTGAGAACTCAATGAGGATGAAACGACAGGGAAAGAATGCAGATGCCACTGCAGGTGACACACGGAGATGACACTGGTCAATGGCAAACTGTGTTGAAAGGCAGTGAGCAGAAATATCCCTACACAGTCCTTTGGTCTATAATACAATTCTTGCTTGTGATGTCTCTGTGACAAGATGGTAACAGAAAACCTTTTTGCTTTCATTTTTGAGAAGAGTGACATGAGGAAAACCAAAACCTACAGCTTTTTTTCTGAACTGTTTTGACTACTTGGCAACCACATCCTCGAAAATAATATTCTTTATATTTGTTTACCTACTTGTCAGGTCAGTCCTACTTAGACCTTACTGATGAGAAAGGGAAGATTAGGATAAAAATGGAAAGTAAAAAATGCAAAATGAACGTTTAGAAGAGTATGATGTCAAGGCACTACTCTTTTCTCAAGGGGACTAATGTCCTTTCTTAGAGAAGATGGTTTCTGACTTTGGATGTACCCTAGTGCCAGCATGCACAGAGTTATTTCAGCCTGATATCTGCAAAAATGAGAATAAATTGGTTTTTTGGTATCTTAGGTATGATCTTTACAGCAAAATGCTGTATCATTCAATCCTTGTAGCAATAATCACCTCCAATATTTTTCTGAGGGTTTCCATCAAGAGAGTACTCCTGAAATATGAGATCCCTCCATTTTCCAACACAAGAAGAAAATGGTTGGCTCTTGCTGCCATCAGTGATGAAGTGATGAAGAGGAAGGTTCATCTCCCACAGTTCCAGTGCACAAGGGAGATCCAACCTGTACTTCCTCCCCTTTTTGCTCACAGTATCTATACAGACAGTCTTCCAAAGAACTTGGTCAGTCAAATTATTTCAGTCTTTTAAAGGCTCTCTCCTCCTCAACAGCACAATTCAGCAGACTGAAAGGCCTGTGGCTGCATGTTGTAATTGCTCCCATCCCATCCCTGCTGGTGATAGATGGACATCACGGTGAAGAAGTTTGTGCTCACCATACCTACAGGTTCATTTGAGCTAAACTTCTGCAGTAAAGTGGGTGACACATTCCTGACGGAAGCCCTGATGTGCAGCTGATCAATGATCTGACCTGTGGTGGTCTTCCCTAGATATCCTTCCACCTGTTGCTCCTTCTCTTCCTCTTCATCAGACCATCCATGGTATGAGCTGAGATTGTCATTGTCTTTGTGAAGGAACATGGCTGGCTCTTAAAGGTCCTGGTCTCTGGCCAGGCTGAAGCTGAGGAAACATAATCACTTTGTAAAAACTAACCTGTGTGCTAACATTAATCGTCCTTTCAAGATCTTCTGTGCCTACTGGCCTTACGATTTCTCAGCTATCTAACACATTACACGTACCTACTGAGGCCCAGGCTTTTTCCTCCCATCCTTGCTTCCTTCCCGCCTAACCCCAATTTGCACACAGGTACAGGAAGGACTTTCACGTGGCTTTGCTGTTCGCAGCACCATAAACCAACGTCAACATGCTCGGACTCTGCACCATCTTTGAAAAGACAGACGAAAGAGGCCTCTCACAGGCATGCCGTGACGCTGTGAATGCGGCTGTTATGCCTACCTGATCTGCTCTGCCTCTCGACTCTGCTGTGCCGACAGATTCCCGAGGGACTTCGATTCTGCAGCTCAAGAATGGGAGCAGCAGAATCTTCAGCAACAGATAGAGGGGAAAGCTGCCTAGTCATGCCTCTGTGTCTGCTGGGGCAGTTGCCTCCTGGCTTGTATTGGATGACAGATGATCGTGAGGCACCTGAGAAGAAAGAGTTTGCATCAGTTTGGCTGTAAACTCCCCTGGAGGAAAGCGGGGCTTTCAAACACTCTGTCAGTGAAATGCATACAAACGATTCAGTGGGAGAAAGGAAGCACACTGCGAAAATCAAGGTTTCAGCTCTCGTCAGAATAAAGTAAAGTAAATAAATACTTAACTCTTTCCCCCCTTACAGAAAAAAAGGTGCTGTATGAAAACCAGTCGCTCCCCTGAAGAAATGAGAACCCTGCGCTGCAGTAAATTCTTAGCCCCACGGCTCCATCCATAGGGTCTGAACAGGCAAAGGAATTTTCTACTCACGTGGGCCCCTTCCTGAGCACTGACACTGAATCAGGCAAAAGGAGAGGTCACCATTCTCCCTTAGGGTGGAAAGGAGGGCTGAGGAACCACTGTCTCCCCAGGGTCAGCGGTGACAATGTCTCCAGAGGAGAGCGTCCCCTCTCCATCCTCCAGAATGATCCTTGACACTCTTGTGCGGAATGAAGTGGCGGCCACTGACAGGTCTTTTGGATGAAGACTTCTGCTAAACCATTGAAGACGCCAGTTTTAAGCCTTTATGTGCACCAAATTAGAATCTCCACATCTTCAGAGAAGTTGCTTTTTCTTCTTCTGCTGGGTGCAGACAACACCAAGATGCTGCATTTCACACAGAGGCTGTAGAGAGCCACAAGGCAGCAGGCAAGACCCAGGTCCCAGAAATAGCAGTGGCACCAGATGAAAAGTTTGCCAGTGAGAAGGACACTGCATTTTACAAGCAAGAGCTTGAAGGACTGGATTAAGAACCAGCAAACAACAGAAAAGATCGCAGTGCTGGAATCTGGCAGAGTGCGCCTGGTGATCTTGCACGTACTACCAAATTTATTGAAGGTCAACACATGAGCAGCACAAGAGAGTCCTCTTCTCAGAAAGTCAAGATGACAGGCCATTTTGGTAAGTATAAATATGAGTTCGTGGTCAGTTGATCCCCCACCACTTGTTTTGCTGATGCTACTTCAGCCAGTGACCATCTTCCCTAACCTTACAGAAGACGCATATACCCAGAGCAGCCTTGACTGACCTTGCCATGACTTGGAAGGATTTAATTTGACAATTAATCACACCTATTTCACATTGTAAAGAATACAAAAATAGACACAAACCCTATGTGTAAGGTGCCAAACGTGCAACAAATACGTCAAAACATCTCAGAGGGCAACATTCTTTGTTTCAACATGAGCCATTCCAGTACGCTTTGTGCAAATGGCTCCATGCCAAACAACAACATAAAAGTATACTCTAAAGGAAGGACTGTATTAAAGATTCAACAGACTACGTAAATCAAGTCAACACTCTTTTGCCAGAGGAAGTTCAGAGGGTTCGTATAACCTTCAATAAACTATGTTTGATTCACCAGGTCTAACTACAAAGATCGCAAAGGAAGACATGTATAGAATATGTGACTACACAGAAAAATCCTCTCTCAGCGTATTTAGAGCCTCCAAGGTCAGTTTTACCCACCGTGTAGACAAGTGATTGAACCAGCAGCTAAACCCCTAGAGATGATTCTTCTCAAAGATGCTCTGTCCTTTCTCCTCTGTTCAGTGAGAGAACTCTGACACAAGGAGGATGCTCAAGTCCAGTTCCCACCTTCCCACATAGTTCTACAAATCCAGTCGATACAGTATAGAAGCCACAGTCCATGACAGCAGACCCACAAAAGTCGACTTTGAGGGATTAAGACCTATATGATGTCTAAGTACAGTATCATCTCTCTTCATTTTTCTATAAGCACTACTCTCTACAGAGCTTTTTAGAGCCTACTGGCTATTTTCAGACCTTTAAAAAGATGTTCACCTTCATATATTTTCTTATTAATGGAGAAAATCATGATCTAACCATGCAACTCCCCCCATGACTTTGTTCTACTCCTTCCATAACTCCAAGCCTTACTCCTCCTACTGGTAACAAACAAGGATAATGTTACCTACTTTGTAAACATCTCACAAAGTCACTCTGAGGTTGAAAAGTTCATTAGAAATGGCAGCCCTGGGCCATTCACCCCACCAGAAGCAGCACAACACCTTTGACAGCTGAGAGTTAGTTCCAGCCTCCATGAAATTAAGACAATCAGTACTTCGGGGCTAAATATTCAAAAAGGTACTTAATGAATTTTCAGGTCCCCAACTTAAAGAAGTTTTATTTTCAGAAAGATTTTGCTGACTGCCTGTCCTGAGAGAATCAGCCACCAAGGTGCCTCAACCCACATCACTCCTCACTTTGATATGCATCATTTAAAGAGCTTTCATTAAGCTGAAAGACACATGCTACGTCTCAATTCAGATGTAATTTAGGACAAGATCAAGAATCACATTACACTCAGCAGAAGTCTAGCAGATGATCCACAACCAAAATTTCAAGGAAACTTATTTTTCCTCACATGCAGGGAGAGCTCCGAGTTATTTATATCTGGTACAACAAAGCAGTATCAATCTTTTCCTGTCTGTTGAGAAATTCAGTAGTTGAGACCAAAACTGCAATTCACGAGATTGCATTTAATCTAAAGTCACTGCTTGATTTACTGAATTCTTTTTCCCTTATGCTTGAAAGCAATCGGAGAGCATGGCAATTTATCAATATTTCATTGTTACAGCTAGAAAGCCTGGGCCATGTAATGCTACTGAATCTGAACATATTTTAAGGATATACTTGGACGGGGAAGGTGAACAGATATATGCTGGGCTAACTTATCCAAAGCTGGTATCAGCAGCAAGGACAACAAATCACCATTTATATACTACAGCAATGAAACCTCGCATGTGTGCAAAGTTACCCCACATGAGAGGAAGAGAAGGCAGAACTCATCTAACTCCGGTTCTTCATCTCACACAGCAATTACCAGCTATCAAGGAGGGATCCACTATGACCCTCCACATTTAGAGGGATCAAGAGCAGCATTTTCCACTGAACTTCAGTATACCTTTATAAATCTCACATGCTTATGGGGACCTCACGGTCTTGGGCAGTGAGGGCATGTCCTCTCCATAGAGGACAACAGCAGGGTGCTGCCACAACTTGCCATGTGCAAAAGGAGAAGCAACTATGTACTAAAAAGGTTCTATAATACGCTTCCTCCAGAGCAAAGGAGTGACACTGCTTGAGTTGGATTCATTTGCCTTATTTTAGATGTCAGCCTTACGATGAGAAAAATTATGCCCTGGGACTATCTACATCTCTCTATGACTACACAGAGAATCACAGAATGGTTTGGGTTGGAAGAGACCCTTAAATATCATCTAGTCCAACCCTTCTGCAATGAGCAGGGCCACCTTCAACCACATCAGGTTGCTCAGAGCCCCATCCAACCTTACTTTGGACAACCATCCTGAGCAGAGATGTTAACACTGGGTGGGACTTTTTACTGACCTTCTTTTAACTTGAATAATCGATGTAAGAGGTTGCACAGATATCTGTAACTCACTGTGTACAGAAGCCTCATCCAGTTTCTGTAGACTGACACGCTCAACGCTGAGCATGAACACAGTTTGTGGCTTTAGCAGAGATTAATCACAGGCTGAGAATGAATCTACATTTTGGGCATTATTTGATATTTTAAGGGAATGCTACTGAAGAGATTGGGAAAAAAATAACAAATAGGAAAAAAATACCTTGCCAGACTGCCAGATCTTGCTGCTAGAAGTGTTCTTTCATTACTTGGAGGTTATAATCGAGCGTCAAAGCAACACTCAGCCCCTGGGACTGACAAAGGAGGAAAGGGAGAACTGGAAAGGACCACACATGATTGTATCAAGCACATTTTAATGAGTCAAATCCATCTGGATGACTTTTCATTATTGGATAAAAAAAAGCCCATCCTCTTTCCCATTTTCCATTATTTTGTTTCAGCAAATCTTTTTTGTTGCTCTGCAAATGTCGATGCTTTATAGCATAAGAGGGAAGGCCATTTCTACGCACGTGGAGACCGAAGAGAAACCAGCAAGGGGAAACCCTCACTTTCCACATGTTTTTAACAAAGTCTGTCCTTGTCTTCCATTAATTATTATATATTTATCCAAGTGTACTTCAATTTAGCAAGGTAATCATGCTTGTGACTACCCTAAATGACATGATTAATATCACTGAAGTCCATGCCTTTTCACATTCTTGAACACCATTCTGAGTCCTGGCTGCGGGAGGAGGTGACCACCGTGGCTGCTGCCGCCATGTCCATTCAAATCAGGAACCAGCAGCACATGCCTTGTCCTAACAACCGTTTTCACCATCCATCCATAAACTATGCACAGCTCCCTTGCTCCTTGACCCTCTGAAAGATGCGATACATGACTTGGCACCTTTTATTCAGATACAGATTTCCATATGCAGCTGACACAGTGAGAAAATATGTCCTCACCTTGGATTGAAAAATCAAGTTGTTATTTTGCAGGGGGCTTGGAGAGAAGGAATTATGCTTTGAGGTTCATGAACAATTCTTTTCAGATTATCTTCATGTATATGACATATTCAGCATGTGACAGCAGTGCTTGGAATACAAAAAAAAACCCATGCCATTTCATCTGAGATAAGTCTTCTGGTCTCAAAGTTGTTACTGAAAATGGATCAAATGGGCTGTGGGTAAAATAATCAATGCAACATAAAAATGCAGCCTTGAAAGTAATTTTTATGGCCAGGTCATCACAGAATCGATTTTTTTTCTTTTTCCTTTCTTTTTTAACCAACTGACCTGATGGAAATTTAGAACCTCTCAAACAGGTAACTGAATTCCCTTCTGAAAGCCATCCGTGCATTGGTGACACTGGATTACCGACACGAAGTGTTGGCTTATTTACAGACAGCAACATCTGGCTTGCTGCTACATGTTAAAATACATACTCTTTACTGTGTCCTCAAAATCTCAGCTCCTAATACATCATTGTTTTTGCATTGACAAAATGATATCTTCATGCCACTGTCGCAGAAACAATTGCTGCATTTTGACAGATGGAGGGAGGTAGAAGCCAGTCTGGTGTTATGTGGAAAGTACGTCAATTGAATGTTCCTGCTAAATTGGGCCCCGGTGAAAGAATTGACAACATTTCCTTTACACTGTTACCTGTTAGAGAGAGCATCCACGGCGATGATGGACTCAATCACACATCACAAGCCTATTGTTTCCAGCAGCCTGTGAACACGCTCAAGTTGGTAACAGTCGGTTCACGATGGCGAGGGCTGGAGACTTTTGCAATGAAATCCTGGTCTTAATGCTGCGCAGTAAGGAGAAGATGATGTGAGTTTCGTGGCCGGGGAAATATGGGATGCACATGGCCCTACAGGAAAGGGGACCGAGTTGCACTGCTATTGATAGGGGTGAAGAGAGATTATTCTGTCCATTTTACAATACCTCATTAGGTTGGATTAGCCATGGCTTTAATTGGATTGTTTGCGACTGTTAGCACACAAATGGGGCCTGGGCTATCCGACACTATCAACCCAATGGCGAGCTAGGCGCATAGCTTATTTTATTTCAGCCAAAGGGACTGCCTGTAAAATCAAATCCTGCCCTTCCTTATGCTGGTGTAAACCCACCGCAACTCAGTACAATCAGCAAGGCTGTCTTGGGCGTACACTAAAGTACCTGAAGATAATAGCTGAAACGGGAAGTTAAAATTCAAGGGAAAACTCTCCCCAACTTTTAATGAGTTCAGAACCAGCAGTTTGACTCAGGACATAAAGCCGTAATTACATTTAGTAAAACCGAGCAAACAAACAATAGGGAGGCTGTCTTCGCAGACAGTGTGCTCCACAGGTTTGGGGAAGAAGAATCTCTTGTTCAGTGAAGAAAAATCATTTCACCACATCTCAGACCTTTAGAGACGATGTTCTCCATTTAAACACGTCCTTCTGAGACACTGCAATGGTCTCTGTGTATTAGAGTTATGAATGTATGTCCACTCAGAGTAATGCCTTGTTCATTTACTATTTCCTTGTTCTGGAAGTTTTTATGTTTGAAGGGGACGAGAAGGTTACAACAATTCTTTTTTTTTTTTCCCCTAGGGGAAAACAAGATTTTCAGATTTTAATGGAAAACAAATGACTCAGTGATGGTGTACAGCATTTCTCTTGTACTATGATTAACTATTGTCAAGAGCAGAAAGCAAAAAAGCAGATATTTTTCTTGTAGTTTAACAGCGACATCCATCAGCAATTTCTGCCAATTATCCCTGCAGTGTCTGTACACAGCCGTTCACTCCAAATCAGCAGACACCAACTTCACTCGCAATTAGAAATCTCAACAGCTTTCATGTGCCCTCCTATCCTTGCTATAAAGTGAACAAAGAGGCAGCAGAGGGAGTAAATAACTTAAATTTCACATCCTATAACTAACTTAGTGCCTGATCAAGGGATGTGTCACTCTACACCCTTGCACCTCATTACCCTTCCAGATGAGCAGTTCCAGCCTAATTGTCAGGGGAGGAAATCCAGGTTAGACAGTCAAAAAAATCCTCTTCGCTACCAAATCTCCCCCACGTAGCTTCCCACCTCTCACTCCTCTGACCCCCGCCAATGCTCTGTGCTCCAGATCAGAACCAACACGGCAATGGCAGTGCTGCCGTCTCCCTGGTGCATCACCCAACTCTGGGGAAAGACCACCTTCACATCCCACATCACATCCAGGGAGAAGGAAAGGTCTGACTACAGTGATCATTAAGTGCCTGAAAATTGGTCTCACAGCTGAGACAAATGACAGAGATACCTGGCAGGGATGGTCAAGGTATATCTGAGACTGCCTTAGAGGAGGGATGACATGGGTAATTTCCTGAAGTCACCTTCCAGACCTGTATCTCCTTGGCTTTGTGATGGTAACAGTGTTGGGACCTTGTCATAGAATCATAGAATTGCCCAGGTTGGAAAGGACCTTTCAGATCATCAAGTCCAACCATCAACCTAACATTGACAAAAACCATCACTAAACCACATCTCTAAGCACTACGTCTACCCGTCTTTTAAATACCTCCAGGGATGGTGATTCAACTGCATCCCTGAGCAGCAAACCCCAAGTCCTAAGTCCCAAGGTGCTAACTTTTCCTGATTTAAGATCCACACAACTGAACAATAAGGCCATGGACCTTCCTGCAGAGGAAGAGGAGGGCAGTGTAGAGACATCCAGAAGTACATCTGCACCCCCGTGTCTAGCCAAGCTAAGCCTGTGCCAGCAAACAACTCCAGATCATGGGGACTGATCCAATCCCTGCTGCAGTTCCTGGGAAGACCAACTGATTTTAGTGAGCTTTGGCTCAGCCTCCAAGGAGGACAACAGGGGTACTTCCACATCAGACTACTCCATGAGGAGGAGGGAGCTGGACTGTCAGATGTTTTTATTCAGGTGAAGCCAACGCATAAGTGTCTGAGGGAGCAACCCTAAAGGGATGTACAAGCCTTTGTCCCCTTATTGCAGCTCCAGAGCAAGGACTTTATTTTAAAGTTTTGCTTACATAAACGTTCCCTATGAGATCACCTCAATAATAACTTCTGAATGAGTCCCTTGAACACACATTCAAAGGGATCATAGAATGGTTTGGGTTGGAAGGGACCTTAAAGATCATCCAGTTCCAACCTCCTGCCCTGGGAAGGGACACCTCCCACTAGACCGGGTTGTTCAAGGCCCTGTCCAGCCTGGCCTTGAACACTATCCTTCACTGCAACAGATCTACACGACGTTCTTTTCCCCAGATATGCTTGACCTGACAGCAACTCAAGCCAATCACAGGATTCATTGGCCTGGGATCAGACCAGCTTTTCATCACCTCAGCACTGACTGAGCAGCAGATAAACACAAATCATTCAATTCAAAGCTGCACACCATCCCATTAAAGAAAACCTCTGTTACAAACTTTGTAATAAATTATACCAGATGCGCCTCCAATAGTTTCACAATTTATACACTTTACTCCAAAATAAAAGGTTATGAATCTCTATAAAAAAATCCTTTGAAAGGGAATCTTGTCATTGCCAAAATTTAGTGACATTTCCAAGAAGAAACAGACATTCTGAGTTAAACTCTTGTTTTCACTTTCACTGCAGTAAATCAAGAGTAGCTTCAGTGAAAGCCATGAGGCTGCTTTGACATAAAGTTGTGAAAGGAGCTTAGACCCAGGACACTCCAGAAATCACTCATATGCATCTCATTATTAAATAATTCTGATATACCTTCTACTGTCAAGAAACACTGCAATAAATCCAGGCCGGTTCATGGGTCTCCTAAGATGCGAGCGTAAAAGCAGTCAGCACACTGACACACAACTCAATATCAAACTGCTTGTATTTATCTCCTCCACAAACTATTGCCTCTCCTGTTTGATGGGCGCCTCCAGAGAGCCATTCATTCCAGCTCCCTCAGATACCAACCTTGGGAGATGAATCAGCTCTCAGAGGTGTCCAGCTCTCCCGCTGACTCCAGGAAGCTCTGACAACTTTCTTAGTACTTACCGAGGCTCACATTTAGATGCATCCGGATGAGTCCAAATCTGACTTTCTCGGGCTCAATCCATGGCAGTGCATGCTTTAATTTTCTTGCCTGACTTAGAGCCTAATTAAGCACATTTGAGGAAGGGTGGGTTAAAAAACATTCTACAGATAAGCAGCTGGGGCAAAAGCGAGTACTTATCACTATCATGTTGCATTTTGTAACCCCTTGAGATACTTCCAACTGTTTTCTTCACTGCCCTTGGGGTCATAGCTCCATTGGGTCTCACCCCTGCCTTTCCATGACGGCACATTTGGGGTAAGTCTCCTCCACGCAGAGTCCACAGAATGCACCTGGCTCAGGCACTCACATACACACTATCTTCTCGCTGTAGCTGATGCCGTGTTGGGGAGGGAGGGCTGGCCAGACCCAGATGAAGACGTGTTCTCAGAAGTATTTGGTGGTTGCGGATCCCAGCTCCATAAACACCTCACATTGTCCAGAACCGCTCAGCCCACGCGCCAACCTGTCTTGGCAGCTCTCTGCTACGTTTCTTTCCATGTTCACAGCATTTTCTAACCAGTATCTGCAAACATCTGGGTGCCTCTTTACTGCTGAAGGAGTCTTCTTGCCTGGAGTCAGCAGTTTCTGTGGTTCTACTAGAAGATATCTAGGAAGCCACAAACCTCGGCTGCCTGAAAACTGCCAACAGAGTGCACTGCTGCCCTGCTCTCCTCCCAGCACACAGCTCCAGAGCCCAAGTTGCTGTGGCATCTCTTCCACCTGCCCTCCCCATGCCTGGGAAGGAAAGGAGGGACAGGCGCAGTGCTCTTGGGAAGCTGGCTGCCCTGCCCCATTAGGATTCTTTGGGAATCCCTGTGAAAATATCTACTGATCTGTAAAATTGGCTGCACACGCTCACGTTTAATGTATGGGTCCAGTATTAGTTCAGCTTGGCCAGCTTCATCCCTAGCAAGAACCTTTCCATTTTCAGCCTGTCAGATGTGACAAATGCTGTCATGTAGTCACTTCCAGTCTATTGCCCTTTCTTCCTATGACGACTGGATTTTCCCTCCCTGAGGGAACAGGCAGTGCAGTATTTGACAAGGCTGTTGCAGCCCAGCTTGGGGAGAAGGTTAAAACTGGACTGAACAGAGGCACCTGACAGCAATTGGACTGGTTAAGTTGGAGGCAACTGCAGCTTGTGAGTGGTCTTACACCCGACAGGGTAGGGACAGTCTTCAATCCTCTGCATTCACCGCCTGGCGTGACACGAGCCTGGTCTGTGCTGGGGATTCTCAGGGAATAAAGAGCAGCAAATCACCCCATTACCCAGCACAGCGAACCAGCTCACCCGGCCGCAGCGCTGCTCCTTGAAAAGTAGGCGGGCGTACGAATTACAATTTCACGCATCCTAAAATCTGGTGCCGTGCAACAGCAACAGACCAACATAAGCAGCTGGGTCTTATCAGCTCCTTCAACTTTAAGGCATTTTTTCCCCTCAAGAAAGAAACACTAGGTAACTACCAAGCCTGCAGAACACTCAATATTACACATATATACTCACAAGAAAAAATGACACAAACTACTGCCTGCTGTATCAAAACCCAGCCCCATTTGTAATTTAAGCCAGTCCGAGCCAGGTAGATTGAAGAACTGGAAGTCACGCTCTGCTGACAAGCGCTGGACCATGTCTCTTGCTTTGTTTTGATCCTGGAGGCAGCGCTGAATTTAACTCCCCAAAAGGAATCGCATTTTCATTGCTGGTCGGTGTAACAAAGCTCAGACGAGAAACAGCACACACCTCGCAATTTTATGGCTCGTGCGTTCTTAACAATGTACCACGCTTGGTGGGAAAAAAAGTTCATTTCTGGCAGAACGAGCAACTTTGTAAAGTACCACTCAGCTCTTTAAAACATCTGACACTGAATATAATAAACTTGCAACAGTTAAAGCCTGAGATTTCTGCAGACATTGAAAACAAAAACTTGAACCTGAACATCAGGAGTGTTTTTAGAAAAGCTCTTCTTTCGCCCTTTGCTTTATACCGCACATGTACCCGCTGTATATTTTCAGTACACCAAGCTTTCCATCTGCATCACAGCTATCAGGGCAGTTGTATCTCCCACTGGACAATATCACCACACTTCCAGTTGGCACAAAAGCGTGATGTGAAGTTGGTGTGCACTCTGCCAGGAATGAGGCTGTCATGTCCAATCGAGAGCACACACAACAGATTTCACAATTACCATCCTGTGATTCTTATTCTTGTATTAAGGAATTGCTTTAGAGCTGACGCTTCTGAAAATAAGGGCGGGGGGAAACCAGTTTAAGGGAACAATTGCTATCTCAAGCACAAAAAAACTTGGTGCCTCTGTCTTTAAAGCAAAAAAGATTAATCTAGAGCACAGTATTAAAATACTACAGAAAATTCGATAACATTATATGGTCCTAATTTCACATCATTTTAAAAGCCCAAATTGAAGTACAACAACTTTATCAGTTGTTCACATTTCAATGTTAGTTTCTTTATCAGAAACCATTCACACTGCAGTTGAATACAAACAATAGAAATTTAACCGCACTTATCCTATATGATATTAAAGTGCTAAAAATGCTATTTATTTTAAAGTACACACACACATGCACACACTGACGTTACTTTGCGTGGAACACAGCAGGAGGAGCATGCAAAGTAAATTCCTGCGTAGGGTTAGATATACAGGAAAAAAAAAGCTTTTACCGTCTGGCACAGGCAAATTTAATTCAGAAACATTGTAAGACGGTAATGGTGCCACTCTTGCTGAATGTTTCTTCATCCTTTGAAATTGCTCTGCTACTCACACGCTCACTTCGTCTTTAGTCTGCATCGCTTTTGGTCCCCGAGTATTATAGTAAACACTCGGCTATGGCTGGTGGCTAGATGTTGTTCTGGAGATGCTGCAGGAGGCTACGAGTACTGATTTGCTGTTTCCCTGGGAAACCATCTGCAACACATTCAAACAATGCTTGACCTCTGGTAACACTTTTCTTTCATTCAATTGTTAAGCGCAGCAGATAAAATATAAATATATTAGCTATTGCGCTTGGTAAGCTTGAAAGCGCAGCAGCCCCCTTACATGAAAGCAAGGATTTCATCAAATATCTGTGCTGCATTAGCGAAGCAGACGGGAGATTTCTCAGACAACTGCAAGGGAATTATGCAATGCAATTTTCTGGTTCCTTACACCGTGACAACATATGGATGATTACAGTAATTATTTTAAATAAACTTTTAATAATGTAACTCCTATAGAGACGCTAAATCAGGAATGCCTTGGGCAAAAGTGCTGGTGACATCCAGCTCTGTATCTGATAACGAAGCAATGGAATTGCAGGAGTCTCTTCTCTTTTAATGCCCTACAAAAATTGTCACAATCAGGAGATATATATATATATAGGCCATGGTTGGTCTACGTTTCTTCCTCACTTCCCTTGAGGCAGCTGTGACACTTTTTTCCCCTCTTTCCCATACATCTTTTCTCTCTTCACTTGGAGCAATGAGAAAGTTTCATTGAGCAAACCGGTGCCAGCCCGTACAATTTTTGCAGCTCTTAGAAAACCCAACCATTTGTGTAACCCAGCACTGTGCTGGGAGCTTGCTTTACCAGGAGCTGGTTACCAACACCTCTTAAGAGCTCTGGCTTCAGAGCTCTTCACCAAGAGAACTACCATGCAGTCTCATCCAAGAATTTGTAGGTAGAAAGCTCTACCATTGATATTCAAGGTTTTTGCTATAGGAACTACGGGAAATACAAAGGGGAAGGACAGAAAGGCAGCTTAGCTCTACCACAATCTGCTAGCAAAGCTGTCTAATTTTTAAGGGCTGCAAGTATATATATATATACACACCTTTCACCTATAGTCTTTTGTGCCTTTGATAGCAACTGAGAATGGGGATTCCGCTTGATCCTCCATCCCCTGCTCTGACACCAAACAGGGAGAAGTTATCGTCTCTAAGGAAGGCCATAAAGTTGCTGATTTGAAAAGGATCGAGAATCACTGACCTGGAATGTCAGGAGCTGGGGTTCCTAAATCAGCCTGCAGGGATCTGACACGTTTTACACAGTAACAAGCACTGTGCTGGGGGTATGTGTGCAAGGACCATTCCCTTCACTCACCGTAAAGAGCCAGGACATATGGAGAAGCAGAGGGGAGGACGCAGAGTCCCGGCCGGATCATGCTCCGGATGCAGACACAGAGGAGCCTGGCACATGGGGAGAACTGAGCTATGGCATCCTAATGGATGAGGCAGCCCATGACTCCACCATACCCAGAAGGGCTAGGAAATGACCCCTTAGGTCTTTGGGGCAAGCAAGCCAGCAGCATAGGACATTATCTTAAATGCACAACTTTGCCCCCTGCACATCCCTTTAATGCTGCTCTCTTATCCCAATTTGGGAGACAGAGTGGCCTGCACTCTTCATTATTAATGACACAGGAAGGAAGAGACAGTAGTTAACCCTATGGAAGGGAAAGAGAAAGGAGAGAGAATCTCATCACACCCTCCCTCAAGGCCATCCCGCCCCAGTGTCAAGTACCTGGGACACATTCCAGAGGAAGTACAGGGGAAAAAAAATAGTTACAGCTGCTTGATTTTCCACCCAGCACCTCCTGTCCTGGAAGGCTTGGAGCTCTCCTTTAGGATCTTCATTATATCCCCTGTGACTGATAAGGCTCTCCACAGTGATAGCCTTTTCCAAAGCATCACACTCCCATCGCATAAAGCTAACTGGCTTTTACTGCTTATCTGCATGCAGAGGATTTCCAGCACTGTGTAACAGCCACTATTCCAAAGAAAATTACCTTCCCAATTTGCAGAAGGAATTTTATTTTCCCCTCTGAAGTGCTGAGAGTCAGCAGACTTTCTGATAGAGTAATCACCAGTCAAGTAATTGCTGGCTCCACAATCACAAGGCTATCTATTAATACACGTGTAGTCCTTGAGCATTTCTATAATATAAACAACATAACAGAGAGATTGTTTTTAGAAAACCATTTCTGCAAATAGGAGCCTATAATGGAATCATTAATGAACCTTAACAACGGTGAGGATGAAACGCGTGAGACAATGTCAAGCAATTCGAGACGTTTCTTTCAGACAATTTCGACCTTAACGGCAGAACGTGATTGCATCTAAAAGTTGCTGCATTTTTTTTTCAAACGAAAAAATCAGCCATCATTTTAACACTGTAACTCAGAAGCCGTATTCAAACCCACAAAGCACTCTTTCAACCATGTACCCCAGCAATCTCCATTTCATACAATACTTAGAAGATAAAAGAAGCAGATACAAAACTGTTTTAAAAATACATGTGATTAGTACCTATAACTCCCATCAAAGATTACAGCTTGAAAAGCATCAGTTTCTCTGGCTACAGAAGCAAGAACTTTGGCCATCTGTTTCTGCTCCTACTGTGAATAGCTGATTGCATTTCTGCATGAGATGCTGCTCATACAGAGTCCTCTGATCCTTCCTGTGTACTCCCGATCTCCACTCTTAAGTGTGCTGAAGAATTAATATGGAGCAGAAGTGAGAGAAGCAAGCTCTGTCCCTCTCTCCTGAGGTACATCAGACACAAATCTATCCGCAAGTGGAATGTGACGTCCAAATTTACCAGGATGGCATGATAACTACTCCACAGATTGCAAGTCAACATGAAATCTGCGGTTCTGTGCCATCTTACTCACCTCATGTATAAGCAAGGCACCACCGTGGGAAAATAAGGGTTTTTTTTTCCCCTAAAAATTAAAGAGTAAACTAGTTTCCAGGTACCTTTAAAACAGATCTTCGTACGTTGTTGTTTGCCTCAAGTTCTGCACTTTCAGTCTGCAATATGTTAAAAGTTTTCTTTTACTTGCAGGGAGTGGAAGCTGTGTGATACCTGGCACCTGGCTCACAACTCTGACCCCGAGCCCCAGACCACCGTCAGCCACTGCTGGATGTGCTGGCTCAGCAGTCTGGAATTGAACAAATCTCAGTGCTCCACATAATCAATCTACATATCCAATTATTACCACTCAGGGAGTCCCTATTTGCCAAGGAAACATGCAGTATGAATTATAGCATGTAAATTATACAGCGTAAATGATAGCCCAGGCTGCAGGCTCACAGCTTCCACATCAGTTCCTAGTGAAGGCAAATGCTGTTAAGAAACTAACCAAAGCTCCCAAGCCAGATGAAGTATCCATTCCCTTGCACTGGTTTTACTGTAAAAGATGATCATCGAATGAGGAGAGATTCCTCCTTCCTGGCCAAGAGTCCCAGCAGTCGGAGGTCTCTGAACTGCATCCAGATGGCTTCCGACCGTGCTCCTTATGCAGGCACGGCACGAGTCCTGGTCCCCTGGCTCAGTAAAATTTAATCCAGATGAGGGCAGGGGGAAGCGGCGAGGCTGCTGACTCACTAACCAGGCAGCAAACCAGACCTGGAAGTGCAGTCAGAATTCGAGAGTGCTGAATCACAGCCACTACTAACAAGTACTGCACGCTCACAGCAGAAAGGGACTGATACCATCAAAACATAACGTAGTGCTCTTGGCTTACACCATCTCTGTTCGCAGCAGTTAGCTCATGAGTATTTAAGGGACCTACTGCAAAAGTAAAGGCTATTTACTCTTCTTTACTGAAGCTGCGACCTACATCAAAAGGTGTAGCTGAACTCCAGGTAACCACCGGTTCATCTTAAGCGTCAGCCCCACACAAATGGATGTTTGCTTGCAAAAAATCGTGCTCCAGTCACAGATGTACTCAATTTCTGCTGAAAAAACTGGCAAGAGAGAATAAAATCATTTGGAGGTTTACCTCATGGTAAGATATATAGGATAAGGTCCCTGTGAAGGGCACTACACCATCTTGTGTCTCTAGTTGGCTATGGTGTCTGTAGTCCTTATCAATGAACAAATTGAGCTATGTCAGGTTCAGTTTGGGGAGCTTTTTTTCCCCCCTATGGAAAACAATTAATAGCCAAAATTACAATATTAATATAATCCCGATGAGGAGTGCCAGAATATCTGATGCAGAGAAGATGGCAAGTGTGCTCAGGCCCCAGGGAGACAGATTCATCTCAGCTAAAGGAAAACGGCTGCACGAGTACACGAAACACTGGATTTCCACACTGATAATGGGATTCATCCCATTTGACTTTGGACACCAGATTCTGAACCAAGTAGACCAAAAGAGATGAGTGGTGGGAAACGGATAACTCTAGAAGAAAACTTGCCTGGTCTCTCTTAGGTGTCTATTATGAACTCAGATTAGTAACTCCATGAAGGCATGCGCTTCTCCCCCCTGACTGATGGCCGTGAGGTGACTTGCTCACACCTGGTCACCTGGCTTGTAGACACACTAGTTAGGGCAGATGCTCCCAATGGGAAACACTTTGTGTGAATGCCTGATAAAGAAATTAAAGGACTTTATCTGACTATAGTTGATTTTGGAACAGTGTTCAGATCCAAAACTGTCGTCTTTGTTTAACACCGCTAGTTATAAGGTCTGTATGAAATCCACTTTGCAGACGTCCCTGCAGCTGACCGGTCAGTCCATCCCCAATCACTAGACTACAAGACTCTCATAAACATGACTTTTATTGGCTCTTCCAGGCTGAGCATGTGTTTTAAGATGACAAGCTGAAAGGCCATTATCAAGTTCATTTTATCTTGTTGGAATATAAATTAGATGCAAGATGCAGAAGAGAAAAACAGTCAAGCTGAAATCAAAACAGATGTATACTCCAAAAGGGATTTTTATGTACACTCAAGTCAAGGCTTTAGTTTGAACTTTTACCTTGCTTCTAGCAAAACCAGAAGCACAGAGCAAATGTTACTTGATTCAAATGGCAAACTCAATCCAAAACAACTTCCAAGGCTTGAAGAAAAAAGAATCCTGAATTCCTTACTCTGTCTTAACTTGGACAAAACTCTCACTGGCTTAAATATAGCTGGACACCTCTGCTCAACAATCCAGAATATCAACTCTGCTCTGATAAGCATGCCAGTAACATCTACCAGCCAGGTCGCGGTCCTTCAGGCCCACCAACTGCACACCCTCTGTGCTCTCTCCAGGAGCGACAACCCTCTGTGCCCACACACCCAGTGGCTACACACAGAGAGATGACAATTAATCATTCCCCAAGTGTAAATTAACAGCACCCACAGGCCCGTACTCAGGTGGTGAACGCCGGCCTCATAGACCTGCAGGAGAAAGGCTGCGCAGTGCAGGGCAGCCCCAACTCAGAATATTTAAGTGCTTAGAGAGTCCCACTCACTTGTTTACAGCAATCGTGTTCTCCATGCCTTACTGATGGATGGCATAAAAATCACCATATCATCAGTAGCGAGTTCTTGCCTGTCTTCTCCAGATATTCTGTCCAAAGAGCTGGAACCAGGCAAATCATTCTGTAGTGGCATTTCAACCCGGGTGCTGCTGCTCCCAGCCATCACTTGCTTGTGATGGAAAGACTGCCATAACCTCAACCTCACTAATAACCAGGTATGATTTGTTTGTGAATATTCATATTGGAGGCATACTAAAGTCTCATACGTTTTGTTCACTGAGGCAGAAACTGAATTTTATCCAGGTTTTCTGGTATTTTGCAAATACTCACTGCCTGCTAAAATCTCACCTAATAACTGCAAGAAATACCTGCTAAATCTGAAGAGATTTTAATTCCCTTGGGGGCTGGATGTTTATATACTGATCTCTAGTTCACGTTAACATGCGTTGCTATTTTCAGTAAATCAGCCCAGGAATTCACTCTTTAATGCACACTCTGTTTTTCTAACAGAAAAATGCAATGTGATCTATTTTCAGGCTTCCCAAGCAGGCAAGTTCCAGAAATCAGATCACCAGCACCAGGTAAGCATCCATGCAAAGACGATGATATGAAGGTTTGCTGCAGTTCTCAGCTGTCGTCCAGGATAGGAAAGCTTCTCCCTGCTGCCACAAGCAAAGACCTTTTCAGTCCCCTGTGTCCCACCGGACCCCAAGGAGCTGCTGCTGACCTGCTGACTGCTCGACTTGCTGATGGCTCCCACATCACTGCGAAACCAGTTCAGAAACACTGGGGTCACCGACAGCCAGTTGTGTCTTGGCTACTAGAGACCTGATCCTGAATGGACCTGAACAGTTCCTAATGATTTTGATGCTACCGAGTGGGTAAGATGCTACACATCATCACAATATGTTGCCTACTATAAACCCAAAGTATCTGATGGTTCCCCCAATATCAGCATGCCTCCCCACCAGAATTAGTCCACTGACATCTTCTATCGCACTGCTTTTGGAAAGCTTGTTATTTGCTATGTGATTTTATAGACCTGACAGCTAGTGTTTCCAAGCTTTTCCTGGGAAGCACAGGGATTAAAAATTTCAGTTAAAACTAACCTCAAATTTTCCTCAATCATACGACTTTTGAAATATAAACCGCCCACCTGCAATGATCTGGAGATACACGCTAATGTCTCCAGAGCTGGCGATGAAGCTTCTTAGGGTTTTTATTCTCTTGTAACATGAAAACATCATCTAGTAAGAAATATTAATCTTCTAATGCAATTAAAGATATAAGGAAAAAATATGAATTGTGGGCACGGAGAGCTGTTCTTCAATTTTAATAAAAAGAAGCTGTTCAATTTAAAATTCAGCATTTCATGGGAACAGCGAATATATCAACTTAGACACATCTTCAATATTTTGACATTATAAGAAAAAAAGACATTGATTTCATGTTGATAAAAATACTAAAAGTTACCTCCAACATTAGAAACTCATTCATAGAATCATAGAATTGTCTAGGTTGGAAGGGACCTATAAGATCATCGAGTCCAACCATCAACCTAACACTGACAAAACCACCACTAAACCACGTCCCTAAAATTAATTATTCTGTAAATTCATATTTACAGAACAATCAGAAGAATAAAAAAAAGCTGCTCAAAGACATACCAAAAAGGATTCAAGAGGAATTTTACTTCAGCGGCACGGTGCACATGGTGTTACTGGCCTCAGAGCCTCTGCCAGGTTGACTGGAACCTGCTGTCCTAATTCTGAATCAACAAGACAAAATGTGTTTATTACTCCATTACAAGTTTCAGTTTAGGGGCTTTACCGACAGCCAGGCACAGTGAAGAGCAAGAACCTCATGGGGAACTCACAGAAATCTCATCTGTAGCATGCACAGACCTCGCTTGAGAAACCAGAGCTCACCAGACTCCCTACGACACAGTCGACCTGCCTGAGGTGGAACCATCAGCTCATGTGAGAAGCAGTGCTGGCCAAATGGTAAGGCAACAAGGTCATGTCATGACCTTCTGAAAAACTACCTGGGTAATGTAACCTTCAGCTACTCAGAGTCTGGGCCTCCCCCACCAAAAGTCACCTGAATTTCAAACTCTGGCCAAGTTTAAGAAATCGAAAGAAAGGTTCTTACTTCAGCCTGGCCACTCCGAAACTCACTGGAAGTAAAACACAGCACAAGCAGACAACCAACATCCAGACTATTCAACAACAAAGAATAAATCTGGTATCAAATATCCAATACAGACTTCCCAGACAGAATAACAAAATCAGACGCCCAAGACATATTGGTTTTTTTTTTTCTGAGGAAAACAGCTTAGATGTAATTGCATGTCAGATAATTATTTGCCTTTCCAATGTTTTATTAACAAAGCTGCCATGAGTGAAATAAGCTGCCTCCATTTTCTGGTTTTGCGGTTATGAAGTGCGTCTTCTTTACCACAAGAGAGCATTTGAGTTGCAAAAACTTCCATTTTGTGTTTGTCATCATGGCTGCAGAGCATGTCAGCGAGACACTAAATCACTTCTCATCTTTGCTGTCTTTTGGGTAGCCAGCAGTTAATTAGGGCCTTTTTTTTTCAATACCATAATCAGAATAGCAGAGCAGGCTAGAAATCCAGGGCTGGCTAGTCCCAAAATATAGCCACCAGCATGTTCCTGTCTAGGCAGGTTCTATGGTAGGAGTAGGAGCTTCCACCACCCAACACTGCAACCCCTGCCACCCCAGATGGTACCACCAAGTTCCTTGGATGAAGGAACATAACCCATTTTCAGGACAAATTATAGCACGAGATAATGTTTGTTGTCGTGTTAGTGGTGCTGCATTACATTTCACAGCCGCTCTAATTTTAAAGGCTGGGTGCAGAATTCCCAGAGCTTTTGAAGCAAGACCTGAAGCTTCAGAAAAGATCTGAAAAAGGACTAAAGTGATTAGAGGTCTAAAAAAAATGCCACAGGCCGCATGTGAAGATGGGAAGAACTGGGGTCGGACAGAGGGGAGACAGCAAGTTGTCTTCATGTGCGTAAAAGATTCCTGCACAAAAGAAAGGATTAATTATGCACGTCTGTGCTGACAGGGCCAGGAGCAAGAGACTTTAATTGCATTAATGGAAAGTTCAGTGGGACACCAGGCCAACTGCTAAAAAAGGAGAACAGCGAACTGCTAAATAAGATGATGCCAGGTAGAAAATTCCCACTGCAGGAGGGTTTTCAGATCAGGCTGTCCGGCATGGACGAAGTGGAGTTGACTGCCTCTGAGCATGAGGACAGAGTATGTCCACTTTCTATCATAAAATGATTGTTGTAAATGTTTTTACCTGAAAACAGATCTCCAGAAGGTGCCAAACATACTCAGGAATACCAATCCTTCAACATGACTACATTTGGGTATTTAAGCCCTCCTGAAAGTAAAGGCCTTGTATTTCATTTAGCTCATCCCATTCATTCACTCAACCTATATTCATCAAGCAACGCTGAGCTAATAATAAAAAGGCACTAGTAATAAAAACTAGCTATTATTAGCTGAGCTAATAATAAAAACTAGGGTGAAGGAAACATACTGGGAGCTCAGAATGGGTGTCAGAAGTAGGATGCTCTGCAGAATTCCCAAATAAGCATCCCGCCACTGCATCCAAATCATTGCCAGTGGTGTTTTCCAACCTGTATACCACAGGCAACCCAGGACCACTGTTAAGGACAGGCATGAAATGTTAGAAAGAAAAGCAAGCCTGCTGCCAGCAAGCATTGCTTATTATTCAGGCTTCTGTGTCTCTGTTTGACTCCCACTAGCATCAGACAGCGGATTTTAGAAGATTCCCAAGGCAGATGTGAAGCCTTGTGAAAGACTCATGCAGCAGAGCGCCAGGGCTGCACAGGGAAGGAACATGAACGAGCCGCTGTTCATGTTGGCTTGGCTTGGCTTCAGGAGCTGGCGTTGAACACGCAGTGTTGTAGCTTTTGAGGGAGAATGTGACCAAGTCCTGATTCAATGGGTGACTCTGGTTCAAGGCCCTATAGTAAAATCAATTTCTAGTAGTTTTGGTAGTTAGTCATAAAATCTACCACCCCTTGGGTTTTGCTATTTTTATTAAAACACATTTTTATTTTCCATTTTAAGTGCTGATCTGATGCCAGGGTGGCTGGAGGGGACTGGAACACCTCTCTTATGAGGAAAGGCTGAGGGATTTGGGTCTCTTCAGTCTGGAAAAAAGACGGCTGAGGGGGGATCTTATCAACACTTATAAATACTTAAAGGGTGGGTGTCAGGAGGATGGGACCAGGCTCTTTTCAGTAGTGCCCGGGGACAGGACAAGAGGCAATGGGCACAAACTTGAGCACAAGAAGTTCCACCTAAACATGAGGAGGAACTTCTTTACCCTGAGGGTGGCAGAGCACTGGAACAGGCTGCCCAGAGAGGTGGTGGAGTCTCCATCTCTGGAGACATTCCAAACCCGCCTGGACGTGTTCCTGTGTAACCTGCTCTAGGTGACCCTGCTCTGGCAGGGGGGTTGGACTAGATGATCTCCAGAGGTCCCTTCCAACCCTATGGTTCTATGATTCTATGCTTCTGCAAAATTCCAGCTACATTAATTTACTGATGATAAAACAGCAGTCCAAAATCTCAGCTGCAAGACATCAGCCTTATTCCACCACAGCCAGCCCTTGGACTTAGCAGTTAAGCAACTGTTGTAAAGGCGCAGCACAAAACATCTTCCAGCACCCACAGAGCTCCTCTGAAGTCAGTGATCCCTGCTGAGCGCCCAAGTCCATCTGCACTCATCAGCTGGGGTACCATAGAGGATGCTCATGTACCGTTGGTCCAGCAGAAGAGAGATCCCACATGAGTTTAATCTCCCCTCTTCTCCCTGTCCCCCACCAGAATTTGGGTGCAAATTAAAGAAACAAAAAACCAAAACCAAAACAAAAACAGGTGACAAATTCAGCTGGTACTAGTCTGAAAAATAACCAGTGGTGAAGTTCAAGAGAATTCTTTTCAACAGTAGCGATTTTTTGAATTTTCTAGCAGAAATCCTCTACAAATTCTTTTCAAAAAGTAAAATCCTTGCACTATAGAAATTAAAAATTTTGGTCCTAAGAAATCTCCAACCTTTTGTGAGTACTTCTTGTCTAATCTTCATATAATCCTCCCTAATACCTTTCAGTGTAAATCTCTGTTACATGCAACATCTTATTAGCAAGACAATGAAGATAACACAAGAAAAGTCTACTGAGCAGCATTAGGGGATTAAAGGAGGATTAAACAATCGTGACACAATGAAAATGTCGAAGCTGTGTATTCACCATAATTAGTCTGGTTTCTAATACTCTCACTGGGTCAGTTACTGCAGTCACTGGACTGTCCCGTGGGATTGTGCTCAGTGTGACGAGTGGTGGCAGGACTCAGCCATCGTCTCACAACTCGGGGTGGTTTTCCAACGTAAGAAGAGGGACACAGACGTTGTTCTTGACATATAAGAAAAGCTAAGCATGTATGCACCAGAAAAAAGTTAGTAGAAGTGAATCAGGCTCTTCCTAGAGCGAACAGCTTTGGATTTCTTTAGGATGATGATACCCTTTAGTAATGTGGTTTTACGACTGCGTGAAGGGTGTCTTTCCTAGAGGGGAACTGGCAGCCCCATACACAATGAACCTCTTTCAGAGATACTTCAACAGCTCATCCTCCCCACACACATCCCCATCATGGGCCGGGAAAGCAGACACACCACCACAGCGGCAGGTCCTGGGGCCCAGCCCCATGCAAACCCGATTTACTTGGTGGAAACGGGAGTTATTTTTTTTTATTGAGTAATCTTCTCAGGTTCTCACTCCGCTTACAAAACCACCTGCTGGTTCAAAACAAGGTGGTTCAAAGTGAAACTGCGCTAGATCTCTGCCACCTTCCAGTTCCTAGGGAAGAGACATACCCCTGCTTTCACCAGCTCCTGCTCTGCAGGAGCCGAGATCTGGACCAGTGGGGGCCACCAGCCATCCACAGACTTCGTCTGCTCATTACTTGTAAAACCAGCGAGCTCTACCCTTTAAAAATCTGCCCTTAATCTGAAATAAATTCTTACTCAATACTTAAAATCAAGCCTATTTACTGCAACAGAGCCCAGTATTGATCCAGCACTGGTTTAACTTGTCAGAGGTAAATCAGAGCCCACAGCAGGATTCTATTAAATTATTGGAGAGCTCATCTTCTCATTAGGGAACGCATTGGGCTATCAGCACTCAGTCCCTGAAACAATTAATCTGGCACCCAGGCATTCCCTTATATCCCTTGCTGGCACCTTCAAGCCCAAGGTAAGCCTCTGCTTACAATAACTGTGTGTCAGCATGGCTCATTAGTGGTTGGAACAGGCAGGTCTGGTCAGAGCAGGTCAAGTGCATGGTCCTTGAGAGACTCAGCAGAGAGGAGCACAGCTTTCCACAGCCTGTGGGACACAGGAACCCACTCAGAGGCTTATTTCTAACACCTCAACATTCATGTTAAATACCTAAGGAGGAGTTGCTCCACTTTTCCAAAATCCTTCAGCACCTGGAATCCACACCAATGAAAAGATGGGGGTTTTTTTAGGCCTTTTTTTTTTTTTTCCTCCCTGATGACTCTCTTGCAAACGTTTTGCCCCAGCCATATTTCTGGATAGGCACCGCATCCTGCCCACTGAACCAGCATACAAAAGGTCTCCTCCCAGTAAGTGCTGTAGAGGGAATAGAGGAACCATGATTAATCCTGTCTCTTAAGCTTACGCTGTAAGGTTCCTGGTGCCATGTGGACCACATACAGCAAGAATGGCCACCAGCTGGCCTTAACACACAGCTGGTGTGTCCAGTCTCCCAGAAAGTGGGTGTATTTGCTGGCACTCACGGGCGCTGTGGGCTCAACCTCCCTGGCACATCCCACCAGCTCTCCTGGGCTCAGCCTCCAGCAGAGACAGCGGCTTGGACCTCTGTGAAGCGGCACTATAAAACAAGGCTGGCCCAGCACGCCTGTGACTAAACCGAGCAACTTTGGGGGATTAAAAATGCAAGAGTCCAAAACCAGGCAGCAGCGCATAGGTGAGGAAATGCGACCTCAAAAAGAAATCACCCTTCTCGGCAGGAGATTCAAAAAGCCACAAAATGGAGGTACACTGTGGGGTGCTCTGTGGCAAGCTTCCCAAGCCTCAGGCTAGGGATGAACAGATACAGATAAGGGAAAGAAGAAAAAAACCTCCTGCTAGGTGTGGTGTGCTTCCCTCGGCTGTGCTGCTGGCTTCTCCATAGGGGCCCTTTGCAGCTGGATGTTGGGATCTGGCAGAAGGGGTCCTTTCGGAACAGTGCTGCAGGAATGCAGTGTAATGGTGCAGAGGCTCTGGCAGGGCACACAGACTCTTCCGCTTCTTACAGACGTGTCTTCGCAGCAAAAACCCCCCTTTGCATTAGTTTTTCGTGCTCATAAGATGCCTGTAGGCCTCACTCTGCAAGAGCTTACAAGAGCTTAGTACAAATGCGGGTTCCTGGGAGAGCTCAGTCAGACTAAGAACCTTTTTTCCTCTCTCCACCAAAACTTCAGGAGTCTGAAGAAGAAAAAAAAAAAAAAAAGAAAGAAAAACAGGTTTCCATGTGTTATGCTCAGCCAGGCCTCTCCAGCTTGCAGGCTCACACTGCTGTGGCACTTCAGATGTACATTTACTGGGCACACAAACTGCTCTAATGATGCAAAGCGTCTCATGAACTTACTCTGGGGAGCCACGCGTCCCCCTGTACTGCTGGAGCTCCATCACAAGTGGAAAAGCCCAACCTCTCTCGTGTCATGTTCTCATTTGAACAGCAGCCTTTCCCCTCAGGAATTGTCCCACAACTGGTATTTTGAACCAGTTTTACCCTGCCATATGCCATCCAGGATGGCTTTCCCTGCTCTGAGGAACCCTACTTCAGGGAAGCTTCTCCAGCTATTATTCTCCTGGGGTTTGTAACGAAAGAAAAACTCAGCATTAACCTAATTACTTCAAAAGGAGGTTGCAGAGGGTTTCATTCCACTTGTTCTTTTATCTCTCCTTTCTCTTTTAGATATATTCCCCTGCCCCCTGCTCTTTCCATTGTGGGATTGTGGGTGTTTTAATACGAATCTCCTGAACGCCAAAAGCAATAAAAACAGTGTAAAAGAAGAGAGGCACAGGACAGCCCACCTGAGATAGGGATTTTATACATATTAGCAAGTTGGTCTTCAAAGTGGTGTGGAGTTGTGCTCTAGCTAATGAAGTTTTGGCCTCATTCTCTTTGGCCTGTGAGCGTGCCTGTGCCATTGTGTGTCTATATATAGAGGTTATGTGTGTAGCTATATATATATATATATATAAATATACACACACGCGCACGCACATATACATGTAGGCTCTGTGCTGTCACTGCAGCACTGTGAGATCAGCTGGCATGCAAGGACACCAGCCAGCAGCCCAGGCCAGCCATCCCCTGCCATTGCTGGAGGGACACGGGATCTCTCCCACGAGTGGCCGGGGCAGAGGGATGTACTGGCTCACACAACCGCTCTGCCCGTCATACAGCAAAGAACAGGCCCAGGGTTCTAGCCCAGCCCATTCAGGCAGCAGTGCCACTCAGCCCCAGGGCTTGGGTTATGCTGTAGATGACACCCAAGTGTTGCTGGCATAAGCCTGGGCAGCTGAGATGTCCCTGCCTGGCTCAAGTATCCTCAGAGCTGTGGAGTGTTGCTGAGCCGGGCTCCGACATGGGCAAAAGGAAAGTTAGTTTCAACCTGGTCCCCTAATGACCTTGTGATGGTTTTGCTGGGGTGAGTGAGGAGCTGAAATACAAGACAGGAACAAATGGCTGAGCATGCACAGGCCAGAGATGACGCTAGACCAGCCCTGTGGCATCACAGCCTAAGTTCGTAAACTGATCTTGAAACTTAATCCTTATTCTTTTCAGAGGAGTACAAGCTACTGAGCTCTAGGCTCAGGAGCCCCCGGTGCCCACCAGACCAGGTACCACCATGAAGGACCCCAGAATCATAGAATCGTCTAGGTTGGAAGGGGCCTTTAAGATCATTGAGTCCAACCATCAACATAACACTGCCAAACTCACCACTAAACCATGTCCCTCAGCACCATGCCTACACATCTTTTAAATACCTCCAGGAATGACAATTCCACCACTTCCCTGGGCAGCCTGTTCCAATGCTCAAAAACCCTTACAGTGTAGAAATTTTTCCTAATATCCATCCTAAACCTCCCCTGGCACAACTTGAGGCCATTTCCTGTTGTCCTGTCGCTTGTTACTTGGGAGAAGAGACCAACCCCCACCTTGCTACAACCTCCTTTCAGGCAGAAGGATGCAGCAGGAAGAAGCTGGCAATGGAGGAAGCAGTGTGGCACGGAGGCAGCCCTGGGAAGGCACTCGGCATGGGGAGGATTGAGAAGATGGCTATGGAGATCAAGGCAGAGGGCAGGCTGGAGGGCAGCAGGTCCAGGAGAAGCAATGAGGCAATGAGGAGGGAGGAAGACGGCTGCCTGAGAGCAAGCTTGAAGCCACTGGTGCTGTGGCTTCACACAGCACTGACAGGAGACCAGCTCTCCAAGGTGAAGCTTTCAGAAGTCACATAAGTCAAATTCAGCTTTAACCTCCTCCTCCTGTAATCCCTGCTTGTTTAAAGTAGCTATTTAAATACTCTTCCCAAAGAGGGAAAAGCTGGGTTGGGAGAGGGCATGGAAAACATAGACTGAAGCAGCTGCTCTTCCTCCAGCAAAGCTCCAAGTGGTGGAGCGGGATGCCAAGTGCTTATCTCAGCATACGAGCACGCAGGAGGCTTTGGAGGGAGAAGTTGGAGGCTCTTGAGCTTAACAAAGAAAAACCTCTTTTAGATGCTCTGCACGCAAACACCTTTCTGATTGATACTCTACCTCTGTTTTGGTTTTGTGGAGCAGAGCCCTGAGTTACATAGCTGTAGAAATGAGGAATCCAGCAACCACATCCTCTGCAGCTTTTATCATCTTCTGTCTGTGCCTTCCTAACCAGAGGCTCAATTTAATTACAAAAGCTGTGCTAAGCACAGCTGCCAAAAACACAGGCAAAAGCCCAAAACTATTTTCCTGGTGGCAGGTGAAGCAACTATCTCTCTTTGCAGTCTCAACAAGCATCTATCAAACTAGCCCCTCTTCTGTCATGCCTTCCCTTTGTTGCTCCAGCTGCAGCTCCCTCTTATTCTGCTTGCAGACAATCAACACTTGGGTTCTTTTCTAAAGCACAAACCAAATTAAAAGACAAATGTGATGTCTACACTCCAGTGAGATCTGGCGATTTCTCCCACTTGCAGAGCCCTTGTTTTCCCAATTTGTCCCGGAGCAAGGAGACCCCATAAGGAGACTTCATTGATGATGCTCTCTTGCATGAGCTTCTGCGTCATGGGTAAAGTGGCCATGGGGTCTGCTTCCTTCATGGTCTTCCTGCCGTGTTTATAGATCTTCATAAAGAAGAAAAGATTAATTGTTTCTCTGCCCATTTCCCAACACCTGCCTGGTTCAGCAGGCCTTGTAAGCGTGAAGGCTGGGGCAGATGCAGGGCTGCTAAGCGATACCTCCTTTGGTTCTCAGCGGCGCGTGCTGAGTGCGTAGCACAGCTGGAAAAAAAGGCTGGAAAGCACCGGGTAGTGTCCCCAGCATCAACTCAATCTGTTTTAAGACATGGCAGCTGCACTGGCCACAGTGGCAGCCCCAGGAGCCACATGTGGCACAGGCACATGCTGGCTCCCTGTGCCCCCAACCAGGGCAACAGCAGCGGTTGAGATGGTATTAGCGAATGTCTCCACCCCAGGAAGAAAGATACATAGCTGCTATTTTCCCCAGTAGAAACAGGTGTATTTTCGTTGTTTTACGGCAGGGTACCAGCTCCCTGGTACAGGAAACAATCTGTATGATAATCTGCACCCCAAAACTATTTTCCTTTGCACTAGCGGAATACTGGCTAGAAACTGTGATCTCAAATAGCTAAATCACTGGGGTAACGTAAGTGTTACACTCTCTTAAATTTAAACACAAACATCATTATTCAGCAAGCAGCACCGCAGCAGAGTATATTTTCATGAGCACAACCTGCCGTCCCTGTTCTGATCTTCATCAGTCCTTTCAGTATCAAAAATCAAAATACCAGGAAATCTATCTGTGGGCATTTCCAGTTGTGCTTATTAGTGTGGTAGCTCAGTGCTATACCCTCAGCTGGGTAATCTAATTCAATCTGAGGACTAACCCGATATCTGCTATGATACACCCACAGCTGTATTTTTGCATATGCCTAAATTCCAGATTTTATTTTCTTTAAAAAAATTTCTCACTCAGTTTCCTGACTGAATCCCTGTTGTACTCCCATGGACTGCAATGCTTCCAGCGGTTCTAAGAGAACAGAGCCGGCACCACAGGATAATTACAAAGAGACAGAGTTCTGCGATTAACCTCCAGCCATAACTCACCAGCAGCGTTCCTGCAGTGGATCTGCAGACAAACCCCTTTTGGCAACGTTCAGATCAGGGTAACGCTTCCAGCTTTTGACAAATGCCTACAACCACATTTCACAAAAGCCAAAGTGAAATGATGGATGTGAACTCAAGGATTTGCAATGTTTCACCATGGGGATGTAAGCGAGTCTATGGTCACTCATTGAGAATCTCATATTATCCCTTATATATGGAAAAGGCGCCTCTTCCCAAAATCCCCCCTTTGCTCCACTGCTAGGTAAGGGACTGACCTGGGGCAAGCTTCCAACCTTTCCATGACTTAGTCTCTCCAACGACAACACAGTGGTGGAGATCAGACTCTTCCATCCATGCTCAGGACCCAAATATAAAAATGACCTGATTTCCAGGAGTCCTGAGCATCACAAATTCCCATTGAAATCAAGGATAACAACAAGATTCATCACCTCAGAAAACGAGGACATGTACACTCTGAGGCGGCTAGGCACAGATTTAGAAGCGCGTTTGAAAATCTGGCCTGCTAATTTTACTTTCCAACAAACTGCTTCTTATTTATAGCTCTGACTGTATCAAGTATAGCATGTAGTATCCACCCAGGAACTGGGGTGAAAGGCAAGAACAAAGACAAAAATGCATGAGGTGTTTAAAAAGCTTTAAAGGAGAGAGGGGGAGGGAAAGCATTGATTTCCTTCAAGCAAAAATACACTGAATATTTGAGAAGAGGCACAGCCCGACACACAGGGCAGCAAACAGACCAATGGTCAGGGGATGCTGATGGTGCTCAGAGCCAGAGATCACCTGATAACTTGAGCAATGCCATTATCCAGAAGGTCAGGCAGAAACCAGAGATCTGCCAGCCTCCCTTGCCCATCCATAATCAGATGCCAAAAAGCCTACAAAGTCTAGGAGAATTAACTTTTTTTTTTTTCCAGAACTAGGGCTTAAAAAGGAAGAAGAATTAAATACAGATAAGTAGGTGTCTTCATAACACCCAAAGTCTGTCACATCTTAAGCGGTCAGCTTAGAGGAAGCATTGAGACAACGACTCTTACATAGAATCACAGAATTGTCTAGGTTGGAAGGGACCTTTCAGATCATCAAGACCAACCATCAACCAAACACTGCCAAAACCACCTCTAAACCATGTCACTGGTCTACACATCTTTTAAGTACCTCCAGGGATGACGATTCCACCACTTCCCTGGGCAGCCTGTTACAATGCTTGATAACCCTTTTCAGTGAAGAAATTTTTCCTAATATCCATCCTAAACCTCCCCTGGCATAACTTGAGGCCATTTCCTCTTGTCCCATCGCTTGTTACTTGGGAGAAGAGACCGACCCCCCCCCCCCCCCCCAGCTACACCCTCCTTTCAGGTAGCTGTAGAGAGAGATAAGGTCTCCCCTCAGCCTCCTTTTCTCCACACTAAACACCCCCAGCTCCCTCAGCTGCTCCTCATAAGACTTGTTCTCCAGACCCCTCACCAGCTTCATTGCCCTTCTCTGGACTTGCTCTAGCACCTCAATGTCTTGGGAAGTGCTCTAATTTCTATGCTACAATGCATGTATGTATTCAGCTTCTCTGCCCCAGCATGATTTTGAAGCAAAGCGTTGTGCTGTATGCAGAGCATGCTGCCGTGAGATGAGCAGGCAGGTCTCTGCCCACTCCGAAGACACTGGCTGGCCCTACACGAGAGACCACAGAGTACCAAGCAGTGGTGATAGCCCTGGACTCATCCAGCAGCACACGTGAAGCCTCTAGGCAGCTCTGCTGGTGAAACTGGTGCTTACAGAACTAGGCAAAGGTTTGGAGGAATCCCTTCCCAAGTCTTACATCCTAAATTCCCCCAAAGTCTCATTTCCAGGTCAAGGCCTGAGCAACAAACCTCACACAGCTCACAGCGCAGATTACATGGATGAACAGGGAGACAGACTTTGGACTCCTGTGTCCAAGACCAGCAGCTGCACTCAGGGTCATCCTTTCATTTTTAAGGCAAAGGTAGGAAAAAAACTTCACACAACGAAATTTAAAAAGCATTGACCATTTATCAAGTGGAATTACAACCAGGTATTGACAAGCAATAGAGCTTAACATTTGGATAGCAATTGTAATTCCCCATATCTCATCCACATATCCACAACAGCACCAGATTCAGAAACAACCATCTCTTATTTTTCCATCTCTGTTTTCCCCAAGGAGGAAGTCTTCCCTTCTAGGTCTCTCTCCAGATCACTTAGGGTTAATTAGTAGTTAAGTAAGCCCAAAAGTGCAAGCACAACAGATGCCTGGTCTGTCTTTCCAGAGGCTGCTGTGCTCTAAGATTTCTTCTCCTGCCCAGTCAACGTGTGCCTTTGTGGCTGGGTGAACCCTGCTGTATCTCAGGAGAGTCCACAGCTCCCTCTTGTGTCACTAAAGCATTGCTGGTACTTGCACCTATGAACTCTCTGGCCATCCTTTGCATCTGGACACCTCACCTCCGAGCACAAATTCACCCCCCACTTGCACTGTAGACTCACTGGAAACCCGCAGTGCCTCCGGCTCAAGCTGCAGTCTCTTTATTTTTCATGCCTCCTGCTTGCACAGGACACTTTCCAGGCTGCAAGGTCATAGATCAGTATCTCAAGGCAGAGACAAACGGAGCCAGGCAAGCGGATGAAGTCAGCTCCCCGCAGCATGCTCTGGGGCAGACGCTGTATTGGGGTATATTCGCAGGAAGACAAGAGAAGCCTGCAGTGACAATACTGCTGTAATTCTGCACCTGATGAAGTGGTTGGCTTTGAGGTTTCAAAGTACATCTGAAGCCAATCTGGGAGAACAGTGTTTCTTACATTTTATGAGCCTAAATTATTCATTATTCCAAAGAAAAGAACAATTTAAAACAAATAATAATTTAAGACTTAGGAACAAATTCAGAGAGAAAGAAATCCAATACAGAAAGATGCCCCAAAACACCCTTATTTGAAGGGAAACGTGCTAAGCATCCTGCTTTTTGCCGTAGAGAGCTGCGAGATTGCCTGACCACAGCTACATTACGACACTATATTTTCACTGGCACTCTCCCGATGAGCCTTTTCACACACTATCCCTTTCTAATATTCCTCTTCAGATACAGACGAAGTGAAGGACCAGCTGAATCGGAGCCAAGATGCATTTGTATCCATTTTTGCCCATTTCCTCTCACTTCATACCACCAATTAAGTGTTACCATTATGTATTAAATGGAATTAGCTTGTTGTTGAAAGGCAGCAGCAGAAGGAAAAGAGATTTATACGCTGTGCTGTTCTCCACTAAGCAGCTGGACTCTGATAGATGTTACCAGATATTAGTCACCATCAAATGAACCTAACTGAATCACGTGGCTGTGCAGGTAATGAACCCTGCAGGAGGAACTACTTTTCAAGGTGACCCCATCACTGAACAAGAAGGGATCACCATGCCAAATACACTTAAAAGAAACAGTAGCTGGCAAGCCAACAGTAGGTTTCTGCCTTTGATCTCTGCTGTATCAGGAGCCGGTCACTGCTAGGACACTGTGCCCTCAAAGCCAGTGAAGGAAGACATGGAGGTGCAGGACAGGACATTGCTGCTCCCATCAATGCTCTACAAATGGTTGTCCTCACCGCAGGAGGTGTTCTGCAGCACGTCACGGAGGCAGCAATGAGTGGAAGTAGGAAGACCCTCCTTGAAGTATCACCAGATCAAGTTGGGATGCCAGGTCTGCAGCAGGGACACCGTGCCTCCATGTGGGAAGAGACTCTGGTGGGTCCCCACAATGTTGCCAACAGAGAGCACATCTGGGATGAGAGGGCAGGGCACATGGCAGGAGCACAGGTGTAGCCAACTTCATTCGCTGATCTCCATTCGAGCTTATCCCCTTCATTGCCTTCAGCCTGGCTGTGGTCTCCTTTCGGTGTCTGCTTTATTGCTTGTCTCCTACCATCTATTCCTCCCATCTCCCAATTCCTCTGTCCTCCCAGAATAACCCAGGCACTGGCTGGCCCAGACTAGCCCCTCACTCAGGCACAAGTCCTGAATGTCAACCTACCAGTTGGCCCCAGACACCTCAGGCCAGCTGGGGAGAGAAGCTACCAAACCAAACCCTGCGCAGACCTCCTCCAAGGCAGACCCTTCCCAGGGCTCATCACCTGAGCAGCTATAGGCAAGTCAGTGGACATACACATAGGGCACAGGGACCTACCCCATCTAAGCACTACTGCTAAGACAGGGAACTCCCAAAAGAAGATTTGAGTCCATGGGAAACATAATCCTTGGGTGCATCTCCTGCCTTCACACAGACAAGTCTCTCCTTCACTCTTCCCCCCGCGCAGAGATGAGCCAGTCTCGGGCTGAAAAAAATTACTTCACTAATGAGGCTAGACTTTCAACTCATACTAAGTGACTTAATTTTGTTCCATCCTCTAGAAGCTCTTCTCAAACAGGGATTATTCTTGCCAACTTTTGATTAGCATAAGCTGTTTGTTATAGTTCTGGAGCATTTAGAAATTTCATATTTCCAGAGGTTTATCACCTTCCAAAACTGCTCCCTTTCAAGCCAGTATTTCTCACACTGGCATTCAGCTTGGAGGTGAATTTCTTTAGAGAGTCTAAGTATAATCCGTTCAGTATTTTCTTTATGATAATCAGCATACATAGCAGTACAATCTTCTCATGACATATTTAATCCAAAACTGGGCTCTTTGTGTTGCTTTAAGAGGAAATCTATCACAGAAGACAGATAGAGTTTTCAGTGAAAGCAAAATCAAGACCTTGAATTGTACAACATCGAGATGAGAATGTAAAGCTGCAACACCAACTCCAGCTCTCTCCCTTCAAGTATATAATTATTTCATCCCTATGCATAGCACAAGAGAATAAAGTGATGCACACTCAGAAAAATACTATAAAATGGCAAAACACGGTCACTCCTCCAGGAAAGCTAGATATGACTTCCAGCTTTTATATGAAATTTTACCTTTAAACTGTACTTTCCTTGGAACTTTCTGGGTACACATGCAGCATTTTGGGTCCCTGCCTTTAAAAATGTATAATCATGAAAGGAGATGAGTGTAACCAGGGAGACACAGCCACAATTTGCTCTGGGAACTTTAAGTGAATTCCCCAGTTTTTGCTACAATTAAAATCCTAAACTGACTTAGAGGGAGGCTGGTTTTTTTTCTCAGTCATTTCAATGGAGGATTCTGACTCTACCAGAATCTCAGGAGGTTAGGTAATTATTTACCTTTTCTTTTCCCTTTAGGAAATTTTAAAATGTGATTTTTATTTTACTTTTTTTGCACAGTGCTTAGTCTTAGCAAGAGAACTGCTGTAAACCAATAGCTAGTGCTAATTATTCATACACCATGTTAAAATTCCCTTCAGTATTTAGCCGACTTTGAAAATTAAAGTCCAAGTTCGATTACTTCCAGATTTAGGACTTTTCAGTGGTCACTTACCCACTGAAAATACTGCGTGGAAATCACCTGGCTCTGAGGCTGTACAGAGACGCAGACAGTGTGATCCAGAACATGCCAGCGACACTGGATTTGCACCCGAAGGGCAGAACACCAACACTAAAACTCACCTAGACCAGCTTTGCTGAAGGCTGAGCGCCAGCCCTGGGCAAATACTTAGTGTGATGGTTTCAGCAAATCTATACGGTAGTTAAATCTGGACCACTGAGTTTGGATGTTTGCCCAAAACTCCGAAGTAAATGAGCATAACCTCCCTAACGTGAATTTTTCAATAGTGATATTAGTTTGACAGACATCACACTTGATGCTTCAAGACGCAATCTCAGCTCTCACAAATCACCATAAAAGTGACGTGAAACACATTTTACCTTGCCTCTGCTTTACCCCAGACATATCTAGTGGTGGCCACCAATGCTGAGAGGGTACGGAGCTCAGCAGCTGAACCACCTTTGCAATTCTTCTCTCCTATAATTCATCCCCGCAGCAGCCCAGAACCAGACCAAGCCTGTAAGGAGTCTTGAGGGCAATGCCTGCAATATAATGTCATGCAATTGGCCAAAAAAAAAAAAAAGAAATAAATTATTCTTCAAAGCTACAGCTTTGAATCACACAAAACAGGACTAACATGGCACCTCCAGAGGTCACTCGATCCATTTCTCTAGCAGAGTGAAGGATCCACCCAGCCTTGCAGGAGGATGATGTGTGCCTGACCTGCTACTTAAACCCTCCAGTAACAACTCCACAATCTGCTCAAGAGATTCACCACCCTGAAGAGATAACGTAACTCTGCCTGACTGCAGCTTAAGCCTTTTACTTCTTGTCCTATTTGCAGTGGCCACCACAACGAATGCAGGTTGACCACCACAGTCCAGGAGAGTCTGCAAGTTTTTCAAGCTTTACTGTCTGCTCCAACACCTTTCTGTGCTCCAAGCTACCGAGGGTGCATCAGATTAGAGCTAATTCTCTCACGTGTGGCCACGGGCAGGCTGTAGCTGTTCCCCTGACAGCTGCAAGGGAGAGAATTTCAGCTGTGCTGCCAGTAGCAGTGGAACAGATGCATGCGACGGTCACACCGCGGGTTTTGAGGCTGAAATCCAGGAGGGGAACTGCTGCCTGTGCATAAGCAAATATGCTATTCAAGTTTGACAAATGTAGCTGAGCTCATTCTAAAAGGTATTTCCCTGTAAATTAGTTGATGAGGGAGGGACACATACTGAGCAAGGTTTACACAACTTGAAGATGGATTTTCCTGCACATAAGACAGCCCTACGGGTGGTGCTTAGTCTGCTCTGGTTAGAAACAGGGAGAATCATTAGTATTTGAAGGAAGAAGGGTTGTGAGGTTTCCCATTAATCTCTTTGCCATCTGGCTATGCCCATCCAAATACCTCTGGACAGTCCCACTGAGGCCGCCAGTGGAAAGCGCAGTAAAGCTGTGTCCCTCCCTCCACCAGCACTGCCCAGCACAGGGCAGCTCACACCATCACGCTGGGACACCATCTCTTCGTTGGCCATGGAGGGAGACGGGGTCCTCTAGACAACCTCTTCAGGATCAGGTCTGGAAGGGAATCCTCGTTTTTGTGCATCTGATTAAAAGCATAAAGACTCCCCTTTTCATCAACAGCCAGCTCCCAGAGAAACCATATTTCCTTGCCAGCACGATTCTCACAAAGCCATTAGACTGCCCTGATAGTCTCCGACATCCCCCCTCCCCAAGCCCATGATAAGATATGTGTGTTCAGCAAATAAATCCCACGAGGCAACACAACTCCCCATTTGACTTCTTCAAGGAAACATCAAAGTGCTGTGCTCTGCTTATTACCAAAGGGTGGTGCTTCGCTCTGCCTTTCATCATTAAGGTTCGAAGGGATCTGCTGCACTGACATGGATACCTGGTTATGGAAAGACTCCGTGCGATGGCAGTCAGCATCAGAGAGGTCACTGCGATGCAAGGACTGAGCTGAGCTCAGCTGTTGAAGGCACTGACCGCTCTTCTCTCCACATAGGAAACCAGATCCCTGGGGAGTAAATGGTTCAAACTACTCCTTGTTGTCTTAAGCACAGACACTCCAATAGTCACATTCCCTAAATTAGGTATCTGTTGTAAGCAGCCTACGTGAGACCTTGAGTCCGTGTGTGAATTGGGACGACTGAGCTGGCAGATGAGCATATGCTATTTATCTGCTTCATATGGGTGTAGGAAAAAAAAAAAAACAACAATCAGACAACTAAATCCTGAGAACTGCTCCAAGATCCACCAGCAGAGACAGTCAGAAAAACAGCCCAGCATCACCACAGCTCAATCCCTTGGGAAGGAACTCAACGTCGGGAGGTTTATGGAGATCAAGGTACCGATAAAGTTATAAAGCATCATAGACCCGATCTTCGAAAATACAGCTACTGAATGATGTTAACTGCACTCATCAATCAGCTAATGTTTGTACTGGCCCACTGTTTACCACTGCTCTAGATGATCTTAACAAAAGTCAACATGAACAGTTTCTTGCAGATTTTGCCAGCATTTGAGGAACAAAAGTTTGTACTGTTTTCCTTCCAGTTTTCTGGAGTAAGCAGCACTGCTGCTTGCAAGCCTTCTAAAAGCCATCTCCTCTGGCAATCCTGAACTTCTCTGTCCCAGGGACCTGGCTCAAAAGTCTTCCAGCTTCTGGATTCGTGTCACTCATCTCTATGCAAAGCTTGCATCAGGAGTGTATGAAATGGTGCCAGATTAGGAAAGTGTGATGCTTCACATGCTTTTTGAACAGGTATCACAAACAGCAGCTACCAGAGAATGGAGAAGGAGACTCCAGTCCAGGATATTTTCAGTCATTTAGGTATTGTTTCTATGCAGAAAAAAAAATATTCATAAAACTCTGCCCCACTGAAATCAATGGCAGTTCTAGGATTCACCTTGCTGGGTTTAGAACCTGATCCCAAGGACCCTTTTTTCTGCCAGCCAATATACTGCAGCAGACAGTATGCTCCCAGACAAAAACATAACTCCTCTTTAGATTCTGTTTTTCAGGAAACTTTGGGAGTGGGAGGGATGTGACATAGTCAGGAAATCAAGCTTCATGCACCCCCAAAGATACCCATACACTTTATTCTCACCACCAGAGGTACCAAGTACGGTTGCACATTGGAGTCCGTGCATCCTTTTCAAGGAGGAAGACAGGTCAAACCCAGAACTGAACTGAGACCTCAGCTGCTGCCCAGTAACTTCATCCCAAGCCTGTCCTCTTCCTCCTCCTGCTCTAATGGCTCAAATTTAGGAAAAAAAACAAACAAACAAAAAAAACCCCTCCAAAACCAAAGAAAACAACAAATCACACCAACTCCCCCTCTCCCCCAACTAGTCAGCTAGTCCCAAAAAGATACTTACAGTTTAAAGGTCAGTGTGAAACTTAAAATTGCCAGAAGATGAAGACAACTAGAGTGACAGCCAAGTGAACACTGTAAAGGCTTGAAGCAAAACCAACCTGACCCTCAGCACTGCTCTCCAGTGCGCTCCATGGCAGGGAAGAGAGACAAACTGCCTCTCCCTTATTCATGCACCCTTGGTTAAAGTAAGAGGCAGCACATGCTCCAGAAAATCTAATCACAACATCCAATTCCAAAGAAAATCCAAATACAAACACCTCATATTAGGAAAAATAAAATAAAATCCTTTATACTGGAGGTAACATTGAAATAATGTGATTATACTAATTAGAAGCACATCAGTAGGTAGGCCTTGCAAGCAAGAAATCTTTTGCAAATGTCTCAAGGGACATTTCCCAAGCCAGGCTTTGATATAAAACACAGCTGGTTTGGGATCTGTGCATTGCGAAAGCTGAAATGGGCCTGATTTTCAGAAGATAGTAGGATCTTACCTCTGAAAAAGGAATAGCCTTTAAAGTGTAACACCCCAAAATCACCGGGCAGTTTGAAAACTGTTGCCCACATCCAGTCCTCTGCTCTCTGCAAAGCCATAATGAGCATCTTCCACCCCCATGACCATGGGGGAAACAGGACCCATCTGTGCCCCAGCCCCACGTACCAACTGCAGAGGGCTGAGGACACCACTCATCCATCCCCCTCCAGAGACCTACAGCGGTGGGCACCACAGCCAGGGCAGGACGACGCAGCACAAACCTCTGAAAGCTGTTCCCTTGTTCCACCCCAGGCCTGCCAGATGCCTGCAGCCAGAACTGGATGCATTTTTAAATCAACTTACCTTTTGTGCTCAACTCAAAACCTCACGGATCAGTGCTTCAGTGAGAAAGAACACTACAACTGGGGGGGTGTATATTCAAACCCTCTTGTTCGTTCATTTCAGTGCTTAACTCAGTAACAGCTAGTACCTTCCGCGTTGATCCAACAGTCTGAGCAGCCTCCCTGTACATCATACATACATGGTTTTGACTCTTTATGCCAGGCAGCAGGGACTGTGGGATGCTAACCAGAAGGGAGGTCTTCATTTTTTGCTATTTGCAGATATTGTGAGTTGACATGAACAACAGCTGACAGGGAAGTGCATGAGGAATTAAGGTTTCAACTGCTTTGAGGGAGGAGGGGCAGAGAGAGGAGGATCACCCAGCTGGAAGCGTTTGGGAAAGGGATGGAGCCGGATGGCTCAGCTCGGCAGGTCAGGGAGAGGAGACTGGCAGGAGCGGAGCTGGAGGAGTCCCACAACAGCCATGTCCAGACCACGTTCCACTTTGCAGAGTCAGAGCTCATTTCCCAGTCTTCCTCCTCTCTTTTCCCCCTCTCCTTCTGCTTCATTTGTCAAAGGTTCCTCCCCATCAGAATTTGATGCCAAGATTCTCAAAATCTGTGTCGCCTCAAGTTAGACACTTCAAACCACATTCTGCCAGGAATCCAAGGGCACCTACCAGAGCCCTTCGCAGGAGGAAAATACTACCAGACTCTGACTGCTTTGACTTCAGCACCTATTTTCCAGTTTCAGAGACTCGGATGAGGTATCTGAGCTCAACAAACATGGAATATTTCAAGTGTTTTTGATATTTTTTTCGCCTGCTTTTATTCCTGTGGAAGAACAACCAAGCATATCAAAAGCAGGCTGAGGTGTCACAGCATCAGCTGCTGCTCCTCCCCTTGCTGTATATGATCTACCATAATATTTACTCTAGCAGGTAAAAAAGAAGGAAGAAGATTTTAGGGTGATTACCCTGGAAACAAGAGCCAGCATGCTCAGGATCTTGTACACAGTGGTGATGCAGCTGCAGAGATGTGCGACTCTGTTTAGCAGGACTTAGACCTGGCTTAGCCCCACTTGGGCGTCACTGTGTTATACATCCATTGGCATTGTGCATCCAGTGGGAAAAGACTACAGCTTCACTTTGATAACTTCCCTTATCAAGGAGAACAAGACCCTTTAGTCTGTTAATGAAAATACTGGGGGGGGTGGGGGGTGTTTTTGTTTTTTAGAGAGGGTGGGTGGGTGGGTTTCTTCCATTATGGCCATGAATCCCATTTGGGTCTGTACCCACCATTACAACCCACCAAGTCTCTGCTTCAACGCCTTTTCACGTACATTACAGTTGAGCAGCATCCCAGGACAAGACTTCTGTCCTGCTCTGGATGAAGTCCAAACTCCAAAGCAAGAGCAGGTTAGACAGACTGTATGATCGCATATTACATTTATCTGTCTGACAAGCCAGCACCCCACTGTGGTAGCCACGGTCAAAAAAAACCCCTAATTGGAAACACTTTCTCCTTCTAATTCAAAGTGGTTTGCATCAAGGGAGAAAGAGTATTTCATAGCAAGGTTTCCCCAGGGTGCCTGATGAAAAGCAGGAGTTTCAGGTCACTTCTGCTGACATAGAGTGAAAATACTCAGGAAAACTGACTTCTTTTTAATGCAACTGCTTGCTGTGCAAGTCGCCCAGCTTAGGGCTTCTGTTCCCACAGGCAGTAAGAACAGAGACACGGAGCACAGCATCTAGTCAGTCCTGAGAAACAGTCCCACAAGTTTGAGGCGACGGGTTACAGAGCTTGCTGTGGGGCTTCGGAGGCACAACAGGAGGTGAGATTTTTAAGCAGAGATCTGAGAAATGAGCAGAAAGGATGTGGCTGCTTAGAGGATACCTCCCTCATGCAAAAAGCAGCAGAGATGAAAGCGTGAAGGTACTTTGTGAGAAGTTGCCTTAAACAGGCAATGAAGAGAAACGCTGCAGAGCAAAGACAACCAGGAGACTGCAGACAGGACACGGATAGGTCAGCAGAGCCCTTACAAAGGCAGGCACATAAGCTACATCTGAGGCAGTGGAAAAGAAAGGAGCTAAAAAGAGCAAAGAGAGTAGCTGCACCACTCCAGGGCAGTGAGCCTTACAGCAGCCCTTGGATGGCTATAAAGGAGGCAGAGGGGAACAGGAACACACACAGGGATCCATCAAGGCTGGCCCTAGGTATATCTCACTTACTTTCCATCTGAGCCAGAGAAGACAAGAATGGCACAACAGCAGCTGCTGCAACTGGATTTTCTTATTCATACAGTTTCCCTATATCTCTCTCCACCTGCAGAAATGTAACAGTGATCGATTTCAGCTCTAGGCACATCATTTGTGACCAAAGTTAACCAGGTTCTGTACTGTTGGTTTTTTCTTCTTCCCACGTGCCGCTCACATTGGCAGAACATGACCTTTCTGCACCATAGTACTATGCTCCTTCACGTGTATTCCCCAGTCTCACGCAGCTTATTTTTTCATGATGGACAAAATACAACGCATCTGGTGACTAGTGTCCACGCATTTTTCTCCGACAAACCTGAAGCCGAACCCAGCTGAAGACAAACTGCAGGTCTAATCTGGCATGCCTTCTTGTCCATACCACAGCTAAAGCTTGTTCTGGTCTCCGACAGCAACTCTGAACAGATAAATAGCGACAACTCGTAAGCTGCAGTGCAGAGCCCCCACGCAGACTCTGACCCCAGCTCTGGCTTCTTGGTGCATCTCCGCTGTCACAAAACAGCCACGGAGTGGCAGACGAGGTACCCTGAGAGCACATCAAAACACCCTCAGACAGCTGACAGCCTCACAGCGACCATCTGCAGCACAAATCTCCCTGCCCTTCGCACAAGGAGCTCAAGCAAAGGAGTCAGCACTGTCCCAGCCTTGCTGTGCTCCCCAGAGCTAAAAAGGATCTTTTGCAGCCCCGGGACAACTCTAGGTTTTGCAAGAAGCACCTGCTTGACTGGTCAGATTGCCTTGTACAATGTCTCCCTATAGATGATGGCATTCAACAATCCCATACATAACTTTGTAAAGCCAACAGAAAATGACTCCACTGTAATTAGACAGCAATGAGTTACCACAGGGAGACTAGCGTTGCAGGCAGCATACCCAAAACTTTCATTTAGCTGAGACCCACCGACTATGTTCTACAGAGAGCAAAAGACAAGGTGACCTCCAACCAGGGCTCACGAGGAGAGGTCAGCAGCTCCCCAAAGGCTCATTGCTCCCCACCATGCTACAGGGTGATGTTGGGCTGGTCTTGCTGTTATGGCCCTGGGCAGTGATGTCTTACCTCCCCCTTCATCCCATAGCACCTCCTTCAGCATAAATCCACTGTTGGTTGCACAAAGGCACCCCATTGTATTGCTCTTAAGCCACACGTGGCTCAATAGCCACAGGTTGGCCACGCTAATTGCAGGATTCAGCCTTACATAAAACCCAGAGGAGAAGTGGAGCCCTTTTCCCTGTGATATTCCCAAGTCATATAAGGAGAGGCTGAGGGAGCTGGGCATGTTTAGTTTGGAGAAGAGGAGGCTGAGGGGAGACCTCATTGCCCTCTACAACTACCTGAAAGGAGGTTGTAGAGAGGTGGGTGTTGGCCTCTTCTCCCAGGTGAACAATGACAGGACCAGAGGAAATGGTCTGAAGCTGCAGCAGGGGAGGTTTAGAGTAGATATTAGGAAGAATTACTTTACTGAAAGAGTGGTCAGGCACTGGAACAGCCTGCCCGGGGACGTGGCTGAGTCAGCATCCCTAGAGGTATTTAAGAAATGTGTAGATTTGGCACTTCGGGGCATGCTCTAGTGGCAGAGGTTGTAGGGGTTTTTTGTGTGTGTATGGTTGGACTCGATGATCTCAAAGGTCCCTTCCACCCATGAAGATTCTATGATTCTATGACACTGAAGGTGGATCGCACATGTAAGCCCATAACCCAGATACCCTGGCTTTCCACCTAGAGTCAGCAGAAAGAGCTGGCTTCAAATAAAAGCCACGTTATCTTCTGGGAATTATCTGTGCTATAATATGCATAAGCCAAAAATAGACACTTGAGTAGAAGAGAAACTGCCTCCATTACCAGCCAGCCATTGTCAGCCACCTGCTCCATCTCTCCTGCAGTTCTCTGCTTACCCACTAGTGCTTCCCTCCTAGGCTGTCCCATGGTAATAGGAACAGGCTGGAATGCGTTTCTCACACAACAAACTTGATTACTTTATACACTTTAAATCACTGAACTATAAATATTAGGAAAGATGCATGAAATCTCACCTAGCTCACTTTTCAGCGCTCATCTCTCAATGGGAATGTAATAGATGCCTGGACTTCTCATTTCAAGTCACGTAAACAGAATGAGAGAACGCAGGGTGCTCATTTTGACACAACCACCGGAAAAACACAAGCGAAGAGCCAGATTGCAGATGTCAAAACAAGTGATTGGTTTTGAAATACGGCGAAAAGTTCATTCTAATGATCCTAGCAGCTTCATCCTGATGTAACGTAACAAAAGAAAGCAACAAAAGCATTCTCCCACTTCCCTTCATTTGGTGGGGCGATAGCAGACATGATGTGCCTACAAAACGTATCCCGCTCAGCCCAGCCCAGTGAGACAGCAGCTTGTTCACAAAAGGTATCGTGGTCTGCAGTGGAAGGAAGTTCGTGAGGATTTTGTTTAATATCCACCTCCACTACAGACACCCTCATGACTTTGTCATCATATATTCACCTCTCTGCAACTTCCTCATCCACTTGGAATCGGATGCTTCTGGGGCAGGATCTGTCTCAAATTCAAGCATATTATGAAGAGTGCTTCAGCACAACGGGCTTCACATTTCAGAGACAGTCTCTCAGGTGCTACCACAACTGAAATCAGAGTAAATATTTGCTGTAACTTTTCAGTACTGTGGGATTTAAACCTGTCAGATACTGATGCAAAAGCAGGTAAAAAAAAAATGAAAACCCCACAGGCCGTTCAGCCAATAGGCTCCCAGATTTGATGTCCTGTCCCCGTGGGAAGCCATTGAGTTGGCACTTCCAAAAGGCTTTCAAATCTAGAGATGGCCCTGGCAACTGAAAACATCACTGGCAGCAGCAACAGGACGCGCAGGGGAGCCCAGCGGCCAGAGCTGGGTTTGGTTCAGGAGTTGGGTGTGAGGTCTGGGGAGCTAAACTGGGAGCTGACCGGTGCTTCCAGTGAGAAGGACTTGGCTCCTGCTAAAGGGTCACACCATGCTGCTGCCACAGGAGTGGTCTGGAAAACCGTGCCTGAAAACCAGCCTGTCCCTGGTCAGTCACAGGCCAAGAAAGACGAAACTAACCTGAGCACCAGAGAGAGCAGAGGCACCTCAAGATAAACAAATCCTGGGCTTTGAGAAGTGACTCAGTGACCACTGACAACACAGTCACTCACATACCTGGGACCAAATAATCTCCAGAGGGCCAAGACCAACCCTTGCACAGCTCATTTTTTGAGGTCAGGGTCTTACCCAAGGTAGGTCGTGAACCTGAGGGCCTTGAAGCCAAGGCCAAGAAGATCACAAAGCTTGTAAGCCCAACCTAAGCATGGGGAGATTTGAAAAACCAATGCCTTGTCTACACTGGGACAGTAAGGAGGGTCCCCAGCAGAGCCACAAGACAGGAGGAAGGGAGCAGATCACAGATCAAGAACAGGACCTATTTCACTGGCTAAAATTCCAGCACATTCTTCATTGTTTCAGGTGACCCTAGTAGCTCCTCAAATTAGGAACTGGTCTGGCATCATACGGCTCTGCAGAAATAAAAATTATTTTCCAAAATTATTTAAACCAAAATTATTTAAACTATTCTTCTTTTTACACATTTTAACTTAGTTTATTCACTTTTCACCCAAGCAGTACATTGCTTTTTAAAACAGGACTTCAGAATATATTTATTTCATTGATTAATAACAGAGTAAATTAGTCTTTACTTACTTTTTTGCTTAATGACCTAGCAAAGGCCTCGGAATTTGGCTTAATAACCATGCTGCAAGATACTTCAACTGATGAATTATGGCATAATAATTAACATCCTTGCAGTTGTCAGGCACAACGTCCAGTGATGTACAAAGCCTCTGCATACACAGGCTATAAATGATTCCAATAGCCAACAGTTTGATGTGTTTACTGCTGTGATATCATAGCCAATATTCAACCTATCTGTAAAATATCCTGAGACTATTCTTTTTTTCAGTTAAAGAAGCTGTAAGCATATTTAAGCTCTAGAGCATCAACAACAGATTTAATACAAACTGTTAGGAAACGAGCCCTCACCTAGACATTCTTGTCTCAAGAATTCATTAAAAATATCAAGTCAAATTTTGCTTCCAGAAGAATCTTCTCAACATAAATTAGGAAGTTGTTCTCAGCTCTACAATTCTCTAATCATAGTTGATCTCAGCCTGACCTAAGCCAGAGCAATTCATAGCAGTTAAATGGCTGCTCTAATTTATGTGACCTGGCGTGGCGCTTTAGAGAGTACCCACCAGCTCAACATACATGTCCACTCCCTGCAGGTCCTACCCAAGCAGCACACCGTGCAGCATTTCATCTCTTCTAGCTTTTATCCAAGCAGCTTGTAACAGTGTGGAAAACTCAATTTTCAAAAAGAAAGAGTAATTCAATCTGCAAAAAGGGAAACAATATAGCATACTTGGATGAAGCCACCTGAAAACACAACCTGCAATCTAATTCTCTACACAAACTGTGAAAGGAGAAGGCGAGCTACTGACCTCCCTGAGCATTAATTAAATAACAGGGGAGGAGATTCAGGTGCCTCCCAGTACTCCAACACTCTCATACTGCTTTGCGAGGAATACGTTTGGGAGCTGTGGGCAGTTGATGATGCCCGGAGCTCTAACCTACCTGTCAAAGCAAAGGACTTCCCCAAGCAGCTCCCCCATTCTAGCTGCGGCAAGAATTGTAGGAAAGTCCAATGGGACCAGAAGGTCCTCAGCTGGCACAGCAAAGATGCACCTGGGTGTTTCTGTCCTTTTGCTAAACAGACCAAGTAAAGCCAAAGATGGCCCAAGTTCCACTTAAATTGATAAAGACCACAAGACTTATTGAGTCAATAACACAAAATAGCACAGCACATCATAGAATCATAGAATCGTCTAGGTTGGAAGGGACCTTTCAGATCATCAAGACCAACCATCAACATAACTCTAGCAAAAACCATCACTAAACCATATCTCTAAGCACCACGTCTACCCATCTTTTAAATACCTCCAGGGATGGTGCCTCAACCACTTCCCTGGGCAGCCCGTTCCAATGCTTGATAACACTTTCAGTAAAGAATTTTTTCCTAATACCCATCCTAAACCTCCCCTGGTGCAACTTGAGGCCATTTCCTCTTGTCCCATGGCTTGCTACTTGGAAGAAGAGACCAACCCCCACCTGGCTACACCCTCCTTTCACGCAGTTGCAGAGAGCGAGAAGGTCTCCCCTCAACCTCCTTTTCTCCACACTAAACAACCCCAGCTCCCTCAGCCATTCCTCGGAAGGCTTGTGCTCCAGACCCCTCACCAGCTTTGTTGCCCTGCTCTGGACTCACTCCATAATCTCAATGTCTTTCCTGTAGTGAGGGGCCCAAATGCAGTCTAAGTTATCTGGATACAGCCATAAATAATAGAGCAGGAACTTCTCCAAAGCCCTTCAGTTTGAAACAAGCACCTTTCGCTCAGAAGCCAACATAACATCAAGTCTGTTTGAAAATCTGCTGTTAAACAAAGGTGAGTGTGTCCGTCTTCAAAAAAAGTGCAGCTTATAAAAATCACCTCAGCACATTTAGCTGTAAAACTATGTAAAGCTGTGTACATGCAGTTGACTTGGCTGCTTCATCGGAAGTTGTACGCCTCTGAAACGTCTGAAATGCTGCTCCAAGGATAAGTCAAGGGCCAAGGGGCTCTTTATAGGGGCTGTGCAAGTTGTCTGAGGTGTTCTGATCACGCTCATCTGTCTTCGCTGGAGGTTGGACAGATGAGTGAGATCACACTTCTTCTTTGAAAGTGTCTATGGACACTGCGGGAATCTAGAGCAAAAGTTGTACCAAGGAGGCACTGAAATCCATCTGTTTTACCAAAAGTAGCAAAAAAATGAGGAAGGCAATAACACACTTTCTAGAAACTGGTTCTGTTATAGTGTTAAGATACCAGTCAAAGCTTCAAGACAAGGCTAAAAGAAGTGAAGGCTTGAGCTATGACTTCAAAACGTATTTTTTTTTGGACCAGGTAGGTTTAGCAGCGTCAGTTAAAGGAGTTACTCCATTGCCACTGGTGTAATTGCCCGCCTTGACTGGATACAGTGGTACCCATTCCCATCAGCAGTGGCACAGCTAGCGATTGCCTGCACCTCCACCCACCTTTGCCTGAAGATGGGTTTAAATTCAAGAGTGCAATTTCTGTAAAAACAATTAAAATGGAAGTTTGCAGCAGCTCAAGCTGCCGGGGAAGTTGTCAGCCCTCATGACACCCAAGTACGAGTGATCTCTCCGACTGCCAGGCTGTCTAGCCAATGTGGAAACAACTGCCAAATTTTTGCTTCACTTACAAATAGGACTATATTGGTGTCAGGAGGAATCACAAACTTTCAAGGGCAGAGTGTAAACTTGCCCCGCAGGCTCCACTGTGTACCTGATGCCACTTTGTTTTAGCCACTACCAAATTTATGCATACTGGGTAGTAAGGGACTCTTTCACGAAAAGGATCAAATTTGGCAAAATTCAGCCAATTTTGAATGCTCAAGACTGAGTGTAAATAGGCCCTCTGATTTCTTATAAGAAGCCTTAGGAATGAAAAGGATGTTTCAGCAGAGAAGATGATCCAGTTTTGATAGCACTTACTTCACCGAGCACACTTAAGCAGAACATTTAATCAATCCATTTAACAAAAAGTGATGGTCTGCCTGAAAGCACTTTATTTTTAGGCTCGAGTGGTAGAACTTCAATCCGACAATGAAAAACATCACAGTGATTTAACGACCACATCACTTTGGCCAACCAGCAGTTTGCTGACATTGTGTCTGTAAAAGCAAAGCAGATGCTCCTAGGCTTTCTTGTAATGATTTTTAAAACCAGAGGGTTTTAAATGTATGACTTCAGGCCCAGGACTGACTTTAAAGAAAAGACAGCTTTACAAACCCCACCTCAATGACTGTGGACATAGTCAAGAAACAATCGCAAAAGCTAGCACAAAGGACACATAGTACTTGGTAAGGAAGGAAGGAGATACCAGAGGATACAAGGACGGAAAAGCAGAGATATCACAAAAACGTCACTAAAGGCAAGTGAGAACCAGTGGAAGTTGGCATGGAAGAAGAATACAGAATAAAAGAGGGAAACTGGAAAGGGGGAAAAACTCTGAGGAGGGGAATTAGCTTGAAAAACAAGAGCTCCAGCAGAGATAATTGCATTTCCGCAGAAGTTTTGCCTGTGAAGATCAGAGGCAAAACACCTTGGAGCCAACAGGGCCAGAGAGTTTTTCAGGACGAGTCACCATACCTGTATGCTCTTCAAAGCCACGCAGCATAGCACACAGCAAACCGCAATCCCATCAAGCCTCAAAACACAGATCTGCCACTGCCCTGTATATGGTGCAATATATCCCTTACAGGGTGACGCTACAGGCAGTTTTTGTACACCCCAAAGAAGACATCAGAGAGAATCCTTCAAGAAGAGGATTTGCTACGACCATACACTGCACCATACAGGTTTCACAATGGCCCTGAAGCCACCATTCCTCCAAAGATGTAAAGCAAGACAAATTTTTCAGCCTCCCTCCTCTATAAGGGCAGTAAGTTCTGAGAAAGGGTTTGTTGGGTCCTGGTCCAGAAGGTGCCAGCAATCTTGTGATCCAGTGTCTTTCCAATAAAAATCAAGGAGCTTTTTGTGGAGCTCTTGCTTTCTTCTCATCCCTCCTGATCTCAGTCCACAGGGACAAAGCAACATCCAACCGCCAGCACTGCTCCGCGTTACAAAGCATCACACGACAGCCAGAGATCACCTCCCTTGCTGAGCACAAAACGTTCTTGCATCAGAGCTACCTGGTTCAAAGTTCAACCAGATTCTCCCAGTCCATAACAGGACAGCTTGAGATGTCTCACACCACCCCAGCTGGAAGATGCAAGAATGTTGTCTCCTGATGAAAGCCACATCCTGCCCTGGGGGACAGGCAGTTGAAATGCGGCTTCAGCTCTCGTGAGAGAGAGCTGTGAAGTGTGGACAAGGGATTTTGTCCTGACAACACCTTGTATTCCAAGTCTACCCTGGTTCTGGTGTCCCCAGCAGGCCTAAGAGCTCTCTGCAGATCTGCCAGAGTGAAGGGCAGGACAGAAAGACGAGTGACAGCTGGCAGGGACCCTCTTGCTGTCAGGGTACAGGGCCAAGCCATTAAGTGCATAGAGGAAGATCTTTGCATCTTCTAATGAGGTCTCAGAGGAGATTAGCTGTGACTGTCTTTTGGGAAATAGGTGAGATTATTCTGCAGGTAGCAGACTGCCTGAAATGCCACAGTTTTGAAGGCTTCTGAGAGCTCTAAGACCTCAAGTGGCTTTGGACTAAGGGTCTCAGTGTCTTTGAAGAGAATTATTTCGTCAGGAAGCTTTGTAAGAAGGGACAAATTGAAGGTCTAAAGGCACGTCCCAAAGAACTGACTGGTGATTAGAGACCTCACAGCTCTATCAGGTACACTGCAAGACGTCTATGAAGAATACTGTGACTGTAAAGTTCCCGTAAACCTCCTAGCAACAACTCTGGCTCAGGTGTATGTTGGGTTCAAAGTGGAAATAATCATCAAGCCACAAACACTTATAGTTAAACTCCTCAGAGAGAAAACTGCAAAACGCTTTCATGGTGCGGCACAACAAATGACAGGACTCTTTTTCAAGAAGAAAATGCTACTTTGCTGACAGCAGACTTACCATGTGCAAATAAGAAATAAAAATTAGTATGAGGCGGGCCGCTAACATCATCAACTCAAATCCTTCCTTGGAGATAATGCTGTAATATAACAGAATTTCTCAAACGCAAGATAGGAAGAGCAGGCAGACTCCTTTGCATGATGATTAGCTAAAACGATGGCTTAATCTTTCTTTTGGACTGCTTAAATTGACACTTCTCTTCAAGAATCCAGAAGGCAAAGTTAAATGCAGATAAGGTCACTGTCAGCATAGGCAGGACTAGTGAAAAAAAAAAAGCCACAAACCCTTGAAAGGGTCTCTATTAATTATAAATCACTGAAAAGTGTTCAGCCAGTTAAGGTGGTGCAGATTATAGCTGGCACAGAGAAACCATAGAGGAACCTTTCCTGGCTGCCAGCAGAGTTGTTTGAGTTTATATTGAAAAGTTACAGAAGGGACCAGCCAGGGCCTCTTGGCCATGACCTGCCAGAGTCAGAGAGATTTAGCAGGTCCTCTGATTTCCCAGCTTAACCAGTGGGAGCAGATAGTAGGAAGCTCATATAGCAGCTCCAGTCATTGAAGGATGAGATACCATCATCAAACCAAAACTGAGAAAGATCCAAGTCCACTGGGAACAAAAGGAGATAGACTTAGTTGAACTTGGTCATAAACAGAGACTACCAGCCCAAAATCATTCCCAATCTAAGTGCAGCACATAAAAAGGAGACATGTTGCCTAAACTTTACAGAAATCTCAAGGATACTCCCAAAGTCACACAAGGAGCTTGTGGAACAGCAGAGAACTAGAACAAAACCTCAGACCCGTTTTCAGTCTTAAACCACCAAATCATCCTTTGTCTCCTCTGCAAAGGCTGGGCTGAACAGACTCAAGATCATTCGCAAGCTCTAAATAGAGAATGGAAAATAACTTCCAGCGCTAACAATATTGTCCCTATTTAGCTAACAAGTATTGATTTTTTCCTCAGCCACTCGAATGCAGATGAAAGCAGCACAGATTTGGTTCTTTTGTTTAATTCCCTGAATCCAATCAGTGTTACTGATGCTATCACCAGACTCTGAGGACCGATTACCCATGTGCTATTTAAAGTCAGAGAGGTGCTTACATCTCACTTTATTTGGCACCAGTGGGAATTGTAGGTTATGCAGGAAGTTTTAATTTTGTTGTTGTTGTTGTTGTTGATGACAAAGCTCTCCCATGTGAAGGGACAGATCTCTGAAAAAACAAGCTGTTCTCAAAGCAAGAGAACAGATGATGCTTTGTTCCCCTACAGATTTATCCCTTTTCTACACAAGTGCAGAAACCCTGCTTCCACTTTCGCCACCGTTCCATCTCTCCATGAAATTCTGGAAAAACTATTACCTTCCCTGAATCACCTTGTGAAGCTCTTTCCCTGTCATTTCAAGCTGAAGGAGCTCAAGTGGTCATACACAAGCTGCAGCGGAGGTTTTCCACCTCTGACTGAGAAAAACAGAAAGCAGTGGGGGAACAATTAGTCTATATATCATTTATTCCTTCTCCATAGGCAGATCTTGCCTCTTGTAACTCAGATGCAATGAGCACTCAAGCATTTGCCTGCAGTCTCACTGGTTGTCCACGTCTGTTATGAAGATGAGCCGTCCTGATTGAGATGACAAATAAAGATGGTAATTGATCACCTGCTAATATTTTTGCCAGGTTTGCATTAAGCAAAAAACCCCAGAGTTTGCAGGCAGGAGCCATCACTCCAAGCCTCACAGCTGTACAGCTGAAGGCAGGAACAAACTTTGGAGATTTTTTACAATCTTTACAATTCTTTGCCTTTAAAGCCATCCCATTGGAAGATCTGTTCTGCCTGCTCACACAAAGCAGAACCTCATTCAGGGCTTTCTGCTTTAATTCCGCTTCGGTTTTGTGTTACTAAATTGAAGACACATTGTCTTGATGTCAAGATTGCAAGTGATAGAGGACTACAAAGCAGGCAAGTATGTCTGTCTGTCTGCAACATCCATATCCTATACAGGCTCACGTACCAGCTGCATTCACTGTCTCTCTGCAGAAATCTTCCCCAAAATCAGGTACAGCAGTATATTTATCTGTTGAAATGCCTGCTAGCCCATTTCTCACTTCCAGTCAAGGCTACAAATCACAGACAGGGTCATCCTGTAAGTAAATACATTAAGCCCCCAGAGACAGCTATCACCGCTGCTGCGGCAGCACCCCTGCATTTCTACAACATCCTTCAGAAACATGAATATGAACCAGAGCAGCATCAGAGAGCCATCTAAATTCTGTGCCCGTCGCCACACTTCTTCCCCTCAGTTGTAAATCTATTATCCAACATACTCTCAGGCACAATTTGGGACACGTGCCTGACACACATGCTATCCAGCTATAAATAGTCAGATATAGACAATCATACTAGATATACTGAGGATTATTTGATTAAGCTGGGACTCTGCTCTGCTGAACAGCCCGTGATCAGTAGAGACACCTTGTAGAAGCTGGCTCGATCAGCACAACCATCTCCCGGGAGCAGAGAGATGCTGAAAGACTGCACTTAAACCCTGTGCCCTTGTAGCCTTGTGGGTTTTTAGCCCACACAACCAAGGCATTTCTAGTAAGTGGTAAAATTCTGTAAGCAATAATTGAAGAGTGTAGGGTGTACTGGAAAGTCCAGTAAAGTCTATATGACTTTTCAGCGGTGTTTTTTACTGGTCCCTGCTGGTTTTATTTGGGGATTCAGGAGTAAGCAGACACTTACCACATCATTCGAAAAGTACTTGGCCAGCAAGCACCAGTGGGGACCATTTGGGCATTTGCAGCTGGACTTCCTAGAAGGAAGACAGGCAGCAATAGAAGGTCAAACTACTCTAAATACACATTATTTTCACCTTACCCAGTATCTCTGTACAACCCACAGACACTGCAAAATGTTTAGCATCAGGGGAGCTGCATTACTCTTTTTAGAGATGCCACATCTCATACGTGGGGCTTGAAATTAGTGCACATTCCCACAGCAAGAAGGCAATGGGTCCTGCATCACTGAAGTGATGTACAAGGCATTTCAGGCCACACGAGTCCCAGCCTCACCAGGGCAGCAGAGAACAGGACAGCAAACACTGAACTACACGTTTAAATGCAGACAAATCTGAGCACACACACTGAAGCCACTCCCGTTTATCACACCTGTGTGTACATCTTCTGAGAAGAAACACTGAAAGACAACAGGATCAATTCTGTAGCACCTTGTATTTGGCACTATTACCCACACCCTTAAAACACAGCATTGCACTTTTCTTCAGATTAAATTCTCTGGAGCACTTTAACCCTACTTTGTTCAGATGTGACAAGTTTTGCAGACCACAAGTAAGAGTCAGACCCAAAGAGTCAAGAAACTAGTTTTGGATTCAAGGCAGAAGAGGAGCCTTCAGAGCATTCAAAACCCGTGTTTGAAGTCCAGAGTGAAACTCCCAGCATGGAGCCATTCCCTGCTGCAGCTGACAGGGTAGCAAGCTCCCTGCCTGCAAACAAGATAAATTATACATAAACCAAACTACCTGCTGTGAACATCCGAGAGCTGTTGTGACTGAAGCTACCACAGTCATAGTTGGGATGCTTATCTCAGCTGAGTTCTTGGCTTGCCACAGCAGTGACTGCACTGGGACACTATGGATCTGTTTTCCACATCCAGCCCAGCCAGGCTGCAGAGATCTGACTCACACCCTGGGGACAGTTTGACAAGGTGCTGGTTTTGACAGAAAAGCTAGTTTCAAATGTTTCCATCCCTTCCCTTCCCATGCATTTATTTATGCCACGCTCTCCCTTCCAACTGCTCCCTCCCTTCAGCTGCACCACACTTGTGGGCCTGTTTCATTAACTGGATCACTGAATCGATCAGGATTAAAACAATGCCAAGGCCAAGCAGAGAGCTGTTTCTGAGAGACAAGGTCGGATTGCCCCTCCAAAGGGACAGAGCAGCAGAGGCAGCACCACAAACAGCCCAGAGAGGTTCGAGAGCACAGTTTCCTCCACTTGAGTTACCCAGGTCACCAAAAAAGCCATCTCTGAGGCACTAAGTGATGTTTACACCACATGATGGGGATACTGTGTACTATCCCACCAAGGCAGAAGTACCACCTCTTGCTTCTCAGCTGGGAGGAGAAAAAGTGTGGCCAGCAGGTCGAGGGAGGTGATTCTGCCCCTCTACTCTGCTCTTGAGAGACCCCACGTGGAGCACTGTATCCAGCTCTGGAGCCCCCAGAATAAGAAGCCTTCAGCAATCCAAGGCTGAACTGTTCTCCCGTTCACAAGCAGGTCTTTGAAAGCTACTTGCATCCCCCATCCCCACATGCAATCTTGAAAGCATAAAACACAGCTGAAGAGGAAAAAATAAAATTTAAAAAATGCTCGATCCACATATTCATCTTATCGGCTTATAAAGGAGGGCAAGAAAGTATTGGTAACTCATTAAAATACCTTGAAGACACACAATCCTCATGAGGCAAGATACCTCTGCAGTCACAGGGCCTCCTTAGGAATAAAACACTGTAGACGGTAACTAAAGATTACCGTAATTCCTGGTAAAGCCAACGGTACAGGGAAAAATGTAACTATGCTACGGACAGAATGATGAAATGCCTTGCAAAAGGCACTAGCCTTGTGAAATGGGCTTTGGAGGAAGCAGTTTCCCTGCCCTAAAGCTTGGAGGCATGTGTTGGATTTGGCCTCGATCTGGCAGCAGGGTAATAAGAGGAGGGAATGGGACCGACATAACAGATGCAACATCACTGGTCTTGTAGTAAAAATATTCATCAGTCTCAGGAAAGAAGTTGAAGCTGATAAGTAAAAGAGGATTTTCTGTCCCATGGAGAATCCCAAAGCAGCAAGCACTATCAAACACGTTTGGCAACATTCCTTATTTGAGATAAGTCCATTTTTTAATAAGTTGCAAATCTCCTGCAAGCAAAGCTTGCTTTTAGGGAGAGGTACTGTCTTTCATTAGCCAAATTGATATATTGTCATTAAATCTGACAACTGAGCACTTCCAGCTACTAAGGGCCAGGGTTATTTTTAAAAAGTAGCATTAACCAGAAGGAGAAGTTTCTCCAGGAGACCACAAATGTCTTCAGGTAAAGTGGCTCACTGCAAAGAACAAATCTGGATGGAGAAGTTTCAGAGTGTTAGTCTTCCTTAGTGATTAATTAGCTTATTAAAGGTTTAGTGAAATTTTATTTTTTAAATTGCATGCAAAGAATTTTCTGGCTTTGTTGTGTTCATAATATGTTTGTGCAGCTCAGCAAAGCCTACGTCCCATTCCCTAAATTAATAGGTTGTATGCTTTCTTTCTAAGGACAACAAATTGAATTAAACTGTCTGGGGAGCTGTATCCTCTTGAGAATTCTCACTGGGGATTTAATTTGAAATACTGATTTTTCACAAGTAGCTCTCAATGCTTTTGTTAAAAGTTGAAGAGAGAAGCTACATTCTGGAGATAGAATTTCATCTGTAGATGGTCACAGGCTAATTTGAGTACCATTTTGAAAACCAAGCCTTTTTTTAAAAAATGAAGAAAAAGTCTAGTTCAAACACTTGGTAGGGGAGACCTCTTGGGGCAGATTTGCCTGGTCTTGGTTACATCGGTTAGCTTAGATGATGTGTACCCCAGTTTAAAATCTCCAGGACAGATCATTAATGGTGTTAGTTTCTAACTGGTATGAAAATTATTAATAAGGAAATACCTGCTATAAGAATCTGGGAACTCCTCCACAATGAAGATGACAAGTGTTGTACTGTGACAAAGAGTCAGAGTCATATTAACACAGCATCAGCCTGCCCTTTATCTGTACAGCACCTAGCACACAGGTCCCAACCCACCAAAGGGTTAGTTTTGTCCATCAAAGAATTAATAATCCAAATGCTGCCCCTTCGCCATGGGCTAACTGAAGTTTTCCATTGATGCTTCCCACTGCAGGAGAGATGACGGCCCCCCAACAACCCCTGGTTTCCTTATAGCTGCCTCAAGTCAGATGACAGACTTTTTAAGCAGGACCTGTTGTGATAGGAGAAGGGGTAATGGTTTTAAACTAAAAGAGGGGAGATTCAGACTAGATAAAAGGATGACATTTTTTTACAATGAGAGTACTGAAACACTGGCCCAGGTTGCCCAGAGAGGTGGCTGATGACCCATCCCTGACAACACTCAAGGCCAGGTTGGACCTTGAGCAACCTGATCTAGTTGAAGATGTCCCTGCTCATGGCATGGAAGTTGGACTAGATGACATTTAACAGTCCCTTCCAACCCAAACTCTTCTATGATTCTGTGACTGACAGCATGAAGGACCGTTTCTTCTACCAGACACTGGGACCCAGTGCCAGCACCTGCTCTTCAGAACTGACTGCAATTAGAAACCAAGTCAAAGGAGAAAAAAAACAGTCTATCCACCAGGCAGGAGAGAAACCACAACCTCCACATTACAGAGTCATGGTCCTTAAACTATACAAGTGCTGTACAACCATCACAGACATTTATTTTGCAATGGAATCGCCTGTGCTCTACTAATCCAGAACTGGCCTCCTTAGCAGCTGGCAGTGAAAAGAAAGTGCCAAGTCATCTATTTCCACATTTGGGGATGATGAAAAGCACTTGAAAACTCTCAGCACTTCTGCAGTAATTATAACAAGCACAGTACTTGTTTTGGAAAAGTATAATGTATTCTGGTGAGCAGAATCACATCAAAGAGGAAGCTTTCAGACACTTCAAGGAGCAGAATATGAAGACATATATAGAGAGATATAATTATCACTATGGTCACAAGTTCCTCTTAGGCAAGGATCATAGGAAGGAGAAGAGGACGAGTGAAGCATAGTGGACATATCGCTGAGGCTGTTAAGTTGGTGTAACATAAGTTTTCATTACCTAGATACGGTGCAAGCTGGGCTGGTACTGCAGCAGTGCTGCTCACCTTGCAGGATTTTTCTACTTGAGGATGAGCTATAGCTGTTCAAAAAGCCCAGTCTTTCTCTTGGGACAATGCTCCACAGTTATCTGCTTCCTCTAAAGGGCTCAAATCCGGTCAGCAGCTCCAACACAACTAATCACAGCCTTTTCAAAGGTCTCCCCACAAATCCCTGTTTCCTCCCCCTAACCCCCATTTTGGGGGCCATTTAGGCACAGTGGCTGTTTAGGCATCTCTGTATGTTGTCTGAAAGATGCCTCCACCCCACCACCTCCTGGATGTGAGCACATGTGAAAAAAAGTCATGTCTGCAATTTGCCTCTGTCTACAGCCCCAGACTGGCCCATTGCAAGGGAAAGACATTTGAAATCCACAGAAAAAAAATCAAAGGGATTCAGCTAACGGAGCTGCTGGCTAAGCCAGGTTTGGGAGGTTTGGTCAAGTCTTCGTTGTTTAATTGGCAACCAAACTGGGGACTTAGTTTTATCAGGTCAGCCTCATCATCAACAACCGCACAGAAATCTCATGTGAAGTAACACGCAGCATGTGCTAGTCACAGATGCAAGGTGGAATTACATGAAAAAATGACCCTTCTTTCAGTTTTGGCAGAACCTAGGAAATAGGAGGATATGGCCTCATTTGGAGGTAGGAGAAAGAAAAAACAAATCTGGTGCACATGGGGAAAAAAAAAAAAAAGTAACACAAAACTAAAATTCATTTGAAAACCTCCCTTGGTCTTTTTTTTTTTTTGCCTTTTCACTTCCAGTCACTGCTGGACATGCTCAAGTCCCCTTGGCTCTGTCTAGCATGGAAATAAGCAAATCCACAACAGTGGAGCCAGCAAAGCCTGGCTCTTAAGGATTTCCCACTCCACACTGGCCTCTTATATCAGCTCTCTGACATCCAATATTAATTACGCCTGGAATTTATAGGATCTTAATACTAATCATTAATTATTATTTCAATAAGACTAATTTGTAAGATCAAATAATCTCAAGATCTGCATCCAGCTTGCTTCAAATAGGGCAATGGGTTCAAAAGTTACTGAGTGAGAACAAAGAGAACCACACCAACACAATCTCAACCGTGTCCCAAGAGATCACGCTAAAATACAGCAAGGAAAAAGAAATCCTTAAAACATTTTTCATCCACCTGAAGTCTGGATTTATTGAAAACACTGTGCAGTTTCTCAGATGCATTTTCTCTGCAATGTTTCATACAGTAACCTGTTATTTTCAGTGAAGAAGATTAAGAACTGAGGTCGTTTGCTGAACACTGAGGCTGGCAGCTTTATCTTTTTAGTTAACCGCAGAAGTCCTTCGCCTGGCATGGTGCAAGCATGCGAACACTAAAAATATTCAGCTGAGACTGGGCAGCGTTATCTTATTTGAATAAGAGGAAGGGGAAAGGAACCCAGAACAGCTACTTGCACATTTCCATAGACAAAAAGCTCAACCCACCCCCGGCCACTTTCCCCAGATACTCAAGGGGTTTCTCTATGTTTGTTGTGGTTTTTTTTTTTATTCAAGGATTCTAAATCATTTTTTTTGTCCATAAAACCTCAGTCATAGAGATGATGAGATGACAATGGCACTGTCCCAAACCAAGTGCAGCCAAGAGATGCATTCCTCCCGCCTGCCCAACCGTCAGCTCCTCTGTTTCCAAAGGATTTACGGCAAGGCGGTGTGTGACAAGCTCCAAGATGAATCATGGGGTCACCAGGCTGAGACTATGCCAGGAGGACTGAAGACAAGTCTTACTCTGAATGGCAGCACACAGAGACCACGACTGGGATAAACAAGTAGCTGGTCCTGTGATGACCAGCACACCAGGCCTGTATTTACTGGGGGGGTGAAAAACACGCAAAAAGGGGAAAGTGAAGAGTGATGACCTGCAGCCATGCTGAAGCTCCTTCTTCAAGTAACCCAGAGAATTTCATATGATTACATGATATCACCACCTCAAAGAGGGACAGAAAGTACAAGAGAGAGTCATGTTTCCCACATGAATTCTTACATTTCAGTCACAGCAGGTTCTGCTAGCAGAAGGAAGAATGATCCAAAAGGTGTTAAGAGACAAGTCTGAATCCCTGCCCTGCCCCAGATTGCCTGGGTAGCCTTGGGCGAATTACTTCATCTATCCGAGGTGCAATCCCTCAATATTGTATGGGACAAGGACTGCAGAAGTGACTTTTGCAGGAGACCAGAGAGCTTGCTCCATGGCACATCCTCAGAACATCCCAGAAGGACAATGAGTCACTGAAATAGCAGAGGCCGGTTTTGATAGATGGTATCTCCACAGCATCAAAACAGCCACAATGATTACTGGTATCATCACGCTCCTGAGATAAACAAGGACCTAATCAGAGGAGAAGAGAAATGACCACTTCGATAGCAAGCCAACTCTTCTGGGAGGAAAAGCAAATCAAGATTTTTCACTCCCTTACCTCAGCCATCCATCAATAAATAAGTCTTCTAATTGGGAAGCAGCAGAAGCAACTGCCTTTGACCTGGTGCCATAAATTGGCTTTCAAATCAACCAAGCAACAATATTCCCTTCCAAAGCAGAAAATTTCTCAGCATTTCTCTGCCTCATACTTGTAAAGGCTTAGTCATCAAAACGGACAGGCCTCGGGTAAAGCCATGTGCTTTATTAGCATTACAGAACCAGCTGGGTGACTGACAGAAGGAGCTGCTCATTGGCAGTGCCATTTTTGGGCCTGTCACCAGCAGAGACACTGTCCCTCTGTGGAACCACCAGCACCCACCTCCCAGATGCCAGTGAGATCCAAGGAGCATATTTCTCATGAAGACACACATCTGGAACCAGTCCAGACCAAGGAGCATCTGCTTTGTATTTGCATCACTTCACAGCATCTTTCCACTGGCTTCTTCGCTGCTGAGATGCAAGCAATTAAAAAAACCTCAAGCTGATGTCTATGGTTCTGCCTGTCTTATCTTGGCTCCCTGATTATCATTGAAATAATCATGACAAAAATTGGAACAGAGACCTAAGCTCTGCTCTCAGTGAAATCATCTGCAGGCTCAGAATAAACTGTATAATGGAGGTAAGAAGGGAACAAAGTCCACCACTACCATAGCACCATGAAAAGCTAAATGAGACCTTGCATGAACAACTCAGACAAGACAGAAAATCCAAACATAACCGCTTTGACACATTCTTAATCAAATAATAACAAAAAAAACCCCAAACCACTGTAGAGCATGACAATATTGCAGCAATACAGGCAAACGCACAGAAACAAAAGTGCTGTGAGCACGACACACCAGCCCCACCAACCTGCTTCCAGCTAAGCAATCAGTGTCATAAAAGCACCCTGAAAGAGACTCTCTGCTCATTAAGCAAGAACAGACCAAGTGAAAGAAGCTAGACATCTTCTAGTCACAGGTCGCAATCCTGTTGATAAGTTTATCAACTGTGGAGGATGAAAAAAAAAAAAAAAGTCACAAGTTAAAAAAAAAAGAAATGAGGACAGCTACATTTTAGCTCCTAAAGAAAGGCAGAACTGAAGCATCTCTTTTCCTGACTTCATCTTTCAAGAGCTTCCAAGATATCTGCACCCCACACAAGTCCTACGTCCCACCCACCACTGACCAGCAGCTGGTCCACTCCTCCGATGCAAAGCACATCGTCCTTGAAACTCCTGAGGAACTTCAGATTTGCAGATTGCTCACCCATGTCTCACATTTCTGAGGTGAAGCACATCAGGCACATGTTGCTGTAAAGGGGACTTTAAGATGCAAAGCAGAGGAGGATTTACACAGATGGAACTACAAGAGGGCCTTCGAGAAGGCAGGGTGTAACTATCTGGCAAGGAATATTATATGGGACAAGGATGGGGAAGCCATGGGACAGGAAAGCAACTTCTGCTGAAGCATCAACACCCATGAGGGACATCTCTTTACCAGATCCTCTGGTGGAACAACTTTGCTCTGGGACCAGAAGTCAGGAGGCCTCCAAGGCTACAGCATTTACACACACGAACACTTGTGGCAGGGTTTTCAAAGTGGCACTAGGCCAGAATTTCAATGGGGGTTCAAAGCCAGCCTAGCAGGCATTTGCCAGGCTCCAACATCAAAAGAACAGTGGAGACAGCTGGCTCCTGTCTCTGAGGACACCTTACAGAGCCATGCCCTGACATCACCTGGATCAAGGCTGCTGCGTACAGACTACCCCAGCATGTACAAAGAAGGCATCTCAGTGAATGGGTGTGGGGCTCAGTTTGTCCGAACAGATAAGAACAAGGAAAAATGGAAATAAATTCTCAAGGGGAACACTCTCCTTCTCCCCACCCACCCCACCCTCCCACCCCCCCAAAAAAAAAACCCAGACAAAACCCAAAACACCTGAAATTTCTTCCCAGCTAACAAAACAGTATAGCCAAAATACTGTAAAAAAAGTTCCTCAATGAGGCACTTGCAACAATAAACTCAAAATACACCATCCCCTGAGCAAAGAGGCTACAAGAACAGAGATCATTAATGGCAAACAAGCACACACCAGGTGCAATTCAATCTGGACTGCATCATGTTTAAGTAAAAGGAGGTCATCTTTATTTCCAACTATATGGCTTTTTATTATTATTATTTTTGCTTTTTATTAGCAGCGTGGGACAAACGAGAAACAAACTCCTATTTTGGTATGAACCTTGCACATTGCAGGGGACACCAGCACAAAGGCAAAGGGCCAAGTGACTGCCATGGGGCCAAGCACTAACGGAGATGACTTCAGCCTTTCCCCATTAGATCTACAAGGGGGGAGCTAATATAACCGAGGATGGAGGGTGGTCCGGGAGCTCCCCTTTTTCCTACAGGAAGAGTTGAAGCCATGTCCCCAGTCTCTGTAATAGCAGAGAATTAGCTGAGTAAAATAATAAAAATAATAAAGCATCAAACCCTAAATGTTAAGGAAAGCCTACCCAGGAAAACACCTTCTTCCAGCACCATCACTTAAAAACCCACAACAGCAGAGAGTGGTTATGAAGCATTTAAAAAGAACAAACACCCTGGCGGGCTGAGATCAGGAACAAGAAACCTCGTCTCCACAGGTAATTTTTTTACTAAGTTATGAGCAGGCAGAATCATGACTGTGAATGAAAGAGCCAACTCAGCTTCCACTGGAGCTCCAGTACTGCTGCGCCAGCATAAATTTTAATAAAATAGCAATATAAATGTAGTCTTTTTACCCCTTGAAATGTTGCTGTATATAGAAAGAGACTCACAAGCCTTTAAATAACAGTCTATTCAAGCATTACAATGAGCTATTTTACCCACCTAAGTAGGTACTCTATTCCAGCAACCTGACAGCAATTCAGAGAGCTGCCTTCCCCTATTCTGAGCCATAGAGCCACTCCACGTACTGACAAACTGATTTGTCAGGTCTACTACTACTACAATTTTTTTTTTTTTTTTTAGCCTGTTAGTCTATGCCCTCATCACCAAATAACTCATAAAGTCAAAGAGCATAATTTTTTTTTATTTTTTTTTTTTTTAAAGGAACAGCCTCTTCCTTCCAAACAGTGCTAATTTAAACTGAGATCAATGTGAGAGATCAAAGACGGTGTAAATACGCGGGGTTCCTTGTAGAGGCTGATGCACCATAATGCAAACCAGCCCTTAACCAGCAGGGGAGGCTCAGAGAAATCTTCTTCCTTTGAGGTAGCAATTATCATGGCATTACAACTCCTATGTGAGGGACAGTGTTTGAGAATTTAAAGTCATAGAATCATAGAGTCTTCACAGTTGGAAAGAACCTTTGAGATCGAGTCCAACCATACACACACAAAAAACCCCCTACAATCTCTGCCACTAGAGCATGCCCCGAAGTGCCAAATCTACACATTTCTTAAATACCTCTAGGGATGCTGACTCAGCCACGTCCCCGGGCAGGCTGTTCCAGTGCCTGACCACTCTTTCAGTAAAGTAATTCTTCCTAATATCTACTCTAAACCTCCCCTGCTGCAGCTTCAGACCATTTCCTCTGGTCCTGTCATTGTTCACCTGGGAGAAGAGGCCAACACCCACCTCTCTACAACCTCCTTTCAGGGAGCTGTAGAGGGCAATGAGGTCTCCCCTCAGCCTCCTCTTCTCCAAACTAAACATGCCCAGCTCCCTCACAGCCTCTCCTCATATGACTTGGTCTCCAGACTCCTCAGCAGCTTGGTAGCTCTCCTCTGGACACGCTCCAGCGCTTCAATGTCCCTCTTGTACAGAGGGGCCCAGAACTGCACACAGTACTCGAGGTGAGGCCTCACAAGTGCTGAGTACGGAGGCACGATCACTTCCCTACTCCTGCTGGCCACGCTATTCCTCATACAAGCCAGAATGCTGTTGGCCCCTTTGGCCACCCGGGCACACTGCTGGCTCATGTTAAGCTGGCCGTCCACCAGCACCCCCAGGTCCTTTTCTGCTGGGCAGCTTTCTAGCCACTCTTCCCCAAGCCTGTAGCGTTGCTTGGGGTTGTTGTGACAGAAATGCAGGACCCGGCACTTGGCCTTATTAAACCTCATACGAGTGGTCTTGGCCCATCGATCCAGCCTGTCCAGGTGCCTCTGTAGAGGTGTCCTACCCTCAAGCAGATCAACACTACCACCTTGTTTGGTGTCGTCTGCGAACTTACTGACAGTGCACTCAATTCCTTCATCCAGATCATTGGTAAAGATATTAAACAAAACTGGCCCCAAAACTGAGCCCTGAGGGACACCACTGGTGACCAGCCACCAAGGAGATTTCACCCCATTAATCACAACTCTCTGGGCATGGCCATCCAGCCAGTTTTTTACCCAGCGAAGAGTACACTTGTCTATGCCATGATTCGCCAGCTTCTCCAGGAGAATGCTGTGGGGGACAGTGTCAAAGACCTTACCAAAGTCCAGACAGACAACATCCACAGCCCTCCCCGCATCCAGAAGGTGGGTCACATGGTCATAGAAAGAGATCAGGTTGGTTAAGCGGGTTAAGTCTTGGAGGTTAAAGGAAGAAAACAGCATAGTTTCCAAACAAAAGTATTGACTGGTTTTGCTTCCTGTTGACGTTTTCCATTTGTGAGATTTACATGTTAGATGACTGCGGTAAAGCGGTGCTGAGTGACACAAGACAAGTCAGCATCACCCCATTGGGAATGTGCTGAAAATACAGAGTAAAGGAAAAGAGAAGAGAGCATCAGTGAGCAGAACATGGATAACCTCTCCCCTTCAGATCAGGCGCACCAGTGATCTCCACCCAGAATAAGAAACTGAGATACATTACATAAAGGTGCATTTTTTATATCGTATCTCATTTTCTCTCATCCCTTGGGCTCCTTACAGTAGCAGCATGGACTGCAACAGAAACAGGAAAAAAGCTTCTCCTGACTTTACCCCAAAACGTGGCAGGGAGAGGAGGCGACACAAACGCTGTAGGGAAAAAAAAAATTAGAAAGCAAACTCCTCAGACAGGAAACCAAAATTATTGAAGGAACGCTGCAACTGGAGCCCATCAGCAGGAGAAGGGACAAGACCTTCTAGCTACAAAGGTGACCTGGATCAATCTCTGCCCAGGGCAGACAGTGAATGCCCCTGCCTTGAACATCCCTATGGCAGAAAGCAGCCCTGGCGCCTTCACTTTCTGTGAAGCGGCAGATTGATTTCAGGACAGAGCTGGCTTTTGTGCCGACATCACAAATCCACTTCAGAGACCCGAAGCAGAACAGCTTGTTCTGCCGTCCACGTTTTTCACAACCACGCAGCCTCAGGAACTGTCAAGCTGTCTTGTGACGGATGGTCTTGTGCCCAACACGGGCTTTCCAGAGGACAGCAGGAGCGATGCTGTTTTCACCTGGACAGCTGCAAACCTGGAGAAGGGATGATACAGAAGGGGTGGTTGTGGCCCTGCCTCCTGCCCACTTCCACCTTGTCCTTCATGCCATGAAGGCAAGAGCACTCAGACATCCCTCTCTAACTTCTTTATGCCTCTGAAACAAGGAGTCCTTCAAGCAGGTAAATCGGTTCCATGGATTTTAGGGAGACTACCAACGTGTAGTAGTAGCATAGTAGTCACTGCTGTCAATGTATTCTGCTCCAACATATAAAAAACAACCAAAACATGTATAGAAAGGTGGTTGGGTCTCACTTTATCCTCTCCAGGTCAAAGATGTAACCAACAGAGGTTTGTCTAGACTGGTCTGGAAAATCACCACTTGGAGATCCATCCCTGCACCTCTGAGCACTGCCCCATCCTTCCTGAAGTGTAAGCTAAACATCTCTTATTGCAGTCTCAACCCAAATACTTCCTTGTTCTTGCTTTCAAGGACCATGGAGAACAGCTCATTCCCTTCCTTTTAATGTTTTGAAGACAGACATCATACATGACCCCATCCCTCTCTGTCCTGTACTGAACAAAACCCATTGCTTTCCACCTTTGAGGACATATCACATGCTTGTGATCACAGAGGTCATCGCCCATCTGCTTTCAGAAAGGCACTGGAGTGACCTTGACATGACACAGAAATTACGATACCAGATCTAGATGACCGACCCAAACAGTTTAGATTTTACTCTCCAACAGCTGGGATGTGATTCTCACTTGCTGAACAAGCGAAAGATCGCAGCTTTTGCTGAAGACAAGCCTTGCAAAGGCTGCCAAGCTGGGATGTACACTCCATTTCCTCCAGATGACTATACTTTTGCACATTGAAACACTTGATGGAAAGCCTTGTTCCAACTTCAGGCCCAGTGTGAGCACCAAGTTTATTCACATTAACTTGCAGAATGTCTCAGAGCAGCATACCCCTTTTTGATGAGGCTTCTCCCTTCCCCTACAAGCTGTCCAGGCGATGACTGCATGGCACAGAGAGTATGTGGTTCAGCAGGCGAGGACTCACAACCACATTTTTCCTCTGGGCACAAGCCATCTGCATGCACAGGGCCCACGGTTATCAGTTCATCACCCTTCCCTATCTACTACCCAGGTCTCTCCTCCATAGCCAAGGCTGATGTCAGAGTCTACAGGGCATCCTGGAAACACAAGAGCTGCCCAGAAAACAGGCCTTAAGATTTTCACATTAAGGTTTTTTTCTCACAGAGAGGAAGGTGAGAGCCTACAACATTTATCATGACAAAACATGGAGAGGAGCCCTGGTTTTTGGAAGCAGGAAGCCTGTCCTGCACTCCAGCAGCCCAGAGAAGGGCCTCATCTCTTCCTCGACAGGCTGTTCGGTCACTAGAGTAAAAAAGCAGGTTCCCCCTGCACCCCCCACAAGGCCTCAGCAGGACTTGGAAGACCAATATTTAAATTACAATGACAGAGTAACTGAGTTGGAGGGGACCTCCATGTGCTTGCCCAATCTTCTGCTCAGGCCAGGACCTCACATCACAGTTGGGTCAGGTTGACCAGGGTCTCACACAGTCAAGTTTTGAATGTCTCCAAAGATGGAGATTCCCCAACTGACCCCTATTTCAGCGCTTATATGCTCTCATGGTGATTTCCCCCCGCCCTTGACATCCAATTGAATTTTCCTTGTAGCAACACACATCTGTTACTACCTATTGTCCTTCCGTGCAGCTCTGTAAAGAGTCCGACTATCTTCTATACAGCACATCTTTAATTAAATGGAGACCACAACCACATGCTGTGCCCTGGCCCCCTGACCACCTTGGTGGCCTTCACTACATTTTCTCCAATCTGGCGATCTCCAACCTCTCTCAAACCAGGGTGTGGAGGGTGCAGAACAGAGCAGTCCAGGTGCGTCCCCACCAGTACCAAGATGAAGGAATTAATCACTTCCCTCAGCTTGCTGGTTACACTCCAGCAGAAGCCGCCCGGTATGCTTTTAGCTTTCAACACCACAACAGCACATACTGTCTCATGTTCAATGTGTTGCCTCCCAGGAACCCCAGGTCCTGCCCTGATGAGCTACTACCTACCCAGCCTGCACCAATGCAGCAGGTTGCTCCATTGCAGAGGCAGGATTTTGCATACATCCTTGTTGAAAACTCCTGAAAATGGCGAGTTTTGGAGCCTCATGCTCCAGCAGCACAGTCCTAGCGCTATGGTACCGGTTATTCCTTTTGATCAGAATTTTTTCTTTGACCTGAAAGGTGTTCCTCATTTGTCAGTTCAGATGAAGCATTCCCAAAAGAATGCCATCCCTCTAACAAATTGCCATCTTCTGGCGTCTGACAGCTGGAAAATTCCCAGCTGGGTGTTATGTGATAAAGCCACTGCTTATACCCAAGATCTCTCCTGCCTCAGTTGGCTGCTCTTCACACTGCATTGCTTGCTGACCCCAACATATCGGTAAAAATGCATGCCCGATACAGGCTGGAAAGGCAGGCAAAGTAGTAGCATTCAGTCAGGAATATGGACACCTTCCAGCGGCAAACCAATGCCTCTAAATAGTGATGGATGACAACCAAGTAGAGTCAGCTTCTGATTGCTATTGCACTAAGGAAAGCGTACCGATTACAAAAGCAAAAAAAAAAAAAAGTAATAATTTGCACGTGGCTCAGGCTGTGCGGTCTTTCTTATGTGAACGCTCAGGCAAAAAAACCCAAAAAACATCTCAACCAAGGTAAGTTGGGAGCGCACATCAATAAATTAAGGTTTAAGTAGAGGACAGACAAGTTTTAATATTTTTGCCACCTAAAAGTAGGATGTGATCACTACGATCAGTTAATCTAAATAGAACACATTCCTCAGTTTCAGGGGAAACTGAAACTATACACTCATTCATTTTAGGATGAGATACAAAGAAAGCACAGAAACTTCTGAGTAAGATTGCAAATCCAAACCTGTGATGGATGTGCAGTTTTGTGCAGTAGCATAACCTTAACTCTTCCCTGCTAATCCTACCAAGCAAGAGCCACATGAGCAGAATGAGGATACTTCAGCAACTTGACAGCAGAATAAAATTGGGAAGTTGAGTTTGGGCTGCCTTAGCTCTCCAACTCCTCTTCCCCACTTTCTGCCTGCCCTAATGTGATACAATGGGACTATACTTATTCTGCACAGCAACAACAGGAGCTGTAATCCTGTGGCTGATGTGTGAAGTTTTCCAAACACAGCAAAAGATCCAAAACCTGGAATTGAATTATTTCATTCACAAGATCAGCAGAAGAATTCTGGTTTAGGAATAAGAAGCCTAGCAAGAGCACAACTGTTTCTAAATTCCCTTTGGATGACTCAGTTTAAGTATTCAGATAACTAAGACGCCAAACACCAAACCCCTCCCACAGGCAGAACCTTGGTGATTGTGCTCTCACCTGCCCCATCCCTGGAGGTGTTTAAGACCAGGCTGGATGGGGCTTTGAGCAACCTGGTCTAGTGGGAGGTGTCCCTGCCCAGGGCAGGGAGGTTGGAATTAGATGATCTTTAAGGTCTCTTCCAGCCTAAATCATTCTATGATTTGAATTGTGCAAGTTGCTGTCTGGACCCTGTGCTCCTCTCTCCTCAATGCAGGGATAGGTAAGGGCTAAAAAGTTGGTGTCAGCCTCAAGTCGAGATGCTCTGATTTGCTCTAGGAAAACCCCAAGGTTTTCCTGGGACAGGAGTTACCTGGACAGGAGTAACTACTGCAGGAAAGCGTACCAGAGACTGAGCTGGCACAGAAGAGAAAAGGTACAAATGACTCAGATATGCTGGTGAGCATGGGAAAGGTCCTAAAGTCACCTGAGACATTTCTGAGTGCACCAGAGTCCCTCAGTCCATTAAAACCAGCACATCCCACACTCCACTGAAGGCAGCAGCCTCATCATGCAATAAATAGTATCCCAGGAAAAATGCATTTATTTTACTATCAATCAAAAGCAGGAACCTACAAGTCACACAGTGGCAGGACCAGAGCAAAGCCTGCTGAATGGATCACCAGAAGGCACTGGTCTTCTGCAAAATTATCCATGCTTCAGCAAAACATTTTGGGGAATTATCTAGGGATCAAAATTACTAAGTGTTCCATGAAGACCTTGGATTATTGTGCCATTGTGTTGTGTCAACAACATGGAGATACAAAGTATCAGAAAAAAAAAAAAAAAAACCCAACCTTCTTACAAGTAAAATAAGGGTTGTTCTCCCATCTGCCCCATTACTACACCCCCAAGTAATCAAACATGTATATAATGTTGCTGTTCGTTAAAATGAAAACAGTTCAGTCAAAAATAATGGCTTCTGCTCCAACCCAATGTGACTAATACAGCAATGCACATACCAGGCAATCTACTTCATTACTGTTTTAATAAAAAATGATTTCAGGGATTCTTTTTTTTCCCTCCCCTGAGATGCCAATATATTGGTGATTACTTAGGATTATAGCAGTGTTCATTCCATTAAGCAATCCATTTCACAAGGCATCTATGATTTAGACATGCAATTCTGCAAAAGTCTTGATGCTGCTGTATATTTCCTTGGAAAGAAGAGGTCCAAAAAATGGGAAGCACAGACTGGGAAGTTCCCATCAACTTGAATGCCTATGCAGTTTGGGGACTGAGGTCTTGGGAGCAATCCTCTGCTGACACTGATAGGCAAATTCTGCCAAACACTATGGAACGGAGTAAGGGGAACTTGCTTTTTTACCTGTGAAATTGCTACCCACCAGAAACACGTTCCTATCATCCAGGTGTGAAGTTCAGATGTTGTGCCATATACCATGGCAATAACCAGCTCAGATTTGTATTATCAACAGAAAGGTGAACACTGAAGCAAAAAGATATGCTGGTCTTCAACTTCAAAGTACCACCAGCCAAAACATTCCCACCGTCCTGAAAATCAGTGCAGACTCTCATGACGAGCATCATCTGCTGAGTGGACATCTGGCCACATCAGAGGAAGCAGCTGGTTACCACCAGTCAGGCAGAACAGTGCCACAGGTCTGAGGAAAGCAGTCTCTCTGAAATAAATTCCAGGCCACAAGGGAGTATTTATAACCACTGATCACTGCTGCTGGTCTCTTTTTTCCGTTTCTCAAATGCTCAATACCAAACCAAACTCACTGAGGGAGATGTTGTCCTTGGATCAACATACATTACTGCAGTTCTGAGTCGGCCTCTTCAGAACATAGCCACGAAGTTCCCACCGAAGCAACAGCAATGCTTTTATAATGCATATTATTTCATTTAATTGCAAGGCAAGAATAACTCCTCCAAATTCAGTTATTTTCTAGAAAATGTGCCTGGTTTTTACCAGCTTAGCTGGGCAAATCACAAAGATTTGTATTGATCTTAGCACCTGGTCTACAGTCAATGGGAGATTATCTGCATCCAGCAGTTAAAGAATCTTCCTGAAGAAAGCAAGAATTCATCTTTGATAAACAAATATTTTGTTAGCATTCCAGCAAAAGCATAAGAACCTCACCGAGGAAGACTGATTGATTGATTGATTGTGTAAGGCATTGATCCCTGCTTCACGTATTTTTTATTCTATAATAAAGATGTCTGAGAGCCAGAAATCCAGCAGCTGCAGTTAATATGGTGCAACAGAAGTTACTGTAACTAGCAGACAATCTGATCCCAAATTTGAATTTTATTTCTTGCACCCTTACAAAGGTGTCATTAAATACTAGCAGGTGAAAGAGAAAAAAAAATCTTTTTAATATACTCCAAATCATTTCACACCAGTATAAAGGAAAATTCAAGGAAGTTAGTTGGGAGGAGATCAAAACAGAACCTTTACCTGCACCAACCAAAACTGACAGCAATACTATTAAGGAGAAAAGCACCACAGAAAACTAAAGCAATAGTCTTAATTTACTGCTGAATCTTTCAGTTCTGTTTCCTTCCTCTGCCTTCCTTGGAAAGTGCATGTTTTATTTATGATTAGAGGAACTTATCCCTGAAGGGCATGTCTCACCAAGCTGATCTTTTAAGGGACAAAGTACATTTAATATGAACTTTGTCTGCTTCAAATTGCCAGAATGTTAAATCAATATCAAGTTCTCTTATCCAGTTGCTGTGTCTCAGCTATAGAGGAAAGAGCAGGCTCTGCTGCTAGAATTAGGAATGGCTTACTTTCACTCAATACCTCCCTTCCTCCATCAAAGACTTCTTACAGACAAAATAATAATAGAATACAGGAAGACAGGAAAAGCTTCTTTTACTGATAAACTAAGCCAAAGCTCTGCAAAAGAGCTGAGCAAAAATAGTTAAAAATCCATGTACTTGCCTTTGTCCAATTCCATCCTACACAGGATTTCCAAGAGACAGATCATTATCAAAGGTACCCAACAAATTTTTAAAGTAACAAACAAACAAAAAATAATCCACACAACACCACACACATCTCTCACTCTAAAAACACAGTCTCTTGCTGTGGAGGTTTCCAAGTGCTCATAGTGTTCTTTATTCAGCTGATCTAAAACCCTTCCTAGGAGTTATCCTGGTATTCCTGGAACAACTGGTGGTCAACTTAAGGAACACTGGCCTTGAAGGATGCACCCAAACAAGGCACATGCCAGTTCCACCACTAGAGATCACACAATAGCTGCCTCCTCACCCCACCCTGCACATTACCCGTAGTGGCAGCAGACGTGGTCTCTTGAGCACACTCAGACTTATATTAAGCTTAAAAGTACAGACTTAACGAGTGGTTAGATGGGAAGTGAACAAGCTTCACTGGAGGATGGATGGAGGAGGATTCAATTAGCACAGTTTGCACCTATCCTAGTGAGACTCTTCATCAACAAAGGCCATACCTAAACAAGTGTTAGAAGGTTTTAACTTCTTTTTCTCCACACCAAAGAGATGAGTATGGAAGGAATGATGACAGTATATTGCTCAGTACATCAGTTCATTTGTTTCCTGCCTCCAGCAGATGAAAGCAATCCTACCGTTGGCTGATGACTAAGTAGTTCAAGGGGAAAAAAAAAAGAAAAAGCCAGGGATATTAGTCCTATGAAGCTGGCCTTTCTGGAGCTAATCAAATCTTATTTGCTCTAATTTGATCCTTATTAGACTTTGCAAGGAAGATTTTCCGCAGGCCATCTAAAAAAATTACTTTTTCCTTTTTTGTTGTCATGCTGTTTGTAGGAAGAGAATACATTTACATACAAAGAGTAAACTATCTCCAGATTTTCCAGCAACCCTGAGATGCTGTTTGCACAGAGAAACCTCTAGAAGAAAAGGGAGCAGGACTGAGAACACCTGCTCACGCCTGAAGTGCAAATTTTTCTTTGTTCTTCTTGCAAGTGTTTGTTCATCCCATTAGAGGACTCCTACCACTTGCAAATATATTAAGTCCCTGCCAGGACAATCATGCTAAGTAAAATGCTTCACTATGACAAGGTAATTTTCTAAGTAACCCTCTAGATCCTTACTTCAGACTTTACCTCTGACTTTCTCATCTGTATCACATCATCTTTAAATCCTTCTGGCTCTATCAGAACTAAGTTAACACTTTGGTGTCACAAAACAGCCCGGAATGACAAAATGGAAATGCCCATCAGACACTACAAAAAGTTTCTTGTGATTGGTCGTGAGGGGCAAAACGTTCAGGTTTTGCATACTGCTTCAGTTACAGCAGAGGGTAGATAAAACAGCAAGCTGGCAACTCTTCCCACCGAGGACTACAGACCTTATGAGACTAGTATGGAGCTCCAATTTAACACCCTGGGGCTTTTAGCGCTGTTAAGGCAGCTCTCATACAAGTAAATCAAAAGCAGTGCTTCCATCATGCAGCCTTTCCCACATCACACAACTGTGAAACATCAGCGCCTTAGATCTAAAGACAGGTCATCATACCTCAAACTTCTCCTCTCGGGATGGGGCACAAATACTTGCGGAATAAGGAATAAAACAAGCAAATAAAATACTCCAAGTATGAAGTCAAGCTCAGCTCTCCAAACGTGAAGGAGAAACAGAGGAAAAACTGCTTCATTCTGAATCCTGCTATTCCGCATACAAGTATGTGCTCACACAAAGTCAGGTGCAAAGCTAAAAGCTAAGACTACAGAATATATTTTTGATACAGTAGCATCTCTTTTGCCTTGCTGCCCAATTCCCTTTGCGGAAAGAAGCAAGTGAAAATTAGAAAAAAAAACCACACACACAAGACAAACACACTGTCTTTCAACAACAGCAGTGATACTGCTGGAAACCTACAGTGCTAGGCACTAATTAAACACTGCTCATTAATCAGTTATTTATAAGAAGCAGCTGCTCAGCAACACAGACACAGAAATGTTGGAGACATTCAAAGGTCCCTTCCCACCAACCTCCTACTCAAAGTGATACTAATATGAGATCAGGTCAGTCATGGCTTTATCAAGCTGCATCTTGATGGAGTTTCTGCCATTCCCTGGGACAGCCCACCAGTAGGGCACTACCCTCTAGTGACAAGCCCCAAAATGAACCTCCCAAGCTGCAACTGGGAGGACATTGTCCCTTATCGTATCGTTTGTATTATGGTGAAGAGTTTGCCTCTATCACCTTTCCAACACCCTTTCAAACCGTCTGCTAGGGTTCATCGTTACATTTGCCTCCAGCTGCAGCAGCAAGACGCAAGGGACAATTTTAGAGGTTTTCAAAAGACAAGACTGTAGCTCGTAGCTGCTGTAAAGGTTAATTTCAATGCAACACCGGTCAGAGAGAACAAGGTCACAAAGCACTGAGTTTCTTCAGGTTCTTTAGCTTTGAATGAGCGCTGAGCAACAAAGGGCAGATTTTCAGGTTCTCAGTAGCATTTGGTATCATGATCAGGAAAGCAAGCACAGAGCCACTGCAGCAAAAGACTTCAACAGTCAAAATTCAAGCATCCCACTACAATTCACCTGCACACACGCATGGGTAACCCCAACCCTAACCCTCAAAAATGAAAAGTCACAGTTCAGGGCAGGCTCAGTGCAATTCTTGCAGCTATCTTTCAGCCATCACATCTGGGTCAGGGGAACACCATCCAGTTAACGAAGAGTCAAGGTTTGGCAGCATGGATTAAGCTGACAACAGGTTTGTGACTGTGCCCCACCCTCCTTCCTAGTCTCACCCTCTGGTGCCCCAATAGATGGGATGCTCTTTTGTAAGGAGACGCAAGTGTCCCACTCTGTGTGTGTGCATAGCAGGATGAGGCCCTGATTCCAACTGAAGTTTTCAGGCACTTCTATAAAACAAATAACAATTCATTACTGCAACAACAAAACATTCCCAAAACTCCATGAAAAGCACCAGGTATTTTTCCTTCAGTAAGTTATTGGTATCACACAAAGCACAAACTTCCTTTTTTTTTTTTTTTCCTCTCTTAAAACGAACATTTCTTAGCCTTTGAAGCATGAAATAAGTAAGCCCCATAGAGAATGGTATTTTTAGCTTCCAGGATCACATGATGTGCCAATGGCTTCTGTCAGGATCATCAGCCTTGCAAATTTAAATTGATTGAAGTAATAAGAGTGCTTGGCAAACATAGAAGTTGAAACATGTAAAAGGCCAAAACTTCTAATCAGACAGCATGAAGTAAATGCAGTCCTCTTTATAAAACTCCTAAGCAATTCAAATTAGCGTTGCTGGACAAAGTTTGCTGTGTTGCAAATCATAAAGCATTTTTAGTCTTATTTTTTAATTTTATCATAATAATTTAATTTTTTTGTCATCACCCTGTCCTTTCTTTCCAAGTGTTTATATAAATCAGTCTCATCCACATTAAGAACTAATTAATTTAGTATTGCACAATAATTTCTACTACAAACAAACAGCTGGATACTTGGAGTTATCCTTACATTATTGTTATCCTGGATGGATGTGTAATGCAGTATAAAAAACAGGCAAAAATACATGATGAAATTCTCCTACAAGCCTGGATTTATACTGATCAAAGAGAGAACAGCCAGAGAAAACTTCAGAAATCCTCCTCAGTTTTGTTGTGGGGTTTTTTTTCCTTTCATTGTGATCAGACATTAGCATAAAAACCCAATAGACAGAGATTTTCCATTCCCATGGCCAGCTGTCCATTAGCATTCTGAGTTCAGTTCTACACCTGCTGAGCATCCACCATCACACATACACAAACGTCCCTCCTACAAACACTAGAGAGGATTAAGGGCAAGAAAAGGTAAAGTAACTGAGGATGACAGAAGAACTTTTATTGGTCAAGATCAATGAAATTACAAATGAAAATCAGCCAGCCTGCATGGTTTTCTAGGATTTTGCATTTCTGTTTTAATGATTTCATGCTCTGGATATGATGAATTGACTTAAACACATAAGGTGTGTTTAGGAAAAAAACAAACACACACGGGCCAGATTTTCTCAATTGCACCAGGATAAATCTCCCAACAATTCCAGTAAAGTCTGTGGGTTTCCACTGGGGTAAAACAGGTGGAAAGATCTTCCTGTTATTCTTGAATTACACTGATAAAGGTAACCAGATTTTCTGATCAAGGATGGTCCCTTTTTATTTTTAGAATATGAAAAATTAAAACTTCATTGAGAGCTACAGCCCGCCAAATAGAACACATAATTATGGTCAAATCTAATTGCTAAAAGCAGGTGACATCGGCAAGCTCCACTGACATGAATTTGAGCTAGGACACACACCAAGGATAAGGTGCTAGAAAGCCTATACACTATAAAACAGTTCGCATGTGCTTACATGACTAAAAATAATTGCACACCCTTTTTTATTGATAGATATCTATAAATACTTACTTTGAGCTTGAAATGACCTTCCCCTAAGCAGGAACTGACCAACTTATGTCCAAACACAGCAGGCCAGGAGCTAGGCACGGTGTCCCGAGTTCACAGCAAGCTTGAGGCATAAATCTTCACGTTCCCTTGCAAAGATCCAGAGATTCTGTGTCCAGCTACAGCCAGAGAACACACTGACTCTCCAAGGCTTTCTCATAGCTTAAAAGAAAAATTAACTGACTGGTATACTAAGATTTTAAGGCACATGCATTAATATTATATTACATATATGTCTTGGGTTATGTATTAAATGTTAGACTATATAATAATGTATATAATGTAATAAAAAAAAAAAAAAAAAAGGAGGTCAGATGAGGCAACCTTAACTGTCCCTTCTGGCCTTAAAAACATCTATCAGTCACACAGCTTTCGGAACACGTACACAGAGCCAGCTGATCCAGCTGCCAGGCAAACTCAGTGGAGGGAGTCTGACCAGACAAGCAGCTCCCTGGTTCAAACGTCCCTGAAATCTACGGATGCGACTGGTGGTAGCAGACAACCAAACCTCATGATTCACAGCAAGCAGAATGCCTCCAAAGGAAGAATTATATAAACATGGTTGCCTGTGATACTGCTGGGTGAAACCCAGTGACTTTGGAAGTCCTTCTCAGCTTGCATTTCTGCCAGGAAATTTCCAGTCCTGGTAGGATTGCTTTTCTCTGATGGATACATGCAGCAGGTAAGCACCAGAGGTGGTAAAGGCTGTTCAGAGTTTACAATAAAGGTATTTTAAACTTTTGCTCTCATGTTTCATCTCAGCAGACCAAAAAGCACACACATGAAGATGACCTCTGGAGCCAAAATACTAGAGAGAAGAGAATTCCTTGAGAAGTGTTCCAAGGAACAGCTGTCCTCGCAAAAATTCAAAGAGATCTCAGAGGATCGGTGATATCTAGGAGGCTGCACTACTTGTCCATTTCAGGGGCTATCAAAACCTCTTCTCCCACATGCCTTCCAACCAGACACAGTTGGAAATTCAGATGCGTTAGATTTGGGCAAACTAGATCTTGATGGACTAGTAGGGAAATCCCACAGAGGAGAAAAAATAGAGATTTTACATATTTATCTATTTATTATGTTTTCTTTAATGTATGGCAGATTAATGAGAGGAGTAAAATCATTAATACCCATCTACCGAGGTGGAAGAGTGCACAGTATTTTCTGTTTCCCCTTACAGCCCCTCCAGGAGGTTCATCTATAAGTCCAAAAGAATTGCAAGAAGTAGCCTAACTTCTGTGTTACATTTGAGTCACTCAAAACCCTCCCAGCAAACAAATGCACCAATTTGATTTTATTATGCTCTTCTTAAACAGAACAGTAACAAAAGAAAAAACAAGACTGTATGGATACCAGACTATATTTTTGTTCAAAGGCAACTTCAATTCCAAGTTAACCGCAAAGCACTCTAGAACTGCTCTCTGTTGCTGTAGTATTTGGGCACCCAAGGGGCTGGGCAGGACCCCGATCCTGGTTACATCAGTGTAGACCTGAAATAAATCCCTGTGCTGTAACGGAGTTATTCCTAAGCAGTTAGTTGGGACTGAACCCAAGCTCACAAATGTCCACATTTCATATCTTGGAGGAGAAGGTAACAGCTTAAGAAGGAAGTATTAAAAAAGCATTTTCAACTTGAGCAAACTCTATGTATTCTGCATTTAAAAACTACCCTGATTGTCCACAGGAGCTTATGTGTCAGATGCTCAAAATCTGTGCTATAAATAGACTCCAGCAGTCTTCTGAAAAGCACCAAGACATAAGAATTGTCAAACACAGACAGAACACCTAAATATTCAATGATCTAATTTTGATCTCACTCACACAAGGTATATACTGGTGTAATGCTGTATTTTTTTTAAACGGTGAGAGCATTCATCTAGATGCAAGATTACTACCCTATATTTATTTCTATTTTTAATCCTTGTGATTAATTATTAACGTTACATGGCATGTTTAAGATAAGAACATATTGCTGCTCTACAAAAAACTAATAGAGTAAGCTTTCTTGCTTTTCCAGATAAAAGAAAATAACGATACAATCTTCTCCAATTTCACACAACAGTCCTGTTCTTCCTGTGATCACTAAATTAACAGCGCTGCTTTCACTTTGAAAGCACATATAGCATTTAAGATTGTCATCCGTTTGCTTTTCTACAAAAACTCAAACAAACATACTCCACAAAGCAACAAACAAAACCCCAACATATCCCAAGTGATCTGCTCCCCCAGTTTGCTTCTTTCTAGTTTGCAAGTTAGGATCTGCAGAAATTATCACCGAAGAAGGCAAAAGAAACAATTACAGGCATAGTGCTGATAGATGAGTACCTGCAAATCAGTACAAGTCGACATCAAAATTAACTCACTTTATGCACCAGTAAGTACAGTCTATTTGCAAGCAGATTTAAATGAGAATCAAAATGCTGCAACGGGGAAAACAAGACCAACTGCTGACTTCTGCGGCCCTGACTCAAGGCAACATTCCCATTAATTGCAATGGTTTTGCCTGAGTCAGGACTCCAGCTCTAGAACCCTAATTACAACTGAATAACCAACCCACAAACAACTCTGCCAGCAAATCAATACCTCTCTCTAGTCACCTAACAGAGAGCAAGATTTCTTTTTCATTAGCTTCTCCATTCTGTGAATGCTCTGTGCCCACCAGCTCCGGCCAACAGGAAGGTCATGACCGACATGTAAAATTCAATCTTCAGGGCTCAAGCTAACGCAAAAACTCCATGGTTCTGGAGAAGACAGTCAGTGGGCAGCTGACTTAAGGCAGGTTCCCCACACAATGCAAAACAAGATTGGTGCACTCACTGACAGAGGTTGCTATAGAGGCCAAGAGCAAAAAAGTTCAAAGTTTTGGTTCTGAAAGTGACTGATGGCCTAATGTTGGGAGGGGATGACAGAGAAGGGCCACTTTATTCATGTCCTGTTTCTTTTCCTACAGCATCTTCTCCTGGCTCTGCCACATGAGGATCCCGTGGTAAATGGACTTCTGGTGGAAGCATGGAAGATTTTGTGATCTGCCACACTGGATTAAGAGTCCAGCTGTACAGAAGTCTCTCAGATGCCAGTTCCAGGAGCCCTGCAACTACATCAAGCTCTTAGCTCTAAAAAGACAGCTTTTAAAATTATTTAAAAAAAAAAAAAAAAAAGGCTGACATTTTGACCAAAAACTGTCACATACACCACACACTGCTACAGTCTCCAAAGAGACAGCAACAGTAGTTTTACGACAGATGAGTCATCATCCCCCTTGGAGTTCTATGAGGATTCTGATGCTTAAACCAAAGTTAGGCGACCAGGAGTACAACTCTTCACAGGAGACATACAAAGCACTACAAAAAAAAAAAAAAAAAAAATCTTTGAAATATTAGTGAGAGTCACACTAACAAGAGACACACTGATGTTTATGAGCTCAAAAAATTATTGTCAGGAATTTTCAGAAACCAGTGTAATTGTAACCTATCCAGCTAGGGCTTGCTATGTGGCAAGTGATGAAGAGTTCAGCTTGTTGGGCCCTTTCCCCTGGGTGGCTGTAGGGAGACACTTCCTCCCAGAGACCATTTCTAGTGAGCTAGGGCTGGAAAGGAGATTCTCGTACCCAAGGCTGGAACTACTATACACTGTGCAGCCTGCTCTAACCTCAGTCACTGCTCCCTGTTCAGAAGACGTCCTTTACAGCCTACTTACAGATTATTCAGATTTTTCAGCCATGGGCTAGATGTTAGTTTTGAATTCCAGCCCCTTTATCCTTCAGGCCTCCCATGGATACAGATGCAACTCTTGGTCCAACTCAATAGCCTTTTCATGCAGTGATGAAGTGGGAGATGTTTGGCCGGTGGACACATCTACTATTTTAATGGATATTCTTGATCAAGGCCACAGGTCAAAAGGCAGTAGGCTAGATGTCCCGGATTAGATAATCTCAAACAATCTCCTAAACACTCCTACGACATATTAGGTTATTGGGACCATTAAACACATTTCTTCTGGTATTTAATCAGTTTCTGCTTCACTATTAATTTGGCCTCCTTCAATTTGTTATGTAGGTGAATTTTTCACCTGCACAAAGGTCAGAGTGATGTCTGCAAAGCACTTAAATCTACCTCTAAACGGTACCTGAATCTTTGCTTGCCATATACCACATCTAACAATGTCACCATCTGTGAACAATGTACTGCGATGACATCACTTGCAAAATGCTGGCAAAATACTAGAGAGAAAGATGACAAGGTAAGTTACAAAGTTCATTTCAAAGTCATCGATAACTTTGCCAAAAATTTTGCCTCATTGTTTGCCCAGCTCTGGCCTCGATTGTCTCATAAACATAGGGGAAAATTAGATTTTCATCTTAACATATAAATTTTAAGTTCTTAATAGAGTAATGAAATACCGTATTTTACACATGCCTCAGCAGGCACTGTTCTGTGGAACAGTAAATTCTGAAGAGTAATGAGGTGGCACCGAACGAAGGTCTGTCTGGAACTTCGGTATCTAGAGGGATGCATTTCATATCAACTATTTGGTCTGGTATATCCAGGAAAAAAAGCACTGGCCTCAGTTCTGGGAACTTAGTTTAAAAATGTTGCAAGGACCTTTGACAGCTCTAGGTAGGCAAAAGAAATTCTTTAAGAGTGGAAAAGCACAAACTTGAGTAAAAAAGAAATATTAGCAGCTGGATATAATAGGCAGCCTGTGTCCTCCATTCCCATAAAAATACCAGATCAAATAATCGAAGAGGCTACATGTAAGAAAACCAGGAAAATGACAGTCAGAGGTTCATCAAGACTAAATCCCATCAGATTAATGTCATTTCTTTCTATGACAGAATAACAGGTTTGTGTGTAGCAAAGGACAGGATCTTGACACCAGTATGGCTGTCGATACTGCCCAGCACAAGACAGGGAAACAACTTCGCTGGGTGGAAAAGTGCTCAAGAGCCAAACCTGGGGTTGCTGTCAGTGGCTCACTGTCAAACAGAAGGATGCTAAGTGAAGGTCCTTTTAACATTTGTTATTTTCATAATAGGGAACTTAATCATTATGTCTAAAATTATATTAAATAGGAAGACTGCAAGTACATTGGACGAAGAACTAGAATGATTTTAACCTGGAGAAATTGCCTGGAAAAAGAATTCTTTGCAAAAATGAAAGGTTATTCCCACCTAAGTGGAGAATCAACTGTACAGACACAGTTCAGGGAATAGCTGTACTTTTCTAGAAGAAGACTGGGAGCTTAGAGGAAACTCCAAGCTGAAGCTGCATCACTTGTTATACTGTTGCCAAAAAATCAGACATAGGAGTGAGACGAATAATCCCTTAGACGTGAAGGAATTCTTCTCTGCAAGGCTGCACTGGCAAGACCCCAACCGAAGACCTGTGTCCAGTTTGAGGAACTGGATTTTACGAAAGGCGCAGGCTCATTGGATAGAGTCCCAAAGAAAAAGAAGATAGGCAAATTTCTAGAAAGCACAACTATACAGAATGTGTGGAAGAATTTTGTGTGTTTAGTAAAGATGAAGGGAAACATGAAAAATGGTCCTGAGATCTATAGGATATTGCTGCAGAGGAAGAGACCAGTCACAAGGTGACTAGGACAAGTGTTGGATCTGAACTACACCAGGAAGGATTTAGCCATGAGGAATAACAGCAAGTGAGGCCCTGGAACAGAGTGCCTGGAAGGACGGGCAACCTCCACCACTGGTGTTTTAAGAATGGATTATACAATTATCCATTAAGAACGATATAGGTGACCCTGCTCATTAAGACATGAGTTATTTCTCCATACCTCTCACAGTTCCGTGATCCTCTTATTAGATGACCGCTGCTCAACTTTCAAAGCTCACCAAAAAAGTTCTTTAAAAATTGCTAAGTCCCAGACATTGCAATCGGTCAAAATCTTCCCCTGACTCTGGAATCTGGATCAATGGCAAAAGTATCAAAGGCCACGTCAGGTTCTGCCAGTCTTCGCCATGTAACTTCATTTGAAGAACAAATCATTATTCAGCCTGGGTAACATCCCACTTGAGAATGAAGATCCTAGCAGCCTGACTCACAATTTGGATGCCTGTCCATGATTTTGTAAAGCTTTAGGACTACCTTTATGGTTTTACACTTGCATCCTATCTCCACAATTACTTTAAAATGTTCTGCTGTAATAGAATAATCAGAGGCAATTATGGAAGGTCAGAGAAAGAGCAGGCATAATATATTCTGTTAGCTCCTTCCGATAGTTCATGATGTGGAGCTTTATTAATGTGTCTGGGACACATCCCCCAGCCCACTTCAGAAATGCCAACGCTCCCTGGGGTATGGCACTGAAGGGATTCACAGCTTTCAGATCTCTCTTCAAAAACATGAAGATGATGACTTTCAAATAAGTCAAAGGGAATGAGAAAACTTTTCCCCAAAAATCCAAGGGGGGCATGCACAGCTGTAAGAATAGGTGCTGTGGCAGAAGGATTAAGGCATCCTTCCACCAACCCAGAGAGGCCAAGGTTAGCCTTGGTCCAGGTTTGCACCAAAGGCTGCGTTCCCAATTAATCCAGCTCTCAGCAGCTCCTTGCTCACTCACACCAAGCAGTGAAAAGCAGCTGAATATAGTGTTAGCCACTTCATAACCTTATGTAGTGAAGATTATAGGCACTGCTATGCTTTAACTTCACTCATCCAACAGGGCATAAAGTTTGAGTGAACTGTCATCACGGTCAAAATCCCCAAAATTGATTGAAAAGGAAAACTCACAACTTTCTTCTCTGCTCATCTCAAACATTAATGCCAAGTGCAAGTTCAAATCTGCCCTTCTCATCTAATCCACTGCAAACACACAACAGTTTATTTCCTCTCCTTCGTGCACTTTTATGCTGTAATGTAGCAGACAGATGCCTTTGCATCTCCACCACTGGAAGTTCTTTCAGAGGGCAAAGAGCTAAGCTTCTGATACTGAGCTATACTTCACATTAAGGGCACATTTATAAATAATATGGAAGTTGCTAATTATGTCTGTAATAATCAAAAGACCACAAAATAATTTCTAAAAATCTATAAAGTCATTTAGTGAAGTGCTTCCAATCACCTGTTTATATTTCTGTCTTTATAATAAGACTAATCAACCTGACTGGCCTTACATTGAATTATTACTCTGTTCAGAAATGGAGGGAAGAAACATTTCTCTCGGACATGCCCTGCAAATGACTTCCCTTGTTCTCCACACCCCTCTCCGCCACACTACAACTGACAAGTTACATACGATCACAATTAACATACAATTTTTCCTTCTGGCTAGTAACAAGGACACATCTACAAAATTCAACAAAGAAACCAGTAAATGCTGACACATCTGCTCCTTAAACTCTTCTTTCTGTATCATTATCTCAGAGCAGTACTTAAATTTTGCGTACATCCCCATAGTCTTTTACAGGTAGATATCAGCAAGTTGTGGTCCCATTCTGAGCCCACCCCACACAACGGGGCTTATTAGAGCTGGCACAACACAGAGCTGCCATGGCACCACGGTTTCTAACTGGGAGTTGCCCGACATCCATGTGGCTCACAACATCAGCAGAGCAAGTTCAGCTCTCCCCAAAGACTTAATGTACATGGCAAGAAGATAAAGCCAATCACTCTAGAGCCTTTGGCTCTGCCAACAAAGCAAATTCATTAATTGCCAGTGCTGTACCTCTCCAGCCATCACAGGACCCCTAGGACTCCAAAACAAACTCTGCTCCAGTATCTAATCTTAGCAGAGGAAAATGAAGGAAGCTGAACTGATTTTAAAAAAATGCCTTAGGATTATCCTTTTTCTCAAGCTATCTAGGCTTCTCTGCAGCCTCTGCCAGAGCAGAGAAAGTCAGCTGTAATTTGCCGTCCAACTGTAACAGTCCCTTCCCAGTTCCCATCATCACAGGATCACCAGGGTAGCTCCAACTCAGCCCTCTCCCGTCACTCCAAGGACTGTGAGCAGTGCAGTGAAACTCCATGCATGTAGCCCCCGACTGCCCTCGTTACCCAGTTTGTGTTCAAACAGCACAGCAACGGGATAACTAAATTAGTTTCACTGATAACTTTCAGCATCTCTCTTCTCAGAGCTCTCTTAGGAGGTTTCTCCTACCACACTCCCACAGGTCAAGAGCCAGCAGGGAGTACCTGGCTGCCAGCACACCTACATTAAACCTGCTGAAATGCTCCCTGCCCTCAAGGAATCTCTGCAAACCTGTAAGGTAAAAACAGGAGAGATCTTCCTAAACTACCTTCTGTAGGTTTGCAAACGCTACCTCATTATCAGCCACTTCTTTGCACTTATGCTTATGAAAGCAAGACTGAACTTTGTATTTTACCTCCAAAGCAGAGCAGAGTCCTCCGATCCAGCAGCATTACATAACTGAGTTTCACACCAGTGGGGAGAGCCTAATAGATTTTGTAGGTCAGTGCTTCTGGCAGCTATTTCTCTAAAGACTATGTTTTGAGTTCAAGGAAAAAAAAAAAAAAAAAAAAAACAAACAAAAAACCCCCAACAAACTATCCTTCAATGAGATTTTCAAAGCACAGTCCAGTAAAAGTTAATAAGAATGGGGCAACAACAGAAGGAGGAAAGAGCTCGATTGATTTGTTATAAGCTGATCTGAAAGTGTTTTGAAAATTCAGGGCATGCGAGGACAAAATAAAAAAAATATTCTACCAGAGAACAACTCAAAAATAAAAATAGTGGCAGTGGCTAAGAACAGTTCTTCAAAGGGATGCCAGACTTTACAATACTTTGTGCAGCAGCAGTGACTAAAAAGGCTTCATGTTGTCGCTACATGGCAATATTTAAAACTAGCATTCGGGAAAAAAATAAACAACAAAAACACATACAGCAGAATAATAAAATGCAACCATAGGAAGGTTGCTTTAAATCCTATTAATAAAACCCTGGGGCGTTTTTCCTTGTTCAGTGCAGTCACCACAAAGTCAAATTCTAATTTTCAACACAGGTCAGAAATGTCATAACTGGCAATGCAATGGATGGCACGGGTGACAAAGATAACTTCTAGGAACTTAATGTTTAAAATGAACTAACAGAACTTGTGGCATTTATTTATTGCCTTTTTTAAAGCTAATAGTTACACTGAGTATTAAATTTGCTAACAGACAAACTTTTATGTTTATATGAGTCCTCTTGTGCAGCAACATTTTCTTTCCCTGGGCTCTTAAGGAGCCAAGATGTCTGAAATGACTGCAGCATCCTCTCTCTCACTAACTTGCAAGAGAGAGGGAAGCTTACTTTTCCTTCTCAGGGTGCCATGACATATTTGTGAGCCTAGTAACATCCTTGCAAAGTAGATAAAATATTAAGTATTATCTCTACATTACATCAGCAAAGAAATAGAGATCCAGTAGTCAGCCACCAGTTTTCTGCAAGTACAAAATTAACCTTGAATTTATTATTTCAAATAAGAAGACATGATCATCATGAATATTTTATAACATTTTCTGTAGCCTTAATAAAACAACTACATTCTCTCCATTTTTTAGAGCTGCAAAGGGTTCACAACCATGGTCTGCGATGCTCTACAGACCTTTACCAATAGCTGTGGCTCTGGAAATTAATCTTTTATTCATTGAATCTCAGACCAAAACCTGAAATTGTCCCGTAGAAACATTTTATTGTTTTTACTACACCCTCTCAAAGTCCCAAACAAAGGCAGGTGTACTCGGTGATACTCCTGGCACCCCAGTGCAGCCTGGCTGAAGAAGTAGCCAAACAGTATAAAGCTAATGTCCCTCCTCCCAGGCTAGTATCTTATCTGTGTGCTGGAAGGAATTATGAAATAAAAGATGTGTTAGCTTCACAGGATGCTTATTCACACCAAACAGGCCAATGCTTTGGTTTTTTTCTTCTCCTCTGTCTCCACATACATTGGGGGGGGGGGCGCTGATTTCAAAACTTCATGGGAGTTACCCTTGTTCCTCAGCTGAAGAACCATATCCAAAGAACCAGCAGCAACAGAGACAAGCAAATCTATGACACCAATATGGGCAAAGCCACTTTCCTACAGAATTGCATCTTCTGGCCAGATTCTCTGGTGTCTGAAAAGCAATTAGACAAATTCATGGAAGAAATATCCATTAAAAGCTACTAAAATATACGTACCCCAAGAACTTCCCAAGGCACAGATCAATGAAGGATGGAAGCACACCAGGAATCTGCATTATACTCTTTTCTGCACATCTCCTGCTGACCACTGTCCAAAGCTGGATGTTAGCTAGATGCATCTTTGATAAGACCCTGAATATTTTATGCAGTACATCTCATCTTCAGGAGTAAGCTAATTCTACACCTTTCCCACTGCAGGAGAACCAAGAGGGCCCCCTTCTTCTAGCTGGACATCTGTTGTTATAAGGTCCATCAGGGCTCCATGCCTTTCACACTGTCTGACTCCTTGGTAAGTTTGCTTGGATTCAGACAATAGATTCAAAAGTTACAGGGAGAGAGAGTAGGGACAGAGCTATGATGTTCACATAAGCCTTGTTTCCTTACGAAACCAGGTTAAAAAAATCAACAGATGACGAGTTACAAGACGTTCTGTGATCTGCTTTTAAAACACCCAGGAATGAAGTGCAAAGTCCTAACAGGGCACATGAGGATGTGTTTGACAAGGAGCAAGTGCTTACATTAGGCAAAACAACATCATCTTTAAAAAAAAAAAATTATTCCATGATAAAAGAGAGACCCAGTAGCAACTCCAAAGAGCAGGAATCTGCTCACTCACAGACCTACCACAAGGCACAGGGCTATTCTTTCCTTTCTAAATCATCCCTTTTACTCTCTTCCAGACCTTAACAGACTGCTACAAAAATACCATAAATTATAGAGTCTGAATGATGTCAAAGCCTGCTCTCAAATGGAGGCTGGGAACAGCAACCACGTATTCTTCAGTTTGGGAATACACAGACACAATTTTTGTTCGTAGCCTATTAAAAAAAAAAAAAAGGCTCTGCACATCAAAGGCACCAAATACATTTCCTTTCAGGCCTTCCATTCAACCAGCCCAGACCGATGCCACAGACACAGGGAGAGAAGGGAAGCTGACAGGATGACAAGGGGAAGTCAGGACGAAGAAGAATGGCTTAAGCCACTGAAATACACAGGGACATGCAGCAGAAGATCCAGCATCTACATAGTCGCTTCAAACTGCACTGTGTTACTCCAGCTGGCTTCCAGAGAGACCTGCTTCTGAATACCTGAATGTGACAGGAGATAACGACTGTAACCCTCACGTGGAGACCTATGAGTCTTCTCTTCATGTGCATAAAGGACATTTGGCAATTCAGGACACTCTAAACTACAGTACCTGCCCACAGTCCCAAGTAGGGAAACAGAAAAACTTGGGCAACATGAACAAAATGGGATGACTTGGTTTACCCAGCTACATACCAGCCACCACCCACAGGGAGGATATGAAAGCTAACAGTCATTAAGCCAACAGAGGATTCTCCTGCTCCAAGGTGATCTTTTGCCAGGTAACACATCATTAGGACCGCTTCACTGTAGGGGGAAAAATAAAACAAAAGCAGAGGAAATGATTGGAATCTTGATGCTGTACTCCAGAGCTGTGTTCATCAGAAAATCCTAAAGAAGGAACTCAACTTTTGTATACAACTAAATCAAAAACATCCTCAGTTGTGAACATCCCACATCTGCGAGCAGCTTTGGAATTAAAGTAAATCTGAACGCAGACAACTGAGGTCTGTCTGTCCCTTGCTATTATTTGTATGGCAAGTCTTGAGACCCCAGCTAAAATAAAAGACCAAAACCAACATCTGTTAATGAAGTGCACAGTGATAGTGCTGGATTTCCTCTACCCTCCATTCCCTTACACAAGATAAATACAAGAGCTCCCATTTTGTTTGCCTCCTTAAAGAAGTAAACTGTAAGGAATGTCCTTATCTCCACAAAATGCTATAAAACTTCACTACACGGTATAAATGTTTTACACCAGTAATAATTACAAGGCACATTTTCAAAGAAGTGCCTCGAAGTTATGCACACAAAATTTGAGAGCACTGCAGCTAACTCACAGGTACACACTCACCAGAGTGGTATTTCCAGGTGTCCGCCTTAGAAACTTTGGCTCTCAGAAGAGCCACTGCTGCATCCATGCACAGTGTGAATACCTAAGTTTAAGTGAGTTCCCAAGAGTCTGCCCACATACAGACATCATTCCTTCTAGCTGACTTCTCTAAGCCCATAGCGGAGGATACCTGTCTTCAGGAGGATGCTCAAAACAGTTACTCTGAATTCACTTCAAAGCAGATGTGCACAAAAGTACTGCACAGACCCTAGCTAGAAATAGAGTTGCTCTAATTTGATCAAATTAACCTCCTTTCCAACACTGAATGTGTGGAAACAAACATGATGCATTGGAAAACCCAGCTAAGCAGCTTCTTCACTGCTTTCGCCTGCCACAGTGCATCTACAGGTGAAGTAGAACATCAGCCTCAAAAGTCAACCCTCCTAACAACTGGTGAGGGCTGCATCTGAGAGCAGATGGCATATTCCTGGACCCACGCCTCCATGAAGACACGAGGTCAGACCACAGTTGTGCACTTAACTGTACGCTGATGTCAGTCCAATGCTCCCTGCAAGCATCAAGCTTTGTGGCGCGGAACCACAGAGAAACCCATGCCCATTACCAACGGGTCCCCCAAGAAGAGTGACAGAAGGCAGGCCTTGTACTGGATGAATCACCTTGACAAGACACATATGGCTGAGAACACCAGCAACAGCTCAACTATGTTTTTCAGCTGAAAAATGTCTTTTGTTCCTTCTTTCAAGGTTCTTTTTTCAGTGCATGTGAAAAGTGGCATTTTTTTAGTGATATTCCAGACACTTCACCAGTCTGAATTTTTTTTTTTTTCTCAGAAGAAATGTTCTCAAAACATTTAAAGTTTTCTTCTTATCTAATTCCTCACTTTTCCCCCCCACTTTCCCACCCTGGAAAGAAGCAGTAATTGATAGAAAATTAGGAAACTTCATCAGATGTGTTCTTCTTTTCCATCTTCCCAGTAAATACTAAGTTAAATCATTTTCCACCTGCTCTTTGTGTTAGCAGCCTCACTGAGTACTGAGAATTAAGTGCTTTCTCACATGTAGAACCAATCCTCCTCAGGTAGGAGTCCAAACCGTGGTACAGAAACACCAAGAAGAGTCCACCTTGCTACCATCCATGCTGTCAGCATTGAAGAATTTCCTCTGGTGGAGCACTGCGAAGCATCCCACTTGCGCACAAGCTGCTACAAATTCTAGCCCCTGTAACGTATCACACAACAGGTTATTTCTGGCACTGCAGAGAAAAATCCCAATCTGCACTCACACAATTCCAGGGCTGCAAACTCCACATGGCAAGCTTTGTCTAAGAAAGGGTTAAGAAGTCCCAGGATTTAGATGTATAGAGGAAAAGGGTCATAACTACTGCACTATCAACCGCACTATAACAACTATGCCATCTTACTTCAAGTGCCAAATATAAATCGCATCGTGCAAACTAATGCAATCACGTTTCTGTCTCAGAGCCCTGTGACAGAGAACATGTGTTCCAGCCCTGTTTCACGCTTACCTTACATGGGCACAGCAGCATGTGGTTTCAGTATTGTCCTTAGACATTCAGGTATATGATGCCCATTAGCTAGAATGGACCCGCACAGTTGTGTTCCTATGAATCATATGAAAAATCAGTCTCCAATAGGAAACTATTCTTTAGCGATGTGCACAGCATCTCCAACTATCCCATTAATAATACAGGTGTGTGTTAGCCCTCATCAAAAACAGCCCCCAGAACACTAAGCCTCTGCAGGAAGAGAGAGCTGTACTGTATATTGCTTCAGCAGGCAATTGCTCAAGCAGTACTGCTTCAGTGCCACAAACAGCCACTTCCCAGTCACAATACAAGCACAAAATGCCCAAAATAGAAGAAATAAAACTGGAATAGTCACCAGGCTGGCACCAAGCTACAGTTCCTTTCTCACTCTGGATGGAGAAATCTCTACCAGGTCTGAGTGGTCTGGTGGAACTATTTTTGGGGGAACTATTTTTGGTGGAGTCGCATTGACCCATGAACAGCATGCTGGTGCTTGCCTCTCCCTTTCTGCTTCCCAAAAATGTAATTGGAAACTTAAATGAGACTCAAAGCAGACATGGGAGCTCTTCTTGCATCAGACAAATAGACTGGATAGCTTTGAGACAAGAACAGCTTTAAGATTGGAAGAAACATCAGGAAACATCATCTTCCACTCTAGACCTGAATCCTGCTCCCCTGCCTTAGCTCATAAGGAAACCAGAACAGGAGCAAATCAGTTTCTCCTTCCTTGCCTCTACAAAAGGACAGCAGAAACACCTTTCTCACTCCCTCCCCCTGCCACCCCTCATCCAGGTCCGCCCAGCCAAATGCAGGAAAGAGCAAGTCCATTTTATCAAGAGTATTTGCAAGGGAAGTCTAGTAAGAATCAATATGGTTTTAAAGTAATAACAAAAAGGTCTTCTTTGTGTGGCAGATAGACTGAGAGCCTGTGTCTTGAACACATATTGCATGCTTTTGAATAAATTCACTGTTGCCACTCAAAGTGCCTGGGATGCTCTCACTTACAGCTCTGCCATCACTGTGTAAGCCATACTCTGGGTATTAGCTAGGCATAACATTACAAATTCCATCTTCCTGCAGTGAAATCTGACATTCTGCAGAGGGCCAGCCCAAATTCCTAGGGCCAGCTGGGAGTCCCACTTCGCCTTAATGCAAGAAAAAAGATTTTCAGTCTCACTAAGTAGTGCTGGTCCACTTACTTTTGGTGAATAATTTAACCAGCCAGTTAAGTACTTCATTTTCCACCACGCCCACCGTATTTGCACCTTTGCCACAATGAGACAGTGACTTTTTTTGCAGGCACTTTCATTATTCATTATTGTGATCATCCAGCAGCAGGTTTGTGTGAAAAATTCCTGCCGCCAGTTGTTAAACAAACAGCAAGCCGCAAATTCACTTTCACGGGTGAATTCCCATGCAGGTAGCCAAGCAAAGGCCAATCAATTTCCAAATGTGCAGAAGAAATAATTGCAAACTTTTAAAATCACTAATTAAAAAAGGAATTGGAAGGATGAAAGTTTGCTCAGAACCATCTGTCACTTTGGAATATTATTTTACAACATTTAACCAAGACCAGATATGCAGCTGCCTGCCTGAGTGGATGAAGAAGACAATGTAAGGGAAAGAGTGCTGGAAGGACAGTCAAAATAACTCTTCTGTGGGCACCAGGAGCTCATGGTTTACCCAGGTCATTTCTTAATGAGCTACATGCAGCAGCAGCTCTCTTAGAAGAGAACGAGAAGGTGGCGTGCAGCTCCGTGCTGCCGTGATAACACCAAGCTGAGTGAGCTCAAGGCCACCTCAGGTGAGTTGGAGCGAGTGAGGCGAAGCAGCAGGCTGCCAGAGAGCCGAGCCACCCGGGAGGACAAGACACAGTCCAACCATTGCCTGGAAGGCGAGGAAGCTTTCTGCAAGAAGGGCTGCAGCAAAAGACCACAAGAAGGCAGAGGAACTGAAAGCATGTGTAGAAAGCCACCAAGTTATTGAAAGCACCTCCACCAACCTTAGCACAGGACAGGTTCAGCGCAAGACGTGCTGTGCAGTCACCAGCAGAGGAAGAGATTGCTCCATCAAACATTATGGCTTGTTCTGCACAATCTCTGGCAAATTAACATCCCTCCACCTCACTGTCTCAGTTTCCCCCTGCCAAATAGGAGTAATTTTTCTCAACATCTTGGCAAACATCTTTACGAGGCATCTTTAAAGCTTGGGAAATAATTCTTATTTAGATACATAAGACTGGAAGAGACTTTTTGGCCATTAATTTCAGCCTTCTGCTAATTTCCAGCCTTAATTTATTCATGGCCTGTTCATACCCATTTGTCTGTGTGCCAACATGCCGTTTTGGTTTAAATAACTCTTCTTTCCTACATCTCCCTGTTCATCCTCCCAAGATGTATTTGGAGCAGCAGCCGTGTTCCCATCTTGGCTGGTCTACATGAGCCAAGCTCTGTCAGTCCCTTCTTGCAAGGGTATGCTCCCCATCACCCTGCTCCCCAGGGTGTCCTTGATGATTTATATTCATCCCTCCTGCCCACAGTTGTTCAGAACTGTGCCCATAAGCCATGGCTCAGCTCCCCAGGGATTTGACCCAAAGAGACCGAATCAGTCCCTGACAAAAGGCCAAGGACTGACCCAGTACCCTCTCCTGCCATCTAACGAGACCCCTCATCCTCCAAAGTGCTTTGAGTCCCCAAGTGAAGGGGACTCCAGCTGCTCGTGCAATGCTGCCATACTGTCCCTTCCAGCACAAACAGAAATCTGCACAAAGCCTTGCCCTACTCCATTAAAGAATACATACCCGGTCTTGCCAAAATTAGTGGGCAAAGGAGCATTTATAAAATCTGTTTTGCTGAAAGAAATTACTTCATAAGTTATTGCTACCAGTGCTGATACACAGCCATACATTTATTTATTTTATTTCTTTTGCCTGAACAGAGAGACAAGCTTGTGAAGAGAAGCAACTACAACAGGACTGCACCCTATGCTGTGGTATCCACTTGTGCCCCAAGAGCTGGTGGGGGGAAAGACTGTTAAATCTACAGTTTACGATCCAGCCATCGCTGCAGCACACCCTCCCTAAAAGAAGGGCCAGGAATAACTCTCCTGTGGAAAATCCCTGTCTGGTAGTGTCCTGGTTCCGGCGGGGACAGGGTTAAGTATTCCGTGCCATGTGAGCCACGCCCACCCTGAGATTAAAAGGAGGGAGGGGGCAGGAAGTCGGGTTTGGAGCGGGCTGGCACTTCCCGGGTCTGGTCGGTGAGCGGAGGTTCTGTAATCGCGTTTGTGTATTCCTCTGTCCGTGTTATTGTTTTCTTGTTCCCTTTGCTGTTCTGTTAAACTGCCTTTGTCTCAACCCAAGAGTTTTGCCTTTTTCTTCTGATCCTTCCCGTACCGGGAAGAGCTGAGCGAGCGACACGTGGTTCTTTGTTGCCATCTGAGGCCAAACAACGACAGGTAGGGAAAGGAAGGGCTTTGAAATAAAGCTGATTCCAGCCCAGGCCTGCATCTGGAGTTCTTGCAACCCAAACACTGTTGGGTAGCACAGGGGCAGCGGTCACAATGGGTACAAGCTGAAGCAGACCCAAGACTTCAGTTCACACAGAGGCCGATTCAGACACCATTGCCTCAAACATGGCTCGATGAAACCAGCTTCATCCACCAAAAATTTCAAAGCACCTCTCCTTGACTGCTCCTTTCCCAGTCTCCCCCATAGTGTGTGCTCCGGGCGGAGAAGCCGAGGGCTCTGTGAACCGCTGGAGAAGCGGCTGGGTGCCTCCAGCAAAGACACTGAGGCTTTGCTCCTCTCGCTGGAAGTGACAAGCCACCAGGAGGGCAGGGTGTTCAGTGAGCACAGAGATGATCTGGGTTCGCCATGTGATTCGTACTGCAGCAGAGCTGCAGGCACAGCTGCTGCAATAACCAGAAGAAAATTCCCTCCAGTGTTTCAGAGTTAGATTTCCCCTCCACAACCTTTTACTCTGCTCAGAGAGCCGAACTGCCAAGCCACTGATGCTGGCTCAGCATGCCTGTAATTCCAGTCTTATTAAGCAAAGCAATTAAGCATGGACTTAACTTTAAACATGGACTTAACTTGCACTAAGCCCAGTGGCTTAGTGCAAGTTCAGACTTAAGCAGATGCTTAAGTTCATTGCTAACCTGAGGCTTAACTTGCCAAATTAAACCACAAAACCTCGCTTGAGCTGTTCTAGGGAAGAGAAAAAACACAAAGCTTATTATCCACAGCAACTGTGTGAACATTAAGGACAGGTTCAGCATTTCTTCACCACTAAGGACACACTGTTGTAAGGGCTTTCCAGCTCCCCCGCAGACAGGTCTGACCATGCAGCTGTACTGGAGGGGTGGCCACCCAGTATCCCACCGTGTGCCGAGTATCACAGCCGATGGCCCCACTGCTGCAGAGACACAAGACACCACCCTCTGCTTCTAGGAGCTTACACAGCTCCAGGGTTTCAAGGCAGGTCTGAAGGAGAGGAGAAGGGGAGCTCGAAGCAGCGTGGGACACCATACAAATGTTTAGAAGTCTACAAAGGTTGTCATTCACAGCTTGCTGCGGTGGGAATGAAACCCTCCACATCTGAATGAGACATGCCAGAAGGGTAGAAATAAGCTTTACATATTAAGAGATGGTCTCCACGCATGATGAAAAAGAAAAGGTGATGGCCCATGTGAAGAGCTAGGAAAACAAGTGCAGCCACTGCATTTTCAGTACAGTTATCTTCTGTTCATCTGTGCCTGAGAAAACAGCATTACAGAAACACAGATCTGCGATGCTGTGGGCCAGGACAAGACATAAAACGTTGTGGATGGTGAAAAGAGCTCCAGCCAACCAGACATTACACAGGCAGAAACTGCTTGACTTGGTGAAGCTGATGAAGCTTAGAGATGAGAAACTTTGGCTGGAGCAGTTTTACAGTGGAAGGCAGAGAAAAGGTGTCAGGACAGACTTGAAGGAGAGGAACTTTGCAGTGTGAAAGTAAAAAAGGCTTTCAGTACTGAGATGAAAGGCAGATGGGATGGCAGTTGGAAAGAGTCAAAAAAGAAAGAAAAAAAAAAAAACAAAAAACAAAACCCATACAGACTCTTTAAGACTGGAAACACTAAACATGATTGTATTACCAGCAAAAAAAGTCAGAGAATAATGAGAAGTTATGGCAAAGATCAGGAGAGGGAACAGGGTTTTCCACTGTTTGCATAGATGGAAAAGCTGGATCAGACCAAATGAAAATGCATAGATTGATACATGAAGCCAAGAGGTCACGAACATTGGAACACCATCTGCAGCCCTAGGTCAAGGGCTGGAGCATCTGATCTACACCAGCACCATGCCCTGGGAAATCATGGAGTAACTTTGAAGAAATTCGCCCTCCTTCCTTCCCACAGAAGCCAGAGACCTCATATATACTCTGTACATTTTAAATTCAGGAATTGAGGGATCAAGCCATGCATCCAAAGGTACAGGATGACTGGGATCAGGAAGAATCCTTTTCATCTAAGGAACAGGTTCGGGGTGTGGGGGGGAGGGCTTCCTCCAGTTCCTGTGATTTATTATGCAGGATATAGCAGTGTTTTTTTGCAATATACATGGATGCAAATACGAGACCAAAATACATGCTTCTGCTTAATCAGATGACTTGGAGAAATAAAGTATTTTCTTTCTCTAACAGCTTTTTTTAAGGATAAATAAAATTATAAAAGTGCCTGACTAAAATTAACAAAAGAATCATCATATGCACGCTCCCAAGTCTGAAGTAGGTTAGTGCACACAAATATGGAGATGAAGAAAAAGTCACTAGAAAAAACTGCAGTTCTTTGTAATAACAGCTCTTGAATACTACCTTCCTCTGACATTAGATTTCATGATGATTTGTGACCAGTCTTTAGCCTTCACATACAGAAACCTAGGCATGATCTCCTGTTAAACATGCCAATCCACTGAGAGAGATGTAAATCACCAGCACTATTCACAGAGCCTTGGGCTTTTTTGGTCATTTTCCAGGACTCCCCCAGTAACAAGCAGAACAGCAGGCACCCACCCCCTGCCTTCACCTTTCCTCATCAAGAGAAATCTCCCTGTCCCTAGCTGGGCACAGCAGGCTGGGGACAAACAAGAGCCTCAAGGAAGGTGGTGACTACCAGCAGGCTGTCATCTTCCAAATAACATCCCCACGTGGTGCCTGGCCAGCTCTCTGATCAAACGCGAGGGGTACCCATGAAGCAGAGAGCACAAAGCCATCCTGGGGACAACAGCTCATCCTCAAGTTGCCTTTTTCCTTGGGCACCCTTCAGACCCAGGCAGGAGCAAGGCGACAGTGTAAGCAGATGATTACACGTGCCACAGGTTCAGGCACAAGACAGGACAATGGCTCATCTGCCACTGGGGAGGGTAGGGACACAACCCACCTGAAATTCTGAGCACATCGCATGCCACCAGCACGCTGCTGTGCAGCAAAAGGCCCCGGCATTGCTCAGTTGCACTCAGTTGCACTATGGATAGCGGTGACAAAAATCATGACCTCACCAAACTAAACTGAGATACCAAGTACTTAAAAATTAGTTGTACAAACTTCTCACCTTGAGTGTTTACATTTTGACAGTGCTGTAGCGGTACCGAACAATTAGCCAAGAGAAGAATCATCAACAGCATTTCAAAGCAACACTTGAAAGCGATACTTCAGCCTAGACATAGGAACGGAGTTAGAACTCCAAGCCAGGACCTCCAAGAGTGATTCTCACTGCCTCAGTGCCAAGAGGCTGTACGTTCAAGATCCCCAAAGGATGCCTGTTTTTTCCCCCAAGTAGGGGCAGAACATCTTCATGAAAATCCTAACACATTAAAGCACTTCATAAACCCAAAACACACAACCACGAGGATAAGGTAGTCATCAGCCAAGTGCAAGCATTCTAAAAATTATGATGACGGTTCCAAAACTTATAAGATGACTTTAAGAAGCGTTCATAGCTTAGAAGGGGTATATGCTTTTCATTTACCCAAGGGCATTTAAATATTGGTATACCTCTGGGTTATGCACTTCGAGTTTTCCTCTTTAAGCGTGATGACCACAAATTTTGTGTATTTTCTTCAAACAGCAAAACCTGAGATACTAACCACTTTTGTTTTGCCTCTGCACCCAGTCATCAAAGGTACAAAATCCTAGGAGATTTGCAATAAAATCCCAAGAGTCAGCACTTTTGAAAGCCTTGGGCTCTCCCAGCATGCTTCACCTAATTTTAAGCAGACACAGTCTGTAGCATCTGCAGAACCTGGTCCTGGACTAAGAAAGCTGTTCTTTGTCCAGGCAGTCCTCTCCTATCCTCCCTGATGCACCTGTGCAGAGCCACTTGCATCGCCAACACTGAACTCAGGTCTGCATTTCGATAGAGAGTGGGAGTGTTGCTGCAGACTTAAAAATTGCATTCTGCCACTGAAGCAAGCTTGTGACAAAGTATTAAGCTAGTATCCTCAGCCTTCTCTGGCAAATCACACTGTAGAGATCCTCTAGAGCCACTGCAGAATTTGGGACACAGGTCCCACCTGGCTCAGACTTAAATAGCCCCTAGACTGTCATGCACCCGTTCCTCCAGATTGCTCCCAGCTTCTTCCCGACTTCTCTGACTACAGACAAACCAACTGACCTCACCAAATGAGCATAACACCTGCCATGCTGTTAGCATCCTACCAGTAACAGCGGAATAAAACCACTGGCCTTAACCATTTGCTTTTTCAGCTGATCATTATACAAAGGAATTTTTCTTTTTTTTTTTTTTTTAAGTGGTTTCAATGCATGGCTTTCCTCCCTCTGTCACAAAAAAAAGCCCCCAGACATGCTTATCTGATATTAGTAGTTTATTAATTGTGTTTTGGTTTATTGCTGTATTAGAGCTGGAGAGCACTGCACTGTCTGCTCTGGAAAGCAGTTCACCTCCTTTGATCCCAAGGGGAGCTTAAAAACACAGGAAAGAGTCTGCTCCTTAATGCTCACCTAAAGGTTGTGGGGTTTTGCCTTTCCCTTCCCCCCCCCTTTGCCTCCATCCCCCCCCTTTTGTTTTTTGTTAAGCTGTGGCATCTCGTAGCTTTTGCAAACTGCAAAGTAACTATTAGACAATAAAACCCTAATGCATGCATTTCCTCGGTAGTAAAAATGAATCATTTCTTTCATTAGCCTAACTTTCCCCATTAAATAGCTCTACAGAGCACTGGGACAGCCACAATTTCAGAGGAACCCGCTACCATTCTCCCAGCTGCTGGAAACCCGCTGCTCCTAATTAAAAACTTCAAAAGAAGCAGAAATAGTGAATTTCGCCGAGGACCAACTGCTTTAATTTCAGCTGCTTCTTTTAAGGAAGAAAAAAAATGAAAAAGAAAAATTAAAAAAACAACACCCAAACCAGCAGCAAACCCCTAAACCACAAGCGTCTCGTACTAAAATGGCACGAAGGAATACCCCTCGGTGACTCCCCATTTTTCTGGAAAAATCTGATTGGTTTTGTGGAGGAAGATGAATAACCCAGGAGCCTCACGCCCAGGCAGCCGCCCCGGGGGGGCGACCCGCCGGGACCGAAACTTTCCCGGGGCGGCGCGGAGCATCCGGTGAGCAACGCCCCCCGCCCCCCCCCCCCCCCCACCCCCGCCTCCGCTGGGCGTTGGTTGGGGGAAGGAAAGGAAATAAAAAAATAAACCTCAAAAACGACAGTGAAAGGGTCCCCGCACCCCTCGCCAAGCGCTGGCTGCAGGATGGAGCCGCGGCGGGGGCCGAAGTGGAGCGGCGAAACGCCGTGTCCGTTCCACGCCCCCCCCGCCGCCGCCTCTGCGGCCCCGTTCCTCCACTCGCCCACACCACACACCCCCCGCCGGCCACCGAGCCAAGGGCTTCCCCAGGCCACTCGCCCATCCCCGCCCCGGCCACCGAACCAAGGGTACCCCTGGTCCGCCGGGCTCTTCCCAGGGGGGAGCCGGGCAGGCAGCCGCCCTCAGCACCCCCCTCCCCCCACGCACCCCCCGAGGGGTGGGGAGGGCATTTTGGGGCGGGGGGGGAGGGGCATGGGCACCTTGAGGGCTCTGCTGCCACCTCACACACACGCTCCAAGGGCCGGGAGAGACGCCTTACTTTTCTGGCTGGAGTAGCCCGGGTAATATCCATAGTAGCCTGTGATCCGCAAGATCCTGTCCTCGATGGTGGCCACGCCGTTGGGTGCTGCCTTCCCATCCATAGAGGGCGGGAGCCGGGCGCGGGGCGGCCGGGCGGGACGCCGAGCCGGAGGAAGCCGAGCCGGGCTGGCAGGAGGAGAAGGAGGGATGATAAGGAGGAGGAGGAGGAAGGCGGTGCGGGCACGGCCGCCGCAGCTGGCGGTGCCGCCGGGGCGCTCGCTCTGACTCCGCCGCCTGGTGCAGGACAGGCTCCGCAGCGCGGCGGCGGCCGGCGCCCAGCCCGGCCTCTCCCCCCCTCCCCGCCCAGCCCCGGGCGGGAGGCGGCGGGGAGGGAGACGATGAAAGGGGGGGTGGCACTTAAAATCGTTATTTAAAGGCTGGGGACAGCGGGCTGGACCCTCATTTAAAGGGCAAGAGGAGATGGGGAGGCGGGTTGGCCTCCCTGGGCCGCAGCTGAGGCGGGAAGGGGTGGTGAGGGCCGCCCCGCGCCCCCGGCGGGCTGAGGGGTCTCACCTCAGCGCGGCGGGTCTGGTGTCACCCTCTTCCTGCCAGGCCCCCCCCAGATCTTCCCCACGGTGGTGACCGCCCCAAGGGACGCAGTTGTGTGTGGAGTTGAGGGGGTTACTCCAGCTTGCAGGACACTCAGCGCTTCCCCATGCACTGAGGATTTGACAGGGGCGAGGGAGGTGTCATAGAACCACAGAATGGTTGGGGTTGGAAGGGACCTTGAAGATCATCTTGTTCCAACACCCCCTGCCCTGGGCAGGGACATCTCCCACTAGACCAGGTTGCTCAAAGCCCCGTCCAGCCTGGCCTTGAACTCCTGAAGTGGTACCTGCGAACCACAGACCTGTCCCCCCAGGGGCCACCACAGAGAAAGGGTAGAGGCCAAATTTGGCCTCAGAGGACTCTGAGGGGGGAATGTCCCTCCAGAGGAGCCCGTGGCTCTCTGTGTCACTCAGAGGGACATCACCTCAGCGCTGGCAGCTGTGCTGTCCCATGCTCCGGGAAAGCTCAGAGGAGGAAAAGGGATAACTGCCCTCTGCCACCCAGGCAGGTTGGACACCTGCTCCAGGATCTATCCATAGTATGTCCTCTAAATCCTTGCCTGCATATGAAAAAAAGAGGTGAGAAAATCACCGTTTGGCTTTGTCACTCATTGGTAACGATCAGGCTTTGAATTCCTTGACTTTTCCTGCTGCTGGTCCTTGTTATGCTTCTCTCTGCTAGACTGAGATCATTAGCCTTTTTTCCTCCAAGCTGTGTTTCTACCTAGTGATCAACTCACTTTTTTCCCAGCCCTTTCATTGTTTTGTGGCTCTGTCGTACCTTATCGTCACCTACTCCGTTTCGGTCCAGCCAGTGCCATTAACTGGAGAACAGGGGATCTGGTCAAGGCATTTCATTTCCTTTGCTTCCTCCTCTGTTCACATTCATTCTTCTCCCTTCCGCACTTGGCTAAATCAGCTGATGGCACAAAACAGCCTTTTATGAGCACAAACAAATAACAGATGTATTAAAAATAGCCATTGCTGTGGCTTTGCGTGGGGAATCATTAGCTGGTTAGTGTTTGTATGGTGCTTTGAAGATCCAACGTTTTCATGTGTGTGAATGCAGATATAATTAATGCACTTAAGACATTAAATACTCTTTTGATCTTGATTTCTTGTCTCCTGCCACACTGCTAGGTAACACTAATGGTAGTTACAAACCAGTGATAAATCAACCACCTAGAACTCAGGAATTCAAGGCATAGCTCATTTCACAACTTCTTCATTCCCTTTTAGGCTAGCTACGAAACAAGATTTGTGACTTTTTGTGTTTTTCAATTTATAGATTTTTTTTTTTCGTATTTGTCCAACAGAAGCACATACTCTTGCATGGTGAATTTACACCGACTGACAGCAGACGTTTTCTCTTTACTTCTGATCTGTGGAGTGCTAGAAACAGCCTGCACCTCTCCAGGATCTCACAGACCGTGGGACAGAAGCGGCTGAGAGCCAGACCACGTATTAGTTGGCTTTGAGAGGTGCTGGGTCAGTAGGAGCTGGTAAGGCTCCAACCCCTTCTGTAAGATTAAAATTATCTGTCCTAGTTAGGGAAGAACAGTTGATGCAAAAATCACTTGCCTGGTGTGTTGTGTGGAATCTCTGAATACGCCACAAGTCCCCCACTTCCCAATTTCACCTCCAGTGGGAGTTGGTGTTATGAGAACATTACCAGCATTGATCTTGGCTTCAAAGTCAAATTTCGGGACTTAACAGTGTTACTTTGCAGAGAAGGAAAGAAATGACTGGTTCATTTGAAGGTTAAACTAGTATGCCCAGAAACAACGCTAAGCTTCAAATTCTTTCCAAACACCTTAGTTTTAGCTTAATTTTTCATTTCCTCTCTTCCTTTTATCCCTAGGCTTTCAAGGACATGCTGTGCATGTTTAAACACCACAAGATAATAATATAAGCAAAGCCATTCTTTCAACTGCTCCTGCCTATGGTTCCCTTCCAACATCACTCTGTGCAATAGATGCACAGTGCTACCCTCTGTCTCTTTGAAAGCTTATAATGAATTGCAGCTTCATATTGTTGCTGAATTCTTACTATGCTGACAATTTTTCTTTTCAGAAAAAAATCAAGCAGATTGCTTTTTCTGCAATTAGGCTTTTTGCAAGTTCCAGTTAAAGGAGTGCAGAGGAAGCCTAGCTGAGTAAGATGTATGAACTATCATTTATTACCAAGAAAAAGACACTTACGTGATTAGGGGCACATGGGGACTTATTTGTTTCATCTTTTTAAGTTGAGACCCATCGAAGTCACTGGTTGCATAAATATGCTAAAGTGATTTTGCAGATAAATTTGTATATTTACCACCCTGTGACTAATATCTAAGGGTTGATCCAGAAAAGAGGTTCAAAAGCATCCATTTAACCTGGAGCTTGATGTAAAAGTTGAATTTCCCCCAAACTCTACAAATGGGTATCTTTCTCTAGGGAAGAGACTCACACCATTAATGGCCACAGAATTTAGCCACAGTTTTTTTAAAAAAACCCAACATGTTTAACTCCAGGCCATATGTTGGCAAAAATAACCTCCCGAGTGAGAGAACAATGTAGATGTCTCCTGATCATCTTGCTGATTCTGCAGACAGACAGTCCCAGTGTCTTTTTTGCTGCTCACAGCTTTCCCAGACAGTCTCAAATAGAAAGGAACGAGTCTGGGTGTACTTCACAGCTGCCTTTCAAATCCCACCGGATGGTGCTGTCATGAACCAGCGAGTATCCTCACATGAGTAGAGACTAAGAACAGACCTTTCCTTACCTGCCTGTTTCTCACCACATCCGCTCCGATTCTTTCTCCATGAGGTAAGAGGCATGATTTCTTCTTTTTCAGTTCCTTATTTATGTTGCAAGGCACCCTAAAGACCAAATGCTGCTAACTCAGTAGGTCCCCATGTTGGACAAATGGCCCAAAGGTTTTACAGAAAGACACAGGGCAAGAGGAGGAATGAAAATGCTTAGAGTTGAAGTGATTGCCTGAGATCCCAAAGCAGATCCATCACAAGTTTAGAGGATTACAACCCACTTCTCCTGTTTCCCGTGCCAGTTCCCTGTCCTGCTTCTTCACTACTTCATCCTCCTCCATGTGCCTCCCTAGTCCACCTGAGACAAGAGCATCTCTGTCCATGAGCAGAGATCCTTGGCAGTTACTGCCAATCCTGCCGCCTCATCTCTTTGAGGAGGTTCTGACCTAAGCTGTTATCAGTAGTGAGCTGTAAAAAAAAACCAGGCAGTTGTGGTCTGTCAGTGCCTGTTTCTTTCTGAACGCAGCTTACCTTTGAGCCTGTGAACATGTGAAAAAAGAAAAAAAAAAAAAACTGCCACAGTGAGGAATGTTTAATGCCAAGTGACTCTTTTAAGTGCAAAATTAATTATAAGTTGATCATTCCAAATTAACTGTTTTCATTTCGATATACTATTGGGGTTTTTTAACAGGAATGTGTCACTTGGACTGCAACTTAGCAAGAATCTTTGAAAAGGCATTGCAAATAGGACTTCTCTCATGTCATTTGGATAAAATTATTTTGCGTGGTATGGGCCCAGTTCTCAGACAAGTCATGCTGGTGTAAAACGAGCATGAACATGAAGAAGCTGGACCCATAGATAAGGAAAAGAAAGTCTGCAGCATTTAAAGTTCCTCTAATTGTCCTCTTTGGTGGTACCCATGGAAGTCACTGGAGCATAGCCAGTTCCTGCGCACTCTGCCTCACACACACCAGGGATGGAGGATGGACTAGTCTCTCCATTGACACCTTGACACCAAGGTCAAAAAGGACTCATTGACAATATGAAACCATTTAGTGTAAAGATGCCTGAAGCTGGCAGCTTGGTTTTAAGAACTTTTCCCCTCTGTTTGAAAACTAGGGAGATTCCAGCTTGGAATAAAATTTGAAATCCAGTTCCAAAATATTTCAGAGCATCACCAGATATTAAAAGGTTTTGATTTGGCAAGGAGCTAGGCAGCTTTTTTAATGCCAGTTGATTTTGCTGAAGGGAGACAGAACAAGAAACAATTAATTGTTGCTGAAACTAGGACACAAAGATGGTATTAAGGATGGGGGAGAAAGCTGCCAGAAAAATAACAAAAGGAAAACTGAAGAACAAGGAAGAGAAATGTGAATGAATGGGAAAGAAAAGGTAGAAAGAAAGAGAAATTTTGAAAAAGAAGGATGCCAGCAAGTGAAATGTGTCCATGCGGAGGCTGGAACAGTGACCATCTGAGCTACAAAAAAATGCCTTCCTGATCCCAAACCAGGCTGTGGTTTTCACTCCTGGAAGGGGAACAGCCCCTAGAGCCCACCTGCGCTATGAGCCTGCAGCAGGACAGGGGACGAAAGGAGCCTGAAGAAATTATTTGTGCGCAGTTTTTCTCACTGTGCACCTCTAGTCCAGGCAGCAGTGCAGCTTTAAACAGTCCCCATGCTACAAAGCAATTTGTATGAATACATGCATGCTCTGATCCTCTTCGGGCACTAGGGAGACAGAGAGGTAGTTAGCATTTGCCCCCAAGATGTATAAGAATGCAAGCCCCCAGCTCTGTACATTTATTCTAACTAAAGCTAGCAAAAAAGGAGCTTTCAGGGCACACATCATTTTTGTTTCCAAATAGTGAAGGGAGGTAGTTATTCCTCTGAGTCCATGCTCTCAAACATTTCCTGGAAACATTTATTTAGCAGTAGAACTGCCAATTTATTGATGCCTGTTTCAAAGACAGGGGAAACAGACAGAGAAAAGCCTCTGTCCAAATTGCAACTGGTTGTTGCAGTTATTTGCTCCCTAGGGGTCATCCAAGGGACCTCTGTTCATTCTCAATGGCAAAAAAAAAAAAAAAAAAAAAAAAAAAGAATAGTGGTTAGAAAACTCCATACAAGTGCAAATAGCACATGGCTACTGTGTTCTCTGTCACTTAAGATGGGCTGAGACCTGTTTTTGCAAAGCACGGACCATGCCTTTTGCCTTCCTTCTTTGATGGCTAGAGTTATGCTCATTTACAGCAGATGATGGACTGGTTTATACCCATTGCTCTACTTTTTCAACTCCCACTTCTTCAACAAAGTCTTCAATTGATGAATGACCACAACTAGGTTCTCATGCTGTTTTCAATAGAGCTATGACCATGTAGACCAGCAGAAGACCTTTCTTGGTAGCAGTGAGAATTGGGGTGGACAAAGCCTGGCTGGACCTTTAGACTCCAGTCTGACCACAGTGGTAGGGATGGAGAAAGGAAATTGTTATTTGTAGAGGAGGCAAGGTACTTTTTGGAATAAATGTATGATGGTATTTCCAAGGAACAACATTCCTGCTAACACCTGCCCTTCCCATTCAAATCGAGATTTGATCTCTGAGCAGTTTTCAGCATTTAGGAGGCAAGGAGGAGTTGGAGCTCTACACTGTGAGCTGGGAATCAGCACCGATTTCTTAAGCATCTGGTAAGATTCTATGTTCTTCTCCCTTGTCCCTGGATTTGGAGACTGGTGTAATTCAAAAGCCAACAAGCTGATGCACTGACATGGAAGTGTCTGGATGGCTGGTGGTCAGGACAATACTGAGCTCATGATGCAGTGTCATAAACCTCCTCTTCCCCGCCATCGTATATGCTGGTATTTCCACTGCTTTTGACATCAGCAGGAAGCACCGCAGGACTCACAATGAGCAACACTGTGTAATACACACAAGAAATCTGCAACACTGGGCAGTTTTCTAAAGTAGCTTTCTTGTGGATAACAAAGTCCTGGTTCTTTCAATGCATCTGCACCTATGGAGTTTCCCAGATGGTGTTTTCAGGAGATAAGAGTTCATGAGAAGTGGCGTGAAAAACTCAAAAACTTCTACTACCTCCTTGTGGCAGAGATTTGCTCTCTGTATGCACAGAAAAGATGCTGATGGAATGAGGCCTGATCATCTGTAAAGATTTTGGTGTCTTCAGATCAGTTCTATAACCCCTCAAAACTGCCAGTGATACATAAGCTATTACCTGAGCAGCAGCTCTCCTGTCTGTCCTCAGCTTTTCGTTCCCGCACTTCTCCGTGCCTACATCAAATCAATTCCTTTAGGCTGCTCTGCACTCTTGCCAGTTAAGCCGAAAAGAAATATCTCCTCCTCTAACCTCCTTCCTTTTGACATATCTTGTGCTGCTGGAGAAAGTGATCTCCTCTCCGGACTCGCTCCCAAAAGCAGGGAGATTTAAACAAGCAGTGTGACTTCGCCTCAGCAATAAAATTAGTCTTGTCCCCTGGTCTTCACAGGTCCTTCAGATCTATATGCTATAGAAGGATGGAGGATCAGCTCTTTCTGATGTCCTAGACTGAATCTGTACCTGGTGCCTCAAGAATGGGGTGGCCTTACTGATCATGTCCTGCTCAGGAATGAGCAGATGGATGATACAACCATGCGTGTGCCACTAGGAGTTTCCAGTCCTAGCTCTCTAGAGAAGAACTCACAGCTACTTGCCAAGGATCCTTTGTGCCCAGACTCCCATCAGGTTACACTTTCACTCCAGAAGGCTTCTTAATGTGAGTCCTCTCCACTTCTTAAGGTGAGTCAGGGCTCAGTTCATTAACCTGAACATCAATAACATCTGGTGTCATTTAAGATGACATGGGACATCTGAGAAATCTGCAGAGCACTGGCAGATATAACAGAGGATCTAAGGAGATGGTATGTTTCTGCACTGGCAGCTAGAAGCCATGAAGTTTTTCATAGCACATCCCAAATGACTCTGAAGTTTTGTGTGAATCAAGCCCTTGGATTACCACTAAATAATTGTGTGACTTGACTTGAAAAAAAAAAGTCATCCTGATGCTTCTAAAGGCATGTTTCATCCTGAGTCACGTATACCTCTGTTGCATTGTCCCAGGGCTGATGGATTTGCTGACTGCATGCACTGAATTATCTGAATTGCACCTGGGAGGGTATAGGGCAGCACAACTCAACAGAGGCCAACGGCAAGCACTCAGATTAGCGTGTAAGTGTGCATGTGTGTTTCCATATCTCCCTTGAAAACATGCTGGTCCATCAGAAAGATAAATTACATGGAGAAAGCGAGGCCTTCCAGGCTCAGGACAGTACCTTTAGCTGAGCACTGCTTTCCCTGCTAGCCTCAGGAGGCTGGGTACGTCACCCTTTGGAGGAGTACCACTGCAAGCTGAGCCTTTTTGCTTTTGGGAATGAGGTTTTTATGGTGTGAACTGTCTGTGAAGGTGAGGTTGATCTTTATCGTTTTCTTTCCATCTGTTTACCACGCTGGGCTAAGTCAAACAGATTGCAATTGGTCTTTGCTGCCCAGCCTCAGCACGCTGATTTTGTCATATCGCCAAGCAGCATTGACATCCCTGACCCCTCTCCAGAAGGACCTAACGAATTCAGGTTCCCTGGATTTCCTCCAGGCTGGTTTGTCATGTTTTTGCACCTTTATCATATGAAAGATCTGGCTGGAGCGCCACACACACTCCTCTTTGGGCTCCTGCCTGCCACATTTGTAGCCCAGCACTGTGAACTCTTTTCTGCCCCACAAGGGGGCACGTAGGACTTGTGATCTGCTGCTGGCGCTGCATATGTAGTCCCTGCAGCAGCACCACATCACATCCAAAGAGCCTGCCAAAGAAGCCCAGCCACCTTCCCCCCCCAAAGAACACAATGAACTTGACCCGGCCTCCTTATCCAGGTCTCATCGCATATTGCGGCGCCATTACCCAGAGCATTCACTCCTGTTTCTGTCATATGCCACAAATTTAGGATCTCTCGTGACAGGACAGAAACGAAACCTGGAAGGGTCTGGCCAGAACCCTAAAAACATTGCGAGCTTTTTCCGTATTTGCTGCAGTGCATATTCGGAGACTTTATTTTTCTGCCTCTGCAGCTGCTTCATAGCCATGGGAGAAAACTTACCTCAACTAACACTTTCCCTAAAGGATCAGTGGGTGAAGTCTGGCTTTTCACATCTGGTTTCTCTCTGGAGTCTCCTTGGATTAGATACATATATAGGAAAAAGAAACCTGGTGTCCCGCTCCCTCTGCTGGTACAATTTTTCACCCATCACTTTGTATCAAAAGCAAAGCTGTTCAAGTGCTCTGTTTTCCAACGCCTAACCTGACTCTCCTCTTTGGAGATCTAGCACTACGTCCAAGGATACAGCTTGGGAGGGACAGCAAATCTCTTTTGCAAACAGTTTTCTAATTGAATCCAGGTTGTTCCCAGGTGGCACTGCATGGTTTATGGCTGCCTATGAACTTTCTGCTTGAGCTCTGCTACTTATTTTGAGCTCTGAGACTTATTTTTGTGTCCATAGAGAGACCTGCTGCTACCCAAACTTTTCTGCTGGTATTTTTTCCTGTTTCCACAAGCATTTCGAAGTTTACACGTACATCTCTTCCTTCAAAATCACCTAGCCTGCTGCTTGTTCCATTTTAACGCTTCAGCCATTAGAGGTAGGATCACAGTGTACACATCTCATTCTCTGCTTATTGACATTGTGTTTAAAGAGCTTTCCAGACTGCTAACAAGCACTGACAATCCTTTGAGTCTGATATTCTTATTTCTAATAAAGGCACTTATCCTATGTTTGTCAAATGCCACACATCTGTTTAAAATCAGGTAGAAAATGAGGTATGTTGCCTGTTACCACTAAACGCAGACAGGGATGACTTCTCCAGAGACCTGGACCAGGCGTGCATCTCCAGATACCAGTGTGCCAGAGGATTACTCCCATCCTCAGGAGCCCCAGGGATCATAAAACCATGGAAAGCTGCACCTGAAACATCATCTCTAGAGGTTATTGCAGCCAAGTCTTCCTCCTGGGTTGGACAATCAACTCTACCTGTAGTCTCTCTCTACCTAAAAAGATTCCCACAACAGAGAGTCCATCCAACCCCAGAGCACCAGGGAAATCAGCCCTAGATGCTGTGTGATTAAAAAATAATTTCCTTTGTCCTCTTTATCACAATACCCCATTCTAATTCTAGTTGCTTCAGTTTTATTATGCAAGATGTAATTGAATGTGACCTATAGGGCCAGAAGGAAAATCGCAATATGGTTCTTCCTTTAACAATCCCACATATTGCATTGAAGTAATTTCAATACAGTCTATATGGTCTTCAGCGTTTACACAATCAGCGTTTGGCTTGTGTATCTAACAGGGCTTGTCAAATATCAGCAGAGGCCAACATATTCTGCATCCAGAACAAGCTGTCATATTGAAATACTGACCCAGATAAGAGCAAAACTATTTGTTACTCATCACATAAATTATTAAATCTTTCATCAGGAACAGAGCCAGCTGTTAATGTCTTTAGCTAAATATATTCTTTTTAAATTGTAGTATTTTTTTCTGTTTTCCAAAGTACCACAGCTTGCCATGAGCAATGTTTTCAATGTCTGGTGGTGATCAACTTTCTGCTGCTCCCTCTTGCACTATTTGAATCTTCCACTTCACAAGAACCCAGTATTTTTCTTTCCTCAAAAAGAAGAAAGGCTCAATTCATATCAAGCACTGCTGGCAGCATCAGTTTTCAATGATAAAAATGGTACTTGGGGTAGCACTGAGATCTACTTGAAAGGGTGCCACGGAGCACTGGCTGTGTAGAAGAAGGGCTTTTTACTTTATTTTATATTTTTTAATATATGATAGCCCAATGGTATTTGTCAGAAGTCACGCTACAGGGCAGGAAACCTTCTCCCATCACAGCCAGGTTTCTGTTTGAAGTGTAACATGGAACTGACATATTTTCGAGCATAATCTCTAAAAGAAATAAATTTACTAATCCCAGGGCTGTGACTATTGTGCTATTGAGTCTTAGAGCAGTAATAACTATTTCCTAGCATTTGGTGTGAAGAATAAGGCCTTCCAGTCATTTTCTTTTGTTTATAATAGATTACCTCCCTGCTAGCTATTTGACTGTCGTATAAATCATATGTTTCCATTTCAAGGAGATGTCATGTGTATCTGAAACTTCTGTTGCTACCTCTCAATTTATTACATGGAAAGCAGAGACCATTAACGTTAAGGTTACGAAGTCAAGCGCTAAGAAGTTCAGAAACGCCAGACTAAAGGTTTTGTGTGCCATTGGGACTGTTCTGAATGGGTTTTAACTGCCTGTTAAAATCCTGACCCACACCAAACTGGCTGTTATGAAATGGTTCTGGCAAGCCCCCCTTCCCTGTACAGGTGCCCCGCTTCCGAAAGCTTTATTATTTATGCTAATTCAAAGGATGGCTCTTCCTCCTCATTCTCTCCTTAACCCTTGGCTTGGACAACAAGCCATTCCCGTTCTTCCTGCCACACACATCCCTGCTCCCATCTCTAGGACTTAATATGTAGCACAGCCTCAGAGCTAGCTTTTACTTATCCCCCTGGATTCAAGCCCATATTCCATGAAATGACTGCATGCTATTTTTCCTGCAAGTCTCTTACCACCTGGAGGTGCTGGCACAGTGGAGACAAGACACCAAGTCACTATTTTTCCACAGTCATTAGTCTGTTTGAGAGCTGAGCCCCTATTTTCTGCACAGCACCAAACCTCTGCATTGAACAGAGCATGAATAATTTCCTGTGGGACTTTTCTGGGAGACTCATCACAGGAGAAACTGGGAGTTTTGCAAACAAAGTGCAAAAGTAACTTTGTCGACTTCATCTTCACAACACATGGCTAACGTCAAATGCCTCGCTGCCCTCATTTTACATGCAGGGAAGTAGGTGCAGAGACAAAGGCACCGTTTTTCCAGATATTTAACTGCATTTTAGTACTTCATATGTCCAAAGCATAGCTCGCAGTGGCTTCACTTGTAGCTTGGAGAGCTCAAGACACCTCCAAATCAGGCCCAGTGTGTGTCTGAGTGGACCTCCCTAAATAAATCACTGAGAATCACTAACCGCATAGGAAAACGTGGGATAAGAAACTTCCCCATCATTCCTCCTTGTTCTTTGGTTGCTTTGCCATAGCATGCTTGGTAATGAAACACTAACAAAGGGTTTTTTTCTGGAGCAAATCTCAATGTCCTTAACAGAATTGCAGCTCACTGCTTCGTGCGCATACCATCCTGTTCATGTGAGAGAGTATTCGCTCCACAACAGCATTGCTAGGTGAGATACAGGAGGAAAACCAAAGGCAAAGTGATATGCTACAGACAAAGACACATCATGACTGTTGAAAAAAAAAAAAAAAAAACAAACCCAAACAAACAAGGCACCAATACAGGCGACCACTTTGGAAAGTAGCCTCAAAAATGCAACTTAAGAGATTACAGAAACATCAAACCAAACCCAGTTGAATCTGTAATACGCAGAATTATTATCGCAGCGCAGGGAACACTCCTGGCTTTCAGCACTTATAGTTCCCTTTCATCATAAGCAGTGATTGATGCTGGTTGTGTGCTGAGGTCTTGCCAGTTGTGTACCAAGGGTCCAGATGGTCTCTTCTCCTGCCCCTTCTCCACCCTGAGCCACCCTGTTTTGCTCTGTTCCCTTTTGGGTCTGCCTCTTTTCAGGACACCAACTGCTGTCCCTGTGCTTTTCCAGCATTGAGCCAGAGAAGTTGGCTTTTTGCTGACTTGATCACAAGTTGGGCTCATCGCCCTGTACCTGAAAGAACTTCGCTTCCTACAGGTCTTGTGCAAGTCAGTTCCAAGGAGAACTTGTCAGAAAGGGTGAGACGAATTATCACACCTTCCTCTAGCTGTCAAAAACATACACATCTAGCCTAAATGGAACCTTTACATTCCTCCTGTAATCAACGGAGAAAGATAACCAGTTCCAGAGGGTGCTTTGTCCGGTCTTAGTCCAAATGCCTCAGACAGGTGGCCATTTTTCCATAGGTGAGATACATCTGAAAGGACTTTTCTTCCCCGGCTTTTTTGAATGTCTGTAGGCTTTTCTATAAAGAATTTGTCTATTAAGAACTCCTCAACAAGTTCCTCGCACTAAAATTTATATCGTGAAAGGAAATTTTTTTCTTACTTAAAAATCTCCCACTTGACCACTTGTTAGTCTCTTCATCATGAGAAACAATGTTCAACTGCTCCCTTAAATCTTCTCCATGTTACTTCTGCTTTTACAAGCCTCCATCTTATTCTCTCCCTGTTAATCTCCGTTCCAAGCTGAAGAGTCTTACTTATTTCACTTTTCTTCATACGGAAGTTGTTCCATATCTTTGGCCACCTCTGACATCCTTCACCGTGCCTTTCTCTAGCTCTCCCTGTCCTTTTTGAGCTGGGGGAGCAGCACCGCACACAATGTAACTGCAGACAGAAAGAGCCAAGTAATAGTTTCTGATTTGTTAGTTATTCCTGCCTAATAATCCGCCCCATGCTGTTTTCCCTTTTGAGCACTGCTGGGTCTGGAAGGGTTTTCAAAGGTGTTGCCACAGTTTGAAGATCTCTTTTCTGGATGGTAGCAGCTAAATAGAGCTTGTCCTTACGAATGTTTTGTAACAATATATTCCTCCATACTTTACTAACTTTGAATGTCATCTAACATTTTACCACCTCATTAGTATCTAAAGAGCCTTTATTTACCATTTGCACTCGCTCTGCGTTTCTACCACACTGAAGAGCAGGAGCTTTGATGACACCCTTAATAGATGCTTGCCTTTTAAGATCCTATCCTAATAGGCACTCGAAGGAAGGTTAAACAAAAAAAAAAACCTTTCCAAACAAAAATCTCTGAAAGCAGCACAGTAATCTCCACAACTTGTGACTCAGGGGAAACATCCAGCTGCCAGAGTGACTTTAGGCCAAATTTCAACTCCTCTTGCCTCAGGCTTCCTCTGAGGAAAAACAAAGATGCATTTACAGTGCACGGCAGAGGCCAGAGAACTTCCCCCAGCCGTTTCCACCTTCAGCCTCACAGGCTGCCAGAGCTCGTGCATGTTCTTCGCATGATAACCTGTCTCCCTGAGGTCTCTCCTGATGGGGAACGCCAAAGTGACTTGTCCAAATAGACAGTTACTCCCACCATGGTGGGGAAAAAAAAGCCTGAGTTTAATAAACTCCCTTAAAAGTTTATTCTTCTTTGTAAATAGCTTGTAGGTCTGCAGATCAGCAAGGGTTAATCAGCTTTCCTTGTAGGCAAATACTCCCTCCAGCCTGATCCCCAATGTGTTACAGGTGATACAAGTACAAAGTATCCCTGCTAGCTATCTTTTTTTTTTTTTTAAAAAGAAAAAAACAGAAAATTTCCTCTATAAACATGTCCAATGTTTTTTTAACTAGAGGTATCCCATAATTTTTGAACCCTCCATTCAGAGCTCAATCCTACAATAAAGGGAGGCAGACACTATATTCAGAAGTATTTAGTTTGGACTGTTAGAAGGCAGAGATTGCCAGCAGCATGGGCAGAGAATGATTTATATTCATTATAGGTTTTAATTTCAGATCTACAAGGAGTAAGATTTCTACTCCAGCAGCCTGGGCAGCAAAGGGTGATGCTACATGAACAAGGGATGCGAAGGCAGGAGAGACCACTGGATCTCCAGGCCAGCTCCAGTGAGGATCCTTGTCTAGCTGACATTTCATATTGCCCAAGAAGAAGTTTGCTTGTGCCAACCACCACCGAGGCTCCCCAGCAGCCAATCCACAACGCAGTGTGAACATCAGCAGCCAGAGACTGTCAGTTCCAGTCTGCTGGCCACAGGATGTGCCTCGCGAGCCGGGGACGAACGGCAGCATAAGGTGATCAAAACCAGCAGCCAAAGGCACAACAGCCTCAACTACTAGACAGCCACAGCCCTGGTGGAGACAGTACCTCTGCGCAAGGGGAGGAGAAGGGGCCTTTGAGCTCCATTTTAACCCTGATTTTGTCTGAGCGATCAAAGCTTCCTTGTCATGCTGCTGGCAGGAGCTGCTTTCTGTTTTGTCTGCATCAGGCGATGTGCAGACAGCAAGGCACGGATCTGAGGCCGTGCTTCTTACCTGAAAGATGGTGTGACAAGAAGAGGGAAGATCACAGGATTATGCCAGAAAACGCGACACAAACAGACAGTTTTCTTTGCTACAAACCACCAGTGAGTCTTGCCTCTGCTCCAGCAGTTCCCTGGACCAAGTGTGGGGGCTGGATCCTCAAAGACTCATCAGTACCTCACTCCTAGCCATGCTGCCACCACACAAAATCCTCCTTATGGTGCAGAGCTCCAAGGGTCACCACACAGCACATAGGGAGAACTGATGCTGAGGGACAGGATGCTCAGAACCAGATGTACGTGTGAGGCTGTGCAGAGACTGAGCGAGGTTGGGTCTTGGAAACAGGGCAGAGACATTAGTTCAGTGCTTTGCCCGCCCTAATTAGCCTAACATCATAAGGCTGTATCCATGATCTGAGCAAACTTCACTTAATGCCTTTGCAGTACACATCATGTATGGACAGATCAAAGGACCTCCACCGGTCAGAAAAGGCAAAGAAGAGGCTGAATTAATGGGATTAAGCAACTGGTCTGGACAAAGATAAACCACAATCCATGTAGGATATTAGAACGTGACCTTTCGCTGCCTGGGATTAATCTGTTGCTCCCAACAGAGAATAAACTCCATACCAAAAGTAGGCAAGAGGATAGTTAATTGGGCTTGGACATGGAAATCATCTCCCTGATGTGATGTGGGGACTTAAACTTCCATCTCCCAAGCCCAGAGCAGAGCATCCTGACCACCAGGACAGTGATATGACTCTTGGCTGGTCTCATCTCTTGGAGTTCTAATGTACAAATAAGTAAATGTTTACTGGATCCCAAATTTTGGCATGTTTCTGATCTGAACTATAAGACCTTATCTAGAAATTGTTTGTGAGTAGACATAAAAATGACAACCACTTATTTAAAGAGAAGGGAAGAGTAATTCCATATAGAGGGCGGCCAGCACTGGTTTATTGCTCCTCTTGCCTTCCCAACAGTGACTCTGACAAATGAAACCCACCACAGAAACTGCATGTGCAGAGTTAAAGATTTTAGTGCTTAAATGAAAGAAAACATCCCAGCACTGTTCAGGGCATGATGGAAAACATGAGTAATAAGAAAAGAAAGAACTATATTATAGCAAAGTGCAGGGAGGGAGTTTGTGAGTCTCTCTGCAATCAACATCAAAATTTCTACTAGCACAAGGAAATGAACCTGCACCGAATCCATTAGTCATAGTTGAATGAGGTACTTAAGGCAACAGGCAGGACCCCTCAAATGGGATCCCAGCGCTCCCTTCTCACCCAACAATTGGGCATTCTTTGCTGTGCCAAGGAGCAGAGTAGGTACGCCTTCGTCGTATCAAACTACATACACAAACAACACACAGTACGTACCCGGAGCGCTCAGTATAAACACTACTTTGAGGTTGTGAATAAAATGCTTAGACAATCTGAAATGTCAAAAAAAGCATTGCTAACAGTCTGAGAGAGGCCTAAAGATAAAAATTTAAAAAAAAAAATAATTAAAGAAGTCTCACACTTATTACACTACACAGCACAGTTCAACAAAGCCAATCTTTCTAAACCTTTGTTTCAAGATTCACTTGCACTGAGGGAGATTTGTGAGCAATTACAGTGGCTTTCACAAACTAGTAATTTTTATATTTACAGTTCAGATACAGATAGTAAATATGAAAAAGGGGCACTAAACCTTTAAGTAACTCAAAATATTGCTATGCTCAGAGTAAAGCAAACTGAAAGAGAAGCCAGAAGAATACTTATGCGGGCCATGCTACCAGAAACATTTAAGGAGACTGCATTAATAAAGAAAATTCTTACAGTCAGTTATTAGCCAATAAGTAGAGCAGTTCATTGGCAAAGACACAGTAATACACAGCAGGCTGCTGGAGCTCTTAGTGAAAATACAATTAACTTGGTAACAAAATTAAATATAGTAGATCTATAATAAGTGTGAGCAGCTTATAGTAAACCCAAAGGGAGTATTAAGAATTCAATCCATCAATCATCACAGCACGTAACCACCCCCAGACAATGTTTCTAGAAACCTGTTTGCAATTTCATGTCTGTTCCAGTTACTGTAGGAATAAAGCTGTTCTTTGACTGATTTTAACTGCTATGGCTCCTTGAATTTCAGTACAGAAATACTACTTCACACCAGTCTATCATTTAGATATTCTTGATCTTGGTGGGATATTTCCACCTCTGCCACAAGATTTTCACCAAAACGTGACTCAGTTTCTCCATCTATAAAAATGTGGATAATGACATTACTTTCCATTATGAATTGACTGGAGACCTAATGGAATCATGTTGGTAGTGCTGCAGCCAACTCTCCTTTTACCTAACCTAAAGTAACCATGAGTAATGCTACAAACCTGATGAAGTTATTACGGTAAAATCCCAACACAAGACAAGACTGTGTCTCCAAACGTTCTAAAGAAAAAAATCATCAAGAATATTATTGCAGCTTACAGAAAACAATCCTGCATAAAAAATTGCTGCCTGCTCTGTCTTACTACGATAATCAAGTTTAGGCTCTGGAGCGGTGATTTGAAATTACAACACATTCACTCAACAACTTGTCATTCTTCGCAGCCTCCCTTCTCCACCACAGGGACAGAAAAACACAACCTGTCTCAACCCCGCAAGCAGGACCCTGCTCCCAACACACCTCCAACCATGACTGTGACTTCAAGGCAACCTCAAAATGCAGTTCAACTAATTTAACTGCCCTCACAGCCACAAGGTTCTGTCACTTTGAATGAAGCTCAACTGATGAGAGTGCTGATGCATGAGTACTCTGGTACTCCTGCCAGCCCAACCATCCACAGCCCTGGCTAAAATGAATTTTTCCATAAGTTCCCCTGGAAAAGATAATCTTTTTTTCTTTCTGTTCAAGATCATGTTATCCCAGGTAGTCAGAAGTGTCTTTAAGTGGAAATCTCAAGCTATGCTTCCAAAAGATGCCGAGACACTGGCAACCATTCATAAGATCCCCTCGTACTTCCAAACCCCTCCTGGAGAAACTGCAGTTCCCAGGAATTCATACAAGGATGGGGAGACATGTTATGACCCAGGCCCTTCAAAACTGCAGAAAGCAAATGCATGCACTTGAAAGCAGAGGAACACTGGTTTAAGATACCAGGCAGTGAAACACTTGGTGCAAGCCCTGTCTGAAAAGCTGCTGCTGTCAGCCTGCCCAACAAAAATTAATGCTACCTCCAGCTGGAGGGAAGTCAGTGCTGATGGATGCAGCGAGGATGGCCAAGGACTGTCACATACAGCTCTTGGAAACAGATCATTGTTTCCCCTGAAAGGTGGACAAGCAACAGCTCTTGTTATGGACAAGTATGCCGAGGCCAACACTGCCATCTCCCTGGCAGCTTCCCAGATCCTCACCACAAGCTCTGTCTCTGTCACGGGAAGCAGTGATTTGTCAGACATGGAATGAGAGGAGACTTTGAGGATAAGGATGCAGCAGCCTCTCACTATGCCCAGGGCAGGGCTGACGAGGGCCGGGATGAGCCCCTGCCACACAACCAACCCTGCAAGGCAGCTGCAGTCTGAGAGAGGTGGGTTGGACTTCTTTTAGTACCCATCTCCATTCATAAATCAGGGAAAGTACTAAAGCGAAAATTCCCACAGTAGGAGCATTTTAAACTCAGACAGTCTCCACCCAAGGCAATTAGAGAGAGGAGCTGCTAATCACCGAGCAGACAGGGTAACCTTTGAGAACTCTGTGATGAGAATTTGAGGAACTGGAGTGAAAGTGTTTGCTTAAGATGTTTTGATTCCAGCACTGCATTTTCTTTGTAAATATTGATCAAAGGTCCACCTCCCCCCAGTTTCCTCTCCAGGTCTATTCAGCAATCATCCAGAAAAAAAAAAAATCTCTAGAGCCCACTAACCATTGTTATTATTAATCCTTATTTAGGGAGAAAGCCTGCACCAGTTGCTTTTCTAGAGAGAAGAACCAAATGTTTCTAGTCTCCATGCCCTTGGAAAACACACATGCTGACTGAGCTCTCTGTGCAAAACAGAACTTTAATTCCACCCACAGACACCAGGGGCTGCTCATGCCCCAAACCAAGGAATGCAGGGGGCAGAGCTGCTATGGGTGACCCTCCAGCAAGTACTTACACCAGCAGGAGCACTGCACAGACTAGTGGTGAGAGCAATAGGGGAAGGTGTGGACCTTGAATAAGAAGTATGTTTACAAACCACAGGGGACAGCTCCAACTCAGGTAATGCAGAGCATCCTCCAGGACAGCCCAGAGTAGTCCTTATTCACTTGAACTGTCCTGTTGGATCACTCTTAGTGCTTCAGCTAAACCCTTCACCTTTCTCTCTCCATTTATATGGCTCAAAGAGGCATGAGCTTACATCCCTTAGCAAAATCAAACCCTATCTTCCTCTCCCTCTGCCTTCCCCTGCTTTTCTCCTGCCATCTCCATCAATACTGAATCCAAGAATTAGCAATAGATCCAAGGCAAGGGAAAAAATCTACAAACTCAGTTCTCTCAGGTTGGCTGATGGATTGTTTCTTACCCGGATAATTCCCTCATCCAAGTGCACAGCAATGGAGGGTCCGTTGTGTCCATTTAAGTTGCTCCAACAGAGACTTTTTAACTGGCAGTGTTGGAGATGCTCCTCTGTCTTTCGGAGAAACCAGGCCCCGGAAGTTCTGCAGATGATATAAAACCTGGACCAAGGTGGACTGAAGCATTCCCAGGC